>CM047813.1:52743914-54191096 GCA_026214975.1 Gentiana macrophylla
ATCAACCAATCTCTCCTAAATTTGTTAATTAGGACAACCGCCACTAATTAAACCCTAATTATGGCACACCCGCAACGACCGCCCGGAGACATAACAGCCTTAAAGATTAGAGAGACCCAACTACTAGGTATTAATACAACCGGCTTAATTTTAACCATAGCATTATCTATTTTCACAACAGGGAATTGTCCGGGCTATGAACCGTCAAGAAATGTGTTGTTTACCACTAAAAATCTAATCTTTTATGGCAACCGCCTAAGATGGATTTTGAAACTAAATCAAAATAATCGCTTAATCATCACGCGCCAACAAATAAACGAATAATCCTAATCCTATATCCATTAAAATCAGAAAATAGACAAATACTAATAATCAAATGAGAAGAAAAACATTTAGAACTCATAATCACATGAAATCGAGGGTTCAATAATCAATTAAATGGAATATCAAATTTAACTAATCATAATAAATAAATAAAACAAAACAAAACAAAACAAAACAAAAGAGTAATATAGTGCTTTTATTACATGAATGAAGTGCCAGAAACTTGCCGGCGATATGATCATGCGCAGGTCTCTGTTCTCTCCTTCCAGCAAATATATATTCTATAATAATATATACGTCCCATCCTTTATACTTGTTGCTGCTCACGTATACTAGAACTAAGAAACTAACAAATGGTCCAAGCCTAAGTCCTAAAAATCCTACATCATAATAATAATAATAATAATAATAATCATAATAATAATATTAAACGGGACATTTCAATAATAAAAACCCAATGTGTCTATCGAGAGAAAATCCACGGTTGGCTTTAAAAGACTTTTTCTTCTCTTTAATAGTCGGGATCCCGACAAAGACGAAAACTGAAATTCACGATTCTTGAAATGACGCTTTCCTCCATTCTCCCACAAAACTATCGAACATTGCTCTATATATCCAGAATTCCTCCATCATCTCTTCCGAACTCTTAAAACCTAAAAATCATCAAAAACATACCCGAAACAAAGCATCTCGACAAAATAGATATATAATAACAGAAAATCCCATAAAATACGGTCTAATCACAAGTCCGAGATGTATTTAGTCTAAGTCAACAATAAGCCTGTGTGTTTGGGAGTGACCTCCACATCGAGAAAGTACGAAAAAGAGCTCAAATCTTTAATGAATAACTGTATGCCCAACTGATTGATGATAAACTGAACAGGTTCCGGAGAGGACCCTGTAATGAAAAGATAATTTACACACACAAGTAATACAGTAGTGAGCGTAGTTGAGCGATAAATAAAAAGTGAAGAGTCAGCCATAGAATTATAGATTCTTAGGGAGAGTATAAATGTGTGTAACTCAAGATACCACGCCCGAGGGGGTCTTGTTTCAGCCTATAAATAGCTTTGTGCAAAATTTACAAATAAACCGAGGGTGATCAGTGTCTTCAATGCCTGAAGTTAGGGCCATGTAAAAATCATCCGAAAGAGTACCCTGCAAAAAAACGTTTTCACATCTAATTGACGAAGACACCAACCAAGAGAAACAACAATACTGAGGACCAGGCGAACCGTAATGGGTTTAAGCACCGGACTAAACATCTCAAAGTACTCAATACTAGAACGTTGCTTAAATCATTTGGCAATGAGCCAACCGTTTTAAGGCTCAATCGTGCCATCAGAATTACACTTAATCCTAAAAATCCACATGTTGCCAACAACATTACGAGAGTGATCATAAGGCACTAAGGACCACGTGCCATTGCAAACGAGAGCATCAAATTCATCATACATAGCTTGATGCCAATGAGACACATAAGAGCCCATTTAATGTAATAGGCATATTATCTGAGAGTCAAGAATCCAGTTGGGCAGTAAAGTTGAGGATGAAATGAGGTGTATAAATTTGGTAACAAGCACGAGTAAACATAGGACGTTTAGGTAGGGAGTGAGGAGAGGAGGATGAGAACGGGGAAAGGGGAGAGGTAGGCTTAGATGGGGTTGATGATGGAGAAGGATCGTGAATAGAATCAAGGAATAAGGAGGGATAGGGGTTAGAATCATGAGTGGGTTGCGCTTCAAATAAGAAATCATTATCATCGAACCGAACATCTCGAGAGACATACAGAGGCTGTGTGGCCAGATCATAGCATAGATAGTCACTTTGTGTAAGAGAATAGCCGAGGAAAACACAGGAAATAGAGTTGGATTACAGTTTGGGGGAGGTGTAAGGTTTGGCCCATGGACATCGAAAAACTTGAAGTTTGGAATAGTTGGGATGAGTGGAGAACAATTTTCATTAGGGGAAAGCATAGCAAGGGTGCGAGTGGGCATGCGAATGTTCAAATAGACGGTGGTGTTAACATCATAAGACAAGTAAGTGAGAGGAATAGATGCATGCTGAATGAGGGCTAGGGGATTTTCGACAATATAGAGGTGACGCTCAAAGATACCATTATGTTGGGGAGTATGTGGGGGTATGTTTGATGAGATATACCATGGGTGGAGAGATAAGGGCGGAGGGAAATCAATTACATGCCCTTGTCGGAGTACAGGACTTTGAGAGTAGTGGAAAAATGATGTTCAACATACGGAACACACTTTTCAAAAAGACAGATGAGACATCAGATTTACGTATCAAGGGGTTTATCCAAATGTAGCGAGTAAAGTGGTCTACAAAGATCACATAATATTTATATCCATCAACAGAATAAATGGGGGAGGTCCAAACATCAGAAAAATAATCTCAAGGGGTTGGGATGATTGTAAAGTAGAATTAGAAAAAGGTAAACAAAGACTTTTAGTACGTAGACAAGCGTCACAAGGAGATGAGTGAACAGAAGATAAGTCTTCACAGTAATTCCGAACTAGATGTTGAATAATAAAAAATGAATCATGTCCACATTTATGATGCCATGTGCATGTAGAGGCTTTATTAACTGAAAAAGCGAAAAGAAGATAATTGGACTAGGAATAGACACATGGCATGTCCCTAATGGAGACATGTTCCTGTCTTTGAGTCCTTCACAAGGAAGGAATCAGATAAGAATTCAATGGCAACGAAATTATCACAACAAAATTTTGAAACAAACCGTAAATGTTGGGAATAGTGGGCACACACAGCACATTGGATGAAGTAAACAAAGATTGAGCACTAGAAATAGATGTAGAACTAAAATGTGAAATAGATAAAGAATGACCATCACGAATAGTAATTTGATCAGTACAATATGAAGTTCATGAGGAGACAGCGTGCTGAGATCACGAGTCATGTGTTGAGAAGAACCACTATCAAGCATCCACATCGGAGAAGTGTCATAAGAGAGATTTTCATGAGGAGGCGGTCGAGGGGCAGGAGCAATGGAGCGGAGACCATGCACGTGCTAAGAGAGCGGATAAGTCAGACAGCGTTTGGCAGAATGACCATGGACACTACAGAATTGACATTTGCCTAGATAAGGTCGAGGTTGAGAGGGGAAAAATAAATCAAGATCACTTTTTTGCTTCTTTTTTTTTATATATTATTATCATTTGTTTTGGCTAATTAAAGATAAATATACCAAGCGACTTAGTGAAAAAACAATCCGTAAACAACCTTATAATCATTGCTGAGTCATGTTGCCGTTAAAAAAAAAGGGGAATTAGGGATAAGGACACAATCTGGAATATTTTTAAGTAACATGACAACTACATATTTTTTATAGGGAGAAGGACAGCTGCATAATTTTTATAGCAAGAAGGACAAACAGTGAATCCCGAAAATCAGTGAATCTCCCCAGTGAATCCCGAAATTAGTGAATTTCGACAGTGAATCCCGAAAATCAGTGAGTTTCGACAATGAATTTTGAAAATTAGTGAATTTCGGCAGTGAATTTCGGCAGTGAATTTAAATAGTGAATTTCGAACACAAGTGTATTTCGACAGTGATTAAATAGTTTTGTCCTTTATGCAAAAGTTTTAAAAGACTGTCCTTCTACTCAATTGATGAAATATTTATGTCCTTCTCCCTCATTCCCCAAAAAAAAGGCTATTTTGAGGGAAGATGTATGAGGGCGGGAAAGAAGAAAGAGGAGGGGAAAGATGAACGTAAAAGCTGAAAAAAGAAGGGCCGGTGGAAAATAATTTGAAAAATGGCGGATAGTGGCGAACAGGAGCAGAAGGATGACGCTGATTGCTGGAGGAGGAAGATGGTTTCCTTGGCTAGGACGGTAGTTTTCGGACAAAAAGGCTGAACATTGAACAATACGTAAAGGGAAAAGAGAAAAAACAGGACCGGGAGACAATAGTGTCAATGCTCTGATACCATGCTAGAATAATTGGGGAAAATGTTTTATGTTGATTGATTGGGAGTACGGTAAAATCATATATACACACAAACATGAAGCGCAAGCTATGATATAATTACAAGTACAACCTTATACAATAATTACAGATAATATATAACAACTATAATACTAATATCCTTATAATGTATCTTGTGTTCCGATCCGACATAGCCACCCACTCACTCCTACCCCGCTGCCACCAATACTACTATTCCATCGTCACAGGTCTATTTGATCAATAAGACTCCACTCCACCTGAACCGTATAGTTAGATGACTCCCACCACTTGCGCAATTCCTCTTCCTTCTCTGCAATACATATTTGGGCCCCTAATTCTAAATAGTTCATCAGTTCCAAAATTACTGATGCATCTGGCAAAACACATATATTAAGGAGGTGAGTTAATACTTTAATTGGAATACCAAAATGACTAAAAACCCAACACTATAATTAATACAAATTTTTTTCCTCACTCATTAATTTAAAATGGTAGATGTAGGAAGAAACATAATAAATGATGTATTGAAAATGTAACTGTCTCATATAAAATGGAACAAATTAGTTTGACAACTACATAATTTATTTTGGAACGGAAGTAGTATACTGAAAATAAATATTTATTGAGTGTGGGAAAAGTAAATTTCTTTTCTTGATTGACTAAACTATAACAACAAAACTGATTTTGTATATGTATTTATACTTTCTATATGGTGAGAAATGTTTTTAGTAAATATACCTCAACAACTAAAAGATATACAATGCATGATTTCAGTTCACAGAGACATAATTCAAAGTATAATGCTAAATAGTAGATGTTTCTTAAAAAATCAAATAACAAAAAAATAACAAAAAAACAAAAAACTAAAACACACATACTTTTTTAATATTAGGAGATTGATGACTATTATTACTAAATAAACGGGTAAATAATGAATAAGTGAATAAAGACATTGGCTAATAAAATAGAGTTTCAAAAAGAATAGAAAAAATGAATGATTGGAAAAAAGAAAAAATGATAACAAGGGGAATCAAACCCCTACTTTATTGAAGTTTAGAGAAAGTAAGACCACGATACATAAAAATTTAGCTTTAAGAGAGAACAACAAAATATCTGTAATTCCTTATGATATTATTATTGCAATGGGCTTTTTAGTAATTTCCAAAAATGGGGGCACGAGCTCCCCATCAGGTCTTTGTAGCTCCGTCCGTCTATATAAGGGAGCAAATTCGGACCCAAATACTGACGAAAATCAGCCGGAGGTCATTCCTCCTGAGATTGTCTTAACCAAATCAACAAGAATGCATTTGGATTCAAAAATTCCTGTGGAAGGACTCTGGATAGAACTACTGGTCGTTGATCATGGCATATCAATTATCCTAGGCCTCCGTGTATAGGTACTCTACGATGGATTTTTATTTATTTTTCCCTTTATGCTATGTGTTAGTTATTTTCGTCTCTAATTCTTGAAATGGAAGCACATGAAGCCAAGAAACACAACTAGAAACCACACATAATCTGAAATAAATTTGGGACTTTTTTTTTATTTTTGTCCTTGTATGTTTCCAAAATCTACAATTTTCGACTCAGTGTTTGTTGCAAATATTAATTAAATGATGCTTTTGCTTATCGTTTTCCCCGAACGGCGGTGTTTTCCATAACGTGGAAAACAAAAGTACAGAATCAATTACAATAAATTGATATAGAATAAAGACGAAAGCTTTTATCACACTTTTTCCATAACGGCGATGTTTTCTGCAAAAACACTTCTTTTTATGATGTCCCGTGTTTTGTCGTCTTTTCCAACATAAATGTTGGGTCCACTGAAAAGTACAAATGTACAAGATTGAGGAGGCCTCTCATTTTCTTGATCGATGCATCACTCTTGCTATTTCTATTTCATCCGGTTTTCTATCGCTTGCATTACTATGATTTTGTGTCTATCTATTCAGTATTCACACTCAACATATTCCAGGTAAGGCATAGTAGAGGTAATAGCTAGCACATAGACACTATATTTCGTTAAAATCTTCAATTTTGCTTCTATTCCTCAGTTCCGGCGTATTTTAATGCCTACATCTATAATCTAATGATTTCTTTCTCCTTACAGCTTATTTTCTCGTCCGCACATCACATGTTCAACATATTGACTGAATAACAATTCGTTTTCCCTTACTTCTTGTCTCATAGATACCTACGATCTTTTAGATGACGTTAGTTTAGAGATCGAGGATGCAAACACACTCCCTGGTGCTTCGAAGTCTTTCACTAGGGTGGAATGGATTGAGGATTCAGATACGGAATTCACGTGTGAGAATTGTAAAGAAGCTGAATCCTTCTGTTGAAAAGCAGCTGATGTTGGACCAGACACATTTTGTTGCTGTGTTTCATTTCATAAGATTTAAAAGTAATGGCTGTTTTGTGGAGAAGATTGATAAACTTGTAGCATTTCCATTAGAGTTGGACGTGTCGGATTATACTGCTGGTTCTCAAACTCAAAATGTGAGTATTCTATCATTACAAAGATGTTTCTTGAATTATGTTCTCATCTTTTTTGAAGTGATATTAATGTTTGTCCCTTTTTCACAGGCTGAATTGAAGTACGATCTATATGCTATGGTGGTACACATTGGATATTCTTCTAATTCTAGGCACCAATACTCCAAAAGCCAAGTTTGGGCACTAGTTTGCATCTTAAAAAGGTTGTTTCATCTAAAAAAGTTTTATTCCAGACAACGAGTTCGTAAATTCTCTGAAACGGGGCATTGCAGGCAGGAAGGGAGCATCATATGATTATCTCCATCGGCAATCTTCTTGATGTTACTTTGTTTGCAGGTTGAAGCTTTATGACACGAATTTCCCTTATGTACTCCGGATTCATATTCGCTAATACCCGTGGACAAGCACCTGGCCTTGCGTCCAAACATCTAGTAAAGTCTACCCTAATAATCTTTTCCCATAAATTCTGTCCTGATTGTTACTCTAAGAAGTTCAGATTCAACGGCATCGAAGGTTTTCCTGGACATATATTTCCATTGGCATTATTATGTTATGATATAATGCCCCCACTGCAAAAGGTTGAGAAAACAGTTGGATGGCAATAGAACCTGGTTCTGGCAGAAACACTTGGTCAGGAAGCCGTACCTCAAGAGGAAGATTTTTAAACCCAAGTACTTCAATTACTTCCCCTTAGAAGTTAAATGTGTTTGCATCCATAAAACTCAATGTATACTTTTTACGAAACCTTAAAGTTTGTTTTCTTTGTGTACGTATTTGGTGGATTTGATTTCCTAGTTGGGTTTGCAATCTTGTGAAAAGACTCGTCTTGGAATTACAGATGGTCGATCATGGCATATCATTTATCTTGGTCTTTTGTGTATTAGTTCTTCCATTGCATTCTTCCCCCTTAATGTAATGCAGTAGTTTATTTTTCTTCACGAAAGATGAAAGATTTTATCCAAAACCTGAACTAACACCAGAAAACACCAACATAGAACCGGAGCACCGCCCGGACGACACAAACGAAGAAACTAAACAATTGAGCTACTAAATACTAACAAACAAAAAAACTGGCTTCTCAAGGACATGATCTCAGAGAGAACCCTTGACAAAAAAAAAAAGGTGAAGAAGCCCATAGAGCCGTAAGCTTCACCCGGACCACAAACAATACAAAGCAAAAGAAATAATCAATGATAACAAAATGAACAAAAAAAACACCATCAATGGTCCAAGGACCGCCACAGGAGCCCTCATTAACACTTTAACACCCGTTCCCGGCCGAGTCTTTATCCTAAAACGAACCATTTGGCCAAGATAATATATATTTAATTACGTATTATAATGTAATCCTCTACAATGTCGTATCCAGGTTTAGCAATAACGGAAGCTAAATGACTCGGGTATATTTTTTTGTATAAAAGTAACAAGAATAGAAAACATCCATACTAAAGATAGAAGGGTATCTTACAAAATCGAGACTCCAAACTTACAAAGATACGATGTCATAAAAGAAAGAGATACAAACTTAACTTATAAGTCCTGAAATAAAATACAAAATTATCCTGAAATATGAATTACAACATAGATTATGATAATATAAAGCATGACAAAAGCATAGCATAGCATCCAATATCATCCTCAAGTTCCTTGTCGAACTCTTGTTCCACCTGTTCATCTTCGAATCCTCAAATACAAAACAAACATGCATTCGACGTAATTACAAATGTATATAGTAAAAGGTACAAGCCATGAATTAATTACGGTTTATAACATATGGTTAATTCATAAATTATTCAATTATCTTTATTCGACAGACACAACTCTAAGGTTCACTTCATGCTCATCAACATGTCGTACTTACATTGTTTCTAACTTAGCTTATCTTTGTTACATCCACATTCAAAGGCACTACGCATGGTGTATATTCGCTGTGAGATATCGTATGCAACCTATCTATGGATCACACAAATAGCCTCGGGCTAGTCCCGATAGTGTACACGTTCGCCGAAGTCCCTCCGTACTTGGGGTCTTGTGAACCTACGGAGTGATTGACTTTTACTGACCGCCCACACATCGCGATATAAACTTGTGCCTTACAAAGAATGACATGATGTTTAGTCTTTTACTACACAAATATGTATTTTATCAATCATTAACTAGATACCTAAGTATTTTCAAGGCAATACTCACCTAGCAGCCCTACTCCCTCACTTAGACATCTAGACACGACATCCTAGAACATACACAGACATTAATTAATGCTAATTCATCAATGCACAAGCCTATCATGCCCTTCCGACAGTCCAAAACTTCAAAACTTTTGAAGAATCCATTCG
Source organism: Gentiana macrophylla (assembly GCA_026214975.1). Classification (NCBI taxonomy): domain Eukaryota; kingdom Viridiplantae; phylum Streptophyta; class Magnoliopsida; order Gentianales; family Gentianaceae; genus Gentiana; species Gentiana macrophylla. The sequence continues at coordinate 52,753,060 of CM047813.1, forward strand.
GTGCCGGAACTAAACGCCTCAGAAGCTAAATCAAGGCTTGTTCATGTTGATTGAGTGTTATTAGATCAAGAAACAACATTCAACCTGGATTCGGGGCTCGAAATTGTAGAAAACACCAACAACCCTTTTGGCTCACACTTTACAAGCATTGCGCACGCTTCACATGCAATGCGCGCGATTTAGATTCAATGCGCTCGCTAAAGCTCTTTGATGATTCTGCTTGCTTTTTTGTCATGCAAAGTACACACTATGCCCCTAATGTGCATGCTAAAATAACTCAGTATTCTAAAGCACATTCTGCTACCATCAATGTGCATGCTCTAAGCGCTATGCGCACATTAACCCCAAATACTGCCTTAAACAAAGTTTTCTGCACTTTTACGATTTTTACTCAATTCCAAACATATTTATCATACATTTTAACAACAAAATAGTAGGAAAACACAACTTTAAAAAAAGCATAACATCTCATACTTCCACAACCACTTCTAAACATGGTTTCTAGCACCAAAACATACCAAAATACAAACCTTAACCTTATAAAACATAATTACGTCACATGAAGAGCCTCTTACTTGATAGCAAGCAAAATCCAACTCCAAGACTTCAAGAAAATTGCAGCTCTTGCCCGTAAACTCCAACAAAACCTATTTGATCCACAATTGGTTCATAAACAAATTAAGATCAATGTTTCTAAACAACTAGCGAATTACTTCATGAAAGATGTTAATACTTGATCATATTCAATGATCCTTCAAAAAAGGGTTAAATTCATACCTTGTTGAAACTTGGAAAACATGATATCAAAATGATCCCTTCTTCTCACAATTCTCTTTCTCTAATGAATCTAAAATCTGTCATGAAGTCAATGAGAATTTAGGGAAACTAGCTTTACCTTTCTTTTGCTCTCAAGTTTTTTCTCAGAGTTCAAACTTTGTCAATAAACTGCTTTTCTGACAACTCCCTTGAGTCATGGGGAGTTTTGTTTGTAGAAATTAACTTCCATGGGATTAATACTAATTAATTCCTTTTATTACCAGTTAATTACCATTTATCCAAGAATTCCCATTTCATACATATTTATTAAATATGTATATAATACTTTCGATCCTTAAATATAATAAATATAATATTTTAATCCATAATCCTTAATAGGAGTTTAGTCCTCGAAACTGAAACGTACCTGGTAAAACCTGAAAATCAGGAAACTCTTGGATCATGTCATCCTCTACTTCCCAAGTTGCTTCATTCGATGAGTGGTTGCTCTATTGCACCAAGACCAAAGGAACCAACCGTCTTTTGATCATATTTTCCGTCCAATCTAAAATCTTAACTGGTTTCTCATCATACACAAGGTTATGTTGAAGAACTTCTGGGTCAAATGTAGCTTAAACATCCGTCTTTGTTAAGCACTTCTTGAACATAGACACATGAAACACATTGTGAACTCTTGACATTGATTCCGGTAACTATAACTTGTAAGCCAAGGGTCGAGCTCTTTCAATGATCTCAAAAGGTCCAACATACCTTGGACTTAACTTTCCCTTTTGGCCAAATCTTTTAACTCCCTTCATTGGTGATGCTCTAAGGCGAACTCTTTCACCAACATCAAACTCTAAAGGTCTTCTACGAACATCAGCCCAACTTTTCAGATGATCTTGAGCTAACTTCAAGTTCTTCTTTACCAACAAAACCCTTTTATTTAGCTTGTTCAACCATTTCCGGTCCGGTAAGTTGCTTCTCCCTGACTTTATCCCACAAAAGCGCGGCGTTTACTACTTCTCCCATACAAGGCTTCAAACGGTGGCATACCCAAACTTGCATGGTAGCTGTTGTTGTAAGAAAACTCAGCCACGGGTAGGTAATCATCCCATGATCCGCCTACTTCCAAAACACATGCTCTTAGAATATCTTCATGTGTTTGGATTGTCCTTTCCGATTGTCCATCTGTTTGAGGATGAAAGTCCGTACACAAATCCAACTTTGTACCTAATGCCTTTTGCAAAATCTTCAATAAATGGTAGATGGACCAACTATCACGATCCGAAACTATTGAGATAGGTACTTTATGCGACTTCACTATATTATCCAAATAAAGTGTAGTCATTTTCTTCCAAGACATATCAACTATTGTATGTATGAAATAGGCTGATGTAGTCAAACTATCAACAATCACACAAATCATGTCGTATCCAGTCTTGGTTCTTGGAAAACCGGTGATGAAGTCCATTGTGATCTTAACCCACTTCCACTCGGTAATGTCAAAAGGCTTAAGCATACCTCCCGGTTTTCTATGTTCTGCCTTAACCTTTTGACAAGTATCACATTTAGCCACAAACTTAGCTATTTCAAACTTCATTGAGGGTCACCAAAAACATTCCTTCAAATCCCTAAACATTTTGGTAGCTCCCGAATGCACTGCAAAGGCAATTATGTGTGCTTCATCCATAACTCTTTCCATTAAATCACCAACATTAGGCACACACAACCGATCCTCGATACCAAAGGTTTCGGTCTTGTCTAACACGTAACCCATCAGAGGCTTTTCTCTAGCATTGCACTTCAAATCTACCAAAACCGATTCTTCATCTTGTTTTGCCCGAATATCATCCATCATCTCGAGATCTTGCTAACAACGATTACACAACATATGATTCCGAAATCGCTCAATACCACTGGTTTTTATCCCATCTAACGGTTCTACCACATCTTCAACCCTTGAACCACAAACACTGGTTTCCTACTCAGCATCTGCAACCACATTGGATTTACCCGGATAGTATTGAATATCCAAGTCATAATCCTTCCCAAATGCTAGCCATCTCATTCTTCTCATATTTAGATTCTCTTGGGTGAAGAAATACTTCAAACTCTTGTGATCCGTAAAGATTCATGCTTTCACTCCATACAAATAATGCCTTAAAGTCTTTAAGGAAAAGACTACTACTGCCAACTCCAAATCATGTGTTGGATAGTTCTTTTCATGCACGTTTAAGTGTCTAGATGTGTAAATGATTACCTTTCCACCTTGCATCAACACACATCCCAAACCTTGTCCCGAAGCATCGGTGTACACGTCGTAGTTGTCAAAGATCTCTGGAACTGCCAGAACTGGTGATGAAGTCAATCTTTTCTTCAATGTCTAAAAAGCCTTCTCACACTCACTAGTCCATTCAAACATCAAATTCTTTTGTGTGAGCCTGGTGAGTGGTTTAGTATTGGTCCTTTGGAAAGGCTGAAACAAGTTTAGAGGGGGGGGGGGGGTTGAATAAACTTGTCACTAAAAACTTGATTTTAAGTGATTTAGGTTCAGTTAAAATGAGTTAAGCTGACTGAGCTGAGTCTAAGTGAAAGCTGACTTATAACAAAACTAAGTTAGCCACAAGCGGATATAAATTTTAGCCTTTTTCTTGATCTTGTTATTTTCTGTGAAAGCTGAGTGTGTTAAACTGAATTCTTATGAATGTCAGTTTGTGAGCTGTGAGTCAGTGTAACAATCAGTTCTTCAGTATGAGTAAATGAATGCTGTAAAAGAATGTAAGTGCGTAAAGTAAATAAACAATAATTATAGTGGTTCCAGGTGGTGTAATCTTGTACGTCCACTCTTCCCATGTGGTGTAGGAGGAATATTCCACTAGAACTTCTTAAGGTAAACTGTTACAAAAAGTCCTAAACAATAGTCCTTGGCTAATCTTAGCTTCACTATCTATACAGTCAAAGAACATGTTGGATTGCTGCTCTTCAAATGCTTGAACCACTGGTCCTTGAAGGGTTACATATGCCTCTTCACCAGCTACCACCACAAACACAGTCTACCCGATTGCTGATACAACTGTCCTTGGAAACTCCTTCACCGGATTGCTTCATAGTCTAAACCTTTGATTAAGAATCAAAGTTGGGCTGATAATCAATAAAATGATTCTTGTTTGTGGTTCTTCAAAGTGTCAGATTCTGAATAAATTATGTGTAGCTTGAACACTTGAAGAATTCTAGATATGATCTTGTTGAGCGCAGATAACGATGATGGCAATTCGAATGAACTAGACTTTTGCACGAAAGTGCTAGTAATCTTGTTAATTCTTGGTATTTGATGCTTGGTGTAAATTCCTCTATTTATAGTGTGAGTTCCAGCATTCATCTTGCTTGAATTCGAATTGTAACAACGTTTATCTTGTAACGGCTATATTTTGTGGCCGTTCTGACTTGTCAGTATTTCATCCAATAGAATTGCTTCCTTTACAACGTTCGACTGTACTATCTGTTTGTTGGATGACTGACTATGAAACTGAGTATCCTGATCAGTTTCATGCTGAGTTTGTCAGTTGTCAGTTTCTGGACTGACTTGGAGCATTAACTGAGTTTTTAATCTTCTTCAAAAACTTCAGTACTACAGTTTTCATCTGATTATTATTGACTTAATCAGAGCACACCTTAAGCATATATCTTCTAAGAGTTCATTGTCCTTATGACTCATAGGTCTTCATACAAGATCCATAAAGTCAGTTTAGGTCACCACAAACTTGCCTGAATTCTAACTTTACAGTCTCAATTTCATAACTGAGTTTGAACCCTCAGTTCTTCAAATCTTTTATAACTGAGTCTGTGACCCTCAGTTCTTCAAATACTGAGTTTGTTCCCTCAGCCTTCTCTTTTAGATAAGCCAACCGAGTATGTGTCCCTTAATGAACTTACCTTCTCCAGTTCTGAGTGAACGTCAGTTCTTGGTGTAATCTGAGTCAGTTTTGAATGACTTGATAGTTATCTAAATGTCTTTCAGTTATTTAGATACTTTCCAGTTTTCTAAGTGATTTCTAGTTTTCAGTCTTACGACTCTCTAACTATTATAATGCTTGTCTGATGTAACCTATACAAATATCAGACTCTAATAAATCATATACATTCAGTTCTAGACATCTTTTAGCCTTTCACTATAACAGCTAGTTTCAGCACATCATCAATGGGGTGTAAACAAATATGTTCTTGAATAAGATGAATGATGACGGTCAAATTATACCCGTAAAAGTCATCAACGTTGACCTTAAATCGAGATTAATAATATATATTTTATAATTAAATCACGTGTTATATTGATTATTTAATGTTATGTGATTTATAATTTATAATTTGGTATTTATCCGTTTTGTATTATTTAAAAGAGATAATTTGGTATTTATCTGTTTTTATTATTTTATTATTTACTTTGGGATAAATATTTATTTTGTAGATTGAGATAAATTTTGGAGGATAATTACAAATGGATGAATTAAATCTCAAGATAAATCGAAGAAAATCCAGATGCATTAAAGATAAAGATCGGATAAGCACGGAAAGAGGAGTAAGGCATGACAAGAGCCGGCGAGCCAATCCGAAGAGTTGGCGCCGATGGAGGACACGCATGAAGGGGGGCGCATTTTTTCTTCTGAGATCGGCCGGGAGTTATCTCTAATTGTTTTGATATTTTGAAGTATATCTATTAATTAGCTTGAACCCCTATAAATAGAGATGTACGAATTTCATTTACAATACACCTCAGACACTTCTCTCAATTCATAATAAAATTCTCGCCTCAGCGCGGTTTTATACAAGTTCTGCAATAATGTAAGTTCTTGTATTTATTTCTTTGTTCTTTGTTCTTTGTAATTAAGTCCCCCCAATTATTGTTTATTGTTTGAGGTTGTTCCTTCTTCTCCAAACGATGTAGACCTAAGGATACGATATGAGGCAGTGGGGATTCCTTGTCTATAAGGATCCACACGCCCAGATCTGTTCTCCGGTGACCAATAGATGACTTTGGTATGATCGACAACCGTGTTTTTAGTAGATCTATATAATTGTTTTATTAATCTCTATTTTATCCGTTACGTATGTAAAAACGCTAAGATTTAGGTTTTCGCCGCGTCAATCTAGCCACGTCTTTATGGTGTGATTGTCCACTAAGAATTTCTTATCTTAGTAGGTATGGCTACGGCTACGTTGCTCGTCTGCTTTAATTAGCGCTTTTATTAGGAAATACCAATATAGGGCTCCTAGGTCGGCTCATGAATTGATCTTCCGGGACATTCAAATGAGATCTAGAAATGCTTACGATTTGGGAATTGTCGACACCTAGGTGATACGTAAATCGTAGATTAACATGAGACCGTGCAGGTAATTGTTAATGGGACAAAGACTGATGCGATCGTCTAGGAAGTACGCCTAATCACAAGAATGTTGTCTAGGTGAGGAATACGGTTAATATCGGCATCCCTAGTTTTGTAAGCGTGCAAGTTATATGAGATGGAGGCCTAAAAAACGAAGTCACGTAATGTAGCATAGTGATCTAGATGGCCTAACCGGAGCTAGATCTCGTTTAGGGGATGACTCCCGTAGCCAATATAAAAGAAATACGAATCAGATTAATAGTTTTCGAGTCTAGCTTAATTATATAGAATCTCTAATTCCAAACGATAACATAATAATTGGGGAGATTAATTACGTGTCTCTATTTGTGTTGTGTCAAGTCTTGTCCTTTACCTTTCTTGTCTTTTTTTGGTCATAGACCGCTTTGTGTCCTTGACATGGATGATTAATTGTTTGTATATAAATGATCCACAATTGGTTCCTTGTGGGATCGACCGTGATTCTTTATAGCTATACTATGATGGACCTAGTCCTCTTGCTAGTATTGGTTTATGGTGGTCAAGTATTTTATTATCACTTGATCTACGCCATCAATGAATCATCATCAAAACTAAATTTATTCCAACATTTAGCTATCTTTGAAAAGTCTTGCACAAACTTCCGAAAATATCCGGCCAACCCCAGAAAACTTCTCACCTCTGAAACTGTGGTAGGTCTAGGCCAATTCTCAACCGCTTCAATCTTTGCCGGATCGACTTGAATTCCATCCCCAATAATCACTTGGCCCAGGAAATTAACTTGATTCTAACAAAACTCACACTTTCAAAACTCAACGTACAACTATTTCTACTTTTAAGGTTTTCAACACAATTTTTAAGTGTTCTTCTTGATCTTTCTCATCTTTTGAGTAAATAAGGATATCGTCTATGAACACTATCACAAAATAATCCAAATAAGTCATGAAAACACGTTGCATTAAGTCCATAAATGGTGATGGAGCATTAGTAAGTCCAAATGGCATAACCAATAACTCATAATGTCCATATCAAGTACTAAAAGCCGTCTTTGATATATCAGCCACTTTGATCTTCAACGTATGATAACCTGACCTAAGATCAATCTTAGATATAACACTACTTTGGTTTCTTTCGTCTCTATTTTCTTTTTGGAAATTTTCCTAGGGGTCAGAGAAACCTTGATCACTACTTTTTTGCTCGTGTTCCTTCTTTATTTTTTTTCCGGTAGATGGTCCTCCACAAATAAACAAATACAAATAAAAGGGAACAAACAGGTATGAAAGCTATAATTGTAAACTGCGATCGAATCTATGGAAGCACTAGTTTATACATTCCTCTTAGTGTCGACTTTAGGAATAATTTTTTGCCTTGCAACTATTAAACAGGTTATCAATCCTCGATAGGGGATATCTTTTCTTGATGGTGAGGTTATTCAAAGCCCGGTAATCAATACACATCCTCATGCTACCGTCTTTCTTCTTGAAAAACAAAATAGGGGCTCCCCACGGTGAAGTACTCGGCTGAAATATATTCCTTTCAAGCATATCTTTAAGTTGGGCCTTCAACTCTTTCAATTCAACTGGAGCCATCCTATAAGGTGCCTTGGCCACTAGTGCCGCTCCTGGTGCTAGCTTTCTCTCAAACACTATTTCCCTATCCGGCATATTGCCTGGTAGGTAATCCGGGAATACTTCAGGGTACTCCTTTGCTATAGGGCTTTCTTCCAACGTAGGCCTAACTTGTTCTACATCCTTTTCATACAACAAGTAGCCTTCACAACCTTTTTGACAAGCTCTTATAGCCTTAATTGCTTAAATTATCTGATGACGCTTCTTGCTAGGCTTGTATACATTACCTTGAAAGGTCTTAGACGATTTCCCAGGTACCTTAAAGGTCACACATTTCTCTCTAAAGTCCAAGTCAACATAATTCTCGGATAGCCAATCTATTCCAAGAATCACTTCGAAGTCCAAAAAGTCCAACACTATCTGATCACTTTTACACCGATAGGTTCCTACACGTACATCAACTTGAGGTGTAATTTTGGTTACCATAGTTACCTTTCCTAAAGATGTAGTTATCTCCAAAGAATTCCTTAAGGTCTCCGAAGGTAAGTTTAGTTTCTTTGCTATCTTAGTCAACACAAATGTATTAGACGCTCCGGTGTGAAACAAAGTTGTAACCGCTAAGTTGTCTAATATTATTATATCTAAGATGTAAATTCATTTATTTAAATACAAATATAACATGATTTAACGTGCTATAAAAGTACTTTAATAACATAGAATATACAAATTAAAGATACTTGATATAATATTATCATCTAGTTCCGCTTATCTCCGCATTCATAGCAAACACACTAACAGTCGACTTGAACCTCCTTTTCCACTTCCTTGATTATGTTTCCCTTTCTTTCTCTTGGTTGGAGATTCTCCTGCAAAGTGTTCTGGATATCCTCAATAATAGAAGCCACCTACATTTTTTCAGCACTCAATGGTATGACTTGTACTACAATTTGGACAAAGATTGTGTTGAAAATCTTTGACTTCTCTTACTGCGGCACAAGCTTGCAGTAGAACTGCAAGGATTCCGGCTGGAGGATTTCCGAGACTTTTCGGGAAGGAGAAACACGTATTTTCCATACTTCCTCTCAATCAGTCTGATCCAATCCTTGTGGCCAGGTTATGCAAGTTCAACAAAAGCACACAAGTGTTTGTAATGTATTAGTCTAATTATGAGTTAGTAGTTATTCCCCCCCAATATATGAATTGATCTTCCCCGTGATGACTTTCTAGATCTTTAATTGCTACGGGTGCTAATCCTAATACTCTGCTACTTCCATTGAAAGGGCATTAGGTATCTATGTGCAATTAACCTCCTTCGTTGGTTGTATTAATTCACATGCAATAAGGATTAGGACTAGTCGGCTCAAGACCGAAAACCTCTCTAAGAAGCTATCGTGGATTGATTTGCACATTCCTAAGGATCGATCAAGACTAAGTCAGAACTCACACATCAATTTAGCGTCCTTCATGTTAATTTTATGACATGCAAATAGTTGACCAGGCTAAAAACATGTAAATTAAATCATCAATCGAGATGTAGTCATACCGATTGTCATGAAAAAGGATTTACTAGGTATATCGATTCATCGATACCGTCGATAACTCGAGAGAACACAACATCTATTTCATGAAATCTTCACCAACGATTCGAGATCTATACACATATGGGGTAAAATAAACTAACTACTATATGATTAGAACTAATAATAACAATCAAAGCATACTAATCACATAGAACAACGACAAATCTACATCTAGAAAGAGGCGTAAAACTCATACCCTAAAAATGAGCATAGATCTTTCTCGAGATCTCTCCCTAGTAGGCGAATCCATCGTATCGTTGACTAGAACTCATGAAGATAATAAATAAATAAAGAACGAAAGAACTTTTATTGCATAATATTTGTCATGAGTGAAAAATGGTACATTGAAAACCGAGGCGGTGCATGTTATTTATAGTGTTACAACCGACTTAGATAACCCTAAAAACTACCCCTAATCCAAGAAAACGTGTTCAAGAAGGTTACGGGTGCTCGATGCATCAAAAGGCGATGCCGACTCATCGAGGGCTTTTTCATCTTTTTTTCGCCAACCGACTTAATCATGGAATGTTCTGGAAACCCTAGTCCATTTCTTTCATCCCATCTCGCTTCATAATCCGTCCCTTAACTCATGGCCTTAATTCATAAACTAAAAATAATCCAAAATACTGAAGTAATACCACCTCGGATATAATAATTCAAAATACTAAATACTTATCCCGTGAACCTGACATATTGCATTATACACAAATGGTACACATTTAAAGGCCGAAACAACTATTTTTAGCTCATAATGGGTAGAGTGTTGATTTCGTAGGATATGCTATTTTAACCGTCATCAACAACCCCCCCACTAGCCCTTTGCTCATCCTCGAGCAGAGTATCAAGGCAAAATCACTAAAAAAAACTGGGCTTTTTGCGACGGAAGGTTATCGTCGCAAACTAGGCTTATTCCGTCGCAAATCCTAATTTGCGACGGATTTGCGACGGTTTTTATTTGTCGCATTTTTTAGTTCGCAAAACCGAGTTTTGCGACGGTTTATCCGTCGCAAATTATTTGCGACGAATGTTGCGACGGATAATAACGTATTTAATTTTTTTAAAAAAATATAGTTTCCGTCGCAAAACAATGTAAACTCCGTCGCAAAAATTGTATAATCCGTCGCAAAAATTTTTTAAACAGTCGCAAAAATTGTATAATCCGTCGCAAATATTTTTTTATTAAATAATTTTTTTATTTTTAGATCCTTACATATCCGTCGCAAATACATTTTTCCGTCAAGAATGCAACTTTGCGACGGAATATTTCCGTCGCAAAAGTTAAAATTAATCGAAAAATTATGGTGTTTGCTTTGCGACCACTGCCAAACCACCGCCGCCAAATGCCATAATTTTCCCGGTAGCATTACAATTGCTACCGCTATCAACAAACAACAATATAAAAGGGATACGATACCAAAATAAATAAAACGATATGTCAATGGGATATGTCAAAGGGATAAAACGATATGTCAAAGGGGATACGATAAGCCAAAATAAATAAAAATGTATAAAGCAATATGTCACCCAGTCGGACCGGTGTACTTCTAAACCCATGTCACTTCCTCCAGGTCCGTGATCGATCGGTCATCTCTGTCTTGCCTCGTACCCGGTTGCATCCTCCGGAGATCTTTGCTGCTTAACCGGGTAATCCACTCCTCCATCTCAAGCGCTAGTCTGCATTTCTGACGCTTTCATCTCTCTCTATCTCCTCCAACCTCGCCTTTGTTTCTCGCATTAATCTGTCTTTCTCTCGCCATCTCCTCGGTGAGACGGGTGAGTATGCCCGGAGAGTATGTCTCGGCGGATGAGTGTCGAGCGATGCGAGGCTGTCGTAGTACATGGAGGCAACACCCCCATGCCAAAAACTCTCCCTTCTTGTCGTAACCACCAAGCCGGCTTCAGTAATAAAGACGCGACTCGTCGACAGGGGTGTCAGTCAAGTCTCTGGGCTTTTTTCTTTGAGGTGAAGACGTCCTGTAAAGTATGATATAAATTTGTTAGTAACAATAATTACATGATATATATATAATGTATATATAATATTTAGAATACATAACGTGCCAAGATTTTCTCAAACTTCCTCGAGACGGTTGCCCGACTTCTTCTTCTTCGAACTAGTCACCGATCTCCGACCGATAGGGGCACTTCTCTATTGTCCTCCATGGCCCGAGCGAAATCGATAACGCCGCGCCTCGCCCATAGCATGTGTCCTGGGATCTTCCTTCCTCACCGGATCCGAAGCTCGGTTTATCTTCTTTTTCGCAGATGTTTCCTTGAATGCCTATTTCGACATAAGATAAACAAGTTAGTACATACATATATTATATATAAAACACAAGTATTATTAATTAAATATTGAATAATTGCTTACGGGACTCCCAATCCACTCCTCGAACTGACGGAGAATATCCGGGGTCATCCAAAGCCGAGCACGGGGGTTTGTTTGAGCCCGATACATATAATCACGGACCCTGTTGATAGCATACCGCTCAAAAGCTTCCCTAACCAGGCGCTCGTGGCGTAACTCGAAGCTGAAATGAGCCTTCAACATAGTTATATATATGTTATATGTATAGTTATAATTATAGTTATATTTATATATAGTTATATTTATATGAACGACGTACCTTAAATGCGTGCCACCACCTTTCCTGCTGCTCCTGGCTGGCATTATGCCACATGGTGGCAAAAGTGTTGAAGCCGCTGATTATGGCGGTCTTGGCCATTTTCTTGACATAGTTGTCGGTAAACTTTGTCATCATCGAAAACAATAAGTTGTTAATATATTTGGTTAATCAAAATATAAATAAAAATACAAACAAATTAAAGCAAGATATGTATTAACTTACCATCTCCTCGGGATCCAAAACGGCAATCCAAGGTCACCATTGACAATGACACCCAAATCCTCCTCGGTCATCCGGTGTATCTCATCATCCAAACCGTGAGTGCATGTGGAGGAAGACGCTCTGGGGGAGGGGGAACTACCCCTACCGCATCTACCTCTACCTCTACCTCTACCTCTACCTCTACCCGACATCTATTTGACACAGAAAATGACGTTTATACTAATCTAAATGCAATTATACTAATTAATAATAAATTACAATGTTTAATACATTATTATTCAGCAATGATGACAAAATAAAATATTTAATACATTATTATTCACTATCACTACTAGAATGGAAGAGTTCTTCCTCCTCTTCATCGGTATCTAGATCATCAACCGATTCTTCTTCCTCTCCATCTTCTTGTTGAATGAAATCCGCCATCTCATCATCATCCAAGTCATTATCCCCAACATCGGAGTCAACATCGACATCAAGATCTTGGTGGACAATGTTAAGAGGATCAGATAATCGGGAAACATCATTGATCACTTGTTCTTGGAAAACGGTTTCCTCGATGGGAGCATCGATAGTCGATCTTGCCTTTGTTTTGAAAACAACCGACCATTGATCTTTGTCTTTTTTCAAACTTGGATATGGAGCATAGTAGACTTGCTCGACTTGATAAGCCAGAACAAATGGATCATAAGCGCCATATTTCCTACCACGATGAACTTCAACTATCTTATAATCTTTATACACATTCATGCCCCGTTCATAATTATCAAACCAATCACATTTGAACAATACGGCTTTGTAGACAGTCGAAGCTCCATAATACACCAACTCAATGATTTCATTTAAAGTGCCATAATAGTCGGCACCTTCCGTGGAATCCACATAAACTCCGTTGTTGGTGAAGATTTACCAATATCGCTTGCCGGTTGAATGTCCGAAAGTTGTAGCCGTTAATCGAATAACGTTTCCAAGTTTGGACTTGACGAGAAGGACCACTTGCCAAAGCTTTTAGCAAATCATCATTCAACAATGATGCTTGTTGTGCAAACCATTTGGTAAATTCATTTTCATGTTTATTCCAAATATCCTCGCCGAGGTCAATTGAGGTCATTGAACACGAATAAATTGCTCGAACAATCTAAGAATGAATCATTTTGTCGGTTAATGTATATTTGTTCGTAAAAAAGCATAAGCATTGTATATATGTAGTAATGAGGTACTTACAGTTCATACGGTTTCATGATTTCAGATTAGACAATACGTACTTGTGCACAAAGTCATATTCTTTATTATCCAAGAACCTCGTCTTGCACTTCCCAGTTGTTGTACCATTATGATCACGGAATAACTTTCGAGTAAAAATCAAACGATTGTCGATGCCGAAGTCTCACCAACAAAGAAGATTCTTTGCTTTTGTTTCAATATGATCATCGTAATACATAGAACGAAGTTTGAAATCTCTTCCAACAAATACGCATTGCATATTGATCCTCTACGAAAGCTTTGTTACCAATCTTTTGTTTTAAGTGATTCAAAACCTTTCGAATGGATACATCCATCGATATTGCACGGACCACCAACTCGACCTCATACGGAAAGTGTACGGTAAATGCTCCATCGAGTTAAAAACGCCGAGGCAAAATCTTCTCTAACTTGCAAATAATCTCAGCAATGTTATTCTCTAAACGAATCACGTCTTCTATTTTTAGGGTAGCAGCACACAAGTCTCGAAAGAATTGACTTATCTCAGTCAATGCATTCCACTCATTTTTCGGAATCAATTCTCGAAGGGCAACTGGCAACAAACGTTCCATAAAAACGTGACAATCATGGCCTTTCAAACCACGTAGAATGTATTGATCATGATCTACGCACCTACTCAGGTCCAAGCATAACCGTCGTGAATTTCAACTTGGTGACCCATTCACACAACACTTTTCTTTTCTACTTGTCAAGAACAAGTGTACAATCGGGCGCTTTAAAGCTCTTTCAAATCTTTAGCGATTTTTTGACTACAAGCGCTTTGCCTTTAACGTCCATAACCGTGTCAATCAGTTTTCAAAGAAGTTTTTCTCAATATGCATCACATCCAGGCAATGTCGAGCGAAGAATGTTTTCCAATACGGAAGATCCCAAAAAATGCTTCTTTTCCACCAACCATTCTTGAAGTTTTTAAGCCGTTTCAAGTCTAAATCTGAGCCATCAATGATGCTTGGTAGGTGTTGTACAAATTCCCATACCTCCTCACCACTCAATCTACGGGGTGGAGTCGCGTGTTCATTACTGTTTGGACTTCAAAAACCTTTATCGGTCATGAAAAATATGGTCTTCAGGGAGAAACTGCCGATGACAATCAAACCAAGTGCATTTACCACTATGTTTGAGCCAGAATGACTTGTTTCCATCACCACAATAGGGACAAGCTTTCACACCAGCCGTAGTCCACCCGGATAACATGCCATACGCAGGGAAAATCATTGATAGTCCACATTAGTGCAAAACCTCATATGAAAATTCTGCTTTGTGGATACATCGTAAGTAAACAACCTGTTTCCCACAATTGCTTCAACTCCTTAATCAATGGTTGCAAATAAACATCGAGGTTTCCTTTCGGATTTTTCGCCCCGGTACAAGCAATCGATAAGAATATAAACTGCTTTTTCATGCACAACCAGTATGGAAGATTGTATGGTGTAACCATGATCGCGAAGAGTAGTTCTTCCCAAAATTACCAAAAGGTGCAAAACCGTCATGCAAAGTCCTAACCGCACATTTCTAGGCTCCTTAGCAAACTCAGGGTGCATTTGGTCAAAATGCTTCCAAGCTTCAGCGTCACTTGGGTGGGCCATTATACCGCTTGTCCTGGGGTTTTCCGCGTGCCACCTCATTTCCTTGCCTATATGTTTCGTGGCGTACAACCTTTGAAGTCTAGGTCCAATCGGGAAATAAGTCATCACTTTGTTAGGCACACGTTGACCTCTTGCGTTCGTTTTCGGTTTATATCGATCATGGTCACACTTCCGACACTTGTCCGTATTCAAGGCGTCCTCCTCCCAAAATAACATACACCCCGCGGGACACACGTGTATTTTCTCATGGGGTAGCTCTAATGCCTTTAACAACTTTTTGGTTTGATAGAAGTTCGAGGTCATTAAGTTATTCTTCGGAAGAATATCTCCTATCAAACCGGTAACCCGTCAACGCATTTGTGAGAGAGGTTGTGATCGATTTCAAAGTGAGCAACCTGGAAGCCGCTGCGATGACGGAGACACTACTTCCATCACATACAAAGTTCCTCTGCGTTTTTTTCAAATTTCAAAAAACGCCGCAACTTCAGTTTTGGTGTCTCATTGTTCTCCTCTTGGTTAAGAAATTCTTCTCTTACGTGATCAATCCTATCACGTAATGCGTCATTAACCATGTCCTGATAAGGGTTCACATTCCGTTCTTGCTGAACGTTGATCGGAATGGGAAACTCTTCACCATGACACACCCAATCATAGTAGTTTGCGCAAACCCCATATTTAGTTAAATGTAATCTCACGTCATGTTCGATCGAAAATTTAGTGTTCTTACACTTACTACATGGACACTTCATCATTCCATTATTTGCCCGAACGAATCTAATCGCTTTGCATGTTTTATGAATTCCTCCACACCATTCACAAATACCGGGTTAAATTTCTTGTTAGCATCCAACCTCTCGTACATCCAACTACGTTCTATTCTCTTCATTTTCAATCCTACACATCATATCATACAAAATATGAGACTATCAATAGTCTTTGAAGGTTGTCTCAACACTTTTGCAAACTCGAGTTTTACTCAACTTACTATGAAACTAACAACACTATAACCTAAATTTTTGATTCATGGTCAAAGGTTCGACGTCAAAATAATTCGAGGCTTTGCCGGATAACAAAGTACCCCCAAGTACCATTTTCCAAACGGGTAGGAACAAAGCACCTTTTGAGGACCTTATGTATGTTATGCTTATCATGTAAGCACATACTTATCATCATTTCAATCCAAATTCAACAAACCAATTCAACCAACATCCGGTTTCTAAACTAAGCATTTTCAACCAACATCCGGCTTTGCACATACTTAAGCATTCAACAAAACAATTCAACCAATTCAACCAACATCCGGCTTTGCACATACTTAAGCATTTTCCTAACTTATCTAACTAATACACATAAGTAAGCATTTTCTAACTTATAATTACTACACATATATATATCTATAAATCTATACTACATATGATACACTATATAAAAAAATATAAAAAATAAAAAAAAAAAAAAAAAAAAAAAAAAATATTACATACTACAATATACAAAAATTACATACTACAATATATATATACAATATAAATTGAAAAAAATATATATATATAAAAAAAAAAAAGCTGTATATACATATACATATACAATATATATATATATATACATACATACATATATATATATATAAAAACGAAAAATATATATATATATATATACATACATATATATACGCCAAGGGGGAGGGGGAGGGGGAATCGGGTCTGGGGGAGAGGGGGTGGGAGGGGAGGAAAGAGCATACCAGTGGGTGGTGCGGCGGTGGTGGGAGGAGGTGGCGCCGGAAGAGCTTCAGCAGAGGGGGCGGCGGCGGTGAGAAGAGGGGGAATGAAGAAGAGAAATGAGGAAGAAAAGGATTACGATTGATATCCGCCGTTTATGACGGAATTTAATGTCCGTCGCAAAATAACCCTAATTCCGTCGCAAACATATAAATTGAATAATAAAATAATTTTATAAAATTTTATTAAATATTCCGTCGCAAATTAATAAAAATTCCGTCCGCAAACTTGCCCGCCAAGTGGAAAAATTGGTCCCGCCAAATGTCCTGTCATAAACAATAAAACATCCGTCGCAAACGTAAATTTGCGACGGAAATAAAGTCCGTCGCAAACATTCCGTCGCAAAACTGCTGTTTTTTTGTAGTGAATGTACCTCCAAAACAATCCCCACTAACTATCATATGCTCAATAAAGATTTCATGTAGAACATGTGTCAGGAAAATATCCATAAGCTTCTCATTAATCATCCCTTACCAATGCATTAATGTGTCGTGCGATAAATCGTCGTGATAGTGAATTCGTGAAAAGAATCAAGTTATATTAACCTCAATCTCAACTTACCTATGCATACACTCGCTTTTCTTCCTTTCAGACTCAGTTACACAACATTGTACCTTAATCAGGCCGGGCGGACTACGGGACCGAATACTACTCAAAGGTCCTCATTTCTTTTTAGTTTTATGCGAGGGTCGTGCGTTTTACGCTTGAATTTGCTTCCCTCATTGCCTTTATGCTTTTCGCATTTTTCAATTTTTTCTCTTTTTTCTTTCTGGCAGATTTCTCTCATTTTTTTCTTTTCCTCACTCTCTCACTAGCCCGTTTTTTCCCGTTCTACCTTTTGTGATGTTCATACTACTTTTCTTTGACCTTAAACTATCAGTTAAAGTATATACACAAACAAATAATGATTTACGGATAAAATAACCCATCATATAACCTCAAACCCTTCTCACTTAGATTACGTGCTCAAATATGTGAATGCAATGGAAAAATAACAATTAATAAGTCACTACTTCATGCAATATAACACATTCTCATTCTTCCATACTAAATTGAATATACAATAGCTAGCTTCAAATCATCCTTGGGATCATTTTATAACAATTCCTTACACAAGGCGTTCAATAGGCAAGCTAAAAAATACTGTAAAATTTTCAAAATTAATGCCTTTTTCAGTTTCAATATCAAATTTCAAGCTAAGACCGCCTACTATAGGCATTTCCCGCAATGACTCAGAATAAAACTTAAAATAGAAGAGGTACATAGCTCTGGAATTGGTATTCCGAGTTAAGTATACAATCATGGAGCATAACCATCATGAATAATCTCCTAGAGCATCCATCTTCCAAGTATTCATCTGCATTCAAATACTTCCAAAAACTTTGAGTATCATGCGAAGGGTAATAAGAAAATCAGGTTGCGGTAATCGTACAAACCTAAGGAATGCGCAAAAACAGTATAAGCCACTTTATTCTTGATTGACCTAAGTAAGACGCGAAAACTTTAACAAGGGATCACATGAGAATTGCTAAGGAAAAAACTGCATATATCTGCAGTCAGATGACAAAAGATTTATGTGATGAAAAAAACCTTCTCGATTGTCATGCATTCTTTAATGACTCAATATTTCAAAACAAAATAATAACTAAGGTTTTAGAAATAGTTCTAAATTTATAGTGTCCAGTGCGATTGTACTAATACGGCTCCTTCACTTGTAAATTGGGTCGTCCAACATAAGACTTCGAACTCGGTGTCGTAATTGTGCTCTATGTAATAATTCAGCCTATGGCCGTTCACTGTGTAAATCCTGCTAGACTGTTCATCCTTTACTTCACATGCACCCGAATGGAAGACTTTTGTGATGACATATGGTCCAAACCATCTAGACTTTGAAGGTGCAATTGAGAATCCTCTTCACATGTTGGAATTTCGTTCTTTCCTTATAAGTCTTCGCATTTTCATACGCGTGAAGTCGGAACTCTTCAAGTTTATTCAATTCCAATAATCTATTTTCTCCGGCCAAACTTGCATCCATGTTTAGAAACCAAGTAGCCCACAGGACACGATGCTATAGTTCAACCAGTAAATGACACGCTTTCCCAAACACTATCATATACGGTGGCTTCCCAATGGTGGTCCTATAAGTAGTTCTATATGCCTATAAAGCATCATCTAATTTCAAAGACCAATCCTTCCTCATGGGATTCACAGTCTTCTAAAAAATCCTCTTTATTTCTATATTCATAACTTCAACTTGTTCTCTTGTCTGGGGGTGATATGCTACGAGAATCTTATGTCGCACAATATACTTCATCATCAATTTCTCAAACAACCTATTATAGAAATTGCTCCCTCCATCACTAATAATGGCTCTTGGTAGCCCAAACCTCGTTAAAATGTTCTTCTTTAGAAATCTGAAGACAACCCCGACATCATTTGTAGGTGAGGCCACTGCCTCAACCCATTTGGAAACATAGTCGACTTCTACCAGGATGTAACAATTATATTTTGACACTCTAATAGGTCCAACAAAATAAATTCCCCAAACATCAAATAGCTCCACCTCAAAGATACTATGCAATGACATCCAGTTCTCGCTTCAAAATATTACCAGTCATTTAACTGAATGACAGGCTATAGTAAACTCATACGTAGATTTGAATATTGTTGGCCAAGAAAATCCACAATCAGTAGTACCTTGTCTTTGCTTATCCGCCCATAATGGCCTCCAACTTCCCTTGAATGGCAATAACTTAGTATGCACAGAATCTCATCATCAAGAATACATCTCCTTAGAATATTATCGGGACATATCTTGTTTAGATACGTATCATCCCATTAGAAATGCTTCAGATCCATAAAAAAAACTTCTTATTGTCGATGTCCGTGTATTCTAGTGGTAGGTCTCTTCCCTCAAGACAATTAACAATATTTTCAAACCAAGGGTATACCTTCCTCACTCTTCATGTCGTGTGCCTGGGTTGAGACTCGACTGGAGCTACTATTGAGTTGGCATAAAGTTGTTCGTCTCACAAGTATTCTTTTATCTCCGTAGGTTGCTCCTCCTTTATCAGTGTTAACCTTGACATGTGGTCACCCACCTAGTTCTCAGACCCTATCTTTTCTTTAACCTCAACTTCAAACTCCTGTAAGAGTATAATCCATCACAATAGTCTCGGCATGGAGTCTTGCTTGGTCAGAAGATACTTCAAAGCTACATTGTCAGTGAAAACCGTGACTTTAGATCCTTTAAGATAAGACCTAAACTTGTCAAATATGAAAATGAAAGCCAAGAGTTCTTTTTCTATAGTCGTGTAATTCCGTTGGGCACGGTCGAGTGTATGATTGGCGTAATAGATCGGTTTAAAGATTTTATCCACTCGTTGTCCAGAGCTGATCAAACTGCCGTATCATTAGCATCACACATTAGCTCGAAAGGTTGGTTCCAATCTGAGGCAACAAGAATTGGGGCAGTTATCATCATTTTCTTCAAAGTATTGAATGCCTCCTTGCATTCTTCTCCAAAGACAAAAGGTACATCCTTTGCAACCATTTCAATCAAAGGTCTAGAAGGCTTAGAGAAATCATTTATAAACCTCCTATAAAATCCTGCGTGGCCAAGAAAGGTTCGTAATGTCTTCAAATTTGTTGGAGGTGGAAGCTTCTCTGTCACTTCGATATTAGCCTTGTCTACTTCCATTCCCCTCTTTGAAATCTTGTGACCTAACACAATTCCTTCAATGACCATAAAATGGCACTTCTCCCAATTAAGTACGAGGTAGGTCTCTTCACATCTTTTCCACACTCTACTTAAAGTTTCCAAGCATTCGTCACAGCTATCTCCGAAACCTGAGAAATCATCTATAAATATCTCCAGAAAATCTTTCACCATATCCGCAAACAATGACATCATGCACCTTTGGAATGTGGCTGGAACATTGCATAATCCAAAAGGCATGCAATTATAGGCAAATGTTCCATACGGACATGTGAAAGTAGTTTTCTCATGGTCCTCAGGGGTGATGTGTATCCGGTAATAACCAGAATATCCAGTTTCTTGAAGTCGATACAGAATTAATGTCTAGTAATCAGTCGTACAGAGATCAACACGTCAAACTCATTTGGTTGAACAATAAATCCTCCTTTCTTGGGAACCATATGAATTGGGCTTACCCACTCGCTATCAGCAATCAAGAAAATGATTCTCATTTCAAGCATCTTGATAATCTTTTCCTTAACACCTTCTTTCAACTGAGGCATCAACCTTCTCTGAGGTTGAGCCACTGCTTCCTTCACCAGATCTACAGAGATCTTATGCATACACACATATGGGCTTATCCTTCAAATATTCACAATTGTCCACCCAAATGCTCCATTATGCTCCCTGAGTACACTCAATAAATTCCCCTCCTATAAGGGTGATAATGTTGCAGAAATAATCAAGGGTAGATTGTCATCTTGTAAGTATACGTACTTCAGATGAGAGGGAAAAGGTTTAAGCATTTAATTCATTGGTGGCTCCTCCAAATATAACTTTAGTATCTTGCCAGTCAACTGCAAATCAAAGAACTTGTGCCAGGAAGGTCTATGAATGGGTCCTCCTACATCCAAAGAAGATATAAGTTATACTTCTAGTGCACGACCTTCACTACACCCCGGCCAGGTTTCCTCCTCACTTTCTTCTTCTTCTTCCTTCATCAGCAAAGTCTCCGCGGCTTTAAGATCTACTGCTAATTGCTTTTGTAACTTCAAAACAAGCTCATCAATGTCATCCAACATATAACATGCTTCTCATTCATCCTTGGCATACCCCAACGTCTTCAACACATTGAAGGCCACACTGTCATCATTCACACTCAGAATCGGTTCTCCTTTACGGACATCTATCTGCTGGGAGTAATAGCACCGATCGAGACACTCGATCTTTGCACAGCGGAAGCTTATGCGATTTATGATATGAAACATAACTAATTAATCCTATGAGAAGGTTAGTAGATTTACCAATACCGGAGAGAGAAAATAAAATCGACCAAGGGAGAATCCGTAGTCTTCCGGATTGTATCTCCTAGCGACGACTGGTGGACGTCGATCCTCGCCGTAGAACCTCCTCGAATATGCACAAGAAAAACCCTAGGTTTTTCTTCTCTTAATGACTAGAATGAGAAACCAATTTTTCTCTTATTTTATTTTAATTGAGTGTGGCGCATTTGTGTGTTGTAAATTGTGTTGGGAGGAACTCTCTTTATATAGGAAAATAACTAGCCAAGAGAGTTATCCTTTTCACAATACAAAAACCTATTCCTATAAGAAAAAGATATTTTTGCTACAAAATAAGAGATAATTCCTAAAAAAATCAGTCTCTTAATTTTTCCATTAATTATCCAATAAATAGATAATTAATTAATCACACATATGAGATAATCTAGGAAACTTTCTTCTCCTAATTAATCCTCAATAATGGCGCAAATTACAATGTCATTTTTAATAGAAAATGCCTTTTCTACCTTACATATTATTTACCAAATAAATAATATTGCATATTCATTAAATAGTCCAACTATTTAATTTATTCTCGAGGTTCCATAAAACGAGAAAACACTCGCGTGTTAGGAGCCAACCCGGGCACCATGGACCTATAACCTGTAGCTACAATAAATTGAATAAAATATTCGTCGAACAGAATATTTCTACTCAACTTATTAATTCAGGAATTATGCCACCATAAATCCGAAATGGAACTCTATCGATTATAGATATAACTTATTCAAAAACGTCGAGTCGAGTCGATAATTGTCCATTGATATAATCATAACAAATAAACTAACCCTCTATAGACTATCCGAACAGAAGTAGGATTATTTCCGTAAACCTTCTTCAATACATCTTATCATTATTTACCATTAACCCACTAGTGATCAATTAGTTCATAACCAATATGAACACCCGGGATCGATCAGTTTCTAGGATCAACAAATAAGGGGATTTTCTTTCTACTCATTCATGATGGAATGGATTCCATATCTGTGAAACACACACTTCTCACTCATTCCAGAATAGTGCCAATGTGAAAGTGATTCGGACCGCTCCTCTTAGCGATCCTTAACGAACACATCAAACCCTATCCTGAAACAAGTAGGAGTATGCAATCACATTAGGATTAAGGTTAATCCATAGATGATCATCTTGTGATTCAATAAGATTTCTCAATCACGGAATTATATGAGAAACGCAGATTAAATCGGTTCAGTCATATATGCCTCTCATCATATATAAAGGCCCCATTTTGACAACCAATGTCGACGGTCCGGATAACACAGTCACACGATAAAATGTTCTGGGTGCATTAATGGTGGTTTAATCAGTAGACCCCATACTTTGATTAACTTCACCACGGACTTACATTTCAAGTGTATCACCATAAAATAATCCTCATGTGTGACACACACTAAGTTATACGGCTACATATGATACGACTTTGGGTTTTTAGTAGTGTATTACTTACATGCACGAAGCAAGTAATAAGATGAGAATAAATCTATCATTTATTAATTCAAAAACAATTACACAAATTGACTTTCGGGCGCTACTTCCAACAATCTATCACTTGCCCGTAAGGACAAGCAACAATTTTCTTTCGGGCACAATATATCTAACAATCTCCCACTTGCCCGTAAAGACAAGCAATGATTGTTTTTAGAGCCCCACACCCTTATTTTTTCTATCCACAACATTCTCCCACTTGCTCTAAAGCAGATGAGACATATCTCCCGATTTTATACCCGCCAAGCGCTTATCAGTGACACTAGATCTCACGCAACTTGGTAAACTGATCAGCTAGGTTGTCGGCTCGAGGCGATCTTTAGGACCGAAACGCCGCCTCTTTGCACGATCTATCTGACCATGTGGTACTTAATTTCAATATGCTTTTGACCTCTTATGATTGTGAAGATCATTTGCATGAGCTACCTCTCAACTGTTGTCGCAGTAAAATGGTATCGGCTCATCGAGACCTGGAATCACTTCCCGATCCAACAAAGAACTTCTCAGACCACACCGCCACTTTAGCCGCTCCGAAAGCTGCTATGTATTCGACTAACTGAGTAAAATTTGCGATCTTTGGATTGCTTCGCATCGTAGCTCCATCACAATGAGTAAACACTGAGTCTGAGATCGATTCACGATCATCCTTAATGCGACAAAAAATCATAATTAGTGCAGTCAACGGCACTCAGATTCGCACCCAAATGCACAAGCATATGATCCCGCATTCTCTCAAGATACTTGAGGATGCACTATACTGATTTCAACGTCCGAATCCAAGACTCGACTTTTATTGACTTTTAATAACCCAACTTTCTCTATCACAGAGAGAATCTATCCCATTTTCTCTAAATCCGAAGGTTGAGAGAAATATTCCATGAGGGGTTGGGTAGGAAACCTCTCGTTGAATTTGGCATTCGAAAATGCATTATCATCTTAACCAATAAGATGCATAGGACGTTGCCACAACTTGTTCTCATGAATTCGACCGAATCAATTTCTAAGAATATAGTCCATATCTCTAATTTAGAGAATCTTTGGCTCGTCAGTTCTTGACTTCAGATAACACACCCATGTTGTTCACAACTATTGTAGTGTTACCTTTATAAACACTAATGTCTACTACTTTACCAACATTGATTCGCTGGTCTACAAAAGACTCACCAATGTTCTGGTCAAGCTCACACATTTTAAAACATGTGAATTTTAATGACCTGAAGGTTTAATTTCATCCACCGATGGATATAAGCATAGGCAGTCAATCTGCCTTTGGCTTTAAGCTAAAAACCCTTCTGTTCCGAATGAATTCAATCTTCTTTGTATGGCAAGAAAGTTTTAGGGCATCACCCCTATTAGTCTTTCAGCTTTTCATGGAGTTAAGCAAGGCTGAGTTGTGAGAAAGTTTCAGGGCATCACCCCTGTTTAACTCTATACTTCTCAGGGAGTTACCCCCAAAACACCTTGGCTTTGCTTAGAAAGATAAACTTTCTTATTCATTCAACTCTTTTCCACGTAGATCCAATTGCTCCCATTGGGCCTGAGACACTCATGTGGTTCTACAAGAGTATGAACAGAGATGGAGTACCGAAACTCCATTTTCAGGTTTTTGGCTTTAAACCAACCTCCTATTGTCAGAATCCTTTACAGCCCTCCAGAGAAGACCATATGTTATAAATCACACCCAGCAGACTGTAAAGTCTGCTCAATCACAGCGAGTCAATGGATAAACCATACTCCCACTGCATTCGGGTGGATTGACATTCTAATCTGTTTCAGTAGTTTTTATCAGTCTAATCCCCAACAACCAATGTTGGAAGTGGTCTGATTAAATCAGAAAGTAAATCCTTGAGTAACCGTACTTCAAGGTCAAAGGTCGTTATCTAAACATTCTTTTAGAAAGGTTGTACAGTGTAACCGTCAGTATCCAATCTTAAGAATATTATAACCAGCCTTTACTCATTGCATTAAGATATTTCACGAACAGTCACCATCTGAACATGTATGCAAAATCTCCAGTCCTACCTTCAAGCACCAAGTGCTAAATTCCCCTATTTATGGAAGTGGAGTAAACTTAGTTCTCTCTTTATCCATAAATTCATAGGCATCTTCTAGGTAAACTTCTCGGTATTACATAATAATGTAAACCGTTATTTTGCTACTAATATCCGAATTGAGTTAAGCAGTGTATTGTATTATATCAATAACAATATAAGGCAATCCATGATTTATCCTTTCAGTGAAATCATTTCACTCGGAGGTAGGCCGAGCATCAGTGCCAAAACTATGCTATAGCCAATATCTGAGCATGGAATACTCGTTTCTCTAGTAATATCATAGATTCCTCCAAATATTTAGATAAACTAATTGGCGTTTCGAGTAGCTATCAGACAAATTGTCCACTACTCAAAAGCTCCCACTAGCTCGTATCTTCATAAGACCCCGAAGGTCAATATGAACAAGCTATGATACTTCTTCAGCTCTATTTCCTTTCCAAGTTGAAAGGTTACTTAGTCATTTTTCCTTAGAGATAGTGTTCTTAGACTGAGAGATAGGAATCACCCTTAGCCAGTCTTCAGATCTTATCTCTAGGCTATATGAACTAATTAATAGATGCTGAAGAATCGTTTATCTAAATACGGAAACCATTGGTCTTAATAGTTTATGATGTGTTACATATACCTTTTCAGCATTACTTAGTGGTTTTGACTTTATCAGATAAATGTCCGAGTCTCAGAATCGTATACAAATGTCATATTCACTTTCTTTGAGGAAACTATATTATCGATATGAAAGTGAATCCATTTGTTCCAACGACTCAAAAAACAGAAATTATATTTCTTCGACATTTAAGGATTAAAATCCGAAATTTATTTCCTTATATCACTTCCACTATCTTAGCTTAAATAATTGCCCGTTGTTTACTCTTTAATCATTAATGCCTAGCTACCTTGTTCTTACAAAAGAACTTAGCTTCCAGGCCATAATTCCGGTTAAGAAAGTCTCTAAGGATTCATAGGTTAGTGATCCGAAATCACTTTCCTTATCCTATATTTCTCCTTTTATTAATATTTCAGTTTAGCCTTTAACTTATTTAGTTTAGATGACTTACAGTTGTAGACATTTAACTTCCCATTCTTGGCTTTTTTAAAGGAAATGGCCGTGAACTAGCATTTCATTTGAGTAGACACAACCCGTAAACTGTGAGATGTCAAGATTGATAACAAATCATTCGTCATCTTTGAACTAATTTTGTTTTGTCTCTCGTTTAACACAAGTGACAGCAGTGACATTCTTATCAATGTCACTTAAGTTTGAAGGCTTAAGAGGAACATCTCTTCCGAAAAATTAATTTGCATTCTCGATTATTGAGTTCAACTTTCTTGTTCTTTTCCACTTTTACGAAGTCATCATCAGTCAATTTATCATGTTTAGCAGTTTAGATACCATGAGATAATATGCAGTTGTATAAAATAAATCATGACAGAAATATAAATCAAATCATACACCCCAACAAATAATAAATTTTAGGAATTACAAACGTGATGTCATGCATGCAGTTTATCCGACCATTCCAAGGATTTAATCTCACACTTACAGTGCCGCCGATGGGTAGGTCAAAGAGGTGACGATTAAATTGAGACAATCTCTCTCAACAATTAATTGAGAATCAGACATCCCGATTTAATTGTTGATTACCTTCTTTTTTCAGCCAAGATATTTACAAAAATACCCATTAGAGTGTGATCTACTGTTTTAGATGATTAAGTAGACCCCGAGTATACCGCCGAAGGGTAGGTCAGTGACCCGACGAGTACTCAAAATCCTATCCTTTTGAAAACAAAGCCTTGAATTTTGATAGCAGTGAAGGCAATCCGAAGGGGGCCGAAATCAAAGTGGCACGAGGCGTCACCATTCTCTCACGGTGCTTGTGTTAACATTAGAGGCCGAGGGGTCGGTTGTCATCTTCCCCGCTCCCACTCGTTATTTTGAAAAATAGGTAGTCTTATTAGGATTTTCTGATTTTCTTAATCATCCGAAAAACAATAAATCATGAATATTTCAAAAAATCCTCCCACTAGTTCATCGGTTCCAAATACCGTCTAACTAATGTCACTTATTCACGACTTTCCAATTTCCCAGATTTTAAAATTTTTTGTGTAGTCACTACACAATTAAAATTCACCAAGAATTTTATAATCCTAATCTATTAGGACTTGTGGATTTCCCACCAAATCGAAAAACAAAAAATCAAAAATTTAAAGCTCCCACTAGTTTATCGGTTTTAAATACCGTCTAACTAGTGACACTATATTCATGAGTTTCCCACGAGCTTGACCTTGCCGGACCCCCGACGCTAACGTCGCACTTGGACGGACAAGTCGAGTCGAGCCGAAGCCCTGTTGACCGCCCGAACCAATTTTCGAACCTTTTGATTAGTTGGTGTCCAAATTTTCTGGATTTTCCAATTTTTTATTATCAAAATTCAAAATTTATGTAGACACTACACAACCTAAACTCCGTAGGATTTATTATCCCAAATTAATTTTATCATGTGAATTTCATTTCCCGATAAAACTCCGTTTCCTTTAATTAATTTAATTTATCTAAATTAATCTAAATTAATTATCATGTTCATATTTGTCTAATTAATTTCAATATTAATTTTCTACATGTATGCATATGCTAGGAGTGGAATTGTAACATCCCGACTTTTCAGAAAGGGTAAAATAGTAATTGGTCATACCCACGACGACCTAATTATTATTTATCCTATTTATTTATTTAAAAAAGGATTTAATTAAAAGTATTTAGTTTTTTAATTAATGGGTTTAATTAAATGGCTATAAAAAGAAATAATCCCAATTATTTCTCATAACTTACACACGCATATTCTAAAAAAAAGAGAGATGAATGGCGGCATAGAAGAAGCAACGCAGAGTTGCCAGGGAAAAGACAGAACGTAAACTTCAACCGTGTGATCAATCCGTTCGACTGATCAAGAAGCCGCATGAGAGAAAAGTGATCAGCACAATGAGACGCAACTTTGGAAAATAACATCTCTCAATTTCGTAAGTTTTCGCCAGCCCTAGTTTTCGGTATTCGTAGAGTTCGATTCTTAAAAATTTCAGATCTTTTAATCCGTAGCTCTGTTTCGCAGCCATGAGTAGTCGAAACGATCGTCTTGAAGCGTAGAATAATATAAAAATAGTTCCATAGTAGTAAACCCAAGTAATCTTCAGTTTGCAGGCTTTTTCAGTTTCGTTTTTCTGAAAAGAAATAGGATTTTAGGGTTTCTTGTTGATCACATAGGTTTTGGGGTTGAAGGTCAACAGTTGTTGCAGCTGCTTGGTGTTTTGCTATCAGTTTTGCAAGCAATTAAGGTAAGAGGCTCTTCCTATGATTCCATTTATCGTTTATAAGGTTTAGATCAAGTTCTAAGGTGTTTAGATGTTAGAAAGATGTGTCTTTTTGTTGATCAAAGGATCATAGATGATTTGGTATGTTTAGATATATTTTTCCTATGTTTTACTGGGTTATTTTCTATGCCAATTAGGTTAGAAATGAAAGGGAATTCGTGTCTTGATGATTTTAGGGTTCTGGGCAAAACCCAGCGCACGGGCGCCTCAGATTAGGCGCACGGGCGCTTGCGATCGCTGCACTCAAACGGGCGTTTGGGTATTCTGGACGGGCGTTTGAGGTGTGACTTATGATCCAGGATGTAGCCCTTTTTGACGGACGGGCGTTTGAGGTTAGTGAACAGGCGTTCGATTTCGGACGGGCGTGCATAGGGTTTTAAACGGGCGTTCGGGGTTGGAAGGGCGTTTAGGCTTTTCAAATGGGCGTTTGACCTGTTTTATTTGTTTTCACTGTTTTCATCGTTTCCGCTTAGTTTCAGGTTTTATACTCATGTGTTTACTGTATTAAACCCTTAAACATGATATATTAACATTGAATAAATATAAACAAGCCTAAATTGAGCTTCTGATTCGTTCAGTTAAAACGCCGAATGTACTCTTCAAGGGAGTTGAAGTTCGGATCCGTCGGAAGAGCATGATAGGCTTGTGCTTTGATGAATTAGCATTCATCACTGTCTGTGTAATTTCTAGGCCTTGTCCGTGTCTAGTGGTCTAGGAAGAGAGTGGCATTTGTGAAGGAGATTAATTGAAAACACTTAGGTGGTTAGTTATTCATCCTAATAAATACGTACTTGGCTAGTAAAAGATTAAACAACATGTCTCTCTTGGATAGGCACCAGTCTATATCGCGATGTATGCCTACCTCTGAAGGTGGAAGAACTCCGTAGCTCAAAAAAACCCTAAGTACGGAGGGACTCCGCTGAGATGTGCGTACTATCGGAGCCTACCTATTCTAGCCTCCGTGGATATTGGTGTGATCCACTAATATGTTGCCAAGAGTGTCCCAAAAGTGGATACGCCAGAGTGCCCTTTGAGTGCGGTTGTAACATAGATAAGTTAAGTAGAAACGTTTAGTCAATTCATGTTGATGGACATGAAATGAACCCTAGATTGAGTCGGTCACACAAAGATAACTAACTAAACGATTAAGTATCTTTTCTTTATGAATCTTAATTGTTGTCGTAGCTTCTCACTTTTACTAAGTACTTTGTACTTACCTCCTTTGCATTTTTCTTTTGTATGCATTGTGAGGTGAGAAGACGAACAGGTTGATCAAGTGTAGTCGACGGCTTTTGAAGACTTAAAGTCTTGACGAAGCTTCTAGATTATTTTCTTTGTAAAGGTTGTGTTAGGATCAGTTTGTATTTCTTCTCTTAGATTTGTTGTACTTCTACTTTTAAGACCTCGTATTGTATAAGTCTTTGGGTTTTTCATCGTTGTAATCTTAACTATCCATCTTTAGCATGGTTACTTTCTATTCATAGTAGCTTTTATGTTTTTACCCGAGTCTTTTTAGCTTCCGTTTGCTTTTATTTGATACGACGACGTAGAGGCTTGCGTATAATATTAGATTTATTTAATGCTATACGCGCCAACGCTTCTCTTCCGGATAAGGGCTCGGTATCCGGAGCGGGCGGGCGTTATAGCTTGGTATCGAGAGAAGCGCTTTTTCTGCTTCTAGGCATCTCTTCCTCTAAGATAAGAATCCTTTAGACCTTTCAGAACCTGAGCATGATGGTAATCCTCGTAAGACTAAGAACCCTTAAACCGTGGTCCAGTTATCAGGACCTAGTGAGGAGTCTTCTGAGACGAAGGTTAGGTCGAGTTCTCAGTTCACATCTTTTATGTGATCACCTCAGGTTTGTTCCTTCTAGTATCCTTAGTGTAAACTCTTTCTTCTTTTGAAGTTCCAAACCGTAGCTTGTTGCATAGGGTTGTGAAACTCCTTTAAGTAAAGCTTTGGGATCGGAGTCTTATGCCTACACCTTAAAGTCGAGGTTCTCTTGGTTGATTTCCTTTTCCTTACTTTCCCTATTGAAATCTCTTCACCTTCTCTACATATGAATATCTTTTATCTTGGCCTAACTTTGTAGAGAATGATATTTGATTCAGCTCTACAAGTCCTCTACCTTCTCTTTTCACTATCACTTGGTTGAGTTCATCACACATTCTTTGACCTTTGTTTTTTTTTGAGATGGTTCTACACGAACTCCATGGGTAACTATATTTCCAAGTACTCCTTAGTCGTTACTACTCATAATGTTAAAGGTCTCTTACTTTGGCACATACTTTTCATCATCCTCGTGTTTGGATTTACCCAACATGGGTGAATGCTTTTGTTTCCGTGTTTTCCCTTTAACATAAGACTGTCTTCCCCTACTATACTAAATTTTGCAAAATTTTCAGAAAAGTAGATTACCTGTCTTATCTACAATTTCTCTTTTACATCAACTCGATAATCATTATGGATTATTCAAAAATTCATGTTTATACCGGACACTCGGTCGAGAAAAATCTGCAACAAAGACCTTCACTTCTTCTTCTGTTTTGAACAGGTTAAACATCTTCAAATGACCTGAATTTTTGATATGTTCTAGACAACAATTTTATCTACAGATTTTATTTTGGAATTAAGTTTAGATTCTTTTTCGTTTGATCTTGATTTGCAATTCAACACAGTGCTTATTAATCTGGAAATTTTAACAAATTTTGTGCAATCGCTCGAAATAACTGTTTTTGACCAACTTATCTTCATTCAAAAATTCTAATATTTTTACATCACCTGGAAAACTCCGGTATCTAGATCTTTCTCTTTGGATCGTGCTCGATTTCTTCTTCGTTTGTTTAGTACAAATTGATAATGTCAGATCCAGAGTAAATATCATACACAACAACCTAAAAGAAATTCTCACCTCTTTGACTTAGGGTTTGGGCTAAGAGGGTAGTAAGTTATGATTGTCATGTTTTAGGAATTCCTCTAAGTCTGATCTCCTTCTGAGTTAAACCTTTTAGTAGGATGCTTATAAAGCTAACGTTATAGTTTCTTTTGCAGTTGTAAACGAGAACCAAGATGCTATCCTCCAGCATGCCATGTTTGATTTTCAGACCCTTTTCGTGCCTTTTGTAAATATACCTTTTCCGGTATTTTGTTTCTCATGTAATCCTCATTTGAGATCTTTAAACTCAACAAATCCTCTCTGCAGTTGTTGCACTCCCATCATTCATTGCAAATTCAAAGTTTGTTTAACCTTTTAACGCCGTAACATTCTTTTTCTTGTGTTTATTCTCGCCCCTCCTAAGGGTAGTGTCGATATTGTAACTATTTCACCTAATGCTGCTGTTCCTTTAAGGTATGCATATCTTCGCTTCTTGGTCATATTTTTTAAAGCCTATCATGACATTCCTCTTCGCCACTTATATTTAACCTTCTAGCAATTTATGCTAAGCTAGTTTCAAGCATAAGGTAGCCTTTTCCAATGTGCCTTCCGAACTTATTTAGCCAACCAACGTTTGAGTTCCTAAACTTTTGATCTCCGATTGAGTTATTGCACCTTGTACCCTTCAGTTTTTAATCTCTTTCGGGCCATTTAGAGCCATGAACCGCCGTATACACCTTTTGACTTTCCATCTTTTGTTTGGCGTTTCTACTACAATTTTGTTACACCGGTTGAAAGTCTATTTATTTTAACCGTTTAATTTCCACACGGGGAATAACCTTTAGCATTTATTCTTTGGTAGTGTAGTATTCTTCTCGAGTAGTGCAACCTTGAACCTTTGATTTGGATCGTCAATGATCGTTTAAACTTCTTTTGAAGGTTTGAATTAATTCTTTGAAATCCAACCTTATTCGACAATTTTTAAGTATCGTTTCCTCTTCATTCAAAATCGTGTTTGATGCTTATTTATTCAAACTTTTGATATTCCCTTACAAATTCTTTGGGAAAAAAAAATTCTATTTCTTTTAAATCTCGAATTAACCTCTCTTTGACAATTGTAAACTCGGACACTTCCAGACAAGTGTTTAATTCATTCTGAGGCCTTTTGATGTGCTCGTTTTCCCTCCATAGCTACTTCATGTTGAGATTCTTGCTCTCTTTTGATTTCTAAATTTTTTAGTCCTTCTGGTGCTCGACCTTGCACCTTTACTTTGATTTCTGTTGTGTGATGTTCCCTCTACGGAACTCATGCGAACTGAATATTTTTCCTAGTTCGCCAACATCCTTTTTATTTTTTGGTTAACCAAGTTTTTAACAATCAAGGTCATCTACCTAATG
This sequence comes from Gentiana macrophylla, assembly GCA_026214975.1. Lineage (NCBI taxonomy): Eukaryota > Viridiplantae > Streptophyta > Magnoliopsida > Gentianales > Gentianaceae > Gentiana > Gentiana macrophylla. Next base: position 52,786,049 of record CM047813.1, read on the forward strand.
TTCTCAAGTCCATGATTTCCTTCCTTCAGCTTAATGTTTCCAAGTCCATCGTGTGATGTTTACTTTAACGCCTCCACTTTCTAAAGGTTTATATGAAAGCCTATAACCATTCTTCCAAGTTTCCTCTGAAGTCTTTGTAGACCGCCGTAACTTGCAGAATTTCACTCTCTCAAAAGAACTTCATCTGCAAGGTGTTCTTTTGTTTTCCTTCTGGTGACCATCTTTTGTATTATGATACAATGCCTCATTCTTCATCCTGGAACCAACTTCAACTTTCCTCAACGCGGAATCATCTTGTTTTGCTTGTAACCCAAGAGACCTTCCTTATTTCAATTGCATCGTACCATTCCTTGGCTTACCTAGTTGACATACCACCATGGTACTCAACTTATTACTTCTCAACTTCTCTTATCTTCCAAGCTAACCCTAATTGGCACGAGGATTGGATCTGACTGTCAGAGAGAAAGTATGGCAATGTATGTTCTCCACCCACAGGGAGTCTCAGAAGTCTTTCAGCCGGGATTCTTGCAGTTCTTCAGCAAGCTTGTGGTTTCTTGATGGAAGTTGAGATCGAAAGAAGTCAAGTGTGCCAGAGGTGCAGTTTTGGCTAGGAAGATTCAGCTTTCCGGGTATAGGTCAGCAGGAGCAATCAAAGAGTGTTGAACCGATCATTGTAAGATTCGAGGCAGTTGATGAGTTCATGAAAAAACAAGATGAAGATCCAGTGGTTTTGATTACAAGTGAGTGGGTAGAACCGACCAGCCATTGGTCACGAGTTAGATGAAGATAGCAACCGTTGGTAGCGGAATCAGCTTTGGGAATCCGATTGCGGAAGATTGGGAAGGACAATGAAGAATGAAAACCTCGAGATGACAATTGCAGTTCCTCTCGGAGCGACCAAGAAGTACAAGAATTGGAACAGTACTGATGGCGATCTTTCATGAAGATAGAGATAGAAGAACGTGATTTTCTGGGATGAAGTGGAGCGACAACAGAATACGAGACCAGATTTGATACAGCAAGTCAACGAGGAGATTGAAGTAGATCGTCGCCACCTCGAGATAGCTCAAGACAGGTGGAAGAGTTGGGAAGATGGAAGAAGAAGAAGACTGTACGAGTTAGGAGACGAAACGCTTCGCAAAGTCCAGAGTTCAAGTACCTCTCGGTTACATTCGAGTTTCGAGGATGAAACTCCTCTTAAGGGGGAAGGAATGTAACATCCCGACTTTTTAGAAAGGGTAAAATAGTAATTGGTCATACCCACGACGACCTAATTATTATTTATCCTATTTATTTGATTAAAAAATGATTTAATTAAAAGGATTTAGTTATTTAATTAATGGGTTTAATTAAATGGCTATAAAAAGAAATAATCTCAATTACTTCTCATAACTTACACACGCATATTCTAAAAAAAAGAGAGATGAATGGCGGCATAGAAGAAGCAACGCAGAGTTGCCAGGGAAAAGACAGAACGTAAACTTCAACCGTGTGATCAATCCGTTCGTCTGATCAAGAAGCCGCAGGAGAGAAAAGTGATCAGAACGATGAGACGCAACTTTGGAAAATAACATCTCTCAATTTTGTAAGTTTCCAGTTTAGCCCTAGTTTTCGGTATTTGTAGAGTTCGATTCTTGAAAATTTCGTATCTTTTAATCCGTAGCTCTGTTTCGCAGCCATGAGTAGTCGAAACGATCGTATTGAAGCGTAGAATAATATAAAAATAGTTCCACAGCAGTAAACCCAAGTAATCTTCAGTTTACAGGCTTTTTCAATTTCGTTTTTCTGCAAAAAAATAGGATTTTAGGGTTTCTTGTTGATCACATAGGTTTTGGGGTTGAGGGTCAACAGTTGTTGCAGCTGCTTGGTGTTTTGCTGTCAGTTTTTCAAGCAATTAAGGTAAGGGGCTCATCGTATGATTCCAATTATCGCTTATAAGGTTTAGATCAAGTTCTAAGGTGTTTAGATGATAGAAAGATGTGTCTTTTGTTGATCAAAGGATCATAGATGATTTGGTATGTTTAGATATATTTTTCCTATGTTTCTACTCGGTTATTTCCGATGCCAATTAGGTTAGAAACGAATGGGATTTCGTGTCTTGATGATTTTAGGTTCGGCTAAACCTGCTGCAGACGGGCGCCTCAGATAAGCGCACGGGTGTTTGCGATCGTTGCAACTCAAACGGCGCGTTTAGGTATTCTCGACGGGCGTTTGAGGTGTGACTTATGATTCAGATTTAGCCCTTTCGGCGGACGGGCGTTTGAGGTTAGTGAACGGGCGTTCGGTTTCGGACGGGCGCCCATAGTGTTTTAAACGGGCGTTCGGGGTTAGACAGGCGTTTAGGATTTTCAAACGGGCGTTTGACCTGTTTTATTTGTTTTCACTGTTTTCATCGTTTCAACTTAGTTTCAGGTTTTATACTCATGTGTTTACTGTTTTAAACCCTTAAACATATATATTAACATTGAATAAATATAAACAAGCCTAAATTGAGCTTCTGATTCGATCAGTTAAAACACCCAATGTACTCTTAAAGGGAGTTGAAGTTCAGATCCGTCGGAAGAGCATGATAGGCTTGTGCTTTGATGAATTAGCATTCATCACTGTCTGTGTAATTGCTAGGCCTTGTCCGTGTCTAGTGGTCTAGAAAGAGAGTGGCATTTGTGAGGGAGATTAATTGAAAACACTTAGGTGGTTAGTTAATCATCCTAATAAATACGTGCTTGACTAGTAAAAGATTAAACAACATGTCTCTTTTGGATAGGCACCACTCTATATCGCGATGTATGCCTACCTCACGAAGGTGGAAGAACTCCGTGAGTCAAAAAACCCTAAGTGCGGAGGACTCACCGAGATGCTGCGTACTATCGGAGCCTACCTATTCTAGCCTCCGTGGATATTGGTGTGATCCACTAATATGTTGCCAAGAGTGTCCCAAAAGTGGATACGCGTAGTGCCCTTGAGTGCGTTTGTAACATAGATAAGTTAAGTAGAAACGTTTAGTCAATTCATGTTGATGGACATGAAATGAACCCTAGATTGAGTCGGTCACACAAAGATAACTAACTAAACGATTAAGTATCTTTTCTTTATAAATCTTAATTGTTGTCGTAGCTTCTCACTTTTACTAAGTACTTTGTACTTGCCTCCTTTGCATTTTTCTTCTGTGGGTTGAGAAGACGAACAAGTTGATCAAGTGTAGATGACGGCTTTTGGAGACTTAAAGTCTTGACGAAGCTTCTAGATTATTCTCTTTGTAAAGGTTGTGTTAGACTGGTTGTATTTCTTCTCTTAGATTTATTGTACTTCTACTTTTAAGACCTCGTATTGTATAAGTCTTTGGGTTTTTCATCGTTGTAATCTTAACTATCCATCTTTAGCATGGTTACTTTCTATTCATAGTAGCTTTTATGTTTTTACCCTAGTCTTTTTAGCTTCCGTTTGCTTTTATTTGATACTTACGACGTAGGTTTCTGCGATAATATTAGATTTATTTAATGTTATATGCGCCTAACGCTTCTCTTCCTGGATAAGGGCTCGGTATGCGGGAGCGGGGCGTTACAGGAATTAATGAATATGATGCATGGTATGATATGGTTATATCACATAAATAATCATCCAAAATAAATAAATGCGAAAAGAAAATAAATCACTGAGATGGACCGTTGATATCCCGTATCTAACCTATTTAAACTAAGAAAAAACAAAAATAAATAAATCCCAATATGTCTTCGTTGATACCATCTTGATCTTGGACAATTGAAAAGAATTTTGATGTCTTTTCTTTTTCTTCCTCTTCACAGCAGCAGCCGTCCTTTTTTTTTTGTTTTTTTTTTTTATAACAATGCTGATGTCAGCATGACATCAGCATATGATTATACCATTCAGCTTCCCAAATTGCAACAGCAACAGAACGTCCAACAGCAACCAAAGAAAAAAAAAATACAAATCTTGTTCCAAAAATTAACTTATAACAAATAAATTATATAATTTCCTATACCCAAAAATTGGGTTTATAATAGATCTAACAGTAAACAAGTACCAACCCAAATCCATCTCGTCAACTATAAACATTCAACCACGCATATAAAAAAATTATATAAAAGATGCAATCTTATATGCAATTCCACTCCCAAATTAATTAATTAAGCTCTCGGTATCGTAAAAAATTAAGTTGGCTCTGCTACCACATGCTAGGAGTAATAGCACCGATCGAGACACTCGATCTATGCACAGCGGAAGCTTATGCGATTTACGATATGAAACACAATTAATTAATCCTACGAGAAGGTTAGTAGATTTACGCATACCGAAGAGAGAAGATAAAATCGACCAAGGGAGAAGCCGTAGTCTTCCGGATTGTATCTCCTAGCGAGGCCTGGTGGACGTCGATCCTCGCCGTAGAACCTCCTCGAATATGCACAAGAAAACCGTGAGGTTTTTCTTCTCTAATGACTAGAACGAGAAACTAATTTTTCTCTTCTTTTATTTTAATTGAGTTTGACGCATTTGTGTGTTGTAAATTGTGTTGGAGGAACTCTCTTTATATAGGAAAATAACTAACCAAGAGAGTTATCCTTTTCACAATACAAAAACCTATTCCTATAAGGAAAATATATTTTTGCTACAAAATAAGAGATAATTCCCAATATATCAATCTCTTAATTTTTCCATTAATTCCAACAAATAGATAATTAATTAATCACACATATGAGATAATCTAGGAAAATTTATTCTCCTAATTAATCCTCAATAATGAAGCCAATTACAATGTCATTTTTAATAGAAATTGTCTTTCTATCTTACATATTATTTACCAAATAAATAATATTGCATATTCATTCAATAGACAAACTATTTAATTTATTCTCGAGGTTCCATAAAATGAGAAAACACTCGCGTGTTAGGAGCCAACCCGGGGACCATGGACCTATAACCAGCAGCTACAATAAATTGAATAAAATATTCATCGAACAGAATATTTCTACTCAACTTATTAATTACGAAATTACACCAGCATAAATCCGACACTGAACTCTATCGATTATAGATATAAATTATTCTAAAAAACGTCGAGTCGATAAGTGTCCATTGATATAATCATTACATATAAACTAACCCTCCATAGACTATCCGTACTAAAGTAGGATTATTTCCGTAAACCTTCATCAATACATCTTATCCTTATTTAGCATTAACCCACTAGTGATCAATTAGTTCATAACCAATACGAACTCCCGGGATCGATCAGTTTCTAGGATCAACAAATAAGGGGATTGTCTTTCTACTTCCCACAGGAAGGAATGAATTCCATATCTATGAAACACACACTTCTCACTCATTCCAGAATAGTGCTAACATGAAAGTGATTCGGACCGCGCCTCTTAGCGATCCTTAACGAACACATCAAACCCTATCCTCGAAACCAAGTAGAGTATGCAATCATATCAGATTACGGTAATCCATATATGATCATCTTGTGATTCAATAAGATTTCTTAATCACGGAATTATATGAGAAACACATATTAAATCGGTCCAAATTCTATATGACTCTCATCATATATAAATGCCCCACTTAGACAACCAATGTCGACGGTCCGGATAAGACAGTCACACCATAAAGTGTTTGGGCGCATTAATGGTGATTTAATCAATAGACCCCATACTTTGATTGACTTCACCACGGACTTACATTTCAAGTGTATCGCCATAAACTTAATCCTCATGTGTGACAAACACTAAGTTATATGGCTACATATGATACGACTTGGTTTTCGATAAGGTATTACATACAGCACAAAGCATGTAATAAGAAGAGAATAAATATGTCATTTATTAATTCAAAAACAATTACATAAATTGTCTTTCGGCGCTACTTCCAACACTATCAAGGTTCTACTAGTCGCTAAGAAGGGTGTTCCTAGGATTGGTGGAACATCACCATTAGCTTACATGTCCAATCCCACAAAATCTCTCGGGAACACAAAATTTTCAACTTTCACCAAAACGTCCTCAATATCTCCACAAGGTTGTTTCATAGACTTGTCTCGCCAATTGAAGGGGTATCGATGTTTCATTCAATTCCTTCATGCCAACATATGAAAAATAGACATAGGCATCAATTTGACGCTTGTCCCAAGATCACACAATTCTTTATTCAGGTATACTCCTCTAATGGTACATGGTATGAGGAAGCTCCTGTGATCTTTACATGGGAGGAGGCGTTTTCATTGCAAAAATGTCGAGCATTCCTCATTTAAATAAATGGTCTCAAGGTCTAACAACTTTCTTTTTGTAGATACTGCTTCCTCCAGAAACTTAGCGTACTCTGGCTTTCCATCCAGAGCTTCTACCAAAGGTATATTTACCCGCAACTTCTTGAACATTTTGATGAACTTTTTATAACGAGCATCATCATGATTAGGTTTAGTTTTCCTAAGGGGATAGGGTAAAGACACAAGATTAATAGTTACAATATGTGAAGACTTACCTGGTCCATGTTGCTGCTCTCCCTACTCATCTGCTAAATCTGTAGACGCTCTATGAAGCGAACTGGTGTCTCGCTAAATCAAATCCTCGATTCCTTCTAATCCCGCTACGTTTGCTTATTTCTGCTCTCTAGTTCTTCTATGACTACTGGTCCAGGCAATTCATTCCCTTCATTTTCATAATGTCATTCATGTCCTTTGGATTATTTTCTGTATTTCTCGGCAATCCTTTTGGAGGACGAGCTGACACTTGTTCGACGATCTGCCCCACTTGCATCATATTTTTTACAATATGTTGTGAAATTTACACTAAGCTTGCTTATGGACTTTGTAAGTTGATTGACCGTGTCGGTCATAGTGGAGCTCATCTTGTCCAAAGTCGCTTCCTAACAAATGGACTTATTGAATTGAGGCGTTAAACCTCCGCTTTTCTTCGCCTCTCCTCCATCAAGATGGCTATATCTAAAACCAGGGTGGTCATGAGAACCTGGGCGATATCCGCCCCTATGAGGGTTTCCTTGCCTTTAAAAATAGCTCACGTCTTCGGTTTTGGATGTCTCAATCCCTTGTACTTTTGCTAATTCTCTGCACTTTTACGAATTCTAACCAATTCCCAACATGTTTAAAACCAATTTTGACAGCAAAACAACAGTAAAACACAACTTTAACATACCATAACACTTCATACATCAAAGACAACATCTAAGTATTCTACCACCAAATAATCCAAAAACACAATCCTTAACATTATAAAACACAACTAAACCATAGGGAGAGCCTCTTACTTGATCAAATCATTTCCAAACAACCTACAAAGCACAAAGAGAATTTACAACAAAGATTCTTCAACCAAAAACTTATGTGATCAACCACCAGCTTGAGTTAAACTTGATCACATGTTTCTATTACATCTATTCTATGAATTTAGGAAATCTAAACCAACAAACTTGCTCAAAACCACATCTAGGGATACAATCCATACCATTTATAAAACTCTACACTTTTAGTATTGAACGGCGCTCTTTCATGCCGAGTCCGGTGATGCAATTGAATCTGAATTTGTTCAAGAATCGAATGAGAAATAATAAGAATTCTCCTTTGCTCTTTTCTAATTTGAAAGAGATGAACTTTTCATTTTCTCAAACCTTCGACAAATCCTTCCAAAATAAGAGGTTTATTTTGTGGAAAAATAATTCAAAGGAGTTATTTCCTTAACCACCAACTAATTCCTTTTAATTACAATTACTCTCATAATTATTTCCAATAAATCCATGTTCTTTTCCAATAAATACATGTTCGTGATATTATATTCCTCCTCCCTTAAAAGGAGTTTCATCCTCAAAATCAAAACATACTCAACTAAACGCTTCTTCTCTAATAACTCTCTTCAAAAGAAACCAAAACCAAATTGTCAACTTGTTCTCCCGAACAACTTCTAACAACCCAAATCTTGCTAACCACGTAACCAAACACCACTGTTTCCCAAACCGATAAACAACTTCTTGAACCACTCAAAACCGTATTTCTAACCAATCTTCTAATCAACACATCATTACATATTCACTTTACTCGGATGGTGTCCAAAATGTTTCTTAGCTATCTTACTTAACACAAATGTTTTTGACATTCTTGAATTAATTATGGCCGACTTAGCTAAGTTATCCATTATTAATGTACCTAAAAGCTACTTCATTTACTTAAATATATCTTTAACATGAATTTAATCGTGCCATAAATACATTAGGATAATAAACAAAGTAAAAGGTACATGGAACGGCTGCATCCAAAGCAAACACCCTTGTTGGTCTTGCATTTCATAAGTTGCTTCCCTGATTTTTTCAAGCATTCCTTGAAGGGCAAGCTCTTGCCAATTATCTCAGATTCCACAAAAGTAACATCCATTAGTATTGACTCGACATTCCCCGGAGTTATTCTTCTTACATTTCGGGCAACTCGGCACATGATGTGGCTGCTAACGGTGCTAAGGTCTTCTTCACATCTTGATGTGGTGCTTCACGGTCATGTCCTTAGCTACTCTCAAGGGATCCTCTTACACCAACCACAACTGATTGTTTGTTCTTAAAAGTCTCAACCTCTAACGCCTTGTTCAACATCTATGTCATTGTTCTTCACGTATCTCCTAACATACCTGCTTGAATCTCTCGAGACAGACCATTTTTAAACAATGCCATGTTCTTCTCTTCAACCCCCATAATATCGGGGTAAAATCTCAAGTCATTGAACTGATTTGTGTATTGCGAGACCGTCATCTGTAAGCCTTGCTTGAGGTGCAAAAACCGACTTGCCTTGTTTGCTTGGACCGATGGTGGAAAGTACTTGGTGAAGAAAAATTATTTAAACACCTTTCAACCTATAATCCTACCACTACTGCTCTCTATCACCTTAATCAAACTTTCAACAGTTCCCTAACAAGAATCCAACAGCTAATTGGGCCATCTCTGCCTCGGGAACTGATAGCAAAATACTTAACCGCTAACTTTTACCGACATAGTATCGGGTCAACGAGAGTATAGTGGTCACAAGGTCGAATCCACAGGGAGTAATGTCTAAGTACCAAAGATGACGTATAACTTAGTTCAGGTCAAAATGATAGTGGAGGATATTATACTAATGCAAAAATAAAGATTATACTAATGAGTTTACTTCTTGGTATTAAAAGGTATAGCCAAACTATGATCCCACGAGCTACTTTTACCCCTAAGGAAAGCCTTGATAGGGAGCGTGTCTTAACCGACCTACCTATCCAATGTAGTTTAACGGCATCCATGGGTGCCAACTCCTAATTCTAGCGATTAGACTGAACAACTAGATCTAACCACCCTATGTGAAGTTAACCGAATCACCCTTTAGTAAACCGATTATCCTAACATGATTAAGTTCTAGAGTTGCTCGAACACAAATGCCAAACCTCTGTATTGGAAACGGACCTAACAACTAGGCCGAATCTACGCACGCATCAAAAACCCTTATCCCAAATCTTACCGCAAAATGCATCTATAAGTTTGATGTGTGTGATGTGAACTAGGTGATCAATCTAATTCAAAGATGTTAAAATAAGTTTTAATACATGGATTAATCGTTAAAACATAATATTACGCACTACACAACTCCCTATCTCATCCCCTTAGGGTTTTCGCTCGCTTTCACATAATTCGACTACACAAGGAATTAGCTACTCATGATTATGCTAATAAACACAATAAGAATTGGAATCAAACTCAAGACAATATATAAAAGAGAAGTCATTACCATATACCTTGCAAAAAATCTGATCTAGAAAAGTATGAAGAAATAATTGCACCAAAAGCCAAATCTTTGAGGTTTGAAACGTATATCTAAGCTAGAAATGTATGTAGAATCGAAGGATGTTATCTAGGGGATCAAAGGATCAAAGGGTGATCAAATTATACTAGAATCGCACCAAAATCACCTAAGAAAAGTCTAAAGTCGGCCAAGAATGTGTAGGGGCTGAATGAGCTGCGTATTTATACTGTATGTCGAAAATCTACTGTTGTCGGTGCCAAACGCCAGTTTGCCTCCATGCAAATGCTAGTTTGCCTGGTAATCTTGATGATATTAGGGTTTCTTCTTCAGTGAACTAGTGTTTGCCTTGCCTTGAACACCAGTTGATGGATCATGCCTTGAGGGACAAACGCCAGTTTGAAGTGTCTGAACGCCCGTTTGGCATGAATAAGCTTTTTGATTCGGTGAACCCATCCAAACTCCCGCTTAGGGGGGCAATTTGAACGCTAGTTGGCCAAAACTCTAACTTTCAAAGATCAATGCTATTTCACAAACGCCGCTTTGGGTGGCGAACGCTAGTTTGAGGTAGGCTTGAGTCAAACTCTAGTTTGAGGTAGAGCAACCGCCAGCTTTCCTTGATTTCACTCCAAACTTGACTTTCCTTCACTTTTATGCTACCTTTGTGCCACGGTCATGTTTCTCAATCCAAAACATTGCCTTCCAAACCTCCTCGAGTCACCTAAGTCTTGCAATATCATGTACGACCAAACACCACGCATAATTCCGCAAGACAAAAGTGCTCGGAAAAGAGTCAAATATCGTTAAAAATGCAGAGTTTATTATCGATATGACAGCTTTACCCAATACATGCCAATAAAGTGATAAACGGGGTTAAATCGCACACCAAAGTACAAGAAAGTTGACTCCCATCAACCACCCCACACTTAGCCTTTGCTCATCCTCGAGTAAATTATGCGCTCTAAAATGTACTCAAGGGATCAACTTTACGAAACATACATTGCACTCACAACATCAAGGAAAAAGTAAAGTACACACTGAATGTACACGACTTGACTCTATCTTATCACGAAAACGACGTGTGTGTGAAATAAACCGAGGGCTACACTCAAGATGATTACCGGCTTTGAATACCGGCCAAATGACTACACACATCTCACACCGGGCTAGAATCTCCACTAATCGAGGCAACCGAGGCTAAATACGGTCAAGTAGGACTTGAAGGGTTATAATGTTAAGCTCAGGACGGGGTTAATCGAAAGGAAAATTTGGGAGTGGAGAAAGAGAAAAACACGAGTGAACCTAATCATTTCATGTATTCTTTCATTGGAAACATACCAAACCACACCAAAAATCCTTCGATTTTTCTATATGCATTAACAAACAACTCCAACCTTAACATCATACTTTTAATTACTCAAAAAACATCCTTCTTTGACTCTTTTTTCTCAACTTTATTCAAACTTTCATTTTTTTCATTTTCTCCTTGATTTTCTTTTCATTATTTTTTTTCTTTTCTTTTTCAATTTTTTCTCTTTTCATCTCTTTTCTTCTTTTCATTCTCTTTTTTTCGAGCCACAAGCCTCATATTAGATTCCTCGAGCTCCTCCCCTTCGTTATACTAGCTCGTGCTAACCAACTCCTCTCGAAGCACGCACCACTCCCACCCCACACTTGATTCAGCAAGTGTGTCTAAAGTAACGACTAAGTCCACCCGTAGGGTGATCAAAGGAGATGTGACCAATAATAAAGTTCAGGGTTAGGGTAATACAGGCTAAGTAACCAAAACGGCTCATTTCGGACGGTGGTCAGACCGTCCTATCAAGGCTTAGAGGGGTTACAAGGGTATAATTTTGTGATTTTGGCTTTTTTGGCTCTGGCGGGTCAAAGAAGCGCCATGACTCTCATCCTGTTTCCGGCCTAGGTAAACCTTTCTATTTCACCTCGAAACTAGTGGTGTAAGTGTGTATAGCAACCAAACTAAGTATAACCAAGGTCTACGTGCACTAAAAGGGTTCGTATCATGACAAAATAAAATTGCCCTGCACACATTACTCGACTACTAAAACATCTACCAAATCCATCGTGAGAAACAAGCATATAACGCGGTGTCAAACGGTGAAAAGTTTTAAAATTTTAAGCCACGAATTGACTTGAAAGACTCGAAAACGGACATTAACTAAGCATATCACAATTACTGGCACATTTATCAATGACAACAATAAAGCTAAGTCGTATCCACACTCTACTTCGAATGAAAAACTGTCCTCAGTGTGTGAATGAGATAGAAAAGAAGACTTAGCTTGAAAAACCCGGTAGAAAGGCGCTATCGAATCCCGTAACAGCCGCATGTAAGCACGACCTGAATCCTTATCGAGACAGAAACATTGCAAAACATTCCCGGGACATAGTCATCGTGCCAAGATATCAAATAGGGATAAGGGGTATAACAATAAATGGCCGTGTCACGTCGAAAAACTTGATATACAATTAGTATAACAAACAAACCGGATTGCTATAGATGGGAAAATAACCCTACGGGTAAAGTACGAAACATCTAAGCATGCTAGAAAGGCCACAGAGGCACATAATAGAAAAACAACATCCAAAGTGCATACAAATAAAAGCCCAGACACGAATGAAAGTAGTAGCATTCCTTAAGGCTTAGAACTCATCATGATCAACTAGTAGAATACACAGACTGAAAGTATCATCAAAAGAAGTACAAATGTAGCACACAGGCTAAACAGCTCCTAAACAACCCTAACACCGGACACAGACTACAAAAGAAACATCATATAAAACAAATGAAACCAAGTCTGTCCGGGTGCATCATCATCAGCAGCAGTAGGAGCATCAGTGGTAGCTCCGGTCTCTGGTTCCTCAGTCTACGTAGTCTCCTTGTCAGACGAAGACGCATCCTCCACCATAATCTATTGGATGGCCTGCTCCATGTCATCGAAAAAATGGTAATCCATTATACTCAGGGAAAATGCTTGAGGATCCTTCGGCGGTCTACCCTCACTCATCTGTAGGAGGAGAGTCAGAATATTGTCCTGCGTCTGCTTCTGATCCTCCATCAAGTTCCGAAAACTGTTAGCCATACTCGACCTCATCCTAAATGAGGGAGAAAAAGAAAGAACTGGTGATGCCTAACTAGGGCCAGCAGAAGAACTAGGTTGCCATGACGTCATACGAGCTAACTAAGCCGGAGACTTACCCTTTTCTCTTTGCAGCATGCAGGGGTTCTTGGGCCGGTGATCCTATGTGTACTCCTGAACCATGGCATCCCGACATAAACTGGAGATGAGGTGGGCCAAATCACACTCTGGGTGTAAACTTTCTGATTGGTGGCCAACTCGTCATAAATGGCTTGACCCACATCCACATTGAGCTTAAAGTTCAGGGCATACAACATCCCGAGATCACCAATGTCGAAATGAGTCAAGTTATTTAGGTAGAAGCCGTTTTTGGATGTACCGGCATTGAACCTTCCAATCCTCACCCCAGGATAAGGTGACCAACTGCTTCCTCGCACCACCATCCCCAAGTGTCCACGGAACATCCGGGCACACCAACAACCGGATTTCTTCCAACGGGTCCCCACCCGCATCTTTCCTTGCCTTAATCGCTTCCTTATAATCCAAACCTTCAAAAGGGCCAACCCGTATTTCTCATTAATCGCTTGAGCATTAAACGGGACCTTCAACCCGCGAACCGTCACTACTATCCCCGCTACTAACCTCGGCTACGTAAAAATTGGCATAAAATTCACGCACCAAAGTGGCATTCACCTTCAACTCCGGGGTTGTCATCAACTCTCCCCACTTCCTATCAGTCAAGTTCTTCACAAAGTGCTTGTCAACATTATAGTCGTGGAAGGCTCTCTCTATGAGCATCGTGTGGGTTGAATAGTGCTTGTTGTACACATCCAATGCCTTAGGAGTGAAAAATCTCCTATCAAACGGGATCGGGGGTCCAACAGTTACCCTTCTCGGAGGCCTATCATGCTCCACCACCGGCTCACCCCCTTCAGCTCGAACTACCGGGTCAACTCTAGGTTCCCTCACTGCTTGCTCAACCCTAGCCCCTGGAGCAACTGTCTTCTTTCTTACCAAAGGCTCATCATCGGTGTCAGACTCCGATTCATCTCTTAATGACGCCTAGCTCGACTGCGGCTACCCTGGAGGGTTTTGTCTCTCACTGGTCTTGACCCCCGGTTGGGATTGACCGTCCCAGGGTCTACCACCTTCTTCTTTTTACCGGTACCCCTAGCTATCTCCTTGACATGACGTTTCTGCCCTGAGGCCCCCTTTTTACCACCAGTACGCACCATACTATTTCTCACTGATTACCAAACCAATCACCAAATCAAAGACAAGCAAAAAAAACAACCCGATTATCATCCAAACGGAATTTCCCAAAAAAACCAACAAAAACCAACCCACAATCGCTATGCAGACGTCCAAAACCCATCAACACCACCCACACATCGTCACCACAGCAAAAACAAAGCAAAACAAAGAAAAATAAGCCTAATTAGTGACAGTTCGTTTAAGGTTCGTGTCGAAAATTGAACCTAAAAAAACATGAATTAAAGCATGAAAAGATTAGTGATTCTTACCAAGATAGATGATAAGGTGACGATGGAGTCGACTAGAAGTCCAGATGAAACACAGAATGGCCAAAAATTAAACCTTTTCAACTTGGAAAACCGCCCAAGGTTGGGTTTTGAATCCGGCAAAAAGAGAATTGTTGCTGAATGTGGGTTGGTGAAATGAAAAGAAGAGGTCAATAGGTGTTTGGGGAGCTTAAAGTCGCTCCGATCGGGCTAGAAACGAAGATTTTAGGTGAAAAGTGGCATGGGTTTGCTTGCTTATGGAAGAAAAAGCCAAAATTAATAGTGAAGGGTCGGGGTATTTATAGAAGATGGCAAAGCCTGCTTGCCCTACGGTGAACGCTCGGTCACCAGGGTATGGATGAACTAAACGAGCGTTTGAGACATGCCAAACGCTCGTTTGGATTATTCAGCTTCACATACAGAGAGGGGCTATTTTTTACGAACGTGCGTTTGAAAGAGTCAAATGCCCGTTCGTGGACAGGCGAGGACGGACGTGCGTTTGAAGAGGTCAAACGCCCATTTGACACCAGATTTGTGCAAAACGGAAAATTTTGCTCCCTATTTGATTTCAACCTCCGGTCTAACACGTTTATTAAAAGAAAACTCAGAAAATTGTGGGTTGCCTCCCACCAAGCACCTTTGTTTTACGTTGTGGTCTCGACAGATGACTTAAACTATGCCGATTTTTTCCAAGGTTATACTACCGGCATGTACGAGGGAATGAGGATAGAAAGATGGGATGATGGAGTGATAAAATCAGAATAGCCAAAGTTTAAAGTCCATGACGAGACTCAGAAAAGATTGATCAATGCTCGGGGTCAGTTAAATGCACAGCCTCGAGAACCTCATCGAAGGGTAACTTCTTATATTTCTTCAAACGAAGGCCGTTCGTGATGAACGTCCCGTGCTTTGGATGAGTTACCTCGATTGCTCCCGAGTCGAAAACTCTCAACACCTTATACGATCCCGACCACCTCAACTTATGTTTGCCTTGAAATAAATAAAGGCGATTATTGTACATAAGAACCTCATCACCTATGATGAAAACACGAGGTTTGATCAACTTGTCGTGAAGCATCTTGGTCTTCACCTTATACTTCATTTGAACAATCATAAGCTTGAAGGCGAAACTCATCTAATTCGCTTAATGCATCATCCTCCTCCTCTCACCGATTAATGCGTCATCCATATTTAGATTTTTGATCACCCAATAGGACTTATGTTCTACCTCTACCGGGAGATGGCAAGCCTTGCCAAAGACAAGCATGTTGGGTGACATACCTATGGGTGTCTTGAACGTAGTTCGGTGTGCCCAAAGCGCATCATCTAATTTCTTTGACCAATCTTTAATATTCCAATTGACTGTCGTCTCCAGGATTCTCTTAATTCCCCTATTGGTTACCTCAACTTGGCCACTGGTCTGGGGGTGATAGGCGGTGCCTAACTTGTGAGTTACCCCATACTTCAGGAGCAGCTTATCAAACTCTCTGTTTGCAAAATGACTGCCATTGTCACTGATTATCGCTCGAGGTACTCCAAAACGGGACAGAATATGTTTCTTAAGGAATCTAATGACTACATGTTTGTCATTAGTAGGTGAAGCGATTGCCTCGACCCACTTCGACACGTAATCATAGGCTACAAGAATGTACTTATTTCTGAAAGAAGACGGATATGGTCCCATGAAGTCTAATCCCCATATATCAAAAACTTCACACACTATTATCAGTTTTTGTGGCATCTCATCTCTCTTGGAGATCCGGCCTGAGCGTTGACAAGCATCATACATCTTTATATACGCATGTGCATCTTTGAAGATAGTGGGCCAATAGAACCCACTTTGAAACACCTTCAACGCTGTTCTCTCGCCTGAGAAGTGGCCACCAACCTCTTTATCATGGTAGAACGAGAGAATGCTCACTATCTCACTGTCATCAACACATCTCCTCAGGATCCCATCTGCACATAACCTAAAAAGTAGGGGATTTTCCCACACGTATCGGATCACCTCCCTATAGAACTTCTTTTTCTGGTTCTCATCAAACTCGGTATCTACGAACCCACACTCATGATAATTGACAAATGGTGCATACCATGGGTTCCCTTTCTTTCCTCTATGCATGAAGTTCCCTCGCTTAACCGGTAGCATCTATCTCAACCTTTGTAAAGCATCTCTCTTCACCTGGTTCCATCCTACTCAAGTGGTCAGCTACCACGTTCTCACACCCCTTCCTATTCTTAATCTCCACGTCGAATTCTTGAAGGAGTAAAATCCACCTCAACAAGCATGGTTTTGCATACTTCTTAGCAAAAAGATATTGCAACGTAGCATGGTCTGTATGAACTATGACTTTCGACCCGACTAAGTACGACCGAACTTATCGAAAGCAAAAACAATGGCTACAAGTTCCTTCTCGGTGAGTTGCGTACTTTAGTTGAGCCGAGTTCGGGGTGACTCACGCATAGATAGATAGGTCGAAACAAATTGTCGACCTTCCCGACCTAGGACAACTCCTACAAAGATAATCACTGCGATCGCACATGACATCAAACTCCTTGGACCAATCAGGTGCCACTAAGATGGGAGCCGAAGTAAGAAGTTTCTTGAGAGTTCTAAAAGCATCTAGACATGCCGCATCAAAAACACCGGGGGCACCCTTCATCAACTGAAGGGTGAGAGGTCTAGCAATTTAGGAAAAACCCGGAATGAATCTACGATAGAAGCCTGCATGACCGAAGAATGACCTTAGGGTCTTCAGATTTGTAGGCATAGGAAGCTTAGCTATTGCCTCTGTCTTAGCTCAATCGACCTCTATTCCCTTCCCCGAAAATTTATGTCCTAACACAATCCCCTCAGTGACCATGAAATGACATTTCTCTCAATTAAGAACTAGGTTTGTCTCTTCACAACGCTCAAGTACCCTATCAATATTAGACAAACACTTGTTCGGTAAAAACGAGTTTTACAATTTATAACCGAAACACCCCAAGTATAAGGATCGTAGTATAGGATGTTAACGGATCGTCCTAAGGGAGTGGAATGTTTATCGGATCAAAGTGCAATAATTAAATCGATTATGTCACGACCATTAACTAAAACTAGATTTAAACTAATTTAAACTAGGGTTTATACTAATTATGAAATAATGAACAGTAAAAACGATGATGAACAGTACAATGAACAGTAAATTTGCAGAAAAATAACAATTAACAACTAGGGTTCCTAAAATAACTAAACTCAACAAACAAAGTTGATGACGAACGAATTGGTTTATCAAATAATTAAAACAACGGCAAGGCAACGGGAATCCACCGATCAACCAACCCAACCCCAACTAAACGGCAAGTTAAAGATATAATTTTTAGTAATGATCTATCACGAATTCGATTAAATTTCTCTAAACGAATTCTAAGGTTTCGTTTTCTTTTTCAAGTGAAACAAAACGACATGCAAAACACGATCACGAGATTATCTCTAATACTCTTACTCAACTAACTATGATCAATCTCTTGAAACATAATCAATCGCATCAATTGAAAAGGTCACAACTTGAACAATATTTTCATATAAATTCAAAGCATAAAAGATGGTTTCATCGATCTCTCGATTCGAATAAAACGTAAACGATAAAAAACAATATCCAATTGATGAAAAATTATAACTTTACTCACTAAACATGTAGCAAAAATCTCTAGTTGGTGTTGATGTTGATCGGTTTCATCCGTTGTCCCACCGCTGATGTGCTTAGCCAACAACCATGATGTTGATCATGATCATTGGATTGGAAGAAATCATCTTCTAATTGGTATTGATGCGTCGCTTCTCTGTTAAAAAGTGCGGCTAGAATTGTGTATGCGTGAATGATGAATTAGGGTTGGACCAAGGGCTGCTTTTATAGAAAAGAGAGCGGTTAATGCTCAAGTCGGCGCCGGACGCTAGTTTAGAAATCAACGCTAGTTCACTCCATGGACTCAAACTTAAAATTCATATCTTGAGTTGTAGACTTCCAAAAATTATGATCCGAATGTCATAAAAAGCTCTCGGAAAACTCTACAACTTTCATTAAGGACTCTTCTTCGTAAAACGCGTTTTTGATTAGCCCGTCATTACGAGTATATTTCGGGATTTTCCACTTACCCAAATTGATTACCCACTTGACCACCATTTGAGTTGTAGAAGTCCGATTGACGTAATTCAAACTGCGTTGGAAAGCTCTTTCAAAGATCTACAGTTTTCATGAAGAAGTCCTCCCCTGAAAATGCCTCTAAGTTGGGTCAAATCTCCGTCGAAAATATATAACGATTTAAGTACTTAGGAAAATTTGCTCCGTTGAACTCGTAAACTTGTGGCATCTTCTTCTAACCCTCTAAACACCTCTTTTAGACCGAAGATATGCATCTACAAGATATCCAAAATATTTCAAAGTGTAACAACATCCAAATAAACATAAAACCAACGATAAGAACACATAAATCACCACTTTTGCAATTTATTATCTTTAAAACTCATTTGCTCGGTTTATCCTTTTGCGAGTAATTTTCTATAAGAATCACTAAAACATGGAAGATAATGTTACGAAATAACTCGATAAAAACCGTAAAATTAGTCGTAAACAACTCCCCATTAGCTTAAACTTTTGTTCTTCCCGAACAAAACAATCAAAACTAGCTCACTTTATATGTAATCCAAATAGATCCCTAACTCACGTAACAAAATATACAACAACTATAGCAAGTAATACCAACATAGAGATAGATTCGTGTGTGTAACAAGCCCTTTTCAATCTCCACAATCCTTTCAAACAAATATCTTTTCAAACAATTTAATGACTATCCTAGGTATGATAAAGAATTGCTCCACACAAAGTCTTCCCGAGCACTCAAGAAGATAATCCCTACAAAGATATCTTTCAGGTTTATACTAGGTATAAGATTAACGATAACCAAGTCTTTAATTTAATTTTTATACGCATATTAGAATGAGCTCGCACCCGTCATAGTAGAATAGGATGTTTCGTGATAACACCCTACCTTACTCAAATCATAAGGTAGCTTCTTCTAATCTGCCGTGAGCTTTTAGTCATCATAGTGGTATAGGACATTTCGAGATAATACCCTACCTCACTCCAATCATCGACTAGCTTCCGACATACCATTTAATCATGTGATTACTTAGAGATTTCCTCGGTGGCGAAGTGGTAAAATTATTTTTCTAGTAAACACGTATCACCGAGCATAACACCTCAAGTAAACAATTTATTACTATTTCAAAGACTTAATCACGCTTTCACTTATCACATTCAAACTTTCGGATATTCACAAGACGCTGCGTCCGAACTTAGGTATCACTTCACCATTACTATTAAGAACAAATCTCTCTAAGATAAATCACTAAAATAGTGAAAGGATACAGCCTCAAAATTCTTGCTCTAATATCAAAGGCTTTCATGAGTGTAAAATGAATACTATCTCAAATCAAGAAAACATGCTATAATTATCTCACAAAGTCACATAAAATCATCGTCAGGAAACTACAACTAGAAAGCATTTGTTCCAATTACATGCTCAAGATTTACAATTATCCAAGTGCCAAAATTTTAAAATTTTAAAATTTATCAAGGATCACAAATATCTACTCATATTGTCGAAATAAAGCATGAATTGCACCCCCCCACACTTAAATCACATTATGTCCTCAGAATGTGCAAATAAAAGAAAAGAATACTTAGATGGTTATGAAGTGGTTGTCGGCTGTAGGTTGGCAGTGGTCAGGCCGTAGCATGAATAAACCGCTGCACTCGTATCAAGGACAGACAATACCGAAAGTAGAAGCTTGCAAACTGCTTTCGAAAATATCGCAACACTCGACATAACACATAATCTCGGGTACACGGGGTATATGAGTAAACAAGCACGCAAATAACGCATTCACAAATAGGACAAGGAT
This sequence comes from Gentiana macrophylla, assembly GCA_026214975.1. NCBI lineage: Eukaryota > Viridiplantae > Streptophyta > Magnoliopsida > Gentianales > Gentianaceae > Gentiana > Gentiana macrophylla. The sequence continues at coordinate 52,806,389 of CM047813.1, forward strand.
AACCAACACACAAACACCAAGGTTCTATTCCTAATAAAATAAAAACTTAACTAAAAGGAATTAACTTAAGAGACTAGGCTGCCTCCTAGTAGCGCTTTCTTTTATGTCATTAGCTTGACACAGATTTCAAAGTTAACCCGGATCGGGCCACTTTGGCTTATCACGCCACTTCCTCATCGGAATCGAGAATGAAGGACAAAGGTGTGACCACAACAACAAAGCAAGTCAAGTGCTCTACTAAGTGTTTGAACTTAACTCTCCGTGATAGCACTCGACTCTTTTCTTCTTCTCGCTCTTGCGCGCAGAGTAAGCTTCGTACACCGACATGTTCGTAAGGCTCGAAAGAAAGGTCCTCACGGGTAGATATAGAAATGTCATCATCCGAACTAAAGAAGTTGGATGGGATCTCATCGCAAATCGTAATATCGTGCACCTCAACTCTCTTTTGAAAGTACAAGGTCTCGTGCTTTTCTCTTGGTTGCCCAAAATACTTTTTGAGTCTTTGACCATTGACCTTAAAGGGTTGATCATCACACCCGCTTAACGTGATCGCTCCACTTGGATGAACATCGAGAATCTCAAAGGGGCTGACCATCTAGATTTGAGCTTACCGGCAAACAAATGGAGCCGGGTATTATAAAGTAAAGCCATATCACCCACTATGAATTCTCGATCCTTGATCTTAGCGTCGTGGAGTATCTTAGTTCTTTCCTTATCGATCTTCGCATTCTCATATGCTCGAGTCTAAATTCATCGAGCTCGCTTTAATTGCAATAATCTCTTCTCCCCACAGAGTCGCTATCGAAATTCAAGAATTTAATAGCACAATGAAGCTCGTGCTCAAGCTCGACCGAGAGATGGCAAGCTTTGCCATAGACCATTTGGAAGGTGACGTGCCCATCGGGTCTTAAACGCGTGCGATAGGCCCAAAGCGCGTCATCCAACTTTAGACTCAGCTTGGATCTATTTGAGTTCACGGTCTTTTCTAAAATCCTTTTAAGGCTCTGTTTGCTTATCTCGACTTGGCCACTTCTTTGGGGATGATACGGTGTACCGATTTTATGTCTCACACCATATTTTTCAAAAACTTTATCAAGCGGCGCGTTGCAAAAATGAGTACCTTCGCCACTAATGAGGGCTCTAGGACGACCAAAATCTGGTGAAGATATTCTTTTGCAAGAATTTCTTCACAACTTTGTGATCATTAGTTTGGGTGGCTATTGCCTCCACCCACTTGGAAACGTAGTCTACACAGCACGAGAATGTACTTATTACCACAGATCGATGGAAAGGGTCCCATGAAATCAATTCCCACACGTCGAAGACTTCGCATTCCAAAATGGGTCGGTGGCATTTCCATCCTATTACTCGCCTCCCGATTCTCCGGCACCTATCGCAACCTTTACAAAAGGCTTCTGCGTCCTTAAAAGAGTCGGCCAAGAGAATCCGGCTTGGAGGATTTTTGCAACTGCCTTGGGTGCTCCGTAGTGTCCTCCTCGTGGGACCACTATGACATTGCTCCGAATATCCCATTGCTTATGTTCCGAACACACCTTCTAAGCACCCCATCTTTACAAACCCCGAACAAATAAGGATCCTCCCACACGAGATATTTTAGGTCGAAAAGAACTTCTTCCTCTCCGATACGTCATTTCCTCTAAATGTCCACTTGCTAAATAGTTGACGTAATCGTCAGCATCATGGCCTAACAAGATCAAGCTTCATCAATTGCTCAGTCGGGAAGTCGATGCCTATTTCCTTGTGATTTACGCCACCCTCATTTACTAGACGAGAAAGATGATCAGCCACAACATTATCACTACCCTTCTTATCTTTGATCTCAAGGTCAAACTCTTGCAAAATTAGAATCCATCTGAGTAACCTTGGTTTTGCATCTGCTTTGTCCATAAGGTAGCGTAGGGCTGCATGGTCGGTCCAAACGACAACTTGAGACCCTAGAAGGTAACTTTTAAACTTGTCAATAGCAAAACGACGGCTAAGAATTCCTTCTCGTCAGTAGTGTAATTGCATTGAGCCGGGTTCAAGGTGCGGCTCGCATAGTAAATGGGCCTGAACTTTTTATCAATTCTTTGACCTAAAATCTGCGCTCATCGCATAGTTAGAGGCATCGCATAATAATTCAAAAGGCTTAGTCCAAATAAAGCGATTAAGATAGGGGCACTTATGAGCTTTTCCTTCAAGCAATTGAAAGCTTTCTTGCATTTCTCATCAAACAAGAACACAACATCATCTTTCGTAAGGTTGGACAGGGGCTTGGCGATGGTGGAAAAGTCCTTAATAAATCGTCTGTAGAAGCCAACATGACCAAGAAAGCCGCGTGCACTCTTTGATGGTTTGGTACGACATTTTCTCAATGGCTTCTACTTTGGCCTTATCAACTTGAATACGGTGCGGACACCTTGTGTCCCGAGCGATCCCTCATCAACTAGAAAATGGCATTTCTCCCAATTAAGCACTAAATTCTTTTCAACACAAATTGAAGTACCATATCTAGATTCGCCAAGATCTCATCGGCTATCGCCATAGATCGAGAAGTCATCCATGAAGACTTCCATACATTTCTCCACAAGTCCATCAAAATGGCAAGCATACACCTTTGAAAAGTCGTAGGTGCATTGCATAAGCCAAAGGGCATTCTCATGAACGCAAAAGTGCCTCGATGGACACGTAAACGTAGTCTTCCTCCTGGTCATTAGGGTCGATGGCTATCTGGAAGTAACGAGAATATCCATCGAGGAAACAATAATACTTGTGACCACTCGCCTTTCAATAAGTCGGTCAATGAAAGGTAAGGGGAAATGGTCTTTGGCGGTGACTTCATTCAATCATGATAGTCAATGCAGACTTATAGCCAGCCACAAGGCGTAAAGCTATCTCTTCCCCTTTTCATTCTTTTCAACGGTGATACCTCCTTCTTTGGCACAACTTGGGTGGGGCTAACCCACTCACTATCGGCAATTGCATAGATGATTCCCATGTCTAACCACTTTATAATCTTCCTTCTTGACAACCTCCTCGCATATATGATTCAAATTTCACGAGGTTGTCTTACTTTCTTAGCTCCTTCCTCCGCTCGATTTTATGCATGCACACATCGGGCCGATTCCTCCGATATCACCCACTTGCCATCCGAACGCGAGGATATTCTTTTTCAAGCACTTTTATCACAGTGCTTCTTGCTCGGGCTCGAGTTTTGAAGAGATGATTAAGGGCACCTTATCACCATCCTTAAGAAAAATGTACTTAAGGTGTTGAGAAGCGGTTTAAGCTCCAAGTCGTAGGTGGTTGCTCAATACTAGATTTTAAAGGGCCACCTTTTCCTTATGGGCTTGAAGTGGTTGTCGTTAGAACACCTCATCTTCCCGAGGCGTAACCCTGAAAGGTACCGGATAACATCATCCATAGGATCCTTCGGTCGACTGCTTCCTCCTCCTTATGCTATGCTTAATCATCTTTCTCAACTCTTCTTCTTTCAAATCTTCCGCTAGCCTTTCCCAATCATCAACCCCCAATGAGTAGTCTCTCTCCAAAAATCCACTTCATCCTAACTACCCATCGTATTTCCTCTTCTCTACTGTGGCTAAAGTCTTCCTGATGCGCTCTTTGAAATCATCGCTCATTGCTTGGGAATTTCCATGTTTCTTGTTCATTGACAGTGAGCAAGTTGTGAAGACGACTTGTCGCTGACTACGGCCTGTAATGAAATATAATATGGTCCACAATCGACTTTGATCTTCAATGTTTATAACTTCAAAACACCTATCTCTCACAAATTTCACTTTTCCTTAGATTTGGCATCTTCTTCGTCCTCATAAATTGCTTCAATGAACGAGATTTCTTCACTCAAAGTGTTCTCTAGACTTTTCCTTGTGTAAAGGTAACAGATGTATCATCAACTCTAAGTGTAATCGACCTTACAGTAAGTCAATAAGGGCGGAGGTGTGTCAAAAAGGTCCGGCCTAGAATTAGAGGCATCTCCTTGTCGTGGGGTAGTCTAAGATAACCCGGTCGGTAGGGAAAACCAAATGTTCAACATGAAGAAGAACATTAGTAACACAACCGGGCTCACGAGCGACTAGATCGATCCACCATCTGGCAGAGAAATAGGCGCTCCCGCATTCTTTTATCTAAGCCGAGATTTTTGCAGACGCTTTAATGGCATCACATTTATGGAGGCCCTCGAGTCGCATAAGACGTTTGAACTTGTGGCCTTCAATCTCACAAGAGATTGAAGGTCGTCCGGGTCACCTCGCTAATGAAAGAACTTTCTCGTGAAACCATAGAACAGCTTTCTCTTAATATCTCTCTTGCCATCCCTTGAAGCTTCTTCTTACTCCCACAAACTTCTTTGAGATACTTAGAGCACTTGGGCATTTCACCAATACCTCACTAGGGGTATACTCACTTTGGTGTCTCTAAGCATCCTCCTCACTCCGTCATATTGTTTGTCAAGTATGAGGGTATTCTCTTTCTTTTGGTGGATAAGGAAGGGCTTTATCATTGTCGTGGAACAACCCACCGACTTTTTAATGGCTTCGTCCTCCTTATCCTTCCATCTCACAAACTTTTCCTCCTCCTCTTTGTCGGGAACAAACCACTGACTTTTCCTCGAATCGAAGCATCCTCATCCCCAAGAACCGTCATCATTAAGCTCCTCCTCCATTTGTTGGTTTCTTCAAGATAAGATTTTCGATTACCCCCCTAACTTATTGCGTTAGGAGGGGTTGCTCGTTTCCCGATACCTTTCCGGGTCCCGCCTGCTTACCACTTCTCAAGGTAACTTCATTCAACTCTTGGTCTCCATACTCCCATTGAGGTGTGATGGCAGTGCAAACGTTGATATCTGCTTTTGGATTTCTCTCGGTATAACTTGGAAGTTTACCGTGGGGTCTGATTGCTTGCTGTTCTGCCATCTGCCCAACCTGTCTCTCTATTGCCTTGACACTAGTAGACAGGGTCTTCACCATGTCCACTAGCTCATCAAACTTATGTTGAGGGACACATGAGGTGGTATGATTTTGATGTTGGCTTTGATTCCAACCACCTTGAGGTCTTTGGGAGTTGGGATTATGAGATTGATTAACCACCCTGGGAGGTGGTCTTTGATAACCTAGGTTGAAAGAAGGGTTAGAATTGATGGGCCAGCGGTGCATTGGGACGTTGAAATCCGAATAATTCGGTTCCGATTGGAGTTTCCGAAGGTCCGCTGAAATTCACTTCCTCGCAATTTCATCTCCGCCGCATTCCCGTGTAGTTCACATCTTGTCGCCTTGTTGTTGTCTTTGCATTTGTAAAGTGGCTAGTCGCTTGCTAATTGCTTCCATTTGAGCAACTAACACCTTAGTCTCGCATTGCTTGCAAAGCAGATTCTTTCTTATTAACATTGGTCTTCCTTGGAGTTGACCACATGTTATTCTTGGCTATGGTTTCACTACCACTGTAGCAAAGATCATCACCTCCCCTGGAAAGGATCCATGGGCGCTTGAATCAAGGAAATCTCTATTGGGTTGAGTAACACCCGATAGAATAATTCTAGTAGCTCATGTCTCATCAGTATCCATGGTTGGGGCACTTCCTCATCAATGCATTTAATCTCTCCCATGCTTTCCCCACACTCTCACCATCAAGTTGTTCAAATGTGGCTATCTCCCTTTTCATGTCCATGATTGTCCCTGGTGAGACAAACTTCAGAGCAAAGGCTCTTTTGACATCATTCCAGGAGCGGAGAGAATGATGGGCTGTAGATTTAAACCAACGGTTCGCTTCACCCTTGAGAGCAAACGGGAAGAGTTTTAACTTGACAATCTCGTAATCAACACCAGATAGTGGCACGCTTCGCAGATTTGAACGAAAGTGGACAAGAAGTCATGAGGATCTTCGCCAAGCAATGCCATGAAAGAAACTATTCGGACCACTCCTACCACTCCATTTTTCAGATCGAAATTAACTTACCCCATTTCTGGAGGGCGAATGGTTCTATGCCCTTCCAGGAAGTCTTGGTCAAGATAGGGAGCATAAGGGTCTTGGTTTAACTGGTTTAGCTGGTTTTGACGGAATTGTTGAAACTGATTATTTATGCCAGCTTGTTGATTCTGTTGTTGCTGTATTGCTTGCATCTGTTGAAGGGTCAGATTCATCTGGGCTTGAGGGTCTGCATTCGGGACTTCGTTAGCCATGATGTCCGGATTGGGAAAGAGCTTTCTCCCGATAATAGATCGCTCAGGCTCGGGACTAAAGATAAGAGGTCCTTCTTGCTCCTGGTTTGCATAAACCGGAAGAGCAAAATGGAAGAAATCAACCTTAGGGTTGATGAGAGCGAAATGTAGAGGAAATTAGAGGGTTTAGAAAGAGAGAAGAGAAAAGAAGTGTCAATTGAAGAGAGTGAATCATGCGTTCAAGATGAGTGAACGCCGCTCGTGGAAATTCGGAAGTGGACGCTGTTTCAGATCATCGAATCAAGGCGTTCGTAAGATGTATTGGGGTAAACGGGCGTTTAGAGGTCGGACGAGCGTTTGGGAATCCAGACGCTTCGTCTGATCGACTTAAAACGATGCGAGATAAGAAATTTTAGAACGGACGGGCGCCTGAAAGGATGGACGCCCGTTTAAAAACTGAAAACGCAAACAGATACTGAAAGAATAGCAGGAGGAAAGAAAGAAAATTTTTAAAAGATTTAGTAATCTACGCTAAATCTAAACAACAAAGAATAAAATAAAAATATAAGGCTAGAATAAAAATCTAAAGCTACGTATAAGGTTGCTAAAATAATAAAAATTTAACGTGAAAAATAATATAAAATAAATATAAACTATGATAATTAAAATCAAATTTATAAAATCTAAAATCTAAAATTTAAAGTAAATCTAAAATATGACAATTAGAATTAAAAGGTAAACACGAAAAAAAATAAAAATAAAAATAAAAAGACAGAAAAACTTATGAAAAATCTAAAATCTAAACTATGATAAAATGAAATAAAATAATAATAAAAAAACGTAACAATTAGATTATTACCTAAAAAAAATAGTATCGAAATAAAAATTGCACCTAGAAGAATCCGACAACCGTTACCGACTCCCCGGCAACGGCGCCAAAAACTTGTTTGGTAAAAACGAGTTTTACAATTTATAACCGAAACACCCCAAGTATAAGGATCGTAGTATAGGATGTTAATGGATCGTCCTAAGGGAGTGGAATGTTTATCGGATCAAAGTGCAATAATTAAATCGATTATGTCACAACCATTAACTAAAACTAGATTTAAACTAATTTAAACTAGGCTTTATACTAATTATGAAATAATGAACAGTAAAAACGATGATGAACAAGATAAATGAACAAAGAAATTGCGCGTAAAAATAACAATTAACAACTAAGGTTCCTAAAATAACTAAACTCAACAAACAAAGTTGATGACGAACGAATTGGTTTATCAAATAATTAAAACAACGGCAAGGCAACGGGAATCCACCGATCAACCAACCCAACCCCAACTAAACGGCAAGTTAAAGATATAATTTTTAGTAATGATCTATCACGAATTCGATTAAATTTCTCTAAACGAATTCTAAGGTTTCGCTTTTTCAAGTGAAACAAAACGACATGCAAAACACGATCACGAGATTATCTCTAATACTCTTACTCAACTAACTATGATCAATCTCTTGAAACATAATCAATCGCATCAATTGAAAAGGTCACAACTTGAACAATATTTTCATATAAATTCAAAGCATAAAAGATGGTTTCATCGATCTCTCGATTCAATAAAACGTAAACGATAAAAAACAATATCCAATTGATGAAAATTATAACTTTACTCACTAAACATGTAGCAAAAATCTCTAGTTGGTGTTGATGTTGATCGGTTTCATCCGTTGTCCCACCGCGATGTGCTTAGCCAACAACCATGATGTTGATATGATCATTGGATTGGAAGAAATCATCTTCTAATTGGTATTGATCGCGTCGCTTCTCTCCTAAAAAAGTGCGGCTAGAATTGTGTATGCGTGAATGATGAATTAGGTTGGACCAAGGGCTGCTTTTATAGAAAAGAGGCGGTTAATGCTCAAGTCGGCGCCGGACGCTAGTTTAGAAATCGAGCGCTAGTTCACTCCATGGACTCAAACTTCTAAAATTCATATCTTGAGTTGTAGACTTCCAAAAATTATGATCCGAATGTCATAAAAAGCTCTCGAAAACTCTACAACTTTCATTAAGGACTCTTCTTCGAAAACGCGTTTTTGATTAGCCCGTCGTATTACGAGTATATTTCGGGATTTTCCACTTACCCAAATTGATTACCCACTTGACCACCATTTGAGTTGTAGAAGTCCGATTGATGTAATTCAAACTGCGTTGGAAAGCTCTTTCAAAGATCTACAGTTTTCATGAAGAAGTCCTCCCCTGGAAATGCCTCTAAGCTGGGTCAAATCTCCGTCGAAAATATATAACGATTTAAGTTCTTAGGAAAATTTGCTCCGTTGAACTCGTAAACTTGTGGCATCTTCTTCTAACCCTCTAAACACCTCTTTTAGACCGAAGATATGCATCTACAAGATATCCAAAATATTTCAAAGTGTAACAACATCCAAATAAACATAAAACCAACGATAAGAACACATAAATCAGCCACTTTTGCAATTTATTATCTTTAAAACTCATTTGCTCAGTTTATCCTTTTGGCGAGTAATTTTCTATAAGAATCACTAAAACATGGAAGATAATGTTACGAAATAACTCGATCAAAACCGTAAAATTAGTCGTAAACAACACTCATCAAAAGTATCGCCAAAAATGCTAAAGTCATCCAAAAAGACTTCCATGAAAAGCTCTATCATATCAGCAAAAATTGCAACCATGCATCGCAGGAATGTCGCGGGTGCATTACACAACCCAAACGGCATTATTTTGAAAGCAAAGGTGCCATAAGGACACATGAAGGTAGTCTTATCCTGGTTATATATATCAATGTGGATCTGATAGTATCCACTAAAACCATCTAAAAAGCAATAAAACGCATGACCACTTAGACGCACTAGCATTTGATCAATAAAGGGGAGAGGGAAATGATCTTTTCTCGTTTTGTCATTCAACATGCGAAAATCAATACAAACCCTATGGCCAATAACTAAATGAGTATGGATGGCCTCACCTTTTTCATTTAGCTCAACAGTGATGCCTACATTCTTGGGCACAACTTGCGTGGGGCTCAACCACTCACTTGTCGGAAATCGCGTAGATTATCCCTAACTCCAGATCTTCACTACGCTTTCCTCACCACTTCTTGCAAATGTGGGTTTTGCCTTCTCTGAAACTGCCTGACCGGCGTTGCACCTTCTTCAAGGATGATTTTGTGCTTGCAGATGTCAGCACTAATCCCCTTAATGTCAACCATCTTCAATCCGAAGGCCTTTTTATGTTTCTTCAGAACATGAATAAACTTAGCTTCCTGCAAAACGGTTAGTGCAGACGAAATAATAAGAGGAAGTAATTTATCAGGTTCTAAAAAGACATACTTTAAATGATCAGGAAGTGGCTTTAGCTCAAGATCAGTCGGTGGTTCCTCGATTGATGGCTTTGGTAGCTTGCCAGTCAAACCAAGCTCTAGCTTCTTGTTCCATTCCGCATGGACATAAGGAGTTGCCTCCAAATGGTATACCTAGATCCTCATCTTCGGATCATCGTCTTCTGCTGTGCTGGACTTCATCAAACATTCTTCACTCGGTTCTTGGTATCCCTGCAGGTTAGTGTGCTCCAAAATACAAGGATATATAGCATCAACAGAAAAACAATCACTCTTTTCATCCTCATGATGCTTCATTGCGTTATAGACATTAATGGCCACACTCTCTTTCCTGTCTCGTAGTATGATCTCCCCCCTCTTAACGTCTATCAAGGTCTCTCATGTATTCAAGAAAGCCCGGCCTAACAAAAGCTGGGTTTTGGCATCCATATCCATGTCTAAGACTACGAAATCAACGGGGAATACAAACTCGTCAACCTGCACTTACACATCCTCAGCTACCCCAATAGGTTTTCTAACAGGCCTATCTGCCATCTGTAGGGTCATTACTGTCGGTTCTAACTTACCCAATCCCAACTGCTCATAAATTCCTCTCGGCATCAGGCTCACAGAAGCCCCTAGATCACATAAATTATTTTGAACACTGTCTCTCCAATGGTAATTGGGATGCTAAAGCTACCCCCACATCCTGCATCTTGGGGGTATCCTATTCTCAAAGATTGCAGAACATTCCTCACTCAAATGCACCATCTGTTGCATCTTCTCTTTATTCGACAACATTCATTTCAAAAATTTAAAATATGGGGGAATGCACGAAATTTCCTCTAATAGGGGAATATTTACCTCTACCTTTCTTAAGAGATTCAAAAATTTCGCCTGACCCTGGGTCAGTATGTCCTTTCTGGGTCCCTTAGGAGGATAGGGTAAAGTATTAACATCAAAGTCAGGGGGAGGAGGAGGAATTATGTTTTTCTTACCTTTTTCTTTTGGCGGTGAGGGCTCTTCTTCATTGATGTCCAAGACCACATAGTCCTTCATCGGTGCTGCCCCTTCCAACACTTTCTTATTTTGCCTCTGCCAATGCCTTTTGTGTGGCTTCCAAATTTTTCCTCATAGCAGCCATTTCCTTCTCAAAACTGCCAATTTCCAAATCTTCAATCTCGACTTCACCATAAATAGCCCCCTTACGGTCAACTATCTTCTCTTTTTTGGCTTTCTCGCTTTTGCTTTCTCCCCATAGCTCTTTCTTCCTATCACTCAGCCCAACCTCTTTGCCACTTCATGTGAACACAAAGATTCACACCCATTGGGTTTCTTTCGAGTGTTACTTGAGCCCACCACTCGATTTGTTTTTGAGTGTCGCTTATTTGACCTACTTGGGTCTCTGTGTTCGAATGGCGTAAATGGGTGGCCACTTTTTGCTCTAAAGCATTTTTATTCAACTCATATACAATCCTATTTAGTCTTTCTAGGAGTATCTCAGCGGGCGTCCTCTGAACACCTTGTTTGATTGCTGATTATTTTGATTGTTCTGGTGGAGATGGGTATTCGGATGCTGATATGTGCCAGAATTACTGTTCATCGGCGGCTGGTTCGCTTGCTGATTCTGATTATTCTGTTGGCCCTGATTCTGATTCTATCCTTGATTTCAGCCCCAAGTCTGACTTTGCTTTTGATGCTGGCTTTGATTCTGAGATTGCTGATTCTGGTTATTCTGATAGTTGCCTTGGCCCTAATTCTGGTTGGAATTCTGATTTTGGGGATTTTGGTTCCAAGGTCGGTTGTATGAGCTTTGGTTTTGTCTGAAACTTTGGTTTTGATTATTGTTACGATTTCAGTTCTGATTCCACCCCTGATTCCGACCTTGATTCTGCTGATTCTGATTCCACTACCCCTGATTCCCTTGTCCAATATAGCTCACATCATATTGTTGTGAATCATCACCCATACCATAATCCATTTGCGGCCCTTGCTGATTGTCGAAATTCTGATTCCACTGCTGCTGGCCAAACTCTTGCTGATTCATACTCATCTGCCCCATTGCATAGACATTCATTCTCAGTTGATCATTCTGGGTTCCAAATTGTTGTTGTGCTGGAGTAGGTGGCAACTGTTGTGGGTAAGTGGGCTTTTTCGACGATGTACATTCCATGGCAGAATGTCCACCTCCATAGAGTTGGCATTGTTGTGCCTTCTTTATTTCCAGCTCCATTTGGTCTATCTTTAGCACCATTTCTTGCATGTTGTCATGCAAGGCAGATTCTTTATCGAGTTCTTCTTTCAGCGACTTTACACTTTTCATCGGAGATTTCTTCTTCTTTCTACTGGACCCCCATTGTCCTCCTCCATCTACCGCATTCTCAATCTGTCTCATAGCTTGTTCTTGTGGCAGATTCATAATATCTCCGCCACTGGCGGCGTTCAAATTATTTTGGTCCACTGGCTCTAAGGCCCTGAACAATATAATAACTTGCTGAACAGTGGAAAACCCGTGTGGAGGGCATCTCTTCAGTAGACCCCTAAACCTCTCATATGTCTCTTTTAGTGTCTCTCCCTCGAGACCATCAAATCTAGAATCTTCACTGAGAGAAAATACTTTCTCAAAAACACTCTCACTACATCCGCCTGACGTATGTAACTAATCATTTGGTAATGAATCGTACACTCAATCCTTAGCAGCCTCCTCTCGAAAAAATGGGAAAACTATCGCCTTTATTGCCTCATCGCTAACCCTATTATATCTCATCGTCCCACAAATTTGGAGAAAATGATCCGTAAAAGTCGTTTGGGTTCTCGCTGACTTCCCGTGTAACAAGACGTGCTCCCCCAACATGTTCAAGATATTCTGATTTATATCCATGTTGTTGGCATTAATAGGAGGTACTCAAATTCGATTGTTCCCCGTGACTTCCTGCGGAGTAGTCATATAATCTCTGTAGACTCTCGGTCCTTGCACCTGCTGAGCCCTCTGTGGCTGATAGTTCTGCTGTTGATAAAACTATTGCATAGGGGGTTGTTGAGGATACAGGTTTTGGAACCCATGATGGTTCTCCTGCTCCCTTAGCATCTGTAGTACTCGATGTACAGTCTCTTGGTCTAATTCGGGTCCGAAGTTCTGAGTATTCTGAGCATCTTGTCCTCCCTATCTTTGTTCAATCCTCGCCCTCTGATTAAACTGTGGAGTTACCAATTGACATAACACTGTGTTTCCCTCTCTTAATGGTTCATGACGAGGGATCCTCGGTGGAGTGTGCATTGGTAGTGTTGCGTTACCACCAGTAATGTCTGAGGTTTGCCCTTGTACATTATGTTTGATTAAGGTCTCTTTGCCCTCTTCTGAGGATTCTGAAAGAGGGCTTTCTACTACCCATTCTTCTTCAAATAGGGGATTCGGACTAGCGATCAAGATCTCTCATTGGCGTTGACTATTTCTATGGCGTGCAAATGCTTCAATTTCTTCATTTGGCTCGAGGAGAGGTTCTTTGGAGCTTCGGGTCAATCACTGACAAACAAGAAACAACAAGAGAAAAAAAATGGCCTAAGCACAAGCTTTCGGTCAACTTACAAGATATTAAACGTTACTCCCCGGCAACGGTGCCAAAATTCTTGATAGCAAAATACTTAACCGCTAACTTTTACCGACAGAGTATCGGGTCAACAGGAGTATAGTGGTCACAATGATGAATCCACATGGAGTAATGTCTGAGTACCAAAGCTAACGGTGCTGAGGGCTTTTTCACATCTTGATGTGGTGCTTCACGGTCATGTCCTTAGCTACTCCCAACGGATCCTCATACACCAACCACAACTGATTGTTTGTTCTTAAAAGTCTCAACCACTAACTCCTTGTTCAACATCTCTGTCATTGTTCTCCGCGTATCTCCTAACATACCTGCTTGAATCTCTCGAGACAGAACATTTTTAAACAATTCCATGTTCTTCTCTTCAACCCCCATAATATCTGGGTAAAATATACCCAACTCATTGAACTGATTTGTGTATTGTGAGACCGTCATCTGTAAGCCTTTCTTGAGGTGCAAAAACCGACTTGCTTTGTTTGCTTGGACCGATGGTAGAAAGTACTTGGTGAAGAAAAATTCTTTAAACACCTTCCAATCTATAATCCTACCACTACTGCTCTCTATCACCTCAATCAAACTTTCAATAGTTCCCAACAAGAATCCAACAGCTAATTGGACCATCTCTGCCTCGGGTACTGATAGCAAAATACTTAACCGCTAATTTTTACCGACAAAGTATCGGGTCAACGGGAGTATAGTGGTCACAAGGTCGAATCCAAAGGGAGTAATGTCTTAGTACCAAAGCTGACGTATAACTTAGTTCAGGTCAAAATGATAGTGGAGGATATTATGCTAATGCAAAAATAAAGATTATACTAACGAGTTTACTTCTAGGTATTAAAAGGTATAGCCGAACTATTATCCCATGAGCTACTTTTACCCCTAAGGAAAGACTTGACTGGGAGCGTGTCTTAACCGACCTACCTATCCATTGTAGTTTAACGGCATCCACGGGTGCCAACTCCTAATTCTAGCGATTAGACTAAACAACTCGATCTAACCACCCTATGTGAAGTTAACCGACTCTCCCTTTACAAAACTGATTATCCTAACATGATTAAGTTCTAGAGTTTCTCGAACAACGATGCCAAACCTCTGTAGTGGAAATGGACCTAACAACTAGGCCGAATCTACGGAACGATCCAAAAACCCATTATCCCAAATCTCACCGCAAAATGCATCTATAAGTTTGATGTGTGTGACAGTGAAATAGGTGATCAATGTAATTCAATGATTTTCAAATAAGTTTTAGGACATGGATTAGTCGTTAAAACAAAATATTACGCACTACACAACTCCCTATCTCATCCCCTTAGGGTTTTCGCTCGCTTTCACATAATTCGACTTCACAAGGAATTAGCAACTCATGATTATGCTAATAAACGCAACAAGAATTGGAATCAAACTCAAGACAATAAATAAAAGAGAAGTCATTACCATATAACTTGCAGAAAATCTGATCTAGAAAAGTACGAAGAAATAATTGCACCAAAAGCCAAATCTTTGAGGTTTGAAACGTAAATCTAAGCTAGAAAAGTATGTAGAATCGAAGGATGTTATCTAGGGGATCAAAGGATCAAAGGTGATCAAATTATACTAGAATCGCACCAAAATCGCCTAAGAAAAGTCTAAAGTCGGCCAAGAATGTGTAGGGGCAGAATGAGCTGCGTATTTATAGTGTAGGTAGAAAATCCGCTGCTGTCGGTGCCAAACGCCAGTTGCCTCAATGCAAACGCTAGTTTTCCTGGTAATCTTGATGATATTAGGGTTTCTTCTTTTGTGAACTAGCGTTTACCTTGCCTTGAACGCCAGTTCATGGATCATGCCTTGAGGACAAACGCCGCTTGAAGTGTCCGAACGCCCGTTTGGCATGAATGAGCTTTTTGATTCGGGCTGAACCCATCCAAACGCCAGTTTGGGGGTAATTTGAACGCTAGTTTGGCCAAAACTCTAACTTTCAACATCAATGCTACTCCTGTCAAATGCCAGTTTGGGCTGGCCAAACGCTAGTTTGAGGTAGGCATGAGTCAAACGCCAGTTTGAGGTAGGGCAAACGCCAGTTTGCCTTGATTTCACTCCAAACTTGACTTTTCTTCACTTTTATGCTACCTTTGTGCCATGATCATGTTTCTCAATCCAAAACATTTCCTTCCGGGTCCTCGAGTCACCTAAGTCCTACAATATCATGTACGAAAAAACACCACGCGTAATTTCGCAAGACAAAAGTGCTTGGAAAAGAGTCAAATATCGTTAAAAAGGCGGAGTTTACTATCGATGTGACAGTTTAACTCCCCGTGCGTATAAATCTCGATAATAATCTCGAAAAGGTCTATATCTACTTAATACATGCAAATAAAGTGATAAACAGGGGGTTAAACTGCACACCAAAGTACAATAAAGTTGACTACCATCAGGTACATTCACATTTCGACTTGCTTTCTCGAAACATCGAATCAACATCTTAGCCTTTGCCGGCTCTACATTCCTAAAGAATTCTTGAACACATATTCTTTTAAACTTCTTGTGCCAATGAACCGGTGTTACTGCATTGTGAACCGGTGGTCCTACTGGAGGTCTAACCGGTGGAACAACTGGTGGGAAAACTGGAGGGATTTTTCTATTGAGGTGGAGCCATTGGTGGTACTTGTTGGTAGGAGTAGTACCCTTGCTGATGAGGTGAAGCATTGTAAGGTTGGTGAAGTCCATAAGGTGGATAACCAAAGCCATATTGATGATCAACTCTTGGTGTTGGTGGTTTCTTTGAAACTCTTGGTGGAGGGTAGTAGGTCTACTGATGTGGAGGGATAATAGATGAAAAAGGGTAACTTACCGGTGATGGAAGTTGATAGACAACATTAGCTTGACGTGGATACACTTCAGTCACATGAGGTAGATACACCGGTGGTATATCACCTATAATAGTAAACATATAAGGGTCCATTATCAAGATCATGTGGACTAAAGTGTGAGGTTTTTCCTAATTAACTTGAGGGTATGGTTGTTGCTGATGAAATATCTCATTATGCTGTGGTGCTTGGTGATAAATCCTTTCCTATTCACCCCTATCTAGTTCCGGCTCACTATTCTGATTCCGATTATACCCAGCCTCTTGCCTAGCTCTTGAACTCCCAACTCCAAAAACACCTCTGCGGGTTTCTACCATTCTGATGGATCAAGGAATATCAGAATATCACTAAGCGGTCTAAAGAAATCTTATCTTAAAGGAATGAGAAACCTAGAACAACAAGGACGCTTCGCTCTGATAGAACATGTAACGCCTTGTTCCTAGATACCGAGTCCTTTTCCAGAATAGAACGTTCGGTACTTATAATATTAAATAAATTAAATATTATACGTAAGCCTCTATGTCGTCGTATCGAGTTTAGCAAAATGGAAGCTAATATGACTCAGGTTTAACTATAACTGCTACTAGAATAGAAAGCCAAACATACTATAGATAGAAATGTTAACTTACAACAATGATAAACCTCCAATCTTACAACATACAATGTCCAAAGTAAAATTACAACAAACTTATCTTACAACCAAGTCTTGAAATAAAGTAAAACATAGTCTAGAAATGAAATACATAGTTTAGTACAACGAGTTCTTTAATAAAGCATAAAAAGATCTAGCATAGCAAGTAGTGCATGATCACACATCATCATCATCAAAGTCCTCATGCAAAACTGGTTCAACGTGTTCATCGTCTCACCCAACAAATCATACAAATCAAACATTCAATGTAGGTAAGTACAAAGGTACTTAGTAAAAGGGTTGAAGCTATTGAGTAATTATGCTTTACAACGAAAGGCTCACATTATAAAGTTATTTTTGTGTGACAGACTCAAACTCTATAGTTCACTTAATGCTCATCAACAAGTTGTGCCAATTTGTCTCTAGCTAAGATTATCTTTGTTACATCATCATTCAAGGGCACTACGCATGGTGCTACTCACCACAAAGTATCAAGGTGCAAAGGATCACACCAATAGCCACGGGGTAGCCCTAATAGTGTACACATTCAGTGAAGTCCATCCGTACTTGGGTTCTTGTAAACCTATGAGGTTATTAACTTTATCCGACCGCCCACACATCGTGATATAATCTTGTGCGTTACCAAGAAGAACATGATGTTCAGTCTTTTAACTACATAAGTATGTTTGTTATTTATTGTTAACTAGTAACCTAAATGTTTTCAAAGTAAAGATCCCTCACTCCTTCCTCTCACTCTCTTAAGACAACTAGACACGGACAAAGCCTAGCACATTAGACAGACAATGGTAGATACTAATCCATCAAAGCACATGCCAATCATGCTCTTCCGATAGTCCCGAACTTCAACTCTCACGAAGAATTCATTCGGGGCCGGAACTTGTTAGGAAAATTTAATTATGTTTCGATGATGGCCATACTAGCTGTTATAGCAAGCCTGGAATAAGTTAGAATTCTCAGTATAAGTCGTTACTTAGAGTCTGACATGTTGTATAAGTTGAGTCAGACAAGTATTGTACTAGTTGGTAGGATGGCAAAGTAAAATAGATATTCGGCAGAGTGAAGCTAGTTGTTAGGATGGCGAAGTAAAATAGATATTCAGTAAGAGTGAAGCCAGCCAAGTACCAGCAGAGAAGCATGAAGACTTTATGGTCTGACTTATAACCAAGGAAGTCTGTGATGATCTGGGATAAGTCTAAGATATAATTCAAATGATGAAATACATTGTCAAATATGGTGTACACTAATCTCACCCAAATCAAAGATCAGTGAAGTACAAGAAGTACCTGAAAGATCAAAGAAAATAACAAAGCAATAAACCGGCAGAGTAAACTGACTATCGGCTGAGTAAAAACAAAGCAGTGAAGGAAGATCTAAACAGCAAAGTCAGAAGGATCACTTAACCATTCAGGGAACAGCCAAGTAAACTTCACTTGTGCAGATTTCAAGTGATGAAGATCAAACATTAATTGCACAATCAATTGAGGATCAATTAAGGACGGATTTTCTGATAAACGTTTGAAGAAAAATCCGATCACTGAAATCAAGGAGAATAAAATTAAGGGGGAATCAAGAAAAAACAAGGATTATTCTCCACATTAAATAGCCAATGGACGGAAATTCAAATCAAGGATTATCAAGGCTATAAATAGAAGGCATTGACAGACAAGAAAAATAAGAATTGAAACTGACAAACAAGCAAAAGCTCTGGCAATTTTAAAAGCCTTCTATATGTACTCAATAGAGACATCTAGAGATCAACTCAGAAATCAATGCTCAAATTCCACATGAAGCACTGAGATTGATCATAAGTGTGTGAATCCAATTCACATCAACTGAGGCAATTGAATCAGAGGAATCTGAGAAGGAGTTGTAACCTTAGTGATAGCTGCTGAAAGATTTGTTCTCAAGGAGCAGTGATAGAGACTGAGTCACTAAGCTTTTGAAGCCAGGGAGTGATAGTCTTGAAGATTGTGAAGCTTGTCTAGTCAAGGATAATCATACTATTGTATCTGTGAAAACAATAGTGAATTCCTCCAATCATCACAGGAGAATAGTGGATTAAGGGATTACACCACCCTAAACCACTATAAACCTTTGTGTCTATTTACTTTCAACAATTTACCTTACAATACTTTATTTCATTGCATACTCAATATCTGTGATTGCATAATCTACTTTGAAACAACATTTTAAGAAGGGACTTATCCGCTGCCCAAAAGCTTTCAAATACAAGAAAAGTTTTGAAAATTCCATTATAGTCATTCACCCCCCCCCCTGACTATAGTTTTACCCTTCTTTGGGACCAACAATTGGTAAAGGAGCAGTGTTCCTAGTATCAGAAATCAATGCTCAAATTCCACATGAAATCAATGCTGAAAGATTTGTTCTCTGATTGATCATAAGTGTGTGAATCCAATTCACATCAACTGAGGCAATTGAATCTGAGAAGGAGTTGTAACCTTAGTGATAGCTGCTGAAAGATTTGTTCTCAAGGAGCAGTGATAGAGACTGAGTCACTGAAGCTTTTGAAGCCAGGGAGTGATAGTCTTGAAGATTGTGAAGCTTGTCTAGTCAAGGATAATCATACTATTGTATCTGTGAAAACAATAGTGAATTCCTCCAATCATCACAGGAGAATAGTGGATTAAGGGATTACACCACCCTGAACCACTATAAACCTCTGTGTATATTTACTTTTAGCAATTTACCTTACATCACTTTATTTCATTTCATAATCAATATCTGTGATTGCATAATCTACTTTGAAACAACATTTTAAGAAGGGACTTATCCGCTGCCCAAAAGCTTTCAAATACAAGAAAAGTTTTGAAAATTCCACTATAGTCATTCACCCCCCCCCCCCCTCTGATTATAGTTTTACCCTTCTCTGGGACCAACAATTGGTATAGGAGCAGTGTTCCTAGTATCATAACCTGAATTTATGGTAACAAGAAGATCACATATTTTCAATGTAGTTTTCAAATTTGTGCTTTCTATATATGTATCTCTTATTTGTATTTATGGATTCCTCAAATTTTATGTCAAAGGTACCTATATTCAATGTTAATAATTTTGATGAATATAAAATAAGAATGTTGTCTCATCTTGCAGCAACTCATGAAGAGATGTTGGATGTAATCAATGATGGCCCAATCGAGATCACAACTGTGGTAACCACATGAGCAGATCAAGGAAAAGTAATAGAAAAACTCAAGAAATATTAGACCAAGGATGACAGGAGAAGTGCAAACCTCGACTTTGTTGCAAAAGACATGATTTTGAAGACTCTGGACAGTAATATGTTCATGAGGATCAAATATTGCAAAACAACAAAAGAGATGTGGGACAAATTGGCACTGATTAGTGAAGGATCAGAAGCAGTTAAAGAAAACAAAATATCTGTGGCAAAACAAAAATTTGAGAACTTCAAAATGAAGGCTAGTGAAACCATTGATCAAATGGACAACATATTCTCAAGCATCATTATTGAACTGCAACAACTTGGACACATATATCCACAGAAAGAAGTATGACTGAAGATCTTGAGAGGCTTACCGGAAAGATGGAAGATCATCACATCAGTAATCAAAGGGACAACAAATATTGCAAACACTGATACCTTAACTCTAATGTCTCAACTAAAGGCTCATGAATTTGAGTTGAATGGCGAAGACAGTGCACCAGCAGAGGCACATAAGGCCAGTGCACTGATTGCACCCCAGCAATGTAAAATAGCTGATGCAAACAACAGCTGAAGGAACAGGTAGCTTTACCGGTAAAATGTTTTGACAGGTTTAGCAAGAAGAAGCAATTCAAAAGAGGTTCATCATCATACAAGAAGTCTAGCACAAGCAAAGACATGAAGAAAAAGGATGATGAATACAGATGCTTCAACTGCAAGAAGAAAGGTCATTTCAAGGCTGATTGCCCTAAAGAAAAAGACAAAGATAAGGATAAAAAGATATACAAGACAATTGAAAAGAGAAAAAGCAAGAAGGCACTAAAAAGCTGAAACTAGCAGTGAAAAGAATGAAGAATCATCTGAAAATGATTCTGATGATGATGATGAAGCTGACAACTCAGACAATGAAAAATCATACATATGCCTTATGGTTAAAGAATCTAATGAAACCGAGGTAACATCTAGCTCACTCATCATCTAGTGCATCCACATCTGACACTGCACAATCTTTTATTCTCCCACTAGATTCTGCAAACCTAATCCAAAATCTCATGAGCAAATTTGAAGAAATTGAGATGAAACATAAAATTCTGGAACAGGAATGTGAGAATATAAGAAACGAAAATAAAAGATTAAAGAAAGAACTGGATAAAGTAAAAGCTGAACAAATTACTAAGGAGATTCACTCAACTGATCAACAAGCGTGAGATGATCACTCATCCATTGTTGAAAGACCAAATTGAAAATCTCCCTACAAGTTAAGGTCACCACTCGCACCACCGAATGCACTAGCTTACAAACCCTCAAAAGGTTTGGATCCAAATCAGTCTTGGTTACAACGAAATCAAGATGAGAATAGAAACAATTGACAACACAAATCTGAATCTAGGACCAAGAATGGATCAAAATTCAGAAAAGGACAGACCATAGTTTCAACCACTCATCTTGCACCGGTGAAGTCAAAACCTAGTGTAGTGAAACAGCAGACTAAATCATCAAACCAGCCAACAAAAGACAAATATTTTCTGAAAGGTAAGGGAAGACTTTACCCTTCATAGGATGACTGGGATGTTGCACCTCCAAAATACAAAAAGAAACCATTTCATGTTATGCATCATATGTTTAAGAAAAATCAACCAATGTATGTTCCTAGACATATGAAGCAACATGCACTTTGGTCTCCCACTGCATATTGGAGAATGAAAAAGGATGCAAATGCACCAAAAACTAGAGAAAAGTATCAAAATACTTCTAGTAGAAATATTAGAAGCTATTGTGCCATGCCTTATACATATGAAGTTGATGACTTCAACTATCCATAAAGAAGATCATTTGGATATACACTTGGAGTAGGAGGCATGACTGCTAATAGGCATGGACCCAAATAGTGTTGGGGACCTAAACAAAATTAATTTGTTTTGTAGGATGTCTGGAACATAGACAGTGGATGTTCCAGACACATGACAGGAACAAGGGATGGTTCATTGACTTTAAAGCTTTTGATGGACCCAAAGTTACATTTGGAGGCAAAGAAAGCCCTGGTAAAATGAAGGGGGAAGGCATAATGCTCAAAAATAGTTTGAAGATTCAAAATGTGGCTTATGTTAAAGGATTGAACTTCAATCTGCTGAGTATCAGTCAATTCTGTGACAAAGGATACAGTGTGCACTTCAACAAGGAAGGATGCAAGGTGATTCATAGCCAAACCAACATTGTTGTACTTGCAGGAAAAAGAGAAGACAACATGTATGTAGTAGATTGGAAGACAACGCAAAAGCAGAAACATGTTTGCTGGTCAAAAGTAAACAATCAACCAACTGATTTGGCATAGAAGATTAAATCATCTCAACTTCAAGACAATCAACAGTTTGTCAAAGAACAAGTTAGTTGAAGGCCTACCAGAGATCACATTCAAGAAGGAAAGTCTCTGTGATGTATGTCAAAAAGGGAAGAAAATCAAAAGCTCTTTCAAGTCAAAGCCCTATCAATCAACAACAAGAATCTTACATCTATTGCATATGGATCTTTTTGGACCAGTCACACCAGTCAGTGTAAGTGGAAAGAAATACACTCTAGTAGTGGTGGATGAATTCTAAAAATTCACATGGACCATATTCATTAATAAGAAAAGAGAGACACTCAAAAAGCTGCCAGACTTGTTAAGAAGAATTCAAAATAAAAGGGAACTAAAGATCATCAAGATCAGATCAGATAGAGGCATAGAGTTTCTAAATGAAGTTCAGAACCTACAGTGAAGAAAATAGAGTAATCGCATGAACTATCGAGAGCAGGACTCCCACAATGAATGGTGAAGCAGAAAGAAGAAACAAGACACTCAAAGAAGCAGTCAGAACAATGATTGCAAAAGCATACTGATGGGAGTCAACTTTACGTGACTCCGGTGCATTAATTATCCCCGTTTATCACATTTCAGCACATTTTTGGGTGATTTAGACCGTTTTCAGGGTGTTATCGTGAGCTCATGGCACGGGGAGTGATTCCGTCACTTCGATGGATTACTACCCCTTTTTGTTGATATTAACCCTATTCCCGAGCACTCTTACCCTCCGGAATTGTTTGAATGTTCTTGGTTGCTGTTTAGGGTATATTTTACTATATTTTCGGGCTTAATCCCTAAACAATTTACCTTATTTTTAAGGGAAATAAATGAGAAAAGCGTCTTTTAACCGTTAAATTCCTATAATGGTTATTGAGGGGTTATAATTTAATTATGAGGACATATTGAGTTTAAATGTTATTTTGTTACACATTTTATTATTATTATTATTCGATGACTTGGTGTAACAACAATTTTGCGTAAAATTAAAAGATATGCATGGGGATATTATTTATGGAGAAGATTAATCTCATTCAATCAAGTGACTTCAAAATAAAGAAGAAAATCGGAGCATTGAAGAGAGGATAAATCGATCGGATCGAAAGAGTGAAGTGGGGACACGGTATACTGAAGCAAACAAAGTGTGAAAACGCGTAAAGGGTAGGCTCGGTCGACCGAGCCATGCTATTCGGTCGACCGAGTGTCTTAAGTCGGTCGACCGAGCCCAAGTTGCAAAATCGACGCGCTTTTTCTAGATCCTTCCTTATGTCGTGAAACTCCTATATAAGCAAAGATCATTCGAGCGTAAAAAGACACCACAAGACCCTTTTAAATACAAATAAAAATATGAGTTTCTTTCTTTCAATCTTGCTTGGGAGTTCAAGATGATTGAAGGCTAAGCATCTTTGGGTGGGACAACGGAGGAAACCAATCAACAACCACACCAACTAGAGGATTTTTAGCTATATCTTAGTGAGTTAAATTTATGATTTTTCATCAATTGGATATTGTTATAATTGTTTATGTTTTATTTGAATCGAGAGATCGATGCAACTATCTTTTTGATTGAATTTATATGAGAGTATTGATTCAAGCTTTGATCTTTTCAATTGATGCAATTAATTGTGATTCAAGAGATTGTTCATGATTAGTTGAGTAGAGTATTGGAGACAATCTCATGATCTTGTTATGCATGTTAGTTTAGTTTTGCTTGAGAAAGAAAACGAAACCCTAGAAATTGATTAAAGAGATTTAATTGAATTCGTGATTTGATTATTACTAAAAATCATACCTTTAGCTCACAATCTAGTTGGGGTTGGTTGGTTGATTGGTGGATTCTCGTTGCCTTGCCGTTATTTTAAATCTTTGATAAACCGATTCGTTCATATCAACTTGTGATTGCTACGTTTAGTTATTTTAAAAACCCTAGTTTTTATTCTATTTTCTGCTATTTTCTGTTTCTAGTCATAGTTTCTAGATTATAATTAATATATACCTTAGTTTTAGATAATAATTTGTGACATAATCGATACAATAACTGTACTTAATCCGATAGACGTTCGATTCCCTTAGGACGACCCGGTAACACCTTTACTACGAGCCTTGCACTTGGGGTGTTCCGGTAATTATAAATTTAAAACGATTTTTTACCGAACAAGTTTTTGGCGCCGTTGCCGGGGAATCGGTAACGGTTGTCGGATTCTTCGTAGTGCAGTTTTCTGTGTCGGCAGTATTTTGGCCATAACTTTCGGCTCGAGTGTCCGTTTGGCACGCAGGACCCCAATTCGGAAAGCTCGTTCCGACGCCGACGACGTGGTGAACGGTCTGAGGCCATTCAACACCGTTTTTGAGGTCAAAATCTTCTGTTTTCCCTTCCATTATAGCCCTAGAAGATTTCAACACGTTTTTTTTTTCACCGTCTTAGTGTTTTTCCTGTTTTAGCTTTTTCGTAGGTAGGTTTCTTTTCCTGTTTCCGTTTATTTATCTTTTCTAAATAAATAAATAATAATAATAATAATAAAAACTTTATGAACGAGCGTTCACCCATACTGAACGCCCGTCCATTTTCAACTTGTCTTCAATGCTAGTTCAATGCTCGAACAGCGTCCACTTCCGAATTTCCCTGAACCAGGCGTTCACTCATATCGAACGCTTGATTCACTCTCTTCAATTGTCACTTCTTTTCTCTTCTTTCTTTCTAAACCCTCTAATTTCCTCTACATTTCGTTCTCATCAACCCTAAGGTTAATTTCTTTCCATTCTGCTCTTCTGGTTTATGCAAACCAGGAGTAAGAAAGGACCTCTTGTCTTTAATCCCGAACCTGAGCGATCTATTATCAGGAGAAAGCTCTTCCCTAATCCAGACATCATGGCTAATGAAGTTCCAAATGCAGACCCTCAAGCCCAGATGAATCTGATCCTTCAACAGATGCAGGCAATACAGCAACAACAGAATCAACAAGCTGGGATTAATAATCAATTTCAACAGTTCCATCAGAACCAACTAAACCAATTAAATCAAGACCCCTATGCTCCCTATCTTGACCAAGACTTCCTGGAAGGGCATAGACCTATTCGCCTCCGGACACTGGGGCAGCGAACTTTGATCCGAAAATGGAGTGGTAGGATCGGTCCGTAATAGTTCTTTTCATGGCACCGCTGATGAAGATCCTCATGACTTCTTGTCCACCTTCGTTCAAATCTGCGAAGCAGGCCACTATCCTGGTGTTGATTCTGAGATTGTCAAATTAAAACTCTTCCCGTTTGCTCTAAAGGGTGAAGCAAACCGTTGGTTCAAATCTTTAGCCCATCATTCTCTCATACCTGGAATGATGTCAAAAGAGCCTTTGCTCAAGTTTGTCTCACCGGGACAATCATGGACATGAAAAGGAGATAGCCACATTTGAACAACTTGATGGTGAGAGTGTGGGGAAAGCATGGGAGAGACTAAATCTGTTGATGAGGAAGTGCCCCAACCATGGATATAGTAGACATGAGCTACTAGAGTTGTTCTACAGAGGTGTTTCTCAACCAAATAGAGACTTCCTAGATTCAATCAAGCTCATGGATCATTCCTACAGGAGGTGATGACGCCGCTTACAGTGGTAGTCAAACTATAGCCAAGAATAACATGTGGTCAAGTCCTAGGAAGACCAATGTTAGTGGGAATAAGAAGGAATCTGCTGCGAGCAATTCTGAGACTAAGGTGTTAGTTGCTCAAATGGAAGTAATTAGCAAGCAGCTAGCCGATTTACAAATGCAGCAGCAACAAGGGCAGCCAGATGTGAAATACCTGGGAATGTAGGCGGGAAATGAGATGGCTGAGGAAGTAAATTTAATGGAGAATCATAACCAACCCTTCAGAAACTTCAATCAGAATCAGAATTATTCCGGATTTCAACTTCCCAATCTTAATCAATCCAATGCACCACCTGGCCCATCAAATTCCAAAC
The DNA here is from genome assembly GCA_026214975.1 of Gentiana macrophylla. Lineage (NCBI taxonomy): Eukaryota > Viridiplantae > Streptophyta > Magnoliopsida > Gentianales > Gentianaceae > Gentiana > Gentiana macrophylla. The sequence goes on from CM047813.1 coordinate 52,832,487, forward strand.
CTTCCTTCAGCTCAAGCTATCAAAGACCACCTCCCGGGGTGGTTAATCAATCTCACAATCCTAACTCTCAGAGACCTCAAGGTGGTTGGAATCAAAACCAACCTCATAACCAACCTCATAACCAAACCACCTCTTGTGTCCCTCAACATAAGTTCGATGAGCTAGTAGACATGGTGAAGACCCTGGCTACTAGTGTCAAGACAATAGAGAGACAGGTTGGTCAGATGGCAGACCAGCAAGCAAACAGACCCTACGGTAAACTTCCAAGTTATACCGAAAGAAATCCTAAAGCAGATATCAATGTTTGCACTGCCATCACACCTCAATGGGATTATGGGACCGAAGAGTCGAATGAGGTTACTTTTTAGGAGTGGTAAGCGGTAGGACCCGAAAGATGTCGGAAGCGAGTAGCCCCTCCCGACGCCATAAGTTCGGGAGGGGCAATCGTAGTTAAATACCAAGGAAGCAAATCAGTGAGGAGGAGCTTAATGATGATTCTTCGGGTGATGAAAATGATTCTGATAGAGAAATGAGGAAAAGTCAGGTGGTTGTACCCCTGACAAAGAAAAGGGAGGAAAAGTTTGTCAGATGGAAGGATAAGGAAGACGGCCATAAAAATCAAGCCATTAACAATGATAAAGCCCTTCCTTATCCACCAAAGAAAAAGAGAATACCCTCGACATGACAGACAATATGACGGTGTGAGGAGGATGCTTAGAGATACCAAAGTGAGTATACCCCTAGGCGAGGTATTGACCTAAATGCCCAAGTGCTCTAAGTATCTTAAGGAAGTTTGTGGAAGCAAGAAGAAGCTTCAAGGATGGCGGAAGAAGTTTTAAGAGAAGATTGCTCTATGGTTTCACGAAAAGTTGCTACTAAGCGAGGTGACCCCGGGAGACCTTCGATCTCTTGTGAGATTGAAGGCCACATGTTCCAAAACGTCTTATGCGACTCAGGGGCCTCCATAAATGTGATGCCATTGAACGTCTGCAAAAAAGCTCGGTTTAGATAAAAGAATGCGGAACGCCTATTTCTCTTCGGATGGTAGACCGATCAAGCCGCCAAAGACCGGTTGTGTTGCCAATGTCCTTCTCCATGTTGGAGGCTTGGTTTTCCATACCGACTGGGTTATCTTAGACTATCCACCTGACAACGAGATGCCCCTAATTCTAGGCCGGACCTTTTTGGACACCTCCGCCGCCCACATCGATTTCTGTAAGGGGCAGATTACGCTTAGAGTCGATGATACATCTGTTACCTTCACATGAGGGAAAAGTCCTGAGGAAACCTTGAGTGAAGAAATCTCGTTCGTTGAAGCAATTTATGAGGACGAAGAAGATGCCAACTCTGAAGAAGCGATAGAGCTAACAGAGATAGGTGTTTTCGAAGCTATAAACATTAAAGATCAAGATGACTGTGGACCATCTTCTGTTTCATTACAGGCCGTAGTCACTGACGAGTCGTCTTCATGACTTGCTCACAATGAGCTTCATCAATGAACAAGAAACATGGAGATTCCCAAAGAATGACCGATGATTTCAAAGAGTCGCATCGGAAGACTTTAACCTGTAGAAGAGGAAGCCCCGATGGGTAGTTGGGATGAAGTGGATTTACGGAGAGAGACTACTCATTGGGAGGTTGATGATTGGGAACAACTAGCAGAGGAGCTAGAAGAAGAAGAGTTGAGAAAGATGATCATGCATGGGAAGGAGAAAGCGGGTCTTGTGAAGATCCCTATGGATGATGTGATCCAAGATCTTTCCGGGTTGTACCTCGGGAAGATGAGGTATTCTTCACCAACCACTTCAAGCCCATAAGGAAAAGGGCCCCTTAAAATCTAGTATTGAGCAACCACCTACCGACTTGGAGCTTAAACCGCTCCGCAACACCTTAAGTACATTTTTCTTAAGGATGGTGATAAGTTACCTTGATCATCTCTTCAAAACTTGAGCCCGAGCAAGAAGCACTGCGATAAAAGTGCTTGAAAAGAACGTCCTCGCGTTCGGATGGCAAGTGGGTGATATCCGAGAATCACCCCCAATGTGTGCATGCATAAAATCCGAACGGAGGAAGAAGCTAAGAAAGTCGAGACAACCTCGGCGAAAAATTGAATCCGCATACGCATCTGGTTTGTCAAGAAAGAAGTCATAAAATGGTTAGATATGGGAATCATCTATGCAATCGCCGACGGTGAGTGGGTTAGCCTCACCCAAGTTGTGCCAAAGAAGGGAGGTATTACCGTGGAAAAGAATGAAAAGGGAAGAAGTAGCTTTACGCCTTGTGATCAAGCTCTGGTCTGCATTGATTATCGCAGATTGAATGAAGTCACCGCCAAAGACCATTTCCCTTACCTTTCATTGACCAGCTTCTTGAAAGACTGAGTGGTCATAAGTATTATTGTTTCCTCGATGGATATTCTGGTTACTTCCAGATAGCCATCGACCCCAATGACGAGGAGAAGACTACGTTTACGTGTCCATCGGGCACTTTTGCTTTTCGCAATGCCTTTCGGTTATGCAATGCACCAAAGAACGCTTCAACGGTGCATGTTGGCCATTTTCGATGGACTTGTGGAGAAATGTATGGAAGTCTTCATGGATGACTTCTCAGTCTATGGCGATAGCTTTGATGAGATCTTGGAGAATCTAGATATGGTACTTCAACGCTGTGTTGAAAAGAATTTAGTGCTTAACTGGGAAAAATGCCATTTTCTAGTGGATGAAGGGATTGTTCTGGGACACATGGTGTCCAGTACTGGTATTCAGGTTGATAAGGCTAAAGTAGAGGCCATTGAAAAGATGACGTACCCGAAAATAGTGAAAGAGGTACGAGGTTTTCTAGGTCATGTTGGCTTCTACAGGCGATTTATTCAGGACTTTTCTACCATCGCCAAGCCATTATCTAACCTTCTGAAGGATGATGTTGAGTTCTTGTTCGATGAGAAATGCAAAGAAGCTTTCAATTGCCTAAAGGATAAGCTCATAAGTGCCCCTATCTTAATCGCACCTGACTGGACTAAGCCTTTTGAATTATTATGTGACACCTCTAACTACGCAGTCGGCGCAGTTTTAGGTCAGAGAATTGACAAAAATTTCAGGCCCATTTACTATGCGAGCCACACCTTGAACCCAGCTCAATGCAATTACACCACGACTGAGAAGGAATTCTTAGCCGTCGTTTTTGCTATCGACAAGTTTAGAAGTTACCTTCTAGGGTCTCAAGTTGTGGTTTGGACAGACCATGCAGCCCTACGCCACCTTATGGACAAAGCAGATGCAAAACCAAGGTTACTCAGATGGATTCTAATTTTGCAAGAGTTTGACCTTGAGATCAAAGATAAGAAGGGCAGCGATAATATTGTGGCTGATCACCTGTCTCGCCTAGTAAATGAGGGTGGTGGAAATCACAAGGAAATAGGCATCGATTTCCCTACTGAGCAATTGATGAAGCTTGATACAGTTAGGCCGTGGTATGCTGATTACGTCAACTACTTAGCAGGTGGGCATTTAGAAGAAATGACGTATCAGGAAAAGAAGAAATTTTTCAGCGACTTAAAGTATCTCGTATGGGAGGATCCACATCTGTTTAAAGTCTGCAAAGACGGGTTGCTTAGAAGGTGCGTTCCGGAACATGAGCAATGGGATATCTTATAGAAATGTCATAGTGGTCCCACGGGAGGACACTACGGAGCACCTAAGACAGTCACAAAAATCCTTCAAGCTGGTTTTTACTGGCCTACTTTGTTTAAAGATGCTGAAGCCGTTTGCAAAGGCTGTGATAGATGCCAAAGAGTAGGAGACTCAAGAATAGGATGGAGATGCCTTTGAGGCCTATCTTGTAATGTGAAGTTTTTGACGTCTGGGGCATTGATTTTATGGGATTGTTCCCATCCTCATGCTCTAACAAATATATTCTGGTCTGTGTGGACTATGTTTCCAAGTGGGTAGAGGCCATAGCCACCCAAACCAATGATCACAAAGTTGTAAAGAAATTCTTGCAAAAGAATATCTTTACTAGATTTGGTCGTCCTGAGCCCTTATCGGTGATGAAGGTTCAGCATTTACGTAATGCACCACTGGATAAAATTCTTGAGAGATATGGTGTCAAGCATAGAATTGGTACACCATACCACCCCAAACCAAAGGCCAAGTCGAGGTGAGCAAATGTAAGTCTAAAGCGGATTTTGGAGAAAATCAGAATTCCAATAGATCCAACTGAGTCCGAAGTTGGATGACGCAATTTGGGCTTATCGCATCTGCGCTTAAGACCCCTATGGGTACGTCACCCTTCCAAATGGTTTATGGCAAAGCTTGCCATTTACCAATCGAGCTTGAGCACGTAACTTATCGGGCTATTAAATTCTTGAATTTCGACACCAATTTGTGGAAAAGAGGTTATTGCAATTGAACGAGCTCGATGAGTTCCGACTCGTGCTCACGAGAATTCGAGAATCAAGAAGGAAAGAACGAAGGCATTCCACGATGCTAAGATTAAAGATCGGGAATTCAAAGTGGGAGACATGGCTTTCTTTGTATAATACCAGGCTCCATCTTTTGCCGGGTAAGCTTAAATCTAGATGGTCCGCCCCTTTGAGATTCTTGATGTTCATCCTGGGGAGCCATTACGTTGAAAGGGCACGGCGATCAACCGCTCAAAGTCAATGGTCACAGGATTAAGAAGTACTTTGGGAAACCCAAGGAAAAGCCTGAAGTACTCTACTTTCAAAAGAGAAATGAAACGGTTGAGTCGTTTATTTGTGAAGAGATTCCATCCAACTTCTTTGGAGTGGATGATGACATTATTACCCCTATCCTTGCAGATCCTTCACAATGCTCCTCAGCTGTTAGCATACCTCAAATTAATCGAGAAACAAGAACAAGAAAAAAAGAGTCAGTGTTGTCTGGAGAGCAAAATTTCATGATCTTATCGCGCACTTGACTTGTTGTTGTGGCGAAAACCATTTCCGTCCTAGTCATTCTGATTCTGACAGAGAAGTGGTTAGCTTCAAACCCAAGTGGCCTGATCCAGGTTGACTTGGTTTACTCTGTCAAGCTAATGACATTAAAGAAGCGCTACCAGGAGGCAGCCTAGTCTTTTAAGTTACTTTTTAGTTAAGTAGTTAAGGCATTAGGAATAAAACCATGGTGATTGGTGTGTTGGTTGTCTCTGTCCTATTTGTGAATGCTTTATTTGCCCATTTCTGTGTGCATACATGTTTACTCATATACCCCTTGTACCCCGAGATTATATGCTATGTCGAGTGTTGCAGATATTGTTGAGCGGTTTTTGTCAGTTGTCACTTTTAGTGTTGTCTGTTCATGTTACGGCATCGACCACCAACAAACCTACAAATTGACAACCACTTTGAAACCAAATAAGTATTCTTTTCTTTTATTTGCACATTCTGAGGACATCATGTGATTTAAGTGTGGGGGGTCTAAATTGGGTATGTTATCATGCTATATTTCTGACAATGAGTAAAGGTGATTTTCTCGACAATTTTAAAATTTTTCAAAGTAAACTTGGATAATTGTAAATCTTGAGCATGTAATTGAAACAAATGGCTTGCTAGTTGTAGGTTCCTGACAATGATCTTATGTGACTTTGAGAGATAATTATAGCATGCTTTGACTGATTTGAGATAGTATTCATTTCACACTCACGAAAGCCTTTGATATTGAAGCAAAAATTTTGAACTGTATCCTTTCACTATTTTAGTGATTTATCTTAGAGAGATTTGGTCTTAAATAAAAACAGTGAAGTAACACCTAAATTCAGTACGTGCACTGTGAATATCTGAAGGTTTGAATGTGATAAGTGAAACGTAACTAATGTTGTTTGAAAAAATTTGAGTTAATAATAAATAAATCGGTGTGTCGAAATCTGGTCGATGATTGGAGTGCGGTAGGGCATTATCTCGAAATGTCTTATACCACTATGATGACCAAAAGCTCACGACAGTCAGGAAAAGCTACCCTATGATTTGAGTAAGGTAGGGTGTTATCCCGAAACATCCTATTCTACTATGACGGGTAAGAGCTCATCTTGATGTGCGTCAAAGAAGAAAAAAAGAAAGTGAAAAAAAAGTTAAAGACTTTGTTATCGTTGAACTTATACCCAGTATAAACCGAATGATATGCTGTAGGGATTATCCTACTGAGTGCGCGAGAAGACTTTGTGTGGAACGACTGCTGCCTATACCTAGGATAGTCATTAAAATTATTTGAGAGGATATTTGTTGAGAGGATTGTGAAGATTGAAAAGGGCTTTTCACACACACACTGAATCTATATCTATGTTGGTATTACTTTCTATAGTTGTCGTATCTTTTGTTACGTGAGTCAAGAATCTATGTGGATTACATGTACAGTGAGCCGGTTTTGATTATTTTGTTCGGGACGAACAAAAAGCTAAGTGTGGGGGAGTTGTTTAAGGTATATTTTACTATATTTTCGAGCTTAATCCCTAAACAATTTACCTTATTTTTAAGGGAAATAAATGTGAAAAGCGTCTTTTAACCGTTAAATTCCTATAATGGTTATTGAGGGGTTATAATTTAATTATGAGGAAATATTGAGTTTAAATGTTATTTTGTTACACATTTTATTATTATTATTATTCGATGACTTGGTGTAACAACAATTTTGCAGAAAATTAAAAGATATGCATGGGGATATTATTTATGGAGAAGATTAATCTCATTCAATCAAGTGATTTCAAAATAAAGAAGAAAATCGGAGCATTGAAGAGAGGATAAATCAGATCAGATCGAAAGAGTGAAGTGGGGGACACGGTATACGAAACAATGATGTGAAAACGCGTAAAAGGGTAGGCTCGGTCGACCGAGCCATGCTATTCGGTCGACCGAGTGTCTTAAGTCGGTCGACCGAGCCCCGAAGCTGCAAAATCGACGCGTTTTTCTAGATCCTTCCTTATGTCGGCGAAACTCCTATATAAGCAGCATCATTCGAAAGCGAAAAAAGACACACAAAGACCGCGACTAAATACAAATAAAAATATGAGTTTCTTTCTTTCAATCTTGCTTGGGAGTTCGAAGATGATTGAAGGCTAAGCATCTTATGGTGGGACAACGGAGGAAACCAATCAACAACCACACCAACTAGAGGATTTTTAGCTATATCTTAGTGAGTTAAATTTATGATTTTTCATCAATTGGATATTGTTATAATTGTTTATGTTTTATTTGAATCGAGAGATCGATGCAACTATCTTTTTGATTGAATTTATATGAGAGTATTGATTCAAGCTTTGATCTTTTCAATTGATGCAATTTAATTGTGATTCAAGAGATTGTTCATGATTAGTTGAGTAGAGTATTGGAGACAATCTCATGATCTTGTTATGCATGTCGAGTTTAGTTTTGCTTGAGAAAGAAAACGAAACCCTAGAAATTGATTAAAGAGATTTAATTGAATTAAACCGATTTGATCATTACTAAAAATCATACCTTTAGCTCACAATCTAGTTGGGGTTGGTTGGTTGATTGGTGGATTCTCGTTGCCTTGCCGTTATTTTAAATCTTTGATAAACCGATTCGCTCATATCAACTTGTGATTGCTACGTTTAGTTATTTTAAAACCCTAGTTTTTATTCTATTTTCTCGCTATTTTCTATTTTCTAGTCATAGTTTCTAGATTATAATTAATATATACCTTAGTTTTAGATAATAATTTGTGACATAATCGATACAATAACTATACTTAATCCGATAGACGTTCGATTCCCTTAGGACGACCCGGTAACACCTTTACTACGAGCCTTGCACTTGGGGTGTTCCGGTAATTATAAATTTAAAATGAGTTTTTACCGAACAGTTGTTTATGATGTTGAAGGGTGTTGATGTCTCGAAGACCCGAGAGGTGATGATTTGTGGCAAAAGGCATGATCGAGGCAAGATGAGAGATCAAAAAGGAAGAAAAGTGAAGATTTGGGGCAACAAGGGTTCAAACGCATGTTTGAACCCCTCAAACGTGTGTTTCAAGAAGCATAAGTTGATACAGAGTTGAAACCTTCCAAACGCGCGTTTGAAACTATCCTAAACACGCGTTCCAAGTATTCCAAATGCACGTTTGAACCTTCTAAACGCGCGTTCCAGATGAAGAACGTTCAAGACCCTGCCTAGAAATGAAGCTAAACGCACGTTTGCACTAAGCCAAACGTGCGTTTGACGATGTTGAACGCCAGTCTCAGCACCCTAAACGTACGTTTGAGCCCTTTTTCCTGCAGATTTTCTCCCACCTATAAATATACCCCCTTAGACTATTTCTTGGGATATCCATTCTCTTAGCAAAACTCTACCCATTTCTTAGCTCGATTTTTGTAATAACTTAGAATACTTTCTCTTAGCTTACATCAACATGATATTAGCTTAATCTTTCCGTTTCTTAGCTTAGATTTCCATTCCAAACACTAAAAGACCACCTTTTAATTACTTCTTTATTTTGTACTTTTTGGATCTAAACTCGAATTTCTGCAAATTAATGGTAAATTTCTTCTTTCTTTTACTTGTTATGGCTTTTATTTACTATTTTGTGTATGTTTTGATTAGTTTAATGAGTAGCTAATCCCTTTTCATAGTCGAATCATGTGAAAATTGGTGAAATCACCCTTTGGGTGATGATATTGGGAGTGGGTAGTGCTTTTTATTGTTCTATCTTGCATGTTTCATGTCTTAGAACGTGTTATAACAGGTTTGGGCTAGATTGATCACCTAGGTAAAAAATCACACACATCAATCTTGAGAGTTGTTCAGATAGAGGGGTGTGGGAAAAGGGGTTCTAAGATCACGGCGTAGACTTGGCTTAGTTGTTAAGACCGAGCCCAAAGTGAGGTTACTCGTTTTAACGTTTAAGCGGCTCTAGTGCATAACATGTCTTGTTAGTGAATCTCCTTTAGGGAAGGGTAGTTGACTTGGCATAAGGTGTTAGGAGAGAGTTGTTCAGACCTTAGCACCGAGATTAGGAGTTTGCACCCGTGAAATTGAATGCAAGAGTTCGTTCGTTTAATGCACACTCCCGGTTTTGTCATTTCTTGGGGTGAAACTAGCTATTTTGATCATGGTTCGGCTATGTCCCTTAATATATCTTTAAAACCTAGTAGTTTAATCTTCTTTCTCTTTCTTATCTTTAAACTCATTAGTAGGAATCACTTTAGTGTCGTTGTAGTTATAAATACTTTAAAATATTGATCACCTAGACTAAGTTCCACGTTCACTTTGGTACTTGCAACCACTTTTCCCTTGGGTTCGACCTCGTACTCCTGTAGCTATTCTAGCAATCGACCCGGTACACTGCCGGTTAGAGAGTTAGTTTACCTACGGTTTCGAGTCCTTATAAATTGTTTTTGTTGGGGTGAAATTAAGCTCAATCAGAATGGCGCCGTTGCCGGGGAAATGTGTGCTATTTGTGATATCTTGCAAGTGAACCGAAGGCTTGGGCCTAGGTTTTATTTTATTGTTTATTGTTGTTTTAGTTTTGTAGTGAATGACCCGAGGCTCTCGAGAACCACTTGAACCGTACATTGAAGATATTGAAGCTTATGCAAGAAGAAGAAATAGTCGAAGGAGAAGAGGTTAGAGAGTAGAAGCTTTGGTATCGGAGTTTGAAAGAGAAAGTTCAAGACTCGAAGAGTTAGATATGGCTCAAACCCCTGGTAATGGGAGTGGTGAAGGTCAAGGGTTCGTGGCCCACAACACCACCGGGGATACCTCAAACACTCATCAAGGAGGATTTTTGGGTGAGAATAATCCTCAAGGGGGGACTCAAACCACAAATGCCAGATTAAATGGAGTGCCTATTCAAGATCCACCCATAGTGATCAACAATGCACAAATGAAAGGAAATGCTCAAGATGGCCATCATGCCAACCAATTTGGTCAAATGGACCATAATTTCATGCAACAATATCATCAATGGATGATGGCCCAATTTCAAGCTCAACATCAACAAGCTTTCCAACAACAAACTAACCAAGTGCATGCTCAACAACAACCACCGGGTGACAATCAAGCAAATAGGATCCCAAATTTTTGGTTTCAGGGTCAAGAGGCTAATCTGGGTGGAATGACATGTAGAGATTTTATGACGACGCCGGTTGGAAGAACGGGTCATAGTCCAATCCGAGTGCCTCCGGTTGCCACCACTAACATGGAGATTAAGCAAAGCGTGATTAATTTGTTGGGAGACAATGCTATATTCAAGGGAACTGCCATGGAAAATCCTCATATGTTCATTGATCATTTCCTACAAATTGTGCACATTACCAAGATCAATGGAGTCGGTGAAGAAGTGCTTAAACTTATGCTATTTCCCTTCGCCTTGAAGGAACAAGCCAAGACATGGTATGACTCATTCGCTCATGATTCTTTGCACACTTGGGAGGACGTGGTTATGACATTTCTATTCAAGTATTACCCACCATCAAAGACATTGGACATGAAAGAGGCTATTATCCTGTTTAATGCCTACGAAGGAGAAGAATTGTATGAGTCCTGGGATAGATTTAAAGCGCTATTGAGAGAGTGCCCGGGGCACGGCTTGAGACCTTTTGAGGTAGTTCATGCATTTTACCGAGGGTTGGAGCCGGTGCACCAAGGGACCTTGCATGCTTCATGTAATGGGGATATTATGAGGATGGTACCGGAGGTGGCTATGAATCAAATCGAGAAAATTGCCGAGACCTCAAAGCAATATGTGTCTTCAAGTAGAAAAGGGCCAATGAGTAAAAAGCCGGGAATTGTTGAAGTAAAGGAAGTGGAAACAAATGAACAATGTCAAGCTAAGATGCAAATGATGGAGAAAAGGTTGGAGAACCTTGAAAGAGAAAATGAAAAGGCAAGGCTTTGCCAAATATGTGGAGGCCAACATTCGGCTAAGGATTGAGGGATGACACACAAATCTCAAAATATGTCATATCCACGATCCTCAATGCAAGGACAAGCTAGTTTTTCATCACAAGATAGTCCAACCGATCTAGCCAAGAAAATGATCAACATGTATGCCATGTGGCAACTGAGTGCGGGGCACTTGGGCTACAATCCGGTTACGAATCAATTTCAAAGTGCCGAACAAGGCCAACAAAACGAGCAACCGGTTGTGGATAATTCTCAATGTTATGAGGTGAATTATGTGGGGCAAAGTCAAGATGGTAATTATGATCAACAAAGTGATGGTTCTTAGAGAAATAATAATCAAGGTTGGGATCAAAACCATTAAGGGCAGAATTGGAACCGGTATTTTGACCAAGGCCGGAACCAAGCTTATAGGCAAAATCAAAGTTCATTTTATCAAGCGCCTAACCAACAAGCCCAATACTATCCTCAACAATCTCAACATCAACAACAAGGGGGTACTTACCAAGCAACTCCTCCACCACTTGCTCCTATTCCTCAAAAGAGTGCAACCGATGTCATATTGGAGCAAATGAACAAAAACTTTGCGGAGATAAAAAAGGACATGGTTGAGATGAACTTCAAACATGGGTCCGCCATTCAGAATCTCGAAACACACATGGGGCAAATCACCGATAATGCCATGGTGAACTTGAAAGGAGGATTACCGAGCGACATGGAAAATAATCCCCAAAATGTGAAGGCCCTATTTTTGAGAAGTAGTAAAGAGGTGGGTGTTGACAATGCTCGAGGAGAAAGGACTCAAGATCTGTCAAAGAGAGGAAGGGGTATTGATGAAGATGATGATTTCTATAGGCCGGTTGAGGAAGAAGACTTGGAAAAAGGAAATATTGAGACAGAGTTGGAAGCAATAAGAAGACAATTGAAGGCCGTAAAGGAAGAGTTGGAGAATGCAAAGAAAGAGAAAGTGACAGACAAGGAGAAGGAGTTTGTGGCAATTGACAATGAAGAAGAGGAACCGAGTAAAGCAATGGAGAAGAAGGGCACAAGTGAGAACGCACTTCCACGCGTGAAAGGTAAGAAAGGTATAATCCCACCTCCCTCTCCCGATTTTGATTTAAGTACTTTACCCTACCCAACTAAAGGTCATAGACAAAGTTGTTTGAACCCAGCTCAGAACCGTTTCATTGAAATTTTACGTAAAATTGACTTGACCATTCCCTTTCTTGAAGCACTTGCAAACATGCCTGCTTATTGTAAAGTCTTAAAAGGCTTGTTAAATGATAAGAGTAAAATGGAAGGTTTGGTATGTTTGAATGAAGATTGTTCGGCGATTTTTATAGTAAGATAACCCCGAAAATGAGAGATCGAGGTGGGTTCACCATCCCTATTACTATTGGCGATACTGTGATTGAAAATGTGTTGTGTGACCTAGGAGCTTCTGTGAGCTTAATGCCTAGGGCCTTGTATGAAAAGTTTGGTTTGGGTGAGCTAGAACCCACGGGGATGACCTTACAAATGGCGGATAGGTCGGTTCGGACACCTATGGGGGTAGCGGAGGATGTTCTTGTGCAAATAGATAAATTTACCTTTCCCGTAGATTTTGTCGTCTTAGACATGGCGATGGATTCTAAGACTTCGGTTTTGCTTGGCCATCCTTTCTTGACTACGAGTGATGCTAGCATAGATGTGAAAAGTGGTGATATTACTTTTCATGTGGGTAAGGAGAGCGTGACATTGAATGTTTATAAGTCTAAATCTCTTGCTTGTCATTCTGTCGAATCTACTTTTGCTTGTGTTGTTGCTACCACTAACCCACAGGTTGAAAAGGAGCTAACTATAGAAGACACGGTGGATGCACAAAAGGTCGTTGATGGAGTGAAGATCAAGACCAAGGATAAACCGGGATCTCCCGTCTCACCATCATTGTCTCATCCAGACCATAAGCCACTCATCATAGAACCGGGAATTGAACTCAAAGGCAATGTGAAGAAAAGAAGAACCCCAAGCAAAAGGCACCTTAAAGAGAAACCGGAGCGGGAACCATAAAAGAAAATATTGAGTTTTTGGCAAGAGGTAACTTCACGAGCTAGAAGAGGTACCCCATGTGTTCAATCCATGCCTTTAAAACCCCCTCGCGGTGTCTCTCGTGAATATACTTATGATTGATATGCTATGTGTTAGGGTGCTTTGTGATGCTTTGTGGTTCGGGTCATTGTTTTGAGTCTTTTGTGGTATGAGTCCGTTTAGTGCCACTACGTCGATGCTAACGACATTTAACAAAACACTTCTACCTTTTCTCGCCAGTGCCAATAGTATAACTTTGAAAAAATTGGCACCGTATAAGTCATCTTGTCGAGCCAACGACGTAAAACAAAAGCGCTTGGGGGAGGCAACCTGCCTTTTTGGTAGTAATAATGTGTTTGGAGTGGTCTTTGGGTGCAAGAGGGGGGAGTTTTGTCTTAAAATAGAGGTTGGGGTGAGAATTTCTTTTCGGTTCTAGCTCTTGTACGTAGACGGGGATGTTTTTATGTGAACCTCTGTGGCCTTATTTTATGCGTGGATGCTCTGTGTTTCTTTTGATTATCTTTACATCCAGTGTGATTCCCGTCTAGTATTGTTGATATGTCAAAAAAATGTAATTTTAGAATTAATAAAATTATTTTTTATACATCAAACTCATTAACACAAATTTAAAATGACCTTAAGCAATATCTGAAATCATTATACCTGAGTTTTATTTCCATCCATGTTATTTCGCTTTTTGCCCATTTTAATCTACTCCCAGCGGTAAATAACTCTAAATTTCTATGTGTTTGCTTGATGATCAAAGAGTGCTGCAAAACAAGTACAGAAACCATCAATGCTAAACAAATATACATTCCTGAACGATAACATGAACAAATAAAAACAATTCCAAATGCTTCTCAGATTGTAGCAAATGTTGTAGGCACATATAAGCAAACAAACTGAATGCATTGCTTTATTTTACATCAGAAAATGAAGAAAATAAGAGTAGACATATTACTATCAATTATTAGAAGTATAGCTTCCTTTTTCTTACTACATATTCTCAGATTGTAGAAAGTAGATCCACATCATGATGAATCACAATCCATTTCTCTAAATAAGCAAGTGAAAGCCATGTAACTTAAAGTGAAGGTAAGTAAGTCAGTAAAAGAAAGACATGTCTATTTCATCTTGTTTTTGCCAAAACAATGGAAACATTATTTTGTTTTTCATGAATTTTCCCAATACTTTTCATAGTTTCCACTGTCAAGTATGTTCTTGTCATGTTCTAACATTAATCTCTAATAGTATCCACTGCCAATTTTATTGCTATATATTTCTCTGTATTTCAATTATAGAGGTACCAAAACATGGTACTCCAAGCACAAATTCCAATGCCATTATCACCATGTTGTTTGTTATAGATATGTGGTGCAACTACGAATATAAATTCCGTGGTTATATAACTACTAAAAGTCTCCACAAAAAAAGCTTATGTTACAAAACTTTCAAATCAAGCCAATGCACTGATGGGACGGGGTCTAGTATACTTCACCATATAATTTAATAAATTGTTTCAACAGCTTGACTCATTAACCTCTAATCACATGGTGACATTTTTAATGCTATATCAAGGCTCTCATTCCGAAAACGAACCTATCGAACCTTGTTGAGAGTATAAGCAATCACTCAAACTTAGAAGATAGAATGGTATAAAAATACAAAAAGTGTTGTTAGAAATTAAAAATATTAAAACCTAAGCTGCTATTTTAAAAACTCAACCCACCTAATTGAAGAAGAAAGTTATCATATAATAAGGAGAAAATAGAACTATATCAATGCCATAAGAAAACAGAATGTTTTAATCAATTTTACGTACTCCTCTTCGGCAAATTATAATTCCAAATAAAGAAAATACCCAAAAAAGACAAATCGGAAATATTGTCAGATTATGAGCTTGACATGAAGCAAAAATATGATAAAAAAATAAGAAGAGGAAACTAACAAATCAATCTTTACAAACTGAAGCCAAGAGGTCAAAAATCGGGTTTCCAGTACCCACATTTACCATGAGCAACGAATAGCTTTCACTCAAAAATCCCTAAATCTTCAATAATGAGAGGAAAAATACAGATTTACCTATTCAATTGAAAATTCGGGAGTCTTCCTGATCTGATCTGGAGTAGAAGGGCGAGGTCAGAGGATGCGAAGAAGGGTTTTTTGACTGAAGAGATGAAAAACAGCGTGTGAATTTTTTTTTGGATTGAAATACGAGAGTTTTTCTTTTAGGGAGAAATAAGAAATTTTTTAGGGCGAGCGCGTTTTCTTCGTGGAATTTACTTGAATTTTTTTACCAATCCCGGGAATATTTTCGATATAGCGGGAAACAGATGGCGCGTATTATTATTGGCAGCGTTCAAAAACACGCTTCCACAGTCTTTTTATATTTCGCAGCACGCGCAAAATGCTGCCAGAGGTTTTAATTGTTCACAGCACACAATATACGCTGCCATATGTTTTCAATTTCGTGAAACCCAGCCTATCAATTTATCCGCAGTGCATATATAATTGCATGCTGTAAAATATTGATTTAGCAGCATATTTGCTATGCACGCTGCAAAAATCACGCTGCCAAAACCTAATTTTGTTGTAGTGCACACTTATATGGGGATGAGCAGGACATTATGTTACTGATATGGGACATTACATTCCTCCCCATTATAAGGGATTGACGTTCTCACTAGGATGGCCGGTGGACTTGTCCCAGTTCGTCCCTACCATATAATTCTTGCCTCTCATGGTGTGGCACATAGGTCCGTATGGCAGTCGGCTCTGAATACCATTCTTTAGTGCCCCCAGACCCCAGGCATGGTAGCGCTAAATAAGTCATAAATTTCTGGTAAACTGCTTAGACCGCCGTTCTCGCTTAGTCTAAAAGTGCTAACCCGAGTTGACTAGATCATATGTCTCACATTTATATTGGGTCGATCAGGACGTAAATTTACCGATGTACTTTACAGTTTATGAATTTATATAAATTTTCACAGCTTATAGAAGTTGACAAAAATAATTATTTTGAGCAATCTATACTTTTCCAAAGATGGTGGTTTTCGATCACCATATGTAAAACTTAGTTACCTACAACGTTTCTCTTTGCATCATGTTCAAAACAAATCAGTTCAATTCGTATTGTTCAATTCAATCACATCATGCTTGATGTATGAACCTTTTTTTCTAAAAAAATGAGATAATTTAAGTCATTTGGTCAAGAAAAGATAGATTTCATTCTTTCACCCGGGAAGCTTATGTAACGCCCCGCTCCCGGATACCGAGCCCTTATCCGGAAAAGAACGTTCGGCGCGTATAACATTAAATAAATCCAAAATTATACGCCAGCCTCTACGTCGTCGTATCATAATTAAAGCAACGGAAGCCCAAAAGGCTCGGGTAAACTCATAAATGCTACTAGAATAGAATACAAACCGACTAGGGGTAGAAAGGAAAACCTTACAATAACGAGATAAAGATTACAACGTTTATGCTACAAAAGAAAGATACAACACTTGTCTTACAAAGATTCTTTTAGAAGAAGGTACAACAGGTTCTTTAAAACAAAAGGTACAAAATCTAGTACAACCTATAATAGAAAGTAAGAATAAAACGTCATCATGGCGTCAATGTCATCAATCGTCATTGAACTCTTCAACGAGCTCAAGGCTAACCTGTTCGTCTTCTCACCCCAAAAGCACACCAAAACAACATATGCAATTGAGGTAAGTACAAAGTACTTAGCAAGAGGAAGAAGCTAATGTATAATCAAGACTTACGACGAAAGGTTCATTATTTATTATTATGTTATCTTTATGAGACCGACTCGATCTAGGGTTCACTCCATGTCCATCAACATGTCGTGACTAAACGCTTCTAACATAACTTATCTTTGTCACATCGGCACTCAAGGCACAAACGCATGGTGCTACCCACCACGAGGTATCGTTTGCAACCTATCGATGGATCACACCGATAGCCACGGGGAAAGCCCGATGGTGCACACGTTCGCGAAGTCCCCGCCATTTAGCCGCTTATAGGCCAACAGAGTTATTCACTTTATCGACCGCCCACACATCGCGATATAGCTAGGTGCCTTACCAAGAGTGTTACGATGTTTAGTCTTTTACTACACAAGTATGTTTATTATTAATTGTTAACTAGCCACCTAAATATTTTCAAGTAAGCTCCCTCACAAATACTACTCTCTTACTTAGACCCTAGACAAGGACAATCCCTAGCACATACACAGACATTGAGGAATACTAATTCCATAAAGCACAAGCCATTCATACCCTTCCGACGGTCCCGAACTTCAACTCCCTTGAAGAGTACATTCGGTGCCGGAACTAAACGCATCATAAGCTTAATCCAGGCTTGTTCATGTTCATTTATTGTTATTAAATCAAGATATAACATTTAGAACTCATCTCATAGCTTAAAACAATCAAAATAACATTTAAACAGTGTTGGAGGGCGCCAACACCTTTGGCGTGCGCCAAAAATGCATCAGAGACTCTTCTAAACTCTCTGTTCAGGTTTGGGGGGCGCCAAAGCCTTTGGGGCGCGCCAAAATATTCCGAAAGTCATCGAACTCTCTCGTTCAGGTTTGGGGCGCGCCAAAAGCTTTGGTGGGCGCCAAAATCAGCAAAACCGCATAAAACACGCTTTTAGACTCTATCGATTTCTACTCAAACCCAACCAAGTTTAAACATCAAATATACATCCAAATAGCATCAAAACATGTCTTAAACATGCTATAACACTTTGCATTACAACAACAACAACTAGCATGATTTCTAAACACAAATCATACCCAAAACACAACCTTAACACCATAAAACTTTAATTAAACATTATGAATAGCCTCTTACCTTAAATCCAAAGCAAAAGCAAGCAAAAGCAAAGCAAACGGCAGCCACTCAAACTCCAACTCAAACCTAATTGATCAACAATTAAACCTAAATTAATTATGATCAAAGGTTGCTAGACAATCTAAACTACGAAACTAACAACTTTCTACAACCAACCACGATCAAAGTGTGAAGAAACTAAGATTAGGGTTATTTTCTTACCTCGATAAAACCTGAATATTTTGGTATCAAAACGATCTTCAAAACTCACGATGCTCCTCGCTATGCATTTAAATCGAAATCGGAGTAGAGATGAACCATGAATTTGAAGAAGTCTCTTCTCCTTCTCCTTTGCTCACCATTCACAGACTCTCTCTCTCTCTCTTTTAAACGTATAACTCTTTGCCTGATAACTCCCTTTCTTATTAGTGGGAGGTTTAAATGTAGAAAATAACTCCCCAAAGAGTTATTACCATTTAAGTCCTCAAAACAACCTCTTAATTACCAATTAACCCCAAAATCCTTTTAAATATATAGGTTTCGAATTATATATATATATATATACTTTAAATCGTTTAATTAAATAACACGAAAAATCTGAGTTTAGTTAAAAGACTCTTTTGTCCTTTTCCGAAAAGTCGGGATGTTACATTCTTCCCCCTTAAGAAGTTTCGCCTCGAAACTTGCCGTAACCAACACCACTCTCATCTTAGATACCACTTTTTGCCTACCTTCTAGTTCACTTTCAAACAAACCAACAAAACGTTATCTCCAAATGATTTGAATCTTAGTACTTTCGTCATGAAGACTTCAACGCGTCCATCACAACTAATCTAGTACTTCAGACCCAAGAACCACTCTATCTTAAACACACATTTCATCTACCTTATACTCAACTCTTCTAACTTAACTTCTTGAGCTCCTCCTATAACACTTTGTCCCAAAAAGTCAAATGTCAATCCACTAATTAACATGTAGTATTCTTCTAGGTTCTTCGTCCACTTTGTCACCCTTACAGCTGTTTCCATACTTATACGAGGGTTGCTTTGACCTATACATCCGCCTTACCTTCAAGAAACTAGCTATTAACTTAAGGAACTTCAACTCCGTCTTGTTATCAATTCATCACTAAACCATCTATAGCACACCCAAACCATAGACGTACTTCAATCTTTACTAGTCTTCAAAAAGGAAACCATATAAACATCTTCTACCAAACTTATAAGGCTTTCCTATAGACAAGAAAACAACTTTTGACAGTGTGTTTATCAGCAACCAAGATTTTATAGTCCAACAGAAGACTGGAGTTGTAAAAGATTTCATTTTTAAGCAAAGCATACACAAGAAACAAAGTTTTAAACTTATTCTCACCTTGATTCCGTAAAGAAAGTAAGAATGGTTATAAAAGTCTTTTGAAAACTGAAACTACTAAAGGAGATAACAAATGGGAAATTTGAGACATGTAACACAAAATGAAAGATGGTTTGAACTTGGTTCAACATTTGTTTGGATAACACAAAATGGATGACATATAAAATTTACCAAGATGAGGCCACTTGTGATAAAATCGATAAAACAAAAGTTCCCTCGACTCGACATTTGTTGCAACCAAAAGATCATCCTATATAATCCATAATGAAAACACTTTCCTTTCCCTTGAAGTAATTGGTATGATTGAATACAAACGAATAAATTTTCTTACTTCGCTATTAAAGAGTTCAACAGAAAAGGTCTGGAAGTAGAAGAAGTTTCAAATCTTATTCAAATATGTACATATATATATAATAAAAAATTTGAAGACGAGTAATATTCTCTCGAAAGTTTTCATGATGAAAATCCAAGTAAATTGGAGAAATGTTGCAAAGAGGTCATGAATGATAACGTGGAAAAGAAAGTAAATGAACTCAGAGAATACATTTTCTTTTTCTTTCAACAACCGTTGCAGTTAATTTTTTTTTAAAGCAGGGAACATCTTCTCCAAAGGTTCAATGATAAAGGTAAATCGAAAAAGTGCTTCGTGAAAAAAAAAATCATAAGTGACGACTGTGTAAAGAAGACACAAGAGTTCCAAATGATGCATGTTTTCGTGTCGTTCAAAGACTAACACAAGAAGGGCTATTGTGAAATTGTTAAAAGGTTTACATCAAGGGTGCAAATGTTCAAAGGAATGAGGATAACCCTTTATTTTAAAAAAAAAAATAAAGCCATTTCTTCAAATTTGAAGGGGGAAGGTTTAAAATAAGACAAAACAACTTAACACTTGTAGCAAAATTTTGTCAAGGAATACTCTTAACAAGGTAAGTTGCAGGCCAAAATTCTTTATCAAAACATAACTTTAAAATACATGCATGAGACGTAAAAGAGGTTCGACTACTCGTTTATTCAAAAATTTCGCAAGGAAGTAAAAATAAAGCGAAGACTTTGAAAGTAATTAATGATGAGACTTTTGAACATATGTATATATATGTATCTTGAAAAAAAATGTCTGGACTATTAAATGACACTTTGGCAAGAAATAGTTGTTCACATATTCTTACCGGAAAACAAAATGATATGTAATTAAAATGGGTGTTTTGAGAAGGTTTGATCTTTCGACCGGTTATCAAAATGGTATAAAATCCTAACAAAAGAGTTGAGTCTTTCAACAAAAGTTATGTGCACTAAAACACCTTGTAGGGGATGCATTGAAGTAAACGCTAGGATGCAAAAGTGTATTGTCCCGAATTGGCCAAACATGATGCATTGGGAGGGTATGCAGTTGCTAGTTCAAAAGTTCGAAGGATAAGAAACTTGTTTCCTTAAATCAAATATTTGACACGATAAAACGTCTTCATAAAAATAGAAATAAGACACATCAAAGTATGTATACATTTGGAAAGCAAAACATTGCAATGAGAGAACCGTTACCGAGTTTCAAAAAAACCATTCACATGGATGAATTAGCTAGAACATGGATTGCAAATAGTATAAATGGGAAAACATTTGAAATCGGGGTATCCATGTAGGAAACCAAATAATTATAAAAGAGCACTTCATCAAAGAAAACGTGGGATTGGAAAGTCACCATTTAATTGTTTCTTGTCACACAAAGGTATTAAATCTACAACACTTAATATCTACCTACTAAACTTCTTATTACGGATAACCACTAAGTTAAAAGTCTTATGCTTCAAAGCCTTCCCAACACCTATAACCCCACACCTAAACTTCCAAGGTGAAAGAATGTTGTCTAGCCTTTCATGAACAAGTACTTAAATGGTTTTAAAAGTATATATGCATAAATCAACCATGTAATGGTTGACTTGCACAGACAAACCAAACTGATTTTGAACATGATGTAAAAATAAAAGTTGTAGGTATGCAGGTTTTACATATGCTACTCAAAATTCAGAATTCTTGGAAAAGTATAAGTTGGTTAAAATAATTATTTTCGTCGATCTGCTGCAAGCTGTCAAAAATTTCAGAAATTTATAATCTGCATTGTTTTGAAGATTGTACTCAAACCAGAAAGAATTGGCACTTGACTCCAAAACAAAATTTTCAGGGTAGAGAGTCATCTACAACATATCAAAAATTCAAGTCATTTTAAGGGGTTTAGCTCATTCAAAACATATTCATAAGTAAGAGTACCGCTGCAGAATTTTCTGAACAGAGTACTCCTCCTTATTAAGCAATTTATGAACAATCCGAACTGAAAACTAAGTTGATGCCAAAAGAGAAATTGTAGAAAAGGCAATTTTCTAAGTGACTGAAAATTTACAGAATTTTTGGAACACCGTAAAGGGTATTACAAGACTTATAGAAACATGAATAAAATCGTTTACTCGCTTTTGCATAACACCAATTTATAAAAATAGGAGAAATGATTAAATCGTAATGTCGCAATAAGGAAACTTTAAATCCTCAAAGAAAAGAGCAAAGAGAGAAAAGTCCGAAAGGTCGAAAGAAGATAGGGATTCTATTAAGGATCCGAGAAGGAACAAACTTGAGGGCATCACATAAAAGATGTGAGCTTAGAACTCAACCTAACCTTCGCCTAAGAAGACTCTTCAATAGGCTCTAGTGAAAACTAACCACGGTATAAGGGTTATTAGCTTTACGAAAATTACCACCAAGAGCAAGAGAGATCGAAAGGTTCTAAAAGATCCAAGATACCGTATCTTGAGAATGAACTTAGGTTAGTGAAGAAACTTCTACGGGTTCCTACCATTCGAAAGATCAAGGAAGTCGAATGGTTACTAAGTGGTGTAAAGAAGTCTTGTCTTAAGGAATGGAGAGATGGAAACCTAGAAAAGAAAGGAACACTTCTCTCGATACCAACCATGAACGCCCGCTCCGGATACCGAGCCCTTATCCGGAAAAGAACGTTCGGCGCCAGCGTATAACATTAAATAAATCCAAAATTATACGCCACTTCTACGTCGTCGTATCATAATTAAAGCAACGGAAGCCCAAAAGGCTCAAGGTAAACTCATAAATGCTACTAGAATAGAATACAAACCGACTAGGGGTAGAAAGGAAAACCTTACAATAACGAGATAAAGATTACAACGTACGATGCTACAAAAGAAAGATACAACACTTGTCTTACAAAGATTCTTTTAGAAGAAGGTACAACAGGTTCTTTAAAACAAAAGGTACAAAATCTAGTACAACCTATAATAGAAAGTAAGAATAAAACGTCATCATGGCGTCAATGTCATCGAATCGTCATTGAACTCTTCAACGAGCTCAAGGCTAACTGCTCGCCTTCTCACCCCAAAAGCACACCAAAACAACATATGCAATTGAGGTAAGTACAAAGTACTTAGCAAGAGGAAGAAGCTAATGTATAATCAAGACTTACGACGAAAGGTTCATTATTTATTATTATGTTATCTTTATGAGACCGACTCGATCTAGGGTTCACTCCATGTCCATCAACATGTCGTGACTAAACGTTTCTAACATAACTTATCTTTGTCACATCGGCACTCAAGGGGCACAACGCATGGTGCTACCCACCACGAGGTATCGCTTGCAACCTATCGATGGATCACACCGATAGCCACGGGGGAAAGCCCGATGGTGCACACGTTCGGCGAAGTCCCCCTGCCATTTAGCCGTTTATAGGCCAGCAGAGTTATTCACTTTATCTGACCGCCCACACATCGCGATATAGCTAGGTGCCTTACCAAGAGTGTTACGATGTTTAGTCTTTTTACTACACAAGTATGTTTATTATTAATTGTTAACTAGCCACCTAAATATTTTCAAGTAAGCTCCCTCACAAATACTACTCTCTTACTTAGACCCTAGACAAGGACAATCCCTAGCACATACACGGACATTGAGGAATACTAATTCCATAAAAGCACAAGCCATTCATACCCTTCCGACGGTCCCGAACTTCAACTCCCTTGAAGAGTACATTCGGTGCCGGAACTAAACGCATCAGAAGCTTAATCCAGGCTTGTTCATGTTCATTTATTGTTATTAAATCAAGATATAACATTTAGAACTCATCTCATAGCTTAAAACAATCAAAATAACATTTAAACAGTGTTGGAGGGCGCCAACACCTTTGGCGTGCGCCAAAAATGCATCAGAGACTCTTCTAAACTCTCTGTTCAGGTTTGGGGGGCGCCAAAGCCTTTGGGGCGCGCCAAAAATATTCCAGAAAGTCACTGAACTCTCTGGTTCAGGTTTGGGGCGCGCCAAAAGCTTTGGTGGGCGCCAAATCAGCAAAATCGCATAAAACATGTTTTAGCACTCTATCGATTTCTACTCAAACCCAACCAAGTTTAAACATCAAATATACATCCAAATAGCATCAAAACATGTCTTAAACATGCTATAACACTTTGCATTACAACAACAACAACTAGCATGATTTCTAAACACAAATCATACCCAAAACACAACCTTAACACCATAAAACTTTAATTAAACATTATGAATAGCCTCTTACCTTAAATCCAAAGCAAAAGCAAGCAAAAAGCAAAGCAAACGGCAGCCACTCTGAAACTCCAACTCAAACCTAATTGATCAACAATTAAACCTAAATTAATTATGATCAAAGGTTGCTAGACAATCTAAACTACGAAACTAACAACTTTCTACAACCAACCACGATCAAAGTGTGAAGAAACTAAGATTAGGGTTATTTTCTTACCTCGATAAAACCTGAATATTTTGGTATCAAAACGATCTTCGAAAACTCACGATGCTCCTCGCTATGCATTTAAATCGAAATCGGAGTAGAGATGAACCGTGAATTTGAAGAAGTCTCTTCTCCTTCTCCTTTGCTCACCATTCACGGACTCTCTCTCTCTTTTTTAACGTATAACTCTTTGCCTCGATAACTCCCTTTCTTATTAGTGGGAGGTTTAAATGTAGAAAATAACTCCCCAAAGAGTTATTACCATTTAAGTCCTCAAAACAACCTCTTAATTACCAATTAACCCCAAAATCCTTTTAAATATATAGGTTTCGAATTATATATATATATATATACTTTAAATCGTTTAATTAAATAACACGAAAAATCTGAGTTTAGTTAAAAGACTCTTTTGTCCTTTTCCGAAAAGTCGGGATGTTACAGCTTAGGTGTGGAGGGTTATAGGTCTTGGGAATGCTTTGAAGCATAAGACTCTTAACTTAGCTGTTATACAAGATAAGAAGTTTAATAGGTAGAGAGACTCGAGTGTTATAGATTTATCATCCTTCAAGAGCGACAAACAACTACGTGGTGACCTACCAACCCCACATTTTCATTAAAAAATTTCTCTTTTACAATCGTCCAACTTTCTACTCAGTTACCCTAATTCTAAAATTTTTCTCTTTTTTAAATGCTTTTTCATTATGATGAGTTCCCCATCTTTTAAATTTTAAGAATTGGGGCTTGCATAATTCTTGGTTTGTCTCAAGTTTAACCGATACATTGTGAAACGATTTCATTTCATGAATTCGCCATTCGAGTGTATTTTATGATGTGTTTTATTACAAGGGATAAGTCGTCTTGTCTTGTTTTAAATCTTCCTTCTTCAAATTGGAAGAAATAGCTTTTGAATTATCTCTTTAAATAAAGGGATATCCTCATTCCTGTTTGAACATTTGCACCCTTGATGCAAATCTTTAAACAATTTCATAACAATCTTTGATTTAAAAACATGCATTAGTCTATGAACGGCATAGAAACATGCATTATTTGAAAATCTTTTGTCTTCTTTCCCCAGTCGTCATTTGTGATTTCTTCACGAAACACTCCACAATTTACTTGGATTTTATCATGAAACCTTTTGAGAAAATTTTCCTTGTTTTAAAAGAAGGGGGTTTAAAATTTTATGGTTGTTGACAAAATCACTACTAAAAGTTGCTTCTTTACTATAGGAAAGCCTTATAAGCTTGGTAAAAGGTGTCAATATGGTTCCCTTTGAAGTTTAACTAAGTTGAAGTAAGGAAATGATATAAACGTGTTAAAGAGAATTAGTACCGATTTGTTGATATGGTCTTGTTGAAGCTCTTTATGTTAATAGCTAGTTCCTTGGAGGTTAGGTGAATGCGTAGGTTAAAGCGATCTTCACCTAAGTGTTGAAAGTTTTTGTAATTATGAACGATATGGAAAAGAACTGAGGTGTATCTGACTTGTAAATTAGTGGATTTGTGTATGTCGAATTTAGGACGAAGTGTTTAGGAAACCTAGGTGCGGAAGAGAATGGTGACCTGGGGAATTACAGTGTTGGTGGATCTAAGTCAACAATATGTTATGGGTGGAGCTTAAGATGTTTGGACCGAAGAGTCGGTTATAAGGTGGATCACATGTGCAAATAAGCTAAAGTGGTATTTAGGTTTCAATCACACGATCAATAGTGCTGGACGAATGGAACATGATGTTGAAAATACTAAAGTCCAAATCACTTGAAGATAATAATGTTAATGAATGGAAATTAAGAAGTTTTTCAATGTTGAAATCTATGTAGAATGAGGATTAGGTTCTCAAATACCGAAATTTGAGAAAGGAAAAAGCGCTCTTTTACAAAAATTCAGATTTATTACATTTAAATTTAGGATTTAATTATTTTTAATATAAATAAAAATGGATTTAAAATAAATATCTTCTACGGTTATTATCAAGCCATGTTTGAAGTTTTAAAAGCTTGAGAAGGAAAAATTGAAAACAAGGAAGTGAAGGAAAGTCTTCCAAATTCTCAGCAAATTCTTATTGGATTTCAGATACAAATAGAGAATCAGAATCAACGGGAGACAAGCTTCATGTGGATACCAATTTGTTGAAGTTATGAAAATGTTTCAATTTTGCCCTAGTTTGGAAATCTACGAGTTTTGGCTTTGTTTAGTTTTGCTAATTTTGTATTTCAGTTTGTTTAGAAGCCTTTGATCATAATTAATTCTAGTTTAATTTGTGATCATTTAGGTTTTGTCTTGAGGATTCAAGAGTTGTGGGTTTTGTGCTTTGAAGTTGCTTTGCATTTTCTTGGAGTCAAAAGTAACAGAGTATTCATATTGAACCTTTATGTTGTATAATGTTTGGTTGTTTTTTGGTGTAAAATTCGTGATGTTTTGTTGATGTGTTTGGTGTTTATTTTGCTGTCATACTGGTTGGAATTGGGTTGGAGTCGAAAAGTCTAGGAAATTTCTTGATTTGGGTAGTTTCGACCCTTTTCATGATTTGGGTAGTTTCGACCCGTTTCGTGCGTGCCAAGGGTGAGACAGTACACAAGCAGAAGATTCAGAGACTTTTAGCGCATGCTGGATGGTTTTAGCGCATGCCAAAGTGAAGCAGAAACCAAGCATATTGTTCATAGATTTTTAGCGCGTGCTGAAGTGGCTCAGCGCGTGCCAAAGCTGAACAGAAGGATATGCAAGGTCACTGAAGTGCTTCAGCACGCGCCAAAGAGTCCTGGCGCACACTGAAGAGTATGTTTTGCTGTTTTAAGCTCCAGTTTGATTTTTGGTTATGGTTTCTTTATCTAACAACCTTAAATAAACATGACAAATAGATGATTAAGCTTCTGATGAGTTTAGTTACATCATCGAATGGTTTCTTACGAAGAATTGATGTTCGGAACAGTCGGAAGATCATGGTTGGCCTTGTGCTTTGACGGATTAGTATCCATCAATGTCTGCAGAGTATGCGTTGTAGGACATTAATGTCTAGTTGTCTAAGTGAGGGAGTAGCAGATGTATGAGAGCCTTTTCTTTGAAAACACTTAGGTGGCTAGTTAACAATTAATAACATACATAATTGGGTAGTAAAAAGCCTAAACATCAAGGTTCTTGGTAAGACACAAGACAATATCACGATGTGTCGTATTGTCAGTACAAAGTGAATAACTCTTTTGGCCCTTGAGGGGCTCCAGGAGTGGAGGGACTTCACCGAACACACAGACTATTGGGACTAGCCCGTGGCTACTAGTGCAACACCACTAGTGGATAGAAACTAGATGCTTCTCGGTGAGCAGCACCATATGTACTGCCCTTGAATACTTGATGAAACAAATATAATCTAAGCTAGAAACAAAGTAGGATCTCACGACATTTGATGAGCATGAAGTGAACCCTAGAGTTTGAGTCATAATCATAAAGATAACTTAATAATAATAATAATAATAATAATAATAATAATAATAATAATAATAATAATAATAATAATAATAATAATAATAATAATAATAATAATAATTGGATAACCTTTCTTTATAGAGTATAATTGTTCTATAGCTTCTACTTTTTACTAATTTTGTACTTACCTCTATTGCATGTTTGCTTGTATTTTTTTTTTTTTTTTTTTTTGAGATGATGAACAGGTTGAGCCGGAATTCGATGAAGACATTGAAAATGACATTTTATGATGCTATGCTATGCTTGATGATTTCATGTTCCTTCTATTATCTATGTTGTACTCAAACTATGTTGTTTTTAATTCTCCAAACTTGTTGTAGTTTCCTTTTGAGTCTTATTTGTAAGATTAGTTTGTTTTACTTTGAGACATCATACTTCGTAAGATTTGTACTCTTTGTTGTAATTAATCTTTCCTATCTTTAGTTGGGGATGGCAATGTTCTTAGTAGCATTTATGGATTCATCCGAGTTTTTTAGCATCCATTTTTCTTAACTCGATACGACGACGTATAATTTTGAATTTTATTTAATGTTATACGTGCCGAAAGCTTGTTTTGGGATAAGGACTTAGTGTCCGAAAACGGAGCGTTACAATATATATATATATATATATATATATATATATATATATATATATATATACTATATTAAAAGTGTGAGTTTATTTCCTCAAAAAAAAGTGTTTCTCCCTATAAGTTAATTATAATAATTACAATTTTATAGAATAATCTAATATAACCAAGGATTTAAACTACATATATCTAATCTATCTACACACCGAGAAGGGACATATATGCAAGCACTTATCTACAAATATTACACAATTCTTGATAAAGAATTTTGGACTTTTGTGACTTCTCTCTCGTTCACTTCTCTCTCTCTCACTCTCTTTCTCTTTCTCTTTCTCTTTCTCTCTTTGCATGTAGAACTCTCCACCTGCAAATCATCCCACCGCCCCTCCGGCAGCCATCAGAGGTAGTCTTTTTGTTTCATTTTTGTTTCTTCTTGTTATTTATTGCAGTCTCTACCTTTTCCTTTCGTTTTTACCTCTCATATGTTGCTTTTCTGTGCATTTGTGGGTGATCTCTATGGATGTGCTAAAGACGATCTGGTTCTCCGGCCAGTTTCCTGACCAGCGGCTTGTTGGTATTGGCGTGCTGGTTGATTGAGGGTGACCCGGATACGTCCATGTTTCATACATCCAGAACCGCATCTGAGTCAGAAATTGAAGCAGTGATATATGAATCAAAGGACCAAGTCAGGTCCTTGGTCAGGAAAAGATCAGATCCCAGAAATAAGGTCACGGCCAGGGCAGGTCCCTAGTCAAGATGACCAGGTCAGTCCTATTGGTCGACGACGAGGCGGCGTGTCCCTGGTCAAACGACTGTGCCAGTCCCTATTGGTCGACGACCGGTCAGTCCTGGTCAAAACGACCAGGCCAGGTCCTTATTGGTCAGACGGCTAGGGCAGGTCCCTAGTCAAGACGAGCAGGGCAGGTCCCTATTGGTCAGACGAGCAGGGCAGGTCCTTGGTCAAAACGACCAGGGCAGGTCCCTGGTCAAGAGAGAATAGATCGAAGATCTGTATGTACATAGTGGAGCGGTTAATTACAGACGTGAGACGTGGTGATAATACATATCTACCCACTAACTCCACTTTGACAAATAACTGCCTGAACTACGGTTGGACTTGATTCCAAATATATATTTGGATAACTAGGCAGCTTATTCTAAGTTCAGTCCATAACCAAAAAACTACTATCTTCTTTATCCTAGAACAAGAAAACCTATCCAATTCTTACATAAAAATCCGAGTTCGATCATTGGTGCTAAAAGGAGGGTCTTTTTTTTTCTAGTGGCGATTTGAGAGTAGTTAACAATATGAAACCTAAGAAAAAGATCTGGCAAGTGCAGCCCAAAGTGTGGAAAAACTTGCAGGAGTTTCATCGTGAATACAATCCTAAAAAACAACCAGAAAATCAATCAAATGCTCAAGATCCGGCTAGGCGGTGTCCTAGTAGATGCTTTAAAAGCGATGGGGCTCACTGAATTCCAGGCTCTTTTCAAAAGTGTGATCAAAGGAAAAGAAATTGCAAGAAATCCCGAGGAAAATGAATTTCCTCCATTAGAATGACCCTCCCCACCAGCAAAAGAAAAAGATGGTTATAAAGATGTGGCTGAATCCAGTTGCCGAATTATCAACAATAGAGCTTGTCAAGCGAAGGAGGCAAGAACGAAATCAGTAGACAAGAACCAAGTGGGAAATTGAGTCCTAACTGGGAAGGACCTTATCAAATCATCAAAGTGCATGGAAATGGATCTTATCAATTAGCTGATGATATGGGAAAGACTATTCCCAAAAGCTGGAATGCAGTTAATATAATAATAATAATAATAATAATAATAATAATAATAATAATAATAATAATAATAATAAAATAAAATTGTTTAAGGAGGACAGATCAAAAGGATAAGCAAACAGTGGATTCCATGAGAAAAGATCAAGATTCTAGTAAGCGAAGAAAAAGTTGCAGAGTGGAATGCAATTAATCTCAAAAAAACATTTTGTTTAAGGCAAGTACTTATCATTTTGTTATTTCTCAAGTTTTCTATCCACTGTGATATTATGTTGAACTATTTATGTTATGATTAAATGCAAATGGTGTATGCGGTAAAGTACTTGCCTGTAAACGGTGTATGCTATAATATTACACAATTATATTATTAACTCTTACAAAAAGAGAAAATTTTATCAAGTCTGAAACATCAGACTTCTTTAAGACCTCAGGTCAGGTCTTAAATGCAACAGACCTCAAGTCAGGTCATGAACTCTTACAAAAAGAGAAAAATTTATCAAGTCTGAAACATCAGACTGGTTTAAGACCTTAGGTCAGGTCTTAAATGCAACAGACCTCAGGTCAGGTCATAAATGCAACAGACCTCAGGTCAGGTCATTAACTCTTACAAAAAGAGAAAAATTTATCAAGTCTGAAACATCAGACTGGTTTAAGACCTCAGGTCAGGTCATTAACTCATACAAAAAGAGAAAATTTTATCAAGTCTGAAACATCAGACTGCTTTAAGACCTCAGATTAGGTCTTAAATGCAACGGACCTCTGGTCAGGTCATTAACTCTTACTAAAAGAGAAAAATTTATCAAGTCTGAAACATCAGACCCGTTTAAGACCTCAGGTCAGGTCTTAAATGCAACAGACCTCAGGTCAGGTCACAAACTCTTATCAAGAGAAAATTTATTAAATCAAAAAATCTGATAAATTTAAGGCTTCAGTCAAGTCTTAAATGCAACAGACTCTCAGTCAGTCGCAAACTCTTATCAAGAGAAAATTTATTAAATGAAAAATCGATAAATTTAAGGCTTGTGTCAAGTCTTAAATGCAACAGACCTCGAGTCAAGTCACAAACTCTTATCAAGAGAAAATTTATTAAATCTGAAAAATCAGATAAATTTAAGGCTTCAGGTCAAGTCTTAAATGCAACAGACCTCAGGTCAAGTCACAAACTCTTATCAAGAGAAAATTTATTAAATCTGAAAAATCAAATAAATTTAAGGCTTCAGGTCAAGTCCTAAATGCAACAGACCTCAGGTCAGGTCACAAACTCTTATCAAGAGAAAATTTATTAAATCTGAAAAATCTGATAAATTTAAGGCTTCAGGTCAAGTCTTAAAAGCAACAGACCTCAGGTCAGGTCACAAACTCTTATCAAGAGAAAATTTATTAAATTGGAAAAATCAGATAAATTTAAGGCTTCAGGTCAAGTCTGAAATGCAACAGACCTCAGGTCAGGTCACAAACTCTTATGAAGAGAAAATTTATTAAATCTGAAAAATCAGATAAATTTAAGGCTTCAGGTCAAGCCTTAAATGCAACAGACCTCAGGTCAAATCACAAACTCTTATCAAGAGTAAATTTATTAAATCTGAAAAATCAGATAAATTTAAGGCTTCAGGTCAAGTCTTAAATGCAACAGACCTCAGGTCAGGTCACAAACTATTATCAAGAGAAAATTTATTAAGTCTGAAAAATCAGATAAATTTAAGGCCTCAAATCAGGTCTTACATGCAACAGATCTCAATTCAGTTCATAAATTTTTATGAAGGTACAAATGCATATTTTGAAGCTTTAGACCAAGTTAAGACCTCATGCCAGGTCTTAATGGCAATAAACTTCAGGTTACCTTAACCTATCAAATCTCAAACCTGATCGTTGAACTCTTATAAAAGAGAACAATTCACATTATCAAAGAAATCAAACTGGTTACGCCACCTATGGAGTACACGTGGAAATCTTTCAAACTTCAGATCTTAATCCACTTACAAAGACAAGCTCACGTCGATTATGATCTGGGGGGCTTTGATTGAGGGTGACTCGGATACGTCCATGTGTCATACATCCAGAACCGCATCTGACTCGGAAATTGAAGCAGTGATATATGAATCAAAGGACCAAGTCAGGTCCTTGGTCAGGAAAAGATCAAATCCCAGAAATAAGGTCACAGCCAGGGCAGGTCCCTAGTCAAGACGACCAGGTCAGGTCCCTATTGGTCAGACGACCAGGGCAGGTCCCTGGTCAAAACGACCAGGCCAGGTCCCTATTGGTCAGACGACCAGGCCAGGTCCCTGGTCAAAACGACCAGGCCAGGTCCCTATTGGTCAAAACGACCAGGGCAGGTCCCAGGTCAAGAGAGAATAGATCGAAGATCTGTATGTACATAGTGGAGCGGTTAATTACAGACGTGAGACGTGGTGATAATACATAACTACCCACTAACTCCACTTTGACAGATAACCGCCTGAACTACGGTTGGACTTGATTCCAAATATATATTTGGATACGTAGGCAGCTTATTCTAAGTTCAGTCCATAACCAAAAAACTACTCTCTTCTTTATCCTAGAACAAGAAAACCTATCCAATTCTTACATAAAAAATCCGAGTTCGATCACTGGTCTAGCGGCTTTTCCTCCATGGCCGCGGCTTTGAGAACTCTTTGACTTTTGGTCCAGTCTTTGAGAGGTTTCAAGTCACCAACTTGCTAGCTTAGTATCTTTCTTTGAGTAGTGCTTAGCTGCTGGATTTTCTACAGCGGTGGTGCCTTTTTGTTGTTCAACTCCGGGTGGAGGGTTCCGGATCTACTGATTTCCGATATGCTGTAGATCTCTTATATGGGTTGCTCTACCCTGGTGCAGACAAATGGGTGGTGGCGGTGCCTATTTTTCTATCCTTCTTGACTGTCATAACTGTTCCGGTGGGAGGGTGCCGGATCCAGTTTACCGGTGGTTTCTTGGTTCTTCTCGGGATTTGTTGTTGCTTTTCGAAAAAGGATGTCAGGTTTGCATGCTCTTTTTTTTACGTTCATCGAAGGGGTGTGGCGGAGTTAGCTGGCGGCTGTTTTAGGTGTTTTTGTTGTTCTATGTATTTTGTGATTTAATTGTATTTTCTATGTATTTTGTTATTTTATTGTAGTCATTGTGTTGTCAAGTAATGGATTGATCATGAGGTGATCCCCTGTCTAAGCGTCCCTTTATCAATGATGAACATATTTATTCATTCCTGCTCAATACGCCCCTTTGTAATCCATTATTTGTCTATGTTGTATGTTTTGGTTTTTGTTTGTTATGTCTTTGTTGTAGTCCAGCTGGATTCTGGGTTGTAGTCTAGCTTTTTCTACTCTTAATCCAACGGTTTGCTGGATCTTTTACTCTAACCGACGGTTAGTTTTATTGTAAATTATGTTCTATTCGGATTTAATAAAACTTTCGTTTTTGGTGAAAAAAAAAGGTATTGTATATGCATACATTTATCAACAAATATTACACAATTCAAATAACTTTGTTCAAATGTACATGGGCTTACATGGGCTTTTAAAGTTGTCTTTCCGTAAACAGCATTCCGAATAATAATAATAATAATAATAATAATAATAATAATAATAAAAAAACATTCTTAACCCTCTACGGAAAATTTGTTGTTATTTGAACAACCTACGTTCAATAATATTCGTATCCTCATCATCTAAAAAACATATGAATCTTAATAAAACTCTACCTTTAAAGTGACACCGTACAAACGCAATTTCTATATACATAATTGCATACATAATTGGCCTCAAAAAATAAATTCATACATAATTGCACACAAATCAACTTGGTTCGATATTAAAAGAGAGATTTTCTACAGCACAAATTGAAAATCAGTTATAAAGAAAAGCCAACAATAATATGGTGAATAACAAATCATCCATTCAAAGTTAGGGCAATCAATTGCATCAAACTGTTCTATGTTATTATTTTATTAGGGGTTCGAATTATTATTTCAGTTATACGTATAAATTTTTATTTCCTTAGGAATAGGAAACACATTAATAAATCATTAATTATGAATATTTATTAAATATAATAAATAATTAATTTTAAGGATAAATATTAAACTGCATTATGTCCTTTAAAAGTATTAAACAACATGTTCTCTATTCTCCCTACAATTTATTCAAACATATCTTTTAATGTACACATATAATAATTTAAATTCTTTTGCCATAATTTTTTTTTCATTCATGATTTCTGATAACAAGACAGTACAATGACAAATTATTGGCATATCACAATGACAATCAAAGTCACTGTCACAATGCTCTATCGGCGTATATTGCACATTGTCTTAAAGATGTCAGTGTTAATGTACATGCTTTTTTAGTATTAAAAAAGTGCTAATGTGCTCTCTGGGTATAAAAAAGGTGACATGATACAATTCCATTGAGAAATTGCATCTGAATTTTCAAAAACCAATTTATGATTTCCACAATATTCTCCTGGCTATTTTTGACATCGTTGCAACAATGTATTTGCTTCTATGGATTGAGCTTGTGATCTTTTAATACCATCATTTTAAAATTTCATCTAAATTGTTGAATGAGACGCTGTAAATTAAAAGACTAAATGACCGAAAATACACCAAGTGAGGCTCAGTCCTTCATAAACCCTCTATTTAAGTGATGTATTACTATGTGGCAACATAACACGCTGTTGTGATTACAGAGTATTGTTGCTTATAATTGCTATATACAAGTTTCTCTGTTGTTTATTTACGAAAAACCAAAAAAAGGAAACTAATGGATGTGATGATAATGTATTAAAACGAATTTTTAAGGATGTAAATGAAAAGACATGGTTGTTTAATTACTTTTATTGTTGTAAGAGAGAAAAATGTTGGTGTAGGCGATGCGATGAGGGAGACATTGGACTTTTTTTTTTGTGTGGCAGAAACTGGATGTTTTATTAAGAAAATTCCTAAACTGTACAAGCTATACAAAAGATAAGGCAAAAAATACTACAAAATTTGTAGGCTAGAAAAAGAAAACTAATTAGGGCCAAGCTAATCGAAGTTCCTGACTTTATAAGGGTCGGTGTGTGTCAATGCCATGCCTTTCTTGGTTACGCAAATACTAGATGCTTAGACAGAGTTCACGACATAAATAACTCAGAATTCAATGGTATCATGCTTGTATATATTCATTTTAAGACACCTTTAGAGCCACTAAAAAATCTCAATAGTCAAAGTAAAATGGGTCCATTGTGCCGATGAATACCATATCTCCATATACTGTTTACCCAATGGAAATTCATCAAATCGTGCATGCTAGATTCAAGGAACACACCACATTTATAGTAGATTCCATTGTCAATGATATGCCGTGAAGATAAGAGGTCAGCCGTAAGAAGAGCACCATGTTGTGTCTGTCATAGTAAAACATCACCTTTAAGGGAGCTTTTAATAGATAAAGGTCCGGTTCATATCATGTGGAATACTATTTTCCATGAATACCTTGGTGATCCAAGCCGTGATAGAGGGGTCAACTATATCCCAATTCTTTTGATAGAAGATTGAGAGGAAGCCATTTGGACCGGTGATTTGAAGAGTCTCATTTGAAATATTGTAGATTTTACTTCTCTCTAACAAGGTCAAGCTTGAAGCCTTTTGTCAACATGACTAACCAAAGAGAGAGAACATGGCTTGAGGAAAGGGGGTCACTGGTTCTTCCATATGAGGGTCCATAAAGAATTGCCAAATCATAGCCTGAAGGGATTCTTTGCCATTGATCCATGTCCTAATTGCATATTTCAGATAAAGAATATCATCTTTACCTCTTCTCCGTTTTGTGGAGAGATGGAAATATCGCGTGTTACGTTCACCGTCCTCAATCCAACTAAGATGCAATTTCTGGTGCTGATAAGTTTTTCTTGAGATAGAATGTCTTCGTAATCCAACTATAATTCCTTGTCAAACTTAGTCAGGAAATCCAAATGATCTTTTGAGAGAGAATGCTGGACTCCCTCAATTCTATCGTTACATTTATTCTTCCGATAGAATACATTCTTGGAGACTCTTTTATTCCATTCTTTGGATTTTGAAGCAAAATTATCAAGAGCCCCTGCAAATTATTATGAGTAACATTCCAAGCGTTAAGAAGAAAATTATAAAAGTCATTGTGTTTCATCCAGCAAGCTTTGAATCAAAAGGGCCTGTCAATATACTCTATGATATGTATACGCTCTAGAGCTAGAAGGATTTGGCGGTGATCGGAATGCACATGAGGTAGACGGTAAGCGGAGAAGCCATGATATTAAGACAACCACCTAGAGTTGCAAAAAGCTTTATCCAACCATTGTTCAATCTCATGAGTATTATGTACAAATTTGGACCATGTGAAATGTGGGCCATCGAATGGTAGTTCTAGCAAATCGGCCATGTTGACAAGCCCCTGAAGCCTATTCAAAGTTGAGCCACAGGCATCGGATTACATAGATATTTATATATCGTATCTATGTAGACAATGATTTTATTTTCTTCTACCCCGCACAGATATTTACATATGAATTAGATTTTCTATATAAGATCTACATTTGATTTCATATATTTAGATGCTCATATCAATGTTTTTCTTTATAACATTTATGCATTTCATTAACATCAATAATCATGGAAACGTCATGAAACACATTTATCAAATATAAATGTATAGAGTAAATGATATATTCTCATGCAAAAATTATTTTGTAATAAACCAGAGTAATACATTTATGAATGATAATTATCTTTAAAAGGATCATAAATGTATCAAGTAAATGTATGCACATTTTCAAAGTAGAAACAAAATGCAAAAGGTATTTTTTT
Source organism: Gentiana macrophylla (assembly GCA_026214975.1). Lineage (NCBI taxonomy): Eukaryota > Viridiplantae > Streptophyta > Magnoliopsida > Gentianales > Gentianaceae > Gentiana > Gentiana macrophylla. The sequence goes on from CM047813.1 coordinate 52,869,079, forward strand.
TAATCATATTGTGTAGCGTGTTTATAATTAATGAATTAATACATACTTTAAAATAGTAGTACTGAATTTTGTTGTTAATGTTACAATTTTATGAACTTTATTTAACCGAAACACATGCAACGCGCATTTATTTTGCAGGAAATACTACAGTCCAGTCAGTATTGAAAAACTGGACTGTCCAGTTTATTGTTCGATTAATATTAAAATAATATTAACAGTTAGATTGATGTGATGCATCTTTAGTTATTATGTACCATAAATAAGAATTTAACTTGTTAAACAGGTCACCGGTCATCAAATTAAACAAAACAAAATAATAATAAAAAAAAACACACGCAGAACATATTAACAGCGATTGCGTTTTTTTTCTTCTTCTAGGAATTGATTGACCATAGCCGTATTCTATATTATGGCGTTTTCTATAGTTAATCGTAATATTGATTGTCTAATGAAGGCGTATCTTGTATCTGGATTAAGTGGTGGTTTCCTGAAGGCCAAAAAAAAAAAAAAAAAACAAAAAAATGATGCTCCTTATTTGGTTGATCTGCTTATTAAACTAATGACGTCGATGGCAAACAAAGATGGTAATTATTGAGAAGAAAAAAAAAAATCATTTATTGATTGTAATATTGAGAAGAACAAAATCCTTTTATTGATAAAGCGGCCGGAAAAATTTGGTTAACACCATCTATGGCAAGAACGGAAAGATGAACACAAATGTTGATAAAAATGAAAAACCTAAAAAAAAAACTCCCATATTAATTAAATGGAGTGCCAATGAAATAGATGATCTACTGAGGAAAACAGAATCGAAAGAGAATCGATTTAACATGATTTTTTTTCCAGGCAACCTAGTTACACTTGAGCCGGTGATGATGATCGTCGTATGAAGGGAAAATTAGATTTTTCGTCCGGTAACTTTACCCTTTTTCGATTTTAGTCCTGTTTTTGCTCCGGTTGGAATTTCAGTCCGGTATGTTTTTAAAAATTGGATTTTTCGTTCTTTTACGCCGGAGTGCTGATGTGGCGTTTTTTTTCCGGTAAAACTTGATGACGTGGCTGCCTGTTCTAATGCCACGTAATAATGATGTGGCAGCCAGGTCATCAAGTTTCACCGGAAAAAAATGCCACAGCAGTACTCTAGCGTAAAAGGGCTAAAAATCCAATTTATTTAAAACATACTGGACTGAAATTCCAACCGGAGCAAAAACAGGACTAAAATTGAAAAAGGGTAAAGTTACCGGACGAAAAATCCAATTTCCCCTCGTTTGAAAGAAAACAACGACTTTCGTTTTTTTTAAGCGTAAAAAAGTTTTTTCTTTTTTCTTTTTGGAAAAAAGTTTACAGGTTTATTAGGTTAAAAAAACTGATCAAGTAAAAATTATTAAGTGTGTTACTATACACATTAGTTATGGTGTACTAAAAAATGATCCACGCATTTAATTATTTATATAGGTTTTCTACGGTAGAGATTAGAAACTGGATAATCCCCTTAAAATACACAACTGGACTGTAGCCGCTCCCTTATTTTGCTAGTATCTATACTATATAATAAAGAATATCCGTTTTATAACAATTACCCATTATTTTGAACCAAACCCTGCTAATGATCCGGGAAAACACGATCACTCCACCTTATCGGTTTTCTTAAATAAATAAATAAAAACAAAAAACAAAAAAATATGACCTAATCTGCTGAAAATTCTCACACCTCCGACAAACTCGATCAGCAATAGTCCTCTTACTTTCAAATACTATTCATTGCTGAAATTTTGGGACCACCTCACGAGAATCATTCACATATACGGCATCGAGGTGCATCGACGAAGACGTTCTGTTACAAGATATTCGATTTTCGGAGCGACGAGGTGCATCGACGAGGTGCTTCAGTTTTCAAGGTACATGTTCGTTCTCCTGCATAAGATAAATTTAATTTCTACCACTATATTCAGGCCGTTGATTCCAGTTTGGTTACTTATCCTGCCAATTTCTAGGTTATCTTTATTTTGTCTCCGTTAATTTGTTGTGAATTTTCACTGGATATTATTTCATGTTCATTATAATTGTAAGATGATTTCACCATGTTCATTTGCATTGCAGCTAACTTAAATTAGTGAAATTACATTAATATGTTGTGTGTGATGCAGGCGATATGTTGTCTTACGTGGGATGGATCTTGGCAAATGAATACATTGGCCAAAGTCAGTATTTCTTTTATGGGTGGTGTTACTTAATTTTTGTCCTTGAGCTTTACTAATATTTTTTCATATTTGCCATAAGCACGTACGGTTGTAAAGTAATGCAATAAAGTTGGTGTTCATTACTGAATCAGACATGAATGATTCATATGAGGAAATTCTCAGAAAAGATCATGGGGCGTTGAGACGTTTAACATGCTGCAATTGCTGATAGTTTTTACCAAAAGATACTTGTAGTCTAAAACCCAATAAGTCCTGTGAATCATCTTGGATTAATATTAGTATAAACTGTGTTTGTGCTTATACTTCGTTATTTATGCTCAGATGAGTGCATATTTTTCTCCTGCATTCTGCAGCTATTACCTATAAGTTTGTCAATGTTCATTCCATGGTGCTTTATTGGAACTTCTGCTAATTTGGCATTCTCTTGCTTTTTCTTTATTATTGGACTATATTGTCGACGTTGTTAATGGACTTTGGAGGGTCTTGACATTTTTTATTCTCCATTACAATTCTTTGCATTTATAGTTTCTCCTTTAGGCTTGGTCTATACTTTCATGAGCATGGCTTCTTGGGGACTTGGATCCTCTTTGTAGAGAAAATAAAATTGATCTTTGTTGTGCTTAATTAAAAGTGTCATGTGGAAAATAAAGGATCCAAGCCATGGATTTTTTTCCACCCTTGGCAATTAAACGTTGTCCCTTTAGGCCTCTCTTTTTACTTTTCGATTGTCTTTACGTAAGTAGTCATTTTGTTTGGTTGGTTAAAGTGCATGTTCTTCAAAACTTCACAGAAATTTGATGGTTTAAATAGAAGACTAATAACATGATGCTTTAATGCTTCGTTTTGGAACATCAAGTAGCTAGTATTATATAAAAACTTCTTCTCTATTACTACAAAAAAATTGCTTCAAGATGCTGAAACATGGAACTAAAATGAAATACAAGGTTCAAAAAGAACCATCAACAGTCAAGCTATGTCTACCCATATTTCTTTAAACCTTATGTAATGTAAAATGCTTGGCTAGAGCCGTATGTCCGTTAGGATTCAAGCGATTCTGAGCTTACAAACATTCACTTTACCGCCTATCATACAATTATAGAGCTCTAAAGCCATCTATAAGGAGAGATCATGCAATTGCACCAACACCGAAAAACAAATCAAACTTAAGTCTGCAATTTCATTTTTATGTTTTATGGGAGGGATGATAGCTGATTTTTGGGGTGGGTGAAACATATATAATATGACATGCTCTTTTGATCCTCTATCGTGAAAAAGAAGGAAAAATGTGGAAGTAAATCACAGGTGCATCTCCCTATTTCTATGATAAATACAAGGCGGGGATACATACTTTTTGGTGTTGATGTAGCTATTTCCGTCTTTCCTCCTCTTCATCTTCCTTTGGTTTTGCTTTCTTTTAATTGTTCCACAAATGGCATCTACTGATTGTTGAACATGGTTCCCTCTTGTTTCAATTGTTGGAGAAAAAAAGCCCTTTTTGAAGGGTTGAATAGTCAACTTTAGCGCGATTTGCGGATAGACTCCGATGTATGTCATCGAGAGTTAATGATATCATTAAATACTTCATACGGAGTGGTTGATGATGGGCTTTTGAATCACTCGATTCGGATATCGGGTGAATGAGAAATTAATGCCTAAAGTTGGTTGAAAATGTGTTGGAGATAAGAGTTGAAGGGAGTACCTCAACTCATTCTCCCACATTGGAAAGATGGGAGATTTGTGCTCCATATATAAGAGCTAGTGTATTCTCTTATAGATGTGCCCCAAGGGGCAAGGCACTTTTGTGTAGGAGGGAGGACTTAGATTATTCCACACGCGCGCGCGCGCGCCGCCGTCCGTCCGGCTCGGCTCGTGCTCGAGCTCGAGCTCGAGCTCGGTTCGGGTGTTACTATTAATTTTTTGGACAAAATTTCTTTATGAAATTAACCATAAATTAATTTTGGAATATTATTGTGTTATTCGACCAATCAGAATTCATTGAGTCGTTCGACCAATCAGAATTCGACGACACATCATCCGACCAATCGAGGAGTTGATTATTTCAAATTAATCATATTAATTTTCGCTTCAATGACTTTTCTTGCGGGAAAAGTCGGCCATTACTTTTCCAAGGGAAAAGTTTGATGATGTGTCTCGGCCAATCATATTTGAGCATTGGTTCCTACTCTCCACTATATAAAGAACCCCATGGATGAGAGTTTAAGCATCGATTTTTCTCTTGTGTCTTTCCACCACAAAGAGTCAGTCATATAGATCTAGATATTGAGTCGAAGGGAAGTCGGAGCACTATGTAAGTTCGCCGGAGCTCGGGTTTTTGAAGTGCCTCTAATTCCGAGACGAAAGCCGTTGTATCTTGGGAGACAGTTGCTACTACCGTGGGCACCATACCGGAGCAATTTGTCTTAAGGAAAGAGTAACTACTCGCCTCGGTTTGATCTCTAGTCCTTTATTTTCTACATCAAACTTTTATTGTTCCTTGTTTGAGTTAGATATGCATGATAGTATAGATTGTGTTAGATCTGTTAGATAATATGACTGTTTATATTCGCATTATTTATTATCTAATTTAACAGTCCATAATTAGTTCCGTAAATTACGGATCCGTTCCGTAAATCACTCCACACACGACACCTATCCCAACATCAATCTCTGTAATTTTGTTGATGTTTCACGAAGTTGTTGGGAAGACAATCGAAATGTCAAAGGAACGCGTAACACGACTACATTTCGTTGCCTTGGTGGAAAACAAATGCGGCTGCGACACTTAATTTTGCACGTGGCTGCTTCTAATGAAGCAAAACAGAGGATCCAATTGCCATCTTAGGTCGATTGTTTTTCTTCTGGTTTTGGGTTTCACTGTGATATGTCCAAGGTGATGAATAGTTTAACTTCGGAAGATTTCTTTCAAGTCTGCGACATGATAACTTTCGAGACATCTCTTTTGGGATAAAGATACAAATAAGCGCATGTGTTCTTTTATGGAAAGTTCTATTTCATATTACTATTGAAACATGTAAGCCGTACCGTTCTTGGGTGATTGAAACCATATTTTTTCCCTCAGCTAAAGTGGACTTTGTCGATATTGCCCCTTTGTTTTCAATTTTCCTGTAGGGTCCTTTCTTTTCATTTAAGAAGTTCAAGTTCACCGTGACAAATCTATGTGGTTAGACAATATAATCTATCAGATGTACATGCTGTGAAAGCATTTATATTGATATATTGATAATTTTCTATTATATGGATATGTATGCACTTTATTCAATAAATTTTTTTAAAGGTGAGAAGATTTTGAGTAGTTAAAATATTTGAAAAATGATATGATTGTATTCTAAAATGGCACGTATTATGTGACAGCTATTTTTAAGTGGCAATTATTGTATTCTCATCGTGTATTGTATTTTGTATTGTTTTAACTGATCTTCTCTATGATTTCATAATGAAATGATTTTGTACATGGTTGTCGAAATTTTCTTTTTTTCCTTAATTGAAAATTATGAATTCACTTCCATTTTTAGTTGTTAAACAATTTTTATTGTTTTATTACCCCATGCATTGTCATATGTGTGAAATTGCATCATCTGAACATCCACACCTTTTTATTAGAAATATTATGTTTCTTTCTCGGTAATAAATGCTAGGAAATTACAATAGTTTATCACAAGATACAAGTGCCAACACAGTACATAGAACATATCCAGTTTATTGCTGTCAAAAAACCTCCTCCTTCATTTACATATCAATCTGCACATGAATACAAAGGTAAGGCATCAAATGCTTGACAAGAAATGAACACATGAAACCCATAGTCTTTAAGCATAAAGCACTTATCGAGATTAGCAAATCGTGCCAGTTAGGGAGGGCGGTGCAACCTGCACCTTTCTAATTAAGGACGTTGAGCACCGGTCTTTCAAAGCTCATTTTCCTGGTGTACAGTACTTTATAAATAGGCTCTTCGATCTGTGCCCCCGTAGTTAGAAGTTTAATCACATTTGTCAACTGGAGAAAATCCCGCCCTGTCAGTGGGGATATCCCTCAAATTTAGAACAACCAGTAATTTCCTAGAGGCAGAGGCTGTTGTTGTAACTGATGCCGATAATGTCACAGTTTAGGAAAATGTGGATGCTCAAACGGCCTATTCAGAAGAGACCCGTCAAAAAGATGACCTTGTTGCTGAATGATGATGATGATGAAAATGATGATTTATGGTTGAGCCATTTTCATGGTTCTGAATCATTTGTCTAAAAGGAAGAAAAGGTACAACCCCTTTCTGCCGCTTTCTAAAAGCATTTGTCTAAAAGCATTTTGATTTGTACTCGATTGTACAGGATGTCGAATATATGAACCCATTTCTCCGCAATTCTATCCATACATTTGTCCCCGTGTTATGCTTCTGTATTTGCCTTTGATTTGAATATCCAAAATTGGTCATTTCCCAATCAACTTGAGATTTTGAGAGAGTTGTAATGATGTAGTACGAATATTACAAACGGGTAATCGGATAATTCTAATTAGGAAAACAGTACAAGAATAAGAATATTGAATGTAATTTGGACTGAATTCTTGAGAGAGCTGCCTACGTATCCAATTTAATGATAGAAAACAAAATTTGAAGATACAGTTGATCACACCATTAATGCAGAATAATTCTTATAATTAATGTTAAATGATTCTTATGATTGTATTTTGATTACATATGATCTTTGTAATAAATGTTGCTTAGATGCTAAGTAGTATAAGCCTATAAATTCTCTATTGTATCATTGGAAAAAAAAAAAATTCAATAAGAAACCACCTTTCAGAGTCTCTTCCACTATTCTGATTTTCTTTTGGTATCGAGAGGCAGCAGGGGTTCGAGTGCCTTAACATTGGTGAACCCTCGCCCGATCCCTCTTCCGCTTTTTAACATTTTCTTTTAGACTCGTCCCATTCCCAAGCATAATCCCCCCATCAACTTTTCCATATACCACCAATTCATTATGTTTTGAAACCCACTATTCCTATTTCCCTTATCATGCTGTTGATGAATCCAGCTTTTAGTTTTACGTGTGAATTCCATGAAAAAAAAAAAAAAACAAAAACCCTTTTTCTTTCTAGCCGGTTTCCAACTTTTTATTATTCATAATAAATAAATAATCTTATATACATAGCATCTATTATTTATTTATTTTTGGTATCTCGTTCTACATCTATTTTATTTACGTGATTAAAGAATGCAGTCACAGTGTGAATCACAATTGGAGGCCGATGTCACGCCTCATTCTTCTACCACAATCGATTCAATCTCCAAACTAATGGACTCGGAAGAGCCGAACAAAACGTGCGCCAAGTGGAGATGCCTCCAACGAAAAAAAAATCACAACTATGGACTCCGACAGAACCGCCGGAGTGGAGATGCCCTCCAAAATCACAACTATGGACTCCGGAAGAGCCGAAAAAGACGTGCGCCGGAGTGGAGATGCCCTCCACAAATATCACACCTATGGACTCCGGAAGAACAACCGGAGTGGAGATGCCCTCCAAAATCACTACTATGGACTCCGAAAGAACCGTTGGAATGGAGATGCCCTCCAAATTATGCCAAGACAAACTCAGCCTCCAAACCCGGCCTCGTTTGAGGGAGGGTGATAGAAAACAAAATTTGAAGATACAGTTGATCACACCATTAACGCAGAATAATTCTTATAATTAATGTTAAATGATTCTTATGATTGTATTTTGATTACATATGATCTTTGTAATAAATGTTGCTTAGATGCTAAGTAGTATAAGCCTATAAATTCTCTATTGTATCATTGGAAAAAAAACAATTCAATAAGAAACCACCTTTCAGAGTCTCTTCCACTATTCTGATTTTCTTTATTTAAGTCGTAAACTGGAATCAAGTCCCCCTCGTAGTTCAGGGTGTTCTTTATATAGTAGTAGATCGTGTGTCTCTTCCTAGACGTGCTGGGAAGTTATTATCGATTATCTTCTGGACGTGGGGTCTACCCACGTCCGTAAGCAGTTGAGACGTTGTTGACCCGGTCTTCACCACGCTCAATCATATTTCTCGTCCGTAAACCATTCGTCGTGACACGGTGGAGTCCGCTCCTCCGACTATTCTATCCAAATGTCTTGATATGGTCGCACTTGGTGGTCCGCTTGGTCGCTCGCTTATCTTTATTATCTAACTTTGGGCCTGGCCCAATTATAAATAATCCGACCCACTGGGCCCATATCATCATAAGTCCCCCCAGACTAGGGTGGACTGCTTTACAGCTTCTCTAGCCTGAAACGCTTCTGCTTCCGTTATTAATATTACGCGAAACGAGGCGAAGTTGCACCCATCCCTTATCATTATAACCGTAGACTCAACCCTTACGTCGCATCATTTCTTGTCACATAACCATTTCTCTTTCCACATTACTCTTATAATTTAAACTTTTGGAAACGCCTCTTTGCAACCGCAAGTAAGTCTTTATCTATTTTATTCTGCATTTCGTTGATCTTTCATGAGTTTGAGAGCCAATACTGCTTCTAGTGAATCCGTAGAGAAATTGTTTGAATCCCCAGAGAAAATATCCAGAGCCATAGATAGTGAGGAAGTGAATTCATCTAACCCTGTGTTTTGCCCTGAACCTGTAATACATTCCGATCATCCATCCTCCTCAATTGATTTAAGAAACACCTCCACTTTTGGAGATAACCCATTGTGTCTTTTGCCTCCTCACCTTTTGCCTCCTGGGATATTTACTCCCACTTCAATCGTACACCAGTATCCAAAAGATCACACTGCCTTCTTAACCACTTTAAAGAGAGAAATCAATCGTTTTGACAAAACCAAAGCAAAAATGGCTTGCCACGGTGTTGCCAGCAAACTGACCAAGACTGAGATGGCTGGTTTATTAAAAACCTATAAGATCCGTCTTGAGCCTTCGAAGTTGTTCTTCCTAAACCGACCGAGTATGCTTACAACCCTCCGGCCGGTTTACTCGCACGACACGACACGATCGACTTCACAGTGGATTAAGATTCCCTCTTTCCCCTGGGTGTGTAGAGATAATGAAGTACTATAAGTTAGGAGTTGGCCAGATCCATCCAAATAGCGTTAAATTCCTTATAGGTTTCATGATTTGGTGTCGTCTGAACACCATGCCCTTTTCTGTAAAGTTGTTCAGGAATTTCTACCAGTGTAAGTTGACACAGGTGAGTGGAGGATGGTACCATTTTTGTCGTAGGGCCAGTGCTCCGATTATCCCCATTACTGGCAAAGATAAGACCAAGAAGAAGTGGCAAGAACACTTCTTCTTTGTGAAACATAATTCGGATGCCACTTTAGGGCGGTGGAATACTGCTTCCATGAAGGACAAATTGGAAGACGTCATTGATGAGACACTGTCGCAATATCTTGTGAGTAATAAGATTTCCCTGAGCTTAGACTTTATAAGTTCTACCCTGATATATGCTGCTCAGCTTCATACTGCAGGGCCTGTTGGCTACGTGGAGTTCTCCAAGAAAAAGTACAGAAAATGTATGTTTGTACTTGCATTTTGTTTTGCTTTTTGATTATAGCTTAATTATCTTTTTCCTCTTGTAGTGGCCAATGTAGATGACTTGATCAATATCGACGTTGACGAGGAGGAGTAAACGGAACAGATGGTAGAAGATTCTGAGCGGACTTTGTCCGTTATTCCAGGAGGTGGTGAAGTTTCTGGTCAGCAAGAGGATGCAGAGATAGGCACTGGCTCTGGTACTGCTGTGCAGGAAGAAGTTCCTACTGCTGATCCTTCTGCTCAGAATACTCTGAGCACCGTTAATCCTATTGACTTGACTGTTGAAGAAGATCTCCCCGGAGGTCAAACTATCTGGCCGATGCGGTCCCCTCAGACCGTTTCCCAAAGGCAGAAGAAGAGGCATAGATCCACTCCCTCTGGCAGTTCTAGAAGCGGTTCCTCTTTCAACTTTGAGGATATGTCTGCTGATGATTTTGCAGATTCTGTAAGTGGCTTTTCATAAAGTCTTCATTTTTCCTTTCATTTCATTTGGCTCTAAGACATTTTCTTTTGCAGTGTTACCGTCTGGGTAAGGCCTTTGCATAAGAAAACCACTAGCATGGCAAAGACATTTCGCTCTGCACTCAAGGTAATTCAGTTGGACGAGGCCAATGCTAAGGTGGCTAGTTTAGAGGAATCCAACCACGAGGCCAATGCTAAGGTGGCGGGCTGGAAGAAGCCAATCTCATTTGCTCATCCGAGATTGAGAGATTGAAGTCCGATCTTGCCAAAGTCAAGGCTTGATCTTTACTCGGGAGGAGCAGCTTGAAATTGAGAGATCAGCGTCTGAAGAAAATGGATGAGGAGCATCTGCAACATCTTACCACAGTTAAGAAGATGAAAGCTGACTTTGATGAAACTCTGAGGCAGATGGAGGAAATTCCTGCCCAGAATGTTGTTCAGAAGGTTGTTGCTGGGTATAAATCTTCTCCTCAAATCCATGAAGAAATCCAGATCATCCTAGCTCCGGCGCTGCGCAGAGGATTGATGACGTAGATCAAGTGAAATTAAAATACTTGACCACCATAAACCAATACTAGCAAGAGGACTAGGTCCATCGTAGTATAGCTATAGCGAATCAAGGTCGATCCCATAGGGAACCAAATGTGGATCATTTATATACAAACAATTAATCATTCATGCCAAGGACACAAAAGCGGTCTACGACCAACAAAAGACAGGAAAGATAAAGGACACGACTCGACACAACACATAAACAACGTAATTAACCTCCCCAATTATCATGTTATCGTTTGGATCTAGAGATTCTATATAATTAAGCTAGACTCGACAACTATTAATCCGATCCGTATTTCTTTTATATTGGCTACGGAGTCATCCCCAAACTAGATCTAGCTCGGGTAGGCCATCCGCATCACTATGCTACATCACGTGACTTCGCTTTTTCGGCCTCCATCTCATATGACTCGCACGCTTACAAAACTAGGGATGCCGATATTAACCGTATTCCTCACCTAGGCAACATTCCTTTTTTCAGGCGTACTTCCTAGACGATCGCATCAGTCTCCGTCCCATTAACACTAACTTTTAGGTATCATGCTAATCTACGATTTACGTATAACTAGGTGAGCTCAATTCTCTAATACAGAACAGATCTAGATCTAGATCTCGCTGAAAGTCCCGGAAGATCAATTCATGAGCCGACCTAGGAGCCCTATATTGGTATTTCCTAATCATACGCTAATTAAAACAGACGAGCAACGTAGCCGTAGCCATACCTACTAAGATAAGAAATTCTAGGTGGACAATCACACCATAAAGACGTGGCTAGATTGACGCGGTGAAAACCTAAATCTTAGCGTTTCTACATACGTAACGGATAAAATAGAGACTCATAAAGCAATTATATATATCTACTAAAAACACGGTTGTCGATCATACCAAAGTCATCTATAGGTCACCGGATAATAGATCTGGGCGTGTGGATCCTTATAGACAAGGAATCCCCACTTCCTCATATCGTATCCTTAGATCTACATCGTCCGGTGAAGAACGAACAACCTCAAACGATAAATAATAATTGGGGTCTTAATTACAAAGAACTAAGAACAAATAAATACAAGAACTTACATTATTGCAGATCTTGCATAAAAACTGCTCTAAGAAAAACTGAAGATTTTATTATAAACTGAGAAGTGTAATGAAAATGTATTGTGTAAAGAAGTGTGTAAAAGGCGTGTATTGTATGCCTTTATTTATAGGGGTTCAAGCTAATTAAGAGATATACATCAAAATGTCAAAACAAATAAGAGATAACTCTCGGCCGATCTCAAAATAAAAACAAGATGAAGTGCGCCCCCCCTATGCATATCCTCATGTTGGCGCCACACTTTGAGTGGTTTGCTCCTCTTTTCGTGCTTATCCAATCTTTATCTTGAATTTCCTTTGATTTATCTTGAGATTTAATTCTTCCATTTGTATTTATCCTCCATAATTATCCAAATCTGCAAAATAGATATTTATCCCAAAATAAATCATATTTAAATAAAACGGATAAATATAATAAAAACGGATAAATACCGATTTATAAATAAAAATGATAAATACCATAAAAATGGATAAATACCAAATTATATTTTATAAATCACAAAACATTAAATAATACATATAAACATGTGATTTAATATAAAATACATATTATTAATCTCGATTTAAGGTCAACGTTGATGACTTTTACGGGTATAATTTGACCGTCATCAACTACCCCCCACTTAGACTTTGATCGTCCCGAACAAAGCATCAATAAGTCATTCCCCAAGAAAACAATTGCCATGGTCAATTCATACTTACGCGAGAAGCTCGAGTCAACTCATACCAGTCATGCTCATAAGATATCCATTATTCACTACTCTCTATGAACCGAAGTGATGTGTGCATGTGCATTCAGTTTTATATAATCGAAGCAAGATTAGAGTTTATGCTAACTTTGTAATCTCAACTTACCAACATCAGCATTCCCACTTCTTAAGCCTCGCAATGGGTAAAGACATGGTGCAATAAGCAAGAGCATCATCTAGAAAGTTTTTGGACTTGGAGACCGAGAAAAATACTCGAAGCCTCTTAAAAAGTTTGAATTTTTTTTTCACATTTTCATATCTTCAAGCATTAACACATCTCAAGAAGGAAGCTTGCTTTAAAAGTAAATTATGCATTGCAAGAATCCCCTTTCACGGATTGGTCAATAACATGAATATTACCACAAGCGCGAGGCTACTTTGGTAATGTTACTACAAGCCCAGTGTTTAACTTATTGTCAAAACAAAGATAATTCTCAAGCTTATTACTCCGCTTTGATGGCCAGAAGATAAGAATACATCAGCAGATAAATATCGACACTAAGTCTGCATAACCAATCATCTACGCAATATACACATAATTCTCTTTAGTTATTATAATTTGTGCGGTACTCGTCGATTCATTTTGAGTAATCAAATAATAAATAACTACTTGCAATAGTTGGCATGAATATCCTTAAGTTTACATTCACATAAGTATAATATGATCACGTAATTATGCAACTTGGTTCCTTTCCTATCAATTCTTAGCTAGGAACTCACAATTCTAAGGGTACGAGATATAATTAATTTGGCATTTATGCAATTTTTTTTATTCTTTTTACCGTTTCATTCAATTGTTCAATTATAGCATCATGGCTAAGTCTCCTACACCCCACTTAAACTTGGCACTGTCCCCAATGACAAATAAAAATGAGAATTTAAGAAAAAGACTTAGCTCTGGAAACGGCTCTCAAGTAGATGCAGAACATCGGAGTTATCCAAGCACGTCGGGGAATTGCAAGAGCAAACCTGCTTAAGCAAACCAAATAGAAACTCCACGAAACCGTTAATAACATGTCAATGGAACGTATAAAATAATGTGGCAGTAATTAGATATAAAATATCCAAAAACAAATTAAGCCACTTTATTCCATACGACCAATGACAAGGAAAACCAAAGAGTTAAAACTACTAGTTCAGATGCAAAAAGAAAAATACTAAATAGAAAGAAATATAAACAATCAACAAAAAAGATTATAGTCTTCATCGAAATCCTCCATCACAAAAATATTCTTAAAACCGGGTGGAGAAGACAAAGATCAAAAAGCATTACCCCATGTGCGAAAACACGAGGTCTACCGGATTGATAAGGTTTTTAATCTAGCGGAAAAGAGACACTCGGTAAGGTATAACAGATTCAATGTGACCTATTGGTAAAAGATAGGATCAGAAACTCGGCGCAGACGCTTCACGTTTGGATTGGATATCATCAACTTAGGGAGATGTAGCTTCTCCTCGAAATTACTAATAACTCAATGTATCACGTAAAAGTCATAACCGTCATCAACAAGGTCGGATCGGTGTGATTGCTTAGAACAAAACTCATCATATATATGCCGGAATGGTCAGCAAAAGTGTGAAATTTAATATCTTCCGGTAGAGAGAGAAGTTGTATTTTGATCGAACCAAAAACTTTTAAAATATAGCTAGGTTCAGAGCTACACGTACCCTAGCTAGGATCATGAAAACCAAAATGATAAAAGATAATCATTAAAACTTAGCAATATTCAAATTCCGCAACAAAAGGGTATGTTGTAAAGAAAATGGAAGTTGAGAGTATGATGGGTTTAGAAAAAGACATACATAAGGATGGTAAGAACAGATAAAGGGTGGGTAAGAAATCGTGTTTTGGGTGGGTATTGTTTAAGGGATTGGGTAGGGTGGGAGAGTGAAATAGATGGAAAGAAAGAGAGGGAATGGAAGAATGATATTAGAAATGTGAACTGTGAGGCAGAATGGTGAGAGAATAGAAAGGTTAAAGGGTGAAAAGGTACAAAGGAAAGGATAAGGATAGTTGCAGAACGAATTGCACACAACTTTGGATTTTCACTTGGATCGCCTTTCTAAAAAGTTTTGGAAGTTGACCAACACTTGTTCTTGTTCGCACCAATCATTCTCTGTTACATTTTCAGTAATTCTCAAGTTCTCTTAATGCTTCCATCTTAAGGTTGATTGCTAAATTTCCTTTTCTTTAGCAATTTCTCGAATCTCCTAAGAAACTCTAATTCACGTGGCCTATATTGAGTAAAAAAGTTTTGCACATCCTTAGCCTAATGGCCATCGGAACACGGCAAAATAAAAAACCTCAACATATGTCACGTTACTCTTATTTCACTCAACGAAAACAAAACCTAAAATCCTAAAAAGAAATCCTAAGGGTTTTAAAGAAGTAGTTCTGAGTTTAAAGTCCTCAGCTCGACTTTCCAAAAAGCATCCTTGTCAGTCATCCTTCTTGGATTGCCAGATATTGACCCCTTGAGCACTATATGAGGTGGGCTCGTTGCTTTTGCAGATTAATATCCTTCCCTTGGTTGTGAGACCTAGGAAATGACATTTATCCTTACCATTTATACGAAGCTCCTACCTCGGCTCACGTTTTAGGAATTAGTGAATTCCAAGAAGATTTAGTCCTAGGGACCCATTTTAATCACATCCTCTATAATGCTGCTTCATTATGCTCTCTCAAAACTCAACGTCTTCTTTAGATTGCGAATGCTTAACTACACAAATTATTGCTCCCATGGCCACTAGAAGCAATCTCATGCATAGGACAATGAGATTTTGATAGAACTACGAGGAACTCTTTATTCACTGCTTCCATTCAACAACTACATGTTTCACTACACCCTCTAGATGAGACAGATTTGGGGGCAGAACCTTCGGCACTAATAAAATTAATCTTACAAACCAACTCCGGGCTAAGATTCTCATTCAGGTTCATGTAAAGACTAACTTATGTTCAAAAAACCAAAAGATAGTAAAACATAAGCACAAAAGGTAGTACCTTGCCTTAAACATTGTACCACGAATAATTCGAACCTTTTAATATTTATTTTCTCGGAGCCATCTTGGTGCTTTAAAGGTGTTGCTTCCATCACTTTTCCCATCGTAGATTCGTAGCTCCACATGTTGCTGGGTTATTTTCTCAGCGCCCGCAAAAAATTACTGACTCGGATTATTGCTTCCCTGGTTTCTGCAGACAGAAGAAAAACAAAACGGACCGTAGACTGATTTTAACATGGTTTCCCATGCTGCTATCAGACCTACGGATTAAACATACGGAGGTAAACAGACACGCGAAATTCCGAAAAATCGAATCGAGGCTTCTTTGGCGGCAAGAGGCGCCTCGGCTGGGAGCAAAACCGATTTTCCAGTTACGGAATTTTTACCTGAGAGCGATAAACCAGGGGACTCAAAAACGTAAAAACAGACTCTAAGACAGAAAACTTAACATGAATAAAAAATTATCTATATATAAAATTGACCGTTGGTTCCCCGGCAACGGCGCCAAAAACTTGATGACGTAGATCAAGTGAAATTAAAATACTTGACCACCATAAACCAATACTAGCAAGAGGACTAGGTCCATCTTAGTATAGCTATAGCGAATCAAGGTCGATCCCACAGGGAACCAATTGTGGATCATTTATATACAAACAATTAATCATTCATGCCAAGGACACAAAAGCGGTCTACGACCAACAAAAGACAGGAAAGATAAAGGACACGACTCGATACAACACATAAACAACGTAATTAACCTCCCCAATTATCATGTTATCGTTTGGATCTAGAGATTCTATAAAATTAAGCTAGACACGACAACTATTAATCCGATCCGTATTTCTTTTATATTGGCTACGGGAGTCATCCCCTAAACTAGATCTAGCTCCGGGTAGGCCATCCAGATCACTATGCTATATCACGTGACTTCGCTTTTTCGGCCTCCATCTCATAGGACTCGCACGCTTACAAAACTAGGGATGCCGATATTAACCGTATTCCTCACCTAGGCAACATTCCTTTTTTCAGGCGTACTTCCTAGACGATCGCATCATTCTCCGTCCCATTAACACTAACTTTTAGGTATCATGCTAATCTACGATTTACGTATAACTAGGTGAGCTCAATTCCCTAATACAGAACAGATCTAGATCTAGATCTCGCTGAAAGTCCCGGAAGATCAATTCATGAGCCGACCTAGGAGCCCTATACTGGTATTTCCTAATCATACGCTAATTAAAACAGACTAGCAATGTAGCCGTAGCCATACCTACTAAGATAAGAAATTCTAGGTGGACAATCACACCATAAAGACGTGTCTAGATTGACGCGGCGAAAACCTAAATCTTAGCGTTTCTACATACGTAACGGATAAAATAGAGACTCATAAAGCAATTATATACATCTACTAAAAACACGATTGTCGATCATTCCAAAGTCATCTATAGGTCACCGGATAACAGATCTGGGCGTGTGGATCCTTATAGACAAGGTATCCCCACTTCCTCATATCGTATCCTTAGATCTACATCGTCCGGTGAAGAACGAACAACCTCAAACGATAAATAATAACTGGGGACTTAATTACAAAGAACTAAGAACAAATAAATACAAGAACTTACATTATTGCAGATCTTGCATAAAAACTGCTCTAAGAAAAACTGAAGATTTTATTATAAACTGAGAAGTGTAATGAAAATGTATTGTGTAAAGAAGTGTGTAAAAGGCGTGTATTGTATGCCTTTATTTATAGGGGTTCAAGCTAATTAAGAGATATACATCAAAATGTCAAAACAAATAAGAGATAACTCTCGGCCCATCTCAAAATAAAAACAAGATGAAGTGCACCCCCCCCCCCTTATGCGTATCCTCATGTTGGCGCCACACTTTGAGTGGTTTGCTCCTCTTTTCGTGCTTATCCGATCTTTATCTTGAATTTCCTTTGATTTATCTTGAGATTTAATTCTTCCATTTGTATTTATCCTCCATAATTATCCAAATCTGCAAAATAGATATTTATCCCAAAATAAATCATATTTAAATAAAACGGATAAATATAATAAAAACGGATAAATACCGATTTATAAATAAAAACAGATAAATTCCATAAAAAATGGATACATACCAAATTATATTTTATAAATCACAGAACATTAAATAATACATATAAACATGTGATTTAATGTTAAATACATATTATTAATCTCGATTTAAGGTCAACGTTGATGACTTTTACGGGTATAATTTGACCGTCATCAAGGATATACTCTGGGTGTTGATGAAGCTAAGCCAGCCGACTTAGTGATTAGAACTTTGCCTAATCATAAATTATATGATAAAAAAGCAGGCGAAATCTTCACGAAGCGGTATGACGAGTACAAAAGTGGAGAGGATATTGTCTGCAAGTATGCCAAGAAAAAGCCTGCTCAGCCTTCCACTAGTGCTTCTGCCCAGCCATCCGATACTCCGTATTCTTAATTTGTCTTTTGAAACCATTGTAATTTAGCTGCTTTTTCGAGCAGCTCTTAATGTAATGACCTTGTATGCTATTTTCTGTCAATGACATTTGAGTTTGATATTCTCTGTTTGAATCTTTGAATTTGTACCTTTGAATTTGATATTCTCTGTTTAGAGTTTCATCTTCTGGTTGCTCTGCAAAGAAGTTAGGATTTTTTATCCTTGGCTTCTTTATGTTTCTTTATATGCTGCATAGAACATTAATGTTTTTCGCTCAGAATATTCTTGCTCTGCAAGTTGGATATTAACATTCTTTGATTCTGTGATCTACACAGAACTTTCTTGCACTGCAAGTTTAATACTCTTGGGTTATTGATTTGGGTTTTCTGCCCAGAATGCCCTTGCTCTGCAAGCTTGGCGTTTATAATCTTCAATTGTGTGCCCTGCACAGGATTTTTCTGCGCTGCAAGTTTAGCCTTTGTGTGCTTTTTAATTGGGTCCTCTACCCAGGATGCCCTTGCACTGCAAGTTTGGCTTTTGTATTTTTTAGATGGGATTTCTGCCCAGAATGCCCTGGCACTGCAAGTTTGGCATTTGTATTGTTTAGGTGGGACTTACGCCTGAAATACTTGCGCCATATGTTACTGCTTTTAGTTTTGTGTTTCAACACCAGTTATAATATCATATAACAATCACATAATTAATAGAGATCTATATTCAAGGTAGCAATACTCATAAAAAATGAAATTAATTTAAGGAAAAAATTTCCTTAAATGAACAGCATCCCAACTTCTAGGGACAGTTTTGCCAGAGGCATTAGCTAGTTGATAGGATCCTTTTCCATGCACTTTGATAATTTTATAAGGACCTTCCCAATTTGGGTCTAGCTTTCAGTGGGGCCTTGCTTCGGCATCATTTCTCCTCAATACTAAGTCGCCTTCTTTAAAATACGTGCCTCTAACTTTGGAGTTGTAGTATTGGGCAATCCTCTGCTTGTATTTGGCCATCTCAGATCGGTGCAATGTCGCGTTTATGTTCCAACTCGTCCTGACATGCAAAGATGTCTACCTCCTGTGTTTCGGGCGTTATAATTACATCTGGGAGACTTGTGACCAATCTCTGCCGGTATTACTGCCTCACATCCATATGCTAAGGAGTATGGAGTTTCCTGTGTAGCAGCATTTGGTGTAGTCATGTATGCCCATATGATATTTGGGAGATGGTCTACCCAATGAGACCCCTCTTATTCCAATCTTTTCTTCAGTCCCTGCTTTATCTGCCTATTTGTCTGCTCGACTTGCCCATTGGCTTGGGGATAGGCCATTGATGTAAAGTGTTGGGAGATTCCTAGGTTGGTGCACCAAGTCTGCACTCCTTGATCTTCAAATTGTGTGCCATTATCAGAAATGTGAACTTTAGGGATCCCATACCTGCATAGAATATTTTTCCATAGGAACTTCTGTATTTGGTTGGCTGTGATGGTGGTTAAGGGTTCAGCTTCCACCCACTTAGTGAAATAATCCACTGCCACTACTAAAAACTTGAAATTTCCCGGTGCTCGGGGTAATGGACCCACTAAGTCTACTCCCCATTGATCAAAAGGCCATGGGGATACGATTGGTATCATCTCCTGTACAGGATTATGTGATAAATTACTATGCACCTGGCATGTCCGGCAAGTTCTAACCAGATTCTCTGCGTCACCTTGCATTTCTGGCCAGTAATAACCGTATAGCCTACATTTCCTGGCCAGAGCTCTTGCTCCCAAGTGATTTCAACAAATTCCGAGATGGATTTCCCTTAACACATAATCTCCCTCATCCGGAGTAACGCATCTCAACCAAGGGGCTGCATAGGATTTTCTATACAGAACATCGTTGAACAGAGCATACCTAGCTGAGAGCCTTATCAATTTTCTGGCCTGTACTTTGTTTTCAGGAAGCCTTCCATCTCTTAGATATATTACAATCGGATCCATCCAAGTTTCTGCCTGTGTGATTGGGTGTACTTCAATCTCATCACAACTCTTCTGCTTTACCTGCTCAACTAATACCTTTTTGTTGGACAAGAAATTTGATCCTAGTTTCGATAGAGCATCTGCTCTTGTGTTCTGAGCCCGAGTTATCTGCTCTACTTCCACCATTAAGAAGTTTTTAAAATTCCTCTGTGCCACTGCAAGGTATTTTTTCATGGGACCTTCCTTTGCTTCATATTCTCCCTTGATATGATTTGTCACAAGCTGTGAGTCCGTATAGACTTTCTGGTTTTGCACTTCTAACTTCTGTGCTAGATTTAATCCAGTTATCAGAGCTTCATATTCTGCCTCATTGTTAGTAGCTTGAAAGTCAAAATGAAGTGCGTATGAGAATTCTTCACCTTTTGGGCTAATGAGTAGGAGTCCTGCTCCTGCTCCTTCTTTGTTGGAAGCTCCATCCACATAAAGCTTCCACTGTTCAGCTTTGTTCTTCTCAGCCTTGGTCTGCTCAGCTTTTTGCTCTATAGCCAAGGCTTTTTCTTCTGCCAAGAAATCGGCTAATGTTTGGGCTTTAATTGCTATTCTTGGCTTGTATTCGATATCAAATCCTGCCAATTCAACTACCCACTTTGCCAGTCTTCCAGACATGTCTGGTTTTTCCAAAATTTGCTTCAAAGGTTGGTTTGTTAACACAATCACTAGATGTCTTTGGAAGTATGGTCTTAATTTCCTGGTGGCATGTACTAGAGCTAAGACCAATTTCTCCACCTTAGAATATATAATCTCGAGCCCTTGTAGGGCTTTGCTTACAAAATATACTGGTCTTTGTATCATGCCATGTGGCTTTACCAACACAGCAGTTACTGCTTCATTGCAAAATGACAAGTAAAGGAACAGTATCTCACCTTCCTGTGGAGGAGTTAGAGTTGGCAAGTGACTGATATGATCTTTTAACTCCTGAAAAGCCTGTTTACATTCTTCATTCCACTCAAATGGACTGGCCTTCCTAAGAATTTTGAAGAATGGCAATGATTTCTGTGCAAATTTCGACAAGAATCGGTTTAGAGCTGCTAATCTTCTTGTTAATCGCTGAACTTCTTTGATATTCTTCGGTTCAGGCATGGTCTTCAAAGCTTCCAATTTATCAGGATTGGCCCTGATACTTTCTTTAGATTTCATATAACCTAGGAATTTGCCTGACCTTACTCCAAAAGTACACTTTTTTGGGTTCAATATCATTCCTGTTTGTCTTAAAACTTGGCAAACCTCTGCTACATCTTTCAAATATTGGTCAAGAGTCCTGCTCTTGATCAATAGATCATCCACGTATACTTTCATAGATTTGCCAATCTGTTGTTTGAAAATGGTATTGACTGCCTTTTGATTGGTAGCCCCTGCATTCTTTAATCCGAAAGGCATAGACACATAGTAGTAGGAACCAAATTCAGTAATAAAGGCAGTTTTTACAGCATCTACAGGGTCCATCATAATCTGATGATATCCCTTATAAGCATCTAAAAAAGCAAAAATCTCATAACCAACTGTAGAGTCTATTAGCCTGTCAATTCTAGGGAAGTGTAACTATCTTTAGGACAAGCTTTGTTTAAATCAGTGAAGTCCACACACATTCTCCAACTGCCATCTGGTTTCTTGACTAACACTGGGTTTGCTAGCCATTCTGGGTAGATAACCTCTTTAATCATGTTGGCCTGCAACAATTTTTCCACTTCTTGCTGGATAGCCTGTATCCTTTCTGGGGCAAATGATCTCTTCTTTTGTTTCACTGGTTTCTTGGTTGGGTGGATGTTGAGCTTATGGACTGCCAACTCTGTTGACAATCCAGGCATATCACTTTCCTTCCATGCAAACACATCTTGATAATCTTTCAAAGTCTTGATCAAGATCTCGCTTACATTCACCGGTATCCAAGATCCTATCTTGATCGTGGATTCGAGGTCCGGCTTCATTTAGCATTATTGTTTCCACAGGATCGTTGGACTGCCAACTTTTTTCTTCATCCGGAACCAGGTCTTCCATTGTCACCTGCTGCACTTTCATTTTTCCACTGATCGTGGCTATGTAGCAGTTCTTAGCAGCATCTACATCCCCTTTAACTGTGGCTTCTCCTTCAAAAGTTGGGAATTTCATACTGTTATGTGCTGGTGATACCACTGCCCTCAGATCAATTAGTGCTGGTCTTCCAAGAATCACATTATATGCAGATGGAGCTTTTACCACCACATAATTTACCATCAGAGTCCTGCTCTGTTGTCCTTTGCCAAAAGTCGTCAGCAATTTTAACATGCCCACAGGATGTATAGGTGGTCCTGTAAATCCGAAAAGAGGAGTTGATATAGGAGTCAACTCCGAATCTGCTAGCTTCATTGCTTGGAACGCACTATAATACAGTACATTTCTTGTCTTTGCCGGTGTCTATCTGGATCATTCGACCAGATTTTTCGAATAACCGCTTCTATTACCAGTCCTTCGTTGCTCACGACGGCTGGTAGGGCATCCCTAGGACCGTACTGAACGGTTCCCATAACTTTCTGCTTTTTTGCTTCCCCGTCTTTTCCTGCGCTGCCCCCCTTATCTTCCTGAGCAGCCTTGTTACCTTCTCCTGGTCCCCCCCACAATCGTGTTCACGGTGTTAATCAGGGAGTTTTCTCTATTCCCATCTGCGTCTGGAGACGGATCTTTATGTCTCCTCTGGTTGTACCTGTCATGGCTGTTATTCTGTTTTTTTAAATTCTCTCATTCCTCTGGGATTATCTCCCTGTGCTTGATCGATGCACTCATCGATTTTTCCATCCATTGCTGCCGCGTCGATGTCTCTGATCAGATCCATACACTGTTCAGAATCATGTCCAATGTATTTATGGTACTTACACCACCTGTTGTGGTCTCTCTTCTCCCTTGGACCCCTCAATGGAGGAGGAATCTTGGCGATTCCTTTTCTCTCCATAATCGCCAGTACTTGGTCACGCGGCCTGTTCAGAGGAATAAGGTCTCTGTCCTGTAAAGCACCTTTCTTCCCCAACCTTTCAGAGATAGGAGCAGTTACCCTATCCCAAACAGAATTTTTTTTTTCATTCCTATCCTCAGTCTTTCCTTTTTTAGCATCCCTATGGGATGTTAGTAATATCATCCGCAGTGGAAGCGATTTAAGGATCTAGATCTATAAATTACACGTAATAAAATAACTAGATCAACATCTACAAGGGGGTTGTAGATCATACCTCTTGTATCTCAAAATCCAAGTTGAAGAACCGCAAAAGAAAGATTGCAAGAAGATGTGAAGAGCACCACGATCTTCCGTACGTGTGATCCAAGCAACTCCCGGTGGAAGGAAATCCCCGACTCGAACCCTTCCGATATGCTACCCGGAAAATCTCCAAGATTTTCCCCAACCCCTTGGCCGAAATTTTCCTTCTCCTCTCTAAGAGGTGTAGGTCGAAATTTGTAGTGTGTTAAAAGGCTTGGGAGAACTCTCTTTATATAGGAGAGTAAAACTTAACCTCCAATGATTTAATAATTAATACAAAATCAATTATGATAATCCCATTAAATAAAAGATAATCCCATAATATTCTAGAACAAATCTAGAATAATATTTATCTTTATTTCTTACCATAAATATTTATCCAATAAATATTTTGTGCACATGTCTTATTAATCACAAGAAAACTAATTCCTTGTTGACTAATACATGCCATGGCCGAAAATCACCATTATTGACCTAGTCAATATTATTTTCGACTAACACACTAATTTTGCCAAGATTATGAAAATTGTCTTTTTCACATATTTAATTATTTAGCCCAACTAATTTAATAGTCCACTAAACAATTAATTCACATATCGTTTTAATAAAGTCCAACAAGAACTAAATTAATATTATTAGGATTCGACGTCCGAGAATAGCTATGCTATATTAGGAGGCACGTCGGGGACAATGGACTAATAATCAGCGGCTCCGATAAATCAAATAAATAATTATCTTACGAACAGAATAATTATATTCGATAAATCAATCACAGGAATATGCCACCATAATCCCGTGACTGCACTCCTCCGATTATGAGATTATATTTATCTCCTCACGAGAATAATAATAAGCGTCCATTGATATAATCATTACATATGGATTAATCCTCCATAGACCGTTCATTCTAAATCGGGAAGTTACCGTTAACCCTTTTTAGAACCTCTTATCCTTATTTACCATTAACCCCTAGTGATCAATTAATTCATACAACTCACTGGTAGCTAATCAGTGTAATATGAACTCGCGCGATCGATCGCTTTCTAGGATTAACAAATAAGGAATCGTCTATCTACTTCCATAAATGGAAGGAATGGATTCCGTATCTGTGATAACACATACTACTCACTCAATCCAAAGATAATGCCAAGATGGGGTAATTCGGACCACGGACTCGGTGTAATCCTTAACCGTCAAGTCAAACCTCATATCGATTCAAGGAGTTGGTGTGATCACCTCAGGATTAAGATATATCCATAAATATGATCATCCATTGATTCGATAAGAATTCTCGATCACGGAATTATATCGTGAACTCTAATCAAATCGGTCCAGCCTTATATGATATATCTATCATATATAAATGCCCCAATAGGTTCTCTTAACCGAAAGTCCGGATAAGACAATCACACCTACTGTGTTCTGGGCGCATTAATAGCATGTTAAAGGAGAGACCCGATACTCTCGATTAACTTCACTACGGGCTAATTGTATTTTAAGTACATCTTCACTAACTCAATCCTCTTGTGTATATCCCATACACTGAGTTAAGTGATTACATAAACGATATACTTAGGGTTTTCTGTAGTGTAAATACTATTGTCACATCGGTGAAAATGAGAATAATAAATATGAATAATAATATCATTTCATTTATTAAACAAAACAATTACAAAATTGTCTTTCGGGCTTCACACCTAACAATCTCCCACTTGCACGAAAGCATGTGATTAATTGTTTTAGAGCACACCCTATTATTTAAAATACAACAAACTACATCTCTCACTTGCTCTAAAGCAATGGAGACCCATCCCGTATTCTAGTACCCACTAAGCATATCATAACCATTTCATATTCCAAAGTACACTCCGAGTATGCCGTCGTAGGATAGGTCAGTGACTCGGGGAGCACCTACATCTAAATGTCATGGGTCTTAATGATTAGTCAGGTTGTCGGCTCGAGACGATCCGTAGAATCGAAACGTAACCGGTCCATCAAATCATGTGGTACTTTCCTAATATGCTTTTGACCTCTAGTGATTTCGAAGATCCTTATAAGCTACCCGTCATCGTTTGCACAATGATGTGGTATCGGCTTCCAAATCTAGAATCACTCCCAGATATGAAAAGGAAATTCTTAAGCTATATCGCCTCTCTAGCTACTACAAAAGCCGCTAATCACCCAACTAGTTAAAGTCGAGTTGGCGTTGCTGGATTCCTCCAGGCAATAGCTTCAACACAAGAGTAAACACTGAGCCCGAGATCGACTTAACGATCATCCTCAATCTGACTTAAAGTCAAAATTAGTGGTTCACACATATCCAAGTTCACACATGAATATGTCCGCATATTATTCCTCGTTCTCTCAAGATACTAAAGGACATACTAAACTTGCTTTGTTAACCGCCGAATCTAAGATTTGATCAAAGTTGACGTTCAATAACCTGACCATCTCTTACTAGAAAGAGAATCTTTCCCATTTCTCTTGATCCGAAGATTTAAAGAGTCATTCCTAAGGCATAGGGTAGAACTTCCTCGTTGAATGTTGCACACACAGATGCATCATCTTAACCAATAAGATGGATGGGAAACCAGTGACTGATTCTAATGAATTCGACCGAGTCAAACTCTTTAGAATGTTGTCCAAATCTCTATTGTAGAGAATTGTGGCATTGTCAGATTCTGACTTCAGATAACACACCCATGTTTATTCCAACTGGTGCAGTGTTATCCTTCACAAACACTAATATATGTATATATTCACTCATCAGACTAAAATTGATATCCAGGTCCTATAAAAGACTTATCAATATTCTCGGTCAAATCCACATATTGTAGAAATATATGACTTCCAATGACCGAGAGGTTTGCTTTTTATCCACAAAGGACATAAGCCTTGACAAATCATCCCGTCATAAGTTCATAAGGCAATACCCTTTTGTTCCGAATGAATCCAGGACTCCGTTTGTTTGGCAAGAAAGTCTCGAGGAATCACCCCTATTTTCTCGCTTTTGAACGAAATCATGCAATACCGAACTCATTCTACTCTTTTCCGTGTAGATCCAATTACTCCCACTGGGCCTGAGACACTCGTGGTTCTACAAGAGCATGAACAGAATTGGAGTCTCGAACTTCATTCACGGTGGTTATGGCTATTAAACCAACCTCTATTATCGTAATCCTATATCGCTCACAAAAGAGCCATAGGTCATCACTCGATCCTCAGACTACAAAGTCTGCAGAAACCCGTAATGGGTAATGGATAAACCATACTCCCAATATTTACTGGATCGAAATTCTGATCTAGTTTAGTAGTATTTAGTGTTATCACCAACAATCGATGTTGGATGTGGTCTGATTTTAATCAGTTAGTAACTACCTTGAGTAAACTTGCTTCAAGGTTCAAGGTTTTGCTATTTATGGACTCTATCAGAAAGGATGCAACAGTATAACTGTCCCTTCCCGATTTCAAGAATCCTATATCTAACCTTTATTCTCAATAGGTTAAAAGATATAGCATGAATGGTCATTGACCGAACGTATGCATGAAATTCCCAGTCTTACCTTCAAGCACCGTGTGCTAATTGCTTATATTTATGGAAGTGGGGTGAACCGAATCCACACCTTATCCGTAAATTCAAAAGCATATTCTAGGTAGACTTCTTGGTCTTACATTTCAATGTAAACCGTTATTTCGCTTCTAATATCTTTATTGAGTTAAGCAGTGTATTGTAGCACATCTAAAACATATATAAGGCAATTTAACGGTTTCTCACTTAGTGAAAGTAATTAACTATGAGGCAGGCCGAACATCAGTCCCTAGGACTATGTGATGGCCCATTTCTGAGTATAGAATACTCTATCTCTGTTGAAAATAGAGAAACCTCAAAATATTTTGGATAAACTTACCGGAGTGTTTGAATAGTTATCGCATCAAGAAGTCACTACTCGGAAGCTCCTACTAGCTCGTATCTTTCATCAGACCCCGAAGGTCGTCATGAACAAGCTATGTTACTTCTTTATATCCATTATCCTTTCCCGATTGAAAGGAAACTTAGTCATTGAACCTTTGAGACAATCTAACCAGACTGGGAGAAAGGAATCACCCTGAGCCAGTCTTCAGGTCTTGTCTTTTAGGGACTATGCACTAACTATGGAATATGAAGAAGCGTTTATCTAAATATAGAAACCAATTGCTTTTAATAGTTCTTTAAGATGTGTTTTATATACATATTTCAACAGTTCTAAGTGGTTTTGACTTTATCAAACAAAAGTCCGAGTCTTGGATTCGTACTACAAATGGTATATTCACTTTCTATACGACAGACAAATTATCGAATAGAAGGTAAATCCATTCGTTCCAACGAATCTTAAACTGAAAATAAATTTTCCGTGATATCCAAGGATTGAATCCGAGATTCATTTCCTTATATCACTCCCACTATTCTGGCTAAAAATAACTGCCCGTTTTTTACTCTTTTAATCATTAAATGCACTGCTACCTTGTTCTTCCAAAGAACTTAGCTCGAGAAAATCGCCAAGGATTCATAGGTTGGTGATCCAAAATCACTGTCCTTATCCTATGATTTTCAGTTAATTAATTTTCGGTTCAGCCTTAAAATTTTCTCAGTTTAGGTGACTAACACTTTTAGACATATTCTCCCATTCTTGACTTTCCGTGAATGGAAACAGTCTTGAACCAGCGGTTCGTTTGAGTAGACACTACTCTTGAACCGTGGGATGTCTATTTCGAGTGTTACTCGTCGGGACTTCTCGGATTTTCTAATATACCAGAAAAAACAATAAATCATAACATTAAAGCTCCCACTAGTTTATTGGTTCCAAATACCGTCTAACGAGCTAGCAATGCTTTATTTTTTATGATTTTCCGGTTTTTTCGATTAGAAAATCTATCGTACATTGTTCCAATGTTTCCAGAAAAACAAATCATAGAACTCCCACTAGTTCATCGATTCCAAATATCGTCCAACTAGCGATATTTCATGACTTTCCGGTTTTTCAATTAGAACGGTTACGTGTGTAGTCAGTTACACTTTTCTAATGTTCTAGAAAAACAACAAATCATAAAGCTCCCACTAGTTCATCGATTCCAAATATCGTCCAACTAGTAATACTTCATGATTTTCTGATTTTTCAATTAGAAAATTACTTGTGTAATTACTACACACTCAAAATTCACTAGAAGAATTTTAAAGTCCGAAATCACCTTTGATCAAACTAAGTTTGTCTTCCGTTTGACACGAATGACACTATATGTCACTCTGGTTTTTAAAAGGCTTAAGAGAAAATATCTCTTTCGAAAAATAATTGCATTATCGATTAACTAATTCAACGTCCTAGTTACTTTCCACTTTTTAACGAAGTCAATACTAGTCAATTATAAATTTTTAAGCAATTTAGTAAGGGATATAATGCTGTAAATAAAATGACATGTATTGATTCAAGTTTAACACTACTATATAAATATATTTTAGGAATTGTAAACTAAAAAATAAGTCTACTCTACCATTCCAAGGTTTTAACCTCGCATCTCAGTGCCGCCGTAGGGTAGGTCAAAGAGATGACGGTTAAATCGAGACAATCTCATCAATGAATAACTTGTGAGAATCAAACATCCCACGAGAATCGAACATCCCTTTATTCATTGACTACCTTCCTTTTTTAGCCTAGATATTATCAAAAAAATATCCTTTATGAGTGTGACCTACTATATCGGATCTCTTAGAGTGCGCCCAGTGTGCCGTCGTAGGATAGGTCGGTGACCCGACGAGTACCAAAATCCTATCCTTTCGAAACCAAGCCATTAATGTTGATAGGGGTGAACACCATCCGTAGGGGGACGAAATCAAAGCGCCGCGGCGTCACCACCTTCTCTCACTTACTTGTATCTATAGTAGAGGCCGTGGGGTTGGTTGTCGCCTCCCCGCTCCCACTCAATATTTTGGAAGTGGTGGTGGGTTAACTAACCACGTCTTTCTGATGTTAACATAAAAGTACATCAAATCAAGGATTCCGAATGGTGTCGGTAATGTAGGCAAGCCTACCCGTCCTATTCGTTGGAACATATTGTTAGGTGTGATGCCCGAAAGATAATTTTTGTAATTGTTTTATTTAATAAATGAAATGATATTATTATTCATATTTATTATTCTCATAATCACCGATATGACAATAGTATTTACACTACAGAAAGCCCTAAGTATATCGTTTATGTAATCACTTAACTCAGTGTATGGTATATACACAGGAGGATTGAGTTAGTGAGGATGTACTTAAAATACAATTAGCCCATAGTGAAGTTAATCGAGAGTATCGGGTCTCTCCTTTAACGTGCTATTAATGCGCCCAAAACACAGTTGGTGTGATTGTCTTATCCGGACTTTCGGTTAAGAGAACCTAATGGGGCATTTATATATGATAGATATATCATATAGGGCTGGACCGATTTGGTTAGAGTTCACGATATAATTCCGTGATCGAGAAGTCTTATCGAATCAATGGATGATCATATTTATGGATATATCTGAATCCTGAGGTGATCACGATCAAATTTGCTTGAATCGATTATGAGGTTTGACTTGACGGTTAAAGATTACACTGAGTCTGTGGTCTGAATTACCCCATCTTGGCATTGTACTGGATTGAGTGAGTAGTCTGTGTTATCACAGATACGGAATCCATTCCTTCCATTTATGGAAGTAGAAAGACAGTTCCCTTATTTGTTAATCCTAGAAACTGATCGATCGCGCGAGTTCATATTACACTGATTAGCTACCAGTTGAGTTGTGTGAATTAATTGTCCACTAGGGGTTAATGGTAAATATGGATAAGAGGTTACGAAAAGGGTTAACGGTAACTTCCCGATTTAGAATGAATAGTCTATGGAGGATTAATCCATATGTAATGATTATATCAATGGGCGCTTATTATTATTCTCGTGAGGAGATAAATATAATCTTATAATCGGAGGAGTGCGATCACGGGATTATGGTGGCATATTCTGTGATTGATTTATCAAATATAATTATTACGTTCGTAAGATAATTATTTATTTGATTTATCGAGCCACGATTATTAGTCCATGGTCCCCGACGTGCCTCCTAATATAGCATAGCTATTCTCGGACGTCGAATCCTAATAATATTAATTTAGTTCTTGTTGGACTTTATTAAAACGATATGTGAATTAATTGTTTAGTGGACTATTAAATTAGTTGGGCTAAATAATTAAATATGTGAAAAAGGCATTTTTCATAATCTTGGCCCAAAAATTGTGTTATAGTCGAAATTATTGTGACTAGGTCACAAGAGGTAAATTTCGACCCCAATGCATGTTTAATGAACAAGAAATTAGTTTTCTTGTGATTAATAAGGCATGTGCATAAAATATTTATTGGATAAATATTTATGGTAAATAATAAAGATAAATATTATTCTAGATTTGTTCTAGAATATTATGGAATTATCTTTTATTAAAGGATTTATTTTGTTTGATAAATAAAAATCCTTGGAGGCTAAGTTTTACTCTCCTATATAAAGAGAGTTCTCTCAAGCCTTAGCACAACACATAATTCGACTTCTTCTCTTAGAGAGAAGAAGTGTAAAATTCGGCCAAGGGTGAGTTGAGGGAAAATCTTGGAGATTTTTTCCGGGTAGCATATCGGAAGGGTTCGAGTCGAGAATTTCCTTCCACCGGGAGTTGCTTGGATCACACGTACGGAAGATCATGGTGCTCTTCACATCTTCGTTCCTTCCATTGCGGTTCTTCAACTTGGATTTTGAGATCCAAGAGGTATGATCTACAACCCCCTTGTAGATATAGATCTAGTTATTTTATTACGTGTAATTTATAGATCTAGATCCATAAATCGTTTCCGCTGCGGATGGTATTACTAACAGTGGTATCAGAGCCCATGGTGACCTATATTTATACGTATAAAATATTAGATCTAGGAGTGGTAAAACATGTAGATTTTTTTTGTCCTAATTTTTTTTAAAGAGGGGCCGACGCATGCTTTATTTATTTTTTTTTTTTTATGATTATGAATGTCTTGGTTGAAGAGATGGATTGGGGTTGGTACTGTTTACTCGTTAGATCTATTGTAGCTCCTTTGTTTAGTAACAATTGAGCATAGGAATTGTATTTTTTTTATGTCTTTTTTCGAAATTCATGTAAAAGTAGCATCTTTTATTGTAATTTTGATTATCCGGGCTGGAAAAGATGAAGATCTTGCTGAAAAATTGAAGATCAAGACGAAACCTAAGGTATGAACGAGGAGAAACGGATGAATTTTATTAAAAAACTGCTACAGGACTTTCTGCGACGCTGAAAAGCGTCGCTATAAGTCCTGTTTAATAAAAAATTGCGGCTAGGGTTTTATTTATGTTGCGGCAGCATCAAATTTTTTTTTGTTAACCTAATTTGTTTACTAAACTGCCGTTTGAGAGAAAAAAAAAAAAAAGAGAAAATTTTTGGAAAATAATTAATGCAGCCGCCTCATTGTATAATAAAAAATAAAAAATAAAAAATTGGGAAATATATATATATATATATTTTTTAACAGCCGCATAGGAATAATTTTTTTAGTTATAATAAATTGGATTTATTTAATTAAAAAGGCCTTTCTCCTCTCGGGTGTTAAGTGGTTCAAATGATCCGCGTTCGAGTTCAAGATTCAAGATCAAGACTCAAGACAACAAGATTGTAATTTATTTTTCCTAGGATAGATTAGATACGGGGTACCATCAATCCATCTCGGTGTTTAAATTTTCCGCAATTTATTTTTTATGTGTTTGATCATAAAATAGATATAAAATCGGAATTGCCATGACATGCATCATATCATAAAACCACTCCATGCATACATGTAGAATTTTTTAATTTTGGTAATTAAAATAGGCATGTATACAAACTCGTGTAATTAGTTGAAATTTAATTAATACGTGGTAATTAATTAATTTAGTAACTAATTAAAGATCCGAGGACGGGTTATGAAATCGTTAAGCTTTTCGGTGTGTGTTCTCGGTGAACCGCCTTAAAGCCCAAACGAGATCACGTTTTCAATTCGTAGTGTCTACGAGATTGAATGATGGTAAAAGAACAATAAATCTTGGATAAAAACGGTTCGCCTATAGGTTGGGTGGTCAACTGAGCTTCGCTCGACCGAGTTACCCTCCTAGTGTGATGTATGCACGGGGGTCCGGCAAGACTAAGTCCACAACGGAGAGCAGAGGGGTGATTCCTTCTTATCTCAATGAGGCTGTCTTGACCCGATTTAAATCCGATCATCACATATGTTCCAACGAATAGGGCGGGTAGGCTTGCCTACGTTACCGACACCATTCGAATCCTTGATTTGATGAGCTTTTATGATAACATCAAAAGACGTGGTTAGTTAACCCACAACCACTTCCAAAATATTGAGTGGGAGCGGGGGGCGACAACAACCCCACGGCCTCTACTATAGATACAAGTAAGTGAGAGAAGGGTGGCGCCTCGGGCGCTTTGATTTCGTCCCCTAAGGATGGTGTTAGCCCTATCAACATTCATGGCTTGGTCTCCGAAAGGATAGGATTTACGGGTACTCGTCGGGTCACCGACCTATCTAAGACGGCACACTCGGGCGTACCTAAGAGATCCGATATAGTAGGTCACACTCATCATGGGTATTCTTGATAATATCTAGGCTAAAAAGTAAGGTAGTCAATGAATAAAGGGATGTTCGATTCTCGTGGGATGTTCGATTCTCACAAGTTATTCATTGATGAGATTGTCTCGATTTAACCGTCATCTCTTTGACCTACCCTAAGCGGCACTTGAGATGCGAGGTTAAAACCTTGGAATGGTAGAGTAGACTTATTTTTAGTTTACAATTCCTAAAATAAAATAATATAGTAGTGTTAAACTTGAATTAATATATGTCATTTTATTTACGACATTATATCCCTTACTAAATTGCTTAAAAATTAATTGACTAGTATTGACTTCGTTAAAAATGGAAAGTAACTAGGGCGTTGAACTAGTTAATCGATAATGCAATTATTTTTCAAAGAGATATTTTCTCTTAAGCCTTTTAAAAAACGAGTGACATATAGGTATGTCACTAGTGTCGATCGTGTCAAACGGAAGACAAACTTAGTTTGATCAAAGGTGATTTCGACTTTGAAATTCTTTTAGTGAATTTCGAATGTGTAGTAATTACACGAGTAATTTTCTAATTGAAAAATCGGAAAATCATGAAGTATTACTAGTTGGGCGATATTTGGAATCGATGAACTAGTGGGAGCTTTATGATTTGTTGTTTTTCTAGAACATTAGAAAAGTGTAACTGACTACACACGTAACCGTTCTAATTGAAAAACCGGAAAGTCATGAAATGTTGCTTGTTAGACGATATTTGGAATCGATGAACTAGTGGGAGTTCTATGATTTGTTGTTTTTCTGGAAACATTGGAACTATATACGAAAGATTTTCTAATCGAAAAAATCGGAAAATCATAAAAAATAAAGCATTGCACGTTAGACGGTATTTGGAACCGATAAACTAGTGGGAGCTTTAATGTTATGATTTGTTGTTTTTTCTGGTATATTAGAAAATCCGAGAAGTCCCGATGAGTAACACTAGAAATAGACATCCCACGGTTCAAGAGTAGTGTCTACTCAAACGAACCGCTAGTTCAAGACTGTTTCCATTCACGGAAAGTCAAGAATGGGAGAATATGTCTAAAAGTGTTTGTCACCTAAACTGAGAAAATTTTAAGGCTAAACCGAAAATTAATTAACTGAAAATCATAGGATAAGGACAGTGATTTTGGATCACCAACCTATGCACCCTTGGAGATTTTCTCGAGCTAAGTTCTTTGGAAGAACAAGGTAGCAGTACATTTAACGATTAAAAGAGTAAACAACGGGCAGTTAATTTTAGCTAAAATAGTGGGAGTGATATAAGGAAATGAATCTCGGATTCAATCCTTGGATATCGCGGAAAAATTATTTTCTGTTTAAGATTCGTTGGAACGGATGGATTTACCTTATATTCGATAATTTGTTTGTCGTATAGAAAGTGAATATACCATTTGTAGTACGAATCCAAGACTCGGACTTTTGTTTGATAAAGTCAAAACCACTTAGAATCATTGAAATATGTATATAAAACACATCTTAAGAATCTGTTAAAAGCAATTGGTTTCTATATTTAGATAAACGCTTATTCATATTCCATAGTTAGTGCATAGTCCCTAAAAGACAAGACACAAGACGGCTCTGGGGTGATTCCTTTCTCCCGATCTGGTTAGATTGTCTCAAAGGTTCAATGACTAAGTTTCCTTTCAATCGGGAAAGGATAATGGTTATAAAGAAGTAACATAGCTTGTTCATGACGACCTTCGGGGTCTGATGAAAGATACGAGCTAGTAGGAGCTTCCGAGTAGAGACTTCTTGTCTGATAACTATTCAAACACTCCGGTAAGTTTATCCAAAATATTTTGAGGTTTCTCTGTTTTCAACGAGATAGAGTATTCTATACTCAGAAATGGGCCATCATATAGTCCTAGGGACTGATGCTCGGCCTGCCTCATAGTGAAATGCTTTCACTAAGTGAGAAACCGTTAAATTGCCTTATATATATTTTAGATGTGCTACAATACACTGCTTAACTCAATAAAGATATTGGAAGCGAAATAACGGTTTACATTGAAATGTAAGACCGAGAAGTCTACCTAGAATATGCTTTGGAATTTACGGATAAGGTGTGGATTCGGTTCACCCCACTTCCGTAAATATAAGCATTTAGCACACGGTGCTTGAAGGTAAGACTGGGAATTTCGTGCATACGTTCGGTCAATGACCATTCATGCTATATCTTTTAAACTATTGAGTATAAAGGTTAGATATAGGGTTCTTGAATTCGGGAAGGGACAGTTATACTGTTGCATCTTTTCTGATAGAATCCATGATCAGCAAAACCTTGAACCTTGAAGTACATTTACTCAAGGTAGTTACTAACTGATTAAAATCAGACCACATCCAACATCGGTTGTTGGTGATAACACTAAATACTACTAAACTAGATCAGAATTTCGATCCACCCAGAATGTAGTGGGAGTATGGTTTATCCATTACCCATTACGGGTTCTGCAGACTTTGTAGTCTAATGATCGATTGATGACCTATGGCTCTTTTATGAGCAGTATAGTTTTCTGATAATAGAGGTTGGTTTAATAGCCATAACCCTGATAATGGAGTTCGGTACTCCATTCTGTTTATACTCTTGTAGAACCACCGAGCGTCTCAGCCCAATGGGAGTAATTGGATCTACACGAAAAGAGTAGAATGAATAGGAAAGTTTATCTTTCAGAGCAAAGCTTAGGTGGTCTAGGGTTAATTCCCTAGAAGTAGAGAGTTAATCGGACCTTGAACTCTCTTACCACTTAAGATCTTGCATGATTTCGTTCAAATCACGAGAAAATAGGGGTGATTCCTGAGACTTTTCTTGCCAAACAAGCGGAGTCGGATTCATTCGGAACAAAAGGGTAATGCCTTATGAACTCATGACGGGATGATTTGTCAAGGCTTATGTCCTTTTGTGGATAAAAAGCAAACCTCTCGGTCATTGGAAGTCATATATTTCTACAATATGTGGATTTGACGAGAATATTGATAAGTCTTTTGTAGATTGGATATCAATTTTAGTACAAAGAGTGAATATATACATACATATATTAGTGTTTGTGAAGGATAACCTTTGCACCGGTTGGAATCAACATGGGTGTGTTATCTCAAGTCGAAATCGACAATACCACAATTCTCTACAACAGAGATTTGGACAACATTCTTAAGAGTTTGACTCGGTCGAATTCATTGGAATCGATCCATTGGTTTCCCATCCATCTTATTGGTTAAGATGATGCATCATGTATGCAACATTCAATGAGGAAGTTCTACCCTATGCCTCGGGAATAACTCTCTAAATCTTCGGATCAAGAGAAATGGGATAGATTCTCTTTCTAGTAAGAGATGGTCGAGTTATTGAGCGTCAACTTTGATCGAATCTTAGATTCGGCGGTTAACAAAGCAAGTTTAGTATGTCCTTTAGTATCTTGAGAGAACGAGGAACAATATGCGGACATATTCATGTGTGAACACTGATTTTGACTTTAAGTCAGATTGAGGATGATCGTTAAGTCGATCTCGGGCTCAGTGTTTACTCGAGACCACATGATTACATGGACCGTAACGTTTGATTCTACGGATCGTCTCGAGCCGACAACCCGACTAATCATTAAGACCCATGACATTTAGATGTAGGTACTCCCCGAGTCACTGACCTATCCTACGACGGCACACTCGGAGTGTATTTTGGAATCTGAAATGGTTATGATATGCTTAGTGGGTACTAGAATACGGGATAAGTCTCTATTGCTTTAGAGCAAGTGGGAGATGTAGTTTGTTGTATTTTATATAATAGGTTGTGCTCTAAAACAATTAATCACATGCTTTCGTGCAAGTGGGAGATTGTTAGGTGTGATGCCCGAAAGATAATTTTTGTAATTGTTTTATTTAATAAATGAAATGATATTATTATTCATATTTATTATTCTCATAATCACCGATGTGACAATAGTATTTACACTACTGAAAAAGCCCTAAGTATATCGTTTATGTAATCACTTAACTCGATTGTATGGTATATACACGGGAGGATTGAGTTAGTGAAGATGTACTTAAAATACAATTAGCCCATAGTGAAGTTAATCGAGAGTATCGGGTCTCTCCTTTAACGTGCTATTAATGCGCCCAAAACACAGTTGGTGTGATTGTCTTATCCGGACTTTCGGTTAAGAGAACCTAATGGGGCATTTATATATGATAGATATATCATATAGAAATTTGGACCGATTTGGTTAGAGTTCACGATATAATTCCGTGATCGAGAAGTCTTATCGAATCAATGGATGATCATATTTATGGATATATCTTAATCCTGAGGTGATCACGATCAAGCTGCTTGAATCGATTATGAGGTTTGACTTGGCGGTTAAAGATTACCGCGAGTGCGTGTGCAATTACCCCATCTTGGCATTGTCTTTGGATTGAGTGAGTAGTACGTGTTATCACGCAGATCACGAATCCATTCCTTCCATTTATGGAAGTAGAAAACCGATTCCACTTATTTGTTAATCTAGAAAGCGATCGATCGCGAGTTCATATTACAGCGATTAGCTACCGGTGAGTTGTGTGAATTAATTGATCACTATGGGGTTAATGGTAAATAAGGATAAGAGGTTACGAAAAGGTTAACGGTAACTTCCGATTTAGAATGAGCGATCTATGGAGGATTAATCCATATGTAATGATTATATCAATGGGCGCTTATTATTATTCTTGTGAGAGATAAATATAATCTTATAATCGGAGAGTGTGCGATCACGGGATTATGGTGGCATATTCTGTGATTGATTTATCAAATATAATTATTACATTCGTAAGATAATTATTTATTTGATTTATCGGAACCAGCCGATTATTAGTCCATGGTCCCGACGTGCCTCACAATATAGCATAGCTATTCTCGGACGTCGAATCCTAATAATATTAATTTAGTTCTTGTTGGACTTTATTAAAACGATATGTGAATTAATTGTTTAGTGGACTATTAAATTAGTTGGGCTAAATAATTAAATATGTGGAAAAGACATTTTCCATAATCTTGGCCCAAAAGCTAGAATAATATTTATCTTTTCCATAAATATTATTCTAGATTTGTTCTAGAATATTATGGGATTATCTTTTATTCTAGCTTTTGGGCCAAGATTATGAAAAATGTCTTTTCACATATTTAATTATTTAGCCCAACTAATTTAATAGTCCACTAAACAATTAATTCACATATCGTTTTAATAAAGTCCAACAAGAACTAAATTAATATTATTAGATTCGGCGTCGAGAATAGCTATGCTATATTAGGAGGCACATCGAGGACCCATGGACAAATAATCGGCGACCGATAAATCAAATAAATAATTATCTTCTGAACATAATAATTATATTCGATAAATCAATCACGAGAATATGCCACCATAATCCCGTGATTTACACTCCTCCGATTATGAGATTATATTTATCTCCTCACGAGAATAATAATAAGCGTCCATTGATATAATCATTACATATGGATTAATCCTCCATAGACGTTCATTCTAAATCGGAAGTTACCGTTAACCCTTTTAGAACCTCTTATCCTTATTTACCATTAACCCCTAGTGATCAATTAATTCATACAACTCACCGTAGCTAATCGATGTAATATGAACTCGCGATCGATCGATTTCTAGGATTAACAAATAAGGAATCGTCTATCTACTTCCATAAATGGAAGGAATGGATTCGTATCTGTGATAACACAAACTACTCACTCAATCGATACAATGCCAAGATGGGGTAATTCGCACCACGACTCGATGTAATCCTTAACCGTCAAGTCAAACCTCATCTTGATTCAAGCGATTGATTGTGATCACCTCCAGATTAATATATATCCATAAATATGATCATCCATTGATTCGATAAGAATTCTCGATCACGCGAATTATATCGTGAACTCTAATCAAATCGGTCCAAATTTCTATATGATATATCTATCATATATAAATGCCCCAATAGGTTCTCTTAACGAAAGTCCGGATAAGACAATCACACCTATGTGTTCAGAGCGCATTAATAGCACGTTAAAGGAGAGACCCGATACTCTCGATTAACTTCACTACGGGCTAATTGTATTTTAAGTACATCTTCACTAACTCAATCCTCCTGTGTATATCCCATACAATGAGTTAAGTGATTACATAAACGATATACTTAGGGTTTTCTGTAGTGTAAATACTATTGTCACATCGGTGAAAATGAGAATAATAAATATGAATAATAATATCATTTCATTTATTAAATAAAACAATTACAAAATTGTTTTTCGGGCATCACACCTAACTTGGGATTCCTCTCTCTTGGCTCTGTTAGCCTCTTCTCCTTGACAGTGTCTGTATGCTATTTCCAGACATTCTTCCATTGTGTTTGGATCCTTGCTGCTCAGCTTCGCATGCAACCGCCCTTCTCTAAGTCCTGCTATGAAGGATGCTACCAAGAACTTATCATCCAGATCTGCTATCTGGGATGATTCTCCATTGAACCTCTTGATAAACTGTAACACTGTTTCATCACTTTTTGCTTAAGCTTGTCGACCAAATAAGTCCGGTTTCTCTGAAAAGGCACAGCTGCGATGAGCGCATGCATGAACTTTACGGTCGAGTAGGAAATCCGGTATAGATCTCGAGGGTCAACTTGTTGAACCAGTCTCTTTGCCTTTCTATTAGAATAGTTGCAAATGCCTGCATTTCATCTCTTACAGAGCGTTATACAAATTCATATCTTGAATGTCTTGATGCATATGATCGTACGGATCCTTAGTTCCATCATATGCTTGAATCTTTGGAATTTTAAACCCTGCAGGACATGGAAACGCATCGATGTCTTCAGTGACAGGAGACACCAGCCTAAATTCATCTTGCTTGGGTTTAAGCATGGCATCTAACTCTGCCCTGGCGTTATCACCACCTGGATGAGTAACTACCACTTGTATGCTAGATTCTGCTTCATGCCTTTCTTTTTTAGCAGCTTGAATCGGAGTATGTGCTTCAGAATTGTCATTATCTTGATTTCTTCCTTTCAAAACCGCCTCGAATATAGCTTTTATTTCCTCACCCCTGAGATTTGCCAGGTTTTCGACCAGCATTTGTTTAATTGCATCCAGATTGCTTGTCTGTCCTTCTTCCATAACTCTTTTCCCGGCTTCTTGGTCATTTCGACTTGGGCTTTTTTCTCCAACTTTTTCAGTTTCAGGTAGATTTTGCTGCTTCTTCGAATTTCCTTGATTCCGTGCCATTTTTTCTGTATTAATCACTCACTAACTAGAATTGGCTCTACTTCTAGCGCCAAATGATGTAGTACGAATATTACAAACGGGTAATCGGATAATTCTAATTAGGAAAACAAAGATACAAGAATAAGAATATTGAATGTAATTTGGGCTGAACTCTCGAGAGACACGCCTCGTATCAATTTAAGTCGTAAATGGCGGAATCAAGTCCCCTCGTAGTTCGGGGTGTTCTTTATATAGTAGTAGATCGTGTGTCTCTTCCTGGGACGTCTTTGGGAAGTTATTATCGATTATCTTACGGGCGTGGGGTCTACCACGTCCGTAGCGATTGAGATGTTGTTGACCCGGTCTTCACCACGTTCACCTGTTATTACGTCCGAAAACCATTACAGTCGGACCACGGTGGAGTCTGCTTCCTCGACTATTCTATCCAGCGTCTTGATCTGGTCAGCACTTGGTGGTGTGGCTTGGCTGGCTCGTTTATCTTTATTATCTAACTTTGGGCCTGGCCCAATTATAAATAATCCGACCCACTGGGCCCATATATCATCATGTAATTTATCGTATACATCATAACCGTTCAGCTGCTAAAGGATGAGGAAATTACAACATAATTAGCCATGGCTGGAGAAGAACATCATCATCCATCGCGCTTTCACTTCTTCAAATGAACGCGGATATGGCCCTAATTATAAAGGAAGAACAATTCAAAATATCAGGTTTTTTGTGGCATAGTTGTATCAATCGTTATACCAAGTGCATAAATACGATGCATTCAAATCACATTTAATATTTAAAAAGGGCATCGAAATGGATGCATCATGTCAATCCACTTGGTAACACCATTAGATATTGAATTTCACCAAAACAAAAGCAATGCTTACCAGACACATTAGAGATCAAATTAAAATTTATCATCCGTTTCTTGCCTTGTTCTGCCAGTGGATGATGAATGTGATGTACATTATGACGATGATGGTACAGATGTGGGCAAGGTGATCGTTGATAAAGAATCGTTGAGAGATAACCTGAAATAAAAAATGTAGTTGATAAAAATAATTAATGAATCACCATATAAATCAGGTAAAATTCGGAGTCCATGTAGTCCTCATTTCACAATTATACCAAGTTAAATTGTTGTCTTTTTTTTAAGAAATTAAGCCGTTATGTAGCTATGCAATTTACGTATTTAAACTCAGTTCACTTTTACATAGGCCAATCATCATTTTCCGGGATCCATCTTCGGAAGCAATTTAAAGGCCTAATTTAAAGGCTAGATGTATTATTGGATCTCAAAATGGATATGATTTGCGGATTAGTATGTTCTCCATCTATATACAATATATCTCTTTAACTTACTTGATGTTTTTTGAATATTTGTATGAAATTTTGCAGCTACTGTGATAATTTATTTTTAACACAAGCCATAAAAGAGACAAGCAGTAAATATTTTCAAAGATGAAAAATTATAAAAATGTCCTTCCAATTCTATAGGTATCTGAGAGGAAATAACAACTGATACAACATATAAAAAGGAAAAAAATAAATAAATACCTATCCAGATCCATACAATATGATAGGTCATGATCCACGATCGTTTTGCATTTAAATATAGTATGCACAAACTCTGTATATAGCAAGAATCTACTTTGCAAATCATCTTCGGCTTGTATCCTTAAGTACTAGTATTTGCATATATTTGTTCTCCTTTAGTTACACGATCTACAAAAGCAAGCATGAAATGAATATGACTGAAAAAGTGACTATAAATAAGAGCATCTAAGTTTTTCCAGAAATGGATCATGGAAACAAACTTTTAGCCTTCGGCAAGACATAATAAATATTGAGAGATTTCTGAATTAGCGAAATTTATATTGTATCAAAATAATCAATGTGTAGAAGTTTACATTCAAGAAATCCGACTCCTTTTCTAGCTTTCCTTCTGAAAGTTACAA
Organism: Gentiana macrophylla; assembly: GCA_026214975.1. Taxonomy (NCBI): domain Eukaryota; kingdom Viridiplantae; phylum Streptophyta; class Magnoliopsida; order Gentianales; family Gentianaceae; genus Gentiana; species Gentiana macrophylla. The sequence goes on from CM047813.1 coordinate 52,911,293, forward strand.
CGAAGATTGATATTGACAGATCTTTCTAGGTAATAAACATTCTAACATTGAAATGAACTCTACAAAGTTCTCCACATAATCTAAAATAGCACACTTGCATATCCATCTATATTAATAAGAAGACAATGTATTGGGAGAGAGTGACACGTTTTTTTTTTGGATCCTCTTTTTTTACTGTTCATCGGCCCAGCAGCCCAGCTTTTTATTTTTACTGTTCATCTGTTTTCTACTGTTCATCGGCACCGCGGCCGAGCATTTTTTTACTGCTCATCGACCATGCATTGCATTATTCAATGGATCTTTTTTTTTTATATTTTTAAATCTACATATTAGCCTAATTTAATCTTATTATGTGTGTTATGCTTAAGATGTATCCGATTCCAATTTAATTACATATTATTTTGCTTTGTGCTTAATAGCACCTCATAAATACATACGGCTAGCATGAGCACTCCATGTTTTGCACGAAGCCCCGTTTTCTCTTCTCTATCTCTACTATGTAATTACCTATTAATAAAAATACAATGTGAAGGTGACGTGTTCATCGGATGAATTATTTGAGCAAATTATTCCTAAAGCTCTTCTTGGGAATTCGTTCAGCCTTTTAATGACTAAGAGGCCCGTAGCCTTTTTACGGGTTGGCCCAAAAAAACAAGGAGACCGTTTTTTTTTCCTGTTATAATGGGTTTTTTTTTTTTGTTTTTTAATGTCCAAGCTTCCACCATGATATTATGATAAGCTTTTTAATAATTATCTTTTCTTACTATATATAATAAGAAAGAATGGAAGATGTCTACGTGTTCAGCATGGGTGCAATTTGGTTGAATTAATTGTGCTTTCAAGGTGGAGTGAAACAAAGTTCCATTGTTTGGGCTTTTGGTCTGGGCCTGGCCTCATAGTCTTAGCTGACTGTTTCTGTTTGGTTATATATTTTTGGGTCATAGATGTAATTTATAGACTTTTAATTTATCAGCTTTCCTCAACAACAAATATATATATATATATATATATATATATATATATATATATATATATATATATATCAACTAAATTTTATCAATTTCTTTAATTTTTTATGGATTTTTTTAAACCACTTTAACTACAACCATTAATTGTCTCCCGCATCTCACCCCAGCCTGCAATTTGGTGTGGCTCAAAAGAAAGAGATATTATGCACTTTGGCAGTTTGCTTCTGTTCATATAATGTTATGCATTGCGTGTCCGGATTGGTTTCTTAATAGCTTTTGGTCAGAGTTTAAGACTAATGGTATGAGGCATGAGGTGACATGATGTTATTTGGGTGTTCTAATAGTTTGGGCTGTTGTGGTTGGCATTAATTTCAGGTGGTATGAAAATTTCTTTTGGTATAGTCTGAATATTTAGTACCGGAATCCATAATAAAGAGTGTTATGGAGTGAACCCAGATAAAAAATGTTGAATTTGTTTTTGGTGATGTATTTTGTTTCTTGGATGTTTGATGTTCCACATTTTCCCTATATCCTTTACATATTCCAACGACTCATCATTTATTACAATATACTGTTACATCTCTGGCTTGAAACCAAAAATCCAATTCATCAACGATGCATACATACGTTAAATTGCATTGTATATTTACAATTTGGGACACCGGGAGTGCGGAGCACGGGTGCCTCTTTTCCTAGGGATAACATATAGAAACAAATTGGCAAATGGTTGAAGAATCTACCATTGATAAATAGTTATTATGCAAACTTGAAGAGTAATTTTTCTAAATTCGAATAGAGAATTTATTTAAACTTTTCGAGTTAACATATTAGGCTTTCAAAGAGAACAATGAATGTAGCCAATTGAAGAGATCATTGAATATTGCCAAATATTTGGGAAATAAATTTCAAAATGTAAACCAAAAAAAAAATACAACTTTTTCCTCATTTGAAATATTGTGTCCCTTCAAAAGAAGAAATATTGTGAACAATGATGAAAGGGCAAGCAAATAGTTTTATTAAAAAGCACTGCCGAGTATATTCTGAGTCATTGTATCTGAAAACAAGGTTAATGTAAATTGTAATGCATATTCATGTGAAAAGAAATTTTAAAACAAATGGCTGATGTTAATTTTCATCATGAGTCATGAGTGCGGATCAACTTTAGTGGCGAGCAGACAATGATTCGTTTGGTGACTTTGGTTCCGGAGATTAGAAGTTTTCTCCCATGATGCCAGAGAATTGGATTTTTCACCCCGGTGTCGGAGAATTGGATTATTCACTCCCATTCTCCGGCACGTAAAAAAATCTTTTGGACGGGGAAAAATAAATGAATGGCTGTCGGTGGAATTTAAACCGGGACAAGGAATCCGAAAGCTAGGCATCAGATAAATAAAAAAAATTAAACAACAACTATTGTAACACACCTGCAAGCTATATATCACAAGGATTTTTCACCCCAGGTGCCGGAGAATTGGATTTGTCACTCCAATTCTCCGGCATGTAAAAAACCATTGGACGGAGCAAAAAAAATTAACAGGAGTCGGTGAAATTGGAATCGGGACACGGAAGCCAAAAGCTAGGCATCAAATACATAAAAAACATTAAAATATAAATTGAACAACACACCTGCAAGCTATATCAATATTGTGAGCGAACAAAAGCACTTGATTTTCACCGAGGAAGAACTACCAGCTGCAAGTGAGTTCGGTTGCTGAGGTATTAGTGAGAGAAGCGGTTGAGCTATGACCTAGATATACTGGTGCTTCATATATATATATATATATATATATATATATACACTCAAAATATATGAATATACACGTGGCTTCCATGCCTTCTATATGAGTGAAGTTTTATTTCGAGAGGAGTGGCTGTGAATCTGTTCACATGCAAATTGATGGATCGGTATGAAAAAATAATTTTACTGGTGAAATAATTTTCATACAAGAAGGAAAGACACACTCACGCTTTTGATCTCAAGTACTCATATATTTTTTTTTGCTTGTGTTTACAAATGACCACCCACCTATTTATAATACTCTTCCCCTAATGTAATAGTGGAGATTATTTTGGTCTAAGGCTATAATGTGTTTTCTAGATAGGCCTAGGAATATTAACAGAATATTAAGCATGCACTCTGATTCATAGAATATTATGCAGAAATATTCTCTTCCTACATAAATTTTTGTCTTTTATTATTTTAGTGGGTCGAGTGCCCCACTTGTCTGTAGGGTACAACCGTCCTGCCCACGTGAAAAGTTAATATACTTAGAAGAAAACTACAATCACATATGTTTCTATATAACACTAAACTGAATAAGTATATTAAAGCTCAACTAAATGTAAAAGGAAGAATATGAGCATCTATCTAATATACAAAATTAAAGCAGTGTTCCAATATTACCCTTGTTTTAATTCTCATATTTTAATATTGCTGCTATATATATATATATATATATATATATATATATATATATATATATATATATATATATATAGACACGCACAATTCTTTTTTTAATTTCCATGAATAGCAGTTACAACCAAGCCTCATATCATTGTATGTATATATATCCTTAGTTGATGCGGTTCAGTGAAAAAATTCTATCCTTAATGAAATGTATATTCGGTTATAATTCCAAGAAAATAATGTGGCTTCGTTAAAAAAATATAATGCTGATAACTGAAGATCTTGTATAATCAATAACCTTTTCCTTTTAAATCTATTAGAATCAGCTCGGATATTTTATCATTCGACAGTGCTCACCATTTGTGTCTGATTTGATAATCTTTGATTGAAGTAACAATGCAATAAGAAAGATCATTTCAACATAATGGAACAGTAACGAGTGAAATAACAGTAACACAAAACGTAACAATGTAATTAAAAGGATCATTTGCAATATGAAGTAACAGTAACACGTGAAGTAACAATGCATTAAGAATTGATCATTTCCAACATAACAAGGCAATAAAAAGCATAATTTCCAATGTATAGTAGCAGTTACGAGTGAAGTGACAGTAATACATGAGGTAACAACACAATGAGAAGGATTGTTTTCCACATATAGTAACAAATATGTTGTAACGGATCGTCAAGATTTGATAGTGATTGTGAGAAAAGAACGGCTATTAAACAAACATGCAAGTGCAGAAACAAGAACATAGATTTAACGTGGTTTCCAACAATGTGTTCACTACTCCACGGACAAACAAAGATAGATATTACAAGTATATTGGTATTTATAGGCCTTGGAAACGAACCCTAACCGCCTTAACAGTCAAACCAATCAATGACTGAAACATTCCAAACGTAACATAAACCTAAACGGAAAACCCATGCAGATGTGTTCCTCAAGTAAAGCTAAGAACCAACTCACTTCAGAAGATTCAGCAGTTAATCATGTTGCTGACTCCTCAGCCACACACCAGACTCAATTGCAGCCTAAAATTGCTTAGCTGACCAAAACAGGCTTCCATATAGATTCAGCTCAGCATACATACTACTTAGCAGACCAACAGACTCAGCATGCGTAGTTCATGTCTCTATTACAAAACTCCACCTTGACTTGAACTCCATACAGACTGACAAACGAGATTCACAACCAAGTCCCAGACTTCCTCGTGCCTTCAGATTTGAATACCTCAACATAACACCCACATCAGTTGAGTATTCCAGATTCAGATTAATAGATTTTGATGTTCAGCAAGTCCTGAGACAGTTGAAACTTATTGTTTGGAACAGATTTAGTGAACATATTAGTAGGGTTGACATTAGTGCTCATCTTTCACCTTGATCCTCCTTTCATTCCTTAGAAAATGGTACCTCACATCAATGTGTATGGTTCTCTCATGATAAACCTGATCCTTAGCCAAGCATATTTCACTAAAACTATCATAATACACCTCAGCTTCATCTTGATAAGGACTAAGATCATTGACAAGCCCTTTTAACCAGATCGCCTCCTTTTCTAGCTTCTATGAGTGCCATATACTCTACCTCAGTAGTAGATAATCTCATGGTTATTTGTAAAGTTTCCTTCCAACTTGCCAAAGAACAACCTAAAGTAAACACATACCAAGTCATAGATCTCATGTTGTCCACATCTGCAGCATAATCAGAATCACAGTACCCTATGACCAGACATTGAGTACCACTTCCATAAATGAGTCCAAATTCAGAAGTACCTCTAAGGTAATTAAACATCCTCTTCACAGCTTTCCAGTGGGCTGGCGGTTTCTGATTTGAACCCACGGTCTCTAAAAGATTGTGTACCACCTATTCAAATTCTACTGAGTGTTTGTGTTACCAATGCATGTAGTAAACCCACGATTTGACATTATTGAAGGTATACAGGCAACAAATTCTGGCAAAAACAGCGGTAATTATATGCGATGTAATTTCAATCGGTTTTAACCTTTTAACTTTTGACTTTCTTTTGACTGGATAAAAACTAAGGTTGAGATCAGTTCTAGGTTGAGTTCAGTTCCATCATTCTTCAGCTTAATAATCAGTTTGAGATTGTTGATGTCAATGACTGATCTGTCAAGTCAGCTCACTCAGCATGACAAAGATCAATCCCCTTGACGAATCTCTGAGCTTAAACTGACTTTACTGACTTTTATAATCCCTAATTCAGTTCTCACCTTTGAAAACCTTTCTTTGTCCAGAGGTTTTGTAAAGCTTCTAGCCAACTGATCTTCAGTTGGGACATAGAGAACTGTAACGTCCTCTTTCTCTACATGATCCCTTATAATGTGATGTCTCACATCAATGTGCTCTTGGTGCCTGCTTCAGTCCATAAAGATCTTTTCTCAGTTTGAAAACTTTATCAATTTGATCCTTGATTTCAAATCTTGGTGGTTGTTGTACATAGACTTCTTCTTCAAGTATTCCGTTCAAAAATGCACTTTCAACGTCCATTTGGTACACCTAGAATTTCTTATGAGCTGCAAAGGCAAGAAAGTTTAATTGCCTCTAACCTTGCTACTGGAGCATAAGTTTCATCGAAGTATATCCCTTCTACTTGTGAATATCCTTTGGCTACAAGTCTTGCTTTATATCTGACAATGTTTCCATCTTCATCAGGCTTATTTCTAAAAATCCATTTGGTGCCTATTATATTGACTTGATCTGGTTTATCCACCAATTCCCATACTTGATTTCTTTCGAATTTGTTCAGTTCCTCTTGCAATGCTAATATCCAATCGGGATCTTTTAGTGCTTCTTCTATCTCTTTAGGTTCACTTTGAGATAAAAAGCATGCAATCATGCCATCAAGCTGATTTCTTGTGCAAACTCCTTGTTGAAAATCACCAATCACCTGATCTTCAGGGTGATCTCTCTTCCATTGATGTACTAGGGGTTGTATAAGAGGTTCTACATTATGTTGAACTGGTTCTTCATGAGCATATTCTTGATTTTCATGAGCTAGATTATCTTGAACTGGGTCAGTTTCATGTTGTTCAACTGTTGGTTCCGTTGTTGGAAACTGAGACTGATCTTGATCTGATATCCTTAATCTTCCAGTGTCAACAAAAACTAATTCTGGTATTTTTGGTAACTGAGACAGAGAAACTGGTTCATGTTTGTCTTCAATTGTATCACCAGTGAAGTGTGGTTCATCAAAAACTACATGTATAGATTCTTCATGCTTGAGTGTCTGTTTGTTCAATACTCTAACGCTTTACTGACACTTGAGTATCCCAAAAATATTCCTTCATCATCTTTAGGCTGAAAAGTCCTGAGTGGTGATCTTTTCCATTATTGTGTATGAAACATTTGCTTCCAAAAGCATGAAAAATGAGACATTTGGTTTTTTTCCACTCCAAATCTCATATGGTGTTTTCTCATGTCTTTTGTTCATGAGAGCTCTATTTTGTGTGTAGCAAGCTGTGCTTAGTACTTCTACATAATACCTTTCTGGTAATTTTGATTCACATATCATGGTTCTTCTAGCTTCTTTGAGATTTCTATTTCGTCTTTTATCTACTCCATTTTGCTGAGGTGTTGTTGTGGCTGCAAGCTGATGTAACACTCAATTTTCTCCACAATATTCAATGGTTATATTGTTGAGAAATTCAGTTCATTTATCAGATCTTATTTTGACAATTGTTACTCACTACTGGTTTTGGATTCTCTTGAGAACTTCTGTAAGTTGTTGCTTGGTTTAATTTTTGTTTGTCATGAAAATTACCCATGTATATCTTGAGTAATCATCCACCACTACCAATGTGTACTTCTTTCCACTAACACTGATAGGTGTGACTGGTCTAAATAAGTCCATGTGTAGGAGTTTGTTGAAAATAAAATTTATGTTTTGATGATGATTTGTCACATACTTAGAAAGTTCACTTATAACCCATGATGATGGAGTCATAACTAACTGTTATAGTGCATAATGAAAGAAGAAGCAAGAAATGGTCTAGAGAAATGTATAGGATCTATCTAGAGTCTGAGCTTTGTATAGGTTGTTTCAGACAAGCATTGTAATAGATATGAACTATGCAAACTGCTGAGTCATAGTAAACAAACTGGGTATACATCTGAGAAGAGAAGAACTGAAGAAGATAAGTTCGCTAAGGGACACATGAAGGATGCAGGTTCTTAGATCTAAACGAGTTAGATCTACGCGCAGCGGACGGATCACGACTTGTACATCACAATACATAATTGAAGGACTTAAACTACTACAAGGGGGTTAAGATCATGTTAGAAATAGTAGGAAGAGAAGCCAAGATCTTCCGATGTGTTCTCCAAACGGCGGTTGGTGGACACCCTTCTTGATAAACGAACCTCCTTGATATGCAACACCAAGAAAAACTTGTAGTTTTTCTTCTTCTAAAACCCAAGACAAGAAAACTAATTATTTCTCTCTTTTTGGTGGTCTAGTCGAAATTTTCAATGCCTAAGGCTTGGGAGAAATCTCTTTATATAGGAGAGTAATCCTTGTCCTCCAAGGATTAAATAATTAAGAGATGATTATTACATTAATCCTTTATTCCAAATAAAAGATAAATAAAATGATCATCCCAAACAAATTAGGATAAATCATATTATTATCTAATATTCCATGAATTATCATTTAACAAATAAAAGATAAATCACATGTCAAATAATTATCCAAGAAAACTAATTTCTCTCTAATTAAGTGACATATATATTGGCGCCACATTAAGGGTCACTAAGCCCACATAAAATGTCTTTTATGTGTATTATATTATTTAGCCCAACTAAATAATATCCATGCATATCAATTAATTAGCCCAGCCAATTAATTATCACTGAGGCCCAAATAACAAGATTATTAGTCCAAATTACAGAAGCCACATCGGGGACCATGGACCTATAACCAGTAGCTCCAATAATTAATTATTCATCAAACCGAATAAGTACATTAATTATTAATTCCGGGATTACGCCACCATAAACCCGAAACTGAACTCTACCAATTATAGATATATACTTATACTCAACCCATAGAGTGAATAAGCGTCCATTGATATAATCACTACATATGTATTAACCCTCCACAGACTGTCCATTCTGAGTGGGATATCTCCGTAAACCCGACAAAGAGTATCTTATCCTTATTTAACATTAACCGCCTGATGATCAATTAGTTCACATATCTGACTAGTGATCAATTAGTCTAATATGAACTCCCGGGATCGATCACTTTCTTAAGGCTAACAAACAAGAGGACTGTCTCTCTACTTCCCGCAGGAAGGAATGGATTCCATGTCTGTGAAAATCAGAACTACTCACTCATCTGGAGATAGTGCCAATGAGAAGTGGCTTGGAACACATATCTAAGTGCCGTAACTAACACATCAAACACTACCCCGGGACAAGCAGCACCCTGTGATCACCTCAGGATTAAGGTTGATCCATATATGATCATCTAATGATTTAATAAGATTCCTCGATTACGGAATTATATCGAGAAATTCATATTAAATCGGTCCAGTCCTATATGAAAGCCATCATATATAAATGCCCCACGTAGGTACCCTCTACCGACAGTCCGGATAAGACTATCACACCCTAAGGTGTTCTGGGCGCATTATTGGTGTTTTAATCAAGAGACCCTAAACTCTGATTAAGTTCACCATGGACTAATAGTTTAAGTATATCACCACTAACTCAATCCTCATGTGTAATCCATACACTGAGTTAAGCGGTTACATACTGATATACTTAGGGTTTGCAGCAGTGTATTACTTACAAGCACAAAGCAAGTAACTAAGATGAGATAAATTCTGTCATAAAAAATAATTACACAAATTGTCTTTCGGGCACTTCACCTAACAACGCAAACTTAGTTGGCTTATCTAGAAGACAGAAGAACTTAGGGACACATACTCAGTTATTGAAGACTGAAGAACTGAGGTAACAAACTCAGTCAGAAGAAGTAGTGACTATAAGTCAGGAATCAGGCAAATCTACGGTGACCTGAAACCGAATTATAGATCATGTAAAGCAGAAAATCTTAAGGACAAAGCTTATCAGTTACCAGGAAAGGAAGAAGTTGAATGATGTACTCTGACTTAACCAACTGAAGTCAGATGTCAAGTATACGAGGTACTCAGTTTTGAATAAGAGTAGAAAACAGAGTTAAGGCCTTGTTAAGAAAGAACTGAGAATATGGAAAAGCTGAGTTAATTAATCAAGCACTGAAAACTGAGAAAGTACAGATCAAGAAAGCGATATGAAGACTGTACATATGAACGTTGGCTAAACGACAAGTATAACGGCTATAAGACCTATTCGACCATTACATTACCCCTATAAATACACAGGGAGGAGAATTTGAATAGAGTAGATCTTGGACAAGCTTTAAAAGCACATATCTAAATCCAGATCAAGAGGAGAGAAATCCAGATCCAGAAAATCAGATTCTATATCTAGAAAGAGGGAAGCCAACGAGATTGCCTTGAAGATTAAAAGATAGATCCAGTAACCCGTTAAGGGGGAAGAAGGCACCTTGGAGCTACAACGCCATATCCAGAAGAATCAAAAAGCTCACTGAATTAGTCTTTTGATTAATTTAAACCTAACCTTTGTGTGAAAAGGGTTGGCTGTGCATAGTTTGAGGAGAGCAACTCCACCTTTCCTTATATGGTTGCAACTTGGTTGCAACAGCTGTTGGTGCAGTCTGCGGACTGTGTTTGTGTTTGTTGTGAGCTGGTGAAGGGGTAATTCCACCTCCGAAGGATCAGTGTGCAGAGTGAATGGAGCAATCTCACCTTTCTTTATTATGTGTAGACAGTGAAACTAGGGTGTCATGAAGGACTGTCATTAGGCTAGGATTTTGTAACAGTTATCTTAAGATTCTAGTGATACCTCAAACACCACAGGAGAATGGGAAACGTACGGGATTACACCACCCGGAACTTCCATAAACAAATCTGTGTTAATTTACTTTATGCATTTATATTTGTCATGTGAATGTTTTTACTCATCTACTCATCTCAACACTCATCAAACCTCAGACACTGAGTCAGCACAGAAGTGATACATAGGAGATTAGGATCTTTATTAACACATCTATTACACAAAAGGATTGGTCTTATCCGCTGCAAGTTAGTTCAGCTCCTGCACCAGCTAAGCTGAATTAGCTGACTCTAATACATGATTTAAGGGTAGGAACAGAACTAAGCTGAGTCATATTAAACATCCGTTTGCTAGTTCAGTTTGAGTTTCAGAGAAACTCAGTTCCTGTGGTACCAGTCAGTTTTTTGTGACAAGTTTATTCACCCCCTAAACTTGTGTTAGCCTTTCCCAGGGACCAAAAATTGGTATCGGAGCGGAACATCAACTTTGAAGTAGATCCCACAGTTACAATCTAAAATACCATTTGTTGAGAACACCTCACTGTATCAGTTGTAAAAGCATTTAGTTAAATCTTAATGGATACATTTAGAATTAGAAGTTGGCTTAAACATCCCCTGACTAAGTGTTTGCAAAATGTTGTATCTGATTTTGACGATCAAGTAATTGAAAGGTTTAGTGCTACAAGTTCACATACAAATCCAGAACCTCGACTCAGTGTTGATGTGGATATCGATTTAAATACATATGATGACAAATCCAGAGGAGTTCCATCACTAAGAGATCTCTCAGAAAAAGAAGAAAAGGAGCTGCTGCAAGTAACTAATGACACAGAAAATCCAATTGAGCAGCAAAAGAATGTAAAATCAAACCTTGAAGCTATAACAAACAATCAAGAAAAGGTACATTCTTTTACTCAGTTATCACTCATTGAACTCAGTCAAAGAAACTCTGAGCTTGTCGGTGGAAAAACTCAAACTTGAATTAAATTTAAAAGATATAGAACTTGGCAAAGCAAAAGAATGGAATGAGTTTCTTGAAACTGAGGTGTCAAATCTAGCTGACAGATTAATATCAAGTAAATTTGACAAAAGCAGTGATAATATCCAAACCTTACCCAGTCTTGAGATTTCAAAGAATATAAATTCTAACTGTCAAGATACTAGAAGACCTAGTGGATTACACAGAGAAGATAAAGATGATAAATCTAAAAGAATTCTTGTGAAATCAACTAAGGTTGAGCGTAATGGTCTGTCTAGAAGAGAAATGAGAAAGTTTAATTCTCTCATCACAGAAACTGAAGGTTATCCTTCAGTAACTAATCTAGCCGGACCCAAGAAGATATGGGTACTGAAGAAAACTTAATATTGTTTTGCAGGTAAGGTCAGTTCTTATATTACTGAATCAACAAAAAACTGACTTCTACAAAAGAAAACTGTATCATAGCAATGAAGCTGAAAAGGCAAAAGCTGATGAACAGGGCAGAATAGTCAAAAGCTGAAAACTTTCCATCTACCATCTGACGCTTGGACTGACTGACAAATCACCAAAAGCCACGTGTCAATCTAGGAGACTATTAAAACAGAAGAAGTAGATGCATGACCCTACAAATCTTATTGATTGGGACAAGACTCTCAAATAAACGGTTGAGTGTATTGAAAAACTCAAAAATACATACCGTTCTTACAATCTTGACCAATCCATCTCTTCAAGATTACCCCAAGAACTTTTAAATTGAAAATCCATTTTAATGGAGCAATATAACATTGATGAAGGAATCACCATGATTCTTGACGACTTCAGGCAAAAAATTTCAAACTCCACCCTATCACTTAAGATTGCCAGACAAGATCAAGAAGATGTTAGGTGTGATGCCCGAAAGACAATTTTATAATTGTTTTATTTAATAAATGAAATGATATTGTTATTCATAGTTATTATTCTCATATTCACTGATGTGACAATAGTATCTACACTACAGAAAACCCTAAAGTATATCGTTTATGTAATCACTTAACTCAGTGTATGGGTTATACACGGGAGGATTGAGTTAGTGAAGATGTACTTAAAATACAGTTAGCCCGTAGTGAAGTTAATCAAGAGTATCGGGTCTCTCCTTTAACGTGCTATTAATGCACCCAGAACACAATAGGTGTGATTGTCTTATCCGGACTTTCGGTTCAGAGAACTTAGTGGGGCATTTATATATGATAGATATATCATATAGGGCTGGACCGATTTGATTAGACTTCACGATATAATTCTGTAATTGAGAAGTCTTATCAAATCAATCGATGATCATATTTATGGATATATCTTAATCCTAAGGTGATCACAGTCAACTGCTTGAATCAGTATGAGGTTTGACTTGACGGTTAAGGATTACATTGAGTCTGTGATCTGATATACCCCATATTGGCATTGTACTGGATTGAGTGAGTAGTCTGTGTTATCACAGATACGGAATCCATTCCTTCCATTTATGGAAGTAGATAGACAATTCCCTTATTTGTTAATCCTAGAAACTAATCGATCGTACGAGTTCATATTATACTGATTAGCTACCAGTGAGTTGTAAGAATTATTTGATCACTAGGGGGTTAATGGTAAATAAGGATAAGAGGTTCTGAAAAGGTTTAACGGTAACTTCCCGATTTAGAATGAACAGTCTATGGAGGATTAATCCATATGTAATGATTATATCAATGGACGCTTATTATTATTCTCGTGAGGAGATAAATATAATCTCATAATCGGAGGAGTGCGATCCACGAGATTATGGTGGCATATTCTGTGATTGATTTATCGAATATAATTATTACGTTCGTAAGATAAATATTTATTTGATTTATCGGAGCGATTGATTATTAGTCCATGGTCCCCGACGTGCCTCCAAATATAGCATAGCTATTCTCGGACGTCGAATCCTAATAATATTAATTTAGTTCTTGTTGGACTTTATTAAAACATTATGTGAATTAATTGTTTAGTGCACTGTTAAATTAGTTGGGCTAAATAATTAAATATGTGAAAAAGACATTTTTCATAATCTTGGCCAATTTATGTGTTATGGCCGAAAATTATTGACTAGGTCAATAAGATGAATTTCGGCCCCAAGTGTATTGTTTTAGGAAACAAGAAATTGTTTTAAGACATGTGCACAAAATATTTATTAGATAAATATTTATGGTAAGAAATAAAGATAAATATTATTCTAGATTTGTTCTAGAATATTATGGAATTATCTTTTATTTATTGGATTTATTTATTTGCAAAATAAAATCCTTGGAGGTTAAGTTTTACTCTCCTATATAAAGAGAGTTCTCACAAGCCTTACACATATGCAAATTTCGACTTCTCTTAGAGAGAAGGTGCAAAATTAATTCGGCAAAGGGTGAAGGGAAAAATCTTGGTGGTTTTTCCGGGTAGCATATCGGAAGGATTTGAGACGAGAATTTCATTCCACCGGGAGTTGCTTGGATCACACGGGCGGAAGATCGTGGTGTTCTTCACATCATCTTTTCTTTGCGGTTCTTCTACTTGGATTTTGAGATCCAAGAGGTATGATCTACAACCCCCTTGTAGATATAGCTCTAGTTATTTTATTACGTGTATTTTATAGATCTAGATCCTTAAATCGCTTCCGTTGCGGATGGTATTACTAACAGTGGTATCAGTCGCCAAGGTGATCTTTATTTATACGTATAAAATATTAGATCTAGGAGTGGTAAACATGTAGATTTTTTGTCCCAATTTTTTTTATAAGGGCCGAAAATTATGTTTTATTTTTTTATGTTATGAATGTCTTGGTTGAAAAGATGGATTGGGGTTGGTACTGTTTACTCGTTAGATCTATTTTGTAGCTCCTTTGTTTAGTAACAATTGAGCATAGTATTGATGTAAAAGTTGTTGTTTTTTTATTTCTTCTTTTTCGGTTAGTTTTATTTATTTTTTGTAATTTCGGAAAAACGACGAAGAACGATGAAGAACACGAGGTGAAGACGGAACTCGAGGTATGAATAGGAGTCGGGGCTAAAATTTTTTGTTATTTTTTTTGATAAAACACGGCTAGGGTTTGATTTTCATCAAACCCTAATTTTAAAAAAAAAAAATCGGCGTTGTTTAAAAAAAAAAAAAATAAAAAATATACAGCAGGATTTTAATAAAAAAATTAAAAAATTTATTTTATTTTATAAAATAAAGGCCCCTTCTCCTTTCGGGTTCGCGGTTCGTGGTTCAAGGTTCGAAGATCGAAGACATGAAGACAACAAGATTGTAATTTATTTTTTTTCCTAGGATAGATTAGATACGGGGGTACCAACATTCCATCTCGGTGTTTAAATTTTCCGCAATTTATTTTTTATGTGTTTGATCATAAAATAGATATAAAATCGGAATTGCCATGACATGCATCATATCATAAATCCACTCCATGCATACATGTAGAATTTTAATTTTGGTAATTAAAATAGGCATGTATACAAACTCGCGTAATTAGTTGAAATTTAATTAATACGTGGTAATTAATTAATTTAGTAACTAATTAAAGATCCGAGGACGGGTTATGAAATCGTTAAACCTTTCGGTGTGTGTTCTCGGTGAACCGCCTTAAAGCCCAAACGAGATCACGTTTTCGATTCGTAGTGTCTACGAGATTGAATGATGGTAAAAGAACAATAAATCTTGGATAAAAGCGGTTCGCCTTATAGGTTGGGTGGTCAATCGAGCTTGGCTCGACCGATCGAACCCTCCTAGTGTGATGTATGCACGGGGTCCGGCAAGACTAAGCCACACCGCGGCGGAGGGTGATTCCTTCTTATCTCAATGGGGCTCTCTTGACCCGACTTCGTCCGATCATCACATATGTTCCAACGAATAGGACGGGTAGGCTTGCCTACGTTACCGACACCATTCGGAATCCTTGATTTGATGTGCTTTTATGTTAACAACAAAAAGACGTGGTTAGTTAACCCACCACCACTTCCAAAATATTGAATGGGAGCGGGGAGGCGACATTCAACCCCATGGCCTCTACTATAGATACAAGTAAGTGAGAGAAGGGTGACGCCTCACGGCACTTTGATTTTGTCCCCCTACGGATGGTGTTCACCCCTATCAACATTCATGGCTTGGTCTCCGAAAGGATAGGATTTCCGGGTACTCGTTGGGTCACTGACCTATCCTACGACGGCACACTCGGGGCGTACCTAAGAGATCCGATATAGTAGGTCACACTCATCAAGGGTATTTTTTATAATACCTAGGCTAAAAAAGGAAGGCAGTCAATGAATAAAGGGGTGTTCGATTCTCGTGGGATGTTTGATTCTCACAAGTTATTCATTGATGAGATTGTCTCGATTTAACCATCATCTCTTTGACCTACCCTACGACGGCACTGAGATGCATGGTTAAAACCTTGGAATGGTAGAGTAGACTTAATTTTAGTTTACAATTCCTATAATAAACTTATATAGTAGTGTTAAACTTGAATTAATATATGTCATTTTATTTTCAGCAAAAATGTCTGCTCAAATTTACCTTTCTTGTCAAAAAAAATTATCGGGAAAAAACTTTAAGAAATGGAAGAGTAATTTAAACGTGGTACTCACATATGAGAATGTGCAACATGTACTCACTTCTGAATGCCTTACGGTGGCGATCCAAAAACCGGGAAAAGCTGAGATCGAACAGCGTAATCGCTGGATCGAGGCAGATAACGGGGCTCGTGGGATCATACTGGCGGCAGTGTCGGAGGTCATTAGGAGCCAGATTGAAGAGTTTGAGACTACAGGAGAAATCATGCGGAAACTTACTTCGATGTTTGGATCACCTAGCAACCAAGCAAGACACGATGCCATCAGGGTGGCTGTTAACACGAATTGAAGAAAGGTCAAGCAGTGAATGGTCATGTTTTGAATATGATCAGTTACTTCAATGACGCCGGTATTCATGGATTGATGTTCGATGAAGCAACTCATGTATCGATGATTTTGGAATCGTTGACTCCTGAGTTTATCCCGTTCAAAACTCAGTATCTAATGGGAAAACATGAGTTAACCATGACACAGATGCTTAATGAACTGACTATCTACGAGGGCCTGCTATCGAAAGATAAGGTCCAAGTAGGGGATAAGAAAGCTGAAGCCAATATGGCCGAAGCTAAGTCATCAAACAAGCCTAAGGCCAAACCAAAGAAGTGTTAGGAAATCTACGCGGGAACGCAGCGGAATTCAAAAATTTGATTTCCTTTTACCCAAGATCGACTTCGTTTAAGCAATAAACGAATAAACTAAAGACGGCTGTTACCTTGGTTGATCTAAAAGATCGACGCTTTGACCGTCTAAGGAGAGTAGTTCGACATGGAGCCGCCCAGTGTTCGGCCTCTACCGCTAGTCCACACGAACAGCCCGCCGGAATCCCACCATGGATTGCTATCGGAAAACCCCGGTTGCTAGACCGGACTTTTCCTCCTCACAAAGTCACTATAGGAAGCCCCTTCTTTCTTACACAAGAACTATGAGTTCTTGCAATTTTCACAAGAGCAATTGCTCTTGGAATTATAATGTACAAAGAGAGCTTGGCAAGCCCTCTTATTTATAGTGTAAGAGAGCGCCCCTATTGCTTGGAGTGGAGGAGAAGAAAACCTTTTCCAATAAAATAAGGAAAATATATTTGATTGATTTATCTCATTTATTACAATATCTCATATTAAATAAATCTAGGATATTGTCAATATCTTATATTGAATATCTTTATTTTATTACCATAAATCAATTTACACATGTGTATATATCACATGTATATAACACATATAAATCTATTAATACCCAAATAGTCAAACATGTCAACTTGATCAATTGCAATTCACGTGTGTGTCAATTACACACACAAATGTAGCCGCAATATATATTGGATATATATATATTAATATCTTATATTAATATATGGTAATACCATTAATTAAATTGCAAAATCCATGTGTATCAATATACACATTAAATTTCGACATACATCATATATGTATTTTAATTAATCAACATAATTAATATCTTGTATCTTATTTATTCATAATAAATAAATACTACCATATTAATTTACCACTATAACCTTTATAGTATCGAGATAAACTTTCCTTATTTGGTTATCATCTATAACCACATTTTAATCCGGCACGATGTTCATATGTGTGTGACCCGATAGGCTTCCGAATATGTTGGCCGTAGACACAAAGTGCAAATTACGAAAATGCCCTTCATACCTAACGATCACGGGATAGCGTCTAGCAACACACCGTGACCCCCAATCATCGGAAGAGTCAAATGCAATGACTACTACCTTTCATGTGAAACAGTTACCGTGTAACTTACAATCCTATCGCTGTAATAATATCCATACGGTCGTTAGTCGAGTGTCAAAACATCAACGACCGTATCTTATAATCTGGATATCATGCTCTCTCAAGTAACACATTTACTCCCACTTTGCAAAGATTCACGAGTAAGACATTCCTTATAAGAAGGCCATTTCGGATATTCGATCCCAATCATAGGATACGCGATTCCCGGACGACCAATCATGTATACTCCGCGTGCTTGAAGATCATACCCAATCACTACCGCATGATCGCCCCGTGGCTGAAACCTCAATAGTGTCAAAGCATGACAATCCACACCGTGATGCCATGAAGACTCGGTCCTAAGGATAATTACACAACCGCCACATAGTGTGACACTTATCTCGTGTAAGTGGGTCGATCTAACGTCGCATTCACTAATACACGTCCACGTCATACCCAAGTGTCTCTACACTTCGATAGACGAGATCTATCCCTCGCCTAAAAGACGTAAGACATCTAATACGTGCTAGTCTGCATTTTATACTATCAATGCCCTGTTTGATAGTACGTCGACTAGAGACATTTAAGTATCAAACTTATTAAAGTGATTAGAGATCTCATCAACCATAATCACCTATCATGGTTTCTCTATCACAGTTTAATACTAAGGACGTTATCATATAACAATTCATAATTGGTTCTTTAAAAGAACATATATATGACAACAGAATAAGCCATTTTATATATGCATAAACATAAAGAAATAGTACAAATGATCCGACCCGGTCGGATCCAGTCCAACCCGATTGGGTTTAGGACACTATTTCAACAATCTCCCACTTGGCCTAAAACCAATCACTCGTACACACAAGACCAAGTTGAAACACAAGAATCTTATGCAATACTCGCAACCAGCCCTAGCCATAAACGGATCGCTATCCGTGGGGACTCAGACTATCTTCATATCACGTTCCAAATGACCAAGTCAAAGGAACCGCCTCAACACACACACGAATCTCCGACGAGACCCCGGTCCTTGCTTCAAGCAATGAATCCACTTACTATATCAACTATATAGAAAAGGTGGAAGAACCGTACAAGGTTCAGGAATGAACCTCATAGACTCATGTACTGCTCCCGCTGCGCCTCTAAGGCACTACTGCGTTTTGGCCTACTTGTAGAATTTACAGTGACCCATATGCTAGAACATTTCCAGCTCACTGTATCACTTAATCAAAGTGATTGCAAACCAGACATAAAGAGCTCCCACTTGCCTTCATAAGACTCGGGATTTACGTCTCCGTATATCTACGCTTATTTAATTCCAAGTTTCAATAAACTAAGAACTTTCCTTAACTTGTTTCTCGGCGTTTGCTAGAATTACTTTCATACTTGCTCATGACTATTCATGGAGTGTGAACCTCTAGCATAACTTTTATGATGGTTCCATTTCCGTAGAGAGAAACCTTTCATAAGCATCATCTTTCACCTTATCTTTAGGACCAATGTCCTAACATAGGCGAATCTCGCGATCTATGCTAAACTTCTTTTAGCATCACATCTATATAGGTAAACTATAATCTAACAGCAGTTAAATCTATCGCTATAGATTCTTATTTCTAAAATAAGAACTGCTAATCCAAGTGCTTTCGTAAAGACCTTGAATTACCAAACATTAATTGACTGTGACATGGGGAGATGATTCATGAGAGAGATATCCAATACCTTACTCAAAAATCGTAACACACTCCCACTATCCATCTTGCACATTGGGCATATCCTTCTTTTGACTAAATCAAACTCCTTTGATTATCAAACAAAGAAATTGTCTAGAGAAACTTGTTTGAGTCCATAAATGGATCTCGTGGGCTTACATATCATGTTATTGTCTATGAACATCGAGCTGTCTGCCCAACGTCTTCAACACTATCATATAGTCATGATACGAAGTTATAACAAGCATAGTCTGAATAGAACTGGGCACAGCCGGCATCATAAAGACAATTACAAGGTTTACACCTCATACCCTTCAGCCGTCACTATAGCCTTATGGTAATCATATTACTATCCATGTCAGCCTTTCAGGGACACTCCCCTTAGGTAAGACAGACTAGGTTCACAACCTGGTTGTCACTGATGGAATCTAATTCAGATATTATGGCTCCTAGCCATATCTCTCAACCTTGCCTTTCAAACATTCTTTCATAAGTCGTGAGACATTCATTCTTCAAGATGAACATACCAACAGCCTTTTCAGGCTTGAGGTTATCCACAGACTTACAGAACTTTTGTGTGCACTGAGCAGTGTTATACACCTCATCGCTATGTGGCGTCTGCTCATGTTCCATTGGTCGAATATATCTTTATGGTTCTCAAACTCTTTTGAGATCGATTCACTCCCACTTTGTTTCTTCGGAAGAAACACTTCCTCAAGAAGACAAAGACATGTTTGGAGACAAACATTTTTTTCTCCATGGACAAGTAAATAATATCTAGCATGCTAGCTAAGACATTCCACAAAGTTGCATATGTCGTACTAGGCTCCAAGCCTTTCGACTTTGCTTATGACAACTTCAAATCATCGGTTAAGGCAGATTTGACATTATCCTCTTCCATATCTAATATGGAATTTATTCAACCTTTATTCTTTGGAACTCGGTTAAGTATAAGGCACTATCCCGAAAACGGGTAAGGGATACTTCATGGCCTGCATCACACCTTTATCATATAAAATGTTGTTTCCATTTTGGGAACACAATCCAATGCGTATCCCAAATATGGTATCCTTGAAGGAGAATCTTATTCCTTTTAGACGACTTAAAACACCCTTCAGTATTAATTACTTCAATCAATTGAAGATTAATTCCTAAGTAGCTCATCAATCTCATATTCATACTAGCTCGAACTTTTCGGGATTTCTGAATTATGCACTTCACTGAGTACACTAGAACTATTTCTAAAAAATAGTCATAGAGATTAACAAACAATTATTTGTGGCATTAATTGTCATAAGCCAACAAACATCGGTATGTTTAGGCTTTGGACAACTTTCTAGATTTTATAACCTTTTCGAAAAAGGGTATTTTAGTCCTCTTTGGATAAGATACGTATAACCCACATGATTCATAATCATATGGTTCAACATCATCAGAATGACGTTTAATTACGCGCTTCCCTTCCAGAGAGACTACATCTAGAACAACTACAAATATCAAAGATAACAGCCATACAAATATTTAGTCGAGATCTCATCACATATATCAACTATACAGTGACATCAATCTAGTATGTTAGATTCAGTGACCTTCCAACTTTATCGGAATAACATTTATTCTTTACAATTGAATATGTCTACTAAATCCTAACAAATAACCGAAAGTATGTTCTTCATAAGAACCGAACATAATAACATTTATTTAGTTCCTTTATCGCTTTACTAGATCCGAATATGGTAAGTGTTACAACATTTGTTTAACCTTCCATATCTCAGATTTAATCTTTCTAATTTAATCACACTCGTAAGATATCATATATCTAAGAGTTGACTTGAACTTAGATAGATTTATCTCAACTTACTTGCCTATAATAGAAACTTCAATAAGTTCTCTATTTAAGCACATGCCCTAATTTCCTTTTAATCCTTCAAGCACTTGTAAATATTTCTTAGTGTAGTCTTCATAAGACTTATGAAAGATCACAAGAGCTATGTCTTTGATTTCCTTTCATAAAGAAAATCTAAAGTTTATTAAATAGTTTATTTAACCTTTTAAATCGTATTTAAAACATTAACTATTTAATTAACTTTTAAGCAATGATAAATTAAGTCGATACTTAAATCTTACAATTTTGAAAACAACATTTCCAAAATTAGAGTGGTCATTCTTATCCAACGCTTGAATTAATTGTCATCATATGACTGAATGATCATATTGGATCGTATCCAATGCCATGAGCTTCCTCTTTTCAATAATAATTAAAGTCTTGGAGTACTCCATCAAATATGTAGTCTCATTGTCTCTAAATACTATAACAGGATTGCTCGTGTCATTGCTTATTTTAAAGGATTAAAATTACTTAACCATACTTGAGAACGTTTCTCAAAGTAATTGATCATAATTTGGTTTTACTAATCGAGAAAAGCATAAATACAAAGTTTGCTAAAACTACAACATAAAATGAAAATAAAAGAGTGTTGTTGTTTATACACACAAAATCAAAAATGGTCTTTTGGTTTATGATTTTGCTCCCACTAGTCAACTACTTCCAATTGACTTTCAAGAATTTTTCAAAATTCTTTAGTGGCTGAGATCCCATCTAGTTACCTCGATTCCCGGCGGTGGTCGATCAACCAAGATAATTTCGATAGGTAGGTAACTCTTTACCATTCACATCTCTATGTGATTCTCAGTGGTTGACTAGTCAACTCTTTGGCGATACACATCACTATGTGTTAGTCAACCCCTTGTCTCTAAAGTCAGACGGCCCTGACGGTGGCCAATCACCGAAAGACTCTAGTCAAGTCATAACCCAATATTCACGAGATCTCATACGATCATATCTCAATAACGACGATATACCCGAGGTAGGTCAACTCCCGGCGGTGGTCGATCAGTTGGATCCGAACACAGGCTCTTCACCGTCGTTATAATATTGGGAGACAATATTTCGACTTGATTTTTGTTGTGGAAGTATTTTCGTAAATTAATTCACTTAATTAATTTTAATCATGGTCTCATCAAATATATCTATCTCTATAGATACAAATCCTACACATTTATCTAGATCGTGCCTAGTCATGCATCTATCGTATCATATAAAATAAATACAAGCACAAAATAAATAAATGCGTAAAGTAACCGGTATGATCATGGACTTTTCCTAGGTGCGGTTTCGAATACAAACTGACGAAACCGCGGGTCACAATCTAAGGGTAGCTGCAACCGCCAATAGGATCTTTAATGCTCCATTCTCCAATGGGATCTTTATTTTCGTCTTTCTTTGGTCTCCATCTTCTGCTCCATTCTTGTTACATTCAATTCTATCTAATATACCCGCCGCACACGGGGGGAGCCAACGGGAATGGGATAAATGCAGAAAATAAACTAGGTCACGTTCTTCATAACGGCCTAGGACAATTTTTAAACCAACAGAAAAATTAAATCATTCACATCTATCCTATCGGTCGAGTCCATGATCAATCGGGGTCCATATAATCATATTATATCTACTATATCTATTCCATACAATAAAATCTTATGAAAAAGATAAAATTAAAAATTAACTACTTGCGTCTTAATTAATCAATTAACATTTAATCTATTAAATAATTTTATCTAATCAATTAACTAATTAACATTTAATTAATTAAATGATTTTAATCGAAATAAAATTAACGATTAATTTTAAACGATTTAATTTTAATTAATTAGAACTATTCTAAAATTAAATTAAAATTAAATCTCTCTTTTGTTTCTTTCCTTTTGATTCGTAATCAAAAGGGATGTCGTTGGTTTCCTAAACCATGACACGACTAAACAACGAGATATCTATGCACAATAAATATCACGGGACGAAAAAGTCGAGCACATCGAATTAACGAAGAGTGGGTTCACCGAGAATCCATCACTCAACCTCGACTTAACGTATCGTGATTTGAATCTTGCATCTATCGACTAATCACAACTATGAACTACATTGAAACATAAAATACACATAACAAAATAATTTCTTTTAGTATATCGTTTACGAATCAAAATATATCATCTTTTAATTACGTGATTTAAGCGATAAAATTAACTACGCAAAATAAACACGCTTATTGCTTAAGCTCAAGCTCGCTCGATACCACTTTGTTAGGAAATCTACGCGGGAGCAGCAGCGAAATTCAAAAATTTGATTTCCTTTTACCCAAGATCGACTTCGTTTAAGCAATAAACGAATAAACTAAAGACGGCTGTTACCTTGGTTGATCTAAAAGATCGACGCTTTGACCGTCTAAGGAGAGTAGTTCAGCATGGAGCCGCCCAAGTGTTCGGCCTCTACCGCTAGTCCACACGAACAGCCCGCCGGAATCCCACCATGGATTGCTATCGGAAAACCCCGGTTGCTAGACCGGACTTTTTCCTCCCTCACAAAGTCACTATAGGAAGCCCCCTTCTTTCTTACACAAGAACTATGAGTTCTTGCAATTTTTCACAAGAGCAATTGCTCTTGGAATTATGGTGTACAAAAGAGCTTGGCAAGCCCTCTTATTTATAGTGTAAGAGGCGCCCCCTATTGCTTGGAGTGGAGGAGAAGAAAACCTTTTTCCAATAAAATAAGGAAAATATATTTGATTGATTTATCTCATTTATTACAATATCTCATATTAAATAAATCTAGGATATTGTCAATATCTTATATTGAATATCTTTATTTTATTACCATAAATCAATTTACACATGTGTATATATCACATGTATATAACACATATAAATCTATTAATACCCAAATAGTCAAACATGTCAACTTGATCAATTGCAATTCACGTGTGTGTCAATTACACACACAAATGTAGCCGCAATATATATTGGATATATATATATTAATATCTTATATTAATATATGGTAATACCATTAATTAAATTGCAAAATCCATGTGTATCAATATACACATTAAATTTCGACATACATCATATATGTATTTTAATTAATCAACATAATTAATATCTTGTATCTTATTTATTCATAATAAATAAATACTACCATATTAATTTACCACTATAACCTTTATAGTATCGAGATAAACTTTCCTTATTTGGTTATCATCTATAACCACATTTTAATCCGGCACGATGTTCATATGTGTGTGACCCGATAGGCTTCCGAATATGTTGGCCGTAGACACAAAGTGCAAATTACGAAAATGCCCTTCATACCTAACGATCACGGGATAGCGTCTAGCAACACACCGTGACCCCCAATCATCGGAAGAGTCAAATGCAATGACTACTACCTTTCATGTGAAACGATTACCGTGTAACTTACAATCCTATCATTGTAATAATATACATACGGTCGTTAGTCGAGTGTCAAAACATCAACGACCGTATCTTATAATCTGGATATCATGCTCTCTCGGTAACACATTTACTCCCACTTTGCAAAGATTCACGAGAGTAAGACATTCCTTATAAGAAGGCCATTTCGGATATTCGATCCCAATCATAGGATACGCGATTCCCGGACGACCAATCATGTATACTCCGCGATGCTTGATGATCATACCCAATCACTACCGCATGATCGCCCGTGGCTGAGGAAACCTCAATAGTGTCAAAGCATGACAATCCACACCGTGATGCCATGAAGACTCGGTCCTAAGGATAATTACACAACCGCCACATAGTGTGACACTTATCTGTGTAAGTGGGTCGATCTAACGTGCGCATTCACTAATACACGTCCACGTCATACCCAAGTGTCTCTACACTTCGATAGACGAGATCTATCCTCGCCTAAAAGACAAGAAGACATCTAATACGTGCTGAATCTGTTTATACTATCAATGCCCTGTTTGATAGTACGTCGACTAGAGACATTTAAGTATCAAACTTATTAAAGTGATTAGAGATCTCATTAACCATAATCACCTATCATGGTTTCTCTATCACGATTTTAATACTAAGGGCGTTATCATATAACAATTCATAATTGGTTCTTTAAAAGAACATATATATGACAAATGAGAATAAGCCATTTTATATATGCATAAACATAAAGAAATAGTACAAATGATCCGACCCGGTCGGATCCAGTCCAACCCGATTGGGTTTAGGACACTATTTCAACAAGAAGAAGGGTAGTGTTGCACCTGTGCGCAAGCCAATGAAGAAAAAGTAAGCCAAGAAAGTTGACGAGGCCAAGCCCAAGGGCAAATGCTTTTACTGTAAGGAGGTAGGACATTGGAAACGCCATTGTCCGGATTATCTTCGTGATGTAAAAGATGGCGAAGCCAAGGCTGTTACTGGGAAAGATAAGAAAGGTAATTTGGATTTACTATTCTTGGAATCTTTTAATGTAGCTAAAGATGTGTCCACTTGGATACTTGATACTGGAGCTACTAACCATGTATGTTCTTCGTTGCAGATTCTTAGTTCGTACGAGAAGCTGGAAGAGGGTTCTCAAGTGATGCGAGTAGGCACTGGGGTGCTCATTTCGGCTAAAGCAGTGGGAGCTGTGGACTTGCATTTTAATAATAGAATTTTACATTTAAAGAATGTTTATTTTATTCCGAATTTCAGGAGAAATTTAATTTCTCATTCTGCCTTAGTTGAACAAGCATTTTCTGTTTCAAATTTGAATGGTGAATTTGTTATTTCGAAGAATGGCTTTGAATTGTGTTCAATTACGAATGAAAACGGTTTATATTTTGTAAGACCATATAGAGCTCCCCTACTTAATACTGAAATGTTTAAAACTGCTTATCAAAGATATGCTAAAAGGCAGAAAGTTTCTCTAGTAAAAGAAGATAAAACAAACTTGTGGCATCTGAGGCTCGGCCATATTTCCTTGGAAAGACTCAAAAGACTAGAAAAGGTTCATGCCTTAGGTGAGTCATATGTTGACACACTGCCTGTCTGTGAGTGTTGCCTGGAGGGAAAAATGACTAAGCGTCCCTTCTCATCAAAGGTTAATAGGGCCACGGGAACTCTAGACTTAGTACATTCAGACCTTTGTGGTCCAATGAACGTACAAGCTAGAGGCGGATACGAGTACTTTGTGACTTTCATTGATGACTACTCGAGATTTGGTTATGTTTATCTGCTGCATAGGAAGTCCGAGGCTTTTGGAAAGTTCAAGGAGTTCCAAGCAGAAGCCGAAAGGCAACTTGGCAAGTCATTGAAATGCCTTCGCTCGGATCATGGAGGTGAGTATTTAGATACTGAGTTCATTGACTACTTGGCTAAAAAAGGAATTTGTTTCCAACGTTCAGCGCCTAGGACACCTCAGCAAAACGGAGTTACTGAGAGGAGAAACCAGACATTGATTATCATGGTTAGATCAATGATGAGCTACGCCTCACTACCTATATCCTTTTGGGGTTATGCTTTAGAAGCAGCGGTCTATATTTCGAATGCAGTACCGTCCAAGTCTGTCGAAAAGACACCCGTTGAGATGTGGTCGGGACATCGCGAAAGCATGCGTCACTTCCGCATATGGGGTTGTCCTACACATGTGCTGATGGACAAGACTACCAAGCTACAATCACGTACGAAAGTATGTTTATTTGTAGGCTATCCAAAAGGTACACGCGGTGGTCTATTTTACGATCCGGAAGATAACAAAGTGCTAGTCTCGACTAACGCTACGTTTTTTGAGGAAAGTTATATGAAAGACCACAGACCTCGAAGTACAATTGTACTAGAGGAATTACTCTCCGATGATGTCAGGCCTATTGTGGCTGCTGATGTTCCTATAAACAACGCTACTAATACAACAGTCACTTCAGACATTCCTGTTCCACCTAGACGTACTGCGAGAGTGGTTCGGCCACCGGCTCGGTACAGCATGGATTTAAAGGCAAACGTAGTCGCCTCTGATGGGGTGGAAGATGATCCTCCGACCTATAAGAAGGCCTTACTGGATCACGATAAGGATAAATGGATTGATGCAATGAATCAAGAGATGGAGTCTATGTACTCTAACTCAGTCTGGAAATGTTGGGAGGATTTTGCATCATAAAAACAAAAGAAAATTTATAAACCTATACTTAACATGCAAACTAACTCCTAACCGACCAAATACCGGGTAGTTGATAGCATAGTAGGGTAAGTACAGGGTCGATCCACAGGGAATTGGGATGTTGAATCTAATTTCACTAATTCCTAACAATTGCTACTCAAGAAAACAAATAAACGAAAGAACGAACATATAGCACAAGTAAACTAAATCTAAGCTACAAAAAAATAAAACAGTCTAAACTAAAGACATGGGATCAAACAACCAATATACAAACCTATGTGATCTCAATCCTAGTTAATCTCATGATTCTAATTCGATTTGTGGTTTCACCTTTTCACGAGACATAAACCCCTAATTCCTTAGCGAATCTATTCTCAAGCTACGGATTCCTAATTCCTTAGTAAATCCAATTTATCAATCTCTACTCTCTCGTAAGTTGAAACTGATTTTCAATACAAAACTCGGTGTAGATTCAGGTTAACTCTCGTATTTTAGAATCTAACAACCTAGATGATTAATCGATTAACTTGTCATCATTAATGATTAAAGATCCTATCTTTCTATAGTGATCTAGCGTTTATGCAACTTCCGTATTATAAACCTCAATAGAAAACAAATCTTTCAATCTATTCTCATGGCCTCATAAGCACAAAGAAAGATACAAAATAAATCAACAATCATGAAGAAAAACTGGAATTAAATAAATTGAAAGAAATCAAACTCACATAGTTTTGAACAAGGATTGATCCATGGAAACGAAAAAACAAACATCTAATCTACTCCTAATCTAACATCGGTTCACCCGAGCACAAGGCTCGGGTGACCGGCCTTCAAACTCTCAAGATGCGGCTGCTGGCCTCTCTTTTGATGTGAAGAAATTTCTGAATGAATTAGGGTTTGGAGCTGCTGTGCTTTAAATAGAAAACTGAGGCGGTTGCTACAGTAACCTAAGTCGGTTTCAGCAAAAACGGCGGTGGACGCCCGTTTGACCAACTGGACGCCCGTCCAGAATGCTTGGACGGATACTGGACGTTCGTTTAGCCAGCGTCTGAACTCTCTGAATGTGAATTACAATTCTGGAAGCTGGTTTGCTTTATCAAACGCCCGTTCACTTTGGACGCCATCCGGACGCTCGTCCATCTTGATGGACTTCGATTTCTTGATAATTATCCTGATTCTTCCATCTTTATCCATCTTGTATCAACTCTATCTCTTTATCAACACTTCAAATTCGAATTTAGACTCTTCCAAATCCTTTCCCAAGTTAAAGATATGTATCTACACACATTGAAAAACATACCAAAACGTAACACGATTCCAAAACAACATAAAATCACCAAATAAGCATATAAATCGATACGTTTTCATATTTTACCATTAAAAACACCATTTACTCAATATTTACATATATAGCTCAAAATCTATGAAAATCATACGAATGTAGGGGAAATTGATATAGAAAATATCTATAAAAATCACTATAATTTAGCCCTTAACAGGAAACTTGTAGAACTTCCTCAGGGTGAAAGGCCAATTTGATGTAAATGGTTCTACAAGCGAAAGAGAGGAGTAGATGGGAAGGTCGAAACCTTCAAAGCATGGATGGTAGCCAAAGGTTACACACAACGAGAGGGTTGATGACGTAGATCAAGTGAAATTAAAATACTTGACCACCAAAACCAATACTAGCAAGAGGACTAGGTCCATCGTAGTATAGCTATAGCGAATCAAGGTCGATCCCACAGGGAACTAAATTGGGGGTCATTCTATAAATAATTAATTAATCATGTCAAGCACATAAAACGGTCTACGACCAACAAAGAACAAGAAAAGATAAATATACACGACTCAACACAACTCGAATAAATACAACATAATTAACTTCCCTAATTATTACATTATCGTTTGGATCTAGAGATTATATATAGTTAAACTAGACTCACTAACTATTAATCCGATTCGTATCTCTTTTATATTGGCTACAGGAGTCATCACCTAAACTAGATCTAACTCCAGGTAGGCCATCTAGATCACTATGCTACATCACGTGACTTTGCTTTTTAGGCCTCCATCTCATATGGCTCGCACGCTTACAAAACTAGGGATGCCGATATTAACCGTATTCCTCACCTAGGCAACATTCCTGTGATTAGGCGTACTTCCTAAGCGATCGCATCAGTCTCCGTCCCATTAACACTAACTTTTTAGGTATCATGTTAATCTACGATTTATGTATAATCAGGTGCGCGTACTTCCCTAATACAGCACATATCTAGATCTCACTGAAAGTCCCGGAAGATCAATTCATGAGCCGATCTAGGAGCACTTTATTGGTATTTCCTCACTACACGTTTTAATTAAAACAGACGAGCAACGTAGCCATAGCCATACCTACTAAGATAAGAAATTCTAAATGGACAATCACACCATAAAGACGTGGCTAGACTGACTCGGCGAAAAACTAAATCTTAGCATTTCTCTATACTTATCGGATACTATAGAAGCTCATAAAGTAATTATACCTACTAGAAGCACGATTATTAATCAAAATAAAATCATACATAGATCACAAAACATAGACGTGGGCGTGTGGATCCTTATAGACGAGGAGTCCCCACTGCCTCACGTCAAAATCCTAGATCTACCTCATTTAACTAAGAAATAACAATCTCAAATGATAAATAATAATTGGGGGAATTAATTAAAAGAACTAAGAGAAAATAAATACAAGAACTTACATAATTGAAGAACTTGTGAAAAACTGCTCTGAGCAAAACTGAAGATTTTTATTATGACTTGTGTGTATTGTGTGTGTTGCGTGTGTCTATGTATGTATGAACAAATATATAGGAGTAAAAATTACATAGGATAAGCCTAAACCCATCTGAAATAGGTTTCCTAAATCCAAAAGGAGTTTGAAAACACATTAGGATAATTCCCGGCCGATATTTGGATAAGGGCAAAAAATGCGCCCCCCTTATGTGTGTCCCCCCTAAAGTCGGCGCCAACTCCATTGGATTGGCTTGCCGGATTTTGTCTTGCCTCACTCCTCTTTTTCGTGCTTATCCGATCTTTATCTTCAATGCATCCGTATTTGCTTGGATTTATCTTGAAGTTTAATTCTTCCATTTATAATTATCCTCCAAAAATTATCTCAATCTACAAAATAAATAATTATCCCAAAATAAATCATATTTAAATAATAAAAACGGATAAATACCAAATTATATTTTATAAATCGCATAACATTAAATAATAAATATAAACATGTGATTTAATATAAAATATATATTATTAGGCCCGATTTAAGGATAATGCTGATGACTTCTACGGGTATATTTTGACCGTCATCAACTACCCCCCACTTAGACTTTGATCATCCCGAACAAAGCATCGATAAGTCATTCCCCAAGAAAACATTTTCCATGGTCAAATCTTACTTACACAAGAAACTCGAGTCAACTCATACCATTTATGCTCATAGGTATCCATTATTCACTACTCGTTATGAATCGAAGTGATGTGTGCATGTGCATTCAGTTTTATATATTCGTGGCAAGATTAGAGTTTATGCTAACTTCGCAATCTCAACCTACCGACATCAGCATTCCCACTTCTTAAGCCTCGCATAGTTAAAGGCATGGTGTAATAAGCAAGAGCGTTATCTAAGAGGTTTTGGACTTGGAGACCGAGAAGAATACTCGAAGCCTCTTAAAAATAGAATTTTTTTTTTCATATTTTCAAGCATTAACACATCTCAAGAAAGAAACTTGCTTTAAAAGTAAATTATGCATTGCAAGAATCCCCTTTCACGGATTGGTCAATAGCATGAATATTACCACAAGCACGAGGCTACTTTGGTAATGTTACTACAAGCCCAGTGTTCAACATTTTGTTAAAACACAGATAAATCTCAAGCTTATTACTCCGCTTAAATGGCTAGAAGATAAAAATACATCAGTCGATAAATATTGATACTAAATCTACATAACCAATCATCTATGCAATGTACACATAATTTCTTTAGTTATTACAATTTGCGCGGTAAAACTCGATTCAAAGATTGAGTAGTTGAATAATAAATAACTACTTGCAACAAATGGCATGAATATCCTTAAATCTGCATTCACATAAGTATAAAATGATCACGTATTCATGCAACTTGGTTCCTTTCCAATCAATTCTTAGCTAGGGACTCACAACTCTAAGGGTACGAGATAAATAATATGGCATTTATTCAATTTTTTTTTTTTTTTCAAAAATTTTATATCGTACCGTTTCTTTTAATTTTTAATTATAGCACATCATAGCTAAGTCTCCTACCCCCCCCCCCCCACTTAAACATGTCATTGTCCCCAATGACAAAGAAAAAATGAGAATTTAAGAAAAAGACTTAGCTCTGGAAACGGTTCTCGAGTAAGAAGCAGAATATCGGAGTAGTCCAAGCACGTCGAGGAATATAAGCAAACCGGAGATCGAACACGAAGTTCAATCGCTGCAAAATAAGTCTTCAACAAAGCTCGAAATTTGTTACAGCGTCAGCTCATAATTATAATAATTTTCAAAACATTAGAATTAATCCCAACTTGCTCTCAATACAACTTTGCGATTTAGAAACAAACAACAGACTCGATGCAGTACACGCCTATGCAACTTCACTTCACGTTATAACGAGTCGAGTAAAAAAAAACTTTTGCACATCCTTAACGCAATGGTCATCGGAACACGGCAAAAATTAAAAAAAAAAAACCTCAACTGTTTTAACGTTTCTTTTATTTAAAAGAAAAGAAAAACCTAAAAATCCGAAAAAAATATTACAAATACCTAAGAGATAGAAATAGTTCTGAATTTATAGTCTTCAGCTCGACTCTCCAAATATCATCATCCCTCTGAATTATTGTCCTTAGCCTTCTAGATCTTCACCCGGTCGGCCTTCATTGAGATTTGCCTTCCTTCTTTGAGAATTCGCGCATTTCCTTTGGGGGCAAGACCTAAGAAATGCAGTCATCCTTGCTGTCTAAACAGGCACCAACCTCAGCTTCTACCTTTGAAACTAGTGATCTTCAAGATCGAACTCTACGAGTTCGCTTTTTCACCCTTCTCCGTCTATCTTTTAACTTTAAGCTTTATCTATCCTCAACGAGTCCTTGGGATGGGGTAGACCCATCTCCAAACACGGCTTCTGCCTCATCTGCTAAAAGCATT
Source organism: Gentiana macrophylla (assembly GCA_026214975.1). Lineage (NCBI taxonomy): Eukaryota > Viridiplantae > Streptophyta > Magnoliopsida > Gentianales > Gentianaceae > Gentiana > Gentiana macrophylla. The sequence goes on from CM047813.1 coordinate 52,943,859, forward strand.
GAGGTGTCCGCCGGTTCCTTACGCTGGGATTGAGCGTCTTTGTCCCTTTGTAAGATACATAGGAATTCTGACTCGCTGTTTCTTGGGGCAGCGTCAACCATATCCGTATCTTCTTGGCTAAGAATTAGAGAAGTCTCATCCACACCATGAACCGTCACAACTGAAATACTTGGCGGGAGCAGAAATCGAGGTCTAAGGATGTTATGAACTTCTGAGCCCTTGGCATTGAACAGTGTGAGCTCGAATTTCTCCATGTCCACTCTTGCCTTCGAGGTTGCCATAAATGATCGGCCCAGTATTAGTGGGCAATTGAGATCCTCCTCTACGTCCATCACGACTATGTCGACTAGAAAACGAAGGCTCACAATCCCTATAGTCATGTAGTTTAAGGCTCCAGTGCGCACGGTACGAAGACCATCTCCAAAGCGAATGTCCATCGTGTTGTTCATAACCGTGTAAACTCCAATCCTCTCACAAATTCTATGTGGAACTATGTTCAGGCTCGACCCGGAGTCAATCAATGCTAAGCCAGCTCTCTTCCCATATAAGACTACGTCAACGATAAAAGCCCCAAGATCTCATAACTTGGGAAGTAGTCTAGCGCGATCCTTTAAGTCTTCTGCCTTAGGATGGCAGGGTACTATGGGTTTATTGTTGAACTTAGACTCAATGTCAGAATCAGAGCTCGGGTATTCGGGAGTTGAGGAAAGAGTGGGTAAGTACTCGGAGTCAGACTCCGAACTTGAGCTAGAATCAGAATCAGAAATAACAATTGGAATACTAGCATGTATACCCTGAAAAAGATCGAATTTCTTTGCTTTCCCTTCCTCTTGTCTTTTTCTTTTTCGTTCTTCTATTAACGTTTGCCTATCCGGCCGTACTGGCCTGGTTTTACGTGTGACTTTGACTTCTTCATTCTTTGCTGCAGAAACTTGATTGGTCGACATTTTTTATCCAGTGGAATAATTAATTTATCTGGCGTGCTGTGTACATAAAAATAAACATACAAATGTCAGTAACCTAACGGTCAGCATGATTATCCGTGCTGCCGCCAGACCTACAGACTACAGACGGGGAATAACAGGGCACAAAAAAAACGAAAAAATATATATATTTTATTTTATTTTTATTATTATTATTAATTTTTTTTTTTTTTTTTTGAGCAGCTAGCCAGATGGACTCTAAGAATGTAAAAACTGACCTTAAAACATACAACTTGACATGTCTAATAATTATTTATACAATTGACCGTTGGTTCCCCGGCAACGGCGCCAAAAACATGATGACGTAGATCAAGTGAAATTAAAATACTTGACCACCCAAACCAATACTAGCAAGAGGACTATGTCCATCGTAGTATAGCTATAGCGAATCAAGGTCAATCCCACAGGGAACCAAATTGGGGGTCATTCTATAAATAATTAATTAAGCATGACAAACACATAAAACGGTCTACGACCAACAAAGAACAAGAAAAGATAAATAGACACGACTCAACACAACTCGAATAAATACAACATAATTAACTTCCCCAATTATTACATTATCGTTTGGATCCACAGATTATATATAGTTAAACTAGACTCACTAACTATTAATCCGATTCGTATCTCTTTTATATTGGCTACAGGAGTAATCCCCTAAACTAGATCTAGCTCCGGGTAGGCCATCTAGATCACTATGCTACATCACGTGACTTCGCTTTTTACGCCTCCATCTCATATGACTCGCACGCTTACAAAACTAGGGATGCCGATATTAACCGAATTCCTCACCTAGGCAACATTCATGTGATTAGGCGTACTTCCTAAGCGATCGCATCAGTCTCCGTCCCATTAACACTAACTTTTTAGGTATCATGTTAATCTACGATTTACGTATAATCAGGTGTGTGCAATTCCCTAATATAGCACAGATCTAGATCTCGCTGAAAGTCCCGGAAGATCAATTCATGAGCTGACCTAGGAGCACTATATTGGTATTTCCTCACTACACGTTTTAATTAAAACAGACGAGCAATGTAGCCGTAGTCATACCTACTAAGATAAGAAATTCTAAATAGACAATCACACCATATAGACGTGGCTAGACTGACTCGGCAAAAAACTAAATCTTAGCGTTTCTCTATACTTATCGGATAAAATAGAAGCTCATAAAGTAAATATATATACCTTCTAGAAGCACGATTATTAATCAAAATAAAATCATACATAGATCACAAAACATAGACGTGGGCGTGTGGATCCTGATAGACGAGGAGTCCCCACTGCCTCACGTCACAATCCTAGATCTACCTCATTTAACTAAGAAATAACAATCTCAAATGATAAATAATAATTGGGGGAATTAATTAAAAGAACTAAGAGAAATTAAATACAAGAACTTACATAATTGAAAAACTTGTGAAAAACTGCTCTGAGCAAAACTGAAGATTTTTATTATGACTTGTGTGTATTGTGTGTGTTACGTGTGTGTATGTATGTACAAATATATAGGAGTAAAATTTACATAGGATAAGCCTAAACCAATCTGAAATAGGTTTCATAAATCCAAAAGGAGTTTGAAAACACATTTGGATAATTCTCGGCCGATATTTGGATAAGGACAAAAAATGCACCCCCTTGCATGCGTCCCCCCTAAAGTCGGCGCCAACTCCATTGGATTGGCTTGCCGGTTTTGTCTCACTCCTCTTTTTCGTGCTTATCCGATCTTTATCTTCAATGCATCCGTATTTACTTGGATTTATCTTGTAGTTTAATTCTTCCATTTATAATTATCCTCCAAAAATTATCTCAATCTACAAAATAAATAATTATCCCAAAATAAATCATATTTAAAAAATAAAAACGGATAAATGCCAAATTATATTTTATAAATCACATAACATTAAATAATAAATATAAACATGTGATTTAATATAAAATATATATTATTAGGCCCGAATTAAGGATAATGTTGATGACTTTTACGGGTATATTTTGACCGTCATCAAGGGTATAGACTACGAGGAAACCTTCTCACCTGTGGCCATGGTGAAAACCATCCGCATCCTCCTTTCGATTGCTGCATGCCTGGATTATGAAATCTGGCAAATGGATGTTAAGACAGCGTTTCTAAACGGCTTTCTCGACGAGGAAATCTATATGCAGCAACCAGAGGGATTCATTGAAGAAGGTCGATAGCACATGGTATGCAAGTTGCTCAGATCCATTTATGGGTTGAAGCAAGCATATCGTTCCTAGTATCATAGATTCGATCACACGATCAATTCTTATGATTTCTAACAACACTTTGTTGAATCTTGTGTGTACAAGAAGGTTATCAAAGATAGTGTTGTATTTCTAGTGTTGTACGTTGATGACATACTCCTAATTGGCAACGATAAGGAGATGATGTCTGACGTGAAATGTTGGTTGACCACGCAATTTCAAATGAAAGATTTCGGAGAAGCGAGTTATGTTCTAGGGATCCAAATTATAAGGGATCGCAAGAACCGGATGTTAGCTCTGTCCCAAGCAACTTATATAGGTAAGGTGCTGGCACGCTTCAGTATGGAGAACGCAAAGAAGGGTTTTCTACCAACCCGTCACGGCGTTTACCTCTCTAAGACTCAGGGGCCTCAAACTCCTGAAGAGATTGAAGCTATGGGAATAGTGCCATATGCCTCGGCTGTTGGTAGTCTGATGTATGCCATGAGGTGTACGAGACCTGACATTTGTTACGGCGTTGGATTAGTCAGCCGTTTTCAATCAAATCCAAGGCAACCGCACTGGACATCAGTAAAGAATCTCATTAAATATTTGAAGAGAACCAGAAATTATATTCTCGTCTATTTGAGTGGGAGTTTGGAGCTAGCGGGGTACACCGATTCTGACTTTCAGTCAGACAGAGATGATTCTAAATCAACCTCTGGTTCAGTGTTTACGCTTGGTGGCAGTGCAATAGAATGAAGAATCCAAAAGCAATCCAGCACAACCGATTCAACAATAGAAGCTGAGTTCATAGCGTCCTCGGAGGCAGCTAAGGAAGCGGTTTGGTTACGAATGTTCATCAGCGGATTAGGCGTTGTCCCGAATGCTGAAGATCCTATTACTCTCTATTGTGATAACAATGGGGCCATTTCCAACTCAATGGAACCTCAAAAGCACAGTAAGTCGAAGCATATAGAGAGCAAATACTGGGTGATCAACGATTTTGTCGATAGAGGGGACATTTCCGTCAAGAAAATGCCCTCCGCTGATAATCCTGCTGATCCATTCACCAAGACGTTGTCGGTTGAAGCTTTTAGTTGACACTTGGAGACTATAGGTATTAGAGACATGTCTCATTTGCTTTAGAGCAAGTGGGAGTGATAGTTTGTTGTATTTTAAATAATAGGGTGTGCTCTAAAACAATTAATCACATGCTTTCGTGCAAGTGGGAGATTGTTAGGTGTGATGCCCGAAAGACAATTTTGTAATTGTTTTATTTAATAAATGAAATGCTATTGTTATTCATATTTATTATTCTCATATTCACCGATGTGACAATAGTATTTACACTACAGAAAACCCTAAAGTATATCATTTATGTAATCACTTAACTTAATGTATGGGATATACATGGGAGGATTGAGTTAGTGAAGATGTACTTAAAATACAATTAGCCCGTAGTGATGTTAATCGAGAGTATCAGGTCTCTCCTTTAACATTCTATTAATGCACCCAGAACACAATAGGTGTGATTGTCTTATCCGGACTTTCGGTTAAAAGAACCTAGTGGGGCATTTATATATGATAGATATATCATAGGGCTGGACCGATTTGATTAGAGTTCACGATATAATTCCGTAATCGAGAAGTCTTATCGAATCAATCGATGATCATATTTATGGATATATCTTAATCTCGAGGTGATCACGATCAACCGCTTGAATCGATTATGAGGTTTGACTTGACGGTTAAGGATTACACCGAGTCTGTCGTGATCTCGAATTACCCCATCTTGGCATTGTCTTTGGATTGAGTGAGTAGTCGTGTTATCACGAGATACGGAATCCATTCCATCCATTTATGGGATGTAGATAGACAGTTCACTTATTTGTTAATCCTAGAAACTGATCGATCGTACGAGTTTATATTACACTGATTAGCTACCAATGAGTTGTATGAATTATTTGATCACTAGGGGGTTAATGGTAAATAAGGATAAGAGGTTCTGAAAAGTGTTAACGGTAACTTCCCAATTTAGAATGAACGGTCTATGGAGGATTAATCCATATGTAATGATTATATCAATGGACGCTTATTATTATTCTCGTGAGGAGATAAATATAATCTCATAATCGGAGGAGTGCAGTCACGGGATTATGGTGTCATATTCCTGTGATTGATTTATCGAATATAATTATTCTGTTAGTAAGATAATTATTTATTTTATTTATCGGAGCCGCTGATTATTAGTCCATGGTCCCGACGTGCCTCCAAATATAGCATAGCTATTCTCGGACGTCGAATCCTAATAATATTAATTTAGTTCTTGTTGGACTTTATTAAAACGATATGTGAATTAATTGTTTAGTGGACTGTTAAATTAGTTGGGCTAAATAATTAAATATGTGAAAAAGTCATTTTTCATAGTCTTGGCCAATTTATGTGTTATGGCCGAAAATTATTGACTAGGTCAATAAGATGAATTTCGGCCCCAAGTGTATTGTTTTAGGAAACAAGAAATTGTTTTAAGACATGTGCACAAAATATTTATTAGATAAATATTTATGGTAAGAAATAAAGATAAATATTATTCTAGATTTGTTCTAGAATATTATGGAATTATCTTTTATTTATTGGATTTATTTATTTGCAAAATAAAATCTTTGGAGGTTAAGTTTTACTCTCCTATATAAAGAGAGTTCTTCCAAGCCTTACACACATGCAAATTTCGACTTCTCTTAGTGAGAAGGAGCAAAATTAATTCGGCCAAGGGTGAAGGGAAAAATCTTGGAGGTTTTTCCGGGTAGCATATAGGAAGGATTCGAGATGAGAATTTCCTTCCACACGGAGTTGCTTGGATCACACGTGCGGCAGATCGTGGTGCTCTTCACATCATCTTTTCTTTGCGGTTCTACTACTTGGATTTTGAGATCCAAGAGGTATGATCTACAACCCCCTTGTAGATATAGATCTAGTTATTTTATTACGTGTATTTTATAGATCTAGATCCTTAAATCGCTTCTGTTGCGGATGGTATTACTAACAGAAGATTCGAGGACTCAAAAATCTAATTGATACAAAGGTCAAAATTATGTGCCCAGAAAATATCAGAGATTTCTATAGAAATGCCAATATAGCCGATGATGGAAGGAGCTTCAGGACATCAGTTCAAAAGAAGAGCATTATTGTTAATGAACATCTTCTATCTCTAGTCTTTGATTTGGATATCTATGGAGGAACTACGTCTCTTACTTTTGGAAATGACAAAAATGACAGACTTTGGGAAGTCACAGTAAACAACATGGATAAGATGAATTTCATTGGATCTATTCATCCACAAAAACAAGAATTTCCATTTTGACAGTTCTTCTGACCAAAAATGTCATTGGTCGCACATGGAATTTCTACACTCTTTCGATAGAGAAGCTGAAACTAATCTATGCAATTTGGTTTGAGAAGAAACTGGACTGGAACAAGTTTGTCCTCAAGCAAATGTTAAAGCAAATTTCGGATGAAGAAGCAAAATTTCAAGTTAGGAAGGCAAATCGAGAAAAGTTCATGTTGAAATAGGTATTTCCATATTTGGTACAAAGTATACTGAACTATTTCTCCATCTCTTGATGTACAGAAATAGTGGTAATAGAAAAATCAATGGCCAGTGGAGCAAAGAAAAGGAAAGTTATTAAAGTCAAAAGAGAAACACCATATTCTAGCTCAAGAAAAATTTTAAAACCAGGATGAAAGAACAGATAGAAGACAGAGGAGGATGATGCAGAAACATCTCACAATGACTAAAAGGAAAACTGGAATACAAGACATAATTCAAATAGAAGATGAAACCGAAAAAGTGAACTCTCAACTGATAAGCATGAAGAATACACTGAAAAACAGAGAGAAATTCTTGAAGATGTTGAATTTTGTGTAACAGAGTATGAGAAAAAGCTGTTAAATCATAACTCTCATCATCATGGGGTCAGTTCCCCATCTCAAGATCAAGATGCAGCCTCAGGCGAATCAGTAATGAATGACATCCCCCATATTGCAACTGAAAAGACTCAGCGACAATTAACTGAAACTGAGAAGAAATTGAAAGGGCTAAAAATGATCATAGACAGTCGACGCGCAGACTCTCTGAGTAAGAAGCTCTACAACTTGCATGAGTCTATCTCAATAGCACATTACTCAGGTCTGTACAGCTACTCCAACATCATAACCTTGCACAAATTATTTGAAGAAAGCTTTTGCATATCTTCAAACTAGGGGGAGGATGAAACTGAAGGTGCTGATGATGAAACTGAAGCTAAAGAAAACTTTGCTAAACTGTTGATTGAGGAACAAGATAGACAACATATTGATTTACTTGTCATTCAACAAAACGGAGAGGCAGCTGATAGTTTGATGGAGGAGTTAATTGCAGAAGAACTCTTTAAAGAGACAAGAACTGAGGAAGATGAAGAAGCCTCAGTCAAAGCGATGATGAACATCAGAAAGAAGATTGCAATATGTGCTAGATTGCAAGAAAAGATAAAGGAAGTTGAGATAAAGAGGCAAAGTCGAAGGGGGAAAATGTCCTGGAACCAGAAGGAAAGGAATAAGGATTAATATCAAAAGAAGAGGAGAAGATAATGGATGAGGAGATCAAAGAGGTTCTGATAAAACTTAAGAACCAGGAGAAGAAGCAAATCGGATGATCAATAAATACTTGGATATCAAGCCTAGAGATGATGAATCAAGAGAAGAAATAAAACCAAGAAGGCTCCTGGAAACAAAAAGAAGTATCTATCTTGGTGAAAAGTTGATGAATTTGGAAAAAGAAAAACTGTAATGATTTCATAAACTCGGTTTGTTTTGGTACAACTTTCTAATGAACTCAGTTGTTCCTAGTTTGACATTTTGGATTGTTTTGATTTCTTGTATTATTGCTTTTTGGGAGGGTTATGATACATAATCAAAAATGGGTAAATTGTTGGAAATAAAATTTATGTTTTGATGATGATTCGTCACATACTTAGAAAGTTAACTTATAACCCATGATGATGGAGTCATAACTAACTGTTATAGTGTATAATGAAAGAAGAAGCAAGAAATGGTCTAGAGAAATGTATAGGATCTATCTAGAGTCTGAGCTTTGTATATCTTGTTTCAGACAAGCATTGTAATAGATAGGAACTAGGCAAACTGCAGAGTCATAGTAAACAAACTGGGTATACAAATCGAAGAGAAAGAATCAAGAAGATAAGTTTCTTTGAGGACACAGACTCAGTTGGCTTATCTAGAAGACAGAAGAACTGAGGGACACAGACTCGGTTATTGAAGACTGAAGAACTGAGGTAACAAACTCAGTCAGAAGAAGTAGTGACTATAAGTCAGAAATCAGGCAAATCTGTAGTGACCTGAAAATGAATTATAGATCATGTAATGCTGAATAATCTTAAAGACAAAGATTATCAGTTACCAGGAAATAAAGAAGCTGAATGGTGTACTCTGACTTAACCAACTGAAGTCAGATGTCAAGTATACGAGGTACTCAATTTTGAATAAGAGTAAAAAACTGAGTTAAGGCCTTGTCAAGAAAGAACTGAGAATATGGAAAAGCTGAGTTAATTAATCAAGGACTGAAAACTGTGAAGGTACAGATCAAGAAAGCGATAGGAAGACCGTACATATGAACGATGGCTAAACGACAAGTATAACAGCTATAAGACCTTTTCGACCGTTACATTACCCCAATAAATACACAAGGAGGAGCATTTGAATAGAGTAGATTGTGGACAAGATTTAAAAGCACATATCTAAATCTAGATCAAGAGGAGAGAGATCCAGATCCATAAAATCAGATTCTATATCTAGAAAGAGGGAAGCCAACGAGATTTCCTTGAAGTTTAAAATATAGATTAGTAACCCGTTAAGGGGGAAGAAGGCACCTTGGAGCTACAACGCCATATCTAGAAGAATCAAACAGCTCACTGAATTAATCTTTTGATTAATTCTAAACCTAACCTTTGTGTGAAAAAGGGTTGGCTGTGCATAGTTTGAGGAGAGCAACTCCACCTTTCCTCATACGGTTGCCACAGTTGTTGGTGTAGTCTGCGGACTGTGTTTGTGTTTGTGGTGAGCTGGTGAATGAGTAATTCCACCTCCGAAGGATTAGTGTGCAGAGTGAAGGGAGCAATCTCACCTTTCTTCATTATGTGTAGGCAGTGAAACTAGGGTGTCGTGAAGGACTGTCATTAGGCTAGGATTTTGTAATAGTTATCTCAAGATTCTAGTGATACCTCCAACACCACAGAAGAAGGGGAGACGTACGGGATTAAACCACGCGGAACTTCCATAAACAAATATGTGTTAATTTACTTTAAACATTTATATTTGTGCTATGAATGTTTTTACTCATCTACTCATCTCAACACTCAGCAAACCTCAGGCACTGACCCAGCACAGAACTGATACATAGGAGATTAGGATCTTTATTAACACATCTATTGCACAAAAGGCTTGGTCTTATCCGCTGCAACTTAGTTCAGCTTCAGCACCAGCTAAGCTGATTTAGCTGACTCCAATACATGATTTAAGGGTAGGAACAGAACTGAGCTGAGTCATATTAAACATCAGTTTGCTAGTTCAGTTTGAGTTTTGGAGAAACTCAGTTCTTGTGGTACAAGTCAGTTTTTGGTGACAAGTTTATTCACCCCCCCCCTCTAAACTTGTGTTAGCCTTTCCAGGGACCAACAATTGGTATCGGAGCGGAATTTCAACTCTGAAGTAGATCCCACAGTTACAATCTTAAATACCATTTGTTGAGAACACGTCAATGTATCAGTTGTAAAAGCATTTAGTTGAATCTTAATGGATACATTTAGAATTAGAAGTTGGCTTAAACATCCCCTGACTAATTGTTTACAAAATGTTGTATCTGATTTTCAGGATCAAGTAATTGAAAGGATCATTGCTACAAGTTCACATACAAATCCAAAACCTCAACTAAGTGTGATGTGGATATCGATTTAAATGCATATGATGACAAATCCAGAGGAGTTCCATCACTAAGTAATCTCTCAGAAAAAGAAGAAAATGAGTTGCTGCAAGTAACTGACGACACATAAAATCCAATTGAGCAACAAAAGAATGTAAAATCAAACCTTGAAGCTATAACAAACAGTCAAAAAAAGGTACATTCTTCTACTCAGTTTTCTCTCGCTGAACTCGGTCAAAGAAACTCTGAGCTTGTCAATTTGGTGGAAAAACTCACACTTGAGCTAAATTTAAAAGATATAGAACTTGGAAAAGCAAAAGAATGGAATGAGTTTCTTGAAACTGAGGTGTCAAATCTAGCTGACAGATTAATATCAAGTAAATTTGACAAAAGCAGTGATAATCTCCAAACCTTACCCAGTCTTGAGATTTCAATGAATATAAATTCTAACTGTCAAGATACTGGAAGACCTAGTGGATTACACATAGACGATAAAGATGACAAATCTAAAAGAATTCTTGTGAAATCAATTAAGGTTGAGTGTAATGGTCTATCTAGAAGAAAAATGAGAAAGTTTAATTCTCTCATCACAGAAACTGAAGGTTATACTTCAGTAACTAATCCAGCAGGACCCAAGAAGATATGGGTACCAAAGAGAACTTAATATTGTTTTGAAGGTAAGGTCAGTTCTTATATTGCTGAATCAATAGAAAAACTGACTTCTACACAAGAAAACTGTATCATAGCAACGAAGCTGAAAAGGCAAAAGCTGATGAAGTGAAAAATAGTCAAAAGCTGAAAACTTTCCATCTACCTTCTGACGCTTGGACTGACAGACAAATCACCAAAAGCCACGTGTCAATCTAGGAGACTATTAAAACAGAAAGTAGATGCATGACCCTACAAATCTTATTGATTGTGACAAGACTCTCAAATAAACGGTTGAGTGTATTGAAAAACTCAGAAATACATTCCGTTCTTACAATCTTGACCAATCCATCTCTTCAAGATTCCCCCAAGAAATTTTAAATTGAAAATCCATTTTTATGGTGCGATATAACATTGTTGAAGGAAACACCATGAGTCTTGAAAAACTTCAGGCAAAAATTTTCAAACTCCACCCTGTCACTTCAGATTGCAGACAAGAACAAAAAGATTTGAGGACTCAAAAATCTAATTGATACAAAGGTCAAAATTATATGCCCAGAAAATATCAGAGATTTTTATAGAAATGCCATTATAGCCGATGATGGAAGGAGCTTCAGGACATCAGTTCAAAAGAAGAGCATTATTGTTAATGAACATCTTCTATCTCTAGTCTTTGATTTGGATATCTATGGAAGAACTACGTCTCTTACTTTTGGAAATAAAGAAAAGGACAGACTTTGGGAAGTTACAGCAAACAACAAGGATAAGAAGAATTTCATTGGATCTATTCATCAACAAAAACAAGAATTTTCATTTTTGACAGTTCTTCTGACCAAAAATGTCATTGGTCACACATGGAATTTCTACACTCTTTCGACAGAGAAGCTGAAACTAATCTATGCAATTTGGTTTGAGAAGAAACTGGACTGGAACAAGTTTGTCCTCAAGCAAATGTTAAAGTAAATTTCGGATGAAGAAGCAAAAGTTCAAGGAAGGAAGGCAAATCGAGAAAACTTCATGTTGAAAAAGGGATTTCCATATTTGGTACAAAGTATACTGAACTATTTATCTATCTCTAGATCTACAGAAGCAGAGGTAATAGATAAATCAATGGCCAGTGTAGCAAAGAAAAGGAAAGTTATAAAAGTCAAAAGAGAAACACCATATTCTAGCTCAAGCAAAATTGCAAACCAGGATGAAAGAAAAGCTAGAAGATAGAGGAGGATGACACAGAAACATCTCACAATGACTAAAGGAAAACTGGAATAGAAGACATAATTCAAATCGAAGATGAAACGGAAGAAAGTGAACTCTCAGCTGATAAGCATGAAGAATACACTGAAAAACAGAGAAAATTTTTGGAAGATGTTGAATTCTGTGCAACAGAGTATGAGAAAGAGCTGTTAAATCATAACTCTCATCATCATGGGGTCAGTTCCCCATCTCAAGATCAATATGCAGCCTCAGGCGAATCAGTAATGAATGACATCCCCCATATTGCAACTGAAAAGACTCAGCGACAATTGACTGAAACTGAGAAGAAATTGAAAGGGCTAAAAATGATCATAGAGAGTCTGACGCAGACTCTACAGAAGAAGCTCTACAACTTGCATGAGTCTATCTCAATAGCACATTACTCAGGTCTGTACAGCTACTCCAACATCATCACTTTGCACAAATTATTTGAAGAAAGCTTTTGCATATCTTCAAACAAGAGGGAAGATGAAACTGATGAAACTGAAGGTGCTGATGATGAAACTGAAGCTAAAGAAAACTTTGCTAAACTGTGGATTGAGGAACAAGACAAACAAGTGGATATTGATTTACTTGTCATTCAACAAAATAGAGAGGCAGCTGATAGTTTGATCGAGGAGTTAATTGCAGAAGAACCCTTTAAAGAGACAAGAACTGAGGAAGATGAAGAAGCCTCAGTCAAAGCGATGATGAACATCAGAAAGAAGATTGCAATATGTGCTAGATTGCAAGAAAAGATAAATGAAGTTGAAGATAAAGAGGCATAGTCTGAGGGGGAAAATGTCCTGGAACCAGAAGGAAGGAACATGGATTAATATCAAAAGAAGAGGAGAAGCTAATGGATGAGGAGATCAAAGAGGTTCTGATAAAACTTAAGAACCAGGAAAATGAAGAAGCAAATCGGATGATCAATAAATACTTGGATATCAAGCCCAGAGATGATGAATCAGGAGAAGAAGGAAAAGCAAGAAGGCTCCTGGAAACAAAAAGAAGTATCCATCTTGGTGAAAACCTGATGAATTTGTAAAAAGGAAAACTGTAATGATTTCATAAACTCAGTTTGTTTCGGTACAACTTTGTAATGAACTCAGCTGTTTCTAGTTTGACATTTTGGTTTGTTCTAATTTCTTCCATTATTCTTTTATTATTGCTTTTAGGGAGGGATATGATACATCATCAAAAAGGGGGAAATTGTTGGAAATAAAATTTATGTTTTGATGATGATTCATCACATACTTAGAAAGTGCACTTATAACCCATGATGATGGAGTCATAACTAACTGTTATAGTGCATAATGAAAGAAGAAGCAAGAAGTGGTCTAGAGAAATGTATAGGATCTATCTAGAGTCTGAGCTTTGTATAGGTTGTTTCAGACAAGCATTGTAATAGATAGGAACTAGGCAAACTGCTGAGTCATAATAAACAAACTGGGTATACAACTGAGAAGAGAAGAACTGAAGAAGATAAGTTTGCTGAGGGACACAGACTCAGTTGGCTTATCTAGAAGACAGAAGAACTGAGGGACACAGACTCAATTATTGAAGACTGAAGAACAGATGTAAGAAACCCAGTTAGAAGAAGTAGTGACTATAAGTCAGGAATCAGGCAAATCTGTGGTGACCTGAAACTGAATTATAGATCATGTAAAGCTGAATAATCTTAAGGACAAAGATTATCAGTTACCACGAAATGAAGAAGCTGAATGGTGTACTCTGACTTAACCAACTGAAGTCAGATGTCAAGTATACGAGGTACTCAGTTTTGAATAAGAGTAGAAAACTGAGTTAAGGCCTTGTCAAGAAAGAACTAAGAGTATGGAAAAGCTGAGTTAATTAATCAATGACTGAAAACTGTGAAAGCATAGATCAAGAAAGCGATATGAAGACCGTACATATGAACGTTGAATAAACGACAACTATAACGGCTATAAGGCCTATTCGACTGTTACATTACCCCTTTAAATACATAGGGAGGACCATTTGAATAGAGTAGATCTTGGACAAGCTTTAAAAGCACATATCTAAATCCAGACCAAGAGGAGAGAGATCCAGATCTAGAAAATCAGATTCTATATCTGGAAAAAGGGAAGCCAACGAGATTGCCTTGAAGATTAAAAGATAGATCCAGTAACCCGTTAAGGTGGAAGAAGGCACCTTAGAGCTACAACGCCATATCCAGAAGAATCAGACAGCTCACTGAATTAATCTTTTGATTAATTCTAAACCTAACATTTGTGTGAAAAAGGGTTGGTTGTGCATAGTTTGAGGAGAGCAACTCCACCTTTCCTCATATGGTTGCAACTTGGTTGCCACAGCTGTTGGTGCAGTCTGCGGACTGTGTTTGTGTTTGTGGTGAGCTTGTGAAGGAGTAATTCCACCTCCGAAGGCTCAGTGTGCAGAGTGAAGGGAGAAATCTCACCTTTCTTTGTTATGTGTTGACAGTGAAACTAGGGTGTCGTGAAGGACTGTCATTAGGCTAGGATTTTGTAACAGTTATCTCAAGATTCTAATGATACCCCCACCACCACAGGAGAAGGGGAGACGTACGGGATTACACCACCCGGAACTTCCATAAACAAATCTGTGTTAATTTACTTTACGCATTTATATTTGTGATGTGAATGTTTTTACTCATCTACTCATCTCAACACTCAGCAAACCTCAGACACTGAGTCAGCACAGAAGTGATACATAGGAGATTAGGATCTTTATTAACACATCTATTGCACAAAAGGCTTGGTCTTATCCGCTGCAAGTTAGTTCAGCTCCAGCACCAGCTAAGCTGAATTAGCTGACTCCAATACATGATTTAAGGGTAGGAACAGAAGTGAGCTGAGTCATGTTAAACATCAGTTTGCTAGTTCATTTTGAGTTTCGGAGAAACTCAGTTCCTGTGGTACATGTCAGTTTTTGGTGAAAAGTTTATTCACCCCCTCCCTTTAAACTTGTGTTAGCCTTTCCCAGGGACCAACATAGTTCTAGTACTCTTGAAGTTGAATGCTGAGATTTTGTCTTGAAACTGGCTTTCACTTGCTTTCCTTTTTGGTAAGCTTCGCTTAAGCTATCCTTCTTGTGAGAAATCTCAGGTAATTCAATTACTAATTACTTTTCGACCAGTGTGTTGATGTCAGCAAGTTGAGGTGACTCAGTTTTTTGTGCCATAGCCAGCTGATTTCTTATTTGGTATGCACAAGTAAACATGTCTCTGAAACTGCTGTTGACCAATCCATAACATACATATTTTCTTTTCTTCTTCCAGCAAGAACTACTTGATTTGATGATTCACTGACAACGATGCAAAATTCTTTATCAAAAGCGACTATGTATCCTATGTCACAAAATTGACTTGTGCTGAGAAGATTGTAGTGAAGTCCTTTCACATAAGATACATTCTTGATTGTAAGTCCAGTTTTTATCAAGGTTCCATATCCTTTTGTATATCCAGGTCTGCCCTTACTTCCGAAGTTTACTTTTGGTCCATCCTTGGCAACAAAATCAACTAGACAGTCTTTGCTCCTTGTCATGTGTCTTGAGCATCCACTGTCAATGTACCATATTACCTGCAAGACAATTTAAAAGGTTTTAGGTACCAAACTCTGTTTGGGTCTATAGGGGTCAGTTGTAAGTACAACTCTGGGTATATTTCCATAAGTTCTTCTTTGGAAATTGTTGCACTTGATTACATATATATAAGCCACATTTCTATAGTATATGTTTCTGGATTGTGCCGTATATATATATGTTCTCTCAAGTCCTTTGGCTGAAATTGGTTTCCATGATGCTTTCTATTACTAAAAGCTGAATAATAACCATCATTCTGACTGTGCTGTGGTCTGTACTGACTTCTGTACAGAGGCTTTCACTGAGGACTGGAATAAGTCCTCTGCTGAGTCTTGCACTGAAACTTATGATAAGTTTTCTATTGTGAATGATTTTCTATATTAGTTTTGATAATAGGTTCAGAGAAATTCTAATCATCGTCACCCGGAAATAATCTGCCTTTCCCTGACTGTGTGAATCTTTGAATTATTAACACTCTGATTGAAGTTTTTCTGGTTCCTAGCATGATTGGCTCTTGTCTGGTATTTGATCTACCATATGTATTTCTTTGAGGTGCAGCTGATCTACCTTTAGATTTGCCTTTGTTATTGAGTGCAACTGACTTCTTGGAAAACTAATGTTGAGACTGAGTTGATTCACGTGGAACTGGTTTTACTGGTTCAGCATGCTTCTCAATTTGAGGGAATTGCTCAGCTACAAACTTAATGCTAGTTTTGACATTAGGTTCAGCAGCTTTACTAGTTCATTCCTTTGAAGTTTGCTGTGTATCAAATCCAAGGCCAGTTCTGTCTCCATATGCCTTTCCAGAGTTGAATCCAGTAGCTGAACTTGACTGAGCAAAAGATTCAGTTCCTGCTGCTGATGCAGTAGGCTGATTCTGATTCTATCCTTTGTCAGTTCTAGTCGGTTTCATCATGTTCAATTCAGCTTTTAATCTATCGACTTCTAGAATTAGAGCTTCTTTTTCTGTTTTAATTGATTCATAACCAGCTTGTATAGTTACCAGCTGATTCATCAATTCATCAAGAGTTTCTTTTAATTCTGGATTTCTAGGAATAGAGCCTGCTGTTGAAGAAAAAGCATTATGAATGGAATTGTGAGCTGAGGTGTATTTAGAATTGAATTCACAAACCTCATTTGAGTCTTCCATATATGCCATCAAAGCTGTGTCATCTGTGAGTCTTTCAGTACCAGCTTCATAATCAGACTCATCACCAGCTAAGACAGCCATTCTCCCTGTTCTTCTTGGTTGAGTTCTTTTGTTAGTCAGTTCTGGGCATTCAGCTTTGTAATGTCCTGGCTTTTTGCAGTTGAAGCAAATATATTCATCATCTTCTCTTTTCTCAGGAGTCTTTTTAATGTACTTCTGAGTGAATGGTTGTCCACTTTTCATTCTTCTGATTCTGTTCATCATGAGAGCCATTTGTTCTTCCATTTCATCTAATTGTTGAAGATTACTAGAAGAAGTTTCTTGATTGTCATTGGTTGCTTATGCAAGCACTGTTGTTTTGGGTTCCTCCAAAGCTTTGATCACTGCTGCTGTGGCTATGAAATCTTCACTGAATTCATATTCTCTCAGATCTGAGAAGATTTTGAACGAATCTTCTATACCAAGTCTTCTTGACTCTTCCATAGCTGTGACCTTCATTTTCCAGCACATAGGTAAGGCTTTCAAGATTCTGGTGTTGATTTATTTCTTGGTATATTCAGTCTGGAGTAGTGCTAGCTCATCCATTATTGTGCTGAATCTTGTTTCCATATGTTCTATGTTTTCTCCTGGTTTCATCTTGAAATTTTCAAACTTCTGTTTGGCAACTGAGATCTTGTTTTCTTTGATTGAATCAGTTCCATCACACACGATTTGAAGTTTCTCCCACATTTCTTTTGTAGTTGTGCAATCTTTGACTTTAAGGTACATGTTGCTGTCGAGAGTTCTGAGGATGATATCCATGGCAACATTGTTGAGATTATTTCTTTTTCGATCATCACTACTCTATTACCTTTTGGGCTTGGGGACTCTGACTTGATCACCATTAACAGTTTGCATGTGAGCGATTTGAATAGGTTCATCAGTAAGTACGTCCATCATCTTTTCATGAGTGGCGGCAAGAAAAGCCTGCAATCGACGTCTATATTCATCAGAACGGTCCATATTGCACATGACCATTTGTCTGGCATACTGATTGTTATCCATAGTGTAAGTGAGTATATGCAAGAACCAAAAACTGAAAATTGAGCTTTTTGAGAACAACTAGAGGAGATAGTCAAGAAATAACTGAGTAATCAATTATTTGAACTGACAAGTCGGAATAGAAAACACTGCTCTGATACCAATTGTTGGTCCCTTGGAAAGGCTGACACAAGTTTAGAGGGGGTGACTAAACTTGTCACCAAAAACTTGATATTAAGAAAAGTTAAGTTAAATTTTAAACTTGTGCGGAGTTGAGCGGACTAAGCTATTTATAAGTCAAACCGACTTATGCTGAAACTGTGTATGTATGGAAAAGCTGATTATGCAAAATTGAAATCTGGTGAATATCAGTTTGTGAACTGTGAGTGAATATCAATCAGTTTGTTCAGTTATACAGTATGAAAAACTTATATAAAACAATCACAAATACTCATAAATTAAATAACAGAAACTAAGTGCGTAAAGTAAGTAAGGAAAGAATTATAGTCATTCCAGGTGGTGTAATCCTGTCAGACCACTCTTCCCCTGTGATGTAGGAGGAAAATTTCACTATAACTCTTTGAGGTAGCCTATTACAAAAATTCCTAATTGATAGTCCTTGACTAATCCCTAGCTTCACTATCTAAACAACTATAAAACATGTGTGATTGCTGATCTGAAACTGCTTGAAACACTTGTCCTTAGAAGGTTGTATTGCCTCTTCTCCAGCTCCACCACAAACACAGTCTACCCGACTGATTTGACAACAACTGTCCCTGGCAAATCCTAAACCGGATTGCTTCATAGTCTAATCCTTTGATGAAAATCAAAGTTTGGCTAAGAATCAAGTAAATGATTCTTGCTTGTGGTTCTTCAGAGATTTGAATTCTTGATTTAGTCTTTGTAGCTTGAACACTTAAAGAATTCCAGCTATGATCTTGTTGAGCACAAAGATTGATAGCAATTCAGATGATCAAGGCTTGGTCTTAAAATGCTTGCAAACTTGTATTCGATTCTTGGTGTAGATCGTTGATGCGAAGTCCTCTATTTATAGTGTGAGATTCAACGTTCATCCTGTTTGAATTTTGAATTGTATCAACGGCTATATTTTCAGATGTTAGTGACAGTTCTGACATGTCAGTGCTCATCCAATAATATTCCTTGATTTTTAACATTTATATATAAATTCAGTTCTTTGGATGACTGACCTTGAAACTAGGTATCTGAATCTGTTTTAGTCTTAGTATGTCAGTTATCAGTTTGTCAACTGACTTAGAGCATTAACTGAGTTTTTACACTTCTCCAAAACTTAGTACTCTATTCATCTGATTTCATTTGACTTAATCAGAGTAAACCATATCATTTAAATTATCAATGATATCATTGTCCTTATGATTCTTAGGTCTTCATACAAGATCCATAAAGTCAGTTCAGTCCATCACAGACTTACCTGAATTCTAACTTTACAGTCTCGGGTTTATTCTACATAACTGAGTTTGAACCCTCAGTTCTTCATTCTTCAATAACTGAGTCTGTGTCCCTCGGTTCTTTATTTACTAAGTTTGTTCCCTCGCCTTCATCTTCTAGATAAGTCAACCGAGTCTGTGTCCCTCAGCGAACTTACCTTTCTTCAGTTCTGAGTGAACGTCAGTTTTAGGTTCCGAGTGACTTTTTCAGTTTAAGTCAATATCTAGTTTTCTAGATGATTTCCAGTTCTCAGTTTTACGACTCTCTAACTATTACAGTGCTTGTCTAATATAACTTATACAATTAACAAACTCTAATAAATCCTATACATTCAGTTCTAGACATCTTTTAGCTTTTCACTATAACAGCTAGCTTCAGCACTTCATCAATATGGTGTAAATAAACAAATAATAAATAAGATGAATCATCATCAAAACTCAAAATTTATTTCTAACCGAAGCGGAGAAAGACAAAGCATAATGAAAGTGCGGAAATGGAAAGTAGACTACGGAAAGTAGTAAATGATAAAGACTTGCCGAATAGATCAAGCCAAGATGGCTCATTTGTCTTTGATAGTGGCCGTATAGCAACTTCGGGCGACCTCTAGATCTTCTTTGATTCCAACCGAGCCGCGGGCGGTCGGAAACTTTAAACTGATGTGAGATGGGGAAATCACGGCTCGAAGATCAATTAGAGCAGGCCTTGCTAAGATAATGTTGTATGCTGACGACGATTTGACCATGACGTAGTTGACCATTAGAGTCCTTCCCACTGACTCTTTCCCAAACATTTTTGCAAGCCGAACCATTCCCATTGGATGCACAGGAGGGCCAAAAAATCCAAACAAGGGTGCTGAAACAGGAGTCAGCTCAGACTCCTTAAGATTCATTGCCTAGAAAGCCGTAAGGTAGAGGACGTTGATGGCACTGTCAGTGTCGACGCAAACCCTCTTCACAAAATTTTATTCACCACGACTTCAATAACCAACCCTTCGATGTTTGGGAACAGTGGGAGTGGATCCCTAGGCCCATAAACTACTTCCTGGAAAGGAATCTGACCTCTATTCATCTGTACGCCCCTAAGTCGGGCGTTAAGGCTGCTGACGTCTCCAAATGCATGACCGGGCCACTTACAATAGTGTTGATGGTATTAATCGGGCAGTTGTCCATCTATTTATCCCTATCTAGAGACAGATCTCTTCTTCGCTGGGTCTCACCCTACCGATCACGCTCTCGGTTAAAGTTCCTCTGTGAATAGTCTCGACGACCCCGCCGTTCTCCATACTGAGGTCGCTCCACTACCTCGTCCAACTTTCCCTCAACAATTGCGGTGTCCACGTCTCTTTGTAAATCCCTACAATTGTCGAGATCATGCCCGGTGTCTTGGTGGTAGGTACAGAACTTGCAATGGTCCCTTATGTCCAGAGGACTTCGTAGTGGTGTAGGAGTTCATTCTAAGCCTTTTCTATCCATGATCACAAGGACTTGTTCACGGGGACTATTCAACATCGGGAATTCCCGTGGTTGTAGGTCACTTTTCTTCTCGGATCGGGCCATGGCTGAGCCGACCATGCGATCTCCAGACGACTTCCTTCTCTTCTCAGAAGTATCTTCGGCCTTCTCTTTTGTTTGCTCCAATTTTTCCAACTCTCGCTTCAATAAATTGGCCTCTTCTCCTTGGCAGTGCTTGAACGCTATTTCCGTGAATTCTTCCATAGATGCATGGAGTCTACTGCTCAGCTTGGCGTATAACCTCCATTCAATAGCCTTGCCACAAAGGATGTGATTCGGACATGATAGTCGGCATCTCGGACTTGTAGTGACCCTTCGCTGAACCGCTTAAGATACTGCAGTGTGGTTTCGTCTCGCTTTTGTTTGAGAGTAAACAAATGGGTAGAATTCTTCTGAAATAGCTTTACCGTGATAAAGGCGTTGAGAAACATCTTTCCTAAAGTATCACAGCTATAGATCGTCATGGCCAGTATTTTCTTGAACCATTCTTGATCTTGGCTTGTAAGTAGATCTGGGAACACCTTGCACTTCATCTCGTACGGGGCACAGTCGAGATCATATGCGTGAGGTATTGGAACAAGTGGTCTTGAGGATCCTTTGTCCCATCACAAAGGTCCAACTTCAGGATCTTAAACCTCACGGGCTGAGGATAGTTATCGATCTGTTTGGAGAAGGGTGATTCGTGTGCCAATTGAACGGCTCTTTTCCCTGCTATGGCGTCTAACTCGGCCAGAGCCGCATCCATCGCCTAGAGGACAACCGGCTGCTTTCTCAGACTTGAAGAGGATGAATGATCATCCCTTCTGACGCATCTATTCTTGGAATAAGGTGTTTGCTCCCAGGATCCATTGTCAGAATCCTCCTTGTCCTACAACTCCTGCTCCTAGGAGTTCTTTTCAGATGGATCTCCATCCTGTAGATCCTGCTCCTACGAACATGTACTCAGAGGATCCTTTTCCTTTAGAACTTCATCTTCCATATCCTCTTCTACCCAAGCGGCGTTGAGAACAGCCTGTTTTGTCGTATCATCCAATGCCACGAGTTGATCTACCAAGGCTTGGTGAGTGCCGTCAAGAGAGACTTCTTTGTATTGCTGGTTCTGGTTGTTAGCATCTGATTCGGTCGTATTGTTGGCGCTGCTGCCATTAGCGGCATGTTGTCATGTTGTCACCATGGTAATCGTAGGGCTTCAAACAAGGTTATCACCAAGAGGCCCTCCTTGTAGCTCCAATTGACAATGCCAAAGACCGTCAACCCAAATTCTGGACTTTTCTCCTCTTTTTGACAACCTATTGAAGCTCCCAGAATACAGAAAAAAATGAAAAGATAGGGGGGTTTGGGGATGTTTTAGACTGCACTTGATGGTGATCAAGCTGCCTACGTATCCAATGCATGAATTGGAATCAAGTCTTCATAGTTCCTTAAGGATTGCTTATATAGAGGGGCTAGTGCCCTAGAGTTAGCGTGTCGGTGTATGAGATGGACATTGATTGCCTTGGTCCCTAAGGAAAAGACAATGATTATTTTATATCCTTGATTTTAGGAGATAATTACAAGTTATTTGATTGTCAGGATTAGAGTATTAAATGTGATTAAGTCTTCCTATATTTATCTTATTTGGCACATGCGTATAGAGTTCGGTCTGAGAAGGACTTGTGCCGATCTGTGAGGTCATTATGAGCAGGTTTGTTCATAAGCACTGACCGACCTGGAGGAGTCGGATGAGTGTTTGGGTTTGTACATCTCGGAGGTCGGCCTTGAACATCGGCTGACCTAAAGAGGCTGGAGGAGAGTAGCTGAGCTACTATAGTTTGGATACCGGGGGTTCTTGCCATTTTCTCTATCTTCAATTAATGTTGGAATACTAAGGAGATGACACATGGATAAGTTCAATTCTGAGTATCGTCAGTAAACACTCAACCCGCCGAACATGGCGGGACGAGATTAATAAAGTCTGGCTTTACATTTTATCTTTCGTTCCCACTTATTCTATTTAAACACATTTGTCATTTTTAACAAAAAGTAAACGTGAAGGCTTGACACTTAATTTTGACAAGCCCGCACTTAGACGCCCTCGACCTTGTCAAAAACAAGGGGGCACTATGCTATAGCAGTTTGATATATGATGAGGGTAGGATTAGCAACTCGCCATGTGTCAACCCCATGGCAAATGATAAATAAGGATAGATAAAAGTCTCATTGCGGGCCAGAACCCCCACTATCCGATCTGTATAAGGTCAGTCACTTCCTTCGACCTCTGTAGGTCGGCCGAGGCATAAGATCGCCCTACCAGTGCCCCACCTTACAAGTCGGCCTAAGTCCCTCTCGGACCAAGCCTCTTACGCATGCATTAAATCAGATAAATACGGAAAGAATATCAAGTCATTACTGCTCTGATCCTGCCATTCAAATATGTCCATAATTATCTCCTAAAATCAAGGATATCAAATCATCATTATCTCTTCTTTAGGGAACACGAAATCCAAGCCCAGCAAGGAAAAAGGCCCACGAAGGATTAGGGCATAACGCATCTCTATATAAACCATCCATAAGGAACTACAAAGACTTGATTCCAATACAAGCATTGGATACATAGGCAGCTTAAGATATAGTTTCTCAAGTGGAGTCTAAACCACCACCAAGCATCCCCTCTTTCATCAATGTCATCGTGTTCTTGAAGCTTTTGCAGGTTGTCATTAGGCGAACATCTCCGGATTTATTACCCGATGATTTTTAGCATCGTCAAATGGCGCTAGAATGAGGGTCTCCTACTGGAAACTTTGTTAAAATCCAATAGCAAAAATGCAGTCAGATCGACGGCTAATTGCCACAGATTGAGCCATTGAAACACAATTTCCACCGTTCAGATGGAAGAAGAAGGAACGAACAAGCCCTTCATATCTTGTGCCGATCGGAGTCCGTTTCAATGCCCGATCATCGCCGGAAAGTTGCTGCTACTGCTGTATCACCAAAAATCACATCAGTTAGAATGGTGGTTTATTTCCATAGATTGAACCGTTGAAACGCAAATTCCACCGTTCAGATTGAATACGAAGAAGGTACGAACAAGCCCTCCAAATTTTGTGTCCATCGGAGTCCGTTTCAATGCCTGATCTTCGCTGGGAAATTACTACGGTAACACCAAAATAAGCTGTGTTTTCTTCCTTATTCTCCAAGATCTGAGCCAAGCTCCCCAGCTCTTCATGATCCGAGCCGAGCTCCCAGCTCTCCATGATCCGAGCCGAGCTCCCCAGCTCTCCAGATCCAAGCTCTCAAGATACAAACTCTCATCGGGTTTTATTTCTTCAACTTAAATTATCATATTTCTTATTTTTGGAACTCTCTCCACCTAAAGAGACGGGACGAGCCTTCTTATTTTTGGAACTCTCCCGACCTAAAGAGTCAGGACGAGCCTTCTTATTTTTGGAACTCTTCCGACCTAAAGAGTCAGGACGAGCCTTTTTATTTTTGGAACTCTCCTGACCTAAAGATTCGGGACAAGCTTTCTTATTTTTGGAACTCTCCCGACCTAAATGGTCGGGATGAGCTTTCTTATATTTGGAACTTGCCTTCGGGCGAGCCTTCTATATGTCCGAATTCGGTTCGGCATCATATTTGGAACTCGCCTTCGGGCTAGCCTTCTATAAGTCTATATTTGCTTCGGCATCATATTTGGAACTCGCCTTCGGGCGAGCCTTCTATATGTCCGAATTCAGTTCGGCATCATATTTGGAACTCACCTTCGGGTGAGCCTTCTATAAGTCCGAATTTGGTTCGGCATCATATTTGGAACTCACCTTCGGGCAAGCCTTCTATATGTCTGAATTTGGTTCGGCATCATATTTGGAACTCGCCTTCAGGCGAGCCTTCTATAAGTCCAAGTTCTGTGCGGCATCAATTTTGGAACTCGCCTTCGAGCGAGCCTTCTATATGTCTTAATTTAGTCCGGCATCATATTTGGAACTCACCTTCGGGCGAGCCTTCTATAAGTCCGAATTCGGTTCGGCATCATATTTGGAGTGAGCCTTTGGGCGAGCCTTCTATAAGACTGAGTTTAGTTCGGCATCATATTTGGAACTCACCTTCGGGCGAGCCTTCTATAAGTCCGAATTCGGTTCGGCATCATATTTGGAGCTCACCTTTGGGCGAGCCTTCTATAAGACTGAGTTTAGTTCGGCATCATATTTGGAACTCGCCTTAGAGTAAGCCTTCTATATGTCCGAATTCAGTTCGGCATCATATTTGGAACTCGTCTTCCGGCAAGCCTTTTATAAGTCCGAATTCGGTTTGGCGTCATATTTGGAACTCGCATTCGGGGGAGCCTTCTATAAGTCTAAGTTCAGTTCGGCATCATATTTGAACTCGCCTTCGGGTGAGCCTTCTATAAGACCGACTTCAATTCGGCATCATATTTGGAACACTATTGACTAGTTTCATTGTGTATTTTGTCATTATGTTCTATAGGACAGACACACATATATCGAGTTTGTAAAAGCTCAAACTCACTGAAATAGTTAGAAATACTTCTGACTCCCTTAAAATATTATATCTGAGCTCCACCATGTCGGGCTCAGCAAAAAGCACGCGAGGTCTAAAAAATCCAACCTAGCTCGTAGAAATTTAATATACGAAGTCAACAATACTTCTAACTCAGTTCGCCAAAATATGACATCCGCGCTCCCCGCGTCGGACCAAACAAACATGTCCGCTAACTTGTCTGCAAAAGCCAGACAAGCCGAGCACCGCAGGGCGGACTCCGTTCAAATCGCTATGACCGGAACTTGAGCTCCGTAGGTCGGGCTCAACCTGATCAGAAAAGACCAAACCAATAAAGTCTGCATGATAGACTCAAATAATTATGTCTGCAGGCCAGACTCGGGATTAGGAAAACAAACAACCAAGTATACCATCCAAAATCTATAAGTTAGTGCTTGGCATACTGAAGGGCAAGACGTCCCAGTTACAAAGCACTCTAGAGATTGAAAATTTGGATTAAGAAAACTCACCAAGAGTACGTCCGAGCCCCATGGTACGAAACCAGCTTAAAATCAAATCAGCAAGACAGATTCGACCAAATCCTCGCAGGTCGAACTCAACAAAGTGTGCAAAGGATAAATTCTAAGTCTGCAGGACAGACTCGGACTAAGCTTCATAGGATGAACCCCTCGGACAAGCTCATCAGGTCTACAAGTTCAGACTCGAACCAAAGTCCACAGGTTGGATTCAATTGAGCTCCGCAGGTCAGACTCAAGAAGTTTGTGAAACGATCTCTTTAAGTCCGCAAGTCGGACTTAGCTGCATTCATTGTCTGCAGGACAGACCCGAGCAAAAACATGATGAAACATTTAGTATGCCATCCAAAACTACAAATTAATGCATGGCATACTAGAGGGCAAGATACCTCACCATTAACGAAGCACTTAAAGAAAGTTTAGGATAAATCAAGTACTTAAAGAAGTTCTCGGAATAAAGTTAAGGCTGAGAACTTAACAAAATACTCATTCTGTTATCAAATTGTAAGGATTACAATTTCATTTGAAATAAAATTTCAAAACAAAAAACTACAAGTCCACAAGCATACTGATCTAAGAACCGGGGGCTGGATTCTCTGGTGGCTCTGAAGAAGCAAAAAACAAGGTAAGAGCAGCCGCAGCACGGCAAGAGTACTCGAACACAATGTCCACTCCCTCCAGGAAGTCCTTCAGACGGTTGTCATAATCCGGACCCACGCCCAGCTTATAAAAAGTCTTGCGGGGGAGATTGTCCCTGACAAAGTCAAAGTCAGCAATCTGACCCTTTTCCTTATCCACCCCCAAAGTGTAGACATGGTTAGGCTGACCTTTCCTTAAATTGGAAACCTTCTTCAAATATCCAGTAAACTTGCCCAGACCGGGGAAAACGTCCTGGTCAATCCAGGTTCCCTTCAAGTAAGAAACACTATCAAAGTACAATACTCGAGTAAGAAAAGAAAGAATGTACATTCCATGGCCTTAAAGATGCCGTCAGCTAGCTCCACATCGGTCATACCAGGAGATCGGCTCATGTTCCATAGGTTGGACTCAATAAAGTCTGTAGAACAGTTTGAGCTCTGCATGTCCGACTCAACAAGAATATGTCAACTAAAAATTACATTGAGTCCACTTAATAGTGTGACATCGTAAGCCCGTCTACTTGACATTGCGAGAAGTTAGTCTAATATGGCCCTGCTCGCCGAGAAGCTTAAAGCTCGCCCCCGAGCAAATATTCTCAAAATTGTGGCCCTACAAGCCTGACGCACTAAAAACCGGTCGCTACCTAAGCATGGCACCGGTAGACTATGCTAAATGAACCTTACGTTATCTTAAATCATTACAACTTTACACCATGACTTTCATTTACACATTTGAATGCTCAAAGAGTAGGGGGCCATTGATGTGTCGAATCAGGCCGAGTCCCTCAGTTCCGGAAAGAGCCCATGGATCCGAACCTGGCCCCTATGTAAGCCCAGAAATGGATAGCCCCATCAGCACTTGCTAGCCACAACCCATGGTATTTACACAGCCAGTGCGCCCCTTAATAAGCCGGACCAAGCCAAGCACGATCAATCCCGCCTCTCACCATTACGATTCTCATCGTGAGCCAAGGCAACGTGAATGAAGCAACAAGCAACTAGCTTGATGCAAAGCAGTGGGGGGCCGACCAGCTCGCCCTCCAGCTAGACATTCTTCAACGAACAAAACCAACATAACCAGACAACAAAATTCACAAACGACGCTCTCAGGGCGTAAAGCTCTTAGCTCGCCAGCTCTTCAGCTGGGCACTCTAAGACCGATCTCAGTTCGGCAGATTCCCAATTTGCCAGCTCATCCAACAGCCTGATGACAGCCTGGTGCCAGCCAACTCATGGCCCTATAAATAGCAGCATCACACCCTTGACAAAATTGGCTCTCATTTTCGAAGAACTATGTAAAGTGGTCTTGATCCCTTACAATTTAAGGGTACGTAGGTAGCCTTATACGGCTCAGCTCATAATCATAAACGTGACATTTTCTTCATCCTTGTTCTTGTGTACCATCGTGCAGCCACCGTCACGGGCTAAAACGCCTCGAATTCCACAAAGTCACAACAGAGTTAAAACATAACTCTTCCAGTTGACAGAATAGGCTACATATCAACTCTTCAAGTCTAGAGAACCGTGGCCGAGCTACAACCTTAAACAGATCCGAGCTATCCTCAAGGGCTCAGCTAGATCTGGAGGGCTTATGATGGGGGTCGGATTAGCACCTCACCACGTGTCATTCCTTTAATAGTCCAACGATAAATAAGGATAGAGAAAAGTCTCATTATGGGCCAGAACCTCCATGAGGTGTATAAGCTCGGTCATATTCCCCCGACCTCTGCAGGTCGGCCGAGGCATAAGATCAACCTACCAGTGCCAGACCTTACAGGCGCCCTAAGTCCCTCTTGGACCAAACCTCTTACGCACGCATTAAATCAGATAAATACGGAAATAATCTCAATTTGTTACTACCCTGATCCTGGCATTCATATATGTCCCTAATTATCTCCTAAAATCAATGAGACAAAATGTTGGAAATAAAATTTATGTTTTGCTGATGATTCATCGGTTATTTAATTGTAGTTTTTAACCCCATTGATGAAGTGTCATAACTAGCTGTTATAGTGCAAAGTAAAAAGATGTCTAGTTATTCATGTATAAGATTTAACAGAGTCTGATAATTGTATAAGTAAATCAGCCAAGCACTGTAATATTTCTAGGTTCAGAACTGAGAAATTGAGAAGCTAACTTGATGATTTTATGAAAACAGAGTTCCCAACTGATTGAGAGACTGACTCAGAGCACACCATCTGAAGAACTGAATAAGGTAAGTTCGCTAAGGGACACAGAGTTGGTTGACTTATCTAGAAGCTGAAGAACTGAGTGAACAAACTCAATGGATGAAGAACTGAGGGACACATACTCAGTTATTGAAGATTGAACAACTGAGGGTTTAAACTCAGTTTATAAAGATTAAATCCGAGATTGTAAAGTTTGATTTCAGGCAAGATTGTGATGACCAGAACTGATTTTATAGATCTTGTATGTAGACCTAAGATACATAAGGACAATGATATCTTGGATAAGTTATATGGAATGGTTTACTCTGATTAAATCAAGTATAATCAAATGAAGAATAGAGTACTGAGTTATTTAAGAAGAGTAAAAACTCAGTTAATGCTCTTAAAGTTGAAAATTGACTAGCTTACTAGAAATCAGTTTCAAAGCTGAAGTTATAAAAGCTGACGAAGGAATATGACTGTTATGAAGCAAGTCAATTTATTGGATGCTCAGAAATGTCAGAAAGGACACTGACATTCATCAGATCAAGCAGGACCACCAACGGACATAAGTATTCAAATTCATTTTACCATTGGAGAAACCCTTATAAATAGGTCAATTCTACCACTAGAAGAAGTGCGGAGTTTTAAGAATTAGGATATCATGAAAGATTTTAGAAAGGGGGAAAGTCAATTAAAAGAACTCCTGCTGAATACCTTATTGCAAGATCAAGAAATTCTCAAGTGTTCTCTAAAAAATCAAAGAAATATCAAGATCAAACACTTGAAGAAAAATAGAGCATAAGCTTATCATATACATTCTGAAGAATAAGCTCAAATCACAAGTTGAATCATAGTCATTGAATCAACTCTCAACTTTGATTTTATCAAAGGTTTTAGACTGTTAAATACCTAAAAGGTGTGAAGGACGGTTGAGCTACAGTTTGGAAGATTGTGGTTGTGATGAGCTGGTGAAGAGGCAATACAACCCTTCAAGGACCAGTGGTTCAAGCAGTTGTAGAGCAGCAATTCTTCATGTTCTATAGTTGCTTAGATAGTGAAGCTAGGGATTAGTCAAGGACTATCAGTTTAGGAGTTTTAGTAACCGGGCCACCTCAAAGAGTTCTATTGGGATTTTCCTCTGCATCACAGGGGAAGAGAGGACTGACAGGATTACACCACCTGGAACCTCTATAATTTCTATCTTATTTACTCATTAAGTTTATGCACTTACTTACAGCTTTATAATTTGTATTACATCAGATCACACACACTCAGAAAATATAAGAAACTGAGTCAGCACAACATTGCATTTTAACTAGACAAACTGATAAACTCAAGTTTTATAAAAAGGCTTAATTTAATCCGCTGCCGGTTAACTCAGTTAAGAATAAGTCAGTCTTGACTTGTACTCAGCTAAGTTAGCTTAACTCCACACAAATTTTAGATAGAACTCAATCTGGTTTAAGATTCAGTTTTTGGGGTTTTTGGGGACAAGTTTATTCACCCCCCCCCCCCCAACTTGTGTCAGCCTTTCCAAGGGACCAACAACTGGTATCGGAGTAGTGCTTCTGTTCCAAAGAGATCCATAATCTTAATATCAGTTTGTTTGCTCGAAGTAACTGGCCATCAGTTATTTCCAATACCAACAATTGGTGTCGGAGCATCTGTTATCATCAGTTATTTAGATAGCTTTCAAAGATTTTCAAAATCGCATCAGTTACTCATTTTTAAGATTTGATGAATACAAAAGCAAATTGCAGGATCTTGTTCCTGACACCAGGATAAGATAATTGAGCCATTTGTTGAAGATCCAATGATTACCAATGGATATGAGAATTCTGAGGTTTTTCCATTAAGTCTTGCTACACAGGATCACACTGAAAGTGATGAAGAAATCATTCTATTTAGCATTGAACCAGCAAAGGATAATACAATATCAAGTAAAGGAAAACAGATGGTGCAAGGTGAAGAAGCTACAGCTGAAAATTTATTGATCAACCATCTAGAGGTAAATTCTTCTATATCCAATTGTCACACTACCATAAAAAATCATAGAAAAGCATATTTCAATGGGAACCTTGGACATACTCATAAAGGAATTAGAGGTAATTCAAAAGAATAATGAGAATGTTAAGAAAGAAAAAAATTTATTGAAAGATGAAGTTCTAAGATTGAATGTTGAGATTAATTTTATCAAAGCTGACAATGGAACCAAGGAGAATTGCTCAACTGATGAAGTAACAGAAGTAATATCACTGAATCATTAGTTGATCCAATTGCTAATGTTCAGTTCAAACCGAGAAAACCATTTGGAGATAGAACAATTTTAGGGTTTGACAATCAACAAAATTCTAAGTTCGGACCTAGTTCAACTGCACCCAAGTTTGTTGCTGCTTAAAAGTCAGGAACTCAGAAAACTGATAAAATTGTTAGAATTGACAAAAACTCAGTACAGCCTCAATCGAAAACTGATAAAACTATGAAATCAGTAGGTGGCAATTCACAAACTGATAGATTTTACAGAAGAACTCAGAAGGCTGAAAAAGGCAGAACTGATCAGAGATCAGTCAAAAGAACATTCATGTCATATTCACCAAAGAATGTTGATCATTCATGGAATAAGAATAATAGATTCAGGGGGAAAGGGAGACTCTTTCCTACTGATGAAGACTGGAATGGACCTTTAATCACTCAGTCTCACAAAGTTTTTAAGAAAAAGACGATCGAGTCAAGACAGAAATTTTTTTCAAAACTGACTTTATCAAGTCAAAAGGTCAGGAAAAATATGTGAGAGAAATGAAATTAATTTGGAGAAAATTGAATGATCTCAAAAAGGAGATTAATTCCAAGGAAAAGAAGTCATCTTCAAGAATTAGTCTAAAAGCTAATAAGGTAGGACCCAAATAGGTATGGGTTCCAAAAAGTTCTTAATTTGTTTTACAGATAAAAACTGACTACTAAAGAGTTATGGAAAGATGACATGGTCAAAACTGAGAGACAGTAAACAGTAAACTGATCATGTTGTGGATAATATCAAGCTGAATACTTACACATGGAGATACACCGTATCTACTGCATCTACTGACACAAGCTACAGATGGCAGAAAAGATGTGACCTATATTGATCTCAACCGTCTATCTTCTCCACTCACCATATTTTTTGCAATCTCAACGCCAGATGTGACTTATGAAAATAAGTTTTAAAACCCACTCAAAACCTTCTAACTACCTTGTGTACAACTTACAAATACCCTCATATTTACCCCATCAATTCTTTACAATCAGTTTTTGCATAATCCTACACTTAAACCTTTCTCCTATCTCCAAATATTTCTAAATCCACTTCAATATTTAGGAATCATAACTTTTACCAGAGTTGAACCTGGAATGATTATCTCACTCGATCAATATGTTGCGAGATATACAGATCAAACACTAGCCCAGAAAATTGCAGAGAAAATCCGAAAAATCAAAGGTCTAGAGCAAGTATTTAATATCAATCTGGAGAGTGTATATCTGGATAGTATTGGTGACTTCAATGAATTTGGA
Source organism: Gentiana macrophylla (assembly GCA_026214975.1). Taxonomy (NCBI): domain Eukaryota; kingdom Viridiplantae; phylum Streptophyta; class Magnoliopsida; order Gentianales; family Gentianaceae; genus Gentiana; species Gentiana macrophylla. The sequence continues at coordinate 52,976,004 of CM047813.1, forward strand.
AGAACAGCATTGGAAGAAGAAAAAGCCTACATAACCAAAGTAAATAGGAAGGAGATCAAGATTATTGAGAAACTTATTGCAGATATCTTTGGTTTTGAAAAATCTGGATATTCTTCTGCTCTCAAGATAAGCAAAGGGCAAAGTGACAAAGTATGGAAAATCATTGCAATCAAGGAAGATTCAAATGTTTCGTTATCTGAAAGTACAGGACTTCTCAAACCAGAATTCAATTATCTAACCTAGATGCTCGCAAATTGTGTAATTGGAAACTCTAGAAAATTTAACAAATCTACCCGGCACCAAGTTAGACCTGTTATCTGTAATTTGGGTCAATGAGAAATTCAACTGCAGAGGTACATTCTGGATCAGTTGACAGCTCAGTCATCTGAAGTGCCTAAGAAGAAAACTAATGAGAAGAAAGCAAGATTCTTTCATAAGAAAACACTTGCATTTTTGGCACAGATGATCATTGATCATTTTGGAATTACCAGAAGAGGATCAACTACAATCATTGATGGAAAAATTTCAGCTAAAGATGAAAAGAATAAGTCTGAAAATAGGAAAGCTGAAGGTTCTGAGGCTGAACCTAAAAAGAAAAGGAAAAGATCTTCCAGAAAATGACAACCGGGGAAGCATTGGAGGACCTCGAGAGGCTATAGGAAAAGAAAAGAAAACTGGAAGAATTGGAGAAAGTCAAAACTGTTGCAAATACTAAGAAGTTTATGGAGACTTCACCAGAAAAATATGTTACCTCAGTTGCTGAAAGTCAAACAAAAAAATGTAGAACTGAGGAAACCCCCACAAAACCAGTCACTGTTGAGAAAGAAACTGTTGTTGTTGAAGAAGAAATAGTTCCATTACTGCCAGAAGCTGACACTAAGGGGGAACAAACCCTGAGAACAGAGATCGATGATGAAGAAACTGACAGTGAGGAAGAGCTAATTGGATCAGAAGTATTCACTATGCTCAATTTAATTGCAAAATCTATATCAACACCACAAAAATCAGCATCTAGACTTGAGTATGAAGAGTCAATCAAAGACTTGGAAGCTGCTCAGTCGCAAGGCAAAGAAGTTGCTGAAGTTGAATCTACACCAGTGCAAGTCATCACTTTGGATTAACTTGTTGGAGAAAAGCAAAAGCATATTGATGAATCTGTGGAAGGAAAGGAACCATCTGAAACTGAACCAGCAAAAGAACCAGTTGCTGAACTGGAAACTGAGCAAACAAAAGAAAGAAGTGAGCATAAGATTGCTAAATCAGAAGAAGCTTCTAAATTGGTTGCTGAACCTGTAGCTAACATTGAGGAAACAAATGTTGTCGAAGAAAATCTGGAGACTAAACAAACGGCAATAGTTCATAAAATTGAAGCTGAATCATTAATCATCCCAATTGTTACTGAGGGGGAATCCAGCAAAACTGAAGCATAGAAAACTGAAGTTGAGAATTGAGACTCTAGCCAAATCTAATCTAGAGATTCCTAGAGAAACTGAAGAGATTACTACCCAGCTTGATCCATCATTCGATATTAGGAAACTGATTGAAGCTGGCTGTAGAAGACTTGATGCTTATCATTACTGGAAGTTCAGTTCAATCGAAAATCAAAAGGAACAACAAGTGCTGATGGAAACTGAAGAGAAATAGGTGTTCGGCCAATATGACATCACTCATCTATCCCAATTATTCAGATCTGAAGAATTTCTGAGCACGGGTTATTCTTTGATAAGAAACAAATACTAGATGAAACATACTAAAGAAGGAGATTTCAAGTCAAATAAGGATGATGATTATAATGATGATGATTCACAAGGAGATCCTGATTTATAGAAAGGGATTCTTGCCTCTTTACAATCAGGAGAAGCTGCTGAAGAAAAATCGGATGAAGATAGTTCTGAAGATAGTGATGATTCAGACACTGAAACTCAGTCTAAATCAAAAAACGACAAAGAGGAAGTAGGTTATCAGTCACCAACTGACAAGGAAGTGCTTGATTTAGCAAAGGCTGAAGCTAATAAAGCGGGTGAAGAAACTAATGATGAGCTTGATGTAAAACTATCACCAGTTAGAGATCTTGATCAATCAAGTTTGGAAAAGAAGGAAGTCTGAGGACTTCAAAGAAAAGTTGAAACAAATCGCTTCCTCTCCTCTTAAAGAAATGAAGTTAGCTGAGGTGTTGCAAGCAAGCCTCAGATTGAAGCTGAGAAAGTACCTGGAGCTGAGAAAAGCAAAACTGAAGAAAAGGAAGCTGGAACTGGAAAGGAAATACCAACACAAGCTGAGACCATCAAATACTATTTTAATGAGCTTGTGAGGATACATAAAGAAGATTTAAGTATTTTTGGAAAAGTTCTAAAGTCCATGGAAGAAAACAAAAATGAAAGAATCAGCATAGAAAAGAGAATGGATAGCGTCAACACTCTGATAATTCGAAAAACAACTATTGAAACTGAAGCGAGAAATACTGAGACATTAGGAAGATTGAAAGGCATTCTTAACAATGTGCTTGACATAATGATACTACTAGAGAATGCAATGAAAGACTCAGTGATTGTACGGACTATCTTATATCAGGAGCTTGATCAATAAAGATGATGTCAATAAGGGGGAAAGTCTGGACCTTTTAAAAGTCAATGCAACTGATATGCCACAAGTTCTTGAAAGCATTGATAAGAAACTGTTCAAACTCAAGAAATCCAGAGGAGATTTTAATGACGTTATGACGTAGATCAAGTGATAATAAAATACTTGACCACCATAAACCAATACTAGCAAGAGGACTAGATCCATCGTAGTACAGCTATAGCGAATCAAGGTCGATCCCACAGGGAACCAATTGTGGGTCATTTATATACAATTAATTAATTATTCATATCAAGGGCACGAAGGCGGTCTACGACCAACAAAAGACAAGAAAAGGTAAACGACACGACTCGACACAACACAAATAAAGACACGTAATTAATCTCCCCAATTATCATGTTATCATTTGGAACTAGAGCTTCTATATAATTAAACTAGACTCATTAACTATTAACCCAATTCGTATCTATTTTATATTGGCTACGGGAGTCATCCCCTAAACTAGATCTAGCTCCGGGTAGGCCATCTAGATCACTATGCTACATTACGTGACTTCGCTTTTTAGGCATCCATCTCATATAACTTGCACGCTTACAAAACTAGAGATGCCGATATTAACCGTATTCCTCACCTAAGCAACATTCCTTTGGTTAGGCGTACTTCCTAGGCGATCGCATCAGTCTCCGTCCCATTAACAATTACCTACACGGTCTCATGTTAATCTACGATTTACGTATAACTAGGTGAGCTCAATTCCTTAATACAGAACAGATCTAGATCTCGCTGAAAGTCCCGGAAGATCAATTCATGAGCCGACCTAGGAGCCCTATATTGGTATTTCCTAATAATAGGTTAATTAAAACAGACGAGCAACGTAGCCGTAGCCATACCTACTAAGATAAGAAATTCTAAATGGACAGTCTCACCATAAAGACGTGGCTAGACTGACTCGGCGAAAAACTAAATCTTAGCGTTTCTACATACGTAACGGATAAAATTGAGATTTATAAAGCAATTATATAGATCTACTAAAAACACGATTATTAATCAAAATAAAATCATACATAGATCACGAGACATAGGCGTGGGCGTGCGGATTATTTAACTAAGAAATCCGTACTGCCTCACGTCGTAATCCTAAATCTACATCATTAACTAAGTAATAACAATCTCAAACGATAAATAATAATTGGGAAATTAATTATAAAAACTAAGAGAAAATAACTACAAGAACTTACATAATTGTAGAACTTGTAAAAAACCACTCTGAGGAAAACTGAGGATTTTATTATAAACTGAGAAAAGTGTCTGAGGTGTGTAAGGTGTGTTTTTGCTAATGAAATAGCACAAGTATATATAGGGTTAAAAAATAGAGTTAGGATAAGCATTAACAGATCTAAAATAGGTTTCCTAAATCCAAATGAAGTCTAAAACGCGTCGAGATAATTCCAAGTCGATCCGGTTGCTTTGAGGGACTCGCCCCCAGTGAATGGGACTCTGGCTCCCAGCGAGTCCATAAACTTTGGATTGGCTCGCTGGCTCTTGTCATTCCTTACTCCTCTTTTCATGCTGCTTCGGTATTTATCTTCAATGCACTCTGAATTTACTTTGGTTTATCTTGAGATTTAATTCTTCCATTTAATTATCCTCCAAATTGTCTCAATCTACAAAAATAAACATTTATCCCAAAATAAATCATATTTAAATAATAAAAACGGATAAATACCAAATTATATTCTATTAATCACATAACATTAAATAATCATTATACACATGTGATTTAACATAAAATATATATTATTAGGCTCGATTTAAGGATAATGTTGATGACTTTTACGGGTATATTTTGACCGTCATCAACCACCCCCCACTTAGACTTTGATCGTCCCGAACAAGCATCAATAAGTCATTCTCCAAGACAACATTTTCCATGGTCAAATCATACTTACGCAAGAAACTCGAGTCAACTCATACCAGTCATGCTCATTAGGTATCCATTATTCACTACTCGCTATGAATCGAAGTGATGTGTGCATGTGCATTCAGTTTTATATATTTGTGGCAAGATTCACTACAAGAAAAACGGGATTTAATGACGGGAATTCTCGTCATTATATGCCTTTTTATCGTCATTAAAGACTTTTAATGACAGGAAATCCCCCTCATGCGCCCCTCATAGTCGCCCTTCTAGCTAAAGCAATCAATGTCAAGAATATGTCTCGTCATTAAAGATGTAAACGATTTAATGATGAGATTACACTCTCATTAAAAATATTTCTAGTGACAAGTAGTTTCCTCATTATTATACTATTTGCCTCTCATTAAAACTAAAGTTGAATATTAGTTTTTACCCATTAATGACGGATATTACCATCATTAATAAGTGAAAACCCACTCATTAATTAGCTATGGCCATTATCAACATAAAACATTTAATGACCGGGTATACGGTCACAAAAACAGCTTTAATCATGATAAAATTTGTTGTTTTACAATCTCACCCTCATTAAATCCTGTTTTCTATAAATTCCCATATGGTCACTATGAACAAATATTAAAATATTAATTATCACATTTTAATATTAAAATATTATTGAAAGCATTTGGATTAGTCTACGCAAAATATACCTAATAGTAGAGTTGTTTCAAGATATTCAAAAGATAAGTTAATTATATATAGATGCATAATGATAGGATTTTCTAATATCACATCCCAAAATACAAATATCTAACAACCATAAAGGTCGGTCACCAAAACATCAAGCACCTTCAATGATTGATTTCTACACAGAAAGCTACTTGACCAGCAAAATTACACCATCTTGGGATATGATAAGTAGCAATCCTTGCACATATATCTTCCAAAAGCATCAAAACCTTTACAAAGCCTACATACATATGCATGATGACATAAATGAAATATAAGGTAAAGTTTTAACAATATAACAATGATTCATAAGTAAAAAGTAAATATGTTCATAATAGAAGATGGCAACGCCCGAAGAAAGATACTAATAGAAGACGGCGAAAGCATAAAAAGATTTCATACATTTTGGCTAGCCCATGAGCACAATCTATGCATATAGATTGGTAAAGAATCAAAGAGAATAATAAATAAATCAATTGACCATTAGATTTCTTAAAACAAGTAAAATCGTAAAAATCCATTACCAAATATAAGCAACCAAAAAAACAAGGTGAAAAAGGCTTTCGATTCCAGGCTCTATCAGAAAGCAATAAATGGAGATGGTGTTCATTATATGTTAGCAACATAAAAGTATTCACTCCCAAGTAAAACTTTATATAAAGTGGACCTTGTACATAAACAACATACCATTGCATTGAGACTGCCCTTTTTATGCATTTTAAGGACTTATGAAATCTGTCAAATCACTATACAAATTAATAGATACTGTAAAATGTGACTTGACCACAAAAATATCCAACTTCAACTCTAAAATCTATGATGAACCAACCTTCCAATAACAGAGAATGCATGCACACTCAAGTTTATGCTATGTAGAATAATAACCCATGAAACCAAACGCATCTGGAAACCAAACGGATCAAATCGGTTACATTATGGTTAAAGATGACATTCATTAACAATTACAATAGAAACATTAAGATTCATCATATGCAACAATGAACCAACAAGCTCAAGAACAACTACAAGTGACTGTTCATGTAGAATGAATCATTGTACTTGAGGGTACATATTTATAGAAAGAGCAGAGTATCAGAGTTGAAGGAAATCAAGGCAGTGGGTTGGTATTAAAGCATTTCAAGCTGCTATGGATAGTTTCTTGACTAGAATGGACTAGCATAATGAAAGACTCAAAGTTGTGTTTGACCGATTGAACACGAAAATATACCAATCAAAAGACGAGAATTTTGTACTTCTATATCTACTTGCAACAAGACTCAAAGATTAAGAAACTATTCATACCATTCAAGATGTGTATCATAACTTCTTCCATGTATGGAAAGATAGAAAGATTCATTTCATTAATGACTCAATAATCCAAGAGCACACGACTCCAAAATAAAGACAAACATGAGAAAATTCTTATAGGCCTTTTTTCATTAATTGAACATCATGAGTATATTAAAGGACTGTAAATACTACATACCTCATCGAGACCTTGGTTGTTCATCATCACACCTTGGTTGTTCATCTAGAGTTGGTATGTTTTCACTACCCATTCGAGCCAATAAACTTTCAATCCTATCAACACGTCTCTTAAGGTCGTTATTTTCTTCTTCCTTATCATGGAGCTTAGCCTTAAGAACTTTTACACGAGTAGCTTCAGGATCACCAAAAGATTTCCTTTTTCTCCCACCACCAAAACCGAAGACATAGCTATGGTTTTGTGGTCCAAAGCAAGTTTCAACCACCTCAATAGGTGAGAGTGATTCGTTGGCTTGAATAATCATTTTACAAAACTCGAGTTTCATTTGTCTAACAAAAATTGATAAATAAAGAATTTATGCAAAAGTGTAAAGTATTAATACTTACGTATTTTTCTTGCTCTCTTGGGACTGAAAACTTTCCATTTTTCTGTCTAGTAGCATGGAAGATTTTTGCAATGTCGGGTGGGGTATCTTCCTTACCTCCCTAAATGATTTAAAAATACCAACTAAACATTAATATATATCCAACAGAAAACATAACCAATCTAAAACAATAAGTTAGCTAATTGTATTTTTACCATCTCATATATGATGTGTCTATGCGGCTAGCTACCAGTTCGATGAGGCATCACTCCCTTGACCCGATTATCAGAATTTCGGGCACTGACTTTCTACATTTCCAATAAAGAGACATTACAGTTAAAAGCGTTCACTTACAACTTAACAATGGAACATAAATATTTTTGTTTTTACCTGAAACTTATCACTTAGGAACTTATTTGTGGCAAGCCATTCCCAATCTTTATTATTCATCCCTGGAGGAACATTTTTCAACACAAGCACTCTTGTTTTACAAGTCTTCATGTATTTTTTGTTCAAGGATGACCTCCATGCTGTCCATAAAGTATCCATATGATCCAAAGTATGTTCACGGTATAATTGCATATGTGGATTGGAAAATGATTCCTATAAAATATCATAAAAATTAAGAAATAGATGTGCCAAGAGCATTACCAAACTGAGTACAATGACTAATTTAGCATAATACTTGCATGTTAAAAATACTCCACATCAATATTTTGAATTGATTTAAACTTGTTGTTGGGCAACAACATCTAGGAGAAAACACACTGCTAATTCTTTCCCTTAAATTTTATTAATTCATTACCCCTGTACCTTTCTCCAGATTTCTCTTCACTATATATTTCAAAACATATACACTCTGGCAATGGATGATTCAGAGGTTATTAAGATTTACTTCAGAACACAAACATATTAGCCAAGATTAACTAATAGACCCGATTCAAGGAAAGAACAAAAATTGCACTAAAAATATAGACTAAAAAATTGAATAAATTCTTTGGACAATCAAATGATTAAGATCAATAATAGACCTAATTCCATAGAGCTATGCCTATGTGTATAAAATAAATTAAAAACGGAAGACAAAAGGGATTAAAAAAAACATACCAATGGGGACAAGAGGATTTCTAACACTCAAAAAAAAACACACCATAAAAATTAAGAATTAGATGTCCATTATTTGAAGAAACTATCATGAAACTCAGACACACTTACCACCTTGAAACATTACCAAAAAACAGAGAATTTATTTCACATACCTTCACCGCAGCCCACATGTGTTCCTTGTTATCTTCAGTCATCTCCTTCAAAGAAAGCACTCATATAGGACACATATGCTTGTTCCGCACAATTTTTCCCAAGTGTCTAGACCAATAACTGTGATTTGGTCCTACTCAGCGATTATTATAAAATTCAATTGCAAGTTTTTCTCCTTTTCTTAGAGCAGCAATTTTCGGGTTCTTGTTGACTCCCCTTACTTTTCTCTCCATTTTAGTGGTTGAAACTGATCATTAAACAGAATATTAAATAAGTGTATTTATATTTTAGCTAAAACACAACAGAAAATTTATAATGCATTATATGTTAACAATATTATAGTTACCTTTAGCATTCTTTGTTGTTGTGTCATAACTTGTTTCATCACTACAACCATCATCTTCCATCACATCTCTCGATGTCATACGTGAAGCTCTTGGCAGAGAAACTACAACGGTACAGCAGAAAATAAAGCAGTGTTATTTTTTTCCAGTAACAAAATCAAATTAAACTTGTTTCATCATTGTTACCATCATCTTCCATCACATCTCTCACAGGTGAAGCTCTTGAGGCAAAAACTGCAACGGCACACCATAAAATAAATTATTTTTTTCAAAAACCAAAATCAAATGAAAGAACTCTAACTAAACTCTACCTAATGATGGATTGTCCTGAGGCAATTTGAAGAGCAATGGTTGCACAGTTGGGTCCTTAAACATATAAAGTGATATGTTCTCCTGATCTTCATGTTCTTTCAAGAAACCGAGGAAATCTTTGTCGTTCGTCAAACGCTTACCATCTTCATCTGAACTTTGATACCAACAGAATAGATGTCGATAAACCGTTTGCATATGCTCAAGACATCCAAAAAAGAACTTTCCTCTGTAATATTTCTTTCTTCCCATTTATCTTCACCATAATGAACAAACAAATTGTGGACTGGATTTCCACCTATAAGAAGAAAAACAAACACTTGTTAAAATTATATCAAACTGTGATACATTTCAAAATGTACTTAAATTTAGTAACTTACATGTACTTCCATGATAGCACATGTCATTAGTCTTTTGAGTTGCAACTTGTATCCTTCTACTTCCATGTCCAACATTCGATATTTTTTTTCCACACAAACGATCTTGCAACAAATTGGTGAGGGAGCTAAGAAATGCACAGTGCTTTTGTTTGATATTTGGGTTCATCTGTTGACATAACAAGAAATAAAAAAAGAACACTTAAAGAATATATGTGCAAAACCTTACAAATAGGCTTCAGCACCTTGTTTGATTTGATTCAATCTCATTCATTCAAGATCAAACAAGAAAACAAACATCATATAGCTGCAAACCAAAGCCATTAATGTTAATGAATACTTGGATCAAATTCACTCCCATTGTCACATCCCCAAAAACTCCGCAATAAATACTCTGGGTTCTCAATAAATACTCTGGGTTGTGCTAATCCCCACAGCTACATGCTATAATCGAGCTTAATCAAAGCTTTACATACTTTCTTATAGCCTAAGAACACCTGGGATGAACTTGACATGCTACTATTGCATCACACATCTAGCTTACTAGCACCATCACTTCATAATCGAAGAATGAATAAACTCAGTAAACTATTCCTAACATTTCTAGTTGTATAGCAAGTACTTCATACAAATACAAGGAACTTTTAATACTACCTAACAAAATAGGACCTTTACAATCATACCATGCAAAAGAAGAAAGAAACAAGATAAGAGGCAGACAATTTCTCTACAAAACTGAATGTTGATGTTCCATGATTTCGCACAAGGATTAAGACTTTTACTCTTATGGACAAGTATAAAATTAGAATACACGCACAGGCACATACACAAAATTGATAATACATGCACGTAGACAGAAAATGGGATTTCTTTGAAACAGTTAAGGAAAGGGGAACGCGAGTTACGAATTATTATGAACATGTCCATACAGTTCATACATGAAACTTTCATTCAAACAACAGAAAAAACAATAACACGTTCAATCCTTTATGGTTGTAGAACAAGCACACAACCAAATATCAAAATTGCTCTGCCATGGCCTCTTAGCTGCTGAAAAGCTAAGTTTCATGGGTGCATATACATATATAGGATATACAAGGTATATACATGTACAAGATTTTCAAAAAATTTAAGTTACGAGTACGGAGTGAATATACGTGAATATTAAATAAAATACATAAAGATCAAGAAGTGTATAATGAAACTTCGAGGATCAAATAAAACATACTATAATACATAGAAAATAACAGCATTTACTGGTTCTCTTTAATTTTTCTTTAGGTTTTCATCATTTTGGACAACTATTCATTCATTATCTGACAGTTGTTACTCAATTTTCAGCATGGTTCTTCATCTAACAAATCCGAGTTATAGATATGCATGTCCGAATCCCGTATCCAACTTAAATGTGTGTACACATCCAAAGTATCCGGTGTTGGATGTATAGACACACTACATAAGTATATATGCATCATAGCTTGAAAGTTGTGAACTGTGAAATTTGTTGAAACCAGATGCTAAACACCCTTGAGAGAGGTGAGGATCTGCCCAAATGAGGGCCGTTCTAGCTGATTAATGCAGAAATGCAACATCAGTCAAATACAATATCATTTCCACAAAGTAAAACTTCACTCTATGAATGTTATGTGAACCACAATGCGTAATCTTCATGAAGCCAAACTTACCTTGTTTGTATGTACACTTGAACAACTACATGTTCTTACGGCAAAGCTCAGCAAGACCAACTCGATCTACTCAATGCAAGACTCCTAGTTCTCACCCTGATAACTTCTCAAATTCTTCACCTATCAATACAATTACCTATTTCTATCTTCTAAGAGTGAATTAGTAGTTGAATAGAATCGCCGTAACAACCCTCAGCTATCTCTCGGTGACATGTTTTGCATGTTCAAGCATCACCAACCTTAATGTTGGCTTAGAATTTTATTTTATATAAATCATATTAATATAATAAAGAACATACATATATAGAAAGCTAATGTTTTACACATGGAACCACACCCTCTGTTGCTTTGACAGAAGTCAATTTCAGAGCCATAGAACCACACCCTTGCTATATCACTTTTAGAAAGAAAAAAATGAATCTAAGAAGCATGTATATAAGCTTTATGAGTACGTATTTAGAAGTCGGTTACCACAAGATGATTAAGATACTTTCCAAAACCACTTTAAAACTCTATATAATCAAATGTTCTTCAACATAACTATTTCGTCTAAAATGCGTTTAATACACTTTACTTTAATGTGGATGCACCATGAGACAGTCTTACTTCAAACTGCTCCCCGGTTAGGTAGCTAAAACATCCGTGACGGAGAAATTTGCATAAAATCAATTCAAGCCTTAAAAAGCTTCCAGCCCAGACACAGTTACAGCAAATTTCCGTTTGGTGTGTACACATTCGAAGTATCCAGCGTCGGATGTATAGAAACACACTACATAAGTAACATTATATTTCCAACAATCATAAAAGAACATAGAAACATTATATTTCCAAGTCATGTAACATGTTGAACATTGTTAAGAAGTAACCACATCACAAAAATCATTTTGAAAGATGAGATTTAGACATAAAATGAATCTGGCTCGCCCCAAATATGAGTGAAAACATGTTAAAAACGTAGAACATAGATGTAAAATCTAGACTTTGATACTTATTCTCCAGGTTGTCAAGTGTTAACATTAACTTAGATCTTCCTCACTGAATTCAAGACCCTTGAGTCAAAAAATAATTCATTTAGTAATGAAAATAAGTTAAACTTTTCTTGAATTACTAGTATTAAAGCTAAACGACTAATATCTCAAAGGTTATCAAGGAACAAATAATAGTTTTTTAATTTTATACAACCAAAATCCTGTGCAGAAACAAGGAAAGCAATGAATTAGCAAAATTCAAGGAGAAAGGTTGAAAAGATTCAGCAACTAAATAACAGAAATAAAGTATCGAGAAAGGAATTTCTACTCACCATCTTCTTCACGTGGCTACTTCAAGGAGAAGGGTTTGGACTCACTTTGTGTTATGTAAGTGAAATCGAAGGATGGAGAATGATCAACGGAGATGATGGAGGAGGAGAGTCGCCGGAAAGACCATTGATTTGAGGTTGGTATAACAATTGCCTTCACGTTGTTAATTCACAGTGAAGGGTTTGGATCTGCTTCATCTGCAATCGGTGAAATCAGAGGATGGAGAATTATATTCGGAGATGACGGAAGTGGACAGTTGCCGGAGAGACCATCGATTTGGGTTTGAAGTGGTAGACGCCGGAGTTGGAGTTGGAGTTGGTGCTGGAGCGAGAGTAGCGGCGGTGGTTTTGTGAATCTGAATAATGTTTTTAACCCTTCAAAAGATTAATTTTTTCCCTCAAAATGAAATATTTGGGAATGTTTGGTGGGAATTTACCCCGCTTAGAATTTGGGGACTTTTTGTTGTTATAAAATTTGTAGAAAGGGTTATTCTAGAAAAATAATTAATTATATAATACTATATATCACATAATAATGACGAGATGACATTTTCTGTATGAATATTAAGAGGATAAGGAATCAAGAATGACGAGAATTAGAACTTCCTCACCATTTTTACATGATATAATTATATATATATATTACCCTCATTAAAAGACGTTTATAGTGACAAAATTTCGGCCCGTCATTAAAATCAGTTTTTCTTGTAGTGATTGAAGTTTATACTAACTTCGCAGTCTTAACCTACCAACATCAGCATTCCCACTTCTTAAGCCTCGAATGGGTAAAGACATGGTGCAATAAGAAAGAGCGTTATCTAAGAGGTTTTTGGACTTGGAGACCGAGAAAATTACTCGAAGCCTCTTAAAAGTTGAATTTTTTCTCACATTTTCATATTTTCATATTTTCAAGCATTAACACATCTCAAGAAAGAAACTTGCTTTAAAAGTAAATTATGCATTGCAAGAATCCCCTTTCACGGATTGGTTAATAGCATTGAATATTACCACAAGTGCGAGGCAACTTTGGTAATGTTACTACAAACCCAGTGTTTGACGCTTTGTCAAAACACAGATAATTCCCAAGCTTATTACTCCGCTTTGATGGCTAGAAGATAGGAATACATCAGCAGATAAATATCGACACTAAGTCTACATAACCAATCATCTACGCAATGTACACATAATTTCTTCAGTTATTTTAATTCGTGCGGTAAAAATCGATTCAAAGATTGAGTAATCGAATAATAAATAACTACTTGTAACAAACGGCATGAATATCCTTAAATTTACATTCACATAAGTATAAAATGATCACGTACTCACGCAACTCGGTTCCTTTCCTATCAATTCTTAGCTAGGAACTCACAATTCTAAGGGTACGAGATAAATAACATGGCATTTTTCAATTTTCTTCAACTTTTCACCGTTTCATTCAATTTTAACACATATCACATCATAGCTAAGTCTCCTAACCCCCACTTAAACATGGCATTGTCCCCAATGACAAAGAAAAATGAGAATTTAAGAAAAAGACTTAGCTCTGGAAATGGCTCTCAAGTAGATGCAGAACAACGGAGTAATCCAAGCATGTCGAGGAACTTCTAGGAATATAAATAAACCGGAGATCGAACACGAAGTTCTATCGCTGCAAAATAAGTCTTCAACAAAGCTCGAAACTCATTACAGCGTTAGCTCATAAAAATAATAATCGAAAAAAGGGACAGTAAAAGGAATACATTAAACCTTAAACAATTTTAAGTCCATAAAACGATTACATTTTTGAAACATTGAAATTATGAAACCCGACTTGTTTACAGTACAACATTATGATTTAGCAAACTGACAACAGACTCGATACAAAGGAAAATATACTAAATAGAAAGAAAAATAAACAAGCAACTAAAGAAGGTAGTCTTTATCTATAACCTCCACCGCTTAAATACTCTTAAAACCGGGTGGAGAAGACAAAGATCAAGAACGCATTACCCCTTGTGGGAAAACACGAGGTTGACTGGGTCAACCATTTATTGAATCTAGTGTAAGAGAAACTTGGTAAGGTATAATAGATTCAATGTGACCTATTGGTAAAAGATAGTATCAGAAACTCGGCGCAGACGCTTCACGTTCTGAATGGATATCAACAACGTAGGGAGATGTAGCTTCTCCTTTAAATTACTAATCACCCAATTTATCACGTAGAAGGTCTCAACATCATCAACAAGGTCGGATAGGTGTGATAGTATAGAACAAAACTCATCATCTATAAATGCCGGAATAGGCGGAAAAGTGTAAAATTTAAAACTTCCGGTAGAAAGATAAGTTGTAGTTTGATCGAACCTAAAACTTTTAAAATCTAGCTAGGTTCAGAGCTACACGTACCCCAGCTAGGATAATGAAAACCAAAATGATAAAACATAATCATTAAAACTTAGCAATATTACAAATTCCGCAACACAAAGGTATTTTGTAAACAAAATGGAGGTTGAGAGTATGATGGGTTTAGAAAAAGATATATAAGGATGGTAAGAAAAGATAAAGGGTGGGTAAAAAATGTGTTTTGGGTGGGTATTGTTTACGGGATTGGGTAGGGTGGGAGAGTGAAATAGATGGAAAGAAAGAGAGGGGAAGAAAGACTGGTTAAGAAATGTGAACTGTTGGGGCAGATTGGTGAGAGGATCGAAAAGGTTGAAGGGTGAAAAGGTATAAAGGAAAGGATAAGGGTAGTTGCAGAATGAATTGCACACAACTTTGGATTTTCACTCGGATCGCCATTCTAAAAAGTTTTGGGAGTTGACCAAAAAGCGTTCTTGTTCGCACCAATCATTCTCTGTTACATTCTCAGTAATTCTCAAGTTCTCTTAATGCTTCCATCTTAAGGTTGATTGCTAACTTTCCTTTTCTTTAGCAATTGCTCGACTCTCCTAAGAAACTCTATTTCACGTGGCCTATATTGAGTAAAAAAAGTTCTGCACATCCTTAGCCCAATGGCCATCGGAACACGGCAAAATAAAAAACCTCAATATATGTCACGTTACTCTTATTGGACTCAAAGAAAACAAAAAAACCTAAAATCCTAAAAAGAAATCCTAAGGGTTTTAAAGAAGTAGTTCTGAGTTTTAAAGTCATCAGCTCGACTTTCCAAAAAAGTATCCTTGTCACTCATCCTTCACGGTTCGCCAGACTTTGACCCTCTGAGCACTATAAGAGGTGGGCTTGTCTCTTTTAAGGATTAATACCCTTCCATTGGTTGTGAGACCTAGGAAACGACATTTATCCATACCCTTTATACAAAGCTCTTACCTCGGCTCTCGTTTTAGGAACTAGTGAATTCTAAGAAGATTTAGTCCTAAGGACCCATTTTAATCATATCATCTATAATGCTGCTTCATTTTGCTCTCTCAAAACTCAACGTATTCTTTAGATTGCGAATGCTTAAAACTACACAAATTGTTGCTTTCGTGGCCACTAGAAGCAATCTCATGCATAGGACAACGAGATTTTGACAGAACTACGAGGAACTCTTTATTCACTGCTTTCTTCAACTACTACATGTTTCCTTACACCCTCTAGATGATACAGATTTGGGGCAGAACCTTCCACACTAATAAAATTAATCTGACAAACCAACTCCGGGCTAAGATTCATACTCAGGTTCATGTAAAGACTAACTTATGTTCAAAAAACCAAAAGATAGTAAAACATAAGCAAAAAAAAGATAGTACCTTTCCTTCAACATTATACCACGAATAATTTGAACCTTTTGATATTCATTCTCGGAGCCATCTTGGTGCTTTAAAGGTGTTGCCTCCATCACTTTTCCCATCGTAGAGTTCGAGCTCCACAGTTCCACAATTTTCCCGTGAAAAATTACTGACTCGTATTATTGCTTCCTGGTTCGCGCAAAGCGTAAGAAAAACAAAACAGACCGTAGACTGATTTTAACATGGTTTCCCATGCTGCTATCAGACCTACGGATTAAACATACGGAAATAAACAAACACGCGAAGTTCTAGAAAACAGAACCAGGCTCGCTGGCAGCGAGAGGCAGTCTCGCTGGGAGCGAAACCAGCTGTTCCAGATTCTAGAATTTTTACACAGAGAAGACAACCAGAGGGACTCAAAAACGTAAAAACAGACTCAAAAATAGAAAACTCGACATGAATAAAAAAAAATTATTTATATATAAAATTGACCGTTGGCTCCCCGGCAACGGCGCCAAAAACTTGATGACGTAGATCAAGTGATAATAAAATACTTGACCACCATAAACCAATACTAGCAAGAGGACTAGGTCCATCGTAGTACAGCTATAGCGAATCAAGGTCGATCCCACAGGGAACCAATTGTGGGTCATTTATATACAAACAATTAATTATTCATATCAAGGACACGAAGGCGGTCTACGACCAACAAAAGACAAGAAAAGTCAAACGACACAACTCGACACAACAGAAATAAAGACACGTAATTAATCTCCCCAATTATCATGTTATCATTTGGAACTAGAGCTTCTATATAATTAAACTAGAATCACTAACTATTAACCCGATTCGTATCTCTTTTATATTGGCTACGGGAGTCATCCCCTAAACTAGATCTAGCTCTGGGTAGGCCATCTAGATCACTATGCTACATTACGTGACTTCGCTTTTTAGGCCTCCATCTCATATAACTTGCACGCTTACAAAACTAGGGATGCCGATATTAACCGTATTCCTCACCTAGGCAACATTCCTATGGTTAGACGTACTTCCTAGGCGATCGCATTAGTCTCTGTCCCATTAACAATTACCTGCACGGTCTCATGTTAAAATACGATTTACGTATAAGTAGGTGAGCTCAATTCCCTAATACAGAACAGATCTAGATCTCGCTGAAAGTTCCGGAAGATCAATTCATGAGCCGACCTAGGAGCCCTATATTGGTATTTCCTAATAATACGCTAATTAAAACAGACGAGCAACGTAGCCGTAGCCATACCTACTAAGATAATAAATTCTAAATGGACAGTCTCACCATAAAGACGTGGCTAGACTGACCCGGCGAAAAACTAAATCTTAGCGTTTCTACATACGTAACGGATAAAATAGAGATTCATAAAGCAATTATACAGATCTACTAAAAACACGATTATTAATCAAAATAAAATCATACATAGATCACGAGACATAGGCGTGGGCGTGCGGATCCTTATAGACGAGGAATACGTACTGCCTCACGTCGTAATCCTAAATCTACATCATTTAACTAAGAAATAACAATCTCAAACGATAAATAATAATTGGGGAATTAATTATAAAAACTAAGAGAAAATAACTACAATAACTTACATAATTGCAGAACTTGTAAAAAACCACTCTGAGGAAAACTGAGGATTTTATTATAAACTGATAAAAGTGTCTAAGGTGTGTAAGGTGTGTTTTTGCTAATGAAATAGCACAAGTATATATAGGGGTAAAAAATAGAGTTAGGATAAGCATTAACCGATCTAAAATAGGTTTCCTAAATCCAAATGAAATCTAAAACACGTCGAGATAATTCCAAGTCGATCCGGTTGCTTTGAGGGACTCGCCCCCAGCGAATGAGACTCTGGCTCCCAGCGAGTCCACCAACTTTGGATTGGCTCGCTGGCTCGTGTCATTCCTTACTTCTCTTTTCGTGCTGCTTCGGTATTTATCTTCAATGCACTCCGAATTTACTTTGGTTTATCTTGAGATTTAATTCTTCCATTTGTAATTATCCTCCAAATTGTCTCAATCTACAAAAATAAACATTTATCCCAAAATAAATCATATTTAAATAATAAAAACGGATAAATACCAAATTATATTCTATTAATCACATAACATTAAATAATCATTATACACATGTGATTTAATATAAAATATATATTATTAGGCTTGATTTAAGGATAATGTTGATGACTTTTACGGGTATATTTTGACCGTCATCATGACGAAGAAATGGAGCTGATTGCAAAATTTTCTGAACCAACTGAGAAGAGACTTGGCTTGGATTCACAGCTTTACAATATTTTCAGAGAACTGCCCACAAAGGAATGTGAATCAAGGGAACAAGCCTTAGAAACTTTTTTGTGCATGCAAAAATTTCTTGTGCATTACTGGCACAAACTGAGTAAATGGGAGAGAAATGGTGCTCTAGAAAAGGCTGCAGAAAAAGTTCAAAAGACTGAACCTGAGTACGTTCAAGACTTACTGAAAACAGCCACAAGCAAAAGATTAAGGAGGATTGTGTTTGTATTTTCAGTATTGCTAAAGAGCAAGTTTATCAGCAAACAGAACATGACCAATTCATTGAACATATAAGCAAACATCCATGGAATTGAGAGCACTTCATCAAATGCTGCTATGAGAGAGTTTGTTGAGATCTATGACAACAAATCTAGTGGACCTGACCAAGGGAAAGGAGAAAAAGCTGAAATTTAGTTCTTTTTCATGTATTGTATTTTAATACTTTGTAACTCAGTTCATCAATAAAATCTCAGTTTCTCAGTTCTTTGTGTTTGTTATAATTTTGTCCTTATCTTTTTGCATTGCTTTTAAGGAGGGTAATGACATCATCAAAAAGAGAAATTGTTGGAAATAAAATTTATGTGTTGATGATGATTCATCAGTTATTTAATTATTGTTTTTAACCCCATTGATGGAGTGTCATAACTAGCTGTTATAGTGCAAAGCAAAAACATGTCTAGTTATTGATGTATAAGATTTAATAGAGTCTGATAATTGTATAAGTAAATCAGACAAGCACTGTAATAGTTCTAGGTTCAGAATTGAGAAAACGAGAAACTAACTTGATGAGTTTATGAAAACTGAGTTCACAACTGATTGTGAGACTGAGTCAGAGCACACCATCTGAAGAACTGAAGAAGGTAAGTTCGCTGAGGGACACAGACTTGGTTGATGATCGCGTGTAAGTCACTAACATCGATATTACTAGCAAGAATACTAGGTACATTGTAGTATAGTAAATGCAAGTCAAGGTCGATCCCACAGAGACAATGCAACTGTAACTATAAACGATTCTAACTTAATTAAGAAGCAACATATAGGTGGTCATTGACCAACAATAAACATAAAGAAACTTGGTATTTCTCCCCCTCTTCTCACCGATCTACTAACTTGGATTAGTTAATTGTTCTGTCCACTTCCCCATATAATTTCCTTAAATTCATCGAGCGATCTTTTGATTTAATTATCAGCTACGTGTGCAACTCCTACTCCTATCTACTCCGACAATGGTAGTAGACAATCTATATGCAAGCTACCCTCCTTAACTGGTCCGTAATAGCCCATACACATAAAGAACTAGAATTTCCGATATCGATCATACCACTAACCAACCTAGACAGCTGTCGACATTAATCAGCACGTTCATAGGGTCCATTCAAGACTATGTCCAAACTTAGCACTTCACTATTTGTTTTTCATGCCAGTTTATGATTACAATAAGCAGTGGCCAGATCTAACCTTCTGTTAATTAAACCTGTCGATCAACGTAGCTGTAGTGAATCCCAGTTTTAGTTTTTCTAAATAATGCCTCGGTAAACCGGTATAGACCGCCGGGCTACCGGGATTGGCTTTTCCTATTCCTGGATCTACATTGCTCACATATGATTAAAATAAGTAAATCATGGGGTCTTTAAACATGCAGATTAACTAAAACACATAAATACGAACAGATATACCATATTGAAACAAAAATGAACGTTCAAAGCTTCATACCTTCAACAATGGTGATCTAGCTCGATCTACTCAATCTAGAGATGATGGAGAAAGGGAAAAACCAGAAATAACTCCTCAAAAGCTTGGAATAACTTTATTTCATCAAAATTGTATAATGTATAATGCATATAATTGAGTGCTTATTAAAACTTATGCAATAATTTGTAATTCTGGACTTATGTAGATACAATAGCCGACTTATGACTCTCTAAAACCCTAACCGACCTAGTAAAGGCGGAAGAATCAATTTCGTGTCCAACAAGTCCTCGGTTTACCGACCCTAGACCACGGTAAACCGGGCCAACTTTTCTCTGTTTTCTTCAGCAGACTTCTTCTCAGACTTCAATTACTTGGCCCATTATGCTCCTTTTGGTCCAGATCCATTCTTCAATGCTCCAGATTCGGTACATCCTATAAACATGCAAAACGAGACAAAACAGTACCAAATCTTCGGGAAAAAAACATAGACGCAGAATTACGATCCTTGGAACACGCAATAGAATTTAACACATATTCCACATAATAACGAGCCTATCTATCCTCTCTTGAGCAGAATTTATGGTGAATAAGAGTATAATTATTGGCACCATTTAGGGCGTTATCAACTACCCCCCACTTAGCTTTTGATCGTCCCGAGCAAAAAGGCGAAAAGAAAACAACACTCTGATCAGTATACAAGTTAATTAAAAACAACTATGCTTCACAAAGTCAAGATCAAGATCATGCCACTCATATCCATCAGTAACGTATTAGACACTATTCATGTCATGAACCAATGTGTGCATGCGATAACTTTCACAACTGCTTAGTAATGCAGACAATCTCACATTACGTCAACCCGTAGTCAAACTAAACAGTCTCGAACATGTTATTTATCAATTAAATTATCTAGCAAGGTGGATCGAGAACCGAGTATGTATTACTCTTAGGCTCGCGTTTATCGGTCTATGCAAAAGTCATGCGTCTTAAGCTCTATCGACTCAGATTTTGCCAAAGAGAATATAGATGTATATATTTCAATGCACTTCCCTTTCTTGGTAGGTGAACTCTCATTGATTTATCTATCCTCACGGCCCCACTCATGATAAACTACCGAATCCGAAATTCCTTTGCCTTCATAAGCGTTGGTGGAACATGATTCGTGATGAAGCTAGGCCCAACTCAAGTCAAAGCAATATGCTATCGACTACACACCAAGGGAAGTGAGTTATACGTGCTTAAAATGGTGGGTCCTAATAGAATATGTGCTTAATACGCCACCACTTCAGAAGTGGGCACTTTCTCTTACTTGTGCAAAGCGAAACAAAGATGAAGTCAATTAACTCGAAAAGATCAAAGATATCATATTTTTTTGAAATTCTATCGAAATGAATCAAAGTCTAAGTGGTTAATCGTGCATCAAAGAGAATCAAGATAATCACTCAATTCACGGAATATAATGATAAGAAGCTAAGTGACGTTCCTTACCCCCCCCCCACTTAAACGAAGCATTGTCCCCAATGTGTAAGATGAAAAATGCAAAATGAAAAAGAACTTAGCTTCGGTTAAGGGTGGAACCAAAGAAGAATCGGATCGTCGAATAAATCATCGGGCTCATAGAAGTAGTCCATGAAGAATCTACGCTAAGTATCTCAAACAAACCAAGAAGAATAATGGTGACAAGAAATCGTATAACAATATCGCGGAAGTAAAAGAGAAAATAAATAACTCCACACAATTTAAGCCGTCAAAATCATTATATTAATAAAATTCTGCAACATCAACTAGATAGGAAAGAAAATAAAAAATAAATATAAAAAAGGAAAATAACAACAACGAAAAGAAAAGGACTAATCCTCATTAGAATAACCCTCCCAAACATCTCTAGGCTCAAAACCGGGAGGTGGTCCAGAACTGGAGGCAGCAGTTGTAGGAGAGGATGCTCTATAACGAGGGGCAGTCTGATGGGGGTCAAGTTAAACTATTAACTCGATGCCTACTAACTCACTAGCAAGAGAACTAGGTCCAATTGTAAATACAGATAGAGTCGAGGTCGATCCCACGAGAGACTCGGCACAAATAAAACACGACTTTATCCTATTAGAACTAAATTGAAAGGGGCGGTCTCACGACCAACTAAATGCGTAAAAATAAAATAGTGACAACCACAAGACACAAAAGACCACAAAGACAAACCAAAGACTACTAAAACACGGATAATACGGTTGATATTATCTAGACAAATTGTATTGATTACGCTAGTAGATTATAACTCCCCCATGTGAATTAGGATGATAACGAGACAAAACAAACGTTAAAGATTAATTATTATGACTACGGAGTCATCCCCAAGGTAGATTTAGTTCCAATTAGGCCTCTAAATCATCGTGCCTCCATTACGTGACTTCGCTTTTAATGCCTCCATCTCATAAAACTTCGACACAATTACGAGACTAGGGATGCCGGTATAAACCGTAACCTCATCTAAGCAACATTCCTAGGTAAGGCGTATTTCTTAGATGCCGATTCAATCTATATCCTAAGTAACAATCACTTTTAGGTTTCATGTTAAATTATGACGATGAATAACTAAGTTGATCGAGTTTAATTACTCGTTTTAATTCCAATTCAGAGAATCGGCGTAGTCGAAGCCGATCATAATATTGCCCTACATATTGCCAGGCTCGGTCGATCGAACGACAAAGACTGGGGCGACCGAGTGACACGCCTAGTCGACCGAACACGCTTTGTGCCGAGAACAAATCATGATTACTTCTTAACGTTTCTAACCTAAACACATGGGTTCGTAAATAAATCTACATCACGCAATCAATACAAGAAAAACTACTCCATAATAAAATATAACAGATCTACGAATAAAGATTGCATAATTGAATAGTCATATCCTCGAAGACGAGAGTGACTCCCACTCTTTAATGCGTTCCTTAATCAGAGAATCCGACGAATCCACAATGTACGAACATAAAGAAAATAAAACTAAAACTTAAAGGCTAAAATTGTATGAATTGTTTTTTTGTGTTGTAGTGGTGTGTGTTCTCAACATCGTAATTCTTTGCTTATATAAGAGTTGTAGCCGACATAGGGAGAATCCAGAAGATTGACATGCATTTATCACATTAGGCTCGGGTGACCGAACCTACATGCTCGGTCGACCGAATGGCATGGCTCGGTCGACCGAGCCTACTTCTTCACGCGTTTTCACTGCGGTTCGTCTGACTTGTTCCCCACTCCACGCTTTTGAATTGATCTGATTAATCTTTTCATTAATGCTCCGATTTTCTTCTCTTTTATCTTGAGATCTCCCGATTGCGTGATAATTATCTTCCCGATTTATCATGATCTGCAAAATCAGCACTTATCACACAATTAATTGCTCTTTTGTAATAAAATAAATTTAAATACCAATTATCATATTAATAATCACTTATCATTAAATAATAAATATAAACACGTGATTAAATATGAAATATGTACAATTAACTCCGATTTAAGGTTAGAATTGATGACATAAATAGGTATATTTTAACTGTCATCAAAATGCCCCCCACTTAAACTTTGCTTCGTCCCGAACAAAGCATTAACAAGTTATTCCCAAGACAACATTTTCTCGTGGTCAACTCATACTTACACAAGAAACCCGAGTCAACTCATACCACCATGCTCATAGGATAAGCATTATTCACTCCTCGCTATGAATCGAAGTGATTGTGTGCATGTGCATTGGTTTTATATAAATGTAGCAAGATTAAAGTTTATGCAGACTTCATATCTAAATTCACCAACATCAGCATTCATACTTCTTATGCCTCGTAATGGTTAAAGCAATAGAACAATAAGCAAGAGCGTATCTATAGGGTTTTTGGACTTGGAGACCGAGTACTACTCAAAGCCTCTTAAAGAGTTGAATATTCTTTTCATATCTTCATATTTTTCAGATACTATCAATCTCAAGAAGGAAAACTTTTTAGGGCATCCCTCTATCTTAGATCAAATATTAGCATCGAATATTACCACAAGCGCGAGGCTACTTTGGTAACTTACTACAAGCCCAGTGTTTTAATACATTGTCAAAACACAGGTACGTCCCAAGCTTATTACTCCGCTTTTGTTGGCTAGAAAGATCAGAATACATCAGTCGACAAATGTCGACACTAGTCCTCATAACCAATTATCTACGCAATGTACACATACTTCTTTCAATTATTATAATTCATGCGGTACTCAGCGATTCACATGTTGAGTAATTGAACAATACCCAACTACTTGCAATTGTTGGCATGAATATCCTTAAGTTTACTAACAATTTATCGCAAAAGTATAATATGACCACGTACTCACGCAACTTGGTTCATTTCCTATTAATTCTAAGTATAAGAACTTCACAAGTTTAAGGGTACGAGTTAAACATCTTGGCATTTATCCATAAAAGTTTTAAATTTGGCTCAATATTGTCTCAGTATTCCGTTCCCCTTGACTTTTTCAACATATAGCACAATATATAGCTAAGTCCCCTGCCCCCCACTTAAACATGGCATTGTCCTCAATGACAAAAAATAAATGAGAGTTCAAGATGAAAGACTTAGCTCTGGAAACGGCTCCCAAGTAAAGGAACATGATAGGAGTAATCATCGGCACAGCGTGGAGAGACAGACACATCCTGTATAAACAAACAAGCTCCACGAAATCGTCAAATACCATGTCTATGGAAGTTATAAAATAACATGGCAGTAATTAGATATAGATATCTAAAAACAGTTTAAGCCACTTTACTTTATACTGCCATGGACAAGACCTAAATAAAAACTCACATGACGGCTATCAAGGAAAAAACCTCGCTTTATTCCGAACTCGGACTCGAACATGGCGAGATGAAAAAAAAACCGTGATAGGCGCATGCTACTTTATTAAAAAAAAACGAAAAGATAGTAATAAGTAGTAGTTCTAAGTTTATAGTCGCTAGCTCGACTCACCTCAAGATGGTTTATTCATAGACGGGGTCATCGAGGTTCAAAACCTCCTCCTCAAAGCGAAAGCGGAAGCCCGTGATAATGCTTAAGACGATGTCCATTGACCACAAATCTGGACTCGTCTTTGAAATTGAATAGCTCCACCGCTCCGTAAGGAAAGACTTGTTGTACTTGAAATGGGCCATACCATCTTGATTTCAACTTACCCAGAAAAGTCGTAGCGCTTGAATTGTACAAGAGAACCGGATCACCCTCTTGAAAGGTTCTCTCCGAAATCTTTTGTCATGAAACTTCTTCGTGCGCTCCTTGAAAATCTTGGCATTCTCGTATGCCTCCAAACGAAACTCCTCCAGCGAGTTAATTCTAACATCCTCTTTTCACGGCCAAGGTCTCATCAAAATTTAGCATCCTTGTTGCCCACATGGCCCGGTGCTCCAGCCCACAGTAGATGACATGCCTTTCCAAAAACAATTCTATATGGTGACATTCCAATCGAGGTTTTATATGCGATCCTATAAGCCCATAAAGCGTCGTCTAAACGTAACGACCAATCCTTCCTAGTCGTATTAACAGCTTCTTTCCAGATACGCTTTATCTCTCGATTGGTGACTTCTACCGCCCACTGCTGCTGGGGTGATAGGCGGTTGCTAGCTTATGTCGAACCCCATACTTAATCATCAGCCTTTCAAAAGGTTTATTGCAGAAATGACTACCATTGTCGCTTATAATCGCCCTAGGCGTCCCAAACCTTGTAAAAATGTTCTTTTTCAAGAATCTAACCACAACCCTAGCATCGTTAGTAGGTGAAGCAATTGCCTCAACCCATTTGGATACATAATCAACAGCAACTAAGATGTATCGGTTAGATAATGATGAAGTGAAGGGTCCAACAAAATCTATTCCCCAAACGTCAAAAAGCTCCACTTCTAAGATGCTCTTAAGAGGCATCTCATTCCTCCTTGAAATATTACATGTCATTTGACAGGCATGACATGCCTTTGCATATTGGTGTGCATCCTTAAACAATGTCGGCCAATAAAAACCGCATTGGAGGACTTTGGCCATGAGCTTTATCTCCCCGTAGTGTCCTCCAACTTCATAAGAATGACAATGCTTCAAGATATCATTATACTCTTCCTCTGCGCACACATCTTGAAAAACATTATCGATCCTAGCTTAAACAAGTACGGTTCATCCCAATAATAATGTCTAAGATCTTTAAAGAATTTTTTTCTTTCTAGGCGTTGAGATTCGGTGGTAGGTACTTTATGCGGATAGATAATTGACAAACAAACTAAACCATGGTTGCTTCTTCTCCTTTACAACCTCTATTCGCGAAGAAATCTGCAAAGACAACCATTATGTCCCCGATGGTGGTGATGGAGAAAAGTTGCTCATCGTGAAAAGATTCTCCTATCTCTGGTAATTCCTCACCATCCTCTAATTGTAAGCGACGGATGATCGGCCACCACGTTCTCACTTCTTTTTTATCTCGGATTTCTACGTCAAATTCTTGCAAAGCAGAGAATCCATCTCAACGATCTCGGCTTTGAATCTTGCTTTGCTAGGAGATACTTAAGAGCCGCATGGTCAATCCACACGGACCTTAGATCCCACTAAGTGAGATCTAAATTTGTCAAAAGCAAAGATAACGGCCAAAAGTTCCTTCTCCGTTGTGGCGTAATTTCTTTGGGCAGCATTCAAAGTCCGACTTGCATAATAAATGGGCCTAAAATCTTATCCTTTCTCGACCCAAAGCGCGCGCCAACAAAGATTATCACTTGCATCACACATCGATTCGAATGGAAGATCCCAATCGGTGCGACGAACGGGTGCGGTGATCGATCTACTTTTATTTCATTGAAAGCTTTTATGCACTCATTAGAAAACACGAATGGTACGTCCCTGCCTAATAATTCGGTAAAGCCTAGAGATTAAG
The DNA here is from genome assembly GCA_026214975.1 of Gentiana macrophylla. NCBI lineage: Eukaryota > Viridiplantae > Streptophyta > Magnoliopsida > Gentianales > Gentianaceae > Gentiana > Gentiana macrophylla. The sequence goes on from CM047813.1 coordinate 53,003,004, forward strand.
GAAAAGTCCTTGATAAACCTACGATAAAATCCGGCGTGGCCTAAAAAACCTCGCAAAGTTTTAAGATTAGTAGGTGGAGGTAATTTCTCGATCACCTCAACTTTGGCTCTATCCACCTCTATACCGTTCTTTGATATGCGGTGGCCTAGTACTATACCTTCCGTAACCATCAAATGACACTTCTCCCAGTTAAGCACCAGATTAGTCTCTTCACATCTCTTCAACACTCGTGCTAGATGTGCGAGACATGAATCGAAGTCGTCCCCAAACACGGAGAAATCATCCATAAATATTTCCAAGAAATCTTCCACCATATCCGCAAATAATGACATCATACACCGTTGAAATGTCGCGGGGGCGTTGCACAATCCAAATGGCATTCGATTATACGCAAATGTCCCATATGGGCATGTAAATGTTGTTTTCTCACGATCTTGAGCGAGATGTGGATTTGATAATATCCCGAATAACCGTCCGTAAAACAATAGAAAGCATGCGCGCTCGGTCTCGAGCATTTGATCGATGAAGGGAAGAGGAAAGTGGTCCTTACGAGTTGCATCATTTAGTTTCCTAAAGTCTATGCATACTCGATGACCAGTGATTAGCCTCACAGAATTAACTCATTCAGCTCATTGGCTTGCACCGTCAATCCTCCCTTTTTTGGGAACTACGTGGGATGTGGCTTACCCATTCGCTATCGAAGAATTGGAAATATAATTCCCATTTCTAGCATTTTTATAACCTCATCCCTAACCACTTCCTTTAATTGCGGTGTTAAACGCCTCGAGGTTGTGCAACCGCTTTCTTTTCGTGGTCCACGGAGATCTTGTGCATACATACGCTAGGACTAATGCCCTTAACGCCGCCTATGGTCCATCCAAATGCTCCATGGTACTCTTTCGAACTCTCATTAGTTTCTCCTCTTGTAAGTCCGTCAAGGAAGAAGATATAATCAGCGCAAAGTCTCATCTTGAAGAAATACATACTTCAAATTCGCAGGGAAGAGGTTTTAAAGTCAAATTTGTGGGAGGTTCTTCCAAAGAGGTCTTCAACTTTTGACCAGGTGAGTTTGAGTTCAAGTACTTATGCCACGCTTGGTCTATGATAGAATCTTTCAATCTCCGCAAAGACTTACTTCCTCTACAGGCCTTGGGGTCCCTCTACTACATCCTGGCCATATCATCTTCTCCTCCTCACTACTCACGTACTTGACTTCATCTTCTTCTTCTAAGACAGTATCCAAGAAATCCTTTATACTTTCATGTTGTTGAAATTCTTGAACAATCCTATCAATGGAATCCAACATGAAACATGCATCCTCTCCATCATCAGGTTGCTTCATAGTGTCGAAGACATTGAATGCAACTCTCTCTTCATTCACTCTTAACACCAACTCGCCTTTGTAAACATCAATTAGCGTTCTACTAGTGGCCATGAAAGGTCTCCCTAATATCAATGGTACTTCGTAGTTAGCTTCCATATCTAATACTACAAAGTCGACAGGGAATACAAACTTTTCAACTCTTACTAGCACATCCTCAACCACTCCACACGGTTCCTTGACAGAATGGTCAGCTAATTGCAATGTGATTGAAGTCTTCTTAAGATCTTTCATGCCTAGCTTCCGAAAAATAGATAGTGGCATCAGGTTCACGCTAGCTCCTAGATCACACAAAGCTTTGTTCAAACATATGTTACCTATGGTGCAGGGAATGAGAAAACTTCCCGGATCTTTGCATTTTGGGGGTAACTTATGTTGAAGAATGGCTGAGCACTCCTCATTAAGGCATATGGTCTCTAAATCTAGAAGTTTCCTTTTAGTTGAGACGGCGTCTTTTAAAAACTTGGTGTACTCAGGCATTTCAGCTAGTGCTTCAACTAGGGGTATATTGATTTGTAACTTACTAAACATATCCACGAACTTCTTATATCTCTTATTATCAAACTTAGGCTTCGGTTTTGGTGGAGGATAAGGTAGAGTTGAAGGATCGACATCAGTGAAAATTGGGTACTTGTTGTTGTAAAGTTCAACTCTAGGGCCAGCAGGTTCTTTATATGTTCTTTGCTCAGGCAAAGTCTCGGAAGTATTAGTCTCACTGCCTGACTCACCATCCTTATTCTTTGTGATTCTCTCTTTCTCCTGCAAGGATGGTGGAGTTACCTCTTTTCCACTTCTTGTCATGATCGCATTCAAATCCTTAGGGTTCTTCTCGGTGTTACTTGGCAACCCTCCGGAGAGGTCTAGTTGAGACTTGCTCGGCTAGTTGTCCTACAGTGCGTGAGATTTTGGACTAGAGCTTCTTGATTGGTTACTTTGGCATCTGTCTTCGACAATATTGGCTAAAGTTAGTGGCTAACTCGACCATAGATTTTGAAAGTTGTCCCATATTATCGGTGGCGACATTACTCGGCTTTTTCTATCGCGACTTCCCAACCAAAAGTTTTAGTCTGCATTGTGGTACATAAGGGGTAGGTGGTTTAGGCCTTTCTCCTGCATTTATGTCACTATATCGGAATCCAGGATGGTTATGATTAGGTCTCAGTATCCTCCTCCGACATAATTGGCTTCTTCAAGCATGCAAAGATTCTCACCTTGAGGTGCTACCTCGATTCCACCCCTTTCTCTACTCTTGTCATCCTCTCTTGCATCCCATCTACCTTATCATTGATAATGAAAAAGTTGTTCTAAGATTTTGGTAGATGCACTATCATCGAATATATCGTGACCATCTTCACAGAGTGGCTATGTCATTGCCTCCCATTGGCTATTCATCGCTATTTGCTCCATCTTCCTTGTGCCTCCTCGGGAGATAGAAGAACAAACGCTCCATTCTTTGAGGCGTCTACTCTAATTTTCTCGAGTCTCTCTCAACCCATGGTAAAAGTTTGCATTAAAAGCCAGAGAGATATGTCATGAAGAGGACACTTCCTCATAGCTTCCTTGAAACGCTCCCAAGCTTGATCAAAACTCTCCCCAGGTTGTTGCTTAAATCCTAGGATGTCTTGGCGTAACTTAAAAGTTTTGCCTAAGGGAAAATACTTATTCATGAACTTTTGCAACAATTGTTCCCAAGTAGTAATAGATCCAGCCTCTAAAGAGAGAAGCCATTGCTTAGCTTTATCTTTCAAAGTGAAGGGAAAAGCTTAAGATTTAATGTTCCTCCGGGATTAATTGCAGTTTCACTGTGATTGACGATTTCCAAGAAATTAGTCACGTGAACACCAGGATCCTCATTTTGGACTCCATGAAAAGTAGAATAATTGGTCACCATTTGAATTACATTAGGCCTAGGGTGATAGACTTCCATGACATCTTGCGGTGCTACTATAGCAGAGAATGAATTGTTCAATAGTGGGCGTTGCATAACTTTGCAAAGTGCGCCTCGCTCCTTGAACTAGGGCTTGGTTCTCATTATTAGCATTTGCATTCACATTATTTGCATTATTGATAACAGGATTAATAACAGGATTAGGTACCTGGTTTGGATTGACTGGATTGCCTTCCATTTCTGTTTCAGATTCGGAATGCTCAGAATGATCGGTTGTATGTCCTTCTTCCACCCCTTGCTCGCTTTCCTCAAGATTCGGATCCTCTTCTCCTTGCTTAGCCAGTTCCCTAGCTAACTTCCTATTCCTTCTCGCAAATTTTTCTATCTCAGGATTATAAAGCTCAAGCGGTTCCTTCGATTTCCGAGTAGCGTACTATAAAATAATAAACAACAATAAAACAATTAATCACTAGTAAAGGCTAGGCCTTTAACTAACTAAATAAAACAGACTCGAAATAAGTTTGAGAAAAGAAAACGTAAATCAAACAGAAGCAGAATGCTTTAAAGCTAAGACAGAATCAGAACAGAAAAGAAAACTAATTCTCGGTCGACCGAGGGATAGTGTTCGGTCGACCGAACACCCTTTTTTTTATTTATGACACTTTTTAATATACAGACTCTTATTCACAGAATATTCACGAATCCAGTTCTAACAAAATAAGCTATATCTTAATTTAATGACTCGAGTCACCGGCAACGGCGCCAAAAACTTGATGGGGGTCAAGTTAAACTATTAACTCGATGCCTACTAACTCACTAGCAAGAGAACTAGGTCCAATTGTAGTACAGCCAGATAGAGTCGAGGTCGATCCCACAGAGACTCGGCACAAATAAAACACGACTTTATCCTATTAGAACTAAATTGAAAGGGCGGTCTACGACCAACTAAATGCAGAAAATAAAATAGTGACAACCACAAGACACAAAAGACCACTTAGACAAACTAAAGCCTACTAAAACACGGATAATACGGTTGATATTATCTAGACAAATTGTATTGATTACGCTAGTGGATTATAACTCCCCCATGTGAATTAGGATGATAACGAGACAAAACAAACGTTAAAGATTAATTATTATGACTACGGAGTCATCCTGCTGTAGATTTAGTTCCAATTAGGCCCTCTAAATCATCGTGCCTCCATTACGTGACTTCGCTTTTTAATGCCTCCATCTCATATAACTTCTGACACAATTACGAGACTAGGGATGCCGGTATAAACCGTAACCTCATCTAAGCAACATTCCTAGGGTAAGGCGTACTTCTTAGATGCCGATTCAATCTATATCCTAAGTAACAATCACTTTTTAGGTTTCATGTTAAATTATGACGAGGAATAACTAAGTTGATCAGGTTTAATTACTCGTTTTAATTCCAATTCAGAGAATCTGATGTAGTCGAAGCCGATCATAATATTGCCCTACATATTGCCAGGCTCGGTCGACGAACGACAAAGACTCGGGCGACCGAGTGTGACACGCCTCCAGTCGACCGAACACGCTTTGTGCCGAACAAATCATGATTACTTCTTAACGCTTTCTAACCTAAACACATGGGTTCGTAAATAAATCTACATCACGCAATCAATACAAGAAAAACTACTCCATAATAAAATATAACGGATCTACGAATAAAGATTGCATAATTGAATAGTCATACCCTCGAAGACGAGTGACTCCCACTCTTTAATCGTTCCTTAATCGGAGAATCCGGCGAATCCACAATGTACGAACATAAAGAAAATAAAACTAAAACTTAAAGGCTAAAATTGTATGAATTGTTTTTTTGTGTTGTAGTGGTGTGTGTTCTCAACATCGTGGTTCTTTGTTTATATAGGAGTTGTAGCCGACATAGGGGAGAATCCGGAAGATTGACATGCATTTATCACATTAGGCTCGGGTGACCGAACCTACACGCTCGGTCGACCGAGCCTCCTTCTTCACGCGTTTTCACTGCGGTTCGTCTGACTTGTTCCCCACTCCACGCTTTTGAATTGATCTGATTAATCTTTTCATTAATGCTCCGATTTTCTTCTCTTTTATCTTGAGATCTCCCGATTGCGTGATAATTATCTTCCCGATTTATCATGATCTACAAAATCAGCACTTATCACACAATTAATTGCTCTTTTATAATAAAAACAGCTAAATACCAATTATCATATTAATAATCACTTATCATTAAATAATAAATATAAACACGTGATTAAATATGAAATATGTACAATTAAATCCGATTTAAGGTTAGAATTGATGACATAAATAGGTATATTTTAACTGTCATCACAGTCCTAGGTGGTGGGGTACTAGGAGGAACTACCAGGAATTCTATGATCATGTCCATCTTGTGATGTAGACTCGCAATCTCTCGCGAGTGCTCCTCTAGCAAGGCTCTATGAGTCCGCGGTGATCCGAGGACCGGAGTACGCTCTCTCTACTCTTCCAACACGCCTTTGCCCTCTTCAAACTAACTGTGAACTAATCATCGGCTCAGGGTCTTCCCACTCATCACTAACCAGAACTTTGACCTTGTTCTCCAATGCGAACATGTCAATCATCGGTCCATATGAAAACTGCTCGCGCTCAGATGTGCCAGCAAGCTCGATTACGGCTATGCATCAGGAGAACAATGTTGACTGAAGATCCTTGCTCCAGATAGAATATCAACTCTGCCCTTCTCGGTTTGACAGACACCGTATGCTTGGTCGGCAGAAGTCGAGCACAGACAAACCGATTAACCACCTTCCTATCCCAGGATGAGCTCGTTTTCTAGGAAGATGGTGGGTGCTCCAGCAGGATTGCGCTTCCATTGCACCCCGAAGAATTCAGATATCATATTCATCCTCCCAAGATCTTCAATGTTTCTCGAGGATGTGTACTCATCCGGGCCCACCGGTGGGTTGCAAACCCCATAATACTCGTTGATCCGCTCAATAGAAAAATCAACTTTAACACCACGGACCATCGCAAATGTGGCTCCGGGGTTGTGCGAAACATAAGCATAGAATTCCCTTACCACCGTGGCGTTGAACCGTGTTGGTGCTTCGGCCATATCCAAAATGTCTTGTTCTTGCAAGGCTTGTGGCAAGATATCTCCGCAATCGTCCAATTCCACGGCCCGTTCTTGAGCAACATGTCTTGCGTTCCAATGCCCTCAGAACGATTCATAGATAGCTAAAGAATGAAATTGCTCAACCCCGTATCTCTATAGATACTCTGATAACCACTGGGACAAAGGATAGATCGGCTATGCTTGGACCCATCCTAGATGATAACAGGACTGATGCTGATGCTGATTCTGGAAAAAGAGTAACCTAGGTAAACCGGGGGTATGTCAAGGTTTACCGGCCTGATTTTTCTGGATTTCTTTTTGGGACCGTGCTCTGTTGAATGGAAGAAGAAGAACTGCAGCACCTCACAAGCACAGAAGCTCTAGACAGCAACAGGGTGAAGAAAATGGTTTGGTTGGGTGAGATGGAAAATGGTTTGGTTTTGGTAGAGGTTTGGTGGTGATAGTGGTGGTGATGGTGGCCGACTGATTTTGGAAGAAAGAGAAATTGAAGAATTGTGATGATTTGAAGAAGCATATAGTAGATGGAATGATGATAAAGGTGGTTAATGGGTGGTTTAAATAGGAAAATGGTTAAAGGTGGAAGGATTTGGTGGGATATTGGGTATAGAAGTAATTAGGGTGAAGGATTTGAGGAGGTGATTGATGGGATTGAAGGGGAGTTATGGTGGAGTGTGGGAAAGGATGAAAGATTTAAAAAGAGGGGAAAATGGGATGGTTTCTGCTGACTGGTGGTGTCTGTTGCTACGTGTGTCTTCCACGTGTCTCTAAAAATTCAGTTTTTCAATCTGACGTTCAGAAAACTGAAAATTCAGGCACGGTAAACCACAGGTAACCTAGGGTTTATCGGGGATTCTTTTCCCCAGATTTCTCTGTACTTCTCTTCTGCACACTTTACTCAACCTCTCTGCTCAATTCTGACCTCAAATTGACTAGCTTCTTACTCATTTTGTTGCTTTTTCCGACTCAATCCTAACCTACTTCACTAGAATCCACAACGAGTAAAAAAAACCTTTCCACAACAATCGGTTTCAAGCCTAAGGGTGTGGTAGGATGAAAAAAATCTCGACCCTTCATCTAGCTACTTTTATTCATTCCTAATCTACCTAAGGGTTTAAAGAAATTAGTTTAGAGTTTATAGTCGCTAGATGGACTTTCTTCAGATTTCCGATCATTCGGGGGTTAGAGCTTTAACTCGCCAAAATTTTGCTCTAGAGGTTTGCACCTGTGTAGAACCTTCTTGAGCTCTCTTCCTAGCATGCATCTCTCTCTTAGCTTGCGTACTAGGTGTGCCTCTACATCAAGATTTAGACTTTATACCCAAAGAGTCCACATTTTCTACTTTAAGCTCAAAGCGTTCACTATGCAACACGGATGGACTAGCTTCCGTGAGCATCTTGTTGTTGTCCTTCTCTTCTCTCTCTCTCTCAGCATTAGTCTCATGAATTCCTGCTCAATGGTTTCTACTACAACCTCTCTATGCTTATGCCCTTCCTTCTTTGTCTTCATAATTTCCACCTTGCCTGAATCATACGTCATTTTGCAACATTCCGGCCAATTATCTAGAGGCTCTACGATTTTAAAAGATACTGCATCATTATTCGAACTCAAAGTGATCTCCCCATTATCTAAATCCATGACTGCTCTGCTTGTCACTAAGAAAGGTCTTCCTAACAAAACTGGGGCACTAGGGTCCTCTGGTACATCTATAACCGTGAAATCATTGGAAACGTTAACCCTCCTGCCTTAATCGTGCATTCCTAAGCAGACCGGCACGCATATCTCTAGTTCTATCGACGAAAGACATGGTTCGTGTTTGATTCATAACGACCGGAAGCTTAATCTTCTGACAGAGGGAAAAAGGTAGAATGTTGCAAATCAAGCCAGAGTTGTAGAGACCTAATCCTACTGATATGCCATTGACAGAAATCGGGAGTCGGAACGTGCCAGGGTCACCTAACTTCACCACGGTGTCTGAATCTGGGTAATCCTCAGGCTCAGAGAACATCGTGTTGGGATCCTCTTCAGGATCATCAGAATCATAATCCGAAGACGATATTTCAATTAACTTGAAAGGGAACTCACCTGGACGATACGTGCTATACTCCTTTAAGTTCTCTTCAGGCTCTTGCTTGATTGCTTCTTTCTCTTTTTCCAACCGCTTCTTATCCGCTTTGTTTTGCTCCCTGACGGCGGATCCAGGATACATGGAAATCGGTGTGACGTTCAATATTGTCCGAGGCATATTGCTTGACTTGTTTGCTCTTTATCAACTCCGGTTTGATCGAATCTCTGAAGTGTCCCGATCTTCTTGCGAAAAGACTAAATAAAACAAATAAAAGGTCAATAACTTCCGCTTCAGTAGGGTATGATCCCAACTTTTGCGGACCTACTAACTAAAATCAACAGGGAATAACACAGAATAACAGAGGCTGTAAGAATTCAATTTTCCAGGCCTCGGTAACCCGGGGTTAACCCATGGTAAACCGGCCCTGAAATTTCTCCTTCTGGCAGTTTAACAAGTGCAGGGTTGATCCAGAACGACTCAAGACTCAAAATAAAATAAAATAAAATAAAATAAAATAAAATAAAAACGACTTCTTAATCAGAATTAAAACGTTTAACTTTAAAATTGGTCATTGCCCCTGGCGACGGCACCAAAAAAATTGATCGCATGTAAGTCACTTACGTCGATATTACTAGCAAGAATACTAGGTACATCGTATATACTAAATGCGAGTCAAGGTCGATCCCACAGAGACAATGCAACTTTAACTATAAACGATTCTAACTTAATTAAGAAGCAACATAGAGGCGGTCATTGACCAACAATAAACATAAAGGAACTTGGTATTTCTCCCCCTCTTCTCACTGATCAACTAACTTGGATTAGTTAATCGTTACATCTACATCCCCACATAATTTCCTTAAATTAATCGAGTGAGCTTTTCATTTAATTCTCAGCTACAGGTGCAACTCCTACTCCTATCTACTCCGACAATGGTAGTAGACAATCTATACGCAAGCTACCCTCCATAATTGGTCCATAATAGCCCATACGCATAAAGAACTAGAAATGCCGATATCGAGTGCTAACTCATACCGCTAACCCGTCAAGACAGCTGTCGACAGTGATCAGCACATTCCTAGGGTCCATTCAAGACTATGTCCAAACTAAGCACTTCACTATTCGTATTTCATGCCAGTTTACGATTACAATAAGTAGATTGGCCATATCTATCATACTGTTAATTCAACCTATCGATCAACGTAGCTGTAGTGAATCCCAGTTTTAGGTTTTCTAAATAATGCCTCGGTAAACCGGTATAGACCGCCGGGTTACCGGGTCATGGATCTACATTGCTCACATACGATTAAAATAAGTAAATCATGGGCTTTTTATACACGCAGATTAACTAAAACACATAAATACGAACAGATCTACCATATTAAAGACAAAAAGGTACGTTCAAAGCTTCATACCTTCAACAATGGTGATCTAGCTTGATCTACTCAAGCTAGAGATGATGGATAAAGGGAGAAAACCAGAAATAACTCCTCAAAAGCTTGGAATAACTTTATTTCATCAAAATTGTATAATGTATAATGAATATAATTGAGTGCTTATTAAAACTTATGCAATAATCTGTAATTGCGGCCTTATATAGATACAATAGCCGACTTATGACTCTCTAAAACCCTAACCAACCAAGTAGAGGCGGCAGAATCAATTTCGTGTCCAACAAGTCCTCGGTTTACCGGCCCTAGACCACGGTAAACCGGGCCGACTTTTCTCCATTTTCTTCAGTAGACTTCTTCTTGGACTTCAATCACTTGGCCCAATATGCTCATTTTGGTCCATATCCATTCTCCAATGCTCCAGATACGGTACATCCTATAAAACACGCAAAATGAGACAAAACATTACCAAATCTTTGGGAAATGCAGAATTACGATCCTTGGAACATGCACATAGCATTTAACACATATTCCACATAATAACGAGCCTATATATCCTCTCTTGAGAAGAATTTGGGGTGAATAAGAGTATAATTATTGGTACCATTTAGGGCGTTATCAGTTGACTTATCTAGAAGCTACTGAACTGAGGGAACAAACTTAGTGGATGAAGAACTGGGGGACACAGACTCAGTTATTGAAGATTGAAGAACTAAGGGTTCAAACTCAGTTTATGAAGATTAAAGCCGAGACTGTAAAGTTAGATTTCCGGCAAGATTGTGATGACCTAACTGATTTTATAGATCTTGTATGAAGACCTAAGAAACATACGGACTATGATATCTTGGATGAGTTATATAGAATGGTGTACTCTGATTAAATCAAATATAATCAGATGAAGAATAGAGTACTGAGTTTTCGAAGAAGAGTAAAAACTCAGTTAATGCTCTTAAAGTTGAAAACTAACTAGCTTACTAGAAATTAGTTTCAAAGCTGATGTTATAAAAGCTGACGAAGGAATCTGACCGTTATGAAGAAAGTCATTTTATTGGATGCTCAGAAATGTCTGAAAGGACACTGACATTCATCAGATCGAGCAGAACCACCAACGGACATAAGATTCAAATTCAAACATTCTAATTCATTTTACCTTTGGAGAAACCCCTATAAATAGGTCACTTCGAGCATAAGAAGAAGTGTGGAGTTTTAAGAATTAAGCGATCAAGAAAGATTTTAGAAAGGGGGAAAGTTTAGGACTTTTTTAACCGGGCCACCTTAAAGAGTTTTAGTGGAATTTTCCTCCGCATCACAGAGGAAGAGAGGACTGACAGGATTACACCACCTGGAACCTCTATAATTTCTATCTTATTTGCTTATTAAGTTTTTGCACTTACTTACAGCTTTATAATTTGTATTACATCAGATCACACACACTCTGTAAACATAAGAAACTGAGTCAGCACATCATTGCATTTTAACAAGACAAACTGATAAACTCAAGTTTTATAAATTTAAAAAAAGGCTTAATTTAATCCACTGCCGGTTAACTCAATTAAGCATAAGTCACTCTTGACTTATACTCAGCTAAGTTAGCTTAACTCCACACAAGTTTTATATAGAACTCAATCTGGTTTAAGATTCAGTTTTTGGGGCTTTTGGGGACAAGTTTATTCACACACACACACACACACCCCCCCCATCTAAACTTGTGTCAGCCTTTCCAAGTGACCAACATCAAATCATCCTTATCTCTTCCTTAGGGAACAAGAAATCCAAGCCCAACAAAACAAAGGCCCACGAAGGCTTAGGGCATAACGCCTCTCTATATAAACCATCCCTAAGGAACTATGAAGACTTGATTCCAATACAAGCATTGGATACGTAGACAGCTTGAGATACAGTTTCTCAAGTGCAGTCTAAACCACCACCAAACACCCCCCCCCCCCCCCCCCCTCTTTCATCATTGTCATCATGTTCTTGAAGCTTTTGCAGGTTGTCATTAGGAGAACAGCTCCATATTTATTACCCGACGATTTTCAGCATCGTCAACATACAACGAACTCGAAAGATTGAAAAAAATTCGACAAAAATCAAAGTCATAATCGAAAAACATGCAAGAAAACATTCAAGCAAATTCAATAAAAGCCGAGCTCAACACTTAGCAGATCAAAGCAAATGTCGGAATAATTAAAGAAGGCCAAAAAGCACGGCCAAATTAAAGTTGAGCAGGATAAAGTTATTATAGAATATTCTTTTTCAAAAGGGCGGGATCAAAAGTTGGTAAATTACAAAGCATCAAAATTGAAAAGTATATCACTGTTGGTCGCTCTCAGGCTGGATCTCCTAATTCTCAATATTAGCCGTGGACAGAGCAGGGTGCAACATTGACTCTAGCATTGCAGTATCCTCTGCCATCTCCGCAGGGATCTCTAAAGGAGGCGGGTTCATTTATTTTTGGATCCGGGCCGTTAGGTTGTCCTCAGCGGTTGGGGGCGGGTTCCACACTTCTTGCCCATTCTTCCTCCGCTTCTCAGCAAAGCTCACCAGTTCGCTTCGGTGTAAGGCACGTGGGAGTGATAGAATCTCAAAGTCGGATCATCCAAATCGAAAAGAATCCAATCCCGCAGCTGCACCAAGCTAGGAGCCTTATCACACTGATCCCCGCATTAGGCACCTCGCAATATGTTCAAAGCCTTTCAACATTGAAGAGTAAATATTTTCTTCATGCTCCTTTGAGGCTTTATACTCAGCAACGGCTAAACACTTTCCTCGGCACTCGCCTCATTCCTCTCTGCTTTCAGCTTTCCCGGAAATGCGGCTTCGGCATCCTCCAGCTTTTAGTAAGACCGACAGAAACTTCACGCTCATTGGTGACCTGTCCCAGAGCTCCGTCAGCTAGCACTTTATTTGATCCACCACAGAATTAAACCCTTGAATCTTCTATTCATGGATAGACTGGAGACGGACTGCTTCCTCCTTCGCAGCCATCAGGGCCAACTTGTTTTGTTTCGCCGCCTCGGTAATTTGACTTTCAGCTGTTGCGGTCCGAGTGTTTGCCTCTTCAAACGAGGCCAAGGTCTCGTTCAGCTTGTCCTCCATGGCGCCCTTATCCCGCACCATTCGTTTGTGAATCTTCGAGCATTGCCTCACAGTAGTGGCCAATTGAAAAAGAGCAAAAGCGGACAAGTCAATTCGCTTTGGCCCTACCTAAAAGGAAAATAAATATAAAGTCAAATGAAAAGGGTAATTACCTGACTAATAAGGATGCCGGTCATACCAGCCAAGTCGTCGAACTGCTGCAAGTAGTTGTTGGTCTGGTCTATCATTATGACCCACGACGAAATCCCATGGCCAAGCCCCAAACTCACGTCGTCAATCCGACCCCATATCAGGTTCTTCAGTTTGGGGGCCAACTCTCATATTGACTCAGTGACTAAGGTACCTTCGTTAAAATCATTGAGACATCAAAATTCCGGCCTCAACCAGAAGGGTCCCTCTCCCGGAGGCGAATAGCCAACAGGGGCCTGGCCGGGAATTGAAGCCGACTTTCTTCTTGATATTTGAGCAAGTGTTTCTTTGCCCTTCGCACTGGCATTTCCGACCTCAACAGCGGCTTTGCCAGACTTTCGATCTAGTGGCTTCATTAGATGCAGCAGCAGCAGCCTTAGAACTCTCGCCACTCTGAGTCCTTAGCTTTATTGGAGGAAGGCTCTCGTCAGCCTCCTCTCTAGAACTATCCCTTAAAGTTACAACCGCTGTGGGGTCAACCGCAGTAGGCATGTGGAATTTAATCCCAACACTTGACCTCGCCCGCCTTTCATTAGCAGTAGGATCGGCCACAACATCATTATTATCCGCCTCTAGGGCCACATTCTCTGGGCCGGAACGGAGAAGTACAATCGGCGGCCGGATGTGTGGGAGAGTAGCGAGTCGGCGAAATATCTCAGCCTCCACAAGCTTAGCCTATTTTAGCAACTTGATGCAGCGTTTTGTTGCATTCATTGTACCTGCAAAGTACACAACTCGTCAAATACACACAAAATATTATGTCTAAGTATAACATCGTAAGTCCAAACTCTATATGCAAGGCATGTTTACTTACGACAAGCTATGCTAAGTATAGAGAGTAGAAAAGGATAAATAAAACGCGAAGATACCATGGCTGAGAGAAGCCTGACACTTGGAGCGACCTCGACAGATCGCACATAAAGAGCGCATGCTTCTAAAATGGCACTCACCATACCATTCTGGATCACAGGCTGTTGGAACGACCTCGACAAGTGGCTACACACCCACTCTGTCCGGCCCAAGTATGCCGGCCAAGGCAAAGAAGGGCGTATTAGCATCAAGCAGAGCCCTCCAACTAATTACCCGCTCATAAGCCTTGAGCTCGTTAGTCTTGCCCATTATCTTCTTATCCTCTACCTTGAACGGGAGCCCATCATCTTCAAACGCGGTCATCTTCATGGAGGATATGTCATCCGATTTAATTCCGAACTTGCAGATTGGCCAACCAACCCGAGATTATACCCGCAAGCGCCGTTTACTCCACTCCCTTACCTTCTCCGAGAGAGAAAAGAAGAGCTTGACCTTTTTTTGCGGACTTGTCGTCAAGATTTGCCCTTTCTTGCTCTTGACAAAGGTATAGAAATACCCAAGGATCGAGAGCGGCGACTTACACCTCATCAGTCGGCTCAGGACTATGTGTGCCATTATAACCCTCACCGCTCCTAAGGTTAAGTCGTAGGGCATCGTCTTCATAGTTGTCAAGAATTGGACAAAAATGAGGTCAAATGGAGGTCGGAGCCTGACAACCACTGATTCATAATGGAGCAGCACATAGTCGATCTCCTCCCTCTCGTATTTCCGAGATCGAACTTTCCCGTCAAAATAGGCAAAGCGGTAGTCCGCGGATATATTATACTCATCCATAAATGCATTGGCAATGCAAACTGTCCGGGTTCCTTCCATCGGGTAGCTACACTTTTATCGAGCTCATTTCGAAGCTCTTTCTTGCGGGCTGCCTCTGCACTAATCGACTGCACTACCACGCGCTGCTCTACCACTTCATCAAACTCGCCATCCTTATCCTGCCCCATGGATCCACTCATTCTTACCTCCTCATCACTACGAGTTGAAGAATCTAAAGCCATTGCTGAAAAACAAAAGAGGGGTATGGAAGGTTAGTCACCTAAACTCAGAATTCAGGCCGAGACAAACGTGTTCGTCCATCTCGACACCTCACCCCTCCATTTTCACAAGTACAAAGTTTGGAACCCTAATCCTACTAGAAAATAAATGGAACGGATGAGGTTTTCACTATGACAGGCATTGAAATCCTTCCCAAACTCTTAGTTCGTCAAAAAATAGTAAAACCTAGCCTAAACAGGTGTGGAATAGAATGATCAACATGTTTGTTCATCGGAAATCATGAGAAACAGTCGTAAACAGATTCTATATCTCGAAATTGTGTGTTTTTAATCACCAAAACTCAGGAAAACAAGCATATACATACCTTCATTACAAGAAAACATGATTGCACTATGAAATTGAAGCAAATTCGAAAAGATTACCTTGTTTTGAAATCCTATTAGAAATGCCTTCAAACAGATCGGAAAGTTTGAAATTTGGGAAAACAGATCAGAAAACAAGGTAATCGAAAAGAGATCGCAAACAGATAATCTAAAAGAGATTACCTTGTTTTGAAATCTCATTTTGCTTGCCGGAAAGTTCTTGCTAGTTGCCGGAGATTTTTGTTTGGGAGAACTTGGAATTTCTAAAAGTGTACAATTGTTGGAATTCCACCCCTTATATAGAGGTAGAAGTAGCTGGTGTGTTGTTTCGAAATCCAGAGTAATAATGATGGTACAGATATCAAAACATGCTGACCAACAAGAAAACGCGGTCTGTCATATCCCAATGGTCACATCGGGTAAAATATCGAGGCAACGCTTCGCTAGCTCACCTCACAGGGTAGATTCAAAGAATGTCTGACACGCCGACACTCCAAATCGTTCCACAACTTAATGCAACATCAGCTAGGCTAACTCAGCTAGTTCGTTTCATTGCACTACGCCGAACAACCCGCCATTCACCCAGATCGACAAATGTAAGTCTGGTCGCTTCTGCACGGCATCATGTTGTTATACGCTTCAAAGCATAACACATAAGTCCGTTCGCTTTTCAGCACGGCACCTCACAGGAAGTCAATTTCGAGCCATAAATGTTGTTAAGCCCGGTTGCTCTCCAGCACGGCACTCTGATTACACTCACAAGCCTTATGCTAACTTAGCAGGTTGCTCAATCGCAGTCATCTCGGTAAACAGTAAATCGAGTCACATGTAACCTTACTCTATGACTTTCATTTGTATAATGAGGAGATCAAGAAGTAGGGTGCCATTAATATGCCAAGCCCAGAAAAGAACCCGTGGATTCAAGTTGGGCCTGTACGTAGGCCAATATCGAATAGGGTCCTCGGTCCAATCAGTCCGCCCCTTCATAAGACGGACTGGGCCCAAAATAATCTATCACGCTTAACTCCATTACGATACCTAGAATTGTCTAGGCAATGGGCGTCGATTGACAAAGCCTTCACTCGCCTTCCTGAGCTTGGGTTGGGTTGGGTTGAATTGGGTTGGGTTCTTACAAAGTATAAGTCGTGTTGGTTATAAAAAAAGAATCCCAAATGAAACCAATTTACTATAAAACCCAATGGGTTGGTTCGGGTTGATTTTGGGTTTTTCTGGGTGGGTTTCGGGTTTTCATCCACAAACATGCATCTATATTCAAACTTTCATGCTATAAAATCCACACATAAATATTATATCAAAATTTGAGATCCGCACCATATGTTCATACCAATAATCGTTAAATAAAACACATTTCTACCAAAAATGGTTAAACAAAACACACACACACACACACACACACACACACATATATATATATATATATATATATATATATATATATATATATGTGTGTATATATATATATATGTATATATCTTGTGTGTAAAATGTGTAATCCAACAACATCTGATAAATTCCATGAACATTCAGCGTTTATGATCAAAAAATGTAGAATTGAAGAAGAAAGACAAGAAAGAAAACTTTAGACCTTTATTGTTGATGATAAACTTCAACCAATGTTTACAGGATACAATTCAGTCTATATATACACAATTGCAGCTGCTTATTAACTTACTAGGCAGTTATAACTAATTCTAATTGGGTAACCGCTCCTAACTAACTTTGTGCACAATTGTTTGATAAAAGTCCTCAATGAGCTTCAAGCGGTAAGTTCAGTTTGGTGTTGCCTTCTTGTGTATTGATGCTGCAACTGATATGAACTTCAACACCCCTCTCTAACTGAACTTTGGGTTGATAAATGTTGACCAAAGAATAAGAGTTCAATAGGGTATGAAATTGATTTTGTCTAAAGGTTTTGTGAACAAATCTACTAGTTGCATTTCTATAGTGATAGGTAGTGGTTTTAGGAGTCCTTGTTGATATCTATCTCTCACTACATGACAGTCTATTTCTATATGCTTAGTCCTCTCATGAAAGACATGGTTTTCTATGTATATAGCACTATTGCTATCACAAAACAATGAAATTGGCCTTTCTTGATTGATGTTGAACTCTGACAGTAAATAAGTAAGCCATTGGAGCTCACAGTAAGCCATTGCCATGGCTCTATACTCTGATTCGAATGAGCTTCTTGGTGCTGTTGTTTGTATCTTAGTCCTCCAACTGATAAGTGAATCCCCTAGGAATATTGAGAATCCTATGACTGATTTTCTAGTGTCACTGCATCCTCCTCAATCTGCATCTACATAACACTTAAGTTCTAGATTGCCTATTCTTGGGAAAAAGATACCTTGTCCTGGTGAACCTTTAAGATATTTCAGAAGTTTATGAGCTGCATGAAGTTGCAATTATGTAGGTTTGTCCAAGAATTGACTAAGTTGTTGGGTGGCAAAGGTTATGTCAGGTCTTGTCAGCCCTAGATAAAGCAATTTTCCCACCAGTCATTTGTAATAGCTGTTGGAGTCCAATGCTGCAGAAACCTTGCTATGTAATTTAATGGAGGTGTCCATGGGAGTGCTACTTGGCTTGCATTCTGAAAAACCATATTTCTTTAAGGAGCTCTAAAGAGTATTTCCTTTTTGATAGCACAATTCCTTTGCTGGACCTGGCCACTTCTAGCCCTAAAATGTATTTGAGATCCCCCAAATCCTTCATGCCAAATCTGTCATTTAGGCTCCGTTTGGATTGAAAGAATTAGATAGAAAGGGAAATGAAAGATAGTGACATAAATGAAAGGAGAGGTGAAGGAGGGATTGTAAGTTCTATTTGGGGTGTTTGGATAGTTTTAGACGGAAAGGAAAAGAGATACGGATATTGTCAATTAAATTTTATTAAAAATGAACTGTTTCCTTCCGTTTCTCACCTATTTTGGAAGGAAATGAGACAGACAAATTTGTGAAGAATGTTATCTCTCCTTCTCTCTTGCTCTTCTTTCCTTTCTTTCATGCTAAAATACAAAACACCTAAATTTAATGCTTCCCAAATCATGTCATTTCTTTTCCATTCAATACTTCTCATGCAAACAGGGCCTTAAATAGTCTTTCAGTTCTTTAATCTTGTTCAAATCTGGACTATTGACAAGTACATCATCTACATAAACTAAAACTGCAAAAAAAGGAGCTGTCTGATCCTTTCATGAACAAAGTGTAGTCTTGTTTGGATTGTCTGAACCCCCTCTCAAGCAAAGCTTAGGATAGCTTGATTTTCCACTGTCTACTAGCTTGTTTTAGGCCATATAATGACTTTTTGAGTCTATAAACCATGCTTGGTTGAGCATCAGACCCTTAGGGCTCTTGCATATATACCTCTATAGTTAGGTCACCATGCAGAAAAGCATTGTTGACATCAAGCTGCTGTAGATTCCAGTTTTTAGCTGATGAAATTGATAATAATATTAGCTTTGCTACTGGAGAGATGGTGTCTAAGTAGTCAAGTCCCAAATGTTGTGTATAGCCCTTGGCCACTAATCTGGCTTTGAATCTTTCTATTGAGCCATCTGATTTCCTCTTGATTTATACAACCACTTGCAACCTATAGGTTGTTTGCCCTATGGAAATGGTACTACTTCCCAAGTTTTTGTTTGCTGCAAAGCATTTATTTCATTTTGCATAGCTTGCCTTCATTCCTCGTGTTTTACAGCTTCATTGTAGCTCTTTGGTTCTGTCAAGACTTGAGAACTAATAATATAATATTGATAAGAAACAGATAAGTTTTTCATTGTGTCTACTTTGTCAAGTGTATGTGGTGATTTTGTGTTCTAAACATTATTGCACTTGTAGTCTTTTAGGTAAGAAGGTCCTCCCCTGATCCTTGTTGACTTTCTAGTTTGTGGATTGTCAAGATTAAGATTTTCCTGCATTTGTTCCACATATTCTATGTTGTCCAAAGGATCAAGATCATGTGGATCAGAAGTATGATCAGAAAAGTGATCAGGAATCTGACTTTGAACTGAATCTGAGTGATCAGTGTGCAAATGTTCAGTTGTCATATCATCAACTGTGTATTGAGCATTGACACTATCATTCCAGGGTACATGATGGTCTGTAGGAACTGGTAAAGGTAGGTTAATGATATCACCTGAATTTGAAGACTTTCGCTTAAAAGGAAACACCATTTCATGAAGCACCACATCCCTTGCTACAAATATTTGCCTTGTATGAAGATTTAAGATATAATAGCCTTTGACATTAGTAGCAAATATTTGTCATTCATGCTGTTAATCTTATTAACATTACACCTTCACCATTGATACAAGATAAAACACCATTAGAATTGATGCATCAAATGAAACCTAACTTTGATTCTATAAAGGTATTTGGTTGCTTGACTTTTGCTGTTAATCTACGTCATGATAACAATAAATTTGCACCTAGAAGTATCAAATCAGTGTTTATAACAAGATCTGTCAGCCTTTAAAATGTATAAGCCCTTTATTAAATCAGCTGAACCAATCCTCTTTAGTGTGATCAAATCCTATATGACACAAGAATTCATTAAAAAAAACTTGATATTATAAGTTCTAGTCCTGATCAGTTGACTTATGGACATCAAATTGTGATAAAATTCAGCCACACACAAAACATTATCAGGAATTAGGTCTTTGTTGACTATTACTTGACCTATGTGAGTGATATTTGCATTTTTCCCAGTAGGCAATGAAACAAACAAGTCATCAACAGATTTGCAGGAACTAAATAAAACCTTATCATAAACAACATGATCACTAGCTCCAGAATCTATAATCCAATCAAAAAGATTATAGGATTTAGCCAAACCTGACTATGTACTACCAAAATTAGTAGACAGAACAGCAGAATTAATGGAATTAAAACCAGCATCAGAAGTATCTTGAACCAAAGATCCACCCCTCAAAATAGTTAGTATGTGTTGATATTGTTCCTGGATGACAAGAGCCTTCATATCTTGAGAAATCTGACTTTGTTGATCCTGGTCTGACCAAGAACCACCATCAGATGGAACATTGTTAGCATAAGGTCTGCCTCTACCTTTTCCTCTAATATTGAGGGGGCAATCCATGCTTCTTATAGCATATATCCACAGTGTGTCCTACCAAGCTGCAGTAAGTGCATTGGGGTTTTTTATTGCTGTTATTGTAGTTCTTTCTGAAACCAGTGTTATGTCCTGAATTTGGAACAGCCATAGCATTCTTATCCACATTATTCACCAAGTTGCTGCCAAGAACTCCAGAAGAATTGGCAGTATGAACCCCAGAACTATAATTATGTTTCCTTTCGTGCTTGAGAGCCATAAAAAACATTCCTCACAGAGGGAAAAGGAGAGATCATCACGACTTGAGACTTCATAGTAGCAAAATTGTCATTAAGACCTTTCCAGAACCGGATGACATGATTTCTCTCATTGTGCTCCCTATACCACTGTTGTCCACAATCACAAGTAGGAGTGGGAGTGAGAGCCAACAACTGATCCTACAAGATTTTGAGTCTTGCAAAATATTCTGAAACAGACAAATCACTTTGCTTCAAACTCTGAATTTCATCTCCAGATCTGATAATTTGTCTGCATCTCCTCCCCCATATCTATCTTCCAAGTCATCCCAAATATCTTTAGCAGTTTTGTATGACATAACACTCTGAGCAATGGATTTGGATACTGAATTTCCAAGCCAAGCCTTGACCATGCTATTGTTCTGGTGCCAAAATCTGTAATGAGGATCTCCAAAAGCAGGTTGAGGGATTGATCCATCAATAAAACATATCTTGTTCTTTGAAGATAGGGCATTTAGGACTGCTATTTTCCACTATGATAGTTGGATTCATCAAGAATAGGTTGGACAAGAATAAATGCTGGACATTCCCCATGATGCAGGAAAAGATCAGCTGGAAGAGCACCTACAGGACCTTGAAGATTGTCCATTGTAATACTCAAGAAACAGAAAATATGCGCGAAAAAGAAGACGGAAAAGAGCGGAAGCAATTCAAGAAGTCATAAGCTCCGTTACAATGATAAATTCCATGAACATTCAGTGTTTATGATCAAAGAACAGAAAACGCGAATTGAAGAAGAAAGACAAGCAAGAAAACATTGCAGCTTCTAATTAACTTACTAGGCGGTTATAACTAATTCTAATTGGGTAACCGCTGCTAACTAACTTTGTGCACAAGTGCTTGATAAAAGTCCTCAATGAGCTTCAAGTGGTAAGTTCAATTTGGTGTTGCCTTCTTGTGTATTGCTGCTGCAACTGATATGAACTTCAACAACATCTAACAAACTAACAACATACATAAAACAAATAAATACTGGTAGTCAAACATAAAGAAAACAAACATCGAAATTTCACTGTCAGACCATTTTATTCTTAATTCAAATGACAAAAGTAAAAATTAAATGAAATATATATATATATATATATATATATATATATTGTTGGGTTGAGTCAACCCAAATAAAAAAATAAAAAAACAAAACCAACCCAAAATGTATTCGGTTTGTGTCAAAAAACAACCCAAAAATTTGGGTTTTAATTGGTTTGGGACCAAAGGGCTGAGCAAAATGAAACCGTAAACCAATCCGAACCAATCCGAAAGTAACCAAACCAATATAAACCTAATGAATTGGTTTGGTTTGGAACCAAACCGAATCGTATTGGGTTGGTTTCGGATATTTATAATTATACCCAACCCAACCCGAACCCAAACCCAAACCCAATTTTTTATACAATATATATATAATATATCTACCCCCAATATAACTCAAACCCATTATGTAATAATATACTAATCTAGTAGTCTCAGCCCACACACTCACTTAGTCCAAGGCCAATAGTCTATCTTAAGTGGTTAAGCCAATTCACGTTCAGTGTTATGTAACATTCTACCCTAAACCTAAACCTACCGCAGCAGCCAAAGCTTCTTTCCTCCCTCTCACCATTTTCCAGTTTCAGAGTTCACCATCTTCGTTCGCCGCCGCTCTAGGATCTAGATCTCCATCATCGCCGTGCTCTCGCCATTTCCCAGTTTTGGTTGGAAGATGCTCATGGTGTTTTGATCATTTTGTTGTGTCAATATTCAGCCTTTGTGCTCGTTTGATGTAAATATGTAAATTAGTAAATGGATGTATGTAAGTATTCAACTATGGAGGATTGATTGTAGCTGAATTATATTGTAATGTGTTGTTACTTGTTAGTTGTTTTAAGCTCCTTTTTTTTATCATTTTGGTTTGTAATTCATTTTAGTTTGGATGTAGCTATTTAGAGTTCAGGTAAAAAGGATGGTTTTGTCGTATTTTTTTTAAAGACTAGGCTTGTTAAACCGAAACCAACCCAATCCAAACCGAAACCAATTCGAACCAAACCATTGGGGTTGACTTCATTTTGGTTTGGTTTGGGGAACGAATTATGGTGCCCCAAACCAACCTGAGTCTTTCAAAACCAACCCAAACCCACCCAAATCAATCCAAGATTAGCCCTTTGGGTTTCTCGGGTTGGATTGGGTAAATTGAGTTTTCTGCTCAACCCTACCACTGGTCGACCGATAAGCACTGGCGGCCGATCTACTCGCCCCTCCGCTCGCAGTCCGTCAGCCCAGACCATCCTTCTTGACTAGGAGAATAGAGAGCATACACGACAGTGTACGAGGCAAAAAAACTCGCAGGAGTCATGAGAAGACTCACCCAATCATAGCCTGCCACGTTAGCCACATAGTTAATCATGCTTTATTGTACTTAAATACTGTTATTTGTAACCGCCGTCTCTTAGTCATTATAAATAGCGACATTTGTACCCTGAAAAGGACATCTAATTAATCATAAACGCAGATAGCCTCTACCGACTTGTCGACTGTCGAGCTTACCCATTTACAGCTTTCCAATCTTAATATTTCCTTCATAAATTTCTTGAGCGCCGTCGTGCACCACCAGCAAAATTACACATTTTCGGTAGATGTCCACCGTCAAATTCACCTCACCCATTTGTGATAACTCCGACGTTATCGATTCATAATAACAACATTACACGAACTAAATCAAATGTAATTGACCCGACCCGGTGTGATCCGTTCCAACCCGATTGGATTTAGGAAACTAATTCAATAGAATCTAGTCACAAAACAATTGAAAACCTAACTTGACGAGTACATAAAACATTTTTAAAAGCATATCTTTAAACATAAGGAAATCAACTATACAATCCACTTGGAACAATGCATATAAAACATGTCTATTAACTATGTTTAGTCCATGTTACACATAATTGTTCATTTTATTAATTATTTACTTACAATGTTTAGTCTACTGATCAAACTTATATAAGCTACTACCAACCGTACTTTACTTGCCAACTAACTGTGTCTTGTTTGTGTCTTGTCTGTCATGTTCATGTTCCTTACTTACATAGCATTAGGGCAAGGGGCAACATGGGTAATATAACTGGTTATAAATCCAACGTGGGTCTGGGTTGTTAGGAAATCACTAGTTTAACGCAGCGGAATTTAAAATTTTGATTTCCTTTTCTAGATCGTTCTTCGTTTAATGCAATAAACACGTTAAGTAGTTTGACGGTTATACCTCAGATGATCTATAAGATCGCCGCTTTGACCGCCAACGGAGAGTAGTTCAATGCGCAAGCCGCCCACGCGTCCGGCCTCTATCTCTAATCCACACGAACCCCTCTCCGAATCCTCCTTGATTGCTATCGGAAAACTCCGGCCGCTAGATCGACCTTTTCTTCCTCACAAACTCACTATGGAAGGCTCTCTATTTTACACAAGAATTATGAACTCTTGCAATTGTGTTGTACAAAAGAGCTTGACACCCACCTCCTATATATATAGTGGTTGGGGCTGCCCCATATATGGTGTGGAGGAGAAGAAAACCTTTTCCAATAAAATAAGGAAAATCAACTAGATTGATTTATTTCTTTAATTATAATTTATTTTGTCAATATCATATATTGATTATAATTATCTTATTACCATAAATCTATTTTTCCAAAATCAATTAATATCCTATATTAATATTATGGCAATCTTCATTAATTAAAGTGCACAATCCAAGTGTATCTTATACACTCAAAAGTGGCGCCCCATATGCCAATTAATTGGCTTCCGGAATATTCTTTAATTAATATAATTTATATATAATTAATATCTTGTATTTAATTTATTCATAATAAATAAATACCACCATATTAATTTACCACTATAACATTTATAGTCTAGAGATAAACTTTCCTTATTTGGTTATCAACTATAACCGCATTTTAATCCGACTCGATGTTCATATGTGTGTGACCCGATAGGCTTCCGAATATGTTGGCCAGAGACACAAAGAGCAATTTACCAAAATGCCCTTCATACCTAACGATCACGGGATAGCGCCTAGCAACACACCGTGACCCCCAATCATCGGAAGAGTCAAAAGCAATGACTACTACCTTTCATGTGAAGCGCCATACGTGTAAGTTACAATCCTACCATTGTAATAATATCCATACGATCGTGTCTCGAGTGTCAATACATTGACGATCGTATCTTATAATCTGGATATCATGCTCTCTCAAAATAACACATTTACTCCCACTTTGCAAAGATTCTCGAGAGCTAGACATTCCTTATAAGAAGGCCATTTCGGATATTCGATCCTAATCATAGGATACGCGATTCCCGGACGACCAATCATGTATACACTGCATGCTTCAATATCACACCCAATCACTACCGCATGATCGCCCCGTGGTTAGGAGAAATCTCAATAGTGTCAAAGCATGACAATCTACACCATGATGCCATGAAGACTCCGGTCAAAAGGATAATTACACAACCGCCACATAGTGTGACACTTAATGTAAGTGGGTCGATTTAACGCGTCGCATTCTCTAATACACGCCCACGCATACCCAAGTGTCTCTACACTTCGATAGACGAGATCTATCCCTACCTTCTAAAAGATAGAAGACATCTAATACGTGCTAGTCTGATTATACTATCAATGTCCCATTTGACAATATATAAGACCAGAGACATTTAAGTACCAACCTTGTTATAGTGATTAGAGATCTCATCAACCATAATCACTACCATGGTTTCTCTATCACAGATTGATACTAGGGACGTTACTATATATATATGCAACAAACAATATGAAGATAAACAATATATAATAACATAAGTGCTTTTATTAATCATAATAAAGTTATTACATGAACTAAATAGATCAGAAATGACCCGACCGGTCGGATCCGGTCCAACCCGATTGGGTTTAGGACACCTTTCCAACAATCTCCCACTTGGCCTAAAGCCAATCACCCATATGCCTAAGCCCATGCAAGTGAACATGTTTCTCATGCTTAGCTTGAGACAATGCCTTGGTTAACGGATCACCATGTTATCATCCGTGTGGACTTTCTATTTTTACATCTCCTCTATCTACTATCTCTAAATCAAGTGATAGCGCCAGTAGCACATGTTTGGACTTCGATGAGACCTTGGTTCCTTAGATCGAGATATCGCCTCCATTATTATCACAAAGATGCAGGCACTGGACCTTCAATGGAGGAACCACACCAAGTTCAAGAATGAACTTCTTCATCCAAATCGCTTTTTTGCCGCCTCCGAGGCATGCTATGTATTCGGCTTCTATTGTAGAGTCTGCAGTAGTCTCCTGCTTGGAACTCTTCCAGCTCACTGCTCCGCCATTAAGCGTGAAAACAAATCCAGATTGTGACTTGAAGTCATCCTTGTCTGTTTGGAAACTAGCATCTGTGTAACCTCGTAATACTAAATCATCGTTCCCGAAAACCAGGAACATATCCCTAGTACGTCTCAAGTACTTAAGGATATTCTTGACAAAGAATCCAGTGACCATCACCTGGATTGGACCGTACCTACTAGTCATACTAAGAGGGTACGAGACGCCTGGGTCTTGTGCATAACATAGCATACATGATAGACCCGATTGCCGAAGCATAAGGACTTTACTCATTTGTGCCCTTTCCTCCTCTCTGCCTTAGGACTCATTCCTTTGACAGTAGACCCCCATGTGACATGGGCAGCAAATCCTTTCTTGATCGCTCCATGCCGAATCTCTTCAAAGATCTTGTCTATGTAGGTTGATTAAGCATGCACCAAGCAACCTTTTAGATCTATCTCTATAGATCTTTATTCCTAGAATATAGGTTGCATCACCCAAGTCCTTCATTGAGAAGTTCTTGGATAACCAAGCTTTGACTGATTGTAACATAGGCACATCATTCCCTATGAGCAATATGTCATCTACATAAAGCACTAGAACACAATGGCACTCCCACTAAACTTCTTGTAAACACAAAGCTCATCTTCGTTCTTGATGAAATCAAACTGCTTGATTATCTCATCAAAGCGAAGATTCCAACTCCGAGAAGCTTGCTTTAATCCATAAATGGATCTTTGCGGCTTACATACCATCCCAAATATCATTGGTTGTGAAACCTCAGTCGTGTGTCATATACACTTCCTCGCATGTGTTCCCCGTTAAGGAAAGTTGTTTTCACATCCATCTCGCCAGATTACGTAATCATGATATGTCGCAATAGCGAGCAAAATTCTAATTGATTTTAACATGGCAACAAAGTAAAAGGTTTCATCATAGTCAACTCCTGTCTTTGCTTATAACCCTTTGCCACTAACCTAGCCTTGTAGGGAGTCACGTTATCGTCCATGTCGGTCTTTCTCTTAAAGACCCATTTACACCCTATGGGAACTATTCCTCTGTGGATCAACTAAGTTCCAAACTTGGTTGTCTTTCATGGATTCCATTTCGTAATTCATGGCTTCCACCATTTCTCTTTGTCATGCCTTAATAGCACTTCCTCATAAGTTCTAGGGTCCTCATCTTCCATGAGATACACGCCCGTGTACCTTTCAGGTTCACGGCGTTCCCTGGTGGATCTTCGAGGTGCTAGTGTGTCTATGGTAGAGGGTGGCCCCACATCTGCATGCGGTGCCTCCTCTACTTCCATCAACGGACTGTTATCCGTAAGTGGTTCTCGAATTTCTTCAAGATCAATTTTACTCCCACCGACCCTATCCGTAATAAACTCTTTCTCTGTAAAGTGGCCGCCCCGGCAACAAACACCTTTTGTTCCTCAGGATGGTAAAATTGGTATCCTCTAGTTTCTCTAGGATATCCCACAAACAGACATTTGTCGGATCTGGCCTCTAATTTGTCAGGCATCATCCGCTTCACATAAGTTGGACAACCCCAAGGTTTAAGATATGCGATTTGGTTTCTTCTTGGCCCATACCTCGTATGGTGTAGAATCAACCGCCTTTGATGGAACTCGGTTCGGTGTATAGGATGCGGTTTCTAGAGCATACCCCAAAACGATTTTGGAAGAATCGCATAGCTCATCATGGATCGCACCATGTCTAACAAGGTGCGGTTCCTCCTCTCGAGACGCCATTCATCTGTGGCGTCCCCGGGAGGGTCCATTCAGTAGAATCCCATTCTCCTTCAAATAATCTTGAAACTCTCCATCTAGGTATTCTCCACCTCGATCGGATCAAAGTGTTTTGATTTCTTTACCTAGTTGCTTTTCCACTTCACTTCTGAACTCCTTGAACTTTTCAAAGGCTTCAGATTTATACTTCATTAAGTATATATAACCATATCGAGAATGGTCATCAGTAAAAGTGATAAAATAAGAGTATCCTCCTTTGGCCTGGATTGACATTGGGCCACATACATCAGTATGTATGAGCTCAAGCA
Source organism: Gentiana macrophylla (assembly GCA_026214975.1). Lineage (NCBI taxonomy): Eukaryota > Viridiplantae > Streptophyta > Magnoliopsida > Gentianales > Gentianaceae > Gentiana > Gentiana macrophylla. The sequence goes on from CM047813.1 coordinate 53,031,173, forward strand.
ATTCATTGGATCTTATCCCATTGCCACTAAAAGGTGACTTTGTCATCTTGCCAAGTAAACAAGCCTCGCATGTATCAAACGATTCATAATCGAATTGATCCAGCATTCCAACTTTATGGAGTTTGGAAATACGATTCTTATTTATATGGCCAAGTCTACAATGCCATAAGTAGGATTCATTCAAGTCATTTGTTTTGGCTTTCTTGTTATTTATATTAAGTATGTCAACATTCATATCTAATATGTAGAGACCATTGCTAAGTATGCCAGTACCATAAAAGATTCCATCACGTGAAAAAAAACAACATTTATTCTCAAACGTAAATGAAAAACCATCAACATCTAATGCAGAAATAGAAATAATGCTCTTCGTAAGAGCAGGAACAAAATAACAGTTATTAAGTTCTAGTACTAGCCCACTGGGCAATGAAAGAAAATAAACTCCTACGGCCAAGTAGCAAAGAACACTTGCTCTATTTCCAACGCGTAGGTCCACCTCTCCTTTCCTCGGATCTCTAGTTCTTCTTAGTGCCTCGCATATTCGTACAAATATGAGAACCACAACCAAAGATCTAATACCCAAAGGGTTAGACTTAGAAGAAGTAATGTTGATCTCAATCATAAATATACCTCAAGTCGAAGCATCGTAATGCTTCTTCTTGGTACTCAAGAAGCCTTTGCAATTTCTCCTCCAATGTCCGGTCTCACCGCAATGGAAGCAAGCATCCTTGGATTTGTCTTTTGCTATCTTAGGCGTTGGCTTAGGTGCAAAGCCTTCGCCTTCTTGGACTTTTTCTCGGCTTTGCCTTGCCCTTGCTTGAAGTGACCAAAGAACACTTGCTTTCCCTTCCCACAAAGGCCCTCAAGCAGCCTTCAAAGATGTTCAATAACTCCGCTGAGGAGCAATCTATCTTGTTCATGTGATAGTTCATCACGAATCATGAGAATGAATCGGTAGAGATTGCGTAATAAAGTCAATACTCAACTCGCTCCAACTTGGGCCCACCTTCCCAAGCCTCTCTATGTACCCGATCATTTTAAGCACGTGTGACCCCACAAAGCAGCCCCCAGATGCCATCTTACAACTAAATAGGGCCTTCGAGACCTCGCACTCTCAAAGTTAGACCGAGAAGCATAAAGTTCCTTTAGTTTGGACCATGATAGAGTAGCGCCCATAGACTCATGTCAAGCTTCTGCAGCTCAGTGTCATCATAGAAGCAAGCATGATACATGTAGCATCGATCGCTGTAATGAAAGGCTTGTTGTACTTCTCGACAACATCTGCAGCCGAACCCTCAGCGGGCTTTTCCGGTAGGGCCTCGTCCAAGACATAGCCAATCTTCTCGTGCCTCAAAACGATATTGAGGTTTCTTTCCCAATCGAGAAAATTTGTCTCGTCAAGCTTGTTTTCGATGATAAAACGAAGGTTCAATTTGTTTGACATTTTCTACAACAATAAATAAAGATAGAATAAGTAAAAGCTCATGTATAAAAACCCTAAATTTGCACTTAAAAATTTTATAAGGTTTTACTCCCACTAGCCAACTATTCCCAATTGGCTTTCAAGAATTTAAACAATTCTTTAGTGGATGGAATCCTATCAAGTAGACTCGATCCCCGATGTGGGCCGATCGACTGGGTCAATTTCGAAGGTGGGTACTAATTACCGATCGAATCTTATTCGATTCCAATTAGTTGACTAGTCAACTCTTTGACAATTCACATCTCTATGTGATAGCCACCCCTTGTCTCTAAAATCAAACGGTCCTGACGTGGGCCAATCACCGCAAGATTCTTAGTCGAGTCGAACCCAAATATTCATGAGATCTATAGCGATCATATCTCAATAATGACGATATACCCGTGGTAGGTCAACTCCGACGTGGGCCGATCGCTTGATCCGAACAAAGGCTCTTCACCGTCATTATAATATTAGGAGACAATTTTGGCTCGATTTTTGGCGTGGGAATAATTTTAAATTAATTCACTTAATTAATTTGATTTAATTATGGTCTCATCTACTATGTGCATATTGCTACGATATCATATAAAGTAAAACATACACAACATTCCGCGCATAAAATAACCGGTATGATCATGGACTTTTCCTAGGTGCGGTTTCGAATACAAACTGATGAAACCGCGGGTCACAAACTAAGGGTATCTGCAACCGCCAATAGGATCTTTATTGTTGTACGCCAATGGGTTCTTTATCTCTCCTTGGTCTTCAACTTATTGCTCCATTCTTGTTACATAATAAATAGTTACACCTGCCGCACACGGGGGGGAGCTAATGGGAATGGGATAATTGCAAAAAAGTAAACTAGGTCACGTTCTTCATAACGGCCTAGGACAATTTTTCAAAAAAAACCAACATAAAGAAAACATTCCCATCTATCCTATTGGTCGAGTCCATGATCAATCGGGGTCCATATAATCAAATTATATCTACACATCTAATCCATACAATTTTATCTTATGAAAAAGATCAAATTCTAATTTTAACTACTCATGCGTCTTTATTTTATCACATCAAATAATTAAATAACTTTTAATTAATTATATGACTTAATCGAAAATTAAAATTAACATTTAATTTTAAATCGATTTCAATTTTAATTAAATTTGAACCATTCAAAACAAAATTAAAATTACTAAGTCTCCTATTTGTTTCCTTTCCAAAAATAAATTTAGCTTAGGCCTGGCCACTTTCCAAAATCAAAATTTTGAAGTGGCTTGCTGTGCTCTATTCCAAATCAAATATTTGGAAAGGGCTTGCTGCAGCCTATTCCAAATCAAATATTTGGAAAGGCCAAATTATTTTAGCCTAGGCACGCCACTTTCCAAAATCAAAATTTTGAAAGTGGCTTGTGCTTAGCCCTATTCCAAATCAAATATTTGGAAGGGCCTGAGCCTATTCCAAATCAAATATTTGGAAAGGCCAAATAGTTTTGGTTTAGGCCTCACCACTTTCCAAAATCAAAATTTTGAAGTGGCTGCAAGCTTCAGCCTATTCCAAATCAAATATTTGGAAAGGACTCAGCCTATTCCAAATCAAAATTTGAAAAGGCTAATATGCCATATGGTTTCCCAATGGTCCAAACTATTTGAACCATTGGTTGGCCATATGACACAACTAAACAAACGAGATATTTATGCACAATAAATATCACAAAACAAAAAGGTCGATCTCCCCATTGAAGATGATATGACACGACGGCAAATTTAGGGCCACCGCCGCCGCCACCAGAGAGGAAGAGGCGCCGCCAATGGGCCGACCCCCATGAACCCTAATTTTTTTATTTTATTTTAACGCTTCGTGATTTAAATCTTGCATCTATCGATTAAATACTACGCATTTAAATTATGCTTATTGCTTAAGCTCAAGTCCGCTCGATACCACCGTTAGGAAATTACTAGTTTAACGCAAATGAATTTAAAATTTTGATTTCCTTTTCTAGATCGTTCTTCGCTTAATGCAATAAACACGTTAAGTAGTTTGACGGTTATACATCGATGATCTATAAGATCGCCGCTTTGACCGCCAACGGAGAGTAGTTCAATGCGCAAGCCGCCCACGCGTCCGGCCTCTATCGCTAATCCACACGAACCCCTCGCCGAATCCTCCTTGGATTGCTATCGGAAAACTCCGGTCGCTAGATCGACCTTTTCTTCCTCACAAACTCACTATGGAAGGCTCTCTATTTTACACAAGAATTATGAACTCTTGCAATTGTGTTGTACAAAAGAGCTTGACACCCACCTCCTATATATAGTGGTTGGGGCGCCCATATGGTGTGTGAGAGAGAAGAAAACCTTTTCCAATAAAATAAGGAAAATCAACTAGATTGATTTATCTCTTTAATTATAATTTATTTTGTCAATATCATATATTGATTATAATTATCTTATTACCATAAATCTATTTTTCCAAAATCAATTAATATCCTATATTAATATTATGGAAATCTTCATTAATTAAAGTGCACAATCCAAGTGTATCTTATACACTCAAAAGTGGCGCCCATATGCCAATTAATTGGCTTCCAAATATTCTTTAATTAATATAATTTATATATAATTAATATCTTGTATTTAATTTATTCATAATAAATAAATACCACCATATTAATTTACCACTATAACCTTTATAGTCTAGAGATAAACTTTCCTTATTTGGTTATCAACTATAACCGCATTTTAATCCGACTCGATGTTCATATGTGTGTGACCTGATAGGCTTCCGAATATGTTGGCCGTAGACACAAAGAGCAATTTACCAAAATGCCCTTCATACCTAACGATCACGGGATAGCGTCTAGCAACACACCGTGACCCCCAATCATCGGAAGAGTCAAAAGCAATGACTACTACCTTTCATGTGAAGCAGTTACCGTGTAAGTTACAATCCTACCGCTGTAATAATATCCATACGATCGTGTCTCGAGTGTCAATACATTGACGATCGTATCTTATAATTTGGATATCATGCTCTCTCGAAATAACACATTTACTCCCACTTTGCAAAGATTCTCGAGAGCTAGACATTCCTTATAAGAAGTCCATTTCGGATATTCGATCCTAATCATAGGATACGCGATTCCCGGACGACCAATCATGTATACTCCGCATGCTTCAATATCACACCCAATCACTACCGCATGATCGCCCCGTGGTTAGGAGAAATCTCAATAGTGTCAAAGCATGACAATCCACACCGTGATGCCATGAAGACTCCGGTCAAAAGGATAATTACACAACCGCCACATAGTGTGACACTTAATGTAAGTGGGTCACCTAACGTGACGCATTCTCTAATACACGCCCACGCATACCAAGTGTCTCTACACTTCGATAGACGAGATCTATCCCTACCTTCTAAGAGATAGAAGACATCCAATACGTATAGTCTGATTATACTATCAATGTCCCATTTGACAATGTATAAGACCAGAGACATTTAAGTACCAACCTTGTTATAGTGATTAGAGATCTCATCAACCATAATCACTATCATGGTTTCTCTATCACAGATTGATACTAGGGACGTTACTATATATATATGCAACAAACAATATGAAGATAAACAATATATAATAACATAAGTGCTTTTATTAATCATAATAAAGTTATTACATGAACTAAATAGACTGTAAATGACCCGACCCGGTCGGATCCGGTCCAACCCGATTGGGTTTAGGACACCTTTCCAACATGGGTCACAGTACCCGGATCGGTACATCGTCTTAGGAACGATAATACAACTAGTCATACACCCGACATGGGACTAATGGTGCTCCGCTCAGTACATCGCAAAGTCACTAACTATAAACAAATATAAGCATACAAGTTCATATTAAAGTCCATATTCTGTCCTACGTGAGCATACTAAGGCCGTAACAACACTAAACTATCAACCTATCTCCACTACTCAAGATAAAAATAATTTTTTTATATCGAAAAGTAACTAGAAATAGAATTTTCTGAAAATACAGTTTACGTCAAATAATGGCAAGAAGCCAGTTCTGGAGATCGACCCCATGCGCTTTCCTGAGAGATGGGATGGGAAAGGGGCCCACACAACCACTGCAGAACTACTTCCTGACGTAACAGCTACCCGGCAACACGTAATCATGTTCAGTTTAATGAAATTCAACAAAAGTAGTAATAAAAACACATTAAGACTTGATCTTTAACAACCAAATGAAATTTTTTTTGATAAGAAGAACTCCTTGACTTAAGGTCAAGCCGAACCTACGAGCCGAACATCAATTAACATCCAATCTATGCGAAATCAACAAACCAACAACAAGCCTAACATAAATATTACGAGAATCTAACCATACCAAAATCAAAACAAGAGCTCACTATGAAAAGATTAGATCTAACTTTCAAAAAAGATTTCAAAGTTAAAACGGATTCTACAACCTGATCAGGTTCAATTGCAGCACACTGATCCACAACACAAAGAGAGAAAAGTCAACTAGGAGCATGCAGATGTTGACCGGGGCGCTTTCATTGAAGAGGGGCCGGGACAACGGCGCAAAACTCTATTGAAACCCCAGTAAACACGGATTTTATGATGTCGAGGGCTATATGCAGGACTTTAATATGATAATCAGAGGCTCGTTCAATTTAAGGTGTCTTTGGAAAAAAAATAAAAGTTCGATTAACCTTAAACACTACGAAAAGATGAAAATCCCCTTAAAATATTATAGACAAAAAAAATCGGGATTTCACATATTTAGTTTTATTTCTAATTATTATTTTTGTACAAAAGAAAATCGATAACGTAATATTGTGATATTCCGATTTTCGTGAAAGAGGCAGACGTGTGTTTTTTTAAAACGAAATATTGGGTTCGGTTCCTTTTATTCGAGTTTAATAATTTGGATATTTATGTGTATATATTTTTAAGATATATATATAAATATTTAAGGAAGAAAATCTGTTTTAATAAGGATGATTAAAAAAATCGTGAGCAATTAGGTAATTTTGGAATTTTTCCTATTTAAGGAGAAATTAGCTTAATCATCCCTAAACTTTTAATCGATTTCCCACCTCTAAAACTCATCTACATGCATGTGTGTGTGCAAGAATTAGACTGAAGGATTGTTGTCATCGGTTCTAAGTCAATCCTTGACGGTTTTCGATCGTCAGTCGAGCACCGGAATAGTTGTGAAGAGAGCAACGTTAGACAAAAAAAGTTGAAACTTTGATAAGGTATGATTAAGCCCTAATTCAGTTCATCTTCAAGTTTGATGGATTCAAACTCATCAATTCGTAGTTTTTGTCGTTTAGAAGCGTGTGATCGAATCTAATCTAAGTTTGGATTTATCACATGTTTTCCTGCAGAAAATGATCAGTTTTGCTGCTGTTTTTTCTGTGGTTTGGAGTCAGAATTAGCTGCTTAAAAGGTAAGAAGCTCTTCCTACGATTTCAATTATCGTTATTGAAGTTTAGATCGTGTTTTATGATGCGTAGGTGCAAGAAAATTGTGCTTTTTCGTTGATAAAAGGATCATAGACATTTAGATATGTTTTCTACGTTTTTCTGTGTTGAAATCGATGTCAATTAGGTTAGAAACGGATCAAAAATCGCGTTTTTAAGATTTAGCGCTTTGGGAAAACCTGTGGACTAACGCTTGCATTAGGCAAACGGGCGTTCATGACCCTAGTGCTTCAGGCGGGTGTCGCACACAAGCGACGGGCGCTTGAGGTCGAATTTTGATTCGAGATGTAGCCGCTTTTGACGGACGGGCGCCTGGGGTTTAGTGGACGGGCGTCCAATGCCAAACGGGCGTCCATAGGATGTCAAACGGGCGTTTGACCTGTTTTACCTTGTTTTTACCATTCTAGCTTTTCAGCTTGGTTTTTGGCTTCATAATCGTGTTTTCACTGTTTTAAACCCTTAATCCTGATATGTTAACATTAATTAAACATAAACAAGCTTCGATTGAACTTCTTATTCGTTCAGTTAAAACACCGAATGTACCCTTAAAGGGAGTTGAAGTTCGGATCCGTCGGATGGGCATGAAAGTGCTTGTGCTTTGATGAACTAGGGTTCATCAATGTCTGTGTAATTGATAGGATGCGATGTCTAGTTGTCTAAGTGAGGGAGTAGAGTTGATAAGGTGAGTTTTATTTTGAAAACACCTAAGTGGCTAGTTAATTCACATTAATAATTACATATGTGTTAGATAAAAGCTAAAACGTCATTTATTCTCGGTTAGACACTATTTCATATCGGCGATGTGACACGTTCATAAAAGGTGAACAACGCATACCGGGGAGACCCCGGAGCTAATCGGTGCTAATCACCGTTAGTTAACAAGTATATCTTTAGGCTGATGAACGCCATGCACAGTGTCCTTGAGTAGTGACGTAACCAAGATAAGCAAAGCTAGAACCATTTAGTCATGACGTGTCGATGGGCATGAATTGAACCCTAGACTGAGTCGGTCTCACCAAGATAATCTTTTAATAATAACCTTAATTAAATTGTATCTTCTACTTCTTACTTTGTACAATGTACTTGCCTCAAATGCATGTTTATTTATGTGTTTGGGGGAGAGAATACGAACAGGTAAACTCGAAGTACGAGGAGGACTTTGATGACGACGTTTGAGGACGCCGGACTTGAAGACCTTGATTATTTATTTACATGTATTTCTTAGACTTGATTTATCATTGGAACCTTGTAGTTTACTTTTAGTTTTGAGATTCGTACTTCTGGATACGTTTGGTTTTCCAATGTAGTAAGTATTACATTTTATTCTATCTTTAGTATTTCTATTCTTGGTTGCTTGGAAAAAAATTATCCGAGTCTTTTAGCTTCCGTTTGCTTTTATTTGATACGACGTAGTAGAGGCTTACGTGTAATATTATATATTTAATATTATGCGTGCCGAACGTTTCGATTTCCGGATAAGGACTCGGTGTCCGGGAACGGGCGTTACAGTTGGTATCAGAGAAAAAACATCTTTTAGGCTTCCTTCTTCTAAGATAAGTTTTCTTTAGATCTTGTTAGTAACGCTCTAGTTTTCTTTGATCATTAGGATGGTGTTCACGAGAACTGGAGCAGGTGCTGAAGCATCAGGAGTTCGACGAGGGAGTCCTACACCAGTTGTTAGAGGTGGTTTTGTGAGGCAGAATCCTTCACCACATCTGAGCCCCACCCCACGCCCTCATACTGCAACCCCTACAGCACGATCTCTGCAGAGTTTGTCACCACGACCTCATCAGGAGCAACGCCCACAATGTCATGTGGGAAGTTCGGTTCGATTTTCATTGATAAGTGATGTTCCAAATGGTTTAGTACCACCACCAATGAGCTACCCTCCACCGAGGTATAACTACATCTATGGAGAACCAGGAGAAGCACCTATACGAGTCACTCAGAAGTGGGAGACATTCCACCGATCACGTACCCTCTAGCAACTAGTATTTATCCACCTCCAGGTGAGTGTTTACCCTCCACCGCGAGCCACCCTCACCACCGCTTTTCCATCATCAGCAACATCAGACTACTGTACCACCTTCACCCCGTTTTGACCATCAACAAGGCTTTGGTTACCCACCCTATGTTTCCACCAACACCAGTACCAGCAGCAAGAGATACCCTACGGATACCCTCCAGTTTATCCGCCAGCCCCACCAGTTAGGCCGGTTTCGAGCAAGCACCACCAATTTACTGGTATACGAGGTTAAGTAGAAATAGAGTTCCAGACTTCTTTGGGAATGTCGAGCATTCAAAGGCTGAAGAATGGTTAAGAGACTTCGAAAAGGCTTGCAGGAATATACATGTTCCTGAATCTGAGATGGCCTAGTTGGCGGTTAGTTTCCTTTTAGGTGCAGCTGAAGCTTGGATTGACGTTATACAGAGTAGCAATGGGAAAGTGACAGACTGTGAGCTTTAAGGCCATGTTTTATAATGCGTATTTCCCGCACACAGTCATGAGCATGCACATGGAAAGTCGGGCTTCTAAAGCTTAAGCAAGGTAATTACATGATAGTATCACAGTACACCAACAATTTTAACGAGTTGGGAAGATTCTACCCTGAGTTAATGAAGGTAGAAGAGAGGAAGTTGGCCTTATACAAGGAAGGGTTATCGTATCGATACACCTGCATGTTAGGTTTCACAAACCAAGAATATGGTCAATTGTTGAATAAGGCCTTAGGGGTTGAGACATTCGGAAGAAGGCCACAGCTTGTTATTGGGAATAAGAGAAATTTTGGAACAAGCCAAGGTAACAACCGGGAGCGCCAAATGTAATTTCAAGAAGACAACGGCCCCGGCAAAGGAGTAAACCTCCAACCGAGCACCACTTTGCCCAAAGTGCAATAGGAATCACTCGGTGAGTGCCGAGTTCATACAAACGGATGTTATCTTTGTGGAGAAATGGGACATTTTGCTAAGAACTGTCCAACAAAGGGTCCTATGAGTAATCAGAGACAAGGGAATGGGAAAGGCGGCCCAAGTCGCCCAGTTCGAGTGTTTGCAGTGGATGCTGAGATGAATGAACCACACGATAACGTTATATCAGGTACCTTTATTGTTTATTGTAATTTATTAGAGTACTTTTATAGCACGATTTAAATCATGTTGTATTTGTGTTTAAATAAATGAATTCACATCCTAGGTACAATAATATTAGACAACTTAGCAGTTACGGCATTGTTTGATACTAGAGCGTCTAACACTTTTGTGTCAACTAAGGTAGCTAAGAAGCTTGACTTACCAATGGAACCTTTAAGAAACACTTTGGAGATAAAAACACCATTAGGGAAAGTGACTAAGGTAACCAAGTTGATGCCGCAAGTAGATGTTCGAGTTGGAACGTATCGTTGCAAGAGTGACTTTACGGTTTTGGACTTTTCAGATTTTGATGTGATTCTTGGAATAGATTGGCTATCCGAGAATTTTGTCCACTGGATTGTAGAGAAAAGAGAGTGACCTTTAAGATACCGGGAAAATCATATAAGACTTATCAGGGAAATGTTTATAAGCCCAGTAAGATGAGTCACCCTATAATTTCAGCGGTTAAGGCTATAAGAGCTTGTCGGAAAGGTTGTGAAGGCTACTTGTTGTACGCAGTGGATGTGGAACAAGTGAAGCCAAAGTTAGAGGAAACCCCTGTAGTAAAGGAATACCTTGAAGTGTTTCCAGAAGAGTTACCAGGAAACATTCCTGACAGAGAAATTGAATTTGAGATTAAGTTGGTACCCGGAGCGGCACCAGTTGCTAAGGCACCCTATAGAATGGCGCCGGCTGAATTGAAGAAGTTGAAAGCTCAGCTTAAGGATATGCTTGAGAGGAACATAATTCACCCTAGCACTTCACCTTGGGGAGCCCCAGTGTTGTTTGTTAAGAGGAAAGATGGTAGCATGAGGATGTGTATAGACTACAGAGCGCTGAACAATCTTACCATTAAGAACAAGTACCCTTTGCCGAGGATTGATGATTTGTTTAACCAGTTGCAAGGCAAGAGAGTGTTTTCCAAGATTGATCTTAGGTCAGGGTACCATCAGTTGAAGATCAAGGTAGCAGATATACCGAAGACGGCTTTTAGTACGAGGTATGGACATTATGAGTTCTTAGTCATGCCTTTTGGACTCACTAATGCCCCATCTGCATTTATGGATTTAATGCAGCGTGTTTTCATGCCATACTTGGATAAGTTTGTGATAGTATTCATAGATGACATCTTAGTATACTCTAAGGATGAGAAGGAACATGAAGAACACTTAAGGATAGTGCTGAAGACTTTAAAGAAGAACCAGTTGTATGCTAAGTTCTCGAAGTGCGACTTTTGGTTGAAGCAAGTCAGTTTCTTGGGTCTTGTCATTTCTCGAGATGGCATTAAGGTTGATCCCGCCAAGATTGAAGCGGTTGAGAAGTGGTCCGGACCGACTACCGCTTGAGGTAAGAAGTTTTCTGGTTTGGTGGCTATTATAGGAAATTTGTACAAGATTTATCAAAGATAGCTACACCACTTACCCGGCTCACTCAAAAGAATGTAAAGTTTGAGTGGACCAGTGAGTGTGAAGAGAGTTTTGAAACGCTGAAGAAGAAGTTGACTACAACCTCAGTTTTGGCAGTTCCGGAGATCTTTGATAATTATGACGTTTACACGGATGCTTCGGGACAGGGTTTAGGTTGTGTGTTGATGCAAGGAGGAAAGGTAATTGCTTATGCATCTAGACAGTTGAAGGTGCATGAGAAGAATTACCCAACACATGACCTAGAGTTGGCAGCAATAGTGTTTGCCCTAAAGACTTGGAGGCACTACTTGTATGGGGTTAAAGCCGTGGATCTTCACCGATCACAAGAGTTTGAAGTATTTTTTTACTCAAAAGAATCAATATGAGACAAAGGAGATGGTTAGAGTTTGTTAAGGATTATGACTTGGATATTCAAGGTACCATCCGGTAAAGCAAATGTAGTAGCCGATGCTTTGAGTAGAAACCGGTGTTTGCGGTTTCAAGTATTGAAGTTGTTGCAGAGAGGCTAGATGGGTTGAGGATTCTAAGCTTTGATCAGATTGAAGACCGACAGTGTGTGGCACCATTGTTAGCAAGGTCTGAGTTGATGGATGATATTCGGGAAAAGCAAGACGAAGTCCCAGTTTTGGTTGACTTGAAGCGAGTTGCAAGGTAAAAGCCCATAGTGGGTTACGTGTTAGACAAGAATGGAAATCTTTGGTACCAGGATCATTTGTGTGTGCCTAATGTTGGTGATTTAAGACAGAAAGTCATGGAAGAGGCACATAGGATTGCTTTTGCGGTTCATCCGGGAGCCACTAAAATGTACAGAGACTTGAAGGAAATGTTTTGGTGGCCCTCGATGAAACTGGAGAGACCCAAGTTCATTGCAGAGTGTGATACTTGCCAGAATGTTAAAGCAGAACATAGAAGACCAGGAGGAATGCTTAAGCCTTTTGATATTCCGGAATGGAATTGGGATAAGATCACTATGGATTTTATCACCGGTTTACCTAAGACGAGAGGCGGTAGTGATGCGATTTGGGTGATCGTGGACCGATTGACCGAGTCCGCTCATTTCTTACCGTATAAGGTTGATATGCCCTTGAAGAAGATGACGACACTATACTTGGATAATATAGTGAAGTTACACGGAATACCTATCTCGATAGTTTCGGATCGTTATTCGAGGTTCGTAAGTCGGTTTTGGAAAAGTTTACAAGCAGCTTTCGGAACCAAGTTGGATTTGAGTACGGCCTTTCATCCTCAGACAGATGGACAATCTGAGAGAACTATCCAAAAACTTGAAGATATGTTGAGAGCTTGTGTTTTGGAAGTAGGCGGATCATGGGATGATTACCTACCGGTAACAGAGTTTGCCTATAACAACAGTTATCATGCAAGTATAGGCATGCCACCGTTTGAAGCGTTGTATGGAAGAATATGTAGAACGCCGCTGTTTTGGGATGAAGTAGGGGAAAGACAAATCACCGTGCCGGAATTGGTTGAGCAAGCTAAAGAAAGAGTTCAGTTGGTTAAGAAGAATCTGAAGGCGGCTCAAGATAGACAGAAAAGTCAAGGCGATGTTAGAAGGAGACCTCTTGAGTTTGAAGTTGGTGAAAGAGTTTACCTACGAGCTTCACCAATGAAGGGAGTGAAACGTTTTGGACAAAAGGGAAAGCTAAGCCTAAGGTATGTTGGACCTTTTGAGATTCTAGAAAGAATTGGACATTTCGCTTACAAGCTTAAGTTACCGGAATCGATGTCAAGAGTCCACAACGTGTTTCACGTCTCGATGTTGAAGAAATGTTTGACCAAGACGGACGTTGAGACTACTGTTGATCCGGATATTTTTCAAGACAATCTTTCGTATGATGAGGCACCGATCAGAATTTTGGACCGGAAAGAAAAGATGATTAAGAGACGGTTGATTCCTTTGGTTCTGGAGCAATCATTCACCGGATGAGGCTACTTGGGAAGTTGAGGACGATATGATCAGCGAGTTCCCAGATTTTATGGACTTACCAGGTATGTTCTAATTTTTTAGGACGAAACTCCTTTAAGGGGGGGAAGAATATAATATTCCGATTTTCGAGAAATGGCAGACGTGCCATTTTGCGAAAACAAAATATTTGGTTAGGTTCCTTTTATTCGGAATTTAATAATTTGGATATTTATGTATATATATTTTCGAGATATATATATAAATATTTAAGGAAGAAAATCTGGTTTAATAAGGGTGATTAAGGAAAATCAGAGCAATTAGGTAATTTTGGAATTTTTCCTATTTAAGGAGAAATTAGCCTAATCAGTCCATTAAACTTTTAATCAGATTTTCCACCTCCAAAACTCATCTCCTGCGTGTGTGTGTGTGTGCAAGAATTAGGGCTGAGGGATTGTTGTCATCGGTTCTAAGTCAATCCTTGACGGTTTTCAGATCAGAGTCGAGCACCAGAATCGTTGTGAAGAGAGCAACGTTGTGACAGCAAAAAGTTGAAGCTTTGATAAGGTATGATTAAGCCCTAATTCAGTTCATCTTCGAGTTTGATGGATTCAAACTCATCAATTCGTAGTTTTTGTCGTTTAGAAGCGTGTGGTAGAATCTAATCTAAGTTTGGATTTATCACATGTTTTCCTGCAAAGGATCGCTTTTCTTTCTTTGTTTTTCTGTGGTTTGAAGTCGGAATTAGCTGCTTAAAAGGTAAGAAGCTCTTCTTACGATTTCAATTATCGTTATTGAAGTTTAGATCGTGTTTTATGATGCGTAGGTGCAAGAAAATTGTGCTTTTTCGTTGATCAAAGGATCATAGACATTTAGATATGTTTTCTACATTTTTCTGAGTTGAAATCGATGTCAATTAGGTTAGAAACGGATCAGAAATCGCGTTTTTAAGATTTAGCGTTTTGGGGAAAACCCAGGCGGACGGGCGTTTGCATTAGGCAAACGGGCATTCGCGACCCTAGTAGCTCAGACGGGCGTCTGCACAAGGAAGACGGGCGTTTGAGGTCAGAATTTTGATTTAGGATGTAGCTGTTTTTGACGGACGGGCGTCTGAGGTTTAGTGGACGGGCGTCCAATGCCAAACGGGAGTCCATAGGATGTCAAACGGGCGTTTGACTTGTTTTACCTTGTTTTTACCATTTTAGCTTTTCAACTTGGGTTTTGGCTTCATAATCATGTTTTCACTGTTTTAAACCCTTAATCCTGATATGTTAACATTAATTAAACATGAACAAGCTTCGATTGAACTTCGATTCGCTCGCTTAAAACACCGAATGTACTCTTAAAGGAGTTGAAGTTCGGATCCGTCGGAAGCGGCATGAAAGGGCTTGTGCTTTGATGAACTAGGGTTCATCAATGTCATGTAATTGATAGGATGCGATGTATAGTTGTCTAAGTGAGGAGTAGAGTTGATAAGGTGATTTTTATTCTGAAAACACCTGCTGGCTAGTTAATTCACATTAATAATTACATATGTGTTAGATAAAAGCTAAAACGTCATTTATTCTCGGTTAGACACTATTTCATATCGGCGATGTGATATGTTCATAAAAGGTGAACAACGTTACTGGCCTTAAACGGCTGAAGGGTAGTGGAGGAAATTAATCGGACGTATACGCATACCGGGTAGACCCCGGAGCTAATCGGTGCTAATCACCGTTAGTTAGCAAGTATATCTTCAGGCTGATGAACGCCATGCACAGTGTCATTGAGTAGTGATGTAACCAAGATAAGCTAAGCTAGAAACATTTAGTCATGAGGTCGATGGGCACGAAGTGAACCCTGGATTGAGTCGGTCTCACCAAGATAATCTTTTAATAATAACCTTAATTAAATTGTAGCTTCTACTTCTTACTTTGTACAATGTACTTACCTCAAATGCATGTTTATTTATGTGTTTGGGGGAGAGAAGACGAACAGTAAAAACTCGAAGATCTGAGGAGGACTTTGATGACGACGTTTGAGAACGCCGACTTGAAGACCTTGATTATTTATTTACATTTATTTCTTAGACTTGATTTATCATTTGAACCTCTAGTTTACTTTTAGTTTTGAGATTCATACTTTTGGATTCGTTTGGTTTCCAACGTAATAAGATTACATTTTATTCTATCTTTAGTATTTCTATTCTTGGTTGGTTGGAAAAAAAATTACCCAGCTTTTAAATTTCAGTTTCTTTTATTTGATACTGACGAGTAGAGAATTACATGTAATATTATTTATTTAATATAATGCGTCTTAGAAACGTTTCGATTTCCTGATAATGACTTTCGTGTCAAAAGCGAGGAATTCTACAAATATAATATGGTTGATTGTATCTAAATTGATATACAAATTTTAAATTCCTCATAGAACAAATCTGATTTGATGATCTCTAACCTATAAAAATAATCTAACCTATAAAGATAAGTCTTTTTTTTGTGGGCACTTCTTTTTATAAAATAACTTCCTTCGTAAAAAGTTTTATTGGACAAACTTGATGACATAATACTACAAAACTTGCTCAAGGACAATCATAAGATGAATGGAATCAATAACATACGTAAGACAATTTTATGGAAGTTGTAATTAACGGGAGCACATTGGAATAATTACTAGTTGCATTACTGAATTAAATATCAGTATCAGTTCCTCAAAAAAATAAAAAATATCAGTATCAGCTTTCTAAATAAGTTTTTGTATTTTTTTTATTTTATTTTAAAAGGGGTAAGTTTTTGTATTGAGGAGGAAAATTGTTGTACTAACAAATATGTAAAAAAATACAAAATAAAAAAAATAAAATCCATATCATCGGACGGTTGTGCACTCATCCGGGCCTCACACTCAATTCATTGCATCTCTGAAAACCCTAATAACATTCGCCGAGTCACCCCTTCTACCTATATATATATAAAGCGTACGATTCCCCCGTCGACCACGGTCTCTGTTCTTCCGGTTTATAGCGCCGCCGCTTCTTTGTTTCTCTCTGAGTCCATCACCTCGCCGTATCAACTTTTTTTTTCTCAGCCTTAACGATGTCGGACGAGGAGCATCATTTCGAGTCTAAGGCTGACGCCGGTGCTTCCAAGACTTTTCCACAGCAGGCTGGTACCATCCGTAAGAACGGATACCTCGTTATCAAAGGCAGGCCTTGCAAGGTTCAAATCAAATTTTTTTTTTAAAAAAACTTTTAAGTCTTCTTTTCTATGGTTGACTTTTAATCGTTCGCAATGAATTTATGCTGAGATATGCCATCTTTTACTTTACAGTAATTAGATGCTAATTGCTAGATCTCCAGTTCTGGTTTTTTAACGATGATCTGCGAGGCTCTGTTATTCTGATTATAATGGAAGGGCTATGTTTCTCTGCACTTATATGTTTTTAGATCTCCGTTTGTTCAGTACTGCTATGCCTCCAATCTTGATTCTTTGTCTTTTTCAAGACATCTGGCCCACAATCTTTAGTCACTAAAAACGTGAGGACTGTTTGTGGGGGCATCGTTGTGATTGATTGCGTTTCTAATGAGGTTTTGTGCTCAGTATCAATCTTCATACGCATCCTGAAGTTGGAGTGATTATGGAAGAGCGAGAAATGGAGGCCGCAGGAGTGATATGAGTAATGAAATTAATATTTAGGCAGTTGAGTAAGAGAGCCACAAGTAAACCTCTCACCAGCAAGGTTAAAAGAAAATTTGATTGAATCACTTGTGTTGTTTAATGGGATTAAGTGAATATGAAGCTTTGAGAGTGAGAAAATGAGGGAGAGGAAGGAAATGAAAGGGGGATATGGGTTGGAGGATGTGGTAGGGAGGTGGGTGACAAGAACAGTGTGCAAGGGAAAAGAGGCAAAGAATGAAGAGGAGAGGAAGTAAAATTATAATTGGGGGTAGAAGACACTGAAGAGTAGTGTAAGGCAGGGATGTAGCTGAAGGGAGGAAGAGGGATGAGACAAGAGGCAGTGGAGTGAAGAAAATGTAATTGCGGGATGAGAAGGTTGTTTGGATGAGTTACAGGCCAGAGGGAGAGGAAGAAAGTGTAATTGGGTAGAATAAGATAAGATAAACGAGGCATTTGTTCCACTAAGTATCTTTCAAATTAGGAAAGATAGTTTGATCAAGGGATCTATATTTTGCCAATACACGGGGATATCGATTTATTATTTTTATTACTAGCTCTTACATAGAATCATGAGCCACCTCTTTTTCTTGTATATTTCAGAGGCTCTTTTGTGTTAATTCTGGACGACGTATGTATAATTACACACACTGTATTTTCTTTGGCATTTTCCAAGTGATTAATGCACTGGTTTTAGATTGTGGGGCAGTTTTTTCCTTAGCAAGCCCAGTAGTGAACTTTTATTTTACTTGGTTTTTGGAAAGATGTGTTGTACTGTGAGGAAAAGAAATTCCCTATGTAGAGCGCTATACCATCTGCATCCCTCAATATGAATACTGTTCCTTGACATTCCATTTTCTAATTCTTTTCTTTATGAGGTTTGCATTGTTTGTGGGGGGTGCCTCAAGGTCTTGATGCCTTGCATCTATGTAAACAAAGTAGATTGATACGTCTGCCATATGCATGTAAAATGGGGAGGGGGGGGGTTGGGAGGAATCCATGACACCCTACTTCCATCACTTGCTGAATTAGTACCGAGTATAAAGTATATTTTTATTGTAAAGGCTTTACGATGTCAGTATAGTTTTACACTTATCCTACACCTGATTTTATCTGAAGTTCACCTGAATTTTCTGCACTTTTTCCATTGAAGCGTTGCTGTTTTAACAATTATATTGTGCTATTTACATGGGATTGCGCTGCACACCCAAAATTAGCACCTAAAGAGGAATGTTAAGCTAATATTTAATGTAGAGGTGACTTTTTGTTTGAAGTGTTGTGCACATTGTCAATGGTTTGTGGATTGCATTAAGCTTCTATATCCAAGTATCTGTTTTGCTTGTGGAGAACATTGGAGTTATTGGTGATTGAATGTAGTAGTGTCCATGAAGAATATTGATTTTTGTTTTTACTTGCAAGTGTCTTTTCCATTTATTTGTTTAACACACTAATCTTTTCAGGTTGTTGAAGTCTCAACTTCAAAGACTGGCAAGCACGGCCATGCCAAATGTCACTTTGTTGCCATTGATATCTTCAATGGAAAGAAGCTGGAAGATATTGTTCCCTCGTCTCACAATTGTGATGTATGTTCTAGTTGTAGCTTCCAGATTCAGTTGCTACTTACAAGTTGTAGGGTCGGCTGTCATTTCTTCCTCTAGCCCCATTCTTATTTAAACCTCTGATCTGAATTGCAGGTTCCCCATGTCAATCGCACTGACTACCAGCTCATTGATATTTCTGAGGATGGTTTTGTAAGAACTTCTTCTAATTCTGTGGGTTTGATTCTTTTCAGTACAATTCATTTTGGGTTATTAATGTAGTTCACATATTTCAGGTTAGTCTTCTGACTGACAATGGAGGTACTAAGGATGACCTAAGGCTCCCAACCGATGACAGTCTGCTTAAGCAGGTGAGTTTCCGTTTTGGCAGATCAGTGCATTTCGTAGAATCAGAAGTAGTGAATGTCAAACCCTTTTTCTGATCATATCTTACACTTTAAAACCGATGAATATTCCTTCTTTTTTTTTTCTTTTCATTTTACTGATTCCATATTAGGCAGTATTGTTGTTCTTGATGCAAGTTTAACACCGCACATGGTGTGTTTATAACACGGCAGCCTGGGAAAATGATATTTTAGATTTATGTTATGCTTTTATTGATTATGCGCGCGTTGCTATTTACACAGATCAAGGAAGGGTTTGCTGAGGGAAAAGACTTGGTTGTTTCTGTGATGTCTGCCATGGGAGAGGAGCAGATTTGTGGCCTGAAGGATATTGGAGGGAACAAGTAACTTTGTGTCTTTTCTCTACTGGATTTCATTACATTATTATATTATGAAATTAGATATACTGGCAGCTTGATGACGAGGTTTGTGTGGATCATATGAAGTTGTTAGGTGTGTTGTGTGTATGCCTTGAGAGAGTTTTCAAGGTTTTATTTTCCTCCATTATCTGTTATTGTTCTGTGTTGCTGCGTGGGTGTGTGTGTTTACAGTTGGGAACCGAACCATGTCTTGTTGTTTGTGAGAGATTTTGCAGCAACTTTTTATGTCGTTTTCTTTTCAACACTTGACAAACAATGTTGTGACCTGCTGAATTTTCATTCCCTATAAATGTGGATGTGTCGTTCTGTATCTCTCTATTGTTTTTATTCACCGTCGTTTAAGGGTTTACACACATTAAACAAGTGATTTGAATTCAGGGTTATAAGGTTGGCTTGGCGTGCTCTAGCCGTGTCCAAGCGAGACTCGAACACTAATCACAACCGGTTTATGACCAAGTGTTCATCAATTTCATTTATATAATATTGAGAATATACCTACTTATATATTGGTCTTACAAATAACGCTGACGCATAGGAAGTGTAGTTAAATTGCAATTATTATGATAAGTGTTAATATATATATATATATATATATATATATATATATATATATATATATATATATATGGTAATTGTAAAAGCTTCAACTATTGAACCAACAGAAGGGGCATCAATACACATCTTCCTAAAGATAAATCTTGTCAAGCATGTAATTCCTTGGCATTTCACCTCTAACAAGTTTGTCAAAATACTTGATGTAGCAGACCACTCGTTTGTTCTCCAATTCGATCATACACCCCTAAACGCCCCATGTAGAACTCAAATATTAGAATCAAGTAATCCGCCAAAAACCAGCTTTAATGAAAAATAGAAAAATCATTATGCAGTCAGCACCTGATATACCATAAGTTAATCCTCAACCCGTATTAATACCAGAAAAGGCTATTCATATGTTACCCTAAAAGCAGGCACGGAACATAATTCGTGCTGACCAATCACATGAACAGAATCTACTCACAGATCAACTATACTAAATGTAAGCCTTACAAAGAATCACACATTTAGAACCAAGCACCAGCCCAAAAATATTAACATTATTGAATCATGCTGTATATCCAAAAGTGAACGGGTAACTGAAACCTTCGACTTTTGAACACCACAACAAACTTATAAGTAGCAAAATCCTTATTATATTGTTTTTCCTACCATTCTTAAAGCCTCATCTGTTTTCATCTTATAATATACATGACAAATAGATACATAAATGATGGAACTCATAGGAGAGGCCAAGACATCACATAATCCCACTGTAAAGAGCATGCATGCTATCATTTATATATATCTGTGAGGAAAACCGTGAGAAAACTTCTTTCTAACTTACATAGCCGAAAAATAATGTAAGAAATCAACTGTACCTTAGACAAAGCAGCAGACGCAGCAAAATCTTGACAGTCCCTGATGCAATAAATGAATTTTCATTAGGCTAACATACTGCCATTAATATTTATTACTCTAAACCAAGCACAAAACATGTATAAAAAAATATAAACCTAATAGGTTGATGTGAACGCGATGAGTAAAAGGCCGTAAGCGCACTATGAAGAACTCCAACCACGCAATCTCTTAGGAAGTGTACTTACACAATCTGAACCATGTAAATTTCTCGGATAACCATTTCACTAATTATTTGTATTAAAGAAAAGAGAAAAATACATACCGTTTATGCCTTTTGGCATTTTTCATTTGTGATTTGTCAATCAACCTGAGTTAAAAACAGATGTTGAACAAAACATCTCACATGATATTAGTAACCATTAGTGTTCATTGTATCAAGACAAACTGATTTGAAACAAAGTGGGGTAAACCCATGTCCACGCTATTCCTGTCTACGCCTATTGGGAGATCACCTTTGAGGATTACTCCATTCTCTCTTACGTATTCTGCAGCTTCAGATAACTGCCATCATCAAAAGAAGCATGATTTTCTCTGAAGTAACATGTCTGAAAATTGAATATAGAATATCAAAACCGAAGAAATAATCTCACTTGTAGGTGCAAATGATACTGAATATAATAATGGAAGCAAATCACATCATAATGAACGCTTTCCTTCGAGACATGTTTCTCGAGCTGAAACAAGAAAGCTTAGAATAGTCAGATAAGATATCTCAGTCATGTCAATTAGAATTAACCGAAAACTATTTACAAGACATTTACTTTACCCTAACTAATCTTTCTGCCTCTGAATTGCAGAAAAAACACATATTTGGCCATGATAAGTGAATGAAAGCACCCACATTTCAGAAAACTGAGCGAAGCGTCCCCATTGGCTATGATCTGATGTCTCAAAGAAGTCACGGAAAAAACCGAATGCTGCATAGAGTTTCAACCAAACCTGTTACATTTTAGTAGCAAAGAAACAAGGCCAAGTTAAGCCATGTTAGAAATTTTATCACAGAACTATGTGTTAGTATACACCAGAGATCAACCATTCGATCTTTCATCGATAAAAGCTGCAAAAATGAGATTCATTTATTCGGTATAGCTAGTGTGTAGTATTTACCCGCCTCATTCTCAGTAAGAAAAATGTCTGGAAAGAACTTGATTTCAGAATTGTTTCCTTCTCCAGAGTGAAGATTTTCTTTGCTATTGATAATCTGTGTCCATGGCAACCACATAATCCACATCCTACAACAAATGAGTGCAATGTTACGTGCATCCCACAGTATTTCCTTCATAGTTTGAAGTCATTTCAAGCATTTTTAGTAACCACCTAGCAAGAAATAAGATATAGTACATGTCAGAACACTACATGTAAACACATTATCGTGAGAATTGTATATAAAAAAAAGAAAAAAAAGATGCATCTCCAACATATCACTGTTCGAAAGAATGGATCTACTGATGTCTGATACCAACTCCAACTATCAACTAAAAGGCACCAAAAGATGGTAGCTTTCAAATTGCAAAAAGACAAACAAATATTATAAAACTTGATATTCTAAGGCTCGTATGTGTAATAACATTCAATCATTCCATGGCTGCAAACCTAGAAGCAACAACTAAAAGGGTTTCTCCATTTAAGGTCGTTGTGCCAAGATACTAATGAAATCCTTCAAGACAACAGTACTAAGGTTTAGATATATGTACACCAAAAGCATATTATTAGAGGTACCCAAAAAGAAATGAAAAAAATGCATAATTTTAAATTCTTTGAATAAACTTTTACCAATGGGAATAAAACCCCATAAAATTTAGAAATTGGAAATACATACCTCAAAGGTACTTTTAGCTTGAACCTCACAACTTAACGACACTGTAGAATCTATGGCTTTAATAAAAAAAAAGTGCATCGAAATAATCACAGGTCAGGTTGAAACACATACCTGATGTATTAATCGAAATAATTCTTCACTGGCAACAAGAAAACGCAAAACCAAGTGTTTCTTTTCCTGAAAATAGATCACAAAAACCAAAGAAGGAATGTTCAAAAACGAAACGCACATTTGAAAATAGGAATGATTAATATGTTACATGGAGACTGAGCAGACAATTTTTACTCTACAATTGCAGCACACAATGAAGAGGATAAGCCAACACACAATTTTTACACTGCAAAGGCATGCATGTGAACATTAACATATACATGTCATTATTTATTTCAAAGGAAACCGTGCAAAGCTTTCTTTTTAACCAACATATTCTTTTTTACCTGTTCTTGATGCAAATGCAACAAATGAGCAAAATCCAGTTTCAGAAACACAACTAAACCAAAGGAGTTTCTAAATTAAACAATGAGTAAAGAAAACTAACACAAGACCTAAACTATGAAGAAGTGTGTGTTTATTGTACTGAACATTAAAACCCTTATATCTAACACCACAAATTACAAAAAGAAAACCAAGGAAAACACAGGGTAGAGGTTTTTTTTTGTTTATCTGATGCATAAACGAAATACTCATGAGATAATACATCATGATCTTCAAATATATGTCCTACTAGACAGGTCTTGATCTGTGATTAAGACTTTGACAGCCCCAACCCTCCCTCGCTGTGTAGCCACTTGCAGCATGAAGAAACCCAACCCGTAGATCTTACTTCGGCAACAACACCCGATGCATGATTGAAAGAAATAAAAGAAAGTACGTCTATTTCAACCATCTGAACTGTGTAATTTCCTCGAGATAAACACCGGGTAATAAATTCGGCAGAGAAAACGCATACCGATTCCTTTCAATAATTTTTATTTTTTTTCCGTTTGGCAAAGCTTACTCAGGAAGCTTGAAATTACCGAAATATTAAAAAGTAAATTAGTTGTGGGCCTTTTTAGCTGTTGCTGCACCAAACAGTACAACGAAAATGGGCCGAAAAAAGGAAATAAAAGGCCCACATAAATTTGAAGCAAAACAATGGGTAAAAAGTCCGGAGAACGCGGAAAAAAATTGAGGAAGGAACACGTCACCAGCTTTCCTTACCTTCTTATATTAGAGGGATATATATATATATATATATATATATATATATATATATATATATATATATATATATATATATAAAATCATAATGGCGCATTATGTTGGCGTAGGAAGGGCCGCTAGATCACCCTATCTACTATGCAAGTAGACGACTTTATATATATATATACTAGTCTAAAACCTGTGCACGGGAGAACTAATTCATTATGAAATACTACCTTCGTCTTAGAATACAAATCCGTTTATAATATCAATGAAATATTTTGTGTATTATATTTCATTTTACTTTTAATTTATTATCAATTCATGTACTTCCTTTTTTATTAATTTACAACAAGGGGTCGCGGGTTAGAAGGACAAAATAAGTTACAAAATGGGAAAAAAGGACAGAAAAAAAGATAGTGGTTGAGAAGAATGACAAAACGCGCTACATTTACTACGTGTATTCATTACATGTTCTTCTACAACCACATGTAGTAACACATGTAGTAACACGCGTGTTTTTGTCATTCTCAACCACTATCTTTTTTTCTTGTCCTTTTTCCCATTTTTAGCTGTTGCTGCACCAACCTTTAACTATTTACAAACTATTGTATTAATTATAGTTAAAACCTATTTTAATCTTTAAAATTTACATCACTCATCCACTTGCTTAAACCGTGAGAAAAGTTTAAACGAATTTATATTTTAATTAAACTGTGAGAAAAGTTCAAACAAATTTATATTTTGTGACGAAGACGGTATAAACTAGCATAAAATCACTGAATAAAATTTGAGTTACATGTGTATGCCACGTCGCAACACTTTCATGATCCTAGGTCAAAACTTTTGTCGGCAACATTTGAGTATCACCTAAAAATTCTAATTCAAGAGGTGGTGATTTTTGCCTTTTTTTTTTTTTTTTTTTTTTTTTTTTTTTTTTGGTAAGGGTACAACTGAAAATTCATTCATTGTCTGTATTAGCCGTACATGGGCGTACATGTACAAATTTGAGCTCGAGACCAAAAAAATAAATTTGGCCCTTCAGAAAAAAACAGTAAAAAAAATGGAAATTTTCCAAATCAAAAAATAACATTGTAAACGTTTCAAAGCAAAAAAAAATGTTATTGGAAGTATTTTTCGAATGCTTGAGAGTTGAGACGACAAAGAGAGAGAGAGGGAGACATGCAGTCGCATTAACGGAAGAATGTATTTTGGGATTGGAGTTGTCAATTGTTTATTTGTAACTTGAAAGTCAAAGAGTCAACTATTTCTTAAAAAAAAAACATTTCAAAACAAAAGAGATTATTATTGAAAATATATTTTTCAATACTTGAGAGTTGAGACTACAAAGAGGAGAGGGAGGCGGCGAAAATACATTAATGGAAGAATATATTTTGAGATTGGAGTTATCAATTGTTTATTTGAAACTTGAAATATATTGTTGGTCTATTGGAAAGACTAACACAAGTTTAGAGGGGGGTGAATAAACTTGTCACCAAAAACTTTCTTGAATGGAATAGCCCACGAACTGAAGTTTCTCGAAACTCAAATCGATGCTTAGTTCGATTTTGTTCTGTCCCCTTAACTTGTGCAGAGTTCACTTAACTCAATCGAGTATAAGTCAATCTTGACTTATATTTAGTCTTGTCAATCGGCAATGATAAAACTAGCCTTTAGTGCAATAGATGTGTCAATAATGATCTGAATTTCCTATGTATCGCTTTTATGCTAACTCGATTATCGACATTTCTTTGAGTGTGAAGATAACAAGAATTAAAACAATCACAAAGCAAGAATATAAATGCATAAAGTAAATCAACACAAGATATGTTTATGGAAGTTCCAGTGGTGTAATCCCGTCGTCTCCCCTTCTCTGTGGTGTAGGAGGTATCACTAGAATCTTGAGATAACCGTTACAAAATCCTAGCACTATGACAGTCCTTCACGACACCCTAGTTTCACTGTCTACACATAATGAAGAAAGGTAGGATTGCTCCTTAATTCTCGCTGCTGATCTTTCGGAGGTGGAATTGCTCCTTCACCACTCACCACTAACACAAACACAAATCCAGATGATACTAACACCGTGTGGCAACCAATTTGTAACCGTATGAAGAAAGGTGGAATTGCTCTCTTCAAAATATGCACAGCCAACCCTTTTCACAAAGGTTAGGTTTAGAATTAATCAAGAGATTAATTCAAAGAGGTATCTGATTTTACTGGATCGAGCTTTGTAGCTTCAAGATGCCTTCTTTCCCCTTAATGGGTTCTTGGATCTTTCTTTGAAATCTTCAAGGCAATTCTGCTGGCTTCCTTTTAGAGATATATATGATCTGTTTTTCTGGATCTGGATCTTTGGATATGTGCTTGTAAAGCTCTTTTTCTGATCATTCTCTCTCTCTGTTTAAAGTGATTCTCTTGTGTATTTATAGGGGCGATGTAATGGTCACGTGCTCTTGTAGCCGTTATACTTGTCGTTTAGCCAACGTTTATATGTACGACCTTTGTCGTATGGTTAATTCAAATTTAACAAGGCCTTAACTCAGTTTTCTACTCTACTTCAAAACTGAGTACCTTGTATACTTAACATCTGACTTTAATTGACTAAGTAAGAGTACACCATTCAATTTCTTCTTTTCCTGGTAACTGATAATCTTTGTCTTTAAGATTATTCAGTTTTACATGTTCTATAGTTCAGTTTCAGGTCACCACAAACTTGCCTGAATCCTGACTTATAGTCACGACTAAATCAGCTTCTAACTGAGTTTGCTACCTCAGTTCTTCAGTCTTTTGTAACTGAGTTTGTGTCCTTCAGTTCTTCAATCTTCTAAATAAGCCAACTGAGTTTGTGACCCTCAGCGAACTTATCTTCTTCAGTTCTTGCATAACTGAGTTTGAACCCTCAGTTATTCATATGCATACTCAGTTTTCTTGTTGTGACTCAGCTTTCTTGTTGTGACTCAGCTGTTCGCCTAGTTCTTATTCTATTACAATGCTTGTCTGAAACAACCTATACAAGGTTCTGACTCTAGATAGAACTTATACATTTTCTCTAGACCATTTCTTGCTTCTTCTTCCATTATGCACTATAACAGTTAGTTATGACTTCATCATCATGGGTTGTAAGTGATTTGTCTAATTACGTGACGAATCATCATCAAAACATAAATAATATATCCAACAATTTCCCCCTTTTTGATGATGTATCATAACCCTCCCTAAAAGCAGTAATAAAAGAATAATGCAAGAAATCATAACAAATCAAATTAAGATAACAAACTAGAACAGCTGAATTCATTACAAGAATAAAGTTTAAAACAAACTGAGTTAAAACTGAGTAGAATTACAACTTTTCTTTTTCAAGAGCCAACATCTTTTCTCCAAGGAAAATACTTCTTTTGGTTTCTAGAAGTCTTCTTTCTTTTCCTTCTTCAACTGATTTGCCATCTCTAGGCTTGATTTCTAGATATTCACCGATCAACTGATTAGCCTCTTCATTATCTTGATTCCTGAGCTTTATCAAGATCTCTTTGATCTCCTCATTTATAATTTTCTCTTCTTCTTCTGAGATGAGATCAAGTTTATCTTTTTCAGCTTTCCTTTCTGGTTTCTTTTCATCTTCCCCCTCAGTTTTTGTCTCTTCATCTTCTACTGAATTTAGACGTTCTTTCAGTCTGATACAGATTGCAATTTTTCTTCTGATATTCATCACAACTCTAACTGAGGTCTCTTCATCTTCCTCAGTTCTTTGAAGGTTTCTTCCGTGATCAGTTCTTCAATCAAACTATCAACTACTTCTCCATTCTGTTGAATTGTAAGTAGATCAGCATCTACTTGTTTGTCTTGTTCTATCACCAACTGTTTGGCATAGATTTCTTCAGCTGATTCAGATTTAGCATTACCTTTAACTTCATCACCAGCTTCATCTTCCCCCTTGTTTGAAGATAAGCGATAGCTTTCTTCAAATAACTTACGCAGGGTGATGAGGTTGGAGTATTCATTCAAACCTGAGTAATGAGATCTTCCAATGAAGTCATGTAGATTGTAAAGCCTCTGCTGTAGAGTTAACATCACGCCTTCAATGATTTCTTTCAATCTACCCAATTTTTCTTCAATTGTTTCAGTTGATTGTTGCTGAGATGTTTCAGGTGCAGACTTGCTTGTGGATGCTTCATGGATTTGAGATGAGGTGCTGGGCTCAGGATAATAGAAATGAGTATCATGAATTGACAGCTCTTTTTCATACTCAACCTGGCAAAATTCACCATCTTCCAAAGCTTCCATTTGTTTATCACTGTACTCTCCATGCATCTCGATTGGAGATTCACTATCTTCGCCATCAATATCGCTTCCTTCGCTTTCTTGATTTCACTTTCCTCCATTTCATTCTCGTTCACTCTCTTGATTTCATCCTCAATTTGAATTACATTCTCGATTTTGATTTTCTTTTTCCTGAAGCTTGTTCCACATCCTTTTACGCCTTCTCGAGTTCTCGCATCTAATCTTACAGCTTCACTTGAACTAGAATCTGAGATTTCACTTGATTCTTCTACAACAATCTTCCTTTTCTTCACTCCAAGTGGACATTGGCTTGTGTTCCATACTGCTTCTTGTGGACGTTGAAATAGAGAAATGATCCAGTATCTTTTGAACTGGATAAGTAAATCCTTTTTTCAATAACTGCTTTTCTCCAGTGGCTTTTCTTTCTTTGACTCTTCCTTTCTCATCTGAAATTTGTTTCATCAATTGATTGAGAACAAATTTGTTCCAATTAAATATTTCTTCAAACCAAATATCATATATCAGCTTTAGTTTATCTGTAGAGAGAGTGTAGAAATTTCTGGCATGACCAATGACATTTTTGGTCAGAAGAATCGTCAGGAATGCGAATTTTTGTTTTTGCTGATAGATGGATCCGATGAAGTTCTTTTCCTCTTTGTTGATTTCCGTAACACTCCAAAGCTTGCCTTTTTCTTCATTTCCAAAAGTGAGAGATGAAGATCCTCCGATTATGTCCAAGCCAAACACTAGTGAAAGCAACTGTTCATCAACGGTAAAGCTCTTATCTTGAACAGTTGTCCTGAAGCTTTTTCCATTATTGACGATTTCGGTGTTCTTGTAGAAGTCTCTGATGCCATCTGGACTCAAGGTAGTGACTTTTGTATCAATCAAGTTTTCCAATCCTCGAATCCTCTTGATCTTGTTCTCAATTCGTTTTGATAGAGTGGAGTTTGAAAACTTTTGACAAAATTCATCCAAGCTTGTGGTGATTCCATCGTCAATATTGTATTGCTCCATTGATTTTTGAATTAGGGATTCTTTTGGAAAATCTTGAATGCTTTGATATTGGATGAGCAGGATTTCGTCAAGATTTTTGTTTTGCAATCGTTTTCAAATAAGAGTCGTGTCACAATCAATGGGATTTTGTAGGGATGTACATCTACTTTTTCTCCCAGATTGACACGTGGCTTCGAGTGATTTGTTATGTCAGCCCAATCGTCAGATGGTAGCTGGAAAGTCTTTTGTTTTTGACCATTTTGTCCTTCATCAGCTTTTGTTTATAGGTCAGCTTTCTCGAGATTCACGATTGAGAACGACTCGCCAAAGAAAAGCAGCTTTTAAATTTTCTTCGGTACCTATATCTTTTTGGATCCGGCTGGATTAGTTACTGAAGTATTATTTTTAGTTTCTTCGATGAGAGAATTAAGCTTTCTCATTTCTTTTCTGGATAAACCATTACGCTCAATCTTAGTTGATTTCACAAGGATTCTTTTAGATTTACCATTCTTAGTTTCCTTGTGTAATCCACTAGATCTTCCAGTAATTTGAAGTTTAGAATTTTCATTCTTTGAAATCTCAATACTGGGTAGGGATAGGAAGTTATCATTGCTTTTGTCAGATTTACTAGACATTAATCTTTCAGCAAGATTTGACATCTCAGTTTCAAGAAACTCATTCCAATCTTTTGCTTTGTCAAGTTCTCCGTCTTTTTATTTCAGTTTCAACGTAAGTTTTTCAGTTAACTTGACAAGATCAGAGTTTCTCTGGCTGAGTTCAGCGAACGATGACTGATGACGTAGATCAAGTGAAATTAAAATACTTGACCCCCAAGACCAATACTAGCAAGAGGACTAGGTCCATCGTAGTATAGCTATAGCGAATCAAGGTCGATCCCACATGGAACCAATTGTGATGTGTTTTAGCTCTTGTACTTTGTTCGATCAGCTTCCTTGTTACCTTTCTTTCTTTTTTCTGAATTCACAGTTCCTGTTTTGTGCCATGGCTCGAAAGAATAAGAAAACCATTGGAGATGGCACTGTTCCTGACTCTGAACCAGATGAAGCTGATGTTTCTGGTGTTACACAGGTTGCAGCAGCTTCTAAAGCCATTGTTGCTCTCCCTGCAACTCCTATTGAAGATCAGATTGAAATTGAAAAGCTTCCATTAAAGAATGACACTGTTCATCATCAGCTTGCTGAGGTCGAACTTGCACTAGAGTGGATGATGTTGTTGTTGCTTCTTCCTTGGTGGAGATGAAAGAACCTGCTTCTAAGTTTTGTAATGCTAGAGTTTATGAGACAATGAGACTGAAATCTGGAAAGCTAGTTACTCCTGCTGCTACCATTTCAAAAAAGAAGTCTGTCTTGGCTGAAGTTGATTTGGCAGGTATTTCTTCTCTTTCAGAGCTATTAGAAGTTGAAAAACAAGCTGAACAAGGTGTTATTGACAATTTAAAGATTGGTGGTATGTCTGAAAAGACACTTGAGAGTGTTAGTGCTCCTGTTGGGCAGGTTTCTGCATCTGTAGAGCCAGTTTCTGATGGTGGAGTGATAGAACCTGGTTCTTCAGATGTAGAGCTTGCTTCTGATGGTGGTTCTAGCACTTTTGGACCTGGTTGTGTGATAGAACATGGGACTCAGTTAGAGGTGGATCCTGGTTCTATTGCAAGTAAGGAAAATGTTGCCCCTGTTTCTGACAATGTTGCTGGTGTCACTGAAAAACCCTCTGGTGATTTTATAGGGCCTAATGCTACTAAAGCTGTGGAGGAGTTTGCCTCCTGGGTTCAAATGGTCAAAAAGAATAGGGAACCTTCTGATGATGTTGTTCTTTTGACAGATCATGTTGATTGTATCAATCAAGACACTGTGTGTTTTTGAGGAGGAGGATACAAGTGATGATTCAAAGGGGAAACCGAGTTTGATTGGAATATTTCCTTCTAAATTTCCCCAGTGGAGATCTTTGTCAAAAGATTGTTAATGCGTGGCCTAGGAAGTGCAAATATCACTACCATAATTCTGGATGGATAGTATTCCTGTTTGAACAAGAAAGTGATCTTAATGAGGTGTTGCAGGCTGGTCCCTTCTATGCTTTTGGAAAGCCTTTGCTATTAAAAAAGATGCCTATTATGTTTAACTCTAGTAAAGATGCTTGTACTGTGGTTCCAGTTTGGATTCAGCTGCCTAATCTCCCTTTAAGACTTTGGAAAGATAGGGCATTGAGCAAGATCTGCTCTTTTTGGGAGTCCTCGATTATCTTGATAAAGTCACCGCTTCTAAAAGTCTTGAGTTTTGCAAGGTGTCCGTGGAGATTGATTTAAAGATGGATTTACCTTCAGTTATACCTATTACTATGCATGATGGAAAGGTCCTAAAGCAGCCTGTTTTGTATGAGGAAAGGCCCAAGTTCTCTACTAAGTGTAATAAACTAGGGCATAATGATGAAGGACATGATGATTCTAAGGCTGAA
Source organism: Gentiana macrophylla (assembly GCA_026214975.1). Classification (NCBI taxonomy): domain Eukaryota; kingdom Viridiplantae; phylum Streptophyta; class Magnoliopsida; order Gentianales; family Gentianaceae; genus Gentiana; species Gentiana macrophylla. Next base: position 53,062,778 of record CM047813.1, read on the forward strand.
GTTCCTTCTTTGTATGTGTCTAGGTCTAAAAAACCTGGTGTTTTCAAACCTAATCCCTCCAAGAAGAAAAAAGTGATTGTTATTAAAGATGATGGGAAGAATGATAATGTGCCTCCTGTTGTCCCTTCCTCTGGTGATGCTTCCTCACTTTTGGATAAAGGAAAGAGTATGGCCTCCAGTAATTTTGGAAAGCCAGTTGAGAAGTCAGCTACTCCAGTTACTAATGCTTTTGAGGTGTTGTCTCCTGATAAAAATAGATCTTGGGCGAGATGTGGCGAGAGGAAGAAGAGTCAGTGCGAGAAGGTGATGTTCTTTATTCGGATCTAGGAGATCTAAGAAGAAGAAGAAAAAAAACAGGCATAACACCAATGGTGTTTCCGGTAATGATAAAAACAGAAATGATAGTGTCTCTAGAGGGAGATCTCCTCTAGGTAGACAAAAATGATAGGGTTTTGGAATGTTAGAGGGTTCAATAAAATTTCATTAAACAATCTGCTTTGTTGTCGGTTATCTCAAAACAACATCGATTTCCTTTTGGAATCCTTGAGACAAAGTTGTCTCAAAAAAATTTGGACCACTTCATTTGTAAGAAAGTTCCTTCTTGGAAGTCTGTTGATAATTTTGCTGTACATATTAGGAAAAGGATTTTGGTGATCTGGGATCCTACTTTTCTTGAGGTAGATGTCTTGGAGGTGGATGCTCAATGGATACACTGCAAGGTGAAGCTCTTGGTCTCTGGGGACTGTTTTCTGGTCACTTTTGTCTATGGTCTGCACTCTGTTGGTGATAGGAGGTCCATGTGGGACAGGATTAGGGAACTCAGTGTCTGTTCTGATTTGCCTTGGATGGTTCTGGGGGATTTTAATGCTGTGCTTTCTGTGGATGACAAGATGAATGGTATTGTTCCTACTGAGTATGAGATGCAAGATAGTGTTGACTGTTGTATTGATGCTAGCCTTTCTGATTTGAACTCCTCTGGTGAGTTCTTTACCTGGAATTCTGCTGGTGTTTTTACTAGGATTGATAGAGTTTTGGTTAATTCTTCTTGGTTTGACTGGAATATTGAGGCTCTGTCTTTTTTTGATCCTCCTGGCCATCATTCTGACCACTCTCCCTGTAGAATCTCTCTTTCTACTAGTTCTGTGGCCAGAAAGAAGCCTTTCAAGTTTTTCAATATGTGGCTGAAGCATGAGAGCTATAAGGATACTTTGGATCACAGTTGGAGGCAAGAGGTTACTGGCACTACTATGTTCCAGTTGTGTAGAAGGCTTAAAAGACTCAAACTGCCACTCAAAGTTTTGAACAAGCAGCATTTTGCTCACATTTCTGTTAGGTCTGATTCTGCTCAGAAGCTCCTTGGGAGTTTGCAGTCTCAGTACAATCTGGGGCCTTCTGATTTGTTAGCTTCTCAAATTTTGAACCAAAAGAAGGTGTGTCTTGCTTTGGAAGGCTGCAGGCTTCTTTTTATCTCGAAGCTAAAGGTGTTTATATGAAACTTCGGTGATGCGGGTCTAAGTTTTTCCACTCTTTGGTTAAAAGGAATAATGCTAAGAGGCATATTTCCTCTATTAAGTCGGTGATGGCTCCTTCACCTCTTCTTATGATCAAGTGGGGAGGCTTTTATTGACTTTTATTCAGATTTGTTAGGCACTCAGGGTTCTTTGCTTAGTCCCTATTAATGAAGATGTTGTGAATCTTTGTCCCCAAGGTTCCTTTGGTTGCTTTTGATACTCTTTTGAGAGATGTTACTGCTGTTGAAATCAAGGATACCCTGTTTTCTTTTTTAGATGATAAATCCCCTGGTCCAGATGGCTTTTCTACTGGGTTTTTTTTTAAAAAATTCTTGGGATATTGTTGGTGAGGATTTCACTAAGGCTGTGCTGGAGTTCTTCCATAATGATGCTTTGTTAAAACAGATCAATCATGCTGTCATTGCTATGATCCCTAAATCTACTCATGCTACCACTGTTGGGGATTATAGGCCTATTTCCTGCTGTAATGTTACTTACAAAGTGATCTCCAAGATTCTGGCTTCCAGACTCTCTACTTGCCTTCCTGATATTGTTGATGTTGCTCAGACTGGTTTTGTTGATGGTAGGGCTATGTCTGATAATATTTTTCTTTGTCAGGAGTTGATTAGACACTATGGAGTTAAGAGAGGCCCACCTAGATGCTTGATCAAAGTGGATATCAAGAAATCCTTTGATTCAGTTCATTGGTCTTTTTTAGAAGCTGTCTTGAGAGGCTTTGGTTTTCCTGACAGGTTTGTGAAGTGTCTAATGCTCTGTGTTTCTACTGCTTCCTATTCCTTGTCAATCAATGGTGAGATGAAAGGCTTCTTCCCTGGTAAAAGAGGCTTGAGGCAGGGTGATCCCTTATCCCCCTTTCTGTTTGTTGATGAAATGGAATATTTTTCCAGAATGCTTAGGATTCTGGGGGAGGACTCTGAGTTCAACTTTCATGCTGGCTGTCAGAATCTGAAGATAAACCATCTTGCTTTTGCTGATGACTTAATGCTATTTTGTAGAGGTGATCCTATTTATGTTACCCTTCTTATGAGTTGTTTATCTTCTTTTGGGGATTGTTCTGGCTTGGCTGCTACTCTTTCCAAATCTGAAATGTTCTGTGCTGGTTTATTTGATGACTTTAAGGCTGATCTTCTGAATATTACTTGTTTAAAGGAGGGAGTTTTTCCTATTAGATACCTTGGTATCCCTCTTTGTGCTGTAAGGCTGAATCTTGGACATTATGATCCCTTGTTTACTTCCTTGAGGAACTATTTCTGTAGTTGGAAAGGGGCTACACTTTCTTATGCTGGTAGACTGCAGCTTATTCATTCTGTTATACAGGGTGTTCACTGTTTCTGGCTTGGCATCTTTCCTATTATTGGCAGTGTCAGGTTAAAATTGGACCAGCTTTGTAGGAGGTTCTTGTGGGGGGGGTTCCTATGATTATTTGAGGAAATCCCTTGTTGGATGGGAGGAGGTCTGTGTTCCCAAATCTGAAGGAGGCCTGGGGATTTTTCAATTGGAGGCTTGGAATTTGGCACTTCTATGCAAGATCTTATGGAATTTTCAGTGCAAGAAAGACTGCCTCTGGGTGAAATGGATCAGTGAAGAGTACTTGAAGACCATTGATATTTGGGATTACCAGTTCAAGCATGATGATTCTACTCTGGTTAAATCTCTGTTCAAAATTAGGGATAGGATTTTGGATGCCACTTGGATCTCGCCGATCTTTCTTTGTGAATGCCATGCTGATCTTGGTCTGTTGGAACCTCTTTGAATTCTAGACTTGCTTATGACTTCTTTAGAAGAAAGGGTAGTAGAGTTTGGTGGTGCAGGGTATGCTGGATTCTAGGGCAACTCCTAAGCACTGCTTCATGTTGTGGATGGCCATGAAGAACTCCTTGCTTACTTCTGACAGGCTGGTGTTTGTTGACAAGACTTGCTGTCTTTGTGGTTTGGCCAATGAGTCTGTTTCTCATTTGTACTTCCAGTGTCCTATTTCTTGTATGGTTTGGGGTAAGATCAGACTGTGGCTGGGAATTAGCAGGAGGCTGGAAACTGTGACTAGTTCTGTTAGATGGTTAGGCAGGATGTGCAGGGGTACCTGAATGGAGAATGTGGCCAGGACAACTTCTATCTCTGTGGTGGTGTACTGGTTATGGCATATGAGGAATAAGAAGAGATTTGAGGGCATTTTGATGAAGATTCCTGATGTTTTGCATTGCATTAAGATCCATATCTACTATATCATGCAAGCTGTTTATCCTTTGTATACTTTCCCATGATGTTAGGGTTCTGTACATCTTTTGTTTGTACTTTTGGTAGTTGTTGGTGGCTGTTTGAGATAATTTTCTTTCTCTACACACCTAGGGACAGGCTCTGTGAGTTATGCTCTCATATGACCCCTTTTTGCAGTTTTTGAGTGTTGATAGGGGTTTAGTGGCTGTTGTTTCTTGTAGCATATAACCTCAGGGGTCTTATGCTCCTTGAAATCAACAAATCTAACCTCTTCTCAACATTTTGTAGATACTAGACTAGATCTTTTGTTTAGGATGTAGCTCTTGAAGTTTGCATACCTTGGTTTAATATATTTACATTTTACCAAAAAAAAGATAAATGACACGACTCGACACGACACAACCTATAAACAACGTAATTAACCTCCCTAATTATTATGTTATCGTTTGGATCTAGAGATTCTATATAATTAAGCTAGACTCGACAACTATTAATCTGATTTGTATTTCTTTTTATATTGGCTACGGGAGTCATCCCTTAAACTAGATCTAGCTCTGGGTAGGCCATCTAGATCACTATGCTACATTACGTGACTTCATTTTTTCGGCCTCCATCTCATATAACTTGCACGCTTACAAAACTAGGGATGCCGATATTAACCGTATTCCTCACCAAGGCAACATTCCTGTGATTAGACGTACTTCCTAAGCGATCGCATCAGTCTCCGTCCCATTAACACTAACTTTTTAGGTATCATGTTAATCTACGATTTACGTATAACTAGATGAGCTCAATTCCTAATACAGAATGTATCTAGATCTCATTGAAAGTCCCGGAAGATCAATTCATGAGCCGACCTAGAGCCCTATATTGGTATTTCCTAATCATACGCTAATTAAAACAGATGAGCAACGTAGCCGTAGCCATACCTACTAAGATAAGAAATTCTAGGTGGACAATCACACCATAAAGACGTGGCTAGATTGACGCGACGAACAACTAAATCTTAGCGTTTCTACATACGTAACGGATAAAATAGAAGTTCATAAAGAAATTATATAGATCTACTAAAAACACGGTTGTCGATCATACCAAAGTCATCTATAGGTCACCGGATAACGAGATCAGGCGTGTGGATCCTCATAGACAAGGAATCCCCACATCGCCTCATATCGTATCCTTAGATCTACATCGTTCGGTGAAGAACGAACGACCTCAAACGATAAATAATAATTGGGGAATTAATTATAAAGAACTAAGAGAAAATAAATACAAGAACTTACATAATTGCAGAACTTGTAAAAACCACTCTGAGGAAAACTGAGGATTTTATTATATACTGAGAGAAGTGTCTGAGGTGTAAAAAGTGTGTCTTAATTGAAATTCATACAGATCTATTTATAGGTGTTCAAGCTAATTAAAAGATATACTTCAAAATATCAAAACAATTAGAGATAACTCCTGGCCGATCTCCCGACAAAGGCAAAAATGCGCCACCCCCCTTGGTGCGCATCCTCCATCGGCGCCACTCTTCTGATTGGCTCGCCGGCTCATGTCATGCCTTACTCCTCTTTCCGTGCTTATCCGATCTTTATCTTTAATTTCTTTTGATTTATCTTGAGATTTAATTTTTCCATTTGCATTTATCCTCCAAAATTTATCTCAATCTACAAAATAAATATTTATCCCAAAGTAAATCATATTTAAATAATAAAAATGGATAAATACCAAATTATAAATATAACAGATAAATACCAAATTATCTCTTTTAAATAATACAAAATGGATAAATACCAAATTATAAATTATATATCACATAACATTAAATAATCAATATAACACGTGATTTAATTATAAAATATATATTATTAATCTCGATTTAAGGTCAACGATGATGACTTTTACGGGTATAATTTGACCGTCATCAACTACCCCCCACTTAGACTTTGATCGTCCAGAACAAAGCATCAATAAGTCATTCCCCAAGACAACATTTTCCATGGTCAAATCATACTTATACAAGAAACTCGAGTCAACTCATACCATTCATGCTCATAAGATATTCATTATTCACTACTCGCTATGAACCGAAGTGATGTGTGCATGTGCATTCAGTTTTATATATTCGTGGCAAGATTAAAGTTTATGCTAACTTCGTAATCTCAACCTACCAACATCAGTATTCCCACTTCTTAAGCCTCGCAATGGGTAAAGACATGGTACAATAAGCAAGAGCGTTATCCAGAAGTTTTTTGGACTTGGAGACCGAGAAAAATACTCGAAGCCTCTTAAAAGTTGAATTTTTTTTTTCACATTTTCATATTTTCAAGCATTAACACATCTCAAGAAAGAAACTTGCTTTAAAATTAAATTATGCATTGCATGAATCTCCTTTCACGGATTGGTCAATAACATTGAATATTACCACAAGCGCGAAGCTACTTTGGTAATGTTACTACAAGCCCAGTGCTTAACATTTTGTCAAAACACAGATAAATCTCAAGCTTATTACTCCGCTTAGATGGCTAGAAGATAAGAATACATCAGCAGATAAATATCGACTCTAGGTTTGCATAACCAATCATCTACGCAATGTACACATAATTCTTAGTTATTAAAATTTGCGCGGTATTCGTCGATTCAATTTTGAGTAATCGAATAATAAATAACTACTTGCAATAATCGGCATGAATATCCTTAAATTCATATTCACATAAGTATAACATGATCACGTACTCATGCAACATGGTTCCTTTCTTATCAATTCTAAGTTAGGAACTCACAATCCAAAGGGTACGAGATAAATAATATGACATTTATTCAATTTTTCTCAATTTTTCACCGTTTCATTCAATTTTAACACATATCACATCATAGAAGTCTCCTACCCCCCACCTAAACATGGCATTGTCCCCAATGACAAATAAAAATGAGAATTTAAGAGAAAGACTTAGCTCTGGAAACTACTCTCAAGTAGATGCAGAACATCGGAGTAATCCAAGCACGTCGTGGAGAAGAAAATGAGAACCTGTTTAAGCAACTCAAACAGAAACTCCACGAAACCATTAATAACACGTCAGTGGAAGATATAAAATAATGTGGCAGTAATTAGATATAAAATATCCAAAAACAAATGAAGCCACTTTATTTTATACAACCAATGACAAGGAAAACCAAAAAGTTAAAACGACTCATTCAGACACGAATTCTAAAATGAATAAGAAGAAGAAAAATACTAAATAGAAAGAAAAATAAACAATCAACAAAAGATTATAGTCTTCATCGATAATCTCCACCGCTTAAATATTCTTAAAACCGGGTGGAGAAGACAAAGATCAAAAAGCATTACCCCGTGTGGGAGAACACGAGGTTTACCAGATTGATAAGGTATTTAATCCAGCGTAAAAGAGAAACTTGGTAAGGTATAACAGATTGACTGTGACCTATCGGCTAAAGAATAAAATCAAATACTTAGCGCAGACGCTTTACGTTTTGATTGGATATCAACAACCTAGGGAGATGTAGCTTCTCCTCGAAATTACGAATGACCCAATGTATCATGTAAAAGTCATAACCGTCATCAACAAGGTCGGATCGGTGTGATAGCTTAGAACAAAACTCATCATCTATATGTGCCGGAAGGGTCAGAAAAATTGTGAAAGTGAAATCTTCCGGTAGAAAGAGAAGTTGTATTTTGATCGGACCAAAAACTTTTAAAATCGAGCTAGGGTCAGAGCTACACTTACCCCAGCTAGGATCATGGAAACCAAATTGATAAAAGATAATCATTAAAACTTAGCAATATTTCTAATTCCGCAACACAAGGGTATTTTGTAAACAAAATGGAGGTTGAGAGTATGATGGGTTTAGAAAAAGATGTTGGTGAGAATGGTAAGAAGAGATAAAGGGTGGGTAAGAAATTGTGTTTTGGGTGGGTATTGGTTAAGTGATTGGGTTAGGTGGGAGAGTGAAATAGATGGAAAGAAAGAGAGATGATGAAAAAATGGTTAGAAATGTGAACTGTTGGGGCAGATTGGTGAGAGGATCGAAAAAGTTGAAGGGTGAAAAGGTATAAAGGAAAGGATAAGGGTAGTTGCAGAACGAATTGCACACAACTTTGGATTTTCACTCGGATCGCCATTCTAAAAAGTTTTGGAAGTTGACCAAAAAGCGTTCTTGTTCGCACCCATCATTCTCTGTTACAATTTCAGTAATTCTCAAGCTCTCTTAATGCTTCCATCTTAAGGTTGATTGCTAAATTTCCTTTTCTTTAGCAATTTCTTGACTCTCCTAAGAACTCTACTTCACGTGGCCTATATTGAGTAAAAAAGTTTTGCACATCCTTAGCCTAATGGCCATCGAACACGGCAAAATAAAAACTCCGAACATATGTCACGTTACTCTTATTTGACTCAACGAAAACAAAACCTAAAATCCTAAAAAAGAAATCCTAAGGGTTTTAGAAGTAGTTACGAGTTTAAAGTCCTCACTCGACTTTCCAAAAAAAAAAAAAAAGTATCCTTGTCGAGTCATCCTTCACGGCTCGCTGCACTTTGACCTCTCCGAGCACTATAAGAGGTGGGCTCGTCGCTTTTGCGGATTAATACCTTTCCCTTGGTTGTGAGACCTAGGAAACGACATTTATCCATACCATTTATACAAAGCTCTTACCTCGGCTCTCGTTTTAGGAACTAGTGAATTCTAAGAAGATTTAGTCCTAGGGACCCATTTTAATCACATCCTCTATAATGCTGCTTCATTATGCTCTCTCAAAACTCAACGTCTTCTTTAGATTGAGAATTCTTAACTCTACACAATTTGTTGCTCCCATGGCCAGTAGAAGCAATCTCATGCATAGGACAATGAGATTTTGACAGAACTACGAGGAACTCTTTATTCACCGCTTCCTTCAACTACTACATGTTTCCTTACACCCTGTAGATGAGGCGATTTGGGGCGAACCTTCTACACTAATAAAATTAATCTTACAAACCAACTCCGGGCTAAGATTCATACTCAGGTTCATATATAGGCTAACTTATGTTCAAAAAACCAAAAGATAGTAAAACATAAGCAAAGAAAAGGTAGTACCTTGCCTTCAACATTGTACCATGAATAATTTGAACCTTTTAATATTTATTTTCTCGGAGCCATCTTGGTGCTTTAAAGGTATCGCTTCCATCACTTTTCCCATCGCAGATTCGTAGCTCCACATGTTGCTGGGTTATTTCTCAGCGCCCACGAAAAATTACTGACTCGGATTATTGCTTCCCTGGTTTCTGCAATCAGAAGAAAAACAAAACGGACCGTAGACTGATTTTAACATGGTTTCCCATGCTGCTATCAGACCTACGGATTAAACATATGGAGATAAACCGACACGTGAAATTCCAGAGAACAGAACCAGGCTCGCTGGGAGCGAAACCAGTTGTTCCAGATTTTGGAATTTTTACACAGAGCAGACAACCAGAGGGACTCAAAAATGTAAAAACAAACTCTAAAACAGAAAACTCGATATGAATAAAAAATTATTTATATACAAAATTGACCGTTGGTTCCCCGGCAACGGCGCCAAAAACTTGATGACGTAGATCAAGTGAAATTAAAATACTTGACCACCAAGACCAATACTAGCAAGAGGACTAGGTCCATCATAGTATAGCTATAGTGAATCAAGGTCGATCCCACAGGGAACCAATTGTGGGTCATTTATATACAAACAATTAATCATTCATGCCGAGCACATAAAGGCGGTCTACGACCAACAAAAGACAAGAAAAGATAAATGACACGACTCGACACGACACAACCTATAAACAACGTAATTAACCTCCCCAATTATTATGTTATCGTTTGGATCTAGAGATTCTATATAATTAAGCTAGACTCGACAACTATTAATCCGATTCGTATTTCTTTTTATATTGGCTATGGGAGTCATCCCCTAAACTAGATCTAGCTCCGGGTAGGCCATCTAGATCACTATGCTACATTACGTGACTTCGCTTTTTTGGCCTCCATCTCATATAACTTGCACGCTTACAAAACTAGGGATGCCGATATTAACCGTATTCCTCACCTAGGCAACATTCATGTGATTAGGCGTACTTCCTAAGCGATCGCATCAGTCTCCGTCCCATTAACACTAACTTTTTAGGTATCATGTTAATCTACGATTTATGTATAACTAGATGAGCTCAATTCCCTAATACAGAATAGATCTAGATCTCGCTGAAAGTCCTGGAAGATCAATTCATGAGCCGACCTAGGAGCCCTATATTGGTATTTCCTAATCATACGCTAATTAAAACGGACGAGCAACGTAGCCGTAGCCATACCTACTATGACAAGAAATTCTAAGTGGACAATCACACCATAAAGACGTGGCTAGATTGATGTGACGAACAACTAAATCTTAGCGTTTCTACATACGTAACGGATAAAATAGAAGTTCATAAAGAAATTATATAGATCTACTAAAAACACGGTTGTCGATCATACCAAAGTCATCTATAGGTCACCGGATAACAGATCTGGGCGTGTGGATCCTCATAGACAAGGAATCCCCACTGCCTCATATCGTATTCTTAGATCTACATCGTTCGGTAAAGAACGAACAACCTCAAATGATAAATAATAATTGGGGAATTAATTATAAAGAACTAAGAGAAAATAAATACAAGAACTTACATAATTGCAGAACTTGTAAAAACCATTCTGAGGAAAACTGAGGATTTTATTATATACTGAGAGAAGTGTCTGAGGTGTAAAAAGTGTGTCTTAAATGAAATTCATACAGCTCTATTTATAGGTGTTCAAGCTAATTAAAAGATATACTTCAAAATATCAAAACAATTAGAGATAACTCCCGGCCGATCTCCCGACAAAGGCAAAAATGCGCCCCCCTTGGTGCGCATCCTCCGTCGGCGCCACTCTTCTGATTGGCTCACCGGCTCATGTCACGCCTTACTCCTCTTTCCGTGCTTATCCGATCTTTATCTTGAATTTCCTTTGATTAACTTGAGATTTAATTCTTCCATTTGCATTTATCCTCCAAAATTTATCTCAATCTACAAAATAAATATTTTTCCCAAAGTAAATCATATTTAAATAATAAAAATGGATAAATACCAAATTATAAATAAAACAGATAAATACCAAATTATCTCTTTTAAATAATACAAAATGGATAAATACCAAATTATAAATTATAAATCACATAACATTAAATAATCAACATAACACGTGATTTAATTATAAAATATATATTATTAATCTCGATTTAAGGTCAACGATGATGACTTTTACGGGTATAATTTGACCGTCATCAATGACTGAGTTGAAGAATGTACCTTTTCATGATGGTTTGATACAGTTTCAAGATCTGAGTGTACATCCTTTTGTTGCTCTAATGAATCTTCTATATTAATGGTAACTTGCAACAACTTCTTTTCTTCTTCTTCTGAGAGATTTCTTAGTGATGGAACTTCTATGGATTTGTCTATGTAAACATTAAAGTTTGTATCCACATCATCACTGAGTTGAGGTTCTCGATTTGTATGCAGATTTGTCGCACTGAACCTTTCAACTATTTGATCCTGAAAATCAGATACATTTTGCAAACATTTAGTCAGGGGGTAAGTAAGCCAACTCTTAATTCAAGATGTAGTCATTGAAATTAAACTAAGTGTTTTTACAACTGATACAGTGAGGTTCTTCAACAACTGGTTGCTTAACTGATGCACAGTTATCTCCTTGAATAGTAATAGTTCGGATCTCCTCCAAAAGGAAGAACTCGCTCCGATACCAATTGTTGGTCCCTTGGAAAGCTAACACAAGTTTAGAGGGGGTGGGTGAATAAACTTGTCACCAAAACTGTTCTGAATCGGAATAGCCCACGAGGCGAGTTTCTCAAATCTGAATCGATGCTTAGTTCGGTTTTGTTCACGTCCCTAACTTGTGCGGAGTTCAGCTAACTCAACTGAGTATAAGTCAATACTAACTTATATTTAGTCTTGTCAACTGGCAGCGGATAAAACTAGCCTTTAGTGCAATAGATGTATCAATAATGATATGAATTTCCTATGTATCAGTTTTTTGCTAACTCAGAGTCTGACGTTTGCTGAGTGTGAAGATAACAAGAATTAAAACAATCACAGCAAGAATATAAATGCATAAAGTAAATCAACACAAGATATGTTTATGTAAGTTCCGGTGGTGTAATCCCGTCGTCTCCCTTCTCCTGTGGTGTAGGAGGTATCACTAGAATCTTGAGATAACCGTTACAAAATCCTAGCACTATGACAAATCCTTCACGACACCATAGTTTCACTTTCTCACACATAATGAAGAAAGGTAGGATTGCTCCTTCATTCTCGCACATCGATCTTCGGAGGTGGAATTGCTCCTTCACCACTCACCACTAACACAAACACATCTGCAGATTGCACTAATATATTGTGGCAACCAAGTTGCAACCATGTATGAAGAAAGGTGGAATTGCTCTCTTCAAACTATGCACACCAACCCTTTTTTCACAAAGGTTAGGTTTAGAATTAATCAAGAGATTAATTCGGTGAGTCAGTCTGATTTTCTTGGATCAGGGCTTTGTAGCTTCAAGATGCCTTCTTTCCCCTTAATGGGTTCTGGATCTTTCTTTGAAATCTTCAAGGCAATTCTGTTGGCTTCCTCTTTTCTAGATATATATGATCTGTTTTTCTGGATCTGGATCTTTGGATATGTGTTTGTAAAGCTCTTTTTCTGATCCTCCTCTCTCTCTGTTTAAAGTGATTCTCTTGTGTATTTATAGGGGCGATGTAACGGTCACTTGCTCTTGTAGCCGTTATACTTGTCGTTTAGCCAACGTTCATATGTACGACCTTTGTCGTATGGTTAATTCAAATTTAACAAGGCCCTAACTCAGTTTTCTACTCTACATCAAAACTGAGTACCTTGTATACTTAACATCGACTTTAATTGACTAAGTAAGAGTACACCATTCGATTTCTTCTTTTCACAGTAATCGATAATCTTTGTCTTTAAGATTATTCGATTTTACATGATCTATAGTTCGATTTGAGTCACCACAAACTTGCTCGAATCCCGACTTATAGTCACGACTAAATCAGCTTCTAACTGAGTTTGCTACCTCGATTCTTGATCTTTGTAATCGAGTCTGTGTCCTCTCGTTCTTGATCTTCTAAATAAGCCAACCGAGTTTGTGACCCTCAAATAACTTATCTTCTTCAGTTCTTGCATAACTGAGTTTGAACCCTCAGTTCTTCAAGTGCATACTCAGTTTTCTTGTTGTGACTCAGCTGTTCGCCTAGTTCCTATTCTATTACAATGCTTGTCTAAAACAACCTATACAAGGTTCAGACTCTAGATAGAACTTATACATTTTCTCTAGACCATTTCTTGCTTCTTCTTCCATTATGCACTATAACAGTTAGTTATGACTTCATCATCATGGGTTGTAAGTGATTTGTCTAATTACGTGACGAATCATCATCAAAACATAAATAATATATCCAACATATATTTTTGGATTGGGGTTGTCAATTGTTTATTTGGAATTTGAAATTCAAAGTGTCAACCATTTCTTAAATAAAACATTTCAAAACAAAAGAGATCGTTAATGGAAGTATTCTTTTTAATGATTGAGATTTGAGACGACAAAGAGAGAGAGAGAGAGAGATAGAGAGAGAGACAGGCAGTCGGAGTAATGGATGGAGATTGTTATTGGAAATATTTTTTTTAATACGCGAGAGTTGAGACGACGAAGATGGAGAAAAAGGCAGGCAATTGCATTAATGAAGAATATATTTTGGGATTGGAAGTATTTTCTTTTAATACTTGAGAGTTGAGACGACAAAGAAGGAGAAGGAGGCAGGCAGTCACATTAACGGAGATTGTCATTGGAAGTATTGTTTTTTTAATACTTGAGAGTTGAGACGACAAAAAGGGAAACGGAGGCCGACAGCCGCATTAACGAACAATATATTTTGGGATTGAAGTTGTCAACTGTTCAAAGTAAAAAGAGGCAGGTAGTCGCATTAACAGAGATTGTTATTGGAAGTGTTTTTTTTAATACTTGAGAATTGAGATGACAAAGAGAGAGACGGAGGCAGGCAGTCGCATTAACGATGAATAAATTTTGGGATTGGAGTTGTCAATTGTTCAAAGTAAAAAAGAAACTAATTCTTTTTAAAAAGAAACAATTCTTTTTTTTTTTGCATACAACAAGGCTTGAACCTTGGTCACATGCAGGTTAGACCTTAGTGCTCAACACTAGGATGACTCCTTACTACTTTGTAGTTCATTGATGATTAATGTAAAGTACAAAAAATATATGATATTGGGTAAAAAAATTGACGGGCCCCTTAAATTAATCGATTTTGAGGGGGCCGTGGGCCATGGCCCCATTGGCCCTCCCCAAGGGGCGCCCCTATAGAACAACTATTACTAGAAAAATTAAGAGAAATACCCTAATTTAGCTAACAAGTCCGACGATTTGTTACACCCACGGTTTATACAGCAAAACTTACAAGAAGAAAAAGCCTTCGAAGTAGATCTAATGGAGTCAATAACATAACCAAAGATTGTGTTGTCTTCTTCAATATATGAGTTGTTGATTCTAGTAATAGAATTTAAAGAGTCGGACTCAATAAGTATATTACCACTCCAAATCTTCGCAGTCTCGAGCAAACCTTTATTAATCGCCAGCAGATCTACAAATTCCATTCTTCTGAGGTTGCAAGAGGGTGCCTCCACTGTGATACCCCGTAAATTCATGAATGAGCATTTATGTCATTTTTTCTGGTATTTATCGAGTATCGTACTTTTCCCGAACAAATGAGTTATTATAAATGTTATATTACAAGATTATATCACAATTGAATTAATATAACACATTGATTTACCTTTTAACACACATGAAGTGTCATCATCGTCATCTTTTCACCCATGCTTGCCACAATGCCACCTCTTGTAACACCTCACACCCCCGCTCATCAAACCTTACCTACACTTTCCACCTCACCACACCCCAAACACTTCCACTTCGCAATATCTACAACCTCCACCTTATGCTAGCTTTCTCTACAATTTCCACTTACCCACCAAACACCCAACATTTCATCTTTCTGCACACAATTCCACCACAAAAACTCTTGCAAGAAGTTTCTTCCAACACCATCTCTCCACCTCCAAATCCTTACACCATACTCTTGTATAATGTTGCATCATTTCATCATCTTGTTGCAAAATATTTGAAAAGAGAATTAAGAAAGAAATTGAGAGAAGAATTTATAGAAGAAAGAGGTTCTCATTAAGGAGTTTCATCATCTTCTCATTTGGATTATAGATTGCTCACCTCAAGAGGAGCAACAAGAGGAAGACAACATCTTGGTTCAAAAATATCTTCCTTTGGATATTGAAGAAGAGGCTTAGAGCTTCTGGCTTTCTTCAAAGTTGGAGCTTGAATTAGACCTGACCACATTGGAACCGGAACCGTGGAACCGGACCAGACCCGGCGGTTCGTGGGCCCGGCAGTTCTAGGGCCTGGCGGTTCCCCGGTTTTATGGCGGTCAGGGCTTGAGAGGAACCGTAACCAAATTAGGGCCCGGCTGTTCAACCGGCCCAGCCTGAACCGACCTTAACCGGCCAGAACCGGTGGTTCTAACGGCTATTTGTTTTTTTTTTTTTTGTTTTAAATTTCCCAACCATTTCATCCTATAATTACCCCTCATTTTCACAATTTCATTCTCACCTACTCTCCTCTCAATTCTACATTTCTACTTCTCTAATATCAATCTCAATTCTACTTTTGTAATCAATTTTGTTTAGTTGTTAAAAACAACAATCAAATTTACTTTACAAGACCGATATTTAAAGTTGTTCTAATTTAATCGTTACTTCAATCCGGTTTTAGTTATAAGTAATTTGGTTTGAATTTTTGTTCAACTTTTTTTTGTAGCTGTAAACTTTTATTTAGAGTTTGTAACATGTCGGGAACAGGTGAATCAACATCACGAGCAAAACGTGTTTTTAAGAATTTTTTTACAAAGGTTCATCAGACTGATGAAGTAGCACAAGATAACCCGGAACTTATTTATGTGCGGTATGCAAATTTTGTGGCGTCTGATACTCCTTCATGAAGGGTGGTGGTTACGGAACGATGAATAGACACATGAGGAAGTATCACCCGAACAAATATGAATAGACTCAATCCTAGCTAAACATGTCGTTTTGAATTTTTTATATCGAACTATGTTCGCTTCAATTTTTTTTATATAAAAATACGTTGGCTTTGATTCTTTACAAGGGAATTGTCCCAAGAGTCTTTTTTTTAACTTCTTTTGCCTATATAGTCTTTGACTACTATTTAAAAAAGGGAAAAAGCTAAAATTAATGAGTTACCCATTTTGCCCCCACTTGAATCACCCTTAAATTTCCCCTCCTTACCCCAAATTTGAATTTTGAACACAAATTCAAATCCTTTATCTTTCATACTTATACTTTTTCTTCTACTTCTCATTCTTCTTCAAACTCCCTCATCCCCAAATCTCCTCTTATTTTTCAAACACCATTATCATCAAATTCCTCTTATCATGTTCGAATAACGAGTTCGTGGGGACGAGTTCTTCATTTTGTCAACTATCGAGTTCGATTTTCATGTAATGGGTTCCGGCGAGGGATTGGGTTTGAAGAAGATGGGTGATTTGATTTAAACTCGTGTTTGGGGTTGAAGAAGATGGGTGATTTGGGTTCAAACTCGTGTTTGGGTTGAAGAAATGGGTGATTTAGGGTTGAAGAAGTGAGTGATTTGGGGTTGAAGAAGATTGTGATTTGGGTTCAAACTCGTGTTTGGTAGGGCTGAGCAAAAAACCCGATGAACCCAATCCAACCCAAAACCCAAACCGAACCAACCCGAAAACCCAAACCACTTGAAACCCAAATTTTTTGGGTTGGGTTTTTACCCGAACCAAAAACATTTTGGGTTGGTTTGGTTTTTTTTTATTTTTTTTCCGGGTTGACCCAACCCAACCCAACCCGATATATATATATATATATATATATATATATATGTGTGTGTGTGTGTGTGTGTGTGTGTGTGTGTGTGTGTGTATGTATGTATGTATGTAGGCATGCATTCCGTCCAAAGTAAAATGTTGTTATCATATTGCTGATACCACTTCATTTTCATTTTCGGTCTACAATTTTGTGACCTTTCTTCGGAAAAAAGAATCTGTGTATGTATTTTTATGTATGACTATTGGTATTTAATTATTATCTTTATTTGTTGTTGGTTTGTTATATGTTGTTGGACTCTTAATTATCAAATTTTAACCTTTTTCTTTCTTTAAAAAGTGGTTTCTATAACGATTATTGTTATGAACATATGATATGGAACTCGAATTTGGATATATACATGTGTGTGATTTTTATAGCATAAAAGTTTAGTTATAGATGCATGTTTTATGGATGAAAACCCGAAACCCAACCCGAACCAACCTGAAACCAACCCGGACCAACCCATTGGGTTTTATAGTCATTTGGTTTGGTTTGGGTTAGTTTTTTCTTGAACTAACCCGACTTATACTATGTAAAAACCCAACCCAAGTTGACCCAACCCGACCCAAGCTCAGCCCTAGTGTTTGGGGTTGAAGAAGATGGGTGATTTGGAGTTGAAGAAGATGGGTGATTTGGGTCCAAACTCGTGTAACGAGTTCGTGTTCGTGTAACGAGTTCAAACTCATGTAAGTAACGAGTTCAAACTTGTATAACTGATGTCGCATGTGTAAGTCGCTTATACTAGCAAGAGTACAAGGTCAATCATAGTATAGCAAAAGCGAATCAAGGTCGATCCCACAGAGACAATTCAACTAAAGTATAAACGAGTCTAAATTAATTAAGTAAACAAACAAATATGGTCGTTGACCAACAATAAACATTAAAGAAACATGGTATTCCTTCCCTATCCCACCTATCTACTAACTTGGTCTAGTTAATCCTTATGTTTACTTCCCCACATAATTTCCTTAAATCAATCTAACGTTTAAATTCAGTTTTAGCTATGAGTGCATCTCCTAACCCTATCTACTTCAACTATAAGGACAACAGACAATCTATATACAACTAACCTCCTTCGTTGGCTGTATTAGCCCATACGCCATAAGTTCTAGAGATTCCGGCTCAAGACTGATAACCTCCCTAAACAGCTATCGACTATGACTAGCACGTTCCAAGGGATCCATCAAGACAATGTCCTAATTAACACTTCACTAACCGTCCTTCATGTTAATTTACGAATTATGATTATTAGATTGGCCAGACATAATTAATTGTTTTAATTATCCCTGTCGATCAACGTAGCCGACGCTGAATCTCCAAATTAGGGTTACCTAAATATTGCCCCGGTAGATCGGTATAGACCGCCGATTTACCGGAGGCGGTGGTTCCTATTTTGGAATCTACATTGCTTCATTCTGATTAATTCAAATAAATTATGGGGTTGTTAAACATGCAAATTAACTATTACATGTAAATACGTAGATCTACCATAATAAATACATAAAGGAATGTTCAAATCTTCCTACCTTCGATTATGGGGATCTAGCTTGATCCACTCAAGCTAGAGACGGCGTGGGGGAAGGAAACCAGCAAATAAATCACCAAAAGCTCAAAGAAACTTTATTTCATCAAACTTGATAATAATGTATAATATGATTCTAATGAATATCACTACTCTCTTTATAAAATCAGTTTCTGCGGCTTTATATAGATACAATAGCCGACTTATGACTCAAATAAACCATAACCTACCTAGTAGATGCGGTAGACTTCAGTTTCGTGTCCTCCAAGCCCTCGATTAATCGGACCTAACCCATAGTTAATCGCGCTTATTTTTCTTTTTTGATCTATTCCTGGACTTTCTCCACTTGGCCCAATGCTATTCCCTCGGTCCGGATCCTTCCTTAATTGCTCCAGTATTTTGGTACATCCTGAAAGTGCATAAAACAAGACAAAACAGTACCAAATCCTCGGGATACTAAAGCAGATGCAAACTTATGAACCTAGGAACATACACTTGGTGTTTAACACATATTCTTCACAATAAATAGGCTTATCTACCTTCTTTAGAGCAGAATCCGGGATGAATAATGGTTAATTTAATGGTGCATTTTGAGCGTTATCAACTACTCCCCACTTAGATTTTGATCATCCCGTGCAAAAAAGCGAAAATGAAACAATTCCTCACATAGCTAAGATAAAGATCATGTCACTCATATCCATCAGTTACACATTAAACAATATTCATATCATGAACCAATGTGTGTGTGCAATGACTCTCAAGCAACAATGACGCATACATAATCAAATTATATCAACAAGTATTTCGGGCAAAACACCTATCACGCATCCTTCCATAAGCTCCCCATTAATCATCACCTACCAATGCATCAATGTGCCGTGTGATAAATCTTTTGTGATAGTGCATCCAAGAAAAGATTGAAGTTATAGAGACCCCACAATCATTACTTACCAATGTGCACACTAGCTCCTCCTGTCTTCAGACTCAGGCAAACAACATGAAACCTTACTTAGGCCAGGCAGACCTGGGGACCGAGTATCACTCTTAGTTTCTCGTTTGTTTCTTTTTTATGCTCTTTTTTCTCTTTTTTCTTTCTTTACTTATATATTCTTTTATAAAATAGCCGTGCGTTTCACGCTCCATCGGCCCTCACTCTTTTTTCGCTCTCACTCACAAGCCTGTTTTGTCCCGGTTTACCTTGTTTGGCACTCAAGTTGTTACCCTCCTCTTACAACAAGGGTTAAAGTATATCCACAAACAAATATCGATTCCTGGTCTAGGATAACTCTTCGTCTTATCTAAATACTTCTCACTCAGATTTCATGCTCAAAGATTGAATGCAAATGGAAAAATAACAATTAATAAGTCACTACTTCATGCAGCCTGACACATGCTCATTCTTCCATACTAAATCGAATAATGCTTCATCTATATTACATACTGAAGAATCGAGTCATACGTGCTTAAAAAGGGTGGTTCATGAACAGAATGTATGGTTAATATGTCACTACTTCAAAAGTGGACATGACTTTCACCTAAACGTTATGAAGCAAAGATATAATTAATTAGCTCAATTTTTCTCACTTAGAATGAATCAGAAGTCCACGTGGTGAAAAATGCATCTAATAGAATTAAGATAATTTAGCAACTTGGAATATAGTGTTAAAAAGCTAAGTGACGTTCCTACCCTCCACTTAATCGAAACATTGTCCTCAATGAGAAGATGAAAGAGTCAAAATGAAAAGGGACTTAGCTTCGGTTAAGCGCGGAGCACTGTAAGGAAACAGATCTTCCAAAATTGCAATGGGCATACGAAGTCCTCAAAAAAATATGCGCTAAATAGCTCAAACAATCCATGAAGAACTTGGGTGACAATAACCGTATAATTAATTGTGGCAGCAAAAGGGAAATGAAATTGCTCCAAACAGTTTAAGCCGACAAAATCATTATATGATTATTTAAAAGTCTACTACGGTACTATATAGGAAAAACAAAATAAGAACAAATACTAGAGATGGAAAATAACAACAAGGCAAATGAAAAGAAACTAGTCCTCATCAAAATATTCCTCCCAGTCATCTCAAGGCTTGAAACCCGGAGGTGGTCCAGAAGTTGAGGCAGCAGCAGCGGAAGAAGATGCGCCGTGACGTGGGCCAGTCCTAGGTGGTGGGGTCGAAGGAGGAATGCCTAAAAAGTCCATCATTCTGTCCATTTTGCGATGCATATTCGCAATCTCTCTTGCATTCTCTTTAATCAAAGCCCTCTGAGATCGAGGCCCTCCATGGACCGGAGTACGTTCTCTCTCAGCTCTTTGACCCACTCGTCTGGGTGGTTTTGAAACCGACTGTGAACTTATCTTCAGCTCAGGCTCCTCCCAATCGTCACTGACCAGAACCAGAACCTCTTTCTCCATAGCGAACATATTTGTCATAGGCCTATAAGGTAGTTGCTCTCGCTCGGACTCATCCACAATATCCTGGATGCGGTTATTCATCAGGATGCTGATGTTAACTGGAGATTCCTACGCCAGGTATCAATTCCGCCCGCTTTGGTGTAATGGATACCGTATGCTTGGTCAGCAGAAGGCAGGAACAGACAAATCCGTTCAGCATCTTCCTGTCCTAGGATAGGTCATTCTCTAGGAAGATGGTGGGGATTCCCATTGGATTGCACTTCCATTCCACCCTAAAGTACTTAGTTATCATCTGCATCCTCTCCAAATCATTCACATCAGAGGAGGATGTATACTCCTCCGGGCCCACTGGTGGATTGCGCACCCCGTAGTAAGCGTTGATCCGCTCAATAGTGAAATCCACTTTCACCCACCGAGCCATAGCAAATGTAACTCCTGGGTTATGCGCCAGATACGCATAGAACTTATGCACTGGTAGCATTGAATCGGCTTGGTGCCTCTGCCATATCTAGAATATCATGAAACATAAGGGCCCTCAGCAAGATAGAGCCACAATTCTCCAAGTCGATGCCACGCTCTCGGGCGACAGGTCGTCCGTTCCAATGACCTTAGAATGACTCGTAGATCTCCAAAGAATCGAATTTCTCAACCCCGTCTATCAAGGGGTTGGAATCTCCATATACAACCTGTTGACCGCTCGGACAATGCATGGTTCTGCAGCGTTTTAGGGCCATTACTGCTGATGACACAGACTGCTGATATACTGATCCTGAAACACAAAAGAACCCTCGATTAATCGGCCCTTAGTCCGAAATAATCATGACTAATTTTTCCCAATTTTGTCTGAAACAATGCTGCTGATGATGGAAGAAAATGAACTGTAGCAACAACGACGTTACATCAACACAACACAGCAACAGAGGAGTGAAAAGGGTTTGAGGTGTTGAAAATAGATGAAAAATTGTTAATAGTGGTGGTGGTAATGGTGGTGATAGATGGTTGTAGGGGCCGAGATTTAAAAAATGAGAAGAAGTGGAGAAATGTATGAAGAAGTTGAAGAAGAGTGTTGAAGATGAAGAATAATGGTGGTGAAAGGGTGTTTAAATAGGAGAATATGGGAGAAGATGGAAGGATTTAGTGGGATAGTAGGTAGATGAGTAATGGTGGTGAGAGGATTGAGGGGTTGATTGATGGGATTGAGGAGGTGGAGTAATGGTAGAGTGTGGGAAAGGAGGAAAATTGGCGGCTGCTCTGACTGGTGGGTAACCGATGCAACGCGTGTCCTTTGACGGACGTTTTCTAGGCTATACAATCCTTACCGGCACTGTACCGGGTCAAATTGTAGTGCTAGTCTGGTGAGTCAGGTCGTATCCTCAGGGAAATGAAGGCATAATTCAAAGTGTGGTTAAACACCAAGAAGCTATTATTAACTCGATCTAAGTCGCAGTTTTTACCATTTTCCTCGGGTTAGATAGTTAGATTGTTAGTAAAGCAGTAAATAAATAAATAAATATAAAAATAGATAATATATATATTTTGGATCTAGCCAAGAATACTTTATCGAATCAATATCTTTTGTAGTGAAATTGAATGAGATGGATCTTTTCCTTGATGCAAGGAGGTCAATTATGTATGAACCGGTGTACTCTAAACTAGACAACTCATCTTTACACGGCGTATGAAATTGTCATATGTCTAGTCCTCTCGTCCAATGTCATCTTAAGCATGGGTCACTCCCGTTTTGTCATACGGCCGCTTTTAAGATATCAATTAAACAGTGATTTAACGTAATAATATCGTGAGCACAATTTTAATAAGATTTATCTCTCCCAAGACAAATCTGCCCCCGGGTAGGAAATCGGATTCCGTTGTCACATTTTCACTCGGCCAATTTTACCCTCCGGTCTTTCTATTACGATCTCGTATTCTAATCGCGAGTTGTCAATTCATTAGATTACGTTTCTAGTAAAAATCGAGTGGCTAATTCAATTTTTACTTTCATTAAGTGCAAATAGAAAAAGATTCATTATAATTGGTTTTAATCATTATTACCAGAGTCGATCATCCATTTTACCAAAAAGATTAACTAATTCAGATTCACATCTTGGCTCGATATATTTTTAGCTTAACATAATTAACATATATAATATATAAATAGAAATAGAAATAGTAAACATAATAATATTAGAATATATTACCGATTACAATCTACTTTGAATCGAAATTAAGTTTCAACCGGATGTAGTATAACAAAGCTTCGATTTTAACAATCTTCGATAATTATTCCGCCATTACAACGATGATTATAACTACTTTATTTATATATATAAAACAATATATATACATACATAGACATATATGTATAAATAAGGCCCCAAAAATAAAAATAAAAGAAGAAGAGAAAAGAGAGGAGATATATATCTAACATATATATATATATATATATATATATATATATATATATATATATATATATATATATATATATATATATATATATATATGATCTAAAAATAAAAAGAAGAACAAGAAGATGGACGAGAAGAAGGAAATGGGAAAGAAGAGGGGGAAAGAAAGAAAGGGGGGGGCTTTTATTATTCTAATTTAGCATGTATATATAGGCTACAAAAGGGAGGGGGCCGGACTGGGCCGGGTAAGGGCCGGACCGGGCCGGGCTAATGATTGCATTCATCCCCCTTAATTATCCAATTTTCGGATATAATTTTATATTTTGAAATAAAACTTCTAAAATTCATATCTTGAGTTCTAGATCTCCAAATGACATGATTCAAGAGGCATTGGAAAGCACGTTGAATGATCTACAACTTTCATGAAGGACTCTTCTTCAGAAAATGTCTTTTTGATGGGCCATTCGTTCGTCGAAGATATTTCTCGATTTCCACTAAATCGAATCGATTGACCACTTGACCACTTGACTTAGTGACACTCTCGTATAACCTTCATAAGATATGATCATGACTTCAAAAATAAATGTCGTTACTCGGGGTCTTGGTTTATCATAAATCTGCAATAAAAATACCACAAATACCCGTGTAAATCTGACACGACACTCCGGTTACTAAACCGGTACAAAACATATAAAAACTTATAAAAATACGATAATTTATATAATAACCACTATTTATATATTTGGATAAAATTAAGTAATTATTGACCTAAATTGGTACAATAATGCTCAAAGTGGTATCAATATTGGGGTAAAATGTCGTAATAATGATCATTAATTTGTCTCTCATCACAACTCTCCACTTAGCTTTTGGTCGTCCTCGAGCAAAACAAGCGATAAAATAAAATGAATGAGAGATAAATTCATGAAGATATAAGATATAAGGGACAACCGATGTCTTTGCAACCATTAGAATTACAACCAGGCGTTAACCTCAATATAAATGTATAACAGAGTGTGTGTGTGTGACAAGCCTTTTCAATTTCCACTATCCGCTCTTGAATAATTCAAGCAAACACACAAATATCCATTCAGACAGTCCTAATGACTTTCCTAGGTATAAGCAGTAACATTTCCACACAAAGTCCTTCCGTGTACTTATTAGGATAATCCCTAAAGCATATCATTCAGTTTATACTGGGGATAGTTAGAAGATAACTAAGTTTTCAACCATATTTCCATATTGTCATCTTTTTTTTTTGTTTTTTTTTTCACATTTGTAGCATATGCCCTCATTCCCAGCAATAGGACGTTTCGTGATAACACCCTAGCTGGACTACTATCATCAGACAGTCGGGAGCTTTTAAACCTCATAGTGATATATGACGTTTCGTGATAACGCCCTACTGCACTCAAATCATTGGTAGCTACAACCGACATATAGATAGTTCATCTTAATTTGGTATTCTTTTTCAACTTATATCCTTCCTATCACATTCAAACCTTCAGATATTTACAGTACACATTCAAAAGTTAGGTACTAAGTTACTGCTATTATCTCTAAGATAAACCACTAGGATACTGAATGGATACAGTTTAAAATTTTCCACTTCAATATCAAAGGCTTTACGTGAAGGAATTCATGTTACACAAATATATTTGGAATTACAATGCACTTACGGTTCACGTTGGTTATACACATCCAAATTGATCATTATATCTTCAAATCCATGAAATATATACCTTATTCAATTTATTTTAATCAACTAAATAATGCTCGAAAAAAATCGAAAACTAAGGGATTTATTGATACAAAATAAACATTAATTCCATTGCTAGACCAACGAATCCACTCCCCACTTACGAACTTACATTGTCCTCAATGTAAAGTGAGTGTAAATAAGTTTTTGGGAAAGCAATGGTGCACTAAAACAAGTCAAAACAAATACTCGGATGATATTAAAGGGTGGGTGGGTGGGTTAAAGTTTTGACCATTGTGTGTGCAAATAAAATAAAAGTGTGTGGAGTGTGACAGTGTAATGCAAAAGGGTAGATAAACACACCACATAAACTTTTATTGATTTAAAACACACAATATTCCACAGTAGTTGAACTAATACATGTCACACATTATTTGAAATTTAAAACAGACTAGATCATGATATGAAATATGTGACAAAGTATTAACTCTAAGTCTTTTATACCCAGATCCTCAAGGGTTATTTCAAATCGTTCTAACAACCTAAGTCCAAGAAATGACGCATTTGAATTTTTCTCTTTTTTCTCCATCGGGATTTTCGGATAACCACCTAATCATTCCCTTTTTTAATGACATTCAAACATTCATCCTAAGACTTGGTGAAACAAAATGAAAATCAATCCTAAGTATTAGCAAAGTATCATCCAAAGTATGAGTAATTATTATATTTAACATTTTTATGGTCGCCTCCCGGTAGCGCTTTTTTGTTAACGTCGTTTGCTCGACAAACTTAAACAACTAATATAATATACTAAACTAAATGGGATACTTCTAACAATTACTCACCAAATCATGTAACAATTAAGCACACGAATCAACTAGAAATAAATGCTTAATGAGTAAATAGGAAGGATAGTACCCGTGATTTCACTATATTTATAGTCTATAGCTAGACTTTTCCTTGCTTCAGTTTTTAATGCACAGGTGGTGGGTCATCCTCATGCACCACATCCTTCTTCAATACCGGTTTCCAACAGAGGTTAGACAATTTCCACCAATCCAAACGATTCTTAACCTTTTCCTTTGATTTTCGAGCCTTCGGTTTGTGAGCTTTTACATTATTGCTGAAGTCATCTTCTTCAGTTACCTGCGTGTTAGTACGATCCACAACAAGGGGACACAAAGTGTCCATACAAGAACAAGATTCTAGTGTAGTGCATGGATATTTCAATGAATTGTAAATGTTAAAGACAACACGCTCATCATTCATTCCCACACTAAGCTCTCCCTTATAAACATCGATGAAAGGGCTATTAATTGTTAAGTGCCGAAAAGTGTCAAAAAAATGTGCATACTTCTTATCCAACTTCATCTCTTTGATTTCCTTTTTCGTGGAATGGGGGAGTAATTCAAGATCAATTAAAGTAGGGTTAGAATGTATACCTCCCTTATCCTTGTCGTTAAACGAAGATGGTAAAGCTTCTGGAATGATTGTGCCTTTTGAGGACACTGTGTGTCATCATTCATGCACTTTTCTTCAAAATATGCACTTGGATATGGTGTTTGCCTCTATCGAGATTGAACCGAGGTGAATTTGGGTTAAGCGGATAAGGTTCGGTTTGAATTGGCCTTTCCAAACTTGATTCATTCTCAACATGATCATTGGTCAAGGTCCTACTTATTCTTGGATTTTTCAATATTCTAAGAACCTTGACCCATTCCTCATTCTCACTTTCAGTTCAATATATCTGCTTTGTCTTAGGAAATCTTCAATAATGTCCTCTTCCTCTTTGGTGAATTCAGGTTCATCTTTAGATTCCACATTCTTTTCAAATTTACCATCTAAATCATCCTCTACTTCATTATTTCCGACGTTTTCTAATCCATTACTTCCACAGATCCTTCCACTTCACAATAATGACATTTACCCCACTCGATCTCTTTCAGTATTACTTGGTAGTCCTCCTGGGGGTTTACTGTTTTTACGTTCTCCTTCTCTACTCAAATAATATTCCATATTCCTTACTGATGCTTCTATAATTCTCATTCTGGTATCATGTCCACTTATAGATGTTTTCAACGTACTCATATCCTTAGTGACTGTACCTATAGAAGTCATCATGGTTTCCATATTTTGAGCTTGAGTAGACATCACACCCATCATATTTTCCATTAATTTCTCCTATTTATCACCTCCTTCAGGTTGAGTTGAACTTTGGGTGACTGGTATGCTTTGAGTGGTATGTTGTGGATATGGTCTAGGCAATGATTGTAGGTTCTGATTCGAGGTATCTCCTTGATAAACTTGATTAGTATATGGATTCTTATATTGAACTGGATACGGTGGTTGTCCTTGCTTACTAGGGTTTTCAGACCAACGAAAAGTAGGGTGATCTCTTCTAATAGCATTAAAAGAGTTTAAATATGCATCGTTCAAATTCCTATGCTGTTGCAAAAAACTCGCCTTTTCCCTTGAATATCCTTTTGGTTCTTCCATCCTTAATGACACATTATCATGACTTGAGTATTCATTCGATATGATATTTTCTCGAGTTTATCGCTTTCTCGGCTAATAAGCCGTCAAATTTCCTACTCAAATTCTCCAAGTGTGCTAGGACTTCAGATTCGATGTACATTCTCCCGCAAATGCTACTTTTCTTGTGTTAGAACCGGTTTCCCACATTCTGTTATTTTTGGAAATCGTTACATATAGCATCGTAAACTATTTGGGCTTCACTCATCATTAACGAACCACCGCATGCATGATCTACATCTGCACGTGAGTCTTTCCTTAATTTACGACAGAAAAGTTGGATTTGCATTTCTAAGGAATAACCATGATCGGGACAAGCTCTTAGTAGCTTTTTAAATCTTTCCCACGCATTCCCAAACGCTTCATCGATCCTTGTCTAAAGTTAGCAATCTCGACTATTAATTCCAATTTTTCTACCAGGAGTAAAATATCGCTTTGAACTCGGTTTGAATATCCTCCAACCTAGTCAATGAATGATGTGGAAGTGACAGAAACCAATCTCGTGCTCTTCCTTTTAAAGAAAAAGGAAACATAGACATCCTCGTTAATTCCCGATGAGCACCATGACTTTTGGCTGTATTACACAATTCTTCGAAAAGATAGAGATGATGATGTGGATCCTCATCATCCTCTCCTAAAAATTGGGCTCTTGTGTCAATTAAACAAAAAAGATGAGATTTTATTTCGAAATTATTTGCTCCTCTATTGGGTAAACGAATTGGATTATAAATCTGGTACCTTCTTACGGTCTGATCACATATAGGTCTCGGGTTAGGCTGGTTTCGACGAGTATGCTTATTCCGCTTCTGATTATTTCTATTATTCTAATTCTGGTTATTAGGTTGAGGTAAATTCTGATTAAGGTTTTGGTCATGCCCTTGAGCATGAGCAATCCCTTGTTCAGGTGTTTCACCAACGGTTTCGACCATTTTCGTAACTCGATTTGACAATTCTTGTGGAATAGAAAATATCGAATAGAAAATAACACAAAATCGATAAAAAAAACCACATTTTTTTCTTCTCTCGGTAATTACCGAATCCACTCGGTATTTACCGAGTGTAATTTTTTTTTTCGAAATTGGTATCTTACCAATAGGTAGGTACCAAAAAAAAAAAAATAATAACGAACCGCGTTTACTTTCTACTATCGAAAATAGAAAATAACTCGAAATTGGTAGAAGAAGAAAATTGGTAACTAAAAGAAGGTAGATACCAACGGAAAACAAAAATAGAAATGTGATAAGAAGAGTGTTGACTTATCCTCGAGAATTTTGAGCTAATACAAGTAGTAACCATAGACACAATGAATTAGCGTCGTTTCCCCGCAACGGCGCCGTAAAGTCGACGGACGCTTTTCTAGGCTATACAATCCTTACCGGCAAAGTGTACCGGGTCAAATTGTAGTGCTAGTCCGGTGAGTCAGTCGTATCCTCGTGGAAATGAAGGCATAATTCAAAGTGTGGTTAAACACCAAGAAGCTATTATTAACTCGATCTAAGTCGCAGCTTTTACCATTTTCCTCGGGTTAGATAGTTAGATTGTTAGTAAAGCAAGAAATAAATATATAAATATAAAAATAGATAATATATATATTTTTGGATCTAGCCAAGAATAATTTATCAATCAATATCTTTTGTAGTGAAAATTGAATGAGATGCAGATCTTTTCCTTGATGCAAGGAGGTCAATTATGTATGAACCGGTGTACTCCTAAACAAGACAACTCATCCTTACACGAAGCGTATGAAATTGTCATATGTCTAGTCCTCTGTCCAATGTCATCTTAAGCATGGGTCACTCCCGTTTTGTCATACGGCCGCTTTAAGATATCAATTAAAAGGGTGATTTAACGTAATAATATCGTGAGCACAATTTTAATAAGATTTATCTCTCCCAAGACAAATCGCCCGGGTAGGAAATCGGATTCCGTTGTCACATTTTCACTCGCCAATTTTATCCTCCGGTCTTTCTATTACGATCTCGTATTCTAATCGCGAGTTGTCAATTCATTAGATTACGTTTCTAGTAAAAATCGAGTGGCTAATTCAATTTTACTTTCATTAAGTGCAAATAGAAAAGATTCATTATAATTGGTTTTAATCATTATTACCAGAGTCGATCATCCATTTTACCAAAAAGATTAACTAATTCGATTCACATCTTGGCTAGATATATTTTTAGCTTAACATAATTAACATATATAATATATAAATAGAAATAGAAATAGTAAACATAATAATATTAGAATATATTACCGATTACAACTGCTGAATCGGGGTCGTTTCCACCGGATGTAGTATAACAAAGTTTCGATTTTAACAATCTTCGATAATTATTCCGCCATTACAACTAACTACTTTATTTATATATATAAAAACATATATATACATACATAGACATATGTATATATAAGGCCCCCAAAAATAAAAATAAAAGAAGAAGAGAAAAGAGAGAGAGATATATATCTAACATATATATACATATATATAGAAATATATATATATATATATATATATATATATATATATATGATCTAAAAATAAAAAGAAGAAGAAGAAGATGGACGAGAAGAAGGAAATGGGAAAGAAGAGGGGGAAAGAAAGAAAGGGGGGATTTATTATTCTAATTTAGCATGTATATATAGGCTACAAAAGGGAGGAGGCCGGACTGGGCCGGGTAAGAGCCGGACCGGGCCGGGCTAATGATTGCATTCATCCCCCTTAATTATCCAATTTTCGGATATAATTTTATATTTTGAAATAAAACTTCTAAAATTTATATCTTGAGTTCTAGATCTCCAAATGACATGATTCAAGAGGCATTGGAAAGCTCGTTGAATGATCTACAACTTTCACGAATCGATTGGCCACTTGACCACTTGACTTAGTGACACTCTCGTATAACCTTCATAAGATATGATCATGACTTCAAAAATAAATGTCGTTACTCGGGTCTTGGTTTATCATAAATCGCAATAAAAATACCACAAATACCCGTGTAAATCGACATTTACACTCCGGTTACTAAACCGGTACAAAACTTATAAAAACTTATAAAAATACGATAATTTATATAATAACCACTATTTATATATTTGGATAAAATTAAGTAATTATTGACTTAAATTGGTACAATAATGCTCAAAGTGGTATCAATATTGGGGTAAAATGTCGTAATAATGATCATTAATTTGTCTCTCATCATCCTTCATGAGTCACCGAAGGGTCTAATCTTAATTCTGACGCACAAAAACCGATAAAGCCTAGCTCAATAAACCGGGGGATATGCCCAATTAATCGCGGTCAACTTTTCTCCAGATTTTCTAATCTCCCATTCTGCACACCTTACATTAACTTGCTACTCAATCCCGACCTCAAATAACTAGTTCTTACTCCTTCTTTTGTTATTTCCGACTCGATCCTAACCTACTTCACTAGAATCCACGAGTAAAAAAAACCTTCCCAACATCCATAGGTTTCAAGCCTAAGGTGCGGTAGGATGAAAAAAAGCTCGTCGTTTCATCCAGTTACTTTTATTGACTAATTTCCTAATTAAGGGTTCAAGAGATAGTTTTTAGTTTTTAGTTGCCATCTCGAATTTCTTCAGATCCTCACCCATTCAGGGGTTGGGGCTTTAACTCGCCAAACCTCTAATCTCGGGGTCTTAACCATCGTAGAACACTTCTGAGCTCTTCTCCTGGCACGCTTTTCCCTTTTTTCTCATGCACTAGGTCTTCCCCTGCTTCGAGATTTAACCCTGACGTCTAGGGATTCCACATTTTCCACTTTATGCTCTTCTTCACTATGCCTAATAGAAGAACCGACTTCCGTGAGCGTCTTGTTGTGGCCCTTTTCATCATTTTCTCTAAGCAATACTCTCATAAACTCATGCTCACAGATTTCTACAAGTCCCTCTCGATGCTTAGGCATCTCCTCTTCTATCTCCACAATTTTCCATCTCTAGAACCATAAGTCATCATGCAGCGTTCAGTCCTATTTTCTAGGGGCTCGAGGATCTTGACGGTTACAACATCATTATTGGTCCTAAGAGTTATCTCCCAATATCGAAATCCATGATCGCCCGGCTGGTCACTAAAAAAGGTCTTTCTAATAAAACTGGGGCACTAGGATCTTCCGGTACGTCTAAGACTGTGAAATCTATCGAGAATGTGAATCCTCCCACCTTAATTGTGCAATTCTCTAGCAGACCGGCAGGCATATCTCTGGTACAATCAACAAAGGTCATGGACCGGGTTTGGTCCATGGCTACCTGAATCTTAAATTTTTGACAGAGGGAGAAATGAAGAATATTGCAACTCGAACTGGAGTCGCAGAGTCCTAATACTACTGATACACCATTGATTGAGATCGGGAGTCGAAACTGATTGCGGGTCAAGTAATAAAAATAACTCGATGCCTAAATAACCAACTAGCAAGTGAACTAGATTCAATCGCAGCATAGCTAGATAGAGTCGAGGTCGATCCCACAGGGAATCAAATTGTGGATCCTAAAGTTTAAATAACCAATTTATTTATTTTGTTTAACAACGGTGGTCTACGACCAACAAGGGTACTAGAAAAGAATCACAAACTCAGACATATAGAGAAATAACGTAATTAACCTCCCAATTATAGTCTTTATCGTTTGGACCTAAAAAATTTATATAATAAACAAGACTTATTAACTATCAATCTGTTTGTATCTATTTCATATTGGCTACGGGAGTCATCCTCTTAAACATGACTTAGCACCCGTTAGGTCGCTAGATCACTGTGCTACATTACGCGACTTCTCCTTTTAATGCCTCCGTCTCATATAACTCACACGCTTACGACACTAAGGATGCCGATATTAATCGCACACCTCGTCTAGGCAACATTCCTATGGTTAGGCGTACTTATACTTCCTAAACGATTACTCAAGCTTTTAGTCAACTAGCAATTACCAAGTTATAGTCTCATGCTAATCTCGACGTCGTATAATCATCAGTGCGTGCAATTCCCGAATATAAACCTACCTAGATAACACTGAACGTCCGTGAAGAGCAATTCATAAGCCTACCTAAGAGTTTTATATTGGTATTTCCTTTTTACACGTTTTAATTAAACTAAGCGAGTAACGTAGCCATAGCCATACCTACTAAGATGATACATTCAATTGGGTTAACCTAACCATAAAGACGCGGGCTTAATTAACAGATGAATGGGGCTCGGTCGACCCGAATGCAAGGGCTCGGTCGACCGAATGTTGACACTCGGTCCCCTGAACAATTCTGTCCCAGATTACATCCCCGAACGTATATCTTAGCGTTTCTCATACAATACGGATTAAAACAGCAATTCGTCAAGCTATTATATAAATAGATCTAGATACACGGTAATCAAACAACGTAAATTCATACATAGATATTAGGTAGAGGACGTAGGGTATGTGATCCTCATAGAAAAGGCATCGCCACCTCCCTAACGTCATAGCCTAGATCTACATCATCTAACTATGAATAATCAACTCAAACGATAAAACCATAATTAGGGAAATTAATTACGGAAAATAAAGAAGACAAGAAAATAAACAAGGGCTTACATATTGAAAACCCTAGAAATCTTCAATCCTACTCTCTATGATTGCTGTATTGTTGTATATGAGTTGTTGGTGTGGTATATCAAAATTACTAAGGACATAGTGTTTATATAGAGTACTGGCCGACCTTGGAAAACCGACTTAAACTCGGAATTACTAAACCCTAGCCGCCTCAATAATGTGTCGGACTTTCTGCCGGGCTTGTGGGCGCTCGGTCGACCGAATGGGCATGCTCGATCGACCGAGTGTCTTCATTCGGTTGGGCTTCTTTTTTCCTTTGTCTTCTGGGCCTCTTTGCATAAATCGCCTCAATTCTATTAAATCTTCTCCGAAGTTTATCCATTCTGCTCCCGAAATAGCTCACTGCAAACATTGCATAAAATACGGTTTGTAATATCAAATAATATACTAAAACATCAAAATAAATAATAATGACTCGTAACTCAGTACATATGTAAATTAAGCATATTACGACTTATTATTACTCTATTAAAGCTCTTTTAAACTAGAATCGGGGATAAAGATCATAGAATAATGGGCACAAAATGACCGTTATCAACTACCCCCCACTTAGCATTTGATCGTCCCGATCAAAGTATCAATAAGTTATTCCCCATACAATCACTTTCCAATGGTCACACTATACTAACGCAAGAAACTTGAATCAACTCATACCATTTATGCTCATAAGATATTCATTATCCACTACTCGTCATGAATCGAAGTGATGTGTGCATGTGCATTAGTTTTATATAATTGTGGCAAGATTAGAGTTTTTGCCAACTTCGTAGTGTTCACCTACCAACATCAGTATTCTCACTTCTTAAGCCTCTCAATGGTTAAAGCACTAGAACAATAAGCAAGAGCGTATCTATAGGGATTTTGGACTTGGAGACCGAGTACTACTCAGCCTCTAAAACTTGAATTTTTCGTCAATTCTTCATATTTTTCGATTACTACCAATCTCAAGGAAGAAAACTTTTTAGAGTATCCCCCTATCTTAGATCAAGCATAGCATCAAATATCACCACAAGCGTGGGGCTACTTTGGTAATGTTACTACAAGCCCAGTGTTTAACATTTTGTTAAAACACAGGTACGTCTCAAGCTTATTACTCCGCTTTGATGGCTAGAATTTAGGAATACATCAGACGATAAATATCAACACTAGGTCAGTATAACCAATCATCTACGCAATGTACACAGAATTCTTTCATTTTTTTTATCATAAGCGCGGTATTTGTCGATTAATCTATTTGAGTAATTGAATAATAAATAACTACTCGCAACATATAGTATGAATATCATTAAGTTTACTAGCAATATTGATCGGGGTCAATCAGGTTATAATATGCTTGACCACCATAAACCAATACTAGCAAGAGGACTAGGCCCATCGTAGTATAGCTATAGTGAATCAAGGTCGATCCCACAGGGAACCAATTATGGATCATCTTATATACAAACAATTAATTAAACATGTCAAGGACATAGAGGCGGTCTACGACCAACATAAGACAAGAAAGGTAAAGACACGACTCGACACAACGTAATTAACCTCCCCAATTATAGTCTTTATCGTTTGGACCTAGATAATTTATATAATAAACTGAACTTATTAACTGTCAATCCGTTTGTATCTATCTTAGATTGGCTATGGGAGTCATCCTCTTTAACTTGACTTAGCACCGGTTAGGTTGCTAGATCACTGTGCTACATTACGTGACTTCACCTTTTGGGTATCCATCTCATATAACTTGCACGCTTACGACACTAAGGATGCCGATATTAATCGTACACCTCGTCTAGGCAACATTCCTATGGTTAGGCGTACTTCCTAAACGATTACTCAAGCTCTCGTCCAACTAGCAATTACCAAGTTATAGTCTCATGCTAATCTACGACGTATGTATAATCAGGTGCTAGCAATCCCCAACTATAAACCTACCTAGATAACGCTGAACGTCCGTGAAGAGCAATTCATAAGCCTACCTAAGAGTTTTATGTTGGTATTTCCTTCTTACACATTTTAATTAAATTAAGCGAGTAACGTAGCCATAGCCATACCTACTGAGATAATAAATTCAACTAGGTTAACCTAACCATAAAGACGTGGCGTAATTAACAGATGACAGGGACTTGGTCGACCGAGTGAATAGGCTCGGTCGACCGAATGAACTTATTCGGTCACCCGAATCGATTTCGTCCCCAGATTACATCTTAGAATATATCTCTCAAATGTTTCATCATACTGAGCAGTTAAGCGATGGTTCGCACGATATTCATATAAACTAGCATAGATACGCATTAATTAAATCAAGTAGATTCATGAATAAATACTAAGTGTATGACGTAGATTATGAGATCCTCATAGACAAGGAGTCGCCACATCCCTAACGTCATAGCCTAGATCTACATCATCTAGCTATGATTAACTAATTC
Organism: Gentiana macrophylla; assembly: GCA_026214975.1. Taxonomy (NCBI): domain Eukaryota; kingdom Viridiplantae; phylum Streptophyta; class Magnoliopsida; order Gentianales; family Gentianaceae; genus Gentiana; species Gentiana macrophylla. The sequence goes on from CM047813.1 coordinate 53,098,192, forward strand.
AAACGATAAAGCATAATTGGGAGGGATTAATTACTTCAAATAAAAGAAACAGAAAATAAGGGCTTACATATTTGCAGCCTCCAAATTCTGAAAAACCTTCAAATTATTTATGCTACATTGTATCAAAGTTGTATTATGAATTATGTGATGAATGATTCAAGGTATATTCTACAAATTTCGTAGCTGCTGCTTATATAGGAGTTTCTGCCGACTTATGAAGGATCTAGAAGGTAAATACGAAAAAATCCGATAACCGACCGAAAAACCCAACTCGGTCAACCGAAGCTCCCCACTCGGTCAACCGAAGCTATAGGCTCGGTCGACCGAACCTAACTTTGCACATGTTAATCGTTTTTCTCGTCTATCTTGCTCCCCAATGCACGCTTGCGTGTTGATCTGATTAATCTTTCATTTAATGCTCCGATTTTCTTCCTCTATTATCTTGAGACCATTGATTGAATGACATTAATCCTCTCGATTTGTCGTGATCTGCAAAATCAGCATTTATCGCACAATAAATCGGTCTTTTAATAATAAAGACAGCTAAATACCAAATATCATATTAATAATCACTTAACATTAAATAATAAATATAAACGAGTGATTTAATATGAAATATACATTATTAATCTCGATTTAAGGTCAATGTTGATGACTTTTACGGGTATAATTTGACCGTCATCAAATATATCGCAAAAGTATAAAGTGATCACGTACTCACGAAACATGGTTCCTTCCTTATTAAATACAATATCCGGAACACTCAAAAGTAAATGTGATTCTAAGTTTAAAAGTTTAAATTTTACTCATTTAATTTATTATTTGATATATGGAAGCTTATGTGAGCTAAGTGACTTGTACCCCCCACTTAAACGATGCATTGTCCTTAATGTATAACAATAAAAAGTAAGAACATGAACTTAGCTCTGGATAAGCGCGGAAGTGGAACAAGTCTTGTGAACTTCGGCAAATTTCTAACAGATAAAACAAAGGGCGATTTGCAAGGAAGAAGAATAACCATTGCAACACACATCTTAAACAAAACTCAAAACTCAATTATGGTGGTTAGTCCAAGAAAAGTAGTAATCATATAAAAAAGGGACCGTAAAAGGGATAAAAATTCCTTAAACATCTTATTTTTAAGTCCACAATTAATGATTTCATTGAAACACAACACATAGATCCAACACATTACATATGGGAGAATTACTCCTTAAGGAAATAGTAAGACACTTAAGATAGACTCTAAATAACATGACTCGATTTACCAGTAGACATGAGTCAAAATAAAAAAAAGCATACTAATAATAGGAAATACAAAGACATTATAAAAAATGCTTAATCCCAAAACCGAGGGTTATTGGGATCATAAGACTCGAGTTCGGATCGAGCGAGGCTAAAGGTAGATGGCTAGGACCGGCTTCATCGATGTTATGACCAAAATCTTGAAATGGAGCTTCATCTTCATCCGGGCCCCCAGCTTGGGCTTGATCATGGGCATGGCCAAGAGGTGGTGGCACAAAGTCTAAAGATAGTATAGGCATAGGTTCCACGTAGGAATCACTACCTAGCAAGGGACACTCTGCTTTCTCACGGAACGTAGTAACCAATGAACCATAGGGCAACATGTGGCGAGGCTTAAGAGCATCTTCCGTCATCTCATTCCGCATTAGTGCCCCAACATTCACTGGCCATCCCATGCACAACCAGTACAGCAGTGCATGTGCATAACAGACTGTGGACACGTGCTTGGCCGGGAAGAGGTTAGAACGAATAAGCCTATGGAGGCACTTATTCTCCCATCTCCGGAAATCAGGTTCCGCAAATGTTCGAGCAAAATCTCCGATTGTCCACTGTTACCAAGAAAAGCTCCCACATCTTCTAACCAAGCATCCAAACCATCAAAGACCACTGTATACTCGGGTCCCTCCTCCGGGGTATCAAGACCAAAATAACTATTAAGCGTCCCCGGAGAAATAACTATCGACTTTCCACGAACCTGAACAATATTGGTGTAGGGGTGTACACGTAAGTAAGCATAAAATTCCCTTACCAAATAAACATTGACTCGGCCAGGAGGCGCAACAACATCCTGCCACTGATATTGCTTCACCAGAGAAAATAGCTCGGGACCACAATTGGTCACATCCAACCCGCGTGCCCTATGCACCGGAGCACTTGTGAAATAATTCCTATATGCGGAATATACGTCACGACTAGCAAATTGTGGCACCCCGTTGATTAAGGGTACATCATCTCCGACTACAATGAACTGAGCAGCTTGGTGGCATCCTGATAGAAATCGATCACAGCAGCAGAAGACAGAGGGGCTCTCGGTCGACCGAGAGTGGAGGCTCGGTTGACCGAGAAAAATGGTTCGGTCGACCGAACGGTCGGACGATCGGTGTCTTTCCTGTATCCTCTACAGTGATGATTTTGGCCGATCAGAAAGACGGTTAGAAAAGCTTTCGATGATTCAGAATATGAAAAGTGTGTAAATGGTGGCAAAAGCTTGGGTTGACACTGTGTTTGCCATTTAACTCTTACAAAGGTTGGGTTGTAAGGTGGAAATGGAAGGTTGGTGGTGGAGATAGTGGTGGAAGAGAAATGAGAATAAGAAGAAGGTAATAATGGTTTAGAAAAATTTGTTGTGGAAAATTGGGAAGAGCATGAGTGGATTAAATAGGAAGTAATGGGGAAAGGAAAAATTTGAATTGTGAAAGATGATTGGTTGGTGGAAAAAGTTGGGGATTGATGAGTTGGAAAGTTGAATTGGGAAATTAAATGAATGGGGAAGAGTAAAAGGTACAAGGTGAATTGTTAGGTGAGATATTGGGATATGTAGAATTAAATGGTGTTTGACCACTCGATTTTGACACACACGAAATTTGCATAAAATATATCACATAGCCATATCAAAATCATCATGTTACACTTTCACTTTCATAATCCTTATCACAAAAAAATATTCCAACTATTTAATCAACCATCATGAACATTTTATTTCTATCTCAATATCCTCATTCTTTCCATATACATTTATTAAACAATATCGGCCCTTAGCATCTTTAAATAATAAAACATAACAATTTATTTCCATAATCAATTTATTTTACAATGACTCGTCTACTAAACTCTAATTCACGTTAAAACGACTCGAGTAAAAAAAAAGATTCTTGCACATCCTTAACTTAACAGTCATTGGAACACGGCAAAAATAAAAAATAAAAAACTCTTATCGGCTAACGTTACTTTTATTGACTCTAATAAAAGAAAATAAAAATAAATAAACTATGAAATTTAAAAAAAAAATAGAGATAGTTATACATTTTAAGTCTATAGCTCGACTTCCCAAAAAAAAAATATCACTCTCTAAGGATTGTTCTTGACTTGCCAGGTCTTCACCCGACTAGCCTTCACCGAAAACGTCTTGCCATTTCTTTGCACGAGTGCCTTTCCGTGGGATGTGCGTCTGACGAAAAGACAGTCGAACTGTCCATCTAAACAGGCACCGACTTTCGGGATCGTTTCAGACTTTGATGAGCTTTCTTGAAACGAACTCTACGAGTTCTTCGCTTGAATTTCCTCCTCCTATCCTTAGGTTTTGAGATATGCGAGGCTTCAGCATCATTATTATTAAAAACAGGCGCAGGCTGAGCAGCTCTATCTCGGCTTAGGATTGTCAGGATCACTTTGTCATCTCTATCTTCAACATTGTCATCATCACACTCCTCTGGGCTTGGGATCAAATCCGGTTTAGAACCAACGACTTCTATAATATTAACACTTACCGGAATAGGGAACTCAGGATTCATTATCCCAAAAGTCTCAGAACCCTTAGCATCAAACAATGTTATCTCATGCCTAGTCATACGAATGAGGGCTCTAGAGGTGTTAATAAAGGACCTACCCAAGATGATTGGGCTATACGGATGCTCCTCTATGTCCATCACAACCAAATCTATCTTAAACCGAAGTTGTCCGATACCAATGATCATGTTATTCATTCTTCCAGACATGATGGTTCTAGTACTATCCGCGAACCTAACTTTCAGCGGGGTGTTCGTGGGAGTCAGAATCATATTCCTCTCACAAAGGCTCTTAGGGAAAATGTTTAAGCTTGATCCAGAGTCAATTAAAGCTAATCCCAAGTGTGCTTGTTCTAGGGTAACATCTACAATGAATGCCTCAGGGTCACCTAACTTTGGCATTAACCGAGATTCATCTCCAACATATTTTTCCTCTTTAGCACAGATGACTATAGGTCGTTCTATATCTATGCTACTCTCAGAACCAGACTCTATCTCTGACATGTAGTCCATATAATCAATATCTGAATCCGAATCCGAAGAAATCTCTTCGGGATTTAAAGCACACATACCTCTTTTTACATAAGCTTCGCTAGTTTCATTTGACTTTCTGGCTTCCTGAATTCGTTCATTCATTTTTGCTATTCTCTCTTTTAGCTTTTGCGTCATCGGCTTCATTGGTGTTGTCTTAGTTCTTAAAATGTTAACTTCCTGTTATTTAGCCTTGGAAAATTGCTTTGATGACATATTGCTTATCACGAACAGTCTTACTTGAGTGACTCAATTCTGATTATCTGCAACACGAGAAAAACAACAAACGGTTAGTAAACTAACAGTCGGTACGATTGCTCATACTACTGCTAGACTTACAACCTACTGACGGGGAAAGACAGAAACAAAGGGAAAACAACACTATCAGGAAAAATTAAGCATGAAAATGGGCTCGGTCGACCGAGTGAATGCATTCGGTCGACCTAACAAATAGGTTCGGTCGCCCGAGACCTTCTCTCCGCTTTCCTGCTTCAATTTCTTGCTAGCAGACATATGCAGCTACTCTAGAAGACTCTAAAGACAGAAATAAAAATTTGAAAACAGAAAAATGAAATAATTAAATAAACATATTTAAACAAAAATTGGACCATTGATTCCCCGGCAACGGCGCCAAAAACTTGATTGCTGGTCAAGTTATAAAAATAACTCGATGCCTAATTAACCAACTAGCAAGTGAACTAGATTCAATCGCAGCATAGCTAGATAGAGTCGAGGTCGAAACCACAGGGAATCAAATTGTGGATCCTAAAGTTTAAATAACCAATTTATTTATTTCGTTTAACAACGGTGGTCTACGACCAACAAGGGTACTAGAAAAGAATCACAAACTCAGACATATAGACAAATAACGTAATTAACCTCCCAATTATAGTCTTTATCATTTGGACCTAAACAATTTATATAATAAACAAGACTTATTAACTATCAATCCGTTTGTATCTATTTCGTATTGGCTACGGGAGTCATCCTCTTAAACTTGACTTAGCACCCGTTAGGTCTCTAGATCACTGTGCTACATTACGTGACTTTGCCTTTTAATGCCTCCGTCTCATATAACTCACACGCTTACGACACTAAGGATGCCGATATTAATCGCATACCTCGTCTAGGCAACATTCCTATGGTTAGGCGTACTTATACTTCCTAAACGATTACTCAAGCTTTCGTCCAACTAGCAATTACCAAGTAATAGTCTCATGCTAATCTACGACGTACGTATAATCAGGTGCGTGCAATTCCCGAATATAAACCTACCTAGATAACGCAGAACGTCCGTGAAGAGCAATTCATAAGCCTACCTAAGAGTTTTATATTGGTATTTCCTTTTTACATGTTTTAATTAAACTAAGCGAGTAGCGTAGCCATAGCCATACCTACTAAGATGATACATTCAATTGGGTTAACATAACCATAAAGACGTGGCTTAATTAACAGGATGAATGGGGCTCGGTCGACCGAATGCAAGGGCTCGGTCGACCGAATGTTGACACTCGGTCACCTGAACAATTCTGTCCCAGATTACATCCCCGAACGTATATCTTAGCATTTCTCGTACAATACGGATTAAAACAGCAATTCGTCAAGCTATTATATAAATAGATCTAGATACACGGTAATCAAACAACGTAAATTCATACATAGATACTAGGTAGATGACGTAGGGTATGTGATCCTCATAGACAAGGCATCGCCACCTCCCTAACGTCATAGCCTATATCTACATAATCTAACTATGAATAATCAACTCAAACGATAAAACGATAATTGGGGAAATTAATTACGGAAAATAAAGAAGACAAGAAAATATACAAGGGCTTACATATTGAAAACCCTAGAAATCTTTAATCCTACTCTCTATGATTGCTGTATTGTTGTATATGAGTTGTTGGTGTGGTATATCAAAACTACTAAGGACATAGTGTTTATATAGAGTACTGGCCGACCTTGGAAAACCGACTTAAACTCGGAATTAGTAAACCCTAGCCGCCTTAATATTGTGTCTTCATTCGGTTGGGCTTCTTTTTCCTTTGTACTGGGCCTACTGCATCGTCTGCAATTCTATTAAATCTTCTCCGAAGTTTATCTATTCTGCTCCCGAAATAGCTCACTGCAAACATTGCATAAAATACGGTTTGTAATATCAAATAATATACTAAAACATCAAAATAAATAATGACTCGTAACTCGGTACATATGTAAATTAAGCATATTACGACTTATTATTACTCTATTAAAGCTCTTTTAAACTAGAATCGGGGATAAAGATCATAGAATAATGGGCACAAAATGACCGTTATCATAAACGTCCCAGGGTCTCCTAGCTTCACTACGGTGTCCGAGTCCGGGTAATCCTCAGGCTCAGAGAACATTAGTGTCAAGATCCAGGATCATTAGAATCGTAATCAGAAGATATATCAATCAACTCAATTAGAAACTCACCTGGCCGATACGTTTCGTACTCTTTTGAACTCTCTTCGGCTTCCCGTTTAAGTGCTTCTTTCTCCTCCTCCACACGTTTCTTATCTGCTTCATATTGCTCTCTGACTTTTGATCCTGGATACATGGAGATTGGTTTGATGTTCAATACTTTACGAGGCATCGTGCTTGACTTGTCTCACCTTTTCCAACTTCTGCTGAACGAATACCCGAAGTGTCCCGAGATTCCTGTGAAAGAGACAAAATAAAAACAAAGAAAATGGTTAGAAACTTCTGCCTCAGTTGGGATTAGACCCAACTATTTCGGACCTACTAACTAAAACTAACAGGGATATACACAGAATCACAGAGTCAGAAATTGATTTTCTGAAACTCGGTTAATTGGGGGTAACCCACAATAAACTGGGCCAAGAATTTCTTATTCTGGCAGTGAAACGATGCAGTTTTATGTTAGGACGACTCAAGACTCAAAAGAAAAATTAAAAGAAAACAACTTCTTAATTAGGGTTAAATACATTCATTCTTGGAATTGGCCATTGTCCCCGGCAACGGCGCCAAAAACTTGATGTCGCGCGTGTAAGTTGCTCATACTAGAAAGAGTACTAGGACAATCGTAGTATAGCAAAGCTGAATCAATGTCGATCCCATAGAGACAATGCAACTCAAGTATAAACGAGTCTAACATAATTAAGAAAACAAATATGGTCGTTGACCAACATTAAACATAAAAGAAACATGGTATTCCTTCCCCATCCCACCTATCTACTAATTTAGTCTAGTTAATCCTTATGTTTACTTCCCCACATAATTTCCTTAAATCAATCGAACGTTTTAATTCAATTTTAGCTACGGGTGCATCTCCTAACCCTATCTACTTCCACCGTAAGGACATCATACAATCTATATGCAACTAACCTCCTTCGTTGGTTGTATTAGCCCATACGCCATAAGTTCTAAAGATGCCGGATCAAGACCGAAAACCTCTCTAAGCAGCTATCGGCTATGACTAGCACGTTCCTAGGGATCCATCAACACAATGTTCTAATTAACATAACATTAACAGTCCTTTATGTTAATTTACGAATTACGAATACTAGATTTGCCAGAACTAATTAATCGTTTTAATTATTCCTGTCGATCAACGTAGCTGGCGCTGAATCTCTAGATCAGGGTTACCTAAATATTGCCCATGTAAATCGGTATAGACCGCCGATTTACCGGGGTCGGTGGTTCCTATTCTGGAATCTACATTGCTTCGTTCTGATTAATTCAAATTAATTACGGGTTTGATAAACATGCAGATTAACTATAACACGTAAATACAAGTAGATCTAGCATAATAAAGACATAAAGGAATGGTCAAAGCTTCATACCTTCGATTATGGGGATCTAGCTTAATCCACTCAAGCTAGAGACGGCGTGGTGGAAGGTAACCAGCAAATAAATCACCAAAAGCTCAAAGAAACTTTATTTCATAAAACTTGATAATAATGTATAATATGATTTTAATGAATATCACTACTCTCTTAATAAAATCAGTTTCTGCGGCTTTATATAGATACAATAGACAACTTATGACTCAAATAAACCCTAACCGACCTAGTAGATGCGGCAGACTTCAGTTTCGTGTCTTCCAAGCCCTTGATTAATTGGATCTTGCCCACGGTTAATTGGGCTTATTTTTCTTCTGGAAAATCTCTTCCTGGACTTTCTCCACTTGGCCCAAAGCTCTTCCCTCGGTCCGGATCCTTCCTTAATTGCTCCAGTCTTTTGGTACATCCTGAAAAGTGCGTAAAACAAGACAAATTAGTACCAAATCATCAGGATACTAACACAGATGCAGACTTATGAACCTAGGAACATGCACTTGGTGTTTAACACATATTCTTCACAATAAATAGGCTTATCTACCTTCTCTAGAGCAGAATCCGGGATGAATAATGGTTAATTTAATGATGCATTTAGAGCATTATCAATAACGAGTTTAAAATCATTACACGAGTTCAAACTCTTTTTTTGGGGTATTTTGGGCAAATAAGGGTAAGTACATTAGTAGCCTTGGCTGCTTCAAAACAGTGGCACATGCTTCAAATGGATATTAATAATGTCTTTCTTCATGGGTTCAAATCAGACAAACCTAATAAAGTGTGCAGAATTACAAAGTCTTTATATGGCCTTAAACATGTAAGTAGACAATGGATTTCTAAATTGACAACTGTACTACTGGAAATAGGCTTTGAACAGTCAAAACATGATCATAGCCTATTTACAAGAGGTTCATGGGATAACTTCATAGCATTATTAGTCTATGTGGATGACATTATAGCTACTAGTGCATCTATGGCACCCATAAATAAAGTTAAACAAGTTTTGCACAACAGATTTCAAATCAAGGACATTGGGAATCTAAGGTATTTTCTAGGAGTTGAAGTTGCAAGAAGAGAGAAGGGTATATACATTAATCAAAGGAAATATGCTCACAGCCTACTAGAAGAGTATGGTTTCACAGATGCAAAACCAGTCAATACACCTCTCAATTCTAAACAGAAACTAAGTGCAGGAGATTCTGAATTACTCACAGATAACACATCTTATATGACATTAGTAGGCAAATTGATCTACCTTTCTTTTACAAGGCTAGATATCACATTCGCAATGCAACAAATAAGCCAATTCCGGTCTAATCCTATTATAAACCATATGCAAGCAGCACACAGACTACTCAGGTATTCAAAAAGAAATCATGGCCAAGGACAGCTCTTTCCAACACATAATGATCTACAACTTAAGGGTTAAATAGATTCATATTGGGCTGGATGTGAAGACACAAAAATCTATCTCTGGTTACATAATGTTTCTAGGTTCAGCACCTATCTCTTGGGAGACAAAGAAGCAAACTACAATAGTTAAAATTTCATCAGAAGCAGAATATAAAGCAATGGCAAGTGCTACTTGTGAACTACAATGGTTGGTATATATTATACAAGACTTACATATTCCTGTACCATTGCCAATCCTACACTTCTGTGACAATGCCAGTGTAATTCACATAGCTAAGAACCCTATTATTCACGAGAGGACAAAACACATAGAACATAACGGTCACATCACAAAGGCCAAAGTCCAGTATGGTTTCCTAAGGCTTATGCCTGTCAGGACACATCATCAGCTTGCAGACATTTTGACCAAAGCTTTTGATGATTCTCTATTTCATTATTTTCTAGAAAAGTTAGGGATCCACTCTATTTTTCAACCATCTAAAGGCACACCAACTGCTCAATCAACTCCATGAAGTCACCAAGAAGTCCAAGCTTCACTATATTCATCTTGAGGGGGATATTGGAGCTATAAGACCTTAATCAACTACATAAATTGATCAAAAAGTCCATTAAGTTGTTCATAGAGATATAGATCAAACACCTTGTTTTAATAGGTGGTTTATAAGTTAGTTATAGACTGTTAAGTTAGTTACAACCGTGAAGAGTAAAGCCTAAGTCGACTTTAAGAAGTAATTTTCACTCAAATATTAATCTTGTATAATTGTTACAATAATGTAGCTAGCATGCCTTTATATAGGCTACAAGATAAAAGACAAATAAACTCCTAAGCAATGTAGGATAAATTACTAAATAATTTTCGTCACTTCATTTCCCAGTCCCCCTAACATGACTCTAATAAGCCCAAATGACCTTTATTTGCTAAAAATAAAGAGTTAACTCAAATTAATATAAAACAAGCACCTCCCCTAATGGGTTTATGGAATTTTACTACTAAAAACATCGTAAAAGAATATAAATGAGTTTAATCAAGCCCAATAGACGCAATAGACCTAACTAGACACAAAACGGCGCCTTGGGTTTCTATCTTGGACTGATCTTCTTGCTTCTTGGATAAAAGGTGGATCCTTTTTCTTCTTGGAATGGATCACATCATTCTCACATTTTTGAAGAGGATCGATCTGTCCTCAGATCTAAGTCCAATGGTTGTGAAGGGACTGTCAAAATAAGACCTTTCGGGTCACATCAGCCGCCCAAGAATGTGAGCCGGCAGCCAACTGCCGCCAATTTTTTTATTATAAAACATTGGTTTTTTGGCATAAATTTAAAAACCATGAAAACCAATTTTCTCGATCAGACCGACAATTGGTCTAAGATTGTTTAAAGCACTTTCTAAGCAATTCATTCAAAAACAACATTATCGGTTTGTTAAAGCAATTAAACACTTATTTAGAAATTAAGTGATAAATAAATTAGAGGTGTTTGTTAATAATTTTTTACATGCCTTATTTCTTTCGGCACGTCTGAATTCTATCCCATTTTATTGCATAACTTTTCAGTGGCCCATTAGGTAAACGTTGAAAACCAACGGGCCATTTTCTTTTTTTGTTTCTTTCAATTTTCTTCTCTTTTTTCGACCCACCATCCACTTGCCTTGTTCAATATTTCACGTTTACTACTACTTCTTTTATATTTTATATAATTTTTTTAGGGTTTTTTTTTTTTCTTAAAAATGACAATTTGAACCTAAAAATATGCGATGAGGACAGTGGAATTTTTTTCGGGAAAAAAGGACGTGTCCTTATTCCACTGTGATAGTGAAACATTAGATTTGTGGCCAGTTCCACAGCAGAAAACAGTGGATTTGGAATTATGAACAGTCGATTTGTCCTTATCACCCATTTTAAATTTCCACTGTCCTTATTTCTATTTTTCTCTCTTTTTTATCTTTTTAAATCACTGCCCTGTTTTTTTTATTATTTCGAAATTGTATATACTTCTTGAACTGGTATTTATGTATCAAGAAACAGTACATTTTATTTAGGCACATTTATCATTTGAGCTTTTGTGTTCTTATGTCATAAGTTATAGAATAGTTTATTGCAAATGATACAATCCTATAGTTGTCTCTCGGCAGAAGGACGTTTTCTCTTGTAATTCATTTTTGAATAAGGAATATTAATTTAAATATAATATAATAAATTTGAAAATTTTTGTGCATATTATACATGAAAACAATATCGTAATAATGAAGCATGTTTTTTTATTTATTATATTGATATAGTAAGGGCATGCTTATTAAATAAAAAATTTCAAAGGACAAGCTTATTAAATAAAAAATTTCAAATTCATATGCACACAATTATCAAACAATTTAATCATTTTCAGCAATAAATCAAGATGGGTTCTAAAGGCACCCCTATTTTTACTATTGACATCCATTTTTTGATGAACAGAACGTCAGTGGCACTGACGTTGATATTATTAGAAGATAAAGTCAGGGATAAATATGCAAGAGTATTTATTATTGAAAAAAAAACAAAAAAAATAAGTATTTGAGAACAATATAGTGCAAATTATTTATGCTGGACACAAAAAAAAAACAAAACAAAAACCTGATTTTTTTTGGGCGCAATGATGAGGACATAGTATGGATGTACTGGACGACCATTTGATGGACAAAAATAAAAAAATGGGATGATGGGACTAATTAAACAAATAATGGGTTTAAAAATTAATGCATGGTATATGGAAAAATTGATCGGGGAAATTGCTGTTGGGATCATGGGCATCGTTAAAAGCGGAAGAAAGATCGGGCGAGGGTTCACCAATGTTAAGGCACTTGAACCCCCGCCCCTGTCTTGATACCATAAAGAAAATCAGAATACTAGCAGAAATATAAAGACATAGAAACTCGTTGTTTTATTGATGAATAAAAATGATACAATGTATCTCCTTTATGTTGGAGAGAAAATGACATAATAATTCAATTCAAAATAAAGCTAATGATAAATCATAAAATCTAAAATTAATCTATCATTTATTTAAAAATAGATTCATCTAAATATAACAACTCTATCATTTTGTTGACATTTATATCTTCTAATAGATATGGAATACCAACGTCAGGGACACTGACGTTGCTATTCAAAAACGAAAGTCGGTGGACTGACGTTTCTAAGTTGTGATACTTTTATAACGTAAACGTCGGAGCCACTGACTTTCGTTTTTGAACACCAACGTTAGTGGTTTTCAATAGCAACGTCAGTGTCACCGACGTTCTGTTCATAAAAAATCATCGTGGTGCCTGTAACATCCCGAATTTCCAAAAAATGGTAAATTAGTAATTGGGTATGCGGGCTACGCCCTAATTATTATTTAGCCTATTCTTTTATTTAATTAAAAAGATTTAATTAATGTCTTGGAAATTTATTTAAGGAATAAAGGGATTTAGTTATTTAATTAAAATGATTTTTAATTAGTAACTATTTAAATGAAATAATCCCCAAAATCCTCCTTTATGGTTCACGCCAATTTTGGAAAAAAAAAGGCAGTGAACGACGCAAGAAGAAGAACAACGCAGGAGATGCCTGGAACGTAATCTTCAATCGTGCGGCCAATCCGTTCATCGTTTCAAGATGCTGTAGGAGAGAAAAGTGATCACCACGACGAGACGCAACTTTGGAAAATAAAATATCCTGATTCCGTAAGTTTTCAGTTTAACCCTAGTTTTTCGTAACCGTTGAGTTTGATCTTGAAAAATTCGTATCTTTCAATCCGTAGCTCTGTTTCGCAGCCTTGAGTAGTCAAAACGATCGTCTTGGAGCGTAGATTATTCTAAAAATAGTTTCGCAGGAAGTAACCCAGGTAATCTTCTGTTTCACACACTTTTGTATTTCGATTTTTGCCAGGAAGATAGAATTTTTAGGTTTACTTGTTGTTTAATTAGGTTACAAGTTAAAGGCTTAGAAGTTCAGCGTTTTCTTGAAGGTTTTAGATCGGTTTTGCTGGAAATTAAGGTAAGAGGCTCTTCCTAATGAGTACTTATAGTTTTATAATGATAGGTTGAGTTTTGGTGTTGTTTGGTGATAGAATTCATGCTAAGTTGTAATTAATGAGTTGTGATATGTTATGGCATATTTGTGTTGAGTTTTAAATTTCTATTTTTTTGATTCAATAACATTAATTAAACATAAACAAGCTTTGATTGAACTTCTGATTCGATCAGTTAAAACACCGAATGTACTCTTAAAGGGAGTTGAATTTCGGATCCGTCGGAAGGGCATGAAAGGGCTTGTGCTTTGATGAACTAGAGTTCATCAATGTCTGTGTATGTGCTAGGCCTTGTCCGTGTCTAGTGGTCTAAGTACGAGAGTAGGAGATGTGAGGGAGCTTACTTGAAAACACTTAGGTGGCTAGTTAATTCACAATAATAAATACATATGTGTAGATAAAAGCTAAAACGTCATTTTTTCTCGGTTAGGCACTATTTCATATCGGCGATGTGATACGTTCATAAAAGGTGAACAACGCTACTGGCCTTAAACGGCTGAAGGGTAGTGGAGGAAATTCATCGGACGTATATGCATACCGGGGAGACCCCGGAGCTAATCGGTGCTAATCACCGTTAGTTAGCAAGTATATCTTCAGGCTGATGAACACCATGCACAGTGTCCTTGAGTAATGATGTAACCAAGATAAGCTAAGTTAGAAACATATAGTCATGACATGTCGATGGGCATGAAGTGAACCCTAGATTGAGTCGGTCTCATAAAGATAACTTAATAATCATAATAATAACCTTTCGTTGTATAACCTAGTTATCCATTAGCTTCTCACTTTTACTAAGTACTTTGTACTAACCTCCTTTGCATTTTATTTTGTATGCATTGTGGGGTGAGAGGATGAACAGGTTGTCCAAGCGTAGACGATGACTTTGAAGACATTGAAGTCTTGGTGAAGCTTTTAGTTTATTTCCTTATAAAGGTTGTCTAGACTAGTTGTATTTCTTTTCTTAGACTTGTTGTACTTCTACTTTTAAGACTTCGTATTGTATAAGTCCTTGGGTTTTTCGTCGTTGTAATTTAACTATCCATCTTTAGTATGGTTGTATCTGCTCTTAGTTGCATGTATATTTTTACCCGAGTCTTTTTATCTTCCGTTTGCTTTTATTTGATGCAATGACATAGAGGCTTGCGTATAATATTAAATTTATTTAATGCTATACGCACCGAACGTTCTCTTCCGGATAATGGCTCGGTATCCGGGAGCGGGGCGTTACAGTGCTAGAGTATTTTTTTGTGGTGCCAGTAGTAAAAATGGGGGTGCCTTTAGAACCCCCTAAATCAATTCAGTTACATAATACAATGAGTTTTCAGATTTCGGATTTCAGATTTAACAAACGACTTACTCTAAGAAATTTTGATTAAATAGAATGATTTATATGTATTAAATGAAAGGAATTTTCCTAAATTAAAGTAAATATATATAATGGATACAATATTGTTAAGAAGATGTATATATAAAAATGGTTTTAAAGTGGAGGGTAAAATGACACTCTGAGTGAAAATTTCCCTAATAAATTAATGTGTAAGAAAATATGTTTTTGGATATCCAAAATAAAAAACTTTTTTGAGAGAAGAAAAATAGGACTTCTTATCTTATAGGTTTTTGTCCAAAAGGACAAATTAATACATTTATTAGGCTACAAGTACATTAATGATTAGAAAGGACAAAACGTAATTAACATTACCAAAATACCCTTTTGCTAATTAAACCTAATTCATCTTTCCTCATCCATCATCGCTCAAAAATGCAGGAGGTAGCGCGGAATTGCAGACAAAACCCACCGGACGATCAAGAGAAACGGGGCGATAAAATTGCAAAGAACACCGATCAAAGTTACAAAGAACACCGATCAACAAAGCAACTCCTACCGTAATTTGCGGTTCTTTGCTTGATATCCGATCGAAGATGGGTGGAATCGACGGAAATGTCTCATCGATTGGTGGTGATGATTCCCGCGGCCGGAATCGCCCATGGGAAGGAGGGAGCTGCAATTGGCGGTGGTTTCTAATTCGTGAATGGAAGGAAGCAAGCGACCGTCGAATCTGCTTTCTAATTTTGGGATTTTTGACCTAGATGGCGCGGCGATAATTGATGGCCGGTGAGTGGTCGCCATAGATGGCCGGTCTTTCGCTTCATCTACAAAAATCCGTTTCTTTGCTTCATCTCCTACGGGTCGTTGTGCTGCCGGTCGCTTGCCATGGTTGCCGATGAAGCAGTCTGTAATATTTTTATTTTTATTTTTGAAAATTTTTGGGGTTGTTACTTTTAATTTTTAACGTTATTACATTTTTGTGATGGTTACTACTTGTTTATGGGATATTACGACTTGTTTATGAGATGTTACAACTTGTTTTTTTGACTGTTACGACTTGTTTACGGGATGCTACGACTTGTTTTTGGGATGTTACTACTTGTTTATTGACCGTTGCTATTTTTTATGGGCTGTTACTATTTGTTTCTTGACTGTTACGACATTTTATGGGCTGTTACTACTTGTTTTTAGGCTGTTACTATATTTTCATTGGATTGTACGACATTTCATGGGTTGTTACTACTAGTTCCTTGGCTGTTACTATTAAAATTATAAAGGAGCATTTTTGTCACTATATTAGCAATTTGTCCTTACAAATCTCTGATTTTGAAATTTGTCCTTCTGGACCCATTTATCATTTTTTTTGTCCTTGTAGCCCCTTCCCCTTTTATCTTAAATATAGAAGCTAATATTTGCCCTTAAAAAAAATATAGAAGCTAATAGCCAACATGGCATCGGCCAAGTGGTAAGTGCTGCAGTTATTAACCCGGATGTTCCGGGTTCGAGGCTCAGTGAAGACAAAATTGTGCGTGCGTAGAATTTTGGATGTCAGGGACAACTAAATTTTTTGATGACGTTTGGTTATACTTTTTCTTTTCTTTCAAAAATACAAACGCAACCACGTCTTCGCCTAAAATGACGCCCTAATTCATTTTGACGGTTTATTTTTGGCTAAATTGCAATTTTAGTCCTCTAACTGGGCACGTTTTGCAATTTTTGTCCTGGTTTTTCTCCGGCGACAATTTTAGTCCTATAAGTGGTCTTTTTTTTTGCAAAAATAGTCCTGAACACCGGAAAGACCACATACAGGACTAAAATTGTCACCGGAAAAGACAAATTTTAGTCCTGTAAGTGGTCTTTCCGGCGTTCAGGACTATTTTTGCAACAAAAAGACCACTTATAGGACTAAAATTGTCGCCGGAGAAAAACCAGGACCAAAATTGCAAAACGTGTCCAGTTAGAGGACTAAAATTGCGATTTAGCCGTTTATTTTTTGGTTGTTTATCCGCATTAATGGAAAACGCTTCTTCTTTAGCGTCCCTTGGCGTTCTGCCTTCTCTACGATTTTAGGAGGCTATATGTGTTAGGTAGAGGATTCCTTATGTACAACTTACTATTTTTAGGTGTTTGGAGTTCTGGTTTTGAGATTCATTGCTTATCCGATTTCTTCTCACAATTCTTCTTCTTTTTTGTGAGTCCCCTATTGCGATCGACTCTTCTTCCATAACGAGAGTTATTGAATTCCTTTTTTTTCCGTCAGATCTAGATCTAAACGAAACAAAGAACGTAATTAAAGATCTAAACCTACAAGGGGGTTTAAGAGCCAACCTTTTTATGGTGCTTAACTCCAAGAACAAAAAGGCCTCCAAGAACACGTGATTGAGAAGCCACAGCCTTCCAACGTGTGTCTCCCATCAACACTAGGTGGATGGTGTTTCACGCCGCTGGACCTCCTTCATATGCTACCTAGAAAATCCGAAGTTTTCTAAACTCGAACCTAAAGAACTATAGCCGAAAATTCCAAGCTATATTCTTATGAAATAGGCGTGTTATATGTGATTTCAAAGGCTTGGGAGAACTCTCTTTATATAGGAGAGTAAAACTTAATCCCCAAGGATTAAATAATTAATACAAAATCAATTATAATAATCCTTTTTCCTTAAAAAAATAAATCCAAAATATTCCTAAAATTAATTAGGATATACAAAAGATTTTCCATTCCTTAAATTATTTAACACATAAATAATTTAATCACATGTCTTATTATTTATTGAGAAAACAAATTTCCCAATAATAAATAATATAATTTTCGGCCAAGACTTGGGTAAAACCCTAGTCCACACGAAAATTCCACACTTGGGCCGAGTCCATGAAAAATTTCTTTTCCATGTATTTAATTATCTAGTCCAACTAAACAATTAATCCACATACCAAATAAATAGTCCAATCCACTATTTAATTATAATCGAGGTGAAACGGTGAGAAAACTAATTATGCTATTTTGGGAGCCACGTCGGGGACCATGGACCCATATTCAATAGCTACAATAAATCGAACAAAATTATTCATCAGACAGAATAATTATATCCAACCTATTAATTCCAGGATTACACCACCATAAACCCGAAACTGAACTCTATCGAATATATATAACTTACACTCAATTTATGAGTTGAAAGTGTCCAATGATATAATCATTACATACGGATAAATCCTCCATAGACTGTTCACTTCGATTCGGGATATTTCCGTAAACCCTTCTCGAAACATATTATCCTAATTTACCATTAACCTTCTAGTGATCAATTAGTTCATAACTAATATAATATGAACTCGGCCGATCGATCAGTTTCTAGGCTTAACAAATAAGGGAACTGTCTGTCTACTTCCCGAGGGAAGGAATGGATTCCATATCTGTGATAACACAGACTACTCACTCATTCTAGAATAGAGCCACGAGAAGTGTTGGACCACATACTACGAAATGATCCTTACTAACATATCAAACTCTACCCTAGTCTAAGCAGTTGTCTTTGATCACCTCAGGATTGAGATTAATCCATATATGATCATCTTGTGATTCGATAAGACTTCTCGATCACTGAATTATATCGAGAACTCAAATCAAATCGGTCCAGCCCTATATGATTACCATCATATATAAATGCCCCATTAGGTACCCTATTACCGACAGTCCGGATAAGACTATCACACCTAAAGTGTTTTGGACGCATTATTAGCAAATTAATTTAGAGAACCGTACTCAGATTAATAAACGCTACGGGCTAAGTTAATTTTAAGTGTATTCACAAACTCAATCCTCGTGTGTATAGCCATACACTGAGTTATGTGATTACATAATCAATATAGTTATGGTTTTCTGCAGATTATTATTATTGGCAATAAATGCGAATAAATAAGATGAAATAAATTCTGTCATTTATTTAAATAAAACAATTACAAATTGTCTTCCGGGCATAAAACCTAACAGATATGACAGTTTAACTCCCCGTGCGTATAACTCTCGATATTATTCTTAAACAGGTCTAGAATTACCCAAAACATACCAATAAAGTGATAAACGGGGGTTAAACTGCGCACCAAAGTACATTAAAGTTGACTCCCATCAACGAGGGTTACTCTGCTGACAAGAATGACTCAGCAGTCTGCTGACAAAATAACTCTGTTCATCTTTTTGTATCCTTGTTTTGTCCAACTGATAATACAAGATGAAGTTTAATACCAATGACTGATCCATCAAGTGAGCTCACCCAACATGACAAAGACCAATCCCCTAGGAAACTTCATTTGCTCAATCATCCAAACACATGTAAGTACATGGAATAGTTGATACAAATGACTATTCTGCTAAGTGACCTCACCCAACATAGCAAAGACTAATCCCCTTGGTGAATTCCAGTACACAGCTGATCATTAAAGTATATCAGTCAACTTTTATGATTCCAAGTTCAGTCCTTAACTTAGCAAATCTTTCACTATCCAATGGTTTTGTGAAAATATCAGCAAGTTGATCTTCAGTAGGGATGTAAAGAACCACCACATCTTTCTTCCCAACATGATCTCTTATAAAGTGATGTCTCACATCTATGTGCTTGGTTCTTGAGTTATTGACTGCTTCAGCCCAATATCTTTCAGGCAATAGAGCTTCATAGATCATGGTCCTTCCTGCTTCTTTCAAAGTCCTGTTTCTTCTCTCAGCAACCCTATTTTGCTGAGGTGTACCAGCAGCAGCTAGTTGATGCAGCACACCATTCTGCTCACAATATTCTCTTATAACTTTATTGAGAAATTCAATACCCTTGTCTGATCTGATCTTCACTACTGTCAAACTTTTCTCATTTGGAAATCTCTTCAAAAGTTCAGGCATCTTTTGATGTGTTTCACTTTTCTTGTTCATGAATACTACCCAAGTGTATCTTGAATAATGATCCACAACTACTAGAGTGTACTTCTTTCCTGGTACACTAGTTGTACTGGTCCAAATAGATCCATGTGCATCAGCTCCAAGACTCTTTTTGTTGATTGCTTAGTCTTTGACTTGAAGCTTGATTTTGTTTGTTTACCTTGTTGACAAGCATCACATATAGCATCCTTTTTGAATGTGATCTCAGGTAAACCAATCACCAGTTTCTTCTTCACCAACTGATTGATATCATCAAAATTTAGATGATTCATTTTCTTATGCCATAACCAATTTAGTTCTGACTTGGTATGCACAATCAGGCATGTCTCTGGAACAGCAGTTGACCAATCCACAACATACATGTTTTGTTGTCTTCTTCCAGCCAACACAACTTGATCACCTCTTTCACTAATGACAATACATGTGATTTTGTCAAAAGTGACCTTGTAACCCATGTCACAAAACTGTCCAGTGCTCAGTAGGTTGTAGTCCAGTCCTTCCACAAATGCAACATTCCTGATAGTTAATCAATTTCTCACAAGTCTGCCATAGCCTCTTGTGTATCCTGGTGTGTTCATGTTGCAAAAATTCACTCTTAGACCATCCTTTGCCACATAGTTCGTCAAACGGTGCTTATTCTTTGTCATATGTCTGGAACATCCACTGTCAAAGTACCAAACACCCTACAAAACAAAGTTAATGTATTTTAGGTACCCAAAACTGTTTGGGTCCATAGTGGTATGTGGTAAGCATGACCCTTGGAAAATTTCCATAAGGTCTTCTTTGAAAAGTGTTATACTTTTGTTCATACATGTATTCTACACATTCATAAGGTCTGACATTTGATTGTGTAGGAGTCACATATGGTTTCTGGCCTTTTGGTGTGTAATGCTGTTTGGAGTGATTTCTGTTGTTAGAAGCACTAGCATAACCATAGGTTTGCTATCTGTTAGGAGCAACCCTGTAATATAGAGTCTGCTGAGGTCCCTGTCGAGGTCTTGTATAAGTCCTCTGCTGAGTCCATTGCTGAGGTTTTACCTAGCAGTAGGGGCAGGGATATTACAATCTTCATCAGCAGGGAACAATCTACATTTCCCCTGAGATAAGTATCCCTAGAATGATTAACATTTTTAGGTTTTTGATTCTTATCATTGGAATATTTCATGTTTTTCTCTTTTTGTGGTCCAGCAGACTTGGTAGCAGGTCTGCTATCAGTAGGTTTAGGAGGTACAACAGTCCTACTCTTAGATTTATTTTTTTGTTAGTTACTGATGTCCTTTTTGGCTTCTGATTTTGCGTCTTTGAAGCATTCTCAGTAGGTTTCACTGTCTCAGCAACCTTTTTCGGAGTTGGATCTTATGCAGGCACAAACTTAGGACCAATTCTGGTACTAGGTTATGTAACCTTACTGGATCCACTCTTATTATATTGTTGAGTCCCAAATCCAAGGCCTGTTCTATCCCCATAAGGCTTGCCAGATTTGAATGCAGTGGAGGAACAAGATTGTACAGCAGATTCAACAGCTACAGAATGTACAACACACTTATGTTGATTCTATCCAAACTCTTTTTCCTTTCCCTTGAGAATTCTTAATTCTGCTTTTAACCTTTCAACTTCTGCTTGAAGAGCTTCTTTTTTAGCCTTCACAATCTTATAACCAGATTGTATTATCCTCAGTTGATTAAGGATGACATCCATAGTTTCTTCATTGTCAGAATTTTTTGGATTTGAACCACAAGTTGATTCACAATCACTTTCAGTAGGAGTGTTTATAAATACAGAATTGTATACCTCATCTGTTTCATCCATGTTTGCCATTAAAGCATAATCATCCATATCAGCAACATGTGCAGTATCATCATATTCATTTCCTTTTTCTGATTCAAATTCATATCCTGATTCATCTTCAGGAACCATAGCTTTCTTGCCAGATCTTCTTTGCTGACTTTTGCTCTTCAGTAGGTCTGGACAATCAGGTCTGAAATTTCCAGGCTTCTTGCAGTTGAAGCAAAGATAATCAGGTTCCTTTTTCTATTTTAGTTCAGGACAGTCAGGTTTGAAGTGTCCTGGGTTCTTGCATTGAAAGCACAAGTAATCATTGTCTTTCTTGGATTCCTCCTTCTTTTTTTCACTAAATTTCTTTGTGAAATTCCTTGGAGAACCCCTTCCATTTTTCATCATTCTGATCTTCTTGCTTAATAGGGCAATTTTCTCCTGCATCTCATCCAATAGATCATCTTGAGCTTCTGATGTTTCTTCTTGATGTGTAGCAGCAAATGCAGTGGTCTTTGGTTCTTTCTTTTCAGTCTTAGGTACAAGTTTCTTACTGAATTCATAAGCCTTGAGATCTGAAAATAACTTGAAGGTATCCTCTTCATGTAGACTTATCATTTCTTTTATTGCAGTTACCTTCATTTCCCAAACTTCTTTTGCAGGTAGGGCTTCTAAGATTTTTGAATTGATTTCTTCTTTTGAGTAGTTTACACTCAGTAGGGTGAGTTCATCCATGATGGCATTGAATCTTGATTCAATTTTCTCAATGGTTTCATTTGGTTTCATTTTGAAGTCTTGGAACTTTTTCTTTGCGACACTGATTTTGTTCTTCTTGATTGCATCAACGCCTTCACAGATTAGTTGTAACTTATCCCAAAGTTCCTTTGCAGTCTTGCAATCTTTCACTTTCATGTACATATTGCTATCCAAGGTTCTGTATATGATGTCATTGGAAATATTGTTGAGGTTTGCTCCTTTTCTATCTTCAGCATTCCATTCTCTTTTTGGTTTTAGAATGTACTGAGTTTGACCATCTACAGTTATAACTTTTGTGATTTCCAGTTGTCCATCAGTCAGCACATCCATCATCTCATCATGTGTTGCAGCTAGAAAAGCCTGCATACGACATTTATACTCATCAAAATGATCTAAAGAACACATCAACATTGTTCTATCATACTGGTTGTTATCCATGATGCAAAGCTTTGAAAATCAGAAACTTGAAAAAGTTTTCAAAGTATTTTCACAAGCACAACAAGTAGGATTACTTCAGAATAGAAGCACTGCTCCAATACCAATTGTTGGTCCCTTAAAAAGGATTTGGTTAAGCTTAGAGAGGGGGCGGGGGGAGGGTGAATAAACTTAACACTTAAAACTTTTGGAGTTAACAAACTCAGCAAGTTCAGTAGCTTGCTAACTGCTCAGTAGTCTGCTGACAGATTAGTAGTCTGCTGACTGTTGATTTTACTAAATTTGTTGCAGTGGAATATATTCAAGTTAAGCCTTATTACTTATTGTCAAAATATGATACCAAGTATTAGATACTCAGTAGTGTAAGTGTGTGATTCAGTTGCTAGTTTCAGTGGGTTGATGTGCTTAATATACTAAGTGCAGAAAGTAAGTAGGCAATTTTCATAGTGGTTCCAGGTGGTGTAATCCTGTCAGTCCACTCTTCTTCTGTGATGTTGGAGGTAATTCACTAGAGATCTTTGAGGTTGCTGTTACAAAAATCCCTATGTTGTCTGTCCTTCACCAATAACTATGGCTTCACAAACAGAACACTTGGAACATGTAGGATTGCAGCTCCAAAGTCTTCCACTGGTCCTTGAAGGGTAGGATTGCCTCTTCACCAGCTCCACTACAAACAACAGTCCTTGACACCCAAAGATGCTTCACTATCTTCAGCAGGTTTCTTGTAAAAGAAAGTTTGAATCAAGTAAGTGATTCAGTTTTTAGCAGCTTGATCAGGATGAAATGATCAGCAGCTTGATGTCTTCAAGTGTGTAAACTTGATGTAGCTTGATAGTAACGTCAGCAGGATGATTTCTTTATAAGAATCTGATAGCTCAAGATTGATTGTTGTTTTTCTTCTAAATTCATCACTTGTTTCTGTATCATGGGTCTTCTATTTATATGTGAGAATCCTTGTGACTTATGTTTGAAATTCAAACATAGCCATTTCAGATTTGTCCCTATATTGACTTGCATTCTCGTCCTCAGACATAGTATCGACACCTCGCTCGGTTACTTTTTGACGCTTTTAGATCATCCACCCTTTGACTTGTATCCATTGGATAAACCTCTGTTTCTTTCCAACGTTCTTTTAATCTTGACCATTGATTTGTTGACAAAATCAAGAGTTGTTATCTGTCATTTTCCATGTAATCTTCCAATGTAACCTTTGATTAAATCGAAATATGCATTCAGCAGATTCTTGTGTATGTATGTCTGCTGAAATGCTTATCAGTCAGTTGTCTGAAGTTTGCTGTGTTTATAAAACACTTCAGCTGACTGTCTTTTATCCAACTTTTAATTCTGAAGTTAGATTACACCAATTTGAACATAACTAAGTTCCAATCACCACTTAACTTGTGGAACTTAGACCTTGTACACAAGGTATATGTAATAAATTTAGGTCATCACAGACATCCCTAAATTCTGATTCCATATCCTTGACTTTAAATACTAAGTTTGATCCCTTAGCCTTCAAAATTTGTGTTTGAGCCCACAACCTTCAGTCTTCAACAGGTTCCTAATCTAGTCTACTGACTTAGGTACCTTACTGATCTAGACAGGTCTACTGACGAAAGTCAGCTGACCTTTTACAGTGCTTGTTTGATCAAACCTATACAAAGATCAAACTCTAACAAGCCTATAAATTTAATCTAGACACCTTTTTGCCTTTGCTCTATAACATCTAGTCTGGCACTCATCACTAAAACTTAAAATATGTCCAACAATAACAAGTGTGTAGAATCGAAGGATGTAATCTATGGCATCTACGGATTGAAAGGTGAACAAACTACACTAAAATCACACCAAAATCGACTAAGAAGAGTCTAAAGTCGGCCAAGAATATTCAGGGGCTGAATGAGCTGCGTATTTATAGTGTCGGGTGAAAATTTGCTTCTGTCGGTCACAAACACCAGTTTGCATCCTTTGAAACGCTAGTTTGCCTAGAAATCTTAATGATATTAGGGTTTCATCTTCAGTGAACTAGTGTTTGGATCCTTCTAAACGCCAGTTTATGGATCATGCCTTGAGGGAAAACGCCAGTTTGATCTGCCTGAATGCCAGTATGGCTTGCATGAGTTTTCTCGATTCAGGCTGAACCCATCCAAATATGCGTTTAGGGGTTATGAGGATGCCCGTTCGTCTGAAACTCTAACTTTCAGTATCAATTGCTAACTCTGTGAACGCCAGTTATATGTCCAAACGCCAGTTTGGGCCTAAGCTTGATTCAAAAACCAGTTTGGTTAGGGCAAACGCCAGTTCGCCTTGATTTCACTCCAAACTTGGATTTTCTTCCAATTTCATTCTACTTTCGTGCCACGAACATGTCTCTCATTCAAAACATCACCTCCCGGGATCTCGATTCACCCAAGTCTGGCAATAACATATACGAACAAACACCACGCTGATCGGGGTCAATCAGGTTATAATATACTTGACCACCATAAACCAATACTAGAAAGAGGACTAGGCCTATCGTAGTATAGCTATAGTGAATCAAGGTCGATCCCACAGGGAACCAATTGTGGATCATCTTATATACAAACAATTAATTAAACATGTCAAGGACATAAAGGCGGTCTACGACCAACATAGGACAAGGAAAGGTAAAGACACGACTTGACACAACGTAATTAACCTCCCCAATTATAGTCTTTATCGTTTGGACCTAGATAATTTATATAATAAACTGAACTTATTAACTGTCAATCCGTTTGTATCTATGTTAGATTGTCTACGGGAGTCATCCTCTTTAACTTGACTTAGCACCGGTTAGGTTGCTAGATCACTATGTTACATTACGTGACTTCACCTTTTGGGTATCCATCTCATATAACTTGCACGCTTACGACACTAAGGATGCCGATATTAATCGTACACCTCGTCTAGGCAACATTCCTATGATTAGGCGTACTTCCTAAGCGATTACTCAAGCTCTCATCCAACTAGAAATTACCAAGTTATAGTCTCATGCTAATCTACGACATATGTATAAGCAGGTTCATGCAATTCCCGAATATAAACCTACCTAGATAACGCTGAACGTCCGTGAAGAGCAATTCATAAGCCTACCTAAGAGTTTTATATTGGTATTTCCTTTTTACAAGTTTTAATTAAACTAAGCGAGTAACGTAGCCATAGCCATACCTACTGAGATAATAAATTCAACTAGGCTAAACCTACCATAAAGACGTGGCAGAAATAACTGATGAAACAGGGCTCGGTCGACCGAGTGTAAGGCCTCGGTCGACCGAATGACACCTTTCGGTCACCCGAACGATTTCAACCCATAATACATCTTAGAATATATCTCTCAGCGTTTCATCATACGTAATGTATTTAAACAGTAATTCGCACAGTATTCATATAAACTAACATAGATACGCATTAATTAAATCAAGTAGATTCATGAATAAATACTAAGTGTATGACGTAGGTTATGGGATCCCCATAGACAAGGAGTCGCCACATCCCTGACGTCATAGCCTAGATCTACATCATCTAGCTATGATTAACTAACTCAAACGATAAAGCATAATTGGGAGGGATTAATTACTTAAAAGAAAGAAACAGAAAAAAAAGGCTTACATATTGCTGCCCTTAAATTGCTGGAAACCCTCAAATTATTCTACATTGTATCAAAGTTATATTATGAATTGTAAGATTGAAGAAAGAATGAAGGGATTGTATGTATGTGTAAGGTGTGGTTTTACAAATTTCGTAGCTGCTGCTTATATAGAGGCTGTAACCGACCTAGGGAGGATCTAGAAGATATACACGCGAAAATCCCGTGAGTGACCGAACCGACATACTCGGTCGACCGAATGATAGGGCTCGGTCGACCGAGCCTCCCTCTGCTCGTGTTAAACGCGCTTTTCGTCTATCTTGTTCCCCACTGCATCCTTCCGTGCTGATCTGATTCCTCTGATTTATCTCTTGATTAATGCTCCGATTTTCATCCTTATTATCGCGAGATTTACTGATTGAATAACATTTATCCTCTCGATTTGTCGTGATCTGCAAAATCAGCATTTATCGCACAATAAATCGGTCTTTTAATAATAAAAACAGCTAAATACCAAATATCATATTAATAATCACTTAACATTAAATAATAAATATAAACGAGTGATTCAATATGAAATATACATTATTAATCTCGATTTAAGGTCAATGTTGATGACTTTTACGGGTATAATTTGGCCGTCATCAACTACCCCCCACTTAGACTTTGATCGTCCCGAACAAAGCATCAATAAGTCATTCCCCAAGACAACATTTTCTATGGTCAAATCATACTTACACAAGAAACTCAAGTCAACTCATACTAGTCATGCTCATAAGATATCCATTATTCACTACTTACTATGAATCGAAGTGATGTGTGCATGTGCATTTAGTTTTATATATTCGTGCCAAGATTAGAGTTTATGCTAACTTCGCAATCTCAACCTACCAACCTCAAGATTCATACTTCTTATGCCTCGCAATGGTCGAGCACTAGAGCAATAAGCAAGAGCGTATCTATAGGGTTTTGGACTTGGAGACCGAGTACTACTCAAAGCCTCTTAAAGAGTTGAATATTCTTTTCATATCTTCATATTTTTCAAATACTATCAATCTCAAGGAAGAAAAATATTTAGAGTATCCCCCTATCTTAGATCATGCATAGCATTGAATATTACCACAAGCGCGGGGCTACTTTGGTAATGTTACTACAAGCCCAGTGTTTTAACGCATTGTCAAACACATGTACGTCTCAATCTTATTACTCCGCTTTTGTTGGCAAGAATATCAGAATACATCAGCAGATAGATATTGAAACTAAGTTTACATAACCAATCATCTATGCAATGTACACAATATTCGTCAGTTATTATGATTCGTGCGGTAAACTCGATTCACAGATTGAGTAATCGAATAATAAATAACTACTCGCAAAAACCGGCATGAATATCCTTATATTTACATAACATAAGTATAAAATGATCACGTACTCATGCAACTTGGTTTATTTCCTATCAATGCTTAGTTAGAAACTCACAATTCTAAGGGTACGAGATAAATAATGTGGCATTTATTCAAAATTTTCAATTTTGTACCGTTTCATTCGATTTTAACACATATCACATCATATCTAAGTCTCCTACCCCCCACTTAAACATGGCATTGTCCGCAATGACAAAAATAAATGAGAATTTAAGAAAAAGACTTAGCTCTGGAATGGGTCCCAAGTAAAGGAACAATATCGGGGTAAATTTCAGCACGTCGTGGAGAGATAGACACATCCTGTATAAGCAAACAAACTCCACGAAACCGTCAAATACCATGTCTATGGAAGTTATAAAATAATGTGGCAGTAATTAGGTATGAATACCGAAAAACATTTTAAGCCACTTTATTTTATACAACCAATGACAAGGGAAACCAAAAAGAAAAACACTAAATAGAAAGAAAAATAAACAAGCCACTAAAGATGGTAGGCTTCATCTACAACCTCCACCGCCTAAATATTCTTAAAACCGGGTGGAGAAGACAAAGATCAAAAAGCATTACCCGACGTGAGAAAACACGAGGGTGACTCGATCGAAAAGGTATTCAATCCAGGAAAAGAGAAACTTGGTAAGGTATAACAGATTGAATGTGACCTATTGGCTAAAGATAAAATCAAATACTTAACGCAGAAACTTCTCGCTTGCATTGGATATCAACAACTTAGGGAGATGTAGCTACTCCTCGAAATTACTAATAACCCAATGTATCACGTAAAAGTCATAACCGTCATCAACAAGGTCGGATCGGTGTAATTCTCAAGTTCTCTTAATGCCTCCATCTTAAGGTGGATTGCTAAATTTCCTTTTCTTTAGCAATTTCTTGACTATCCTACGGAACTCTATTTCACGTGGCCTATTGAGTAAAAAAGTTTTGCATATCCTTAGCCCAATGGCCATCAGAACACGGCAAAATAAAAAACCTCAACATATGTCACGTTACTTTTATTTGACTCAAAGAAAAAAAAACCTAAAATCCTAAAAAGAAATCCTAAGGGTTTTAAAGAAGTAGTTCTGAGTTTAAAGTCCTCAGCTCGACTTTCCAAAAATTATCCTTGTCAGTTATCATTCTTGGATCTTCAGACTTTGACCCTTCTGAGCACCATAAGAGGTGGGCCCATCGCTGTTGCGGATTAATACCCTTCCCCTGGTTGTGAGACCTAGGAAACGACATTTATCCATACCATTTATCCAAAGCCCTTACCTCGGCTCTCGTTTTAGGAATTAGTGAATTCTAAGGAGATTTAGTCCTAGGGACCCATTTTAATCACATCCTCTATAATGTTTTGCTTCATTATGCTCTCTCAAAACTCAACGCCTTCTTTAGATTGAGAATTGTTAAAAACTACACAAATTGTTGCTCCCATGGCTGTGTAGAAGTAATCTCATGCATAGGACAATGAGATTTTGACAGAACTACGAGGAACTCTTTATTCACTCGCTTCCTTTCAATGACTACATGTTTCCCTACACCTCTGGGATGAGACAGATTTGGGGAGAACCTTCCACACTAATAAAATTAATCTTACAAACCAACTCCGGGCTAAGATTCATACTAAGGTTCATGTATAGGCTAACTTATGCTCAAAAAACCAAGAGGTAGTAAAACATAAGCAAAAAAGGTAGTACCTTGCCTTCAACATTGTACCACGAAGAATTTAAGCCTTTAAAATTTTTTCGGAGCCATCTTTGTGCTTTAAAGGTATTGCTTCCATTGCTTTTCCCATCTTAGATTCGTAGCTCCACATGTTTGTTGGGTTATTTTCTCAGCGCCCGCGAAAAATTATTGACTCGGATTATTTTTTCCCTGGTTTCTGCAAACAGAAGAAAAACAAAACGAACCGTGGATCGATTTTAACATGGTTTCTCATCTTCTTATCGGACATACGGATTAACATCTGGAGATAAATGACACGCGAAATTCCGGAGAATCGACCAGGCTTGCGACGGCGAAAGCGATCTCGGGGAGCAAAACCGATTTTTTCAGATTCGGAATTTTATACTGAGCGAACAACCGAGGACTAAAAACGTAAAACAGACTTTAAAAAGCGAAACTTAACATGAATAAAAAGTATTTATATATAAAATTGACCGTTGGTTCCCGGAAACGGCGCCAAAAACTTGATCGGGTCAATCAAAGTTATAATATACTTGACCACCATAAACCAATACTAGCAAGAGGACTAGGCCTATCGTAGTATAGCTATAGTGAATCAAGGTCGATCCCGCAGGAGGAACCAATTGTGGATCATCTTATATACAAACAATTAATTAAACATGTCAAGGACATAAAGGCGGTCTACGACCAACATAGGACAAGGAAAGGTAAAGACACGACTCGACACAACGTAATTAACCTCCCCAATTATAGTCTTTATCGTTTGGACCTAGATAATTTATATAATAAACCGAACTTATTAATCACAATCCGTTTGTATCTATCTTAGATTGGCTACGGAGTCATCCTCTTTAACTTGACTTAGCACCGGTTAGGTTGCTAGATCACTTTGTGCTACATTACGTGACTTCACCTTTTGGGTATCCATCTCATATAACTTGCACACTTACGACACTAAGGATGCCGATATTAATCGTACACCTCGTCTAGGCAACATTCCTATGATTAGGCGTAATTCCTAAGCGATTACTCAAGCTCTCGTCCAACTAGAAATTACCAAGTTATAGTCTCATGCTAATCTACGACATACGTATAAGCAGGTGCATGCAATTCCCGAATATAAACCTACCTAGATAACGCTGAACGTCCGTGAAGAGCAATTCATAAGCCTACCTAAGAGTTTTATATAGGTATTTCCTTTTTACACGTTTTAATTAAACTAAGCGAGTAACGTAGCCATAGCCATACCTACTGAGATAATAAATTCAACTAGGCTAAACCTACCATAAAGACGTGGCATAAGTAACTGATGAAACAGGGCTCGGTCGACCGAGTGTAAGGCCTCGGTCG
This sequence comes from Gentiana macrophylla, assembly GCA_026214975.1. Lineage (NCBI taxonomy): Eukaryota > Viridiplantae > Streptophyta > Magnoliopsida > Gentianales > Gentianaceae > Gentiana > Gentiana macrophylla. The sequence goes on from CM047813.1 coordinate 53,129,095, forward strand.
ACCAAATGACACCTTTCGGTCACCCGAACGATTTCCACCCATAATACATCTTAGGATATATCTCTCAGCGTTTCATCATACAGAACAGAATAAACAGTAATTCACACAGTATTCATATAAACTAACATAGATACGCATTAATTAAATCAAGTAGATTCATGAATAAATACTAAGTGTGTGACGTAGGTTATGGGATCCCCATAGACAAGGAATCGCCACATCCCTGACGTCATAGCCTAGATCTACATCATCTAGCTATTATTAACTAACTCAAACGATAAAGCATAATTGGGAGGGATTAATTACTTAAAAGAAAGAACAGAAAATAAAGGCTTACATATTGCAGCCCTTAAATTGCTGGAAACTCTCAAATTATTCTACATTGTATCAAAGTTATATTATGAATTGTAAGATTGAAGAAAGAATGAAGGGATTGTATGTATGTCTAAGGTGTGGTTTTACAAATTTCGTAGCTGCTGCTTATATAGAGGCTGTAACCGACCTAGGGAGGATCTAGAAGATATACACACGAAAATCCCGTGAGTGACCGAACCGACATACTCGGTCGACCGAATGATAGGGCTCGGTCGACCGAGCCTCCCTTTGCTCGTGTTAAACGCGCTTTTCGTCTATCTTGTTCCCCACTGCATCCTTCCGTGCTGATCTGATTCCTTTGATTTATCTCTTGATTAATGCTCTGATTTTCTTCCTTATTATCTCGAGATTTACTGATTGAATGACATTTATCCTCTCGATTTGTCGTGATCTGCAAAATAAGCATTTATCGCACAATAAATCGGTCTTTTAATAATAAAAACAGCTAAATACCAAATATCATATTAATAATCACTTAACATTAAATAATAAATATAAACGAGTGATTCAATATGAAATATACATTATTAATCTCGATTTAAGGTCAACGTTGATGACTTTTACGGGTATAATTTGACCGTCATCACACGCGTAATTTCGCAAGACCAAAGTGCTTGGAAAAGAGTTAAATATCGTTAAAAATGCGGAGTCTACTATCGATATGACAGTTTAACTCCCCGTGTGTATAACTCTTGATATTACACTTAAACAGGTCTAGAATTACCCAAAACATACCAACAAAGTGATAAACGGGGGTTAAACTGCGCATCAAAGTACAGTAAAGTTGACTCCCATCACACGTTAAAACTAAGCAGAACTGATAAAGGAAAGACTCAGTATCAGCCTACTGCATCTGCAGCAGCAACATAATCTTTTGCTCAATCTAGTTCAGCCACTGGATTCAAATCAGGCAAGCCATATGAAGATAGAACTTGCTTAGGATTTGATACACAGCAAACTTCGAGGAGAGGAACGAGTAAGGCAACTGAACCTAATGCCAAAACTGGTGTTAAGTTCGTAGCTGAACAATGTCCTCAAACTAAGAAGCATGTTGAACCAGTAAAACAAGTTCAACGTGAATCAAGTCAGTCACAGTGTCAATTTTCAAAGAAGTCAGTAGTAAACAACAACAGGTTCAACCGAAAAGGTAAATTAGCTGCACATCATGAAATCGAAAAGGTTGATCAACTACTGAACCTACTCAAGCTAATCAGGCTCAGAACCAAAAAAACATCAGTCAAAGTAAATCCAAGAATATCAATTATTCAAAGATTCACAAAGTCAGGGGGAAAGGCAGGTTATTTCCAATTGACGATGACTGGAATTTCTCTGAATCTACTATTAAAACTGATAGAAGAAATCATTTCAGACAGAAAACTTATCACAAGTTTCAGTCTAAAGGTCAGTAGAGGAATCATTTCAGTCCTCAGCAGAAACCTCAGTACCAAGGTCAGCACAGAACTCAGTTCAAAAGAAATGATGGTTATAATTCAAGTTTCAATAATAGAAAGCATCATGGCAATTTGTTTCAGTCAAAAGGACCTGAGAGATCATATAAATAAGACACAGTCCAAGCATAGACACAATGGGAGTGTGGCTTACATATATGAAAACAAGTGCAATAATATCCGAAAAATACCTAAAGGATATATTCCCAAGGTTGTACTGACAACTGACCCCCACGGACCGAAACAGAGTTGGGTACCTAAAAATGTTTAATTTATTTTGCAGGATATATGGTTCTTAGACAATGGATGCTCAAGACACATGACAAAGGGCATGGACTGTCTAAGTAATTTTATTGCAAAAGATGGACCAAAAGTTAATTTTGGAAGTAAAGACAAACCTGGTTTCACCAAAGGTTATGGTAATTTGATCAGAAATGGACTCATAATAAAAAAATGTATCTTATGTAGAAGCATTGCATTACAATCTACTCAGCACCAGTCAATTCTGTGATATGGGATACAGAGTCACGTTTGACAGATTTCTGCATTGTCGTCAGCGAAACAACATTTCAAGTTGTTCTACCTGGAAGAAGAAAAGAGAATATGTATGTTGTAGATTGGACTACAGCAGTTGCAGAAACTTGTTTACCTGTGCATACCAAATCAGAAGTCAGCTGGCTATGGAACAAGACACTGAGTCATATTAACTTTGATGACATCAACACACTTGTCAAGAAACAGTTAGTAATTGGACTACCTGAGATCACCTACAAGAAGGATAGCTTATGCGATGCTTGTCAGCAAGGAAAGCAAACAAAAGTAAGTTTCAAGACTAAGTCTCAGCATTCTACAAACAGAGTTTTAGAACTAATGCATATGTACTTATTTGGACCTATCACACCAATCAGTATCAGTGGAAAGAGGCATACATCGGTGGTAGTAGATGATTATTCAAGATACACTTGGGTTATTTTCTTAACAAAGAAAAGTTAAACGAAGCAAAGGCTTACAGAACTTCTCAAAAGACTTTAGAATTAGAAGAGTGTCTCAGTTGTGAAGATAAGATCTGATAAAGGAACTGAATTCCTCAACAAAGTGATTATCGAATACTGTGAAGAAAATGGTTTTTTACATCAACATCAACACCTCAACAGAATGGTGTAACTGAGAGAAGAAATAGGACACTCAAAGAAGCAAGAAGGACTATGATATGTGAAGCAAAACTTCCTGAAAGATATTGGGCAGAAGCAGTTAAGACCGCTTGCTACACACAGAACAGAGCTTTCATGAATAAGAGACATGAGAAGACACCTTATGATATTTGGAATGGAAGAATACCAAATGTTTCATACTTTCATGCTTTTGGAAGCAAGTGTTTCATACACAATAATGGAAAAGATCAACTTCATGTTTTTCAGCCCAAAGCTGATGAAGGAATATTTCTGGGATATTCAAATGTCAGCAAAGCATTTAGAGTACTGAACAAAAGGACACTTAAGCATGAAGAATCAATTCATGTAGTATTTGATGAACCAAACTTTCCTGGTGAAGAGACTGGAATCAAACCAGAACCAGTTTCTCAGCCTCAGTTACCAGTTCTACCAGAATCAGTTTATGTTGACATTGGAAGATTAAGAGTTTCAGAATCATCAGATCAAGATCAACCTCAGTTTTCAACAACTAAACCACCTACAGTTGAACAACATGATTCTAACCCAGTTCAAGATGATCAAGATGAAGAAAGTCAAGAACCAGTTTCTGAAGAACCAGTTCAATAGAATATAGATCCCTTGACGCAACCCCCAGTACATCAATGGATGAGGAATCACCCTGAAGAACAAGTGATTGGTGATACTTAAGCTGGTGTTTGAACAAGACATCAACTAGATGCAATGATTGCATGTTTCCTATCTTATTCTGAACCTAAAGAGATATAAGAAGCTTTGAAAGATCCAGATTGGATATTAGCTACGCAAGAAGAACTGAATGAGTTTGAAAGAAATCAAGTATGTGAACTAGTAGACTGACCAGATCATGTAAACATCATTGGCACAAAATGGGTTTATAGAAACAAGCTTGATGAAGATGGGAATATCATCAGAAACAAAGCTAGACTTGTAGCTAAAGGATATTCTCAAGCTGAAGGTATAGATTTTGATGAAACTTATGCACAAGTTGCAAGACTTGAAGCAATCAGACTTTTTCTCGCCTATGCAGCTCACAAGAAATTCAAAGTGTACCAGATGGATGTCAAAAGTGAATTTTTGAATGGGATTCTTGAAGAAGAAGTCTATGTTCAACAACCACCTGGATTCGAAATTAAGGATCAAGCTGATAAAGTCTTTCGACTGAGAAAAGCTCTATATGGACTAAAGCAAGCACCAAGAGCTTGGTATGAAACTCTGTCTTAGTTTCTAGTGGATATTGGATTTATCATAGGAACCATTGACAAGACTTTATTCCGAATGAAAGTTGAAGAGAGTACTTTACTTGTTCTGATCTATGTTGATGATATTATCTTTGGATCTGAAAATGAATAACTCTGTGAGAAATTTGAAAGTTTAATGAAGAGCAAGTTTCAAATAAGTATGATGAGAGAACTGAATTATTTTCTCGGTTTACAAGTTAAACAAATGGATAATAGGATATTCATTCACCAAACTAAGTATACAAGAGAATTGATCAAGATGTTTGGAATGGAGAAATCAACTAGCATCTCAACACCAATTGGGACTAACATTAGATTAGATGAAGACAAAGAAGGCAAAGATGATGATCAAACTCTGTACAGAAGAATGATTGGAAGTCTACTTTATCTTACAGCAAGTAGACCAGATATATCTTTTGCTGTTGGTGTTTGTGCTAGATTTCAAACAAGACCTAAAGAGAGCCATCTCATAGTCATAAAAAAACCTTGAAGTATTTGAAAGATACAGAAGGAGTTGGGATATAGTATTCAAGAGAAGGAGAATTCAAACTAATATCCTACTCCGATTCAGATTATGCAGGATGCAATGTGGATAGAAAAAGCACCTCAGACACATGTCAGTTATTGGGAAATAGACTTGTGTCATGGTTCAACAAGAAGAAAAACTCAATCTCTACTTCAACAGCTGAAGCTGAATATATCGCAGCTGGAAGTTGTTGTGCTCAAGTTTTATGGATTAGACAACAACTGAGAGATTATGGAATAGAAGAAGGAATGATTCCTATAATGTGTGATAATACAAGTGCAATTGCAATAACTGACAACCCGGTTTTGCACTCAAGGATGAAACACATTGATGTCAGACATCACTTTATAAGGGATCATGTGGAAAACAAAGACATAACAGTTCTCTATGTACCCACTGAAGATCAGTTGGCAGACTTATTTACTAAGCCATTGGACAAAGAGAGATTTGCCAAACTGAGAACTGAGTTGGGTATAATCAAAGTTAGTTAAGTTAGTTTAAGCCATAGATTCATCAAGGGGATTGATCTTTGTTATGATGGGTGCACTCACTTAACAGATCAGTCATTGACATCAACAATCTCAAACTGACCAATTGAAACTGAATGATTTGACGGAACTGAAAGTTTACTCAAAAACTGACCTCAAGTATCAGTTTATTGAACTGAACTGACAATGGTTACACCGTATTTAATTCACACCATTTGTCAGAACCTGTTGCTTGTACACCCCCACTAACTGCCAGAACAGTACATGCATTGGTTACACAAAACCGTCAGGAATTTGAAAGGAGTGTACTAAATCCCTACAAAATCGTGTACCCGCTCACCAAAACGTCTTACAAAACCATCTATATATCCACCCTCTTTTGCATATCTTTTCACACACACAAGAAAGATCTAATTTTTTTCTCTCAAAAGCCAAAAATTACAGCTTTCTTATTTTCTCTCCAAAACTCAGAAAATTTTAATGGCAGCTTCAAAGAAAACACAGGAAGAAAGGCTGATTACTGAGTTGGATACTTTATCTTTCGAGCAATATAAAGAGCTTTGCAGCAACACCCTTTTAGCAAGTCTTATTTGATAGAAGATCAAATGTCAGCCAGGATTAAGAGATATTATGGAGGTTCCTTTCAAAGAGGAACATGATTTTGAAGGGATCTTTCAGTTTTGGGAGAACATGAGATTGATAAGGAACTCCCTAATCACAAAAGTTCGTGGTGAAAGAATCATTGTTAATGAACAAGTCATCAGGTTGCTATTTAATTTCAAGGAACCTGTTGTGAAATCAATAGATTTGAGTTGTTTACCACTCTAAAAGAGCGCCTTTTTCAGACAAATCTCCTTAAGTAAGGAACCTGCAACTGTTGGTACTCATTTCAACGAACTAAACCAGAGTTTGGACTCCTCAGCAAATGGCTCAGCAGACACATCATTGGCCAACACAAAGGAATAGCCAAGTTATCTGAAGAACATAATCTGGGATGAATTTGAGTTCAATTGGGGAGGTTATGTGTTTAATCAGCTAAAGCAGCAACACTTAGCTGAATTGGAAAGTGTTTGAAGAGCTCAAGCTGAAGGAAGAGAAACAGTTGGAAGATTTCGACTGAAAAAGTCACTTAGTGCACTATTTGGAAAGACTCAAGGCAGGTAATGCAGCAGAACAAATTGCAGGTGCATCTATACAAAGAATGGATACATCAACTGAAGATGTAGCTATAGTCCATTCTAAGAAAGAAAAGGCTTCTCAGCCTAGAGAAAAGAAGAAAATTGTGTCTCAGTAGATAGCTGAACACAAAGGAGTCAAACGAAAGGCGGACTCAGAGAAAGTTAAGTCAGTTGGCAAATGTTTGTTCCTAAGTACTTTAAGTCAGTTAGCACCAATTGAGGGGGAACAACAACTGACACCTGGATTCACTACACATGACGTTATAGGAACTAAAATTGTTTCTCGATTACAACAGACGATTTCAGAGAAACAAGTTTCCGTCATACATGCTGAAAATGAGCAACAACAATTTCAGCAGCAACCAGCCCAACAACAAGCTCAACAACCAGCTCAGTTTTTTGAAGTTGACAGAATCATTAGGCTGAAGAAGATAAACTCAATACTGAAGATTGTAGAGATGCTACTCTAGCAAGTGAAGAAAAGTCATTATTGGAAAAACTTGAAATCAAGGATTTATACACTCTATTTCCATTAAATGAGTTTCTCACAAATTGTTTCAGAAGATTCACTAAGATAGCTAAATGAGGAAAATCAGCCACGTCATCAGTTTTAGATAATCAATAGAAGAAGGATGATGACAAAGATGATGAATCGAAGAAAGAAGCTGATAAGGCTACAGATTTGGTAAATGAAATTCACCCTCAAGCTCAAACTGCTAATCAGCAAAAAGATTTGCCAGGTGGAAACCAATCAACTGAAAACCAACAAACAGATGGAAAGGATGAGAATCAGCAAATCATGGTAATTGAAGATGATACTCAGCCTAAGATTCTACAAGAAGAAGCAACGGATCCATCTGAATTTTTGACAAAAGAGGAAATGAGCTAAGTACACGAAAATCTGAAGATTATGGTCAACCAAAAGGATGCTTACAATGGCCTTTTGAAAAACATTTCTGGATACTCAGATTATCGAAAGAAGACGGACGTCTCAGTCCACACCAAGTTGGATATTATTCAGAAATCATCTTCTAGCTCAGCACCAGAAAATTTCAGTCTGAAGGAGAACATGAAGTCTCAACCATGGAAGATAGAGAGACACATGCTCAAGCACAATGACATTTAAATCAGCGCATTTATGTGTTAGAAACTCAGCTGAAAGAAGTGCTTGATTCTCAAAAGACTATCTCAGCAGACCAACATGCAACCCATCAGTTGGTAAATCAGTTGTATGATGCCAAAAAGAGGGAAGCTGAAGAAGAAAAGCTGAGACTACTTGATGAAAAGATGAAGCTAGAAGAGGAACTGAAGAAATACAAATCAAAAGCAGATCCTTATGTTCTTGTAAAAGAACTAACTGACAAACAACTCATTGAAAAATACAGTCAACCTGGAGAAAGGAGAGCTACTTTAACAAAGGATTTTGGATGAAGTTTGTCAATGATCACAACAATGTCAAGCTGAAGTAAAAAGACAAAAATTATGAAGAATCTCTTGCCTTATCTGACCAGTATTACAATCAAAGGATGGCACACTATAAGAAGATCAAGAAGATTGAAGAAAAGTTGTAGATCAGAGACAAAACTGAACAAATGAAAGCTGATGTTGCAGAATTTGAAAATTACTAAAAGGAAGAATCAACTTTACCAAAATTAGTCTTATGGAGAAAGTGGAAGCTTTCTAGTCAAGTAGACTACAACAAAACTTTCTACAAAGAAGACACGAAGCTAGAAAGAGCGTTTCAGCTTCATGATAAGGAAAGGAAATATGATTTAGTTACATAAAGAGCACAGAAAACAGTTTAGCTCTTATTTCAATTTTTACTAATGTGTAATTATTCAAGTTTTTGCATATCTTAATGAAATCCAGTTTCCAGTTTTACATTTTTTTAACTGTATTTATCTTTAAGCTTTTCTTTTAAGGAGAGTTTTGGCATCATCAATAAGGGGGAAATTGTTGGAAATAAAATTTATGTTTTGATGATAATTCATCATATTTAATCAGTTATTATCTTAACTCCATTGATGGAGAGCTGAAACCAGTTGTTATAGTGAAAAGCTAAAAGATGTCTAGAACTGAATGTATAGGTTTTACTAGAGTCTAATAATTGTATAGGTTATATCGGACAAGCACTGTAATAAATAGATGTGTCGTAAAACGGAAAACTAGAAATCACTTAGAAAACTGGAAATCATATAATAAACTGAAAAGACAAATCATGGAAACTGACTCAAACTACACCTAAAATTGAAGCTCACTCAGAACTGATGAAGGTAAGTTCGTTGAGGGCCACAGACTCAGTTTTCTTATCTAGAAGATAGAAGAACTGAGGGACACAGACTCAGTTATTGAAGATTGAAGAACTAAGGGTTCAAACTCAGTTTATGAAGACCAAGTCGAGACTATAAAGTTAGACTTCAGGCAAGTTTGTGGTGACCAGAACTAAGTTTATGGATCTTGTATGAAGACCTAAGAATTATAAGGACAATGAATTCTTAAATAACTTATACTTATGGTGTACTCTGGTTAAGTAAATTATAATCAGATGAAGAATTGGAGTACTGATATTTGTAGAAGAGTAAAATCTCAGTTAATGCTCCATGTCAGTCAAGATAATGACAACTAATAAACTCAGTACAAAACTGATCAGGAAATTCAGTTTTATAAGTCAGTCATCCAACAAACTGATAGTACAGTCGAACATTGTAAAGGAAACAATGCTATTGGATGAAATACTGACAAGTCAGAACGGTCACAAAATATAGCCCTTACAAGATTGACGTTGATACAATTCGATTTCAAGCAAATGAACGTTGGACCTTACACTATAAATAGAGGACTTTGCATCAAGAATCAACAACAAGATTTATCTAAGAATTAACAAAATTACAAGCATTTTGTGCACTAGTCTCGTTCATTCGAATTGCTATCATCTTTGTGCTAACAAGATAAATCAGGAATTTCTTCAAGTGTTCAAGCTACAAAGAATTCATCTAGATTCAGACACTTTGAAGAACCACAAACAAGAATCAATTTATTGATTCTTAGCCCAACTTTGATTCTTAATCGGTTTAGACTGTGAAGCAATCCGGTGAAGGATTTGCCAAGGACAGTTGTATCAGTAGTTGGGTAGACTGTGTTTGTGGTGGTAGCTGGTGAAGAGGCATACGTAACCCTTCAAGGACCAGTGGCTCAAGCATTTGAAGAGCAGCAATCCAACTTGTTTTTTGACTATTTAGATAGTGAAGCTAGGATTAGCCAAGGACAATTGTTTAGGACTTTTTGTAACAGCTCACCTCAAGAAGTTCTAGTGGAATTTTCCTCCTACACCACAGGGGAAGAGAGGACTGACCAGATTACATTACCTGGAACCTCTATAACTCTTGTTTCATTTATTTTACGCATTTACATTATATTATTTACTTAGTACAGCATTTTTTTTATTGTTTTCACAGCATACTGAAGGACTGATTGTTACACAACTCACAGCTCACAAACTGACATTCACCAGAATTCAGTTTAACACACTCAGCTTTCACAGTGAATAAAAAGATCAAGAAAAAGGCTAGAATTATATCTACTGCCGGTTGACTAAGTTTTGTATAAGTCAGTTTAACTTAAACTCAGCTTTGTCAGCTCAACTCCACACAAGTTAAAACTGAATCTTAATTTGATTAAAATACAGTTTTCGGTGATAAGTTTATTACCCCCCCTAAACTTGTCTTAGCCTTTCCAAGGGACCAACATGAAGTGATTGCATACTCCTACTGGTTTCAAGATAGGGTTTGATGTGTTCATTAAAGATCGCTAAGAGGCGTGGTCCAAATCACTTTCACGTTGACACTATTCTGGAATGAGTGAGAAGTGTGTGTTTCACAGATATGGAATCCATTCCTTCCCGTGGGAAGTAGAAAGACAATCCTCTTATTTGTTAATCTTAGAAACTGATCGATCCGCGGAGTTCGTATTGGTTATGAACTAATTGATCACTAGTAGGTTAATGGTAAATAAGGATAAGATGTATTGACGAAGGTTTACGGAAATAATCCCACTTCATTATGGATAGTCTGTGGAGGGTTAGTTCATATGTAATGATTATATAAATGGACGCTTATCGACTCGACTCGACGTTTTGAGAATAAGTTATATCTATAATCGATAGAGTTTAGTTTCGGATTTATGGTGGCGTAATTCCGAAATTAATAAGTTAAGTAGGAATATTCTATTCGATGAATATTTTATTCAATTTATTGTAGCTACTGATTATATGTACATGGTCCCCGGGTTGGCTCCTAACACGCGAGTGTTTTCTCATTTTATGGAACCTCGAGAATAAATTAAATAGTTGGTCTATTTAATGAATATGCAATATTATTTATTTGGTAAATAATATTTAAAATAGAATAGACATTTTCTAGTAAAATGGCTAAAAAAGTGGTGCCCCTATTGTGGATAATTAGGAAAAGAAATTTTTCTAGATTATGTCACATGTGTAATTAATTAATTATCTATTTGTTGGATAATTAATGGTAAAATAAGAGATTGATTTTTTGGGAATTATCTCTTATCTTATGGCAAATATCTTTTCCTTATGGGAATAGGTAAGACAGTGTGAACATGATAACTCTCTTGACTAGTTATTTTCCTATATAAAGAGAGTGCCTCACAACACAATAACACATCATTAATTTCGCCACATTCACAAATAAAGGAAGAAAAATTATTTTCATGCCTTAGTCATTAAGAGAGGAAAACCTAGGGTTTTTCTTGTGCATATTCGAGGAAGTTCTACGGCGAGGATCGACATCCACCAGTCGTCGCTTGGAGATACAATCCGGAAGATCACGGCTTCTCCGTTTGGTCGATTGCCTATTTCTCTCCGGTTGGGGTAAATCTACTAACCTTCTTGTAGATTAATTTATTACGCGAATCATATCGTGGTAAAATCTTAAACGAATCTAATTCGTAGCTTCCACTGTGCAAGATCGAGTATCTCGATCGGTGCTGTGAATCAAATCTGACGATCCAATTATGGATCGGATCTGGATTTGGGTTTCTGTATATCAAGCATGTGGTATCAGAGACAGGTTAAAGCGATTTTGGGATCTTGATTGCATAATTAATTAATAAGGAGTGGAATTGAATAAATATTGCATCTTTTATTTATATTAATTTCTTTGAATGCGTGGTTGAATGTTTTGGTGGAGGAGATGGATTGGGGTTGGTACCTGTTTACCGTTAGATCTATTGTAAACCCGTTTTTCCCGGGTATATGACATCATGTAATTTAATTTTGCAATTTAATTTCATGCATTTATTTTAAATCGGATGCATTCTTCATCAAATCTGAACGCCGGCGCAGTGGTCAAATCACAGTTTCAATGGTTTGCAGACCCGAGTTCGAATTCCCTTGGCCGGATATATTCTGGAATTTTTTTTCCATCCGTTGTTCAGATTTTTTAATTTTATGTTAAAAAAAATTTACGAACGAAAAAAAAATACGAAAAACGAATAATAAATAAATAATAAAAAACGAAGAAAAAAAAGGATCGGATGCAGCTGCAAGGATTCAAATTCGGGTGGTGATGAAAGAAGAAAAGACTCTTACCAACACAGCTGAAGAAATTTTTGATAAAGGAACAAGAGCAGAAAAGTAAATACCTGAAGCAGCTGAAGAATATAGTAGATTAACTTTTATTCTATGCCTAGGGTTTATTTATTTATAGATTAGATACATAGGTACCAATAGTCCATCTCAGTGGTTTATTTTTAGCATTTATTTTCTTGTATGATTATTTATGTGATATAACCATGCCATGCATCATTTTCATGAATTCCACTCCTAGCGTATGCAATCATGTAGAAAAATTAATATTGAAATTAATTAGACATGTATCAACACAGTAATTAATTTAGATTAAAAATAAATTAAATTAATTAAAGGAAACGGAATTTTATCGGGAAATAAAATTCACATGATAAAAATAAAAATTTACTTGGTAAATTTGTTTTTTTATCTAAAATTCCGTGAGGATTTAATTATGTAGTGTCTACTTAAATAGAATTTTGATAATCAAAATTTGGAAAATCATGAAAAGATTGGACACTAACTAGACGGTATTTGGAATCGATAAGTTGGTGTTTGCTTTTCATGATTTATTATTTTCGATTATTGGAAAAATCTAAGATCCTAAATTTTTATGATGACAAGATTAGGACTATGAAATTCTTTGATTAATTTTAATTGTGTAGTGTTTACACGAAATATTTCTAAATAATTGATAAATTGGAAAATCATGAATATAGTGTCACTAGTTAGACAATATTTGGAACCGATAAACTAGTGGGAGCTTTAAATTTGTGATTTTTTGTTTTTCGATTTAGTCGTCGGAAATTCATAAGTCCTAATCTATTAGGATTATAAAATTCTTTGTGAATTTTATTTGTGTAGTGTCTACACAAAGGAACTTTAATCAATAAAATTGGAGGATCGTTGATATAGTGACACTAGTTAGACGGTATTTGGAACCAATGAACTAGTGGGATGACTAAATTAAAATATTCATGATCTATTGTTTTTGGATTATTAGAAAAATCTGAAATCCTAAAGAGACTACCTAATTTACAAAATAACGAGTGGGAGCGGGGAAGGTGACAACCGACCCCTCGGCCTCTACTGTTAACACAAGCACCATGAGAGAATGGTGACGCCTTGTGCCATTTTGATTTCGGCCTCCTTCGGATGGCCTTCACCGCTATCAAAATTCAAGGCTTGGTTTCCAAAAAGATAGGATTTTGAGTACTCGTCGGGTCACTGACCTACCCTTCGGCGGCATACTCGGGGTCTACTTAAAAATCCGAAACAGTAGATCACACTCTAAAGGGTATTTTTGGAAATATATTGCCTGAAAAAGGAAGGTAATCAACAATTAAATCGGGATGTCTAATTCTCAGTTAATTGTTGAGAGAGATTGTCTCAATATAATCGTCACCTCTTTGACCTACCCGTCGGCGGCACTGAGGTGTGAGATTAAATCCTTGGACTGGTAGGATAAACTGCATGCATGACATCACATTTATAATTCCTAAAATCATTATTTGTTGTGGTGTATGATTTGATTTATATTTTGGTAAAAAAATTATTTTCACACCTACATATCATCTCAAGGTATCTAAACTGCTAAACACGATAAATTGACTGATGATGACTTCGTAAAAGTGGAACAGTAACAAGAATGTTGAACTCATAAATGGAGAATGCAAATTAATTTCGGAAGAGGATGTTCCTCTTGAGCCTTCAAACCTAAGTGACATTGATAAGTGTGACACTGCTGTCACTCGTGTCGAATGAGAGACAAACAAAATTATTTCAAAGATGACGAGAATGATTTGGTATCAATCTCACTAGACATCCCATAGTTCACGAGTAGTGTCTACTCAAATGAACTGCTTGTTCACGGCCATTTCTTTTATAGAAAGCTTAGAATGGGAAGGAAAACCTCTACAAGTGCAAGTCATTAAAACTGAATAAGAGAAAGGCTGAACCGAAATATTAATAAAAGAAAGTATATGATAAGGAAAGTTCTTTTTGTAAGAACAAGTGTAAATCATACTAACCTATGAATCCTTAAAGACTTTCTTAACCGGGTAATTTGACTCGTAGGTAAAGTTCTTTTCGTAAGAACAAGGTAGCAAGGCATTCATGATTAAAGAGTAGAGAACGGGCAGTTATTTTAGCTGAGATAGTGAGAGTGATATAAGGAAAGAAATTTTGGATTTTAATCCTTGAATATCGCAGAAATGTAATTTCTATTTTCAGATTCATTGGAACAAATGGATTCACTTTCACATCGATAATATAGTTGCCTTAAATAAAGTGAATATGACATTTGTATACGATTCCGAGACTCGGACTTTTGTTCGATAAAGTCAGAACCACTAAGTAATGTTGAAAAGGTATATGTAACACATCATAAACTATTAAGACAAATGGTTTCCGTATTTAGATAAACGATTCTTCAACATCTATTTCTTAGTGCATATATCCTAAAGATAAGATCTGAAGACTGGCTAAGGGTGATTCCTATATCCCAGTCTAAGAACACTATCTCAAAGGAAAAATGACTAAGTAACCTTTCAATTGGAAAGGGTAATGGAGCTGAAGAAGTATTACAGCTTGTTCATATTGACCTTCGGGTTCTTATGAAGGATACAAGCTAGTGGGAGCTTTTTGAGTAATGGACATTTTGTTTAAAGACTACTCAAAACGCCGAATAGTTCATCTAAATATTTGGAGGAATCTCTGATATTACCAGAGAAAAGAGTATTGCATGCTCAGATATAGGCCATAGCATAGTATTTAGAACTTATGCTCAGCCTACCTCCGAGTGAAACGATTTCAATGAAAGGATAAACCAGGTATTATCTTGTATAGTTATTGATCGGCTACATTACACTGCTTAACTCAATTAAGATATTGATTGCAAAATAACAGTTTACATTGTTATCTAATACTGAGAAGTCTACCTAGAAGATGCTTATGAATTTGTGGATAAGGAGTGAAGTAAATTTATTCCACTTCCGCAAATAGAGGCATTTAGCATTTATGCTTGAAGGTAGGACTGGAGATTTTGCATACATGTTTAGATGGTGACTGATCGTGAAATATTTTAATACAATGACTGAATGCTGGTTATAAGATTCTTAAGATCGGATGGTGACAGTTACACTATTACAACTTTTTCTAAAAGAATGTTTAAATAACAACCTTAGGCCTTGAAAAGTACAGTTACTCATGGAGTTACTATCTGATTTAATAAGACCACATCCAACATTGGTTGTTAAGGGTTACGTTGATAAATACTACTGAACCAGATCAGAATGTCAATCCACCCAAGTATAGTGGGAGTATGGTTTAACCGTTGACCCACTGTGATTATGCAGTCTCTACAGTCTGCTTGGGGTGATCGATAGCCTATGGTCTTTTTTGGAAGGACTATGTATTTCTGATAAAATGTGGTTGGTTTAAAGCCATAGACCTATAAATTGAGTTTTGGTACTCCAGTTCTGATAAAAGGAGGTTGGTAGAACAACCCTCAGTAGGAGTAATTGGATCTATGTGATCAGAATGAATGGAAAGTTTATCTTTCTAGGCAAAGCTAAGTGGTCTAAGGGTAATTCCCTGAGAAGAGAGAGTAGACCAGGGGTGATGCCCTGAAACTTTCTCACCAATCAACCTTGCTTGACTTCTTGGAAAGCAGAAAAGTGCAATAGGGGTGATGCCCTGAATATTTTCTTGCCAAACAACGAAGTCTGATCTCATTCGAAACAGAGAAGGGTTTTTAGCTTAAAGCCAATGCCTGATTGACTGCCTATGCTCATACCTACTGGTGGATTAAAGTAAACCACTAGGTCATTAAAAGACACTTGTTTGAAATGCGTGGGCTTGACCAGAATATTGATGAGTCTTTTGTAGACCAGAGAATGAATATTGGTAATGTAGTAGACGTTAGTGTTAATGAAAGGTGACACTGAAACATTTGTAAGCAACATGGGTGTGTTATCTGAAGTCAGAAACTGACGAGCCAAGATTCTCTGAATCAGATAAGTGGACTATATTCTTAGAATTTGATTCGGTTGACTTCATGAGAACAAGTTGTTGGCAATATCCTATCCATCTTATTGGTTTAAGATGGTGATGCACTTTCAAATGCTAGATTCAACGAGAGGTTTCCTACCCAACCCCTTATGGAATAATTCTCTCAATCTTCGGATATAGAGAAAATGGGATAGATTCTCTTTTAGATAGAGAAAGTCAGGTTATTAAAAGTCAATAACAGTGGAATCTTGGATTTAGGCGTGGAGTAGTAGTACAGTGCATACTCAAGTACCTGCGGAGAATGAGGACTAATATGCATCTACATTCAGTTGCATACCTGAGTATTGTTGTCTACACTTATTCTGACTTACAGTCAGATTAAGGATGATCGTTAGTCGATCTCGGGCTCAGTGTTTACTCATTGTGATGGGGCTACAGTCTGGAGCAATCCAACACTACAAATTTGACTCTGTTAGACAAATACATAGCAGCTTTTGGATCAACAAAAGAGGCAGTGTGGCTTGAGAAGTTCTTTGTCAGATCGGGAAGTAATTCCAGGTCTCGATGAGCCAATGCCATTTTACTATGAAAACAGTTGAGAGGTAGATCATGCAAATGATCTTTGCAATCACAAGAGGTCAAAAGCATATTGAAAGTAAATACCACCTGATCAGACAGACCGTGTAGAAAGGCGACGTTTCGGTCCTAAAAGATCTCCTCGAGCCGACAATGTAGCAGATCAGTTCACCAAGACGCGTGGGATCTAATGTCACTGATAAGCGCTTGACGGGTATGAAATTGGGAGATATGTCTCATCTGCTTTAAAGCAAGTGGGAGAATGTTGTGGATAGAAAGAATAAGGGTGTGGTGTTCTAAAAACAATCATTGCTTGTCTTTACGGGCAAGAGGGAGATTGTTAGATATAGTGATTGTTAGATATAATGCTCTAAAAACAATCATTACTTGTATAGTGTGCATGATAGACAATTGTTGCTTGTCCTTACGGGCAAGTGGGAGATTGTAGGGAGTAGCGCCCAAAAGACAATTTATGTAATTGTTTTTATAATTAATAAATGACAGATTTATTCTCATCTTATTATTTGCTTTGTGCTTATAAGAAATACACTACTGAAAACCCCAAGTCATATCATATGTAGCCATATAGCTTCGAGTGTGGCATGCATGAGGATTAAGTTTATGGTGATACACTTGAACTATTAGTCCGTGGTGAACTTTATCAAAGTATGGGGTCTATTGATTAAACAACCATTAATGCGCCCAGAACAGTTTATGGTGTGACCGTCTTATCCGGACCGTCGACATTGGTTGTCTATGTGGGGCATTTATATATGATAAGAGTCATATAAGACTGGACCGATTTAATCTGTGTTTCTCATATAATTACTTGATTGAGAAATCTCACTAAATCAAAAGATGACAATATATGAATTAACCTTAATCCTGAAGTGATTGTATACTCCTACTGGTTTCAAGATAGGGTTTGATGTGTTCGTTAAGGATTTCGGTTATGAACTAATTGATCACTAGTGGGTTATTGGTAAATAAGGATAAGATGTATTGAAGAAGGTTTACGGAAATGATCCCGCTTCATTACGTATAGTCTGTGAGGGTTAGTTTATATGTAATGATTATATCAATGGACGCTTATCGACTCGACTTGACGTTTTGAGAATAAGTTATATCTATAATTGATAGAGTTCAGTTTCGGACTTAGGGTGGCGTAATTCCAAAATTAATAAGTTGAGTAGGAATATTCTGTTTGATGAATATTTTATTCAATTAATTGTAGCTACTGATTATAGGTCCATGGTCCCTGGGTTGGCTCCTAACACGCGAGTGTTTTCTCGTTTTATGGAATCTCGAGAATAAAATAAATAGTTGGTCTATTTAATGAATATGCAATATTATTTATTTGATAAATAATATTTAAAATAGAAAAGACATTTTCGATTAAAATGGCTAAAAAAGTGGCGCCCCTATTGTGGATAATTAGGAAAAGAAATTTTTCTAGATTATGTCACATGTGTAATTAATTAATTATCTATTTGTTGGATAATAAATGGAAAAATAAGAGATTGATTTTTTGGGAATTATCTCTTATCTTATGGCAAATATATTTTCCCTATGGGAATAGGTAATTGCGGTGTGAAAATGATAACTCTCTTGACTAGTTATTTTCCTATATAAAGAGAGTTTCTCGCAACACAATAACACATCATTAACTGCGCCACATTCACAAATAAAGGAAGAAAAATTAGTTTCTTGCCTTAGTCATTAAGAGAAGAAAAACCTAGTGTTTTTCTTGTGCATATTCGAGGAGGTTTTACGGTGAGAATCGACGTCCATGTTGGTCCCTTGAAAAGGCTTTGGTTAAGTTTAGAGGTGGGGGGGGGGGGGTGAATAAACTTAGCACTTAAAACTTTTGGAGTTAACAAACTCAGCAATGTCAGTAGCCTAATGACTTCTCAGTATTCTGGTGACCACTCAGTAGTCTGCTGACAGTAGATATTGCTGGATTTGTTGCAGAGGAATATATTCAAATTAAGCCTTATTAATTGTTGTTAAAAAGATGATACTAAGTAATAGATACTCAGTAGTGTAAGTGTGAGATTCAGTTGCTAGTTTCAGTAAGTTGATGTGGTCAGTATACTAAATGCAGAAAGTAAATGCAGAAAGTAAGTAGGCAAATTTTATAGTGGTTCCAGGTGGTGTCATCCTGTCAGTCCACTCTTCTCTTGTGATGTTGGAGGATATTCACTAAAGATCTTTGAGGTTGCAGGTACAAAAATCCTTAGGCTGTCTGTCCTTCACCAATAACTATGGCTTCACAAACTAAATATTTGAAACAGGTAGGATTGCTGCTCCAAAGTATTCCACTTGTCCTTGAAGGGTATGATTGTCTCTTCACCAGCTCCACCACAAATAACAGTTCTTGACACCTAAGTGCTTCTCTGTCTTCAATAGGTTTCTTGTAAAAGAAAGTTTGAATCAAGTAAATGATTCAACAGTCACCAGCTTGATCAGGATGAAATGATCAGCAGCTTGATGTCTTCAAGTGTGTATACTTGATGTAACTTGATGGAAAGTTACACTTGGAGAGTTTTCTAGATCAGTAGCTTTTAGCTCAGTGATGTCAGCAGGGTGATTTTCTTGATCATAAACTTGATATCTTTGAGTAGATTATTTGTTTTTCATCAATTTTCATCATCTGTATCTTAATCAGGTGTCTTCTATTTATAGGTGAGAATCCTATGACTTATGTTTGAATTTCAAACATAGCCGTTTCAAATTTGTCTTCATCTTGACTTTCTTTCTATCTCTGTACATAGTACTGACACTGTCAGTTTTCTTTTTGTCAGTTTTTCATTCTGTCCACCCTTTGACTTAAGTCCATTGGTTAATCCTCTGAATCTTTCCAACGTTCTTTTCATCTTGGCCATTGATTTGTTGAAAATATCAAGACTTAAAATCCATCTTTATCCTTGTAATCTTCCAATGTAACCCTTGAATAAATCGAAAAACACATTCAGCAGATGCCTGTGTATATAATGTCTGCTAATGTTCATGTCAGTCAGCTGTCTTAAGACTGTTGTGTTTATGAAACACTTTAGTGGATGGTCTTTTATCTAACTTTTGATTGTGAAGTTAGAGTACACCAATTTGAACATAACTAAGTTCCAATCACCACTTAACATATGGAACTTAGACCTTGTACACAAGGTATATGTAATCAGTTTAGGTCATCACAGACTTCCCTAAATTCTGATTCCATATCCTTGACTTTAATACTAAGTCTGATCCTTTAGCCTTTAATAACTGAGTTTGTACCCTCAGCCTTCAGTCTTCAGCAGGTTCCTAGACACTCTACTGACCTAGCTACCCTATCGATTTAGGCAGTCTCTTGTCTGATCGGTGACCTAATTACAGTGCTTGTTTGATCAAACCTATACAAAGATCAAACTCTAATAAACCTATACATTTGATCTAGACATCTTTTTGCCTTTGCTCTATAACAGCTAGTCTGGCACTCATCATTAAAACTTGAAATATGTCCAACAATTTCCCCCTTTTTAGTGATGATGCCAATACCCCCCTTACAGCAAAGCCAAAAGATAAAAACAAGAACAGAACAAATTTAGCCATTTCTCATTATAATCAAAATTGTTAAAACTTATTTCAAACTAGGATCAGCAAGGTAAAATAAGCAGTGTAAGTGTGCTGATCTAGTTTTTGTCTTTGTTTTGTTCCTTCTTCTCACAGAATTCCTTGATTTCCTTGATAATATCCACCATCCATTGGTTTTCAATTGTGGAAAAGTCAACCCAAGTATTCAGCTCTTTCCACCACTTCCAGGATTCAGGTAAAGTTAACCTTATGTTGTGAACATTGAAGCCTTGTCTCATGTAGAAGTGTTTAAACTCTTCCAGTGAATCCCTGATTGGAAAGCTCCCACTCTTTGACCTCTTCCACCTCTACTAGAAGCTATCAATGATTTGACCCTTGTTTCCCAAAGTTTCAGTCCTAGAAAGGAATTCAGTCCCACCTGAAATCCTATGTGATGATAGGGTCTCTTCTTTCCATAGTATAGCTTCTTATATTCTTGCAGGAGGTCATCAATCAAGCCCGAATCTGCCAGTGCGAGTTTCTTGAACTCATTTATATCATTCTCCCATCTCTTCTTGGAAAATATCCTTACAGCCTCCTTTGCTTCTGCTGTAAGGCCCTGACATCATCAATAAACCGGGACAGTAGACCATGAACACTCTCCTGTATGATCACTAAGTTAGCAAGTTGACCTTCCATAATCTATGTCCTTATGTCAACTGTAGTGATCCTTCCTTCCATAGTTTCTTCCAGTAGATTGATCCTCTCTGTAACCTTAGGATCCAATGCAGCAGGTTGAGGTGCTTTAGCAGGGTGAGCCACAGCAGGCTTGGGAGCCTCAGCAAGCTTGACAAGCTTTTTGTGTATTGAGGCAAACTGTTCATTCATATGTTTATCTCTGTTTGCTGTGCTCAGCTTTATATTTCTCACATTCAGGGTTAGGTCAGCAATAACATATTGAGTAGAAGTGATATTGGAAGCAACTGTTTCAGTAGTTCTTCCTCTGTTTTCTACCAGATTCATCAAGTCTTCAAATTTTTGTTCTTGTCAATTTAGTTGAGTCCTTAACTGTGTAATATCATATCTTACTGCCCTCAACTCTTCCAAAACATGTGCTGGTACTGCAGCAGCCATACCCCCAGCCATATGTCCAGCAAAATTATCAACAGGCTCTTCAACATTATAGTTTGCCCTTTGTATGCTGACAACCATGGCTCTTGTCCTGTTCCATCCAGCAGGTTCAGGACCTTCCTCAATCACATCTCCAAAAATTTCTTCCAAAATAGGATCTTGTGCAGGTTGAGGTTCCAAAACATGTGCCTCGTAAAAAATTGGTACATGTGCCTGTTCAGGCTCATCAGCAACTTGTTCTTCTTCAGGCATTTGGAACTCGTCATCACTAAAGTCATAGTCCAACAGTTGTTCATCTTCATCAACAACAGTCTGCTGAGTATCCTTACCTTCAGTAGCCTTAACTTCAGTAACCAGCACTATAATAACAGTTTCTTCAGCAGCCTGTTCTACAACAATCTCTTCACAATGTGCAGGGATTCCTTCAATCCCATCAATAGTTCCAACCTATGTCCTAACACTGTTTGTTCCTCAGTGATTAGGACCCTCTGTTCCAACCTGTATTCTGGTGCTATTTGTAACTCAGCAACCTGAACCACCTCTTCCACAAAAACATGAGGAAATACAGCCAAGTTTTCCTCTAAAACTCATATAGCATCCGCAACCTTTTGTAAGATATCAGCAGCTTGTGATAAGGTTTCCTGAGTGTCAAACCACTCCTGATCCTGAGCTGAGTCGTCAGAACTTGTATCAGCTTCTTCAATTAAAGCAACATAAAAAATATTAGATATTCTGAACTCTTCCAGTGATGTTGCTACAACAAGCAGTCTCTCCAATTCTTCATTATAAGCAGCTCCCAGCTCTTCATTTAGCATATCAGTCTGCTGATCCTCAGTAGACTTGGCACCTTCAGTAGGCTGATCTGCCAACCACTCCACTGATTCCCCTGGAAACATAGGATGATCATCATCAGAATCAGATGATGAAGAATCATCATAGTCAGGTGTGAACTTGGGATTTTGAAACATAATATTCTTTTTCTGCTTTCCATATTCTATAATTGCCATCAGCCTCATCTCCAACAGAGAAGTGTCAATCAGTCCAAGTAAACTTTTTTACTTCTAACTATTCAAACGTCCATTCTTCAAAACCAGTCATAAAGTCAGCAACTGGTTTTTGTTTCTTGTAATAACCAAACTTTCATTCAAAGTACTTTTGAACCCTTTTGAAGTCAGGATCCACCATTTCTTTCATTGACTTCTTTTCTCTCCTTTCATATGGCTTTGAGGGCTTTCTTGGGGTAGGTTGTTCAACTTGTTGTCCTCCAAAGGTCTCAACAAGATGAGCCAATGTATCTATAGGAGATACAAATAGGTCAGTAGGTTCATCAGGTTATACTTTTGTCCCTAATACCTTCAACTGTTCTACACTAGGTCCCCCCTGACTCAAATGCACATCAATAAGGTCTGTAGCAGTGTGTTCTTCCCCCTGAGTTGTAGCATCCACAGCAGGGTCTTGAACAGGTTCAACACTTTCCACAGCAGGGTCAGGTACAACAGTGTGCTGTGGTTCTTCAATCTGTTGCTTAACAACAACATTAGCATCCTCAGTAGGCTCAACAGCCTCTTCTTCTACATATTTGGTCCACCAGGACTCTCAGCTCTTTGCCTTTACCATGAACTCTCTTCGTTGCAACCTGTTTCCTTCTTTTTGCAGGTTGTTCTTCAATTTCAGCAGCTTTCCTCTTTCTTCTATCTTCATTTAGCTGTTCTTTCAAGATCTAGCAGCAGTTTTCTTCCTTGTAACTTCAGTAGGCACAGAAGCCTCAACTTCAACTGGAACTTCAGTAGACTCAGCAGTGTCTGCCGATTGCTGTCTTGTCTTCTTAGGCTTTAAAAGCTCAGTGATCTTTCTTGCTTCACTAGCCTTACTTTTCTCAACAGCCTTATTTGGTTCAACAGGTTGTGTAACTTGCTTAACCTGCCCACCACCATCATGACCATCTCCATCATTATCACTTTCAGTTGCTTCATCATCCTTATCATCATCATCAAAACCAGGAATAGGATCATATATTTCTGGTTTATATCTAGATTTGTTGATCTTGACAAGTGCAACATCAGTAATATTCAAGTGATTCAGGAGGTCCTGAATCATCAAACCCAAAGGCTTGGTCTTGGACTTCCTTGTTCCATCTCTAATCTCAGTCACCACCTTCTTCATGTATTGAACAAAGAATCCGGCCCAATCAAATCTCATACTCTTGCATATGATTATCAGCATGTCAATCTTCGGTCCAGAGAGAGTATCAAGACTGCCACTAAATCCCAAAATGTTCTTAGCAATTATCTTCCTCAGTAGGCTGTACTCCAATCTGATATGCTTCACATTGATATTAAGTATATATGGTATGGGCTTGTTTGTCTTTATTGAATCAAAAAAGTCCAGTCTTGCAAGCTGCATAGATTCAGGATTTATAGGAGAACCATTTCCAGGTCCAAATCCGAATGCCTCCCTCAGCAGATTTGAAGTGATTTGAATCTGCTGACCAATTACAGTGGTAGTAAATGCCTCTGTATCATCCTTTATCTCAATGTTCTTCTAGAAATTAACAACATTGGTGTCTGAGATGTTGTCTAATCTCAGATTTAGAACATCCTCCAGTCCTTCATATCTTCTTATTCTTCTGCCAATGTTGATAGCTAAATCTGTCTTTTGAGCATCAGTAACAAAGCCTCTAACACTTTGGCTTGTACCAATATGAACACCTCCTTTATCCGCCATTGATGAAATTTGAAAAAGATGAAGAAGAGAGCTTGCAAATTTGTGTTCACACGGTGTATTCTCAGAGAAAATTGATCTGAAGTTGTAAGCATTTTCTCTGTGTATGTTTGTATATAGGGAAAGATAGTGGGTAAAAACTGTCAGGAAAGTACTGTACACGTACTATAGCATTTAACCATGATTAAAGTGTGAATAAATGTGATGTTGCCACGTGTCCCACTAACTGTTCCCATAAAGAGTTGTAACCGTTGGATATTGTAACTGCAGTTATAAAGGATAAGAGTAATATCCAATTACTGTTGACTTTTATTTAAGTTTGACTGTCTTGTAACGTATACTCAAAGCAGGACTTAATTTTCGATGAGAGTTGGCTCAAGTAATTGCTCATAAAAACGTGTTTTAAATTTATAATTACCGGAACACCCCAAGTATAAGGTTCGTAGTAAAGGGTGTTACCGGTCGCCCTAAGGAGTCGAATGTTAATCGGATTAAGGTGCGATTATTATATTTACTATGTCACGAATTATTATCTCAAACTAGGGTTTATACTATCTATAATATAAAAGCGAAGAACATTAGGTAAAATCACGAAAATGAAAAACTTAGAAGCGGGCGGGCGTCCGCTAGGGTGGACGAGACGGCCAGTACGTCTTTGAAACAGAAAATATGCAGAAAACAAACTAAAATTCTGGAAATAACTAAACGTAGCAATAACAATCAATACGAACGAATTTGTTTATCAGATAATTAAAAGAACAGTAGAATAACTAGGATCAACCACACAACAATCACACAACCACTTTATGATCCGAATATGATTTTATTGGTTTGATCAATCTCGAAACCGATTAAATTCCTTTAACTCAATTCCTAGGGTTTTGTTTCCTTTTCCAAGTAAAACAATTAGACATACATCACATGATCATAAATTTGTTCCCAAATTACTTAACCCAATTAACAACACATGATTCCTCAAAATATTGTTAATTGTATCGATTGAAAAAGTTCTATTGATGAATTATATTTCCATACAAATTCAACTCAACATATGGCTTTATTGATATTCCTATCTAACAAAACACTTAACAATCAAATCAAATAACAATTGATAAATAAAATTCAATATTCGAATTCATAAACAAAGATAACCTAACAATCCGTGGTTGTGGTGATGTTGATGTGGTATCCTCCCGCTATTCTACCGTGATGTGCTTAGCCTTCCATCCTTGTGATGATCCAAGACATGATTGAAGGGAAGATACTCATAATTTTTTAGGATTTGGTGCGGCTCCTCCAAGGGTGGAATATGCGGCTGTATGTTGTGTGTATTAGGGTTGAAATAACATGCCTATTTATAGAATTCTGAGGCGGCTAGGTCAAAAACGGCACTGGACGCCCGTCCAGAGGGGTGGACGCCATTCCAAAGTGCAAAAATTATTTGAGTCGGGCCGAGCTAGGGTTGGACGCACGTCCTATGCAAAATTGGGCAAAATCAGACGCCAGTCCACTAAAAATCTGTCAATCACGAATCAAAATTCTTCCAGTGGGCGCGCCACCACTATTCGAACGCCCGTCCCGTGGACGGACATCAAACGCGACGTTCATCTTTACGGGCGCCTTGATTCAATACTTCAGACGTTAAATCCAAAGATGCCTTCAAATTCGACCTTTCATCTTTATCTCTTTATTCTTGACTCCCAATCTTCAAAGCACGATTACACACTTTAAAACAACTTTTCCTCAGCCACATTTAACACCTGCACGTCATTGAAAACATACCAAAGTGTAACACAACTCAAACCAACATAAAATCATCATTTTAAGCACGTAATTGGCGCGTTTTACACTTTTTATAACTCTACAACCATTTCTTCAATTTGTTCATTTAATACATAATTTTCTATAAAAATTACTAAAACAAGGGATTATTGTTATGAAATATTACGATATAAATCATAAAATTCACCGAGAACAACTCCCCCACACTTAGCTTTTTGTTCGTCCCAAACAAAACAATCAAAACTAGCTCACGTTAAATGTAATCCATATAGATCTCTAACTCACGTAATGTAAGATACAACAACTATAGCAAGTAATATCATCATAGAGATAGATTCGGTGTATGTGTGACAAGCCCTTTTCAAATTTAACAAGCCTTTCAAAGAAATATCCTCTCAAGAATCCAATGACTATCCTAGATATAGCGTTAATAGCTCCACTCAAAGCCTTCCCACGCACTCAGTAGGATAATCCCTGACAGCATATCATGCGGTTCTACTGGGTATAAGATCCATGATAACAAAAACTTCACTTTATTTTTATTCATCATTTTCAAAATTTTCAAATTTGACGCATATCAGAATGAGCTCTTACCCGTCATAGTAGAGTAGGACATTTCGTGATAATCCCCTACCTACTCAAATCATAAGGTAGCTTTTCCTGACTGTCGTGAGCTATTGTCATCATAGTGGAATAGGACATACGTGGTATACCCTACCTCACTCAAATCATCGACCAGCTTCCGACAAACGTATTTATTATGATTGCTTATTCATTCACTTTTTTCAAGACATAAGTTACATCTCACTCATCACATTCGAACTTTATGATATTCACAAAGACTACGGTCTAACTAAGGTGTTACTATCTTGATCTTACTAAGATAAATCACTAAAACAATGAAAGGATATAGTTCAAAAATCTTGCTTCAATCTCAAAGGCTTTCGTGAGTGAAAAATGAATACTAGCTCCATGAAAGTAAAGACATGCTATAATTATCTCACTAAGTCACATATTATCATCGTTAGAAAACTACAACTAGCAAGCATTTAGTTTCAATCACATGCTCGAGATTCACAAAATTTTAAATTTGCTCGAAAATTCAACATTCACTCATATCTCAAAGGATATAGCATGAAAACATACCCAATTTACCCCCCACACTTAAATCACATTATGTCCTCGAATGTGCAAATAAAAGAAAAGAATACTTAGCCGTTTCAAAGTGGTTGTCGGGTCAGAGGTTGACAAGTGGTCGAAGCCATAACATGAATGTACCAGCTGCAGCTCAGATCACGAATGCACAACACTAAAAGTGATAAGCGGCAAAAACCGCTCAACAAGATTCTGCAACACTCGACATAGCATATAATCTCGGGGTACAAGGGGCATATGAGTAAACATGTATACACACGGAAATGGGCAAATAAAGCATTCACAAATAGGACAGGGATACCCAACACACAAATCACCAAGGTTTTATTCCTAATGCCCTAAAAACTTAACTAAAAATGAACTTAAAAGACTAGGCTGCCTCCTAGGAGCGCTTCTTTATTGTCATTAGCTTGACAATGATCTCAAAATCAACCCGGATCGGGCCACTTTGGTTTGATCAGGGCTACTTCTTTATCGGAGTCGAGTGGAGAGCATCGGTGTGGTCACAGCAACAACAAGTCAAGTCTTGCGACTAAGTCTTGTACTTTAGCCATCCAGACAGCACTGATTCTCTTCTTTATGTTGTTGCTTAATCTTGGCACCGGCATACTAATGGGTGCAGGAGTCGTGGTAGAAGCATCTTTAAGATGTAGGGCAATAATGTCATCATCCGAATTAAAGAAGTCGGATGGGATCTCATCACAAATCAAAGACATCACCATGTCAACCACCTTCTGAAAGTATAGGACTTCAGGTGCTTCATAAGGCTGTCCGAAATACTTTTTCAATCTATGACCATTTACTTTAAAAGGTTGACCGCTGTACCCTTTTAAGGAGATCACTCCACCCGGATGAACTTCGACAATTTCAAAGGGTCCGGACCATCTGGACTTAAGCTTGCCAGCAAACAGATGTAATCTGGTGTTGTAAAGCAAAGCCATCTCTCCTACCTTGAAATCTCTATCTTTTATCTGGGCATCGTGGAGCGCCTTTGTTCTCTCCTTGCTCAGCTTGGCATTCTCGTAGGCCCCCCAGTCCGAATTAAATCGAGCTCATGTAGTTGCAGATAATCTTTTCTCCCCTTGGAGGCTGCTCGAAGTTCAAGTATTTAATAGCCCAATAAGCTCAGGCTCCGGCTCGACCGGTAGATGGCATGCCTTGCCGTAAACCATTTGAAAGGCGCGTACCCCATAGGGGTCTTGAACGCAGCATGCGATAAGCCTAGAGTCGTCGTCCAACTTCGAACTCGAGTTGGATCTATTAGAATTCACCGTTTTCTCCAAAATCCGCTTTAGACTTCTCATTGCTTACCTCGACTTGGCCACTTTGGTTTGGGGGTGGTATGGTGTACCAATTCTATGCTTGACACCATATTTCTCAAGAATTTTATCCAAAGGTGCGTTAAAATGCGAACCTTCATCGATAAGGGCTCTAGGACGACCAAATCTAGTAAAGATATTCTTTTGCAAGAATTTCTTTACAACTTTGTGATCATTGGTTTGGGTGGCTATAGCCTCTACCCACTTGGAAACATAGTCAACGCAGACTAGGATATATTTATTACCGCATGCGATGATGGGAAAGGTCCCATGAAATCGATGCCCCACACGTCGAAGACTTCACATTCCAAGATAGGCCTCAAAGGCATCTCCATCCTATTATCGAGCCTCCTACTCTTTGACATCTATCACAACCTTTGCAAAAGGCTTCGACTTCTTTGAACAGAGTAGGCCAAGAAATCCAAATTGAAGGATTTTCGCAGCGAGTCTTTGGTGCTCCGTAGTGTCCACCAAATAGGACCACTATGACATTGCTCTAAGATATCCAATTGTTCATGTTCCGGAACACACCTTCTGATCGAGCAACCCGTCTTTGCAGACTTTAAACAAATGTGGATCCTCCCATACGAGATACTTCAAGTCACTGAAAAACTTCTTCTTTTCCTGATACGTCATCTCTTCTAAATGCCCAGTCGCTAAGTAATTGACGTAATCAGCATACCACGGCCTCACATTCTCTAGTCTCATTAATTGCTCAGTCGGAAAGTCAATGCCTATTTCCTTAGGATTTTCGTCACCCTCGTTCACTAGGCGAGATAAGTGGTCAGCCACAACATTATCACTACCTTTCTTGTCCTTAATTTCAAGGTCAAATTCCTGTAGTATCAGAATCCATCTGAGTAACCTTGGTTTAGCGTCTGCTTTGCCCATAAGGTAGCGTAGTGCTGCGTGATCTGTCCATACCATCACTTTGGACCCTAAAAGATAACTTCTGAATTTGTCAATAGCAAAAACGACTGCCAAGAATTCTTTCTCGGTAGTGGCGTAATTGCATTGAGCTGGGTTCAAAGTTCGGCTCGCATAGTAAATCGGCCTGAACTTTTTATCAATTCTCTGCCCTAGAACTGCGCCCACTGCGTAGTTAGAGGCATCGCACATTAGTTCAAAAGGTTTAGTCGATCATGGGCGATTAAAATGGGAGCCTTTGGTTAGCTTATCCTTTAAGCTATTAAAAGCTTTCTTACACCCATCATCAAACAAGAACTCCACTTCCTCTTTGTTGGGTTGGATAACGGCTTTGCTATCGTCGAAAAATCTTTAATGAAACGCCGATAGAAGCCCACATGTCCTAGAAATCCTCGTACCTCCTTCACTTTGCCTTTGGGTACGACATTCTCTCAATGGCTTCTACTTTAGCTTTATCCACCGAATACCATCAATGGACACCTTGTGTCCCAAAACAATCCTTCTTCGACTAGAAAATGGCACTTTTCCCGCTTAAGAACCAGATTTTTCTCAACACAACGTTGGAGTACCATATCTAGATTCTTTAGATTTCATCAAAGTCGCCGCCATAGACTCGAAAAGTCATCCATGAAGACCTCCATGCACCGCTCCACAAGTCCATAAAAATGGCCAACATGCATCGTTGAAACGTGGCGGTGCATTACATAAACCGAAAGGCATTCTCGCGAGCATAAAAAGTGCCCGATGGACGGTAAAAGTTGTCTTCTCTTGGTCATTAGGGTCGATGGCTATCTGGAAATAACCAGAATATCCATCGAGAAAACAATAATACTTATGACCACTCAGTCTTTCTAGAAGTTGGTCAATGAAGGGCAGGGGGAAATGATCCTTAGCGGTGACTTCATTTAATCTGCGATAATCAATGCAAACTCTATAGCCAGTCACAAGGCGTAAGGCAACTTCTTCCCCTTTTTCGTTCTTTTCACGGTAATGCCTCCTTCTTTGGCACAACTTGAGTAGGGCTGGCCCACTCACTATCGGCGATGGCGTAGATAATACCCATATCGAGCCATTTTATGATCTCCTTTTGACAACCTCCTGCGTGATGCGCGGATTCAGCCTCCTTTGAGGTTGTCGACCTTTTGCTCCTTCCTCCGTTCGGATCTTATGCATGCACACGTGCAAGCCGATTCTCTCGATATCGCCCACCCGCCATCCGAACGCGAGGATATGTTTCTCAAGCACTTTGATTAATTCAGCTTCTTGCTCGGCTCGAGTTTAGGCGAGATGATCAAGGGCAACTTATCACCGTCTTTAAGGAAGATGTATTTTAGGTGTCATGAAGTGGTTTCAACTCTAAGTCAGCAGGTGGTTGCTCGATACTAGATTTTAAGGGACCACCTTTTTCCTTGTGAGCTTGGACCGGTTGGCTGAAAAACACCTCATCTTCCTGGAGGTGTTACCCCGAAAGGTATTGAATGACATCATCTAGAGGAATCCTCCTGTCAGCTTCCATTTGTTCTTTCTTATGCTTAACCATCTTCTTAAGTTCTTCTTCTTCAAGCTCTTCTGGAAGCCGCTCCCAATCATCCAACTCCCAATGAGTAGTTTCTTTCCAGAATTCTATTTCGTCCCAACTACCCATTAAAACTTCCTCCTCTGCGAGGTTAAAGTCTGCCTGGTTGAGCTCCTTCAAATCATTACTGCTCATCCCTGGAATATCCCAGATTTTCCGTTCACTCATAGGCTCAGTATGCGCAAGTTGTTGAGACAACTCTACAGTGATTCTTGCCTGTTCGTGAATTATAACATCCAGGGCTCCTATCTCCGTGAGCTCTTCATCAGGGTCAAATTCATCCCCATAGATTGCTTCAATGAATGAGATCTCCTGGCTCGAAGCTTCCGCAGAACTTTTTCCTTGCTCGAGGTAATGGAAGTGTCCCCTACTTTCGAGTGATTTGGCCGCCAAAGTCAATGGTGGAGGCGAGAGTGTTTAAGAAAGGCCGCCCAGATCGTGGGCATCTCTTTGTCAGACTGGTAATCCAGTATGACCCAGTCAGTTGGAAAAACTAGATGTTTAACGTGAATAAGGACGTTGTTAACACAACCAGCTGCTAAACGGCTAGTTCGGTCCACTAACTGAAGAGAGTCGGGACGCTCCTTTAGCCTTTTGTCCAGCCCGACTCTTGCAGACGTTCAATGGCATTACATTAACAGAGGCCCCTGAATCGCATAAGACATTGTGGAACGTGTGGCCTTCAATCGTACAGGAGATTGAAGGTCGTCCGGGGTCACCTCGCTTGATTGCAACGCTCTGTGAAACCGTTGAACACTCTTCTCTTAGCACTTCCTCTGCCATTTCCTTGAGCTTCTTTTTGCTTCCACAGGCATCCTTAAGATACTTACAGCACTTAGGCATCTCAGTTAATACCTCAGCAAGTGGCATAGTCACCATAGTATCTCTAAGCATCTTCCTCACTCCGTCATACTGTTTGTCAGAGTTTAGGATATTTTCTCTTTTCTTTGCCGGATAGGGAAGGGTTTTCGAATGATTAATCATAGGTTGACTTTTAATGGCTTCATCCTCCTTATCCTTCCATCTGACGAACTTCTCAGTTTTCTTTTTAGTCAGGGGTTCAGATACCTGACTTCTCTTCTCAACATCCTCATCACTATCCCCCGAAGAATCATCACCACTCAGCTCTTCCTCACTGTTGCCTTCTTTGGCATTTAACTTCTGATTGCCCCCTCCTGAACTTATGGCGTCAGGAGGGGCTACTCGTTTCCCGACATCTTTTCGGGTCCAGTCGTCTTACCGCTTCTGAGGGTGACTGCATTTAACTCCTCATCTCCATACTCCCATTGAGGTGTGATGGCAGTGCAAGCATTGATATCTGCCTTAGGGTTTTTATCTGTATAACTCGGCAGTCTTCCTTGAGGTCTGCTTGCTTGTTGATCAGCCATCTGACCAATCTGTCTCTCCATCGTCTTTTGACCGGTGGCTAGTGTTTTCACCATGTCAACTAGCTCATCGAATTTCTTCTGAGAGACGTAGGTGGGCTGTTGATTTTGCGTTTGGGCCCAGATACCTTGGGGTCTTGGGTTATTGGATGCACTAGGCGGTGTATAATAACTATTCCGCGGATTTCCCGAAAAGTTTCGGTTTTGAGTTTGACTCGATTGACCAGAATTTTGACTGAAACCTCTGAAGGGTTGATTCTGGTTCTCCATGGCTTGAACTTCCTCATTCATCGTATTCCCGGGCTGTATGCCCGAGTGATTCACATCTGCTGGCCCTTCTTGCTGCTTCATTTGCATGTTGGCGAGTTGCTTGTTCATCATTTCCATTTGAGCAACAAGCAGTTTTGTCTCTGAGTCACTTGAAGCAGCCTCCTTTTTGCTTCCGCTAACACGGGTCTTCTTTTGAGTTGCCCACATGTTATTCTTAGCTATCGTTTCTGCTACCCTATAGGCGGCATCATCTCCTCCTCCTAAAAACGATCCATGAGCTGTGGAATCCAAGTAATCTCTATTGGGTTGCGTAACACCCTGATAGAATAATTCTAGAAGCTCATGTCGAGTATATCCATGGTTAGGGCATTTTCTCATTAACAGATTCAACCTCTCCCAAGCCTTTCCCACACTCTCCCCTTCTAGTTGCTCGAAAGTGGCTATATCTCTTTTTCGTTCCATTATCGTTCCAGGTGAAACGAATTTCAGAGCAAAGGCTCTTTTAACATCAGCCTAGTTATGAAGAGAGTGACGGGGTAAGGACTTAAACCAACGATTTGCTTCACCCTTCAAAGCAAACGGGAAAAGTTTCAATTTAACAACTTCTGAAGGAACGCCAGGGTAGTGACCTGCTTCACATATTTGCACAAAAGTCGACAAGAAGTCATGTGGGTCTTCTGCAGCAGTGCCATGGAATGAACTATTTTGGACCATCCCCACAACTCCATTCTTAAGATCAAAATGCATTCCTCCCATCTCCGGAGGCCGGATTGGTCTATGCCCTTCCAAGAAGTCTTGATCAAGATATGGCGCATAAGGGTCTCTTCTTTGCAACAAATTGCACCCTGGGGTCATTCTGGTTCTTTCATTGAACATTTTGAGGTTGTTGTTGCATCTGCTGGTTTATCCAGGCTTGCTGCTGTTGTTGGTTCTGCAATATTTGCATCAGAATTTGGTTTAATTGAGCGGGATCTTGGTTATTATTCCTTGGTTCTCCGGTTCGTCATCGCTAGAACCGTGTTCGCTCATCTTGTCGTAACCTTGAAATAATCTTCTTTTGACAATGTCTCGCTCGGGTTCGGGTTAAAGATAAGATTTCCTTCTTACTCTGGTTTGCATAAACCAGAGAAGTAGAAACAGAAGAAATCAACCGTAGGGTTGATGAGAACGAGTTTAGAGAAGATTGGAGGATTTAGAAGTTTAGAAAGATAGAAGAGAAGAGAAGAGAAAAGTGGAATTTTCAGGGACTGAACTGGCGTTCAGTGTAAGTGGACGCTAGTTCAGAGAGGATTCAGGGAGTGAACGCTGTTCAGAGCACGGAATCATGCGTTCGTAAGACAGATGAGGCGCATTTGGCGGGCGTTGATGTGGGTGAGCGCTGCTCGTTGAAGGTTTTAGTATTTTTTTTAATTATTATTATTTTAATTTTTTTTTTATTTTATTATTATTTTATATAGAAAATATATAAAACCAAATCGAAAAAGAAACCTACCTACGAAAAGTTTAAAACAAGAAAAACACTAAGACGGTGAAAAAAAATGTGTTGAAATCTTCTAGGGCTGAAATGGAAGGGAAAACAGTGGATTTTGACCTCGAAAACGCACTGAACGGCCTACGGCGTTCACCACGTCGTCGGCGTCGGAACGAACTTTCCGAATTGGGGTCCTGCGTTCCAAACGGATACTCGAGCCGAAAGTTATGGTCAAAATACTACCGCGTGCTAAAAACGATCCCTTTTGACACAGAAAACTGTCCTATGAAGAATCCGACAACCGTTACCGACTCCCCGGCAACGGCGCCAAAAACTTGTTCGGTAAAAACGTGTTTTAAATTTATAATTACCGGAACACCCCAAGTATAAGGTTCGTAGTAAAGGGTGTTACCGGGTCGTCCTAAGGGAGTCGAATGTTAATCGGATTAAGGTGCAGTTATTATATTTACTATGTCACGAATTATTATCTCAAACTAGGGTTTATACTATCTATAATATAAAAACGAAGAACAGTGGGTAAAATCACGAAAATGAAAAAACTTAGAATCGACGGGCGTCCGCTAGGTGTAGACGGCGTCGAGTACGTCTTTGAAATGAAAATATGCAGAAAACACACTAAAATTCTGGAAATAACTAAACGTAGCAATAACAATCAATACGAACGAATTTGTTTATCAGATAATTAAAAGAACAGTAGAATAACTAGGATCAACCACACAACAATCACACAACCACTTTATGATCCGAATATGATTTTATTGGTTTGATCAATCTCAAAACGATTAAATTCCTTTAACTCAATTCCTAGGGTTTTGTTTCCTTTTCCAAGTAAAACAATTAGACATACATCACATGATCATAAATTTGTTCCCAAATTACTTAACCCAATTAACAACACATGATTCCTCAAAATATTGTTAATTGTATCGATTGAAAAAGTTCTATTGATGAATTATATTTCCATACAAATTCAACTCAACATATGGCTTTATTGATATTCCTATCTAACAAAACACTTAACAATCAAATCAAATAACAATTCATAAATAAAATTCAATATTCGAATTCATAAACAAAGATAACCTAACAATCCGTGGTTGTGGTGATGTTGATGTGGTATCCTCCCGCTATTCTACCGTGATGTGCTTAGCCTTCCATCCTTGTGATGATCCAAGACATGATTGAAGGGAAGATACTCATAATTTTTAGGATTTGGTGCGGCTCCTCCAAGGGTGGGATTATGGGGCTGTATGTTGTGTGTATTAGGGTTGAAATAACACGCCTATTTATAGAATTCGCAGGCGGCTAGGTCAAAACGGCACCGGGCGCCCGTCCTGCAGGGGGTGGACGCCACCAAAGTGCAAAACTTATTTGAGTCGCCCGAGTGGGGTTGGGCGACGCGTCTATGCAAAATTGGGCAAAATCGATGCCATCCACTAAAAATCATCAATCTGAATCAAAATTCTTCCAGTGGGCGCCATCCACTATTCGAACGCCCGCCCAGTCGAGGACGGGACATCAAATGCACGCGTCATCTTTCTCGGCGCTTGATTCAATACTTCAGACGTTAAATCCAAAGATGCCTTCAAATTCGACCTTCCATCTTTATCTCTTTATTCTTCACTCCCAATCTTCAAAGCACGATTACACACTTTAAATCAACTTTTCCTCACCACATTTAACACCGCACGTCATTGAAAACATACCAAAGTGTAACACAACTCAAACCCACATAAAATCATCATTTTAAGCACGTAATTGGCGCGTTTTACACTTTTTATAACTCTACAACCATTTCTTCAATTTGTTCATTTAATACATAATTTTCTATAAAAATTACTAAAACACGGGGATTATTGTTATGAAATATTACGATATAAATCATAAAATTCACCGAGAACAGCAGCCTACTGACAAGGATGGCTCATTAGCCTGCCGATGAGTTATTCTACTGATCTACATACACACTTGTTTTGTCCAAGTGATAATACAAGATGAAGTTTAACTCCAATGACTGATCTGTCAAGTGAGCTCACCCAACAGGACAAAGACCAATCCCATTGGCAACTTCATTTGCTCAATTGTCCAAACTTATTTAAGTACATGGAATGTTGATACCGATGACTAGTCTGCTAAGTGAGCTCACCCATCATAGAAAAGACTAATCCCCTTGGTGAATTCCAGTACACTACTGATTAAGGGTATATCAGTCAACTTTTATGATGCCAAGTTCAGTTCTTAACTTAGCAAATCTTTCACTATCCAATGGTTTTGTAAATATATCAGCAAGTTGATCTTCAGTAGGGATGTAAGAATCACCACATCTTTCATTTCAACATGATCTCTTATAAAATGATGTCTCACATCAATGTGTTTGGTTCTTGGGTGCAAAATAGGATTTTCAGTGATTGCAATTGCACTTGTGTTTTCACACATTATAGGAATTTCTCGTTCTTCAATTCCATAATCCCTTAATTATTGTCTTAACCATAGTATTTGTGCACAGCAGCTTCCAGCAGCAATATATTCAGCTTCAGCAGTGGAAGTTGATATTGAATTCTGTTTCTTACTAAACCAGGAAACCAGTCTATTTCCCATCAACTGACAGGTTCATGTGGTGCTTTTTCTATCAAGCTTGCAACCAGCATAATCAGAATCTGAGTAGGATATAACTTTGAAACTTCCTTCATTTGAATACCATATCCCTACTCCCAAAGTCTCTTTTAGATACTTAAGAATCCTTTTGACTGCATCTAAGTGACATTCCTTTGGTTTTGATTGAAATCTTGCACAAACACCTACATCAAAGGATATATCAGGTCTGCTGGCAGTGAGGTACAACAGACTGCCTATCATCCTTCTGTATAAAGTCTGATCAACATCTTTGCCTTCTTTATCTTCACCCATTTTGATGTTAGTACTCATAGGAGTTGATACCTTGGTGCTATATTCCATGCCAAACTTGTTCAGTAGCTCCTTGGTATATTTAGTTTGATGAATGAAGATTCCATCTCTCATTTGTTTGACTTATAATCCCAAGAAGTAATTCATCTATCCCATCATACTCATTTGGAACTTTCTTTTCATGAGATTAGCAAACTTTTCACATAGCAATTCATTTTCAGAACCAAAAATTATGTCATCAACATAAATATGTACTAGCAGGGTGCTGTCCCCTTCATTAATTCTGAAAAGAGTCTTGTCAATGGTACCGTTGGTAAAACCATTGTCCACCAAGAATTGAGATAGGGTTTCATACCATGCTCTTGGTGTTTGTTTCAAACCATAAAGTGCCTTGTTAAGTCTGTACACTTTATCTTCTTGATCTTTAACTTCAAAACCCGGAGGTTGCTTAACATAAACCTCTTCTTCCAGAATGCCATTCAAAAATGCACTTTTGACATCCATCTGGTGTACTTTCATGTTTTTAAATGTAGCATATGCCAAGAATAGTCTTATAGCTTCCAATCTTGCAACTAGGGCATATGTCTCATCAAAATCTATTCCTTCCGCTTGAAAATATCCTTTTGCAACTAGTCTGGCCTTATTCCTTACAATGGTACCAGATTCATCCAATTTGTTTATGTATACCTATTTTGTTCCAATTATACTTGCATTATTAGGCCTTTCCACTAGTGTCTAAACTTGGTTTCTTTCAAACTCATTCAATTCTTCTTGTATAGCAATTATCCAATCTGGATCAGATATTGCTTCTTCAACAACTTTAGGCTCCATTTGAAATAGAAAAGAAGTAAACATTGCTTCCAATTATCTTCTAGTTCTTACACCTTGCTATATATTACCAATAACTTGTTCAGCAGGGTGGTCCTTCAACCATTGTAAATCATGATTTTTTTGATTTACAGGAGCTTCATCTTCAGTAGGCTCTGCTGGTGCTTCAGTAGGGGGTTTAGCAGATCCTTGAACTGCATCTGTTGTTGCATCAGTAGTGTTACCAGCAGGTTCTTCAGCAGGGGCAGAGTCAGAAATTTTTAAGCCATTTATCCTTTCTAAAACATCAACACATTCTGGATCAGTGACTTGGAGATTTTTAGCAGGTTCTGAAATCTCATCTTCTATTCAAGTAAACTTTGGTTCATCAAATACAACATGTATTGATTCTTCATGTTTCAGTGTCCTTTTGTTCAATCCCCTGAATTCCTTACTGACAGAAGAATATCCTAAAAAATTCCTTCATCTTATTTTGGTTTGAGAGTCTTCAATTGTTACTTATGATTTAAAATAAAACACTTTCTTCCAAATGGATGGAAATAAGATATATTTGGTTTTTTTTCCATTCCATATCTTATAATTTGTCTTTAGCAGCTTCTTGTTTACTGAGGTCCTATTTTGTGTATAGCATGTTGTATTGATTGCTTTAGCCCAATATCTTTCAGGTAATAATGCTTCACAAATCATAGTCATCCCTGCTTCCTACAAGGTCCTATTTCTTCTCTCAGCAACCCCATTTTGCTGAGGTGTACCAGTAGCAGCTAATTGATGTAGCACACCATTTTGTTCACAATATTCACTTATGACTTTATTGAGAAACTCGGTACCCTTGCTGAGGTGTTTTACTTTTCTTGTTCATGAATACTACCCAAGTTTATCTTGAATAATCATCCACAACTACCAGAGTGTGCTTCTTTCCTGTTACACTTGTTGGTGTTACTGGTCCAAATAAATCCATGTGCATCAGCTCCAAAAATATTTTTGTTGATTGTTTAGTCTT
Organism: Gentiana macrophylla; assembly: GCA_026214975.1. Lineage (NCBI taxonomy): Eukaryota > Viridiplantae > Streptophyta > Magnoliopsida > Gentianales > Gentianaceae > Gentiana > Gentiana macrophylla. The sequence continues at coordinate 53,167,751 of CM047813.1, forward strand.
TGACTTGAAGCTTGACTTGGTTTGTTTACCTTGCTGACATGCATCACATATAGCATCCTTTTTGAATGTGATCTCAGGTAAACCAATCACCAATTTCTTTTCACCAACTGATTGATATCATCAAAGTTAAGATGATTCAACTTCTTTTGCCACAACCAATTTAATTATGACTTGGTGTGCACTATCAGACATGTTTCTGGAACTGCAGTAGACCAATCCACAACATACATGTTTTGTTGTCTTCTTCCAGCCAACACAACTTGTTCACCTCTTTCACTAATGACAATACAGTTGCCTTTGTCAAAAGTGACCTTGTAACCCATGCCACAAAATTGTCCAGTGCTCAGTAGGTTGTAGTACAGTCCTTCCACAAATGCAACATTTCTGATAGTTAATCCATTACTCACCAGTCTTCCATATCCTCTTGTGTATCCTGGTGTGTTCTTGTTGCCAAAATTCACTCTTGGACCATCCTTTGCCACATAATTTTTCAAACAGTGCTTATTCTTTGTCATATGTCTGGAACATCCACTGTCAAAGTACCAGAAACCCTACAAAACAAAGTTAATGTATTTTAGGTACCCAAAACTGTTTGGGTCCATAGTGGTCAATGGTAAGCATGACCCTTGTCCAATCTCCATAAGGTCTTCTTTGAAAAGCATTGCACTTTTGTTCATATATGTATCCTACATTTCCATAAGATCTTACATATAATTGTGTAGGATTCACATATGCTTTGTAGACTTCCGGTACATAATGCTATTTGAAGTGATTTCTATTGTTAGAAGCACCAGGATAACCATAGGTTTGCTGTCTGTTAGGAGCAACCCTGTAATATGGAGTCTGCTGAGGTCACTGTTGAGGTCTTGAATAAGTCCTCTGCTGAGTCCTTTGCTGATTCCATTACTGAGGATTTACCCTAGCATTATGGTTATGACTGTTGTTTTTAGCAGTAGGGGTAGGAATATTCCAATCATCATCAGCAGGGAACAATCTACCTTTCCCCCTAAGATAAGTATCCCTAGAATGATTAACATTTTTAGGTTTAGGATTCTTATCCTTGGAATATTTCTAATTTTTGCCCTTTTATGGTCCAGCAGACTTAGTAGCAGTTCTACTATCAGCAGGTCTAGAAGGTCCAGCAGTCCTACTCTTGGATTTACCCTTTTGTTAGCAAATCATTGACCTTTTTTAGCTTCGATTTTGCTTCTTTGAAGTCTTCTCAGTAGGATTTACTTCCTCAACAACCTTTTTGGGAGTTGGATCTAGTGCAGGCACAAACTTAGGACCAATTCTGGTACTAGGTTCAGTGACCTTACTGGATCCACTCTTAGTAGATTATTGAGTTCCAAATCCAAGGTCTGTTCTATCACCATAAGGCTTTCCATATTTGAATGTAGTGGTGGAACTAGATTGTTCAGCAGATTCAGCAGCTACTGAATGTACAACAGACTTATGTTGATTCTGTTCAAAATCTTTTTCCTTTCCTTTGAGAGTTCTTAATTCAGCTTTTAAGCTTTCAATTTCTGCTTGAAGAGCTTTTTTTTTCAACCTTCACAATCTCATAACTAGATTGTATTTTCCTCAGTTGATTAAGGTGTTGGACTTATTTCTTAGTTTTGATGATGAGTGCCATACTAGCTGTTATAGTGTAAAGGCAAAAAGATGTCTAGATTAAATGTATAGGTTTATTAGAGTTTGATTCATAAATAGGTTTGATCAAACAAGCAATCGTAAAGGGTCACTTGTTGATATCGATGATTGGTCTAGGTCGAGTAGGTAGATAGGTCGATTAGACTAGTCGGAACCCGTTGAAGATCAAGATCAAGGCCGAGGGTTCAAACTCATGAAATGAAGGCTAAGGGATCAAACGTAGTATTTAAAGTCAAGGATATGGAATCAGAATTTAGGCAAGTCTGTGATGACCTAAACTAATTACATATACCTTGTGTAGAAGGTCTAAGTTCCATAAGTTGGATGATGTTTGGAACTTGGTTATAATTAAAATGGTGTAATCTAACTTCACAAATAAAAGTTAGATAAAAGAAATCACCGCATTGTATTTTATACACGAAAAATTGGAGTTCAAAGAGATCGATAGGTACTTCAAAGAGACTCATGAACTCGCCGATATATTACCTCGATTAATTCGAGTTTATTGGAAGATTACATGGATAAGGACAGCCAACTACCTCTGAATTATCAAGAAAATCAAAGGTCGAGATTAAAAAGACGCTGGGATGGTCCACATTTTTATCCATTGGATACAAGTCAAAGGGTGGACAGATCGCCTTTGCCAAAAAAGGAATTACGATAGTGTCACCCTATGAATAGTGACATTTCGCATATCGAGATGGGACAAAAACAAGGAACGGTCACATTTGAATTTCAAATACAAGTCACATGCATTCCTACCTATAAATAGAGGACTTTCAACTCGTAAAAGATGATGAATTTTGGATAAACTTTAAGTGATAAATGAGTGAAGAACACCTGCTTGAACTTACCGAGCATAAAGTCTGATCTAGAGAATTTCTTCAAGTGCATTCGTAGATTCAAGCTATATCAAGATCACACACTTGAAGATCGCAAGTCGCCGATTACATCATCCGAATCAAGTCGCTTTGAATCGAATCATTTATTTGATTCATTCTTTATTTTATAAAGAACTCACAAGACACAAGTGAAGCATCTGTTGGTGTGAAAGATCGTTGTTTGTGGTGGAGTCGTGAAGAGGCAATCCTACCCTTCAAGGACCAAGTGGAAAGACTTAGGAGCAACAATCCTACCTGCTCCTGGCCAGCTTTGTGAAGCCATAGTCATTGGTGAAGGACAAACAACTTAGGAATCTTTGTAATGTGACTACATCAAAGATCTCTAGTGAATTTCCTCCAACATCACAGAGAAGAGTGGACTGACAGATTACATCACCTGAACCACTATAAAATCTCGCCTACTTACTTTCAAATTTACTTTCTGCACTTAGTTTATTTCATTCATCAACCTCATCGAATCTAGCAACCGAAATCACACACTTGCACTCTGAGTGTCTAATACTTAGTATCATATTTAACAACAAGTATTAAGGCTTAATTTTGATTTAATTCCATTTGCACAAATTCAAAGAAGCTCAACTATCGATGAGACTCATCGCTTATCAAGAGAGCTATCAAGTCTCAAAGAGACTCTGAAGTATCGCAGATCATCAAGTTGCAATTTGTTAACTCAAAGTTTTAAGTGTTAAGTTTATTCCCCCTCTAAACTTAACCAAAGCCTTTTCAAGGGACCAACAATTGGTATCGGAGCAAATTTTTCATTCTAAAGGAATCCTACTTGTTGTGCTTGTGAAAATTCTTTAAAACTTTCTTTCAAGTTACTGATTTTCAAGATTTGCATCATTGACAACACACACGGATGCTAGAACTATGTTGATGTGTTCTCTTGATAGATTTGATGAGTATAAACGCCGAATGCGGGCATATCTTGCTGCTACTCATGATGAGATGATGGATGTACTAACTGATGGACCACTTGGAGATTACAAAGGCAGTAACATGGGTGACAGAACTGAGTACATTCCTAAACCAAAAAGAGAATGGAATGCGTAAGATGCGAAAAGAGCAAACCTCAACAACATTGCTATTGATATCATTTACGTAACCTTGATAGCAATATGTACATGAAGGTTAAAGATTGCAAGACTGCAAAGGAACTTTGGGACAAGATTCACTTGATCTCGTGAAGGCACCGATGCAATAAAAAGAACAAAATCAAGGTGGGCTGAAAGAGGTTTCAAAAGTTCAAGATGCTGCCAAATGAAACCATTGAGCAAATGGAATCAAGATTCAATGCAATCCTGGATGAACTTACCTTGCTGAGTGTAAGTTATTCAAAAGAGGAAATAAACACCAAAATCTTGGAAGCTCTACCTGCAAAAGATGTTTGGAAAATGAAGGTGACTGCAATTGAAGAGATGAGAAAGTTGCATGAAGAAGACACCTTCAAATTGTTTTCCAGATCTAAAGGCTTATGAATTTAGCAAAAAGCTTGTGCCTCGAATCGAAAAGGAAGAGCCAAAGACCATCAGATTGGCTGCTTCACATCATGAAGAAACATCGAGGAGGACAGATGATATGCCGGATGAGATGCAAGAACAGATTGCCCTACTTGAGCAAGAAAATCAGATGATGAAGACCGTAAAGGCCTCTCGCAAGAAATTTTACAAAGAGGCCTACCAAAGAAGGAAGGAAAGAAGAACCAAGGAAAGATAATGACTATCTGTGCTTTCATTGCAAGAAACCATGACACTTCAAACTTGACTGTCCTGAACTAAAACAAGGCAAGGAACCTGATTATCTTTGCTTCAACTGCAAGAAGCCTGGACATTTTAGACCTGATTGTCCGACTCACGAAGACCAAGAGTCAACAAAGAAGACATGTCAAGAAGGCTATGGTTGTCTTTGAAGATGAATCGGGGGTATGAAGTGGAATCGAAAAGGAAATGAATCGATGACACTTTGCTGGTTCTTGATATGGAGGATTATGCTTTGATGGCTAATATGGATGAAACTGAGGAGGTATACAACATCAGTATCTATCAACACTCTCTTGAAGTGATTGTGAATCAACTTGTGGTTCAAATCCTAGAAACTCGACAACAATGAGACTTTGGATGCCATCCTTAATCAACCGAGGATAATACAATGCAGTTTATGAGGTTGTGAAGGCTGAAAAGAAACTCTTGAGTTAGAAGTTGGAAGATTGAAAGTGAATTAAGGGTTCTCAAGGGCAAGGAAAAAGATGTTGACAGAATCAAAGATAAGTCTGGCGATCATCCAGCAGACCTCTCTAATCTGCTGAACCATCTTGTTCCAATATCGCATACAAATCGGAAAGCCTTATGGAGATAGAACAGGGCTTGATTTGGAACTCAAAGAATCCAACAAGAGTGGATCCAAGAAGGTTATCGAACCTAGTACCGCACTGGTCCTAAGTTTGTACCGCACTAGATCCAACTCCCGTAAGAAGGTTGCCGAGGCAGTTAAACCCAATGAGAATGCTTCAAAGAAGCAAAATCAGAAGTCAAAGAAGTCAACAGCTCCTAATAAAAAGAGTAAATCTAAAAGTAGGACTACTGTACTTTCTAAGCCTACTGATAATAGCGGACACTGCTACCAAGTCTGGCTGACCACGTAAGGGTAAGAAACAGAAATATTCCAAGGATAAGAATCCTAAACCCAAAAATGTTAATCATTCAAGGGATACTTATCTCGGGGGAAAGGTAGACTATTTCCCACCGATGATGATTGGAACATTCCTCGCATCTCACAAGTTAGATACAACAAGTATAACCATGCAACTAGGGTAAAACCTAGGCAATGGGATCAATGAAGAGACTTACACAAGACCTCAACAGACTCCATATTACAGGGTTGTTCCTAACAGACAAAGAAACAACCAAGTTATACTAATGCTTCTAACACCAAGAATCACTTTAAACAAAGATTATAAACCAAAAGGCCGTAAAATATATATGATTCCTACACAACCCACTGTTAGAACTTATGGATGTGTGGAATACATGTATGAACCAAAGTATGAACCAAAGTATGACACATTCAGAGAAGACCTTATGGAGACATGCCAAGGGTCATGCTTACCACTCGACCATTATGGACCCAAACAGTTTGGGTACCTAAAATGCAAGAACTTTGTTTTGTAGGGTGTCCGGTACTTTGACAAAGGATGTTCCACACACATGACAAAGAATAAGCACTGCCTAACAAATTTTGTGGCAAAAGATGGTCCAAGGGTGAATTTTGGCAATAAGAATACACTGGACATACAAGAGGATATGGCACACTTATCGAAAATGGACTCACAATCAAGAATGTTGCATATGTGGAAGGATCGGACTACAACTTGCTTGAGCAATCGAAAATTCTCGTGATATGGGATACAAGGTCACTTTTGACAAAGACAAATCGTATTGTCATTAGTGAAAGAGGTGATCAAGTTGTACTTGCTGGTAGAAGACAACGAACATGTATGTTGTGGATTGGTCTATCGCAGCCTCCAAAACTCACTGATAGTGCATACCAAGTCTGAACTCAATTGGATATGGCACAAGAAGTTGAATCACTTAAACTTTGATGATATTAATCAGTTGGTGAAGAAGAAACTGGTGGTTGGTTTACCTGAGATCACATTCAAGAAGGATGCTATATGTGATGCTTGTCGCCAAGGTAAATGAGATAAAGTCAAGTTTCAAATCAAAGACCAAACAATCAACAAATAGAGTGTTGGAGCTGATGCATATGGATCTTTTTGGTCCAATAACTCCAACAAGTGTAACAGGAAAGAAGTACACCTTAGTGGTTGTGGATGATTACTCTTGGTACACTTGGGTGATATTCATGAACAAGAAAAGTGAGACACTTCAAAGCATGCCTAATATTTTGAAAAGATTACAAAATGAGAAAAGTCTAACAGTAATAAAGATAAGATCAGATCAGGGTACTGAATTTCTCAAAAAAGTTATAAGAGAATATTGTGAATGAATGGTGTACTACATCAACTTGTCATTTCTTTGGTACACCTCAAAGAAATGGGGTTCTTTGAAAGAAGAAACAGAACTTTAAAGGAAGCAGGAAGAACAATGATTTTGAAGCATTGCTACTACTGAAGAGATATTGGGCTGAAGCAGTAAATACAGCATGCTATACACAAAACAGAACATCAGTAAACAAGAAGCTGCTGAAGACACCTTATGAAATTTGGAATGGAAGGAAACCTAACATATCTTATTTCCATCCATTTGGAAGCAAATGTTTTATTCTAAATCATAAAGTTCATTTGAAAACATTCCAACCAAAATCGATGAAGGCATATTCTTGGGATATTCTTCATCAAGTGAGCATTCGAGTCTTGAACAAAGGTCATCAAACATGAAGAAACAATCCATGTTGTGTTTGATGAACCTAAGTTCTTGGTATGGAAGATGAAGATTGTGAACTCACTGAGAATCAACAAGTCACCGATCCAGATTGTGTTGAAGTTTTGGAAAGATTCAATGACTTGAAAGTTTCGACATCGCCTCTTTGAACACCTGTGATAGTGTTACTTGATGCAACAACCAAGTAGTTCAAGGATCTACTGAACCCCCTGTAGAAGAAGCTACAGCAGACCCTACGGAAGATGATGTTCCTGAAAATCAAAATAACCATAATCCACAATGGTTAAGGAATCACCCTGCTGAACAAGTTATTGGCAATGTACAACAAGGTGTGAGGACTAGAAGACAACTGGAAGCTATGTTTACTTGTTTTCTATCTCAAATGGAACATAAAGTTGTTGAAGAAGCAATTTCAGATCCAGACTGGATAATTGCTATGCAAGAGGAATTAAATGAATTTGAAAGGAATCAAGTTTGGACACTAGTTGAAAGGCCAAGTTATGCAAACATCATTGGTACTAAGTGGGTATACAGAAATAAACTTGATGAATCTGGTACCATTGTGAGGAATAAGGCCAGACTAGTTGCAAAAGGCTATTCTCAAGCAGAAGGAATAGACTTTGATGAAACTTATGCACCTGTTGCAAGATTGGAAGCTATCAGATTATTCTTGGCACATGCTGCATATAAGAACTTCAAAGTATATCAAATGGATGTCAAGAGTGCATTTTTGAATGGCATTCTAGAGGAGGAAGTGTATGTTCAGCAACCTCCTGGATTTGAAGTTAAAGATCAAGAAGATAAAGTGTACAGACTCAACAAAGCACTTTATGGATTGAAACAAGCACCAAGAGCTTGGTATGAGACTCTTTCTCAATTCTTAGTGGACAATGGATTTACAAAAGGAACCATTGACAAGACACTTTTCAGAATCAGTGAAGGGGACAGAACCCTGCTGGTACAAATTTATGTGGATGACATAATTTTTGGTTTTGAAAATGATTTACTTTGTGAAAAGTTTGCAAATCTAATGAAGAGTAAATTCCAAATGAGTATGATGGGAGAAATGAATTACTTTTTGGGATTGCAAGTTAAACAAATGAAAGAGGGAATCTTCATTCATCAAACCAAGTACACCAAGGAGTTGCTAAAGAAGTTTGGTATGGAAAACAGCACTAAGAACCCAACTCCCATGAGTACAAACATCAGATTGGATGAAGATAAAGAAGGCAAAGATGTTGATCAGACCTTATACAGAAGGATGATAGGCAGTCTGCTGTACCTAACTGCCAGCAGACCTGATATATCCTTTGCTGTAGGTGTTTGTGCAAGATTTCAATCTAAACCTAAAGAAAGTCATTTAGGTGCAGTCAAGAGAATTCTCAAGTATCTAAAAGAGACTTTGGGAGTAGGGATATGGTATTCCAAGAAAGGAAGCTTCAAAGATATATCCTACTCAGATTCTGATTATGCTGGATGCAAGATTGATAGAAAAAGCACCTCAGGAACCTGTCAATTAATGGGAAATAGACTGGTCTCTGGTTCAAAGAAGAAATGCAATTCTATATCAACTTTCACCTTTGAAGTGAATACATTGTTCTTTGGAAGTTGCTATGCACAAGTACTTTGGCTAAGACAACAATTAAGGGATTATGGAATTGAAGAAAAGGAAATTCCAATTATGTGTGATAACACAAGTGCAATTGCAATTACTGAAAAATCTGTTTTGCACTCTGAAACCAAGCACATTGATGTGAGAGACATCATTTTATAAGAGATCATGTTGAAAAGAAAGATGTGGTGGTTCTATATATCCCTATCAAGATCAACTTGTCGATATTTTCACTAAACCACTTGACAAAGAAAGATTTGCTAAATTAAGGACTCGAACTTGGAATAATAAAGGTTGACTGATATTCAAAGAATGTACCGAATTCACCAAGGGATTAGTCTTTGCTATGTTGGGTGAGCTCACTTAGCGATTAGTCATTGGTATCAACAATTTCATGTACTTATGTTTGGACAATTGAGCAAATGAGGTTGCCAAGGGGATTGGTCTTTGTCATGTTGGGTGAGCTCACTTGATGAGATCAGTCATTGGTATTAAACTTCATCTTGTATTATCAATTGAACAAAACAAGAAGAAAACAAGGATCAAGCCAGAGTACATTCAGCCAGAAGTCTGAAGCCTATTTATTAGCGATGATCACGAGAGCATACCTGCCGAGAGTTCACCCTACTGAATGGAACGTTACTCAGTCAAAGTTATTAAAGTCAAAAAGCATATTGGCGGGATATTTATTCTATCCATTATTACCATAGTTAAACCATCCAACGGTTACAAACATCATGGAGGAGTAATGGGCCACGTGTCGAGACAGAACTTATTCAATTTAATCATGGTTGACATGGATGTACGTGCACTGACAGTTTCAACCACCTACTGTCTATATAATCGATCATTTTTTACAAATGATTCTCTACTTGCAATTTCTGCTTTATCTCTGCAAATCCTACTTTGTATGAACACAGATTTGAGAGCAATTCTTCTTCATCTTTTTCTTATTTCAATGGCGGAAAGGATTGAAGTTCAAATCGAATCAAGCAAAAGTGTGAGAGGCTATGTTGTTGATGCAAAACAAACAGAGTTGGCTATTAATATAGTCGAAGAATAAGGAGGTTTGCAGGCTTGGAGAACAAACTCAATATCAGATGAGAAACAATGTCATACACCAATGTTATTGATTTCTGGAAGAATATGGTTGTGGAAGAAGGAACTGAATCATTCAAGACTATCAGAATGCCGAGGAGCTTGTAATCTCCTCTAGTCTCTCGAGGGAAGTGTTTGGATTTGAAGAAGTGGTGGATGGTTCACCAAATCCTGAAGCAATGGGATTGGACAAATTGGCGCTTTGTTGATCGATTAAAACAAATGCAGCCACCAAATCCGTGCCAGGCATCAATTGCAAACATATTGGAAATGAATACAGCTCTGCTGAGCAAGCTCATTGCAAAGAACATACTTGGGCTAGTTGGCAGTATGGATACTCTATCAGGACCCAAGATAGAGCTGATGATAATCATCTGCAGGAGCATGAGGTTTGATTGGGCTGGTTATTTCATTCATTATATGAAGAAAGTAGCCAAGGAGGAGAAACTAGGGAAAAGGAAATCAAAGGCCTTACCCTTAGGTTTGATGATTCAGACCCTGCTGAATCATTTGGCAGTTCCTGATCTTGAACCTGAGAATATTAATCAGTCTAGATACAAGAAGGAAATTAATCATGCTATTCCTGGTCTAGATGATGATGAAGAGGTTGCTGGAGAGGCTGCTGGTGATGATAATGATGATAATGATGATGATGATGGTGATCTTTGGTGGTGAGCGGGTTCAAAGAAACTAAAAGATATCTATCAAACTCGCCGCACCAAAGAAGGCCTTTGAGAAAAGAAAGGGTGGAGGTACAAAGAAAGTGGATCAAGGTTCAAAGCCTTCAAAGAAAACAAGAAAAAGGAAACAAAGATGATCATTGAGTCCTGCCGAGGTCAAGTGGAGGTTATCGACCTCTTTGTAGCTACAAGGAAAACTGTTGTTGAAATTTTGAGAGAAAATAGAAAGAAGCCAAAGCAGAAAGAGGAAGTCTCATTGTGGATCTGAAAAAGATGATGATGTACCTCTCTCCAAAAGAATGAAGGAGATTGCCAAAAGAAAAAGCATGGCAAAGGAAAAGAATTGAAGAATTTGGAGGCACCGAGGGCCCAAGAAGAGAGGCATCGAGAGAAGAGGAAGAAGAGGCATGTTGAGGCCGAGCCCTTAACTATCATTCCGCTTTGTGGTGATCACCGACTCCTCATCCAAGAGGTTGTCAAGTCTACGATCTTTGGGCGAGTTGTTTTTGAGCAATCTGTTGAAGATATACAGCAGCTCTATCGACCTGAGCCTCTCTTTGTAGTATCTGCCGAGGAACCACAACAAACTCATCGAACTGAACTCTCTTGTGGTATTTGAAGAGATAATTGAAGACTTGGTTGAAGACCCTGCAAGTATGGCAAGAAATCAGGGGGAAGAGCAGTCTACTGCTAACCCTGCTGATGAGCGTGTAAGTCAGGGGGAACCAAGTGTGGTACAGATGGAAGTAGTAGGTACAAATGTACAGTCTCAGCAACTTACTGACTTTAGAATGAGTGTTGAAGAAACCATGAGCTTACTTGTTGAAGCTTTTGAAGGTCAGCAAGCTGCTGAACCTTCCATTAGGAAGCCATCTATGCCATATGAGAAGGCATCCAAAAAGAACAAAGTAGATCCTAACTTCAAAAAGGTGCAAAACTATTTTCAGTGGAAGTTTGGATTCTACAAGAGACAGAAACCAGCTGCTGATCCAATGAGTGGATTTGAAGAATGGGCATTTGAGCGGCTAGGTGTGGACAGCCTGCTGGATTTGATAGACACTAGCATGTTGCAATCTAGGCCGATGGATCATTGGATGAAGGAAAGAAAAGTGGAGCTATTATGTTCAGAGATCCAAAGTTCACACTGAGATAGTGATTCATCGATTCGATGATGATACCCCTATGTTTCTGGGGAGACTAGTGGAGTGGCTAGAGAAACAACAACCAAGCCACCGGTCAAGAAACTACGAGATCGTAAGTCTGGCGAGGGCCAGAGATCGGAGAGATGGATGAGGATCTACAGGATCTCACCATGGATGATCTGAGGCATTGATCAATGAAGGCATTACTCGAGTGCTAATAGGTCGATGATGAACCAAGTACATTCCATGTCAGAGAGCCTACCGCACAAACCGATCTTTGGATGCAGTGAGGATTTGGATGGAGAAAAGGTTGCCGATTTTAATGAACCTAGTGCCGCTTCGTAAGAGTCCATTGAATATCAAGGTGGATTTGACTTTGAAGGCACTCTGACTAAAACTGCCATCATCCTACACAAGATTGGTCATGCTGAAGGTTTCCAAGTGGATAATGACAATATATTCAATCCACAAGGAATTGAAGAGGAGGTACAGGTTGCTGGGATACAAACAGCACCTGGACAAAGGTTGGAACAGGAGGTACAGGCTGCTGAGTCTTAGACAGCACCTGGACAAAGGTTGGAACCTGAGTTGGGTTTGGAGGAAACCCCTGCTGTTGATGAGGCTGCTGCAGTGGAGCCTACTGGAGGCAAGACCACTGAAGGGAAAGATGGTCGCAGACCGGGCATTAGTGAAGATGAGCGATTCTTTGGATTTTGACTTCATGATGAGGAGTTTTCGAGATGCCTGAAGAAGAAAATATTGATGTTGATCCACCTCGCATTTGTACTGCTTTTGAAGAACTCGCCATTGATCCTATCCTGGATGAATATGAAGGACCTAACCTCGCTGGACTGGATAGGAGTTGGGCAATGGTAATGAGCAATCGAGAGGCCACGATAATGTGGAGAGCCATCACGTGAAGCCACCGGGGAAGAATGACCAGTGAAGTGCCGCTTGAAGTGTTAAATGAGGTGAGGACCGTAAGGCATGATATGCAACAGCTTAAGGACACAACCGGATAGACAGGAAGAGAGATTTGAAGAATCGATGAAGATGGTAAATGAAAATGACAATCCATTTGCCACGCTTGCTTCAAACTTCACATCTACTCAAAATGTCGTTAATGATCCGATATTAGATGTGAGGGCATCAAGGTTGGAAATATCGCAAAGATCAATTTCGAAAGATCAATTTATTTCTATCCATCGAAACTTGACAACCTTGTCGCAACATCTAAACTCTCTTGAGCCTGGCTGCTTGCACAACAACCTGCTATGCCTGATCCCAAACTTACTGAAAGAATCAACCTACTGGAAGAGACCCTGCAATCAAGGATTACTTCACTTGATACAAGAACTGGAACTATAGAAGGTCAATTGAAAAGAGTGATCATCTCACAGGAGGGTATTCATGGCCTCATTTCCCGTTTTGTTGATGATTTCACTAAGGGGGAAGACGGCCAATCAGCTGCAGCAAAGGAGGCTGCAAGACTCTTTGCACAGAAGAGATGGACAGATGATACAAATGCTTTTCGTGCAACTCCGCACTGCGAGTTCAACTCACTGATGATCTTTTTAGACAGTACAAGAAAGAGTATTACAACAGGAGGAGACCTTATCATGACATGGGGTTTCATGAAGGTCTTAACTCTTTCTTGGGTTTGAAATTTTGGGAAGCAAGAGTCAGAGCCTTAAGGGCAAGCAACAGAGGCAGAAGTAGTAGCAAAGGTGATAAGGTGCTACCTATTACAAAAGCAAGGGACTCACTGGATGAATTCAAGGAGCTATATATGAAGTTTGGATTTAGAGTGAATGAAATTAATCTTATCCTCCCTGAAGCATGGAACTGGTGGAAGCAAGTCAATCCCTACATTGATTTTACACTGATTGAAAATGAATGGATGAGGGATATGATAGAACAAATCAGAGCCTATCAAGAACAAGCTGAGAAGGCTAGAAGAGAAAGAGAAAAGAGACAATAGATCAGCATACACTTATTATTCTTTATCTTTGTTGTATCTAGTTGTAATAACTGAACAATGTTTATAATGAGAATTGACTGAATTTGTTCTGTTTTTGTTCTTTATCTTTTTGCTTTGCTGATTAGGTGAGGGTAGTGGCATCATCACCAAAAAGGGGGAAATTGTTGGACTTATTTCTTAGTTTTGATGATGAGTGCCATACTAGCTGTTATAGTGCAAAGGCAAAAAGATGTCTAGATTAAATGTATAGGTTTATTAGAGTTTGATTCATAAATAGGTTTGATCAAACAAGCAGATTGGTCTAGGTCAGTAGGGTAGATAGGTCAGTAGACTAGTCAGAACCTCTTTGAGACCAAGACCTAGGCCGAGGGTTCAAACTCAGTAAATGAAGGCTAAGGGATCAAACTTAGTATTTAAAGTCAAGGATATGGAATCAGAATTTAGGCAAGTCTGTGATGACCTAAACTGATTACATATACCTTGTGTAGAAGGTCTAAGTTCCATAAGTTGGATGATGTTTGGAACTTGGTTATAATTAAAATGGTGTAATCTAACTTCACAAATAAAAGTTAGATAAAAGAAATCAGCTGCATTGTATTTTATACACAGAAAATTGGAGTTCAAAGAGATCGATAGGTACTTCAAAGAGACTCATGAACTCTTTGATATATTACCTCGATTAATTCGAGTTTATTGGAAGATTACATGGATAAGGACAACCAACTACCTCGACTTATCAAGAAAATCAAAGGTCGAGATTAAAAGACGCTGGATGGTCCACATTTTTATCCATTGGATACAAGTCAAAGGGTGGACAGATGATCGCATCATCAAAAGGAATTTCGATGTGTCGATCCTATGAATAGTGATGATCGCATATCGATGGGACAAAAACAAGGAACGGTCACATTTGAATTTCAAATACAAGTCACATGCATTCCTACCTATAAATAGATGACTTTCAACTCGTAAAAAGATGATGAATTTTGGATAAACTTTAAGTGATAAATCTGAGTGAAGAACACCTCAACGAACTTCATGAGCATAAAGTCAGCGATCTAGAGAATTTCTTCAAGTGCATTCTCAGATTCAAGCTATATCAAGATCACACACTTGAAGACTCGCAAGTCTGTGATTACATCATCCTAATCAAGCTCGCTTTGCCATCAATCATTTATTTGATTCATTCTTTATTTTATAAAGAACTCTTTGAAGACAAAGTGAAGCATCTGTTGGTGTGAAAGATCGTTGTTTGTGGTGGAGCCGGTGAAGAGGCAATCCTACCCTTCAAGGACCAAAGTGGAAGACTTAGGAGCAAACAATCCTACCTGCTCCCGATTTTAGATTTGTGAAGCCATAGTCATTGGTGAAGGACAAACAACTTAGGAATCTTTGTAACAACTACATCAAAAATCTCTAGTGAATTTCCTCCAACATCACAGGAGAAGAGTGGACTGACAGGATTACATCACCTGGAACCACTAAAAATCTCGCCTACTTACTTTCAAAGATTTACTTTACACACTTAGTTTATTTCATTCATCAATCTACTGAATCTAGCAACCGAAATCACACACTTGCACTCTGAGTATCTAATACTTAGTATCATATTTAACAACAAGTATTAAGGCTTAATTTTGATTTAATTCATTGCACAAATTCAAAAGCTCAACTATCATGAAGACTCTTCATTTATCAAGAGGCTCTCAAGTCTTAGCAGACTCTGAAGTATCGTGAGATCAGCTGGAAGTTGCGAAATTTGTTAACTCCAAAGTTTTAAGTGTTAAGTTTATTCACCCCCCTCTAAACTTAACCAAAGCCTTTTCAATGGACCAACATAAGGATGGCATACAAAGTTTCTTCATTGTCAGAATTTTTAGGATTTGAACCACAAGTTGATTCACAATCACTTTCAGCAAGAGTATTTATAGATACAGAGTTGTATACCTCCTTCGTCTCTTCCATATTTTCCATTAAAGCATAATCATCTCTATCAGCAACAAGTGCAGTATCATCAGATTCATTTCCATTTTCTGATTCAACTTCATAGCCTGATCCAGCAACCATTGCTTTCTTGCCAGATCTTCTTTGCTGATTCTTGTTTTTCAGTAGGTCTGGACAATAAGGTTTGAAATGTCTAGGTTTCTTACAGTTGAAGCACATATAATCAGGTTCCTTTTTCTGTTTTAGATCAGGACAGTCAGGTTTTAAGTGTCCTGGTTTCTTGCAATGAAAACACAGATAATCATTATCTATCTTGGATTCTTCCTTCTTCTTTTCACATGATTTCTTTGTGAAATTTCTTGGAGAACCCCTTCCTATTTTCATCATTCTGATCTTCTTGCTCAGTAGGGCAATTTGCTCTTGCATCTCATCCAGTAGATCATCTTGACCACCTGATGATTCTTCTTTATGTGCAGCAGCCAATGCAGTAGTTTTTGGTTCTTCTTTTTCAGTCTCAAGAACAAGTTTCTTACTGAATTCATATGCATTGAAATCTGAAAACATCTTGAAGGTGTCTTCTTCATGTAGACTCCTGGATTCTTCTATGGCAGTAACCTTCATCTCCCAAACATCTTTAGTAGGTAGGGCTTCCAAGATTCTTGTATAGATCTATTCTTTTGTATAGATTACATTCAGCAGAGTGAGTTCATCCATGATAGCATTGAATCTTTATTTCATTTGCTCAATGGTTTCATTTGATTTCATCTTGAAATCTTGGAACTTTATTTTGGCTACACTGACTTTGTTTTTCTTTATAGCATCAGTGCCTTCACAGATAAGTTGTAGTTTTTCCCAAAGTTCCTTTGCAGTTTTCCAATCCTTCACTTACATGTACATATTGCTATCCAAGGTTCTGTATATGGTATCAATAGAAATATTTTTGAGGTTTTCTCTTTTCCTATCTTCAGCACCCAACTCTCTTTTTGGCTTTGGAACATACTGAGTTTCACTACCCACAGTTATGGCCTTAGTGATCTCTAGTGGTCCTTCAGTCAGCACATCCATCATCTCTGTTAGGTGTAGTGCCCGAAAGACAATTATATAATTGTTTTAGGACAGAATTAATAATTCATCTTATTATATGCATGTATGCTTCTAATTAAGACACTACTGAAAACCCTAAGTACCTCGTTTATGTAATCACATAACTCAGTGTATGGCTATACACAAGAGGATTGAGTTAGTGAGATGTACTTAAAATTCTCTAAGTCCGTAGCGTTTATTAATCTCAGTACGGGTCTCAAGATTAATTTGCTAATAATGCGCCCAGAACACTTTAGGTGTGACAGTCTTATCCAGACTGTCGGTAATAGGGAACCTAGTGGGGCATTTATATATAATGATAATCATGTAGGGCTAGACCAATTTGATTTGAGTTCCCAATATAATTCTGTAATCGAGAAGTCTTATTGAATCAAAAGATGATCATATATGGATTAATCTCAATCCTGGGGTGATCACAGACAACTGCTTAGACTATGGTAGGGTTTGATGTGTTAGTAAGGATCACTTCGTAATATGTGGTCCAACACTTTTCGTTGGCTCTATTCTAGGATGAGTGAGTAGTCTATGCTATCGCAGATATAAAATCCATTCCTTCCCTCAGGAAGTAGACAGACAGTTCCCTTATTTGTTAATCCTAGAAACTGATCGATCCGCGGAGTTCATATTATATTAGTTATGAAGTAATTGATCACTAGGGGTTAATGGTAAATAAGGATAAGAGGTTTCGAGAAGGGTTTACGGAGATATCCCGAATCGAAACGAAAAGTCTATGGAGGATTTATCCGTATGTAATGATTATATCAGTGGACGCTTATCAACTCATAGTTGAGTATAAGTTATCTATATTCAGCAGAGTTCAGTTTTGGGTTTATGGTGGTGTAATCCCGGAATTAATAGATTGAATATTATTGTTCGGTCTGACGGATAATATTATTTAATTTTTTGTAGCTACTGAATATGGGTCCATGGTCCCCGACGTGGCTCTTCACAAAGCATATATTTTCTCGTCGTTTCACCTCAATTATAATTAAATAGTTGGATTGGACTAATTAATTGATATGTGGATTAATTGTTTATTTGAACTAGATAATTAAATACATGGAAAAGATCTTTTTCGTGGACTCGGCCCAATATTGTGTGTGAGACGTGGACACCCTATTTGTTGGGGTGTTGGCCGAAATTTTCCTTATTATTATTATTGGGAAATTTGTTTTCTTGATAATTATAATGTGTGAATGATTATTTATTTGTTGGATAATTATTTAAGGAAAAGAATCTTAGATAGTATCTTTTATATATCCTAATTTATAAGGAAAATATTAGATTTATCTTTCATTGGAATAAAGATTATTATAATTGATTATCCGTTAATTAATTAAATCCTTGGAGGAAAAGGTTTACACTCCTATATAAAGAGAGTTCCCTCAACCTATTTTCTCATGCCTAATTTCGAAGGCAATGCATGTTAGGTGTAATGCCCGAAAGACAATTTTTGTAATTGTTTTATTTAATAAATGAAATGATATTATTATTCATATTTATTATTCTCATATTCACCGATGTGACAATAGTATTTACACTACAGAAAACCCTAAAATATATCGTTTATGTAATCACTTAACTCAATGTATGGGATACACACAGGAGGATTGAGTTAGTGAAGATGTACTTAAAATATAATTAGCCCGTAGTGAAGTTAATCGAGAGTATCGGGTCTCTCCTTTAACGTGCTATTAATGCGCCCTGAACACAATAGGTGTGATTGTCTTATCCGGACTTTCGGTTCGAGAGAACCTAGTGGGGCATTTATATCGATAGATATATCATATAGAAATTTGGACCGATTTGATTAGAGTTCACG
Source organism: Gentiana macrophylla (assembly GCA_026214975.1). NCBI lineage: Eukaryota > Viridiplantae > Streptophyta > Magnoliopsida > Gentianales > Gentianaceae > Gentiana > Gentiana macrophylla. The sequence goes on from CM047813.1 coordinate 53,186,089, forward strand.
ATATAATTCCGTAATCGAGAAGTCTTATCGAATCAATCGATGATCATATTTATGGATATATCTTAATCCTGAGGTGATCACAGTCAACTGCTTGAATCAGTATGAGGTTTGACTTGACGGTTAAGGATTACACTGAGTCTGTGGTCTGATTTACCCCATCTTGGCATTGTACTAGATTGAGTGAGTAGTCTGTGTTATCACAGATACAGAATCCATTCCTTCCATTTATGGAAGTAGATAGACAGTTCCCTTATTTGTTAATCCTAGAAACTGATCGATCGCGTGAGTTCATATTACACTGATTAGCTACCAGTTAGGTGTATGAATTAATTGATCACTAGGGGGTTAATGGTAAATAAGGATAAGAGGTTCTGAAAAGGGTTAATGGTAACTTCCCGATTTAGAATGAACAGTCTATGGAGGATTAATCCATATGTAATGATTATATCAATGGACACTTTTTATTATTCTCGTGAGGAGATAAATATAATCTCATAATCGGAGGAGTGCGATCACGGGATTATGGTGGCATATTCTGTGATTGATTTATCGAATATAATTATTCATTCGTAAGATAATTATTTATTTGATTTATCGAGTCACGATTATTAGTCCATGGTCCCCGACGTGCCTCCAAATATAGCATAGCTATTCTCGGACGTTGAATCCTAATAATATTAATTTAGTTCTTGTTAGAATTTAATTAAAACGATATGTGAATTAATTGTTTAGTTGACTATTAAATTAGTTGGGCTAAATAATTAAATATGTGAAAAGACATTTTTCATAATCTTGGCTTAAGTAGTGTGTTATGGCAAAAAAATAATATTGACTAGGTCAATAAGTATTTTCGGCAAAGCATTATTTTAATGAACAAGAAATTAGTTTTCTTGTGATTTAATAAGACATGTGCACAAAATATTTATTCGATAAATATTTATGGTAAGAAATAAAGATAAATATTATTCTAGATTTGTTCTAGAATATTATGAGATTTTATCTTTTATTTATTGGATTTATTTATTTACAAAATAAAATCCTTAGAAGACAATGATTACTCTCCTATATAAAGAGAGTTCTCCCAACTCATACACACAATGTACATTTCGACTTCTACCACTTAGAGAGGAGAAGGAAAATTTCGGCCAAGGGGAGATAAGGGGAAAATCTTGGAGGTTTTTCCGGGTAGCATACCGGAAGGATTCGAGACGAGAATTTCCTTCCACCGGGAGTTGCTTGGATCACACGTACGGAAGATCGTGGTGCTCTTCACACCTTTGTTTATTCTTTCTATTGCGGTTCTTCAACTTGGATTTTGAGATCCAAGAGGTATGTTCTACGACCTCCTTGTAGAGTAGATCTAGTTATTTTATTACGTGTAATTTATAGATCTAGATCCTTAAATCGCTTCCGTTGCGGATGATATTACTAACAGTGGTATCAGTCGCCTGGTGATCTATATTTATACGTATAAAGTATTAGATCTAGGAGTGGAAAACATGTAGTTTTTTTTGTGTCCCAATTTTTTATAGGGGCCGAATGCATGTTTATTTTTTTATGTTGCGATTGTTGTGGTTTGAAGAGATGGATTGGGGTTGGTATTGTTTACCCGTAGATCTATTTTGTAGCTCTTTTGATTAGCATCACTTGAGCATAGGACTTGTAATTTAATTTTATGCAACTTGAAAATTGTAAACATGGCTTCTTTGTAATTTTAATTTTGATCCGGGTTCGAGACGATGAAGATCATGGTGTTGAAGATCATCAAGAAGGTAAAAACGGGAGGAGGCCGAATTGTTTAATTTTTTTTTATTATTTTTTTTTTCCATCGTCGGCAAAATTTCTTTTTTGGCGGCAGCAATTTCATTATTCTAACCTAATGTTAACCTTTCACTTGGCCGAAAGGTTTGACTAAAAAAAAAAAAAACAAAACTTTATTAACTTTGGCCGAGTGCCTCATTAATAAAAAAAATAATAATAATAATAAGTTTTTATTAAACAATTTGATAATATAGATATATTTTAAATATATTGGTATATTACGGCCTCCTCTTCTCGTCGTTCGTGGTTCGTGTCAAGATCGAAGGTTTGAGATCCGGAAGTTTCAAGATCAAGATCGAACATCGAGATTTGAAGACTTAGAATTAGTTTTACTTTTTCTTAGAAAATAGGTTAGTCGGGGGTACCAACGATCCATATCGGTGTTTTAATTTTCTGCAATTTATTTTTTATGTGTTTGATCATAAAATAGATATAAAATCGGAATTGCCATGACGTGCATCATATCATGAATCCACTCCATGCATACATGTAGAATTTTAATTTTGGTAATTAAAATAGGCATGTATACAAACTCGCGTAATTAGTTGAAATTTAATTAATACGTGGTAATTAATTAATTTAGTAACTAATTAAAGATCCGAGGACGGGTTATGAAATCGTTAAGCCTTTCGGTGTGTGTTCTCGGTGAACCGCCGTAGAAGCCCAAACGATATCACGTTTTCGATTCGTAGTGTCTACGAGATTGAATAATGGTAAAAGAACAATAAATCTTGGATAAAAACGGTTCGCCTATAGGTTGGGTGGTCAACTGAGCTGGGCTCGACTGACTTAACCCTCCTAGTGTGATGTATGCACGGGGGTCCGGCAAAACTAAGCTACACCAGCGAGCGGAGGGGTGATTCCTTCTTATCTCAATGGGGCTCTCTTGACCCGACTTCGTCCGACTGTCACATATGTTCCAACGAATAGGATGGGTAGGCTTGCCTACGTTACCGACACCATTCGGAATCCTTGATTTGATGTGCTTTTATGTTAACATCAAAAAGACATGGTTAGTTAAGCCACCACCACTTCCAAAATATTGAGTGGGAGCGGGGGAGGCGACAGCCAACCCCACGGCCTCTACTATAGATACAAGTAAGTGAGAGAAGGGTGACGCCTAAGGATGGTGTTCACCCCTATCAACATTCATGGCTTGGTCTCCGAAAGGATAGGATTTTCGGGTACTCGTCGGGTCACTGACCTATCCTAAGATGGCACACTCGGGGCGTACCTAAGAGATCCGATATAGTAGGTCACACTCATAAAGGATATTCTTGATAATATCTAGGCTAAAAAGGAAGGTAGTCAATGAATAAAGGGATGTTTGATTCTCGTGGGATGTTCGATTCTCACAAGTTATTCATTGATGAGATTGTCTCGATTTAACCGTCATCTCTTTGACCTACCCTAAGGCGGCACAGAGATGCGAGGTTAAAACCTTGGAATGGTAGAGTAGACTTAATTTTAGTTTACAATTCCTAAAATAAACTTATATAGTAGTGTTAAACTTGAATTAATATATGTCATTTTATTTACAACATTATATCCCTTACTAAATTGCTTAAAAATAATTGACTAGTATTGACTTTGTTAAAAAGTGGAAAGTAACTAGGACGTTGAACTAGTTAATCGATAATGCAATTATTTTCTCTTAAGCCTTTTAAAAACCAGAGTGACATATAGGTATGTCACTAGTGTCATTCGTGTCAAACGGAAGACAAACTTAGTTTGATCAAAGGTGATTTCGGACTTTGAAATTCTTCTAGTGAATTTTGAGTGTGTAGGAATTACACGAGTAATTTTCTAATTGAAAAATCGGAAAATCATGAAGTGTTACTAGTTGGACGATATTTGGAATCGATGAACTAGTGGGAGCTTTATGATTTGTTGTTTTTCTAGAACATTAGAAAAGTATAACTGACTACACACGTAACCGTTCTAATTGAAAAACCGGAAAGTCATGAAATGTCGCTAGTTGGACGATATTTGGAATAGATGAACTAGTGGGAGTTCTATGATTTGTTGTTTTTTTGGAAACATTGGAACTATGTACGAAAGATTTTCTTATCGAAAAAATCGGAAAATCATAATCATAAAGCATTGCTCGTTATACGGTATTTGGAACCGATAAACTAGTTGGAGCTTTAATATGATTTGTTGTTTTTTCTGGTATATTAGAAAATCCAAGAAATCCAGACGAGTAACACTCAAAATAGACATCCCACGGTTCAAGAGTAGTGTCTACTCAAACGAACCGCTGGTTCAAGATTGTTTCCATTCACGGAAAGTCAAGAATGGGAGAATATGTCTAAAAGTGTTAGTCATCTAAACGAGAAAACTTTAAAGTTGAACTGAAAATTATTTAATCGAAAATCATAGGATAAGGACAGTGATTTTGGATCACCAACCTATGAATCCTTGGCGATTTTCTCGAGCTAAGTTCTTTGGAAGAACAAGGTAGCAGTGCATTTAACGATTAAAGGAGTAAACAACGGGCAGTTAATTTTAGCTAGAATAGTGGGAGTGATATAAGGAAATGAATCTCGGATTCAATCCTTGGATATCACGGAAAATTATTTTCTGTTTAAGATTCGTTGGAACGAAAGGATTTACCTTCTATTCGATAATTTGTTTGTCGTATAGAAAGTGAATATACCATTTGTAGTACGAATCCAAGACTCGAACATTTGTTTGATAAAGTCAAAACCACTTACAACTGCTGAAATATGTAAAAAAAACACATCTTAAGAACTATTAAAAGCAATTGGTTTCGATATTTAGATAAACGCTTCTTCATATTCCATAGTTAGTGCATAGTCCCTAAAAGACAAGACCTGAAGACTGGCTCAGGGTGATTCCTTTCTCCCAGTCTGGTTATATTGTCTCAAAGGTTCAATGACTAAGTTTCCTTTCAATCGGGAAAGGATAATGGGTTATAAAGAAGTAACATAGCTTGTTCATGACGACCTTCAGGGTCTGATGAAAGATACAAGCTAGTAGGAGATTCCAAGTAGTGACTTCTTGTCTGATAAATATTCAAACACTCCGGAAAGTTTATCCAATTTTTTTTGAGGTTTCTCTGTTTTCAACAGAGATAGAGTATTCTATACTCAGAATAGGCCATTCATAGTCCTCGAGACTGATGCTCAGCCTGCCTCATTGTGACATGTTCTCACTAAGTGAGAAACCGTTAAATTGCCTTATATAGTTTTTAGATGTGCTACAATACACTGCTTAACTCAATAAAGATATTGGAAGCAAAATAACGGTTTACATTGAAATGTAAGACCGAGAAGTCTACCTAGAATATGCTTTGGAATTTACGGATAAGGTGTGGATTCGGTTCACCCCACTTCCATAAATATAAGCATTTAGCACACGGTGCTTGAAGGTAAGACTGTGAATTTCGCGCATACGTTCGGTCAATGACCATTCGTGATATATCTTTTAAGCTATTATGTATAAAGGTTAGATATAGGATTCTTGAAATCGGGAAGGGACGCTTATCTTTGTTGCATCTTTTACGATAGAGTCCATGAACAAAGAAAACCTTGAACCTTGAAACGCGTTTACTCAAGGTAGTTACTAACCGATTAAAATCGGACCACATCCAACATCGGTTGTTGGTGATAACACTAAATACTACTAAACTAGATCATGATTTTGATCCACCAGTAAGTATTGGGAGTATGGTTTGGCCATTACCCATTACGGGTTCTGCGGACTTTGTAGTCTGAGGATCGATTGATGACTTATGGCTCTTTTGTGAGCAGTATAGCATTCTGATAATAGAGGTTGGTTTAATAGCCATAGCCCTGCGAATGGAGTTCGGTACTCCAAAGATCTTGTTCATACTCTTGTAACCACCACTGAGCGCTCGTGCCCAAAGAAAGTAATTGGATCTACACGGAAAAGAGTAGAATGAATAGGAAAGTTTATCTTTCAGAGCAAAGCTTGAGTGGTCTAGGGGTAATTCCCTATGAATTAGAGAGTTAATCAGACCTTGGACTCTCTTACCACTTAGTATTGCATGATTTCGTTCAAAAGCAGAAAATAGGGGTGATTCCCTGAGATTTTCTTGCCAAACAAACATAGTCTGGATTCATTCGAAACAAAAGGGTATTGCCTTATGAACTTATCACAGGATGACTGTCAAGGCTTATGTCCTTTGTGTATAAAAAGAAAACCTCTCAATCACTGGAAGTCATATATTTCTACAATATGTGAAGTTGACCAGAATATTGATAAGTCTTTTGTAGACTGGATATCAATTTTAGTACAGTAGTGAATATATACATATATTAGTGTTTGTGAAGAATAACATTGCTCTAGTTGGAATCAACATGGGTGTGTTATCTGAAGTTAGAATATGACAATCCCACAATTCTCTGCAACAGAGATTTGGACAACATTCTGAAGAGTTTGACTCGGTCGAATTCATTAGAATCGAATCGTTTCCCATCCATCTTATTGGCTAAGATGATGCATCACATGTATGCAACATTCAACGAGGAAGTTCTACCCTATGCCTCAGAATGACTCTCTAAATCTTCGGATCAAGAGAAATGGGATAGATTCTCTTTCTAGTAAGAGATGGTCGGTTATTGAACGTCAACTTTGATCGAATCTTAGATTCGGCGGTTAACAAAGCAAGTTTAGTATGTCCTTTAGTATCTTGAAGAGAATGAGGAATAATATGCGGACATATTCATGTGTGAACTTGGATATGTGTGATACACGATTTTGACTTTAAGTCGATTGAGGATGATCGTTAAGTCGATCTCGGCTCGATGTTTACTCTTGTGTTGAAGCTATTGCCTGGAGGAATCCAAAGAACGCCAACTCGACATTAACTAGTTGGGTGATTAGCGGCTTTTGTAGTAGCTAGAGAGTCAATATAGCTTAAGGATTTCCTTTTCATATCTGGGAGTGATTCTAGAAATGGAAGCCGATACCACATCATTGTGCACACGATGAAGGGGTAGCTTATAAGGATTTTCGAAATCACTAGAGGTCAAAAGCATATTGGGAAAGTACCACATGATTAGATGGACCAGTAACGTTTCGATTCTACGGATCGTCTCGAGCCGACAACCTGACCAATCATTAGGAACCATGACATTTAGATGTAGGTACTACCCGAGTCACTGACCTATCCTACGACGGCACACTCGGAGTGTACTTTGTTATCTGCAATGGTTATGATATGCTTAATGGATACTAGAATACGGGATGGGTCTCTATTGCTTTAGAGCAAGTGGGAGATGTAGTTTGTTGTAGTTTTAAATAATAGGGTGTGCTCTAAAACAATTAATCACATGCTTTCGTGCAAGTGGAAGATTGTTAGGTGTAATGCCCGAAAGGCAATTTTTGTAATTGTTTTATTTAATAAATGAATTGATATTATTATTCATAATTATTATTCTCATATTCACCGATGTGACAATAGTATTTACACTACAGAAAACCCTAATGTATATCGTTTATGTAATCACTTAACTCAGTGTATGGGATATACACGGGAGGATTGAGTTAGTGAAGATGTACTTAAAATACAATTAGCCCGTAGTGAAGTTAATCGAGAGTATCGGGTCTCTCCTTTAACGTGCTATTAATGCGTCCAGAACACAATAGGTGTGATTGTCTTATCCGGACTTTCGGTTAAGAGAACCTAGTGGGGCATTTATATATGATAGATATATCATATAGAAATGGACCGATTTGATTAGAGTTCACGATATAATTACATAATCGAGAAGTCTTTTGAATCAATCGATGATCATATTTATGGATATATCTTAATCCTGAGGTGATCACGATCAACCGCTTGAATCGATGAGGTTTGACTTGGCGGTTAAGGATTACACCGATTACGTGGTCCGAATTACCCCATCTTGGCATTGTAATGGATTGAGTGAGTAGTCCGTGTTATCACGAGATATGGAATCCATTCCTTCCATTTATGGAAGTAGATAGACAGCGATTCCTTTATTTGTTAATCCTAGAAACCGATCGATCGCGCGAGTTCATATTACACCGATTAGCTACCAAAGGTGGTGTATGAATTAATTGATCACTAGGGGTTAATTGTAAATAAGGATAAGAGGTTCTAAGGGTTAACGGGAACTTCCCGATTTAGAATGAACAGTCTATGGAGGATTAATCCATATGTAATGATTATATCAATGGACGCTTTTTATTATTCTCGTGAGGAGATAAATATAATCACATAATCGGAGGAGTGTAGTCACGGGATTATGGTGGCATATTCATGTGATTGATTTATCGAATATAATTATTCTATTCGTAAGATAATTATGTATTTGATTTATCGGAGCCGCTGATTATTAGTCCATTGTCCCCGACGTGCCTCCAAATATAGCATAGCTATTCTCGGATGTTGAATCCTAATAATATTAATTTAGTTCTTGTTAGAATTTAATTAAAACGATATGTGAATTAATTGTTTAGTAGACTATTAAATTAGTTGGGCTAAATAATTAAATATGTGAAAAAGACATTTTTCATAATCTTGGCCCAAGTAGTGTGCTATGGCAAAAAAAAATAATATTGACTAGGTCAATAAGTATTTTCGGCCAAAGCATTATTTTAATGAATAAGAAATTAGTTTTCTTGTGATTTAATAAGTCATGTGCACAAAATATTTATTGGATAAATATTTATGGTAAGAAATAAAGATAAATATTATTCTAGATTTGTTCTAGAATATTATGGGATTATGTTTTATTTATTTGATTTATTTATTTGCAAAATAAAATCATTGGAGGACAAGGATTACTCTCCTATATAAAGAGAGTTCTCCCAACTCATACACACAATGTAAATTTCGACTTCTACCTCTTAGAGAGGAGAAGGAAAATTTCGGCCAATGGGAGATAAGGGGAAAATCTTGGAGTTTTTTCCGGGAAGCATATCGGAAGGATTCGAGACGAGAATTTCCTTCCACCGGGAGTTGTTTGGATCACACATACGGAAGATCGTGGTGCTCTTCACACCTTTGTTTATTCTTTCTATTGCGGTTCTTCAACGTGGATTTTGAGATCCAAGAGGTATGTTCTACAACCTCCTTGTAGAGTATATCTGGTTATTTTTTTACGTGTAATTTATAGATCTAGATCCTTAAAACGCTTCCGTTGCGGATGATATTACTAACAATGCACACAAAAAGGCTAAAATTGACTGCACTGACTGGGATGAAGATCTCCTTCATTTTCTAGAGAGAGAAGGCAAGGGTTCGTCCCCTAGCTTATGGTTTTCGAGTTGAGTAATCCTCGGGATTATTCCGGTAGCATATCGAGGAGGTCCGCCGGCTTGAAACACCATCCACCTGGTGTTCCATGGAGACACATGTTGGAAGACTGTGGCTTCTCATCTCAATGCTTGGATCTTGGATCTCGGATTGTTCTTGGTGATTATTCCCAATAAACAGGTAAGCAATCAAAACCCCCTTGTAGGTTTAGATCTATTGTATTTATGTATTTTGGTTAACTAGATCTAGATCTTGTACTTTCTACTGCGTAATTGGGTGGATCTTTGATCCATCCGGCAATATTACATCCTACAAGTGGTATCGGAGCCTTTGATCTATCAATCAAAGTATGTGAATTTAAGATCTAGGAGTGGAAAAAGCATGTTTAGATTCTTTTTTGTTTTACGTTTGCTTTTCTATATGCATCGAAATTTATTCATGTATGTTGCCTTGTGATTGTCGTGGTTGAAGAGATGGATTGGGTTTGTATTATTTACTCGTTAGATCTATTGTAAACTCATATAAATTTGTTTATATGAATATAGGAAATTTTGTAATTTTAGTTTCCTAGAAGTAGATCTGTTTTGTTTCTGTCCGGTTTTTTATTTATTCCCGGATATTGAGCCGTTGAAATGACAATCCCTCCAGTCATAATGAAGAATACAAGTAGAAGAACAGGGCCTCAAAATTTCGTGACGATCGGAGTCCATCTCGATGTCCAATCGTTACAATAAAGTTGCTGGTGTCGTAAAAGCACTGCAGCCCCAACTGTCTGTTCGACGAGATTGGACCGTTGAAACGAAGATCCAACCGTTCAGATTGAAGTAGGAGGAGTGAAGAACAGGTCCATAAATTTTTGTGACGATCAAAGTTCGTTTGGATGTCCGATTGTCGATAAAATGCGGCAGCAGCAGATTAGAAAATAGTAAACCCTAGTTAGTGTTTGTGTCTTTTTTTAATAGGTTAGATACGTGGGTACAAACGATCCATCTCGGTGTTTATTTTTCCCGTTATTTTTCGTGTATGATCGAAATTATGTGATAGAAACCGGAAAATTGCCATGACATGCATCATATCATGATTCCACTCCAATGCATACATGTAGCTAGTTTATTTGGAATAAATTAGGCATGTATAATTAGTTAAAAGATTTTTTTAATTAATATGTGGTAGTTAATTAATTAAGTAACTAATTATTAAAACCGAGGAACCGAGTTTTGTCAATCGTTACGATTTTAGTGATGGATTCCCGGTGAATCCCACTTGGATAAATCGTTGATTTTTCGGTGAACCCACCTTAAACAGAAACGAGATTGCGCTTTGTTAATAATATAGAAATCGGAAAATCATTGTACACGGGTTCGGAAATGGTCTAACCATGGTTGGCTGAGTTCAACTGAGCCTCGGATCGATCGACTCCCCACCACGTGTCATGTATGTTACAGTGGTTCGACAAGACTTAGCATAGCCGATAAGCCTTCGGGCTAAACGGGGCTTCTCTTGCCGGATCAGCCTGAACTGTCACATATGTTCCAACAAATATGACGGCATATGCTTGCCTACATAACCGACCCTATTTGGAGTACTTTGATTTATTATTTCTTATTGTCAAGACCGAAACCGTAAATAGTAAACCCACCACTTTTTCAAGAGTGGGAGCGGGGAAGGCGACAGCCAACCCCACGGCCTCTACTATAGATGCAAGCACATGAGAGAAGGGTGACGCCTCGTGCCTCTTTGATTCCGGCCCCCTAAGGATGGTGTTCACCCCTATCAAAATTCAAGGCTTGGTCTTGTTCGATAAAACTTGTTTTAAATTTATTTTACCGGAACACCCCAAGTATAAGGATCATAGTATAGGGTGTTACCGAGTCGTCCTAAGGGAATCGTACAGTTATCAGATTAAGATATAAATCCTAAGTCGGTTATGTCACGAACTATTACTTAAAACTAAGGTTTACACTATCTATAATGTAAAAACGAAGAACCATTAGGTAAAATCCAGAAAATAGAAAAACTTAGAAGCTGACGAGACGTTATTAAAGGTGGACGAGCGTCCCAAGCACGTCTTTGAAACAAAAAATATGCGAAAAACACACTAAAATCACAGGAGGTAACTAAACGTAGCAATAACAATCAATACGAACTAATTTGTTTACCAGATAATTAAAAGGACGGTAAAACAACAAGGATGCACCACACAACCATCACACAACCATTCTTATGATCTAAACACGATTTATTGGTATGATCAATCACAATTCGACTAAATTCCTTTAAATCGAATTCTAGGGTTCTTGTTTCCTTTTCCAAGCAAAACAATGTAACATTCAACACAAGATCATTAATTCGTTCCCAAATTAAACAACCCAATTAACATCACATGATTCCTCAAAATAACATTAATCGTATCGATTGAAAAGCTCTACTATTGAATCATATTTCCATATAAATTCAAGGCAACATATGGTTTCATTGACATTCCTATCTAATAAAACGCTTAGCAATCAATCCAAAATCAATCAATAAATAAAACGATGTTCGAATCATAAATAAAAATAAAACTAACTAATCATGGTTGTGATGACGTTGATGTGGTTTCATCCCGTTGCTCTACCGCGATGTGCTTAGCCTTGCATGCTTGTGATGATCCAAGATATGGTTGAAGGGAAGAAACTCATAATTCTTTAGGGTTTGGTGCGGCTCCTCCAAGGGTGGAATATGCGGCTGTATGGTGTGTGTTAGGGTTAAAATAACACGCCTATTTATAGAATTCAGAGCGGCTAGGTCAAAAGCGCATTTGGGCGCCCGTCCAAGGTCATGGGCGCTCGTTCATTTATCTCGGGCGGAGATTCGGCGCTCGTTCAAACTTACGTCTGGAGACTCAGTATGTAAAATATGACTCTGGGCGCTTCATGGGCGCTTGATTCACTCCTGGGCGCTGCTGCGACCAAGTGGGCGCCCGTCCAATATCTTTGAGGATCGGATTTCTTCATAGTTATCCATTCTCCTTCAAGCCAATTCCATGTTTATCTCTTGCAATTCAATTGAACCTCATTTATCCTCTTTATGCACTCGAAATTAAGCATCTACATAATAGATAAAACATGTAGTCATCCCCAAATAATAATAATTCAATAAATTTAACACATAAAAGCGCCCAAATTACACTTTTGACACTTTTAACCCCATTATTCAAATTCAAGCCTTAAACATATAATTTCCTCTAAAAATTACCAAAATACGAAAGATATTGTTCTCTAATAATGCGATAAAAACCATAAATTTCACCGAGAACAACTCCCCCACACTTAAACCTTTGTTCGTCCCGGACAAAACAATCAAAACTATAGCTCAACTTTCATGCATCCCACATAGATCTCTAACTCACGTAACAAAAGATACAACAACTATAGCAAACAATACCATCACAGAGATAGATTCAGTGTATGTGTGACAAGCCATTCTCAAATTTAACAAGCCTTTCGAAGAAATATCCTCTCAAAAACTTCAATGACTATCCTAGGTACAGACAGTAATAGCTTCACACTAAGCCTTCCCACGCACTCAGTAGGATAATCCCTACACATATCATCATGCGGTTCTCTGGGTATAAGGTCCATGATAACAAAGACTTCACTCTTTTTTTATTCTTATTCATCATTTTTCAAAATTTTCAAATCCAACGCATATCGAAATAAGCTCTTACCCATCATAGTAGAGTAGGACATTTCGAGATAACCCCTACCTACTCAAATCATAAGGTAGCTATAAAGCCCGTATGTCGTGAGCTTACGGTCATCATAGTGGTATAGGACATACGTGGTATACCCTACCTCACTCAAATCATTAACTTGACTTTTCGACAAACGTATTTATTATGATTCACTACTTATTCATTTTTTTAGGACATAAGTTACATCTCACTTATCACATTCAAACTTTATGATATTCACAAAGACACATGGTCTAACTAAGGTGTCACTATATCTGGCCTTCCTAAGATAAATCATCAAAATAATGAAAGGATAAAGTTCAAAAATCTTGGTTCAATATCAAAGGCTTTCGTGAGTGTAAAAGGAATACTATCTCCATAAAAGTAAAACATGCTATAATTATCTCACTAAGTCACATACTATCATCGTTAGAAAACTACAACTAGCAAGCATTTAGTTTCAATCACACGCTCGAGATTCACAAAAATTATTTAAATTTGCTCGAAATTAACTCATATTACCAGATATAGCATGAAAACATACCCATGTTACCCCCCCACACTTAAATCACATTATGTCCTCAGAATGTGCAAATAAAAATAATAATAAAAAAAACTTAGTTGGTTTCAACAAAGTGGTTGTCAGATGAAAGTTGGCAGAGGTCAGTTGGAGCATGAATGGACCGCTACAACTTGAATGGACAACACTGGACATAAAAGCTTGTGAACCTGCTCAAAAATACCTGCAACACTCGACATACCATATAATCTCGGGGTACAAGGGGTATATGAATAAACATAAACGAAACATTCACCAACTCGTAGGAACACAACATCTTACTCAAACAACCAAGGTACTACTCCTACAACTGAAACAAAAATAGCTTACTCAAAGAGAAAAGAAACAAAGCTAGGTTGCCTCCTAGGAGCGCTCTTTTTATGTCATTAGCTTGACATACTCTTCAAAGTCAACCCGGTCGGGCCACTTTGGCTTAAATCGACCACCTCATCATCGAATCGAGTGAAGGACCGAGGTTTTACCACAACCTCCACAAGTGAAATGCCCTACCAAGTTTTGTAACTTGGCTCTCCAGACAAAGACAACGACTTTCGTCTTTGTCTCAACTTTTCCTACATGTGGCACCAGTGAAATGATAGGTTCGAGAATCGTGGTAGAAGCTTCTTTAAGGGTAAGAATGTCATCATTCAAGCAAAGAATTCGGATGGAATCTCGTCACAATTCAAAGACATCAGTCGTCAACCAACTTTTGAAAGTATATGACCTCAGGTACTTCATAAGGTTGGCCAAAATACTTTTTCAATCTATGACCGTTCACTTTAAAAGGTTGACCGCTGTACCCTTTCAAGGAAATCGCTCCTCCCGGATGAACTTCGACAATTTCAAAGGGTCCGGACCATCTCGGACTTAAGCTTGCCAAAGAAAAGCAGATGTAATCTGGTGTTGTAAAGTAAAGCCATTTCTCCTACCTTGAAATCTCTGTCCTTTATTTTAGCATCATGGAGCGCTTCGTTCTTTCCTTGCTCGGCCTTGGCATTCTCGTAGGCCCAGTGCAATTCATCGAGCTCATGCGATTGCAATAATCTTTTCTCCCACAGTGGCTATCGAAGTTTAAGTATTTAATAGCCCAATAAGCTTTGTGCTCCACTCGACGGGTAGATGGCATGCCTTGCCATAAACCATTTGAAAAGCGACGTACCCATAGGGGTCTTGAACGATCACGATAAGCCCGAGTCGTCGTCCAACTTCGACTCAAATTGGATCTATTAGAATTCACCGTTTTCTCCAAAATCCGCTTTAGACTTCATTGCTTACCTCGACTTGGCCACTTTGGTTTGGGGGTGGTATGGTGTACCAATCTTATGCTTGACACCATATCTTTCAAGAATTTTATCCAAATGCATTACAAAAATGCGATCCTTCATCACCGATAAGGGCTCTAGGACGACCAAATCTAGTAAAGATATTCTTTTGCAAGAATTTCTTTACAACTTTGTGATCATTGGTTTGGGTGGCTATAGCCTCTACCCACTTGGAAACATAGTCAACGCAGACTAGGATATATTTATTACCGCACGATGATGGGAAGGGTCCCATGAAATCGATGCCCCACACGTCGAAGACTTCACATTCCAAGATAGGCCTCAAAGGCATCTCCATCCTATTCTCGAGCCTCCCTACTCTTTGACATCTGTCACGGCCTTTGCAAAAGGTGTCGGCGTCTTTGAACAGTGGGCGGTAAAATCCAGACTTGAAGGATTTTACGCAGCATCTTTGGTGCTCCGTAGTGTCCACCAGCCAGGACCACTATGACATTGCTCTAAGATATCCAGTTGTTCATGTTCGAACACACCTTCTAAGCAACCCGTCTTTGCGGACTTTAAACAAATGTGGATCCTCCCATACGAGATACTTCAAGTCACCGAAAAACTTCTTCTTTTCACGATCGTCATCTCTTGAGATGTCCAAATGCTAAGTAATTGGCGTAATCGGCATACCACGGCCTCACATTCTCGAGCCTCATTAATTGCTCGGTTGGAAAGTCAATGCCTATTTCCTTAGTGTTTTCGTCACCTCGTTCACTAAGCGAGATAAGTGATCGGCTACAACATTTTCGCTACCTTTCTTATCCTTAATTTCAAGGTCAAATTCTGTAGTATCGTAATCCATCTCAAGAACCTTGGTTTAGCATCTGTTTTCCATGAGGTAGCGTAATCTTTGCATGATCTGTCCAAACCACGACTCGAGACCCAAGAAGGTAACTTGAAACTTATCCATAGCGAAACGATCGCTAGAATTCTTTCTCTGTAGTAGTGTAGTTACACTGAGCTGGGTTCAAAGTTCGGCTCGCATAGTAGATTGGTCTGAACTTCTTATCAATCCTCTGCCCTAGAACTGCGCCTATAGCGTAGTTAGAGGCATCGCACATGAGTTCGAAAGGTTTAGTCGATCGGTAGCGCGATCAAAATGGGGGCAATTGGTTAACTTATCCTTTAAGCATTTGAAAGCTTCCTTACACGCATCATCAAACACGAACTCTACTTCCTCTTTAAGCAGGTTGGATAGCGGCTTTGCTATTGTCGAAAAATCTTTAATAAATCGCCGATAAAAGCCTACATGTCCCAAGAATCCTCGTACCTCCTTAACTGTCTTTGGATATGACATTTTCTCAATGGCCGCTACTTTAGCCCTATCCACCTGAATACCTTCACTGGACAACTTGTGTCCCAAAACAATCCTTTCACAACTAGAAAATGTCATTTCTCCCGATTAAGCACCAAATTTTCTCAACACATCGCTTGAGTACCATATCTAGATTCTTTAAGATCTCATCAAAGCGTGCCGCCATAGATCGAGAAGTCATCCATGAAGACCTCCATGCATTGTTCCACTAGTCCATCAAAATGGCTAACATGCACCGTTGAAAAGTCGCGGGTGCATTGCATAGCCGAATGGCATTCTGCGGAAGGCAAAAGTGCCGAGATGGACACGTAAACGTGGTCTTTTCACGATCATTAGGATCGATGGCTATATCTGGAAGTACCCGAAATATCCATCGAGAAAACAATAATATTTGTGACCACTCGGTCTTTCAATTAGTTGGTCAATGAAGGGTAAGGGAAATGATCTTTTGCGGTGATTTCGTTCAATCTGCGATAATCAATCTGAGACCTTATAACCACCGCGAGGCGTAAAGCAATTTCCTCCCCTTTTTCATTTTTTTCTACGGTAATACCCCCCTTCTTTGGCACAACCTGAGTAGGGCTAACCCACTCACTGTCGGCGATGGCATAAATAATCCCCATATCAAGCCATTTGATGATCTCCTTTTTGACAACCTCCTGCATATGCGGATTCACCTTCTTTGCGGTTGTCGACCTTTTTCGCTCCTTCCTCCGTTCGGATTTTATGCATGCATACATCCGGGCCGATTCCTCCGATATCGCCCACCGCCATCCGAACGCGAGGATATGTTTCTCCAAAGACTTTGATCAATTCGCCTCTTGCTCGGGCTCGAGTTTAGATGAGATGATTAGAGGCAACTTATCGCCGCCTTTCGAAAGATGTATTTTAGATCTTTGCGGAAGTGGTTTCAACTCTAAGTCACAGCCAGGTGGTTGGTCGATACTCGATTTTAACGGACCACCTCTTTCTTTTTTGAGTGAGGACCGGTTGGTGAAGAACACTTCATCTTCCTGGGGTGTTATCCCGAAGGTATTGAATAACGTCATCAAAGGGATCTCCCGTCGCTTTCCGTTTTCGCTTTGCGATGTGCAATCATCTTCTTAAGCTCTTCTTCTTCAAGTTCATCGGCAAGTCGCTCCCAATCATCCAACTCCCAATGGGTAGCTTCTCTCCAGAACTCGATTTCATCCCAACTTCCCATTAAAACTTCCTCTTACGCAAGGTTAAAGTCTGCTGATTGAGCTCCTTGAGATCACTACCGCTCATTCCTGGAATGTCCCAAATTTTACTGTTCACTTATAGGCTCGGTGTCGCAAGTTGTTGAGACACTCTACATGACTACTGACTCTTGAGCAGATTGTTTTCCTCTTCTTCGTGATTTATGACATCCAGGGCTTCGCTCTCGCGAGCTCTTCATCGTGGTCGATTCATCCCATAAATTGCCTCAATGAATGAAATTCCTTGAATTGGGGATTCTTCGGGACTTTACCTTGCTCGATGGAAATGGAAGTGTCTCCTATTCTCAAGGTAATTTGGCCAATGTGTGAAGTCAATGGTGGCGCAGCGGTGTCCAAGAAAGTCCGGCCTAGGATCGGGGCATTTCCTTGTCGATTGGTAGTCCAATATAACCTGATCGGTTGGAAACACCAATTGTTTAACATGGGTAAGGACATTGTTAACGCAACCGGCCGCTAAACGGCTAGATTTGTCCACCAACCCCGAAGAGAGAGCGGGCGCCCTTAGCCTTTTGTCCAACCCGAGACTTTTGCGTATGTTCAAAGGCATCACATTAACAGAGGCACCAGAGTCGCATAAGACATTGTGGAACGTCGCGGCCTTCGATCATGCAAGAGATTGAAGGTCGTCCGGGGTCACCACGTTTTATTGCAATGCTCGAGAAATTGCCGAGCATTCTTCGTTTAGCACTTCATCCGCCATTCCTTTCAACTTCCTCTTACTTCCACAGCGTCCTTAAGAAACTTGGAGCATTTAGGCATCTCTGTTAACACTTCGGCAAGAGGCATAGTCACCATGGTTTCTCTAAGCAGCTTCCTCACTCCATCGTAAGTTTTATCAGAGTTCAAAGTATTCTCATTTTTCTTTGCTGGATAAGGAAGGGTTTTCGGATGACTGATTGGAATTTGATTTTTAATGGCTTCATCCTCCTTATCTTTCCATCTGACAAACTTTTCAGCTTTCTTTTTTGTCAGGGGTTCGGCCATCTGACTACTCTTTTCAACATCCTCATCACTTTCCCCCGAAGAATCATTATCATTCAGCTCTCGCTCACCATTGCTTTCTTCGGTATTTGTCTGCTGCTTATCCCCTCCTGAACTCATGGCGTCGGGAGGGGCTACTCGCTTCAGCGACTTCTCGGGTCCAACTTTCTTTCGCTTCTAAGTGTAATCGCATTCAACTCCTCCTCTTGTCCATAATTCCACTTTGCGGTGTGATGGCATTACAGCACTTACTACGCCTTAGGATTTTTATCTGTGTAACTCGGCAGCTTCCTTGGGGGCTGCTTGCTTGTTGATCGACCATCCGCCAATCTGCTCTCTATCGCCTTTTGACCGGTGGCTAGTGCTTGCACCATATCTACTAGCTCATCGAATTTCTTTTGAGAGATAGAGGTGGGTCATGGATTTTGCGTTTGAGCCCAATTGCCTTGGGGCTTTTGATTGTTGGAGTTGAAGGATAGTTTGGAATTGGATCGCCAGTGGCGATATAATAAGCGTTTCGCGGATTTCGGAAAAGTTACGGTTTGGATTATAGCTTGATTGACCGTAATTTTGATTACGAAAAATTTGATTACGGTTGCCTATCGCATTTACTTCATCTCCGTTCTCATTGCTCGCTGCGTTCCCGGAAGACTCATATCCGCCGATCCTTACATTCTTGCATTTGTAAATTAGCCATCTGTTGGTTTATCATTTCCACTTGAGCAACCAACTTCGTGTCACAGATCGCTTGCAATGATTTCCTCTTATCTTCCTCAACATGGGTCTTCCTGAGGTTGACCACATGTTGTTCTTGGCAATTGTTTCACTACCCTATAAGCGACATCATCTCCTCCGCCTGAAAAGATCCATGAGTACGTGGAATCTAGATAATCTCTATTTGGTTGAGTAACACCACGATAGAATAATTCTAGAAGCTCATGTCGAGTGTATCCATGGTTAGGGCATTTCCTCATTAACAAATTCAACCTTTCCAGTGCCTTTCCTACACTTTCTCCTTCTAATTGCTCAAAATTAGCTATATCACGTTTAAGGCCCATTATCGTTCCAGGTGAAACGAATTTCAGAGCGAAGGCTCTTTTAACATCGGCCCAGGTATGGAGAGAGTGATGGGGTAAGGATTTGAACCATCTGTTTGCTTCACCTTTTAAAGCAAACGGGAAAAGTTTCAGCTTAACGATCTCAGAATCAATACCCGGATAATGGCCGGCTTCGCAAATTTGAACAAAAGTGGACAAGAAGTCATGAGGATCTTCTTGAGCAGTGCCATGGAAGGAGCTATTTTGGACCAGTCCAACCACTCCATTCTTCAGATCGAAATGTACTTGCCCCATATCTGGAGGTCGGATAGGTCTATGCCCCTCCAGGAAGTCTTGGTTAAGATAAGGGGCATAGGGGTCTTGATTTAGCTGGGCTTGCTGGGCTTGATGAAGTTGTTGCAATTGGTTTTGTAGCCCAGCTTGCTGATTCTGTTGTTGTTGTAACAACTGTATTTGTTGAAGGAGTGATTCAAATGAGCTTGAGGGTCCGGATTTTGATTTGGGAGGGCTGGATTAGGAGGAACTAGATTCGGATTTTGAACTTGGTCACCCATGATGTCTAGATCGGGAAAAGCCTTCTTCTTAGGATGGACCGTTCGGTTCTGGATCAAAAAGGAGGTCCTTCTTGCTTCGGTTTGCATAAACCAGAGGACAACGAGAGAGTCAACAACGACTAAAAGTCGGTTGATGTAAGAGTTAACCTTGGAATTCAAGCTAAGAGATGAAAAGAAAAGAACAAGAAAGATAGACGGACGGGCGTTGAAATCGTGAGCGGCGTGCATGCAGAAAGTTCCAGGGCGGGCGTCTGATTCAATAGACGCTAAATGCTGGTATACTAAAAGCGATTCAGAGGCGTTTTACTAAACAAACGGGCGTTTGGATGACCAGGCGCTTTCGTTTGACCATAAATGAGATAAAAGGAAATTTTTCGAATGGACGAAAGGTCAGATGATTGGACGTTCGTTCAAAAGTCAAAAACGAGGATCGAGCGAGAAAATCAACAGAAACAGAGGATAAACAAACTGAGACTAAGGAAAACAAAACTAATCCAAAACCTAAGGAAGTTACTAACTAGAGAAACTATACCTACGAAAAATTCAAAAAACAAGAAAAACACTAAGACGGTAAAAAAAAAAAACGTGTTGAAATCTTCTAGGGCCAAAAAGGAGGGGAAAACAGTGGATTTTGACCTCGAAAACGCACTGAACGGCCTACGGCGGTTCACCACGTCGTCGGCGTCGGAACGAGCTTTCCGAATTGGGGTCCTGCGTTCCAAACGGACACTCGAGCCGAAAGTTATGGTCAAAATACTACCGCGCCCTAACGAACCCTTTTGACACGGAAAATTGTCCTAAATAGAATCCGACAACCGTTACCGATTCCCCGGCAACGGCGCCAAAAACTTGTTCGATAAAACTTGTTTTAAATTTATTTTACCGGAACACCCCAAGTATAAGGATCATAGTATAGGGTGTTACCGAGTCGTCTAAGGGATCGTCTGATTATCGATTAAGATATAAATCCTAAGTCGGTTATGTCACGAACTATTACTTAAAACTAAGGTTTACACTATCTATAATGTAAAACGAAGAAACAGAGGGTAAAATCACAAAAATAGAAAAACTTAGAACTGAACGAAAGCGTTAAGCTAAAGGTGGACGAGCGTCCAAGTACGTGCTGGAAACAAAAAATATGCGAAAACACACTAAAATCCTGGAGGTAACTAAACGTAGCAATAACAATCAATACGAACTAATTTGTTTACCCAGATAATTAAAAGGACGGTAAAACAACAAGGATGCACCACACAACCATCACACAACCATTCTTATGATCTAAACACGATTTATTGGTATGATCAATCACAATTCGACTAAATTCCTTTAAATCGAATTCTAGGGTTCTTGTTTCCTTTTCCAAGCAAAACAATGTAACATTCAACACAAGATCATTAATTGCTCCCCAAATTAAACAACCCAATTAACATCACATGATTCCTCAAAATAACATTAATCGTATCGATTGAAAAGCTCTACTATTGAATCATATTTCCATATAAATTCAAGGCAACATATGGTTTCATTGACATTCCTATCTAATAAAACGCTTAGCAATCAATCCAAAATCAATCAATAAATAAAACGATGTTCGAATCATAAATAAAAATAAAACTAACTAATCATGGTTGTGATGACGTTGATGTGGTTTCATCCCGTTGCTCTACCGCGATGTGCTTAGCCTTGCATGCTTGTGATGATCCAAGATATGGTTGAAGGGAAGAAACTCATAATTCTTTAGGGTTTGGTGCGGCTCCTCCAAGGGTGGAATATGCGGCTGTATGGTGTGTGTTAGGGTTAAAATAACACGCCTATTTATAGAATTCTGAGGCGGCTAGGTCAAAAAAGCGGCCTTTGGGCGCCCGTCCAAGGTCATGGACGCTCGTTCATTTATCTGGACGGAGATTCGAGACGCTGCGTTCAACTTACGTCTGGAGACTCAGTATGTAAAATATGACTCTGACGCTTCATGGACGCCGATTCACTCCTGGGCGCTGCTCGACCAAAGGCGCCCGTCCAATATCTTTGAGGATCGGATTTCTTCATAGTTATCCATTCTCCTTCAAGCCAATTCCATGTTTATCTCTTGCAATTCGAATTGAACCTCATTTATCCTCTTTATGCACTCGAAATTAAGCATCTACATAATAGATAAAACATGTAGTCATCCCCAAATAATAATAATTCAATAAATTTAACACATAAAAGCGCCCAAATTACACTTTTGACACTTTTAACCCCATTATTCAAATTCAAGCCTTAAACATATAATTTCCTCTAAAAATTACCAAAATACGAAAGATATTGTTCTCTAATAATGCGATAAAAACCATAAATTTCACCGAGAACAGGTCTCTGAAAGGATAGGATTTCGGGTACTCGTTGGGTAATTGTCCGACCCTAAAGGCGGCATACTCGGGGCGTACTTTGAGATCTGATATAGTAGGTCACACTCTTTATGGACATTTTAGAAATATCTAGGCTAGAAAAAGGATGGTAATCAATAATTAAGGCCCGGGATGTCTGATCCTCGTGAGATGTTCGATTCTCAAAGCTTAATCATTGAGAGAGATTGTCTCAATTTAACCGTCATCGTACTGATATCGACCCTAAAGGTGGCGGTACGGTGCGAGGTTAAATCCTTGGAATGGTAGGATAGACTTTAAAGAAGTTTATTATTTCTAAAATAAAAATCTAGTAGTGAAAATTTATTTTTTTGAATTTAGCTTTCTGTCATTTTGTTTACAACTAAATCTCTAGGCTACTAAACTGTTAGTAATAGGACATCGTTAAAAATGTGGAAAGTAACAAGTACGTTGTAAATTATCAAACAGTGCATTTAATTTTTCAGAAGAGATTTATTCTCTAGAGCCTTTAAATTTTAAGTGACATAGTATATGTATGTCACTTCTGTCATTCGTGTTGAATGAGAGATGACCACACTTAGTTTACAAAAGATGATATAGGACTATCAGACAAATTCGTTTTGTGAATTTTAAAAGTGTAATTACTCAACAAATTTCTAAATTGAAAATTGGAAAATCATATACATAAGGCATTGCTAGTTAGACGGTATTTGGAACCAACAAACTAGTGGGAGCCTTAGCCTTATGATTTGTTGTTTTTCTGAATCATTAGAAACGTGTAATAGAATGCACAGGAGTTTCTCCATTTAATGGAAAAACAAGAATAAGCATTGCTAGTTAGACAATATTTGGAACTGATAAACAAGTGGGAGCTTAGTTCTGAGGGATTTTTTTTCTAATCTTGGAAAAATCATAAATACAAAGTGTTGCTAATTAGACGGTATTTGGAACCGATAAACTAGTGGGAGCTTTGCTTTTATGATTTGAAGATTTGAAAAATCGAATAGTCCAAGCTAGTAACACTATCATTAGACATCCCACAGTTCAAGAGTAGTGTCTACTCAAACGAACTGCTAGTTCAAGACTGTTTCCATTTAAGGAAAGTCGAGAATGGGAAAGAATGTTTATACGTGTTAGTCATCTAAACTAAGTAGTTTTAAGGCTAAACTGGGAAATTAATTGGAAATTAGAGGACAAGGAAAGTGATTTCAGATCACTGACCAATGCATCCTTAGCAATTTTCTTGAAAGCTAAAGTTCTTTGGAATAACTAGGTAGCTTTGCATTAAACGATAAATAAAATAGACAATGGGCAGTTATTTCAGATAGACTAGTGGGAGTGATATAAGAAAATGAATCTCGGATTAAATTCTTGAGTATCACAGAAAATTCATTTTCTGTTTTCAGATTCGTTGGAACGAACATATTCATTTTCAATAGGATAATTTGTTTGTCTTATTGACGATAAAATATAACATTCATAGCACGAACCCAAGACTCGGACTTTTGTTTGATAAAGTCAAAACCACTAAGAAATGCTGAATAAGTATATGTATAAACGCAAATGGTTTCCGTATTTAGATAAACACTTCGTTATATACTATTAATTAGTGCATATTCCCTAACGACAAGATCTGCAGACTGGCTTAGGGTGATTCCTATCTCCCAGTCAAAGGAACACTGTCTCAAAGGAACAATGACTAAGTTTCCTTTCAATCAGGAAAGGGTAATAGATTTAAAGAAGTAACATAGCTTGTTCATAACAACCGTTGGGGTCATATGAAAGGTACAAGCTAGTGGGAGCTTTTGAAGTAGTGACATCTTGTCTCACAACTATTCGAGACTCCGGTAAGTTTATCCAAAATTTTTGGAGGAAATCTCTGATTTCACCAGAGATTGAGTATTCCATACTCAGAAATAGGTTATTGCATAGTCTTCGGGACTGATGCTCGGCCTGCCTCCTAGTTAAATGTTTTCACTAAGGGATACACCATTAATTTGCCTTATATAGTTATTGATGTGCTACGATACGCTGCTGAACTCATTTAAGATATTGGTTGCAAAATAACGGTTTACCGAGAAGTCTACCTAAAAGATGCCTATGCATTTGTGGATAAGGAGTGAATTCGGTTCACCCCACTTCCGTAAATAGAGGCATTTAGCATTTAATGCTTGAAGGCAGGACTGGAAATTTTGTGTACACGTTCAGGTCGTGAAATATCTTAATGCTTTGAGTAAAGGTTGGTTATAAAACTCGTAAAATCAGAGAATGACGGTTATAGTGTCAAACTCGGTCTGATAGAGTCTATAAATATCAACCTTAGATCTTGAAGTATTTGTACCCAAGATGTTACTAACTGATTTGTTCAGTCCACATCCAACACCGGCGGTTGGTGATAACACTAATAAAAAAACTACTAAACTAGATCAGTATATCGATCCACCCCCAACGTAGTGGGAGTATAGTTTGTCCATTACCTATTGCAGGACCTCAACGTCTATAGGGTAGATTGATGACCTATAGTCCTTTGTGGGCTGTGTAGGATCCTGATCATAGAGGTTGGTTTAAAAGCCATAACCCTGTGAATGGAGTTTGATACTCCAGTTCTGTTGAACCTCTTGTAGAACCACCTGAGTATCTTAGGCCCAGTGGGAGTAATTGGAACTACATGGAGAGGAGTCGAATGTATTGGAAAGTTTAACTTTCAACGCAAAGATGAGTAATTTAGGGGTGATTCCCTAAAAGGTAGAGAGTTAACCAGCCCGTGATCTCTCTTACCACTCAGTCTTGCTTGATTTTGTCAGAAAGCGGGAAATAGGGGTGATTCCCTAAGACTTCCTTGCCGAAAAATGGAATCTGAATTCATTCAAAACATAAGGGTTTTAGCTTAGAACAAATAATGGATTCGTTACAAAGCAGAAAATAGGGGTGATTCCTTAAGACCTTTTCGCGAGACTAACGGTATCGTAATTTATTCAGAAAGAACCTTTGGCAGGATGCCTGCCATAGCTTATAACCTTGGGGATTAAAGCAAACCTCTAGGTCATTTCAAAGCCATATATTTTAATATGTGGACTTGACCCAAATGTTGATAAGTCTTTCGTAGACTGGGCATCAATATTAGTAAAGTAGCATGTAGATTAGTGTTTGTGAATGGTAACACTGAAACAGTTGGAAACAACATGGGTGTTTTATCTGAAGTCAGAGTCTGACATGCCATCGGGATTCATTCTAAAGGATTTGATTCACTCAAATTCTCGAGAATCGATCATTGGCAATCCATCCATTCACCTGGTTAAGATATTCATGCATTTATGCAACATTCAACGATGTAGTCTACCCTACCTCTCAGGAATGATTGTCTAAACTTGTGGATGAATACTAAATGGGATTTTTAGTGAATCCTCAAGTATCTTCTGGAGAATGAGGAATAATATGCTAGTATATTCAGGTGCACACTAGAATATAAGTGATAACACTGCTTCTGGCTTTAGGTCAGATTGAGGATGATCGTTAAATCGAGCTCGGTCTCAGTGTTTACTCATGTGATAAAGTATTATCCAGTAAGCCACTTCATTGTGAAAACATTGGAGAGGTAGCTCATAAGGATTTTTCAATCACTAGAGGTCATAAGCATATTGAAATCGTACCACCGGATTATATGGAAGGGCGACGTTTCGATCCCAAAGATTGACTCAAGCCACCAACCTACCTGATCAGTGTACCGAGTCACATGGTATTCGGATTCTAAGTACGTGCCGGGTCACTGACCTACCCTGCGGCGGCACACTCCGGTCGTTCTTGGAAGGATGAATTACTAAGATGTGCTTGGAGGGTATGATTCTTGGGGATATGTCTCACTTGTTTTGAGCAAGTGGGAGAATGTTGTAGACATATATATAAAGGGTGTGCTCTAAAACAATTAATCCACTTGCCTTTCGTGCAAGTGGGAGATTGTTAGGTGTAGTGCTTGAAAGACAATTATATAATTGTTTTAGGACAGAATTAATAATTCATGTTATTATATGCATGTATGCTTATAATTAAGACACTACTTGAAAACCTAAGTACCTCGTTTATGTAATCACATAACTCGGTGTATGGCTATACACAAGAGGATTGAGTTAGTGAGTTGTACTTAAAATTAACTTAGTCCATGGCGTTTATTAATCTGAGTACGGGTCTCAAGATTAATTTGCTAATAATGCTTGAAACACTTTAGGTGTGACAGATCTTATCTGGGTATCATCGGTAATAGGGTACCTAGTGGGGTATCTATATATGATGATATAAAAATATAGGGCTGGACCGATTTGATTTGAGTTCTCGATATAATTCCGTAAATAAGTCTTATCAAATCACAAGATGATCATATATGGATTTATCTCAATCCAGAGGTGATCACAGACAACTGCTTAGACTAGGGTAGGGTTTGATGTGTTAGTAAGGATCACTTCATAATATGTGGTCCAATACTTCTCGTTGGCTCTATTCTGGGATGAGTGAGTAGTCTGTGCTATCACAAATATGGAATCCATTCCTTCCCTCGGGAAGAAGACAGACAGTTCCCTTATTTTTTAATCCTAGAAACTGATCGATCCGTGGAGTTCATATTATATTAGTTATGAACTAATTGATCACTAGGGGGTTAATGGTAAATAAGGATAAGAGGTTTCGAGAAGGGTTTACGGAGATATCCCGAATCGAAACGAACAGTCTATGGAGGATTTATCCGTATGTAATGATTATATCAGTGGACGCTTATCAACTCATAGTTGAGTATAAGTTATCTATATTCAGAGAGAGTTCGATTTGGGTTTATGGTGGTGTAATCCCGGAATTAATAGATTGAATATTATTGTTCGGTCTGACGGATAATATTATTTAATTTATTGTAGCTACTGAATATGGGTCCATGGTCCCCGACGTGGCTCCTAACATAGCATATGTTTTCTCGTTGTTTCACCTCAATTATAATTAAATAGTCGGATTGGACTATTTAATTGATATGTGGATTAATTGTTTAGTTGGACTAGATAGTTAAATACATGGAAAAGACTTTTTCCATGGACTCGGCCCAATATTGTGTGTGAGGCGTGGACACCCTATTTGTTGGGGTGTTGGCCGAAATTTTCCTTATTATTAATATTGGGAAATTTGTTTTCTTGATAATTATAATGTGTGAATGATTATTTATTTGTTGGATAATTATTTAAGAAAAGAATATTAGATAGTATATTTTAAATATCCTAATTTATTAGGAAAATATTAGATTTTTCTTTTATTGGAATTAGGATTATTATAATTTATTATCGGTTAATTAATTAAATCTGTGGAGGAAAAAGTTTACTCTCCTATATAAAGAGAGTTCTCCCAACCTATTTTCTCATGCCTAATTTCGATGGCAATGCACACAAAAAGGCTAAAAGGGTTCGGCCCCTAGCTTATGGTTTTTGAGTTGAGTATTCCTCAGGATTATTCCGGTAGCATATCGTGGAGGTCCGGCGGCTTGAAACACCATCCACCTGGTGGTGCTTGGAGACACACGTTGGAAGACTATGGCTTCTCATCTCAATGCTTGGATCTTGGATCTCAGATTGTTCTTGGTGTTTATTTACAATAAACAGGTAAGCAATCTAAACCCCCTCGTAGGTTTAGATCTATTGTATTTATGTATTTTGGTTGACTAGATCTAGATCTTGTACTTTCCGCTGCGTAATCGGGTGGATCTTTGATCCATCCGGCGATATTACATCCTACAATCTCATCATGTGTTGCAGCTAGATAAGCCTGCATACGACGTTTATACTCATCAAAACGATCTAAGGAACACATCAACATAGTTCTAGCATACTGGTTGTTATCCAAGATGCAAAGCTTTGAAAATCAGAAACTTGAAAATGTTTTCAATGTATTTTCACAAGCACATCAAGTAGGATTACTTCAGAATAGAAGCACTGCTCCGATACCAATTGTTGGTCTCTTGAAAGGCTTTGTTTAAGTATAGAGGGGGAGTGAATAAACTAACACTTAAAACTTTTGGAGTTAACAAACTCAGCAATTTCAGATAACTTGGCCGACTTCTCGATGAGTCACCGACCACTCGATAGTCTGGCGACATGAGATATTCTTGGATTTGTTGCAATGAATATATTCAAATTAAGCCTTACTACTTAATGTTAAAAAGATGATACTAAGTAATAGATACTCAGTAATGTAAGTGTGAGATTCAGTTGCTAGTTTCAGTAAGTTGATGTGGTCAGTGTACTAAATGCAGAAAGTAAGTAGGCAAATTTTATAGTGGTTCCAGGTGGTGTAATCCTGTCAGTCCACTCTTCTCCTGTGATGTTGGAGGAAATTCACTAGAGATCTTTGAGGTTGCAGTTACAAAAATCTCTAAGCTATATGTCCTTCACCAATAACTATGGCTTCACAAACTAAATATTTGAAATAGGTAGGATTGCTGCTCCAAAGTATTCCAATGGTCCTTGAAGGGTAGGATTGCCTCTTCACTAGCTCCACCACAAACAACAGTTCTTGACACCTAAGTGCTTCTCTGTCTTCAGCAGGTTTCTTGTAAAAGAAAGTTTGAATCAAGTAAATGATTCAACAGTCAGCAGCTTTATCAGGATGAAATGATCAGTAGCTTAATGTCTTCAAGTGTGTATACTTGATGTAACTTGATGGCAGGTTACACTTGAAGAATTTTCTGGATCAGTAGCTTTTAGCTCTGTGATGTCAGTAGGGTGATTTTCTTGATCAGAAACTTGATAGCTTTGAGTAGATTATTTGTTTTTCATCATTTTCTTCATCTGTATCTCAATCAGGAATCTTCTATTTACAGGTGAGAATCCTGTGACTTATGTTTGAATTTCAAACAAAGCCATTTCAGATTTGTCTTCATCTTGACTTTCTTTCTGTCTATGTACATAGTACTGACACTGTCAGTTTTCTTTTTGTCAGTTTTCAGTCTGTCCACCCTTTGACTTATGTCCATTGGTTAATTCTCTGAATCTTTCCAACGTTCTTTTCATCTTGGCCATTGATTTGTTGACAATATCAAGACTTGTAATCCATTTTTATCTTTGTAATCTTCCAATGTAACCCTTGATTAAATCAAAAAATACATTCAGCAGATGCCTGTGTATATTAGTCTACTGATGTTCATGTTAGTCAGATGTCTTAAGTCTGCTGTGTTTAAGAAACACTTCAGCTGACGGTCTTTTATCTAACTTTTGATTGTGAAGTTAGAGTACACCAAATTGAACATAACTAAGTTCTAATCACCACTTAACATATGGAACTTAGACCTTGTACACAATGTATATGTAATCAGTTTAGGTCATCACCGACTTCCCTAAATTCTGATTCCATATCCTTGACTTTAAATACTAAGTTTGATCCCTTAGCCTTTAATAACTGAGTTTGTACCCTCAGCCTTCAGTCTTCAGCAGGTTCCTAGACACTCTACTGACCTAGCTACCCTACTAATTTAGACAGGTCTACTAATACAGTCAGCTTACCTAATTACAGTGCTTGCTTGATCAAACCTATACAAAGATCAAACTTTAATAAACCTATACATTTGATCTAGACATCTTTTTGCCTTTGCTCTATAACAGCTAGTCTGGCACTCATCATTAAAACTTAAAATATGTCCAACAGTCCACCAGTCATCGCTTGTGGGCTGGGGATATCTTCAACTTGTCGTCCAGATCCATATCCATGAGCCTGCCTTAGTGATGCTCTTCACAATATATGGCCCGACCCATCTTTGAGCACCCTCTCGGATGCCCCTCACTTGTTGAAGGCTCGTCTCTGCATACGGGTCAGCCGTCTCTCGTCTAACAGTTCCAACTCCTCTCACATTCGATCGAGCATTAAAATGGGATTTCCCTACTGGGCCAGGTCATTTCGGGTCAAGCGGGCCTTTGAGGAGTAATTTCCTTTTATGGACTATGATGCACGGGCAGTTTCCTGATGTCAGGATATTTCCGTGCTTCCTTCTTAATGAGAGGGTCTAGCAGGTCGGCTAAAGTTTGCTTTCACCCAGCTAGACGATACGGACCGGGATTTTATCAATAGAGCTGTTTGCGAGAAAGAAATTTAGGATGCAATCTTTGATATGGGTACGTATAAAGCCGCGGGTCCGGACGCAGCTGCTTTATTTTTGGTACCAAGAATTAAGAATTGTTTTCCTCTACTTGCTGCCTCAATCCGGAAGATCACGGCTTCTCCCTTTGGTCTATTTCCTATTTCTCTTCGGTTAGGGTTAATCTACTAACCTGCTTGTAGAATTTATTATGCATCTAATTCATAGCTTCTATTGAGCAAGATCGAGTGTCTTGATCGGTGCTGTGAATCAGATCTGATGATCCAATTATGGATCGGATCCGGATTCAGGTTTCTGTATATCCATCACAAAACACATTGTGATTGACTGTCATGTTGTCAGAGCCAAAGTCAAGAATGGACTTGCCAAGTTAATTCCGGTCAACACAAATGAACAAGTTGCTGACATTCTCACAAAGGCATTAGATGCACCTATTTTTTCATATCTACTAGACAAACTAGGAATCTCAAAGATATATCAAAGTTCCAGTAGATGAAGGAAGTGCTGAGTGCAAGCTTATCATGTTCCATTCTTAGCTTGATAGGGGTGTTATAGTATATGTGCTGAAAAAAGTGCTGAGTGCAAATCAACTGAATTCTGAAGACTCAGCCGATCACTTGAAGACTCAGCAGCCTGCTGAGTAGCTATAAGAAGAAAATGGTTATTTAGTTAGATTATGTTATAATAGTTTGTAACTTACCTCTAACCGATTCATGAGGTTTATGAAGTCATGAATACCCTATAATTAGTAGAATTTTAAACTAACTCTTGAATTATTCTTTGACTAAAAATCTTCCGAATTCTTTCTTTCATTTTTTTATTGTATTTTCGTTTTTTTTATTGTATTTCACAAATTCAACATAGTCCAATGTTTTGATTATGTACCAAACCATGACATACAGTTGTGAGTCCATAATTCTTACTGTTAGGAACATTTTATATGGTTTGATGATAGCCATACTAGCTGTTATAGCAAGCCTGAAATAAGTTTGTAATGTCTGTATAAGAATTTACTTAGAGTCTGACATGTTGTATAAGTTCAGTTAGACAAGCAATGTACTAGTCTGGTAGGACGGCTCAGTGAATTAAAGGACAGAAGATCAGCTGAGTAAAGACAACCAAGTACCAGCTGAGTAAAGTGAAGACTTATGGTCTGACTTATAACCAGGGAAGTCTGTGATGACCTTGGATATGTCTAAGATACATAATAAAAGTGATGAAATCTATTTTAAAATATGGTGTGCACTGATCTCACACAAAATAAGGATCAATGAAGTAAAGTTGTATCAGCTGCATCAGTACCAGCAGATCAGTATAAGCAGAAATGAAGCAGCATACTTAGAGCAGCCTAGTGACCAGTAGATAAGTAAAGGATTCACTGGACCGGCTAAGCAGCAGCCAAGTCAAGTATATTGTCTATATTTGATTGGAAATGTATAAAATAAGGAAATTAAGCAATTAATGCAGAAACAATCAAGGACGGATTTTATGAGGAACGTTTGAAGAAAATCCTGATCACTGAAATCAAGGAGAATAAAATCAAGTAAGAATCAATGATTATTCTCCACATTAAATAGCCATCGGACAAAATTTCAAATCAAGGAAATCAAGGCTATAAATAGAAGGCATTGATAGAAAGAAAAAAGAAGAGAAATATATCAATGATCAATAACGATTGAACCCCAAGAACTCTAAGTGTTGAAACTCTATCAATTTCACAATCCTTCTTTCTGAACTTAAAAGACATATACAGAAGATCAAACTCAAAAAATAGAGCATCTAATCTATATCAAGTACTAAGTCTTATCAAGCCATTGTGAATTCAATTAACATCCAACTGAAGCAAATGAATCAGATCGTCTAAGAAGGAATTTCAACCTTTTGTGATAGTTGTTGAAGGATTTGTTCTCAATGAGCAGTGTTGAAGACTGAGTCACTGAAGCTTTTGTAGCTAGGGAGTGATAGTCTTGAGATTGTGAAGCTTGTGTAGCCAAGGACAATCATACTATTGTATTGGTGAAAAACATTAGTGATTTCCTCCAATCATCACAGGTGAAGAGTGGACTAAAGGATTACACCACCCTGAACCACTATAAACCTTGTGTTATTTACTTACAGCATTTACTTTATGCATTTACTTTTATTACTTTATTTATATGCTTGTGATTGCTTAAGTGGTTTTAAAATACGTTTTAGAAGGGTTTTAATATTCCGATGTACAAAAGATTTTCATCAGAAAAGTTTTCACAACTCCTATAGTTTAAAGTTTTTAAACTCAAAATATAGTCATTCACCCCTTGACTATATTTCACCCTTCTCTGGGACCAACAATTGGTAGCTGAGCAGTGTTCTTTGTATCATTACCTGTTCAGATCTGATTTTTGGTATCAAGGAGATCATTATTTTCTCAAAGTATTTTCAAAAGTTTTAAGTATCTCTTATACAATTTCATTATGGAGACTTCAAACATTATGTTTAAAATTCATGTTTTCAATGTTAAAAATTTTGATGAATACAAAATAAGAATGTTATCTCATCTTGTATCATCTGATTAGAAGATGCGTTATGTTATTAATGATGGCCCTATCAAGATCATGACTGTGGAAACCACAGCCTGATCAAGGTAAACCTATTGAAAAACAAAAGATGATAGTATGTGAGAAAATCTAGATTTTGTTGCCAAAGATATGATCATGAAAACTCTTGACAGCAATATGTTCATGAGGATCAAAGACTGCAAAACAACAAAAGAAATGTGGGACGAATTCGCACTTGTCAATGAAGGATCAGAGGCAATCAAAGAAATAAATTATCTGTTGCTAAACAGATGTTTGAAAATTTCAAAATGAAGATAGGTGAATCCATTGATCAAATGGATAATAAATTTTTGAGTATTATCAGTGAACTACAACAACTTGGGCACATATATCCACAAAAAGAAGTATGCCTGAAGATTCTGAGGTGTACCAAAAAGATGGAAGATCAACACATCAGTACTCAGAGGCACATTAGATCTTGCCCAGACTAACACCCTAAAACTGATGTCTCAACTGAAAGCTAATGAATTTGAGTTAAACAATGACGATGGTGCACCAATAGAGCCACACAAGGCCAGTGCACTGGTTGCACCACGGCAAAGTAAAGAAACTATCTCAGCGAGCTAAGAGACTCAAGAACTAAATGAGAAAATTGCTTTACTGATTTAAAGATTTGACATATTCAAGAAAATGCGGTACATGGGAAGTTCTTCATTCAAAGACAAGACTTCATCCAGCAAAGACTTCAAGAAAAAATATGTTGAACTCAGATGCTTCAACTGCAAAAAGAAAGGACACTTCAAGGCTGATTGTCCAGAAGAAAAAGACAAAGATTAAGAAAAGAAGAGATACAAGTCATCAGACAAAAGGAAGAACATGAAAGCATTAAAGGCTGAAACCAGCAGTGAAAGTGATGTGACAGAGTCACAGACAATGATTCAGATGATAGTGAAGGCACCAACTCAGACAATGACAAAGCATGCTTATGTCTAATGGCAAAGGAAATTGAAGAAATAGAGGTCCTATCTAGGGTAGTTTCATCTAATGTATCCACATGTGACACTGCACAATCTTCTATTTTCCCACTAGACTTTGCAAATCTAATTCAAAATCTCATAAATAGATTTGAAGAAATTCAAACAACTCATGAAATTCTATAACAAGAATGCAAGAATCCGAGAGAGGAAAATAAAAGATTAAAGAAAGGATTGGATAAATGAAAAGCTGAATCAACAAGTAAGGAAGAACACTCAACTGATCAACAAGCAACAAATGATCACTCATCTGGTGCTAACACACCAGCTAAGGAAACTTCCCTACCAGCTGAAGCCACCCCCGCACCAGTTAATGCACCAGCTTACAATCCCCCAAAAAGGTTTGGATCCAGATCTAGTCTTGGCTACAATAGTCAATATGAGAAAAGAAACAATGGCCAAAGCAGATCTGAACTAAGGACCAAAACTGGACCTAAATTTAGAAAAGGACAGACCATAGTTTCAACTGCCCATCCCGCACCAGTGAAGTAAAAAACTAGTGCAGTGAAACATCAAAGTAAAGCATCTTACAAGCCTACTAAATTCAAAGGCATACTGAAAGGTAAGGGAAAAATTTATCCCTCAGAAGATGATTGGAATGTTCCAACTCCAAAATACAAGAGAAACCCATTTCATTCAAAGCCAAGTGTATTTAGGATAATCCAGAAAATGCATGGTCCTGGATACAAAAGGTAACATGAAAACAAGTCATCTACTATGTTTTGGAAAGTGAAACTGTATGCTAAGACACCAAAAAGTAAAGGAATGTATCAGAATATTTTTCGTAAACCTATTAAAAGTTATTTTGCCATGCCTTATACATATGTGGTTGATGACTTCAACCCTCCAAGGAGAAGATCTAGTGGTGATTGAAAAATTAATTCATGTAGTGTTCGATGAACCAAACACTAGTGGTGAAGACTTACACACACTTGAAGAAGAAGCTACATAAATACAAGTCTATATAGATACAACAATACAAGCTAGTATACTAAATCACTCTGTTGAAAATCAAGATGATGAACATGTCATTATTCTAGCAGAGCCACCAACTCAAAATAATGATCCACAAATAGACACAAAAGAAGTATCAAATCAAGCACAACTTCAACCTGATCTGAATTGGCTTAGAGATCATCCAGAAGAACAAGTCATTAGAGATGTTCATGCAGGTGTAAGAACAAGAAGACAACTGGAAAGCATGTTAACTTGTTTTCTGTCACAGGTGGAACCAAAGACAATAGATGATGCAAACCAAGATGTTGATTGGATCACAGCCATTCAAGAAGAACTCATTGAATTTGAGAGAAATGAAGTCTGGTAACTTGTTGATAGACTAGACATGGCTAACATCATTGGGACAAAATAGGTGTTCAGGAAGAAGATGGATGAACAAGGAGAAATTGTTAGAAACAAGGCAGGACAGGTAGCAAAAAGATATTCACAAGCAAAAGTCATAGATTATGATGAAACCTTTGCACCAGTAGCAATATTGGAAGCAAAAAGACTTTTCCTATCTTTTGCGGCTTACAAAGATTTCAAAGTCTATAAAATGCATGTAAAGAGTGCATTTCTGAATGGACTTTTGAGAAGAAGTATATGTTGAAAAACCACCTGGTTTTCAGATTAAGGGAAAAGAAGATAAGGTGTACAAGCTCAAAAAGGTACTTTATGGACTTAAACAGGCACCTAGAGCCTGGTATGAGACACTATCACAATTCTTGATCAATAATGGATTCAGCAAAGGAACCATTGACAATACACTATTCAAGCAAGAAGATGGATCAAGCACTTTGCTAGTTCAAATCTATGTGGATGATATCATATTTGGATCAAAAGATGAGAAGCTATGTGAAAATTTTGCAAATCTGATGAAAAGCAAATTCCAAATGAGCATGATGGGAGAACTCAACTACTTCCTTGGATTATAAGTGAAACAGATGGAAGATGGCACATTTATCAATCAAGCAAAGTAAACAAAAGACTTAATCGACAAGTATGGTATGGACACCAGTGGAACTTCTGAAACACCTATGTGTGCAAGAACTATTCTTGGGAAGGATGAAAACGGGAAGGATGTTGATCAAAAGTTATACAGAGGAATTATTGGATCCTTACTCTACCTAACTACAAGCAGACCCGATATAGCATTTGCAGTAGGAATGTGTGCAAGATTTCAAGCTCAACCTAAGGGATCTCATTTAGTAACAACAAAGAGAATTATCAAATATCTTAAACACACAATAAATTTGGGAATTTGGAATCCAAACGATGGTGGAATCAAGTTGTTATCTTACTCAGATTCAGATTATGCTGGATGCAAAATTGATAGAAAAAGTACTACAGGAACTTGTCAGATGCTAGGCAACAGACTAGTATCTTGGTTTAGTAAAAAGCAGAATTCCAATATCTACTTCAACAACAGAGGCAGAATATATAGCAGCAGAAAGCTGTTGTGCACAAGTACTATGGATTAGACAGCAGCTAAGAGACTACGGAGTAGAAGAAAAGACAATTCCAATAATGTGTGATAACACCAGTTCAATATCAATTACAGAGAATCCGGTTCACTCAAGAACAAAGAATATTGATGTAAGACATCATTTCATCAGAGATCATGTTGAAAAAAGAGATGTAACTCTGAAGTACATATCTACTGAAGATCAATTGGTTGATATATTCACAAAGCCACACAGTCATGAAAGATTTTCTAAATTACGGACTGAGTTAGGAATGATTGAATTGGACTATGACTTTTGAGCAGCTAACTGGAGTAACCAGCTGATTGAACCTTTGCCATTTTGGGTACGCTCACTTGGCAGGTAAGGAACTGGTACCAGTGAACTTCACTCCACCGGTTGTTAGGAATAGTTTTGATGAAGCAGCTTAGTAAAAGATCGACAGAGTAATCAGTATACTCAACTCATCACTCCACCGGTGAAGTATAATTATCAAAGAAGTGTGAAATGAATGAACCATTTACACATGTACAAAATCAGAAGACTTCTTTAGTAATTATGGAGGATTACACACATGGATTTTATTTTGGAAAGTCATGGGGAATACATTTAAAATTGATGGAATGACGGCAAAACCTCGGTTCTTGGGATTTATCATTACTTGCCTCAATCCACACTCCCACTACACTCAATAACCGTGATT
This sequence comes from Gentiana macrophylla, assembly GCA_026214975.1. Taxonomy (NCBI): domain Eukaryota; kingdom Viridiplantae; phylum Streptophyta; class Magnoliopsida; order Gentianales; family Gentianaceae; genus Gentiana; species Gentiana macrophylla. Next base: position 53,223,149 of record CM047813.1, read on the forward strand.
TCTTATACACAAAATCATGCCATTACTCCACTAAAGCCTTCCTTACTCAAAACCCTTTCAGACTCAAATTGTTTGGCTATATAAACAACACTTATACTTTTTCATAAATTCTTTACACCCTCATTGCATTTCAGTAACTATTTTCAGGAAATTTCAAGCTTTACACTCTCAAACTCTTAAGAAATGGCTTCATCTTCTTCCATCAAAAAGTCTGGAAAATCAGTATAAGGAAGTAATCGTCACAGGGTCGTTCTTCAGACCTGAGCACTATCCCACCTTGTGCAACAAAGACCCTCAAGCACAACGGTTGGCGGATGGGTGTACCAATTTAGGGTTAATCACTTTTCTTAACACTCCAATCATAGGACTTTGTTATGAAAATCTATTTCCCATCTGGATAAATGCAAGATTTTATCCTGGCCATAGTTCAGACGATGGTGATTCAACCCTGATAAAATACTCACCACCATAAAATGAAGGGAACTGATCATTACAACGACAACGATCAATCGCTTCTTCGGGCTGTCATCAACAGGCTCTGCAACAGTGGCAGACATACATGTCGATTACTAACGCTTTCGGGCTGGAAATTGGGTAACGCGCCACATCGAAGAACTAAAGATACAACAACAACATATCTGACCTCAAGAAACCCTTTGGGGAATTTGGTCTGTTAATCATCAATGGCATGCAAGGGAAGCTCGGGTCACTGCATGGAATGACCGAGGTTAGAACAATATTGATGGCCATTATTTACCAAGGACTTTAATTCAATTGGGCAACTTACCTCTTCAATAGAATCAAGGAGAAAATACAGGCAGAAATTGATGCAGCAGCCCTAAGTGAGAAAAATGGATCTGCAAAGCCTGGTATTTTCTGGCAAAAAAACTCCTATAGAATTCCTCTTTAATATCTATTAGACTGCATAAAGGTCAAACCTATTAAACTGCTCAAACCACACAACTCAAAGGTGATGTTCACTTATATCAACGAGTCAAGGAAGCTGCTGACACCAGCATGATAGAAAACAAAACAGCCTCAGAGCGGCGGGTTCTAGGTTCAGAAGAAGAACTAAATCTCAAACTAAAGGAGCTCAACTCAGGATTTTGCCAAGCAATGAGGAAGCACCATTGGTCATAAGTCAGGATGAAGAAGATCTAGAGGAAGAAGTCCACCCTCAATCTGATGAAGAAGAGGAAGAGCATGATGAAGAAGTTCTTCCAACACCTAAAGAAGAAGAAAAGGAAGAGGATGATCATTACTCTGATGGTCATAAAGAAAAGAAAGATTCTGATAACAATCTGTCACTCCTCAATGCTGGTCAAATAAGTGAAGCAGCAAAGGAGCAACAACTGAGTGATCAACTGAAGGAACTCCCCAGTTGACACATCTGATGCAGGCACATCAAGAAGAATCCCCAGCACGGTGCAAGGGGGAAAGGCCACTGAAGAATTTGAAGAAGTGGCAGAAGAAGGTGATGAAAAATCCCCTCAAGGATTTCAAGTACATGAAGATCCAATCTGTGACATAGAGATTGAAGAAGAAGAATAAAAAGCCGAGGAAGATCTGCTGATGCATCTGTACCAACACATGAAAATGCAACCATTGACCTTTCAGACAGATCTTTCGTCTAGACATTGGTCCACTGATTGTTGACATGGAGTGAAGAGCTACAAACATGGAAAATCTCAAAGAAACTATGAGAAATGCAAGCTCTCACTGAATCAAAAGATTGAGGCTCTATTGAGCCACATTAAGCTACAAGATGAAATCATTAAGAAGCAGAGGGATCTTCTATCTCAATTGAACTCAAAAATGACCCAGCATGTTCATACACAGCTGACTCATCTGGGAACTGCATTTGATGACATGATGAATCTCATTTTTGAGATCTTGGGCACTCATTCTCAACAAATTTAGACAATTGACAACACTCTGAATCATTCTATAAAGCAACTGGACACCATAATCATAGTGTCCTAGGCCACAAACAAGATTCTGGAAGAGAAGCATGATGCTACCAAAAAGGGGGAAGGTAGTGGTAAGGCTGAAAGCTTTAGACCTTAGAGAGTAGATTGTAATGTGTTTCTACTTTTGAAAAACTTTTTGCCCTTTATGGATGAGTAAAATTCCTGAGTTTTATTCTTTTTATTATATAAAAATTTTTACTTATATTCAGGCTTATGAGGATTTTGGCATCATCAAAAAGGGGGAAATTGTTAGGAACATTTTGTATGTTTTGATGATGGCCATACTAGCTGTTATAGCAAGCCCAAAATAAGTTCGTAATATCTGTATTAGACTTCACTTAGAGTCTGACATGTTCTATAAGTTCAGTCAGACAAGCATTGTACTAGTCTGGTAGGACAGCTCAGTGAATTAAAGGACAGAAGATCAGCTGAGTGAAGAAGCCAAGTACCAGAAGATTAAAGTGAAGACTTATGGTCTGGCTTATAACCAGGGAAGTCTGTGATAACCTTGGATAAGTCTAAGATACATTCTATAAGTGATGAAATCGATTTTTAAATATGGTGTACATTGATCTCACACAAAATAAGGATCAGTGAAGTAAAACTCTATCAGCTGCATTAGTACCAGCATATCAGTATAAGCAGAAAGGAAGCAGTAGACTGAAAGCATCCTAGTGACCAGAAGATAGGTAAACAAGTCACTGGACCGGCTAAGAAACAGCCAAGTCAAGAATATTGCCTATATTTGATTCAGAACATGGAAAATAAGGAAATCAAGAAATTAATGCAGAATCAATCAAGGACGGATTTTATGAGGAACGTTTGAAGAAAATCCAGATCACTAAAATCAAGGAAGAATCAAGGATTATTCTTCGCATCAAATAGCCGACGGACGAAATTTCAAATCGAGGAAATCAAGGCTATAAATAGAAGGCAATGACAGAAAGAAAAAGAAGAGAAATATACATATGATGATTATCGATTGAAACACCGAGAACCCTAAGTGCTGAAACTCTTTCAATTTCACAAGCCTTCTTTCTAAAATTAAAAGACATATCCAGAAGATCAAACTCAGAAAACAGAGCATCAAATCTATATCAAGTACTGAGTCTGATCAAGCCACTGTGAATTAAATTCACATCAAACTGAAGCAATTGAATCAGATCGTTTGAGAAGGAATTGCAACCTTTTGTGATAGCTGCTGAAGGATTTGTTCTCAAGGAGCAGTGTTGAAGACTTACTCACTGAAGCTTTTGTAGCCAGTGAGTGATATTATTGAGATTGTGAAGCTTTTGTAGCCAAAGACAATCGTACTATTGTATTAGTGAAAAACAATAGTGAATTCCTCCATTCATCACAGGAGCAGAGTGGACTAAGGGATTACACCACCCTGAACAACTATAAACCTTGTGTGATTTACTTAAAACATTTATTTTCTGCATTTACTTTTATTACCTAATTTATATGCTTGTGATTGATCAAGTGGTTTGAAAATATGTTTTAGAAGGGTTTTAATATTCCGCTGCACAAAAGCTTTTCATCATAAAAGTTTTTGCAACTTCTGAGGTTTAAAGTTTTTAAACTCAAAATATAGTCATTCACCCCCCCCCCCCACTATATTTCACCCTTCTCTGGGACCAACACTCTCTTAAGGGCCAAGTCCAATCCAAATTCCAGAAGTAATGCAGCCTACATTGTGATGTGATTTGTGGACCGTTAAAGGTAATCTCGACACAAGGAAATGAAGAACATGAAAAACACAAAAAAGTGCCTCCTTCGACTCATGATCAACTTATGATCAAACTAACCCAAACTCAAATCATCAAAATACGAGTAGTTTGGTGTGCCACGGGCCAAGGTTGATCCTCATCGTTCCCTCCCTATTTGAGATGATTCATCCTCAAATCAGAAGAATGTCGTATCAATGAGAATCATCAATAAAGGATGGACGAACCACATAAATCACTAAAGATATTTTTAGATCATATACAAGGCATATGGACAACTTCATATTAATGTCATGTTGTACTGACGATCCATGTTTCACAAATGGAACATACGATGTGTGTCTCGCTTCGCTATGAATGTAAATGTAGTACTTTTCTTAAGAAATATAACCATAGCAACTCAAACATAGAAGGGTATCATCATGCTCTAAAAAGGGATAGAGGAAATGGAGATTCACTTTTCAACCAATGTCACCAGCTCAAAGAGATTTGAATGTAATACAAGAACTGCTTTAGGTACATTCAATAGTACCTGGAAAGTAGAAAACGTAGTGCTAGAGGAATTCCTATTTCTCCACCACTTAATCCTCCACAGTTGGTTTATCATTTTCTTCTTCCTTCTCAATTGATGCATCTTTTTCACTCCTAGATCCATCTTTAATTGTTGTGATCTGTATGTGTATGAGATGATGCAAAGACATACCTTTGTTCTAAAGAAATGCTTGTTATGTATGTATATTATGTATTTTTTACAACCAATGGATCAGTGTACTTGTGGTGCTCTTTACGCATACGAGATGACGCAAAGATATGACATTGTTCTATCCATTTTCTTTAGCATTGTTTGTTTGTTTGCTGCTTCTTCTTCTACTTTTTAATTTCTTTTTCTAGTGAGAAGTTGTAATTGATAATAGGTCATGTTTTTTATATACAGAAGCAATAGAAGCTCAGACACTGAGCCCTGAATAAGACTCAAACCTAAGACCATTTTTACCCAAATTGATAATAGTTTAGTTCCTTTTTATACAGAAACGATAGAAACATACACACTGATTCCTAAATATGACTCGAACACAAGACTGTTTTTACCCAATCTCATTATAGTTTGGTTCTTTTTTTTTATATAGAAACAATAGAAACTCACACACCGAGCCCAGATAAGACTCAAACCCAATACCGTTTTTATCCAAATTGATGATAGTTCAGTTTTTATATACGGAAACAACAGAAACTCACACACTGAGCCCTGAAGAAGACTCCCCAAGATTGTTTACCATATATATATATATATATATATATATATATATGTGTGTGTGTGTGTGTGTGTGTGTGTGTGTGTGTGTGCATGTATACATATATATGTATGCATATATATATATATATATATATATATATATATATATATATATACTCCCTCCGTCCGAAAATATAAGTCATCCTAGAGTTTTCACACAGATTAAGAAAGTGGTTAAATATCATTAATTTATGGCTAAAATGCCTAGCACCCTCTGAGTATCATAAATGCACAATTGTAAAGTGGTTGGATGAATATAAATTAGGGGTAAGATGAAAAAAAAAATGTTAATAAATGCTCTATTTGTATTTGTCAATGACCTATATTATGGGACAAAATGAATAAGCTTGGATGAGTTATATTTTTGGACGGAGGGAGTATACATTTATCACGTTTGGATATCATAAAATAATATGAGTGTTCGAAAATCGAAGAGGAAAGAGAAAAAAGAAAAAAAAAATTGTTCCAACTACCATGCTACAGGAACAGGCATGAATTTTATTTTATTTTTTTATTTGTGTTTCAGGCTATAAAAAAATATAAAATTGTCATTTTCCCAATAAATATTCCAAAATGTGTCCTTATCCCTAATTCTTAAAAAAAAAAAATTTGGAAAAACAAAAACGTGCGGTAAAGATCAACAAACGGGAAATATTTGGGTGATGTAAGTACACAAAATGGATACATTTGCCTTTCAAAAAAAAAGGATACGTTTGTTATTACAATGTATATGATTTGAATTCAAAAACACCAATTTACCCAAACAAAAAAAAAAAAAAAAAAAACAAAACCACACCATTTTTTAGTTCATGATTTGAATTGAAATTTTGAAAAATTGATTGTTGTTTATGGCCTATCATCATCAAGATTGTTCAAATAATTATTTGATGGTTGATGAGATGCCATAAAAACGATCGACTTGCACTATTTCCAATGATCATAATAACATTACTCGTTCAAGCCATCAATCTCTTAAGGCAAAATTTCTTACAAGCTGATCATTGTTCATGGCATATCATCCACAAAATGATTTATATATGATTCATAAAGTAGATGAGATGCCATGAACACGATCGACTTGCCAAAATTTAATATTCAAGAAGTATCATTGCCGAAATTTTAAAGGTGAAAACCAATTGTTGATGCCAGTGAATCAACTAGAGGCTAGCATTTTGAGTGTTCTCAATTGTTGTGGGTGAGGGGTTCTTATATAGGCATGATTTATAATACAGAAATGCAGATGCAATGAATTTGGTGTGAAGGTGGACCCCATCTAGTCAAACTGAATTAATGGCTAGGGGTTGAATATTGTAATATAGTGACTAAATGAAACCGCAACTTTGACCTTCAATGTTCGTTTAAGGACCACTCTCTTTGACCAAACTTAATCTGCATTTCTAATGCAATTCCGTGATAGAGAAATCTTATTAAATCACAAGATAATAATATATGGACCTTAATCCCGAAGTGATTGCGGACTCGTGCTTGTTTCAAGTTACTATTTGATGTGTTCGTTAAGAATTGCTAAGTGGAGCAGTTTGAATCACTTCCGTGTTAGCACTATTCGGGAATGAGTATGGAGTGTGTGTTTCACATATACTGAATGCATTCCTTCTTGTAGGAAGTAGAAAGACAATCTCATTATTTGTTAATCCTAGAAAATGATCGATCGACCAAGTTCATATTGGTTATAAACTAATTGATCACTTTTGGGTTAATGGTAAATAAGATAAGATTTAATGAAGAAGGTTTACAGAAACATTCCCGCTTCATTACGGATAGGTAATGGAGGGTTAGTCTTCATGTAACGATTATATCAAAGGACTCTTATTGACTCGACATATTGAGAATAAGTTATATCTATAATCGATAGAGTTCAATTTCAAATTTACGGTTGCGTAATTCCAGAATTGATAAGTTGAATTAAATGTTTTGTTCGATGAATATTTTTATTCAATTTATTGTAGCTACCGGTTATAGGTCCATGGTCCCCGGGTTGGATCCTAACATGCGAGTGAATTCTCATATGGTGGAACCTCGAGAATAAATTAAATAGTATGTCTATTTAATTAATATGCGAAATATTATTTATTCGGTAAATAATATGTAAAATAAAAAAATACATTTTCTATTGTTCAATGGAAGTATATGGAGCCACATGTGGAAAAATTGGGAAAAGAAATTTTCCTTAATTATATCACATGTGTAATTAATTATTTATTTGTTAAATAATTAATGATTAAGTAAAGAGATTTGATTTTCCTAAGATTATTTCTTATTTAATGGAAAATATCTTTCCTTTAAGGAAAAAGATATTTGTCTTGTGAAATGGATATACTCTCAAGCCTTGTGATTTTCTAATATAAGGAGATATCCTCCCAACACAAGAACATACAATTTCCTGCGCCATTTAGTGAGAGAAATGAGAGGAAAACTATTTTCTTGTCCTAGCCATCATGAGGAGAAAAACTAGGGTTTTTCTGGGAGCATATTCGAGGAGGTTCGAATACGGGATCGACGTCCACCAGTCATCGAATGGAGATACAACTCGAAAGATCACGGTTTCTCTTCAGTTGGGTAAATCATCAAAGCTTCTTGTAGATTAGATTAATTAATTATGTGAATCATATCGTGGTAACATAATAAATGAATTTAATTTGTTGTTTCCACTGCGCATGATCGAGTGTCTCGATCGGTGCTGTGAATTAGATTTGATCTCGACAATCTTAAAAGTGGAAAAACCCTCTATGCATCGGAACCCACTCTCGATGCGGTGGGTGCCGGAAAATTTCTTCATTTGGGTTTTTCCATTTTTCGGATCATAATTCGGGTTTCTGCATATCTAGCATGTTGTATCATAGAAAGGTTAAAACGATTTTATGATTTTGATTTCATAACATGTTAGGAACATTTTATTATGTTTTGATGATGACCATACTAGCTGTTATAGCAAGCCTGAAATAAGTTAGAATTCTTTGTATAAGTCTTTACTTAGAGTCTGACATGTTGTATAAGTTGAGTCAGACAAGTATTGTACTAGTTGGTAGGACGGCAAAGCAAAAGCAGGATCTTCGGCAAAGGAAAGCCACCAAGCACCAAAGAGAGAAGAAATGAGACACTATGGTCTGACTTATAACCAAGGAAGTCTCAGTGATGACCTTGGATAAGTCTAAGTTATGTTTTAAATGATAAAACTCAAATGTTCAAATATGGTGTACAATCGGTCTCACCCAAATCAAGGATCAATGAAGTTCAAAGACTCTCCAAATACTAGAACAAAGAAGGAAACAGTGAATCGGCTGAGTAAACTGACTTTCGGCAAAGAGAAAACAAAACAGCGAAGAAGAAGTGACGGCTAAGTCAGTAGGCTCACTCGATCGTTCTAGAAACAGCGAAGAGACACCTACAAGGCCAGAATTGATATACGATGAAGATTCAGAAGATCATGCATTAAATGCTCAAATCATTAAAGGATCAATCAAGGACGGATTATCTGCTATACGTTTGAAGAAAGAATCCGATCACTGAAATTAAGGAGAATACAATTAAGGGGAAATCAAGAATAAAATCAAGGATTATTCCCTCATTAATATAGCCAACGGACGGAATTTCAAAAACGAAGGTATTCAAGGCTATAAATAGAAGGCAATGACAGAAAAAGAATTACACAATCAAGAAAGAAAAATCTAGCAGAAACTCTGTCAATTTGAAAAGCCTTCTCTCTGAAATTACAAGGATACATCTAGTGATCAACTCAGACTTCAAAGCTACAAAGTCATACTCGGAATCGAGGATTGATCAAGCAAGTGTGTGAATCACATTCACATCAAATCAAGCAAAAGCAATCGAGGCAATCGAGAGAAGGAGTTGAATCTGTGATAGCCGTTAAAGGATCTTGATCTTAAGGAACAAGAAAGGAAGATCAATCATCAAGCTGCTGCGATCAAGGAGTGATAGTCTTGTAGATTGTGAAGCTTGGGAAGCCAAGGACAATCATACTATTGTATCTCGTGAAAACAATAGTGAATTCCTCCAATCATCACGGATGAGAAGAGTGGATTAAGGGATTACACCACCCTGAACCACTATAAGCCTTGTGTCAATTTAATTTCTACAATTTACTTTACAGCATTCATTTAATTTGCATACTTCATAATTTGCATCTGTGACTCTCTAAACCGATTTGAAAACAATATAGTAAGAAGGGACTTATCCGCTGCCCAAAAGCTTTTAACTAGAAGAAGAAAAGTTTTGAAACTCCACTATAGTCATTCACCCCCTCTCGACTATAGTTTCACCTTCTCTGGGACCAACAATTGGTATCGGAGCGGTGTTCCTTGTATCGTAACTCTGCTCGAGATCTAATTTACAGTAACAATGAGATCACATATTTACAAAGTAGTTTTCAAATCTGAGTTTTTCATTCACTGTCATTTATATCTTCAATTGCACTGATGGATTCCTCAAACTTCTTGTCAAAAATACCTGTTTTCAATGTTAATAATTTTGATGAATATAAAATAAGAATGTTATCTCATCTTGCAGCAACTCATGAGGAGATGCTGGATGTAATCAACGACGGCCCAATCATGATCACTACTGTGGTAGGCACAGGAGCAGATCAAGGAAAGGAGATAAACAAACCCAAGAAAGATTGGACCAAAGATGACAGGAGAAGAGCAAACCTAGACTTTGTAGCAAAAGATATGATCTTAAAGACTCTGAAGCGACAACATGTTCATGAGAATAAAGGATTGCAAAACAAAGAAAGGAGATGTGGGACAAGTGGCACTAATCAATGAAGGATCTCAAGGCGATCAAAGAAAATAAACTATCTGTTTCAAAACAGAAGTTTGAAAATTTCAAGATGAAGGCAGGTGAATCCATTGATCAGATGGACAACAGATTCTCAAGCATCATCAGTGAACTGCAACAGCTTGGTCACACATATCCCCAAAAAGAAGTATGCTTGAAAATCTTGAGAGGACTACCTGAAAGATGGAAGATCATAACATCAGTAATCAGAGGAACCACAAATCTTGCAAGCACTGACACTCTGACACTGATGTCCCAAATAAAAGCTCATGAATTTGAATTGAACGGCGAAGATGGTGCTCCGCAGAGACACACAAAATCACTGCATTAGTCGCACCCGAAAAGTAACTTTCTTTGAATGCATCAAAGAAAGAGACACAAGAACTAAAAGAACAGGTAGCTTTATTAGTTAAACGTTTTGATAGGTTTAAAAAGAAGCCATTCAAAGGAAATTCATCATCAAACAAAAAGTCAAGCTCAACCAGAGACATGAAGAAGAAAGATGATGAATACAGATGCTTCAACTGCAACAAGAAAGGTCACTTCAAGGCTGATTGTCCTGAAGAAAATGACAAAGATGATGAAAAGAAGAAATAAAAAGCATCTAAAAAGAAAAGGAGCAAGAAGTCACTTAAGGCAGAATCCAGCAGTGATAAGCATGAAGAATCATCCGACAATGACTCGGATGATAGTGATGAAAGACGATTCGAGAAAATGAAAAAGCATGCCTATGTCTCATGACCAAAGAATTGGATGAAGATAAAAGTGACAAATGATTAATCGAGGAAACAAGCCTATGTTTAATGGCTAAAGAGTCGAGATGAAACGAGGTAACATCTAGTTCATGTTCTTCATCTAATGCATCCACATCTAACACTGCACAATCCTCTAGTCTTCCATTAGATACAAGAGACTCCTAGTCCAAAATCTCATGACTAAATTTGATGAAATTGAAAAGAATCATGAAATTCTCGGAAAATGAATGCAAGGATCTAAGGAAAGAGAATAAGAGGTTAAAGAAAGAATCTGGATAAAGCAAAAGCCGAATTAACTAGTAAGAGACCTACTTAAATGATCAACAAAAGCGAGATGATCATACATCACATTATTAACAGATCGATTAAGGAAATCACCTCACCAGTGAAGGTATCCACTGCACCACTAAAGGCACCAGCTTACAAACCCCCAAAAAGGTTTGGATCCAGATCTGGTCTTGGCTACAACAGTCAGGATGAACGTAGGAATAATGGTCAACACAATTCTAAATTGAGGACCACTAGTGGACCAAAATTTAGAAAGAGACAAACCATGTCTCCAACAGATCATCCTGTTCCGGTGAAGTCAAAACCCAGTGTAGAAAAACAGCAAACTAAATCCTCATTCCACTCAATCAAGAACAAAAACCATCCGAAAGGAAAGGAAGACTTTACCCTTCGAGGATGATTGGAATGTTGCTCCTGCAAAATACAAGAAGAAACCATTCCACAAAATGTATCATGTGTTTAAGAAAAACCAATCTGTTCCTAGACACATGAAGCAAGAAAGGTTTCCTACTGCATTTTGGAAAGTAAAGAAGGATGCAAATGCACCAAAAGGTGGAGAAAAGTATCAGAATACCTTCAGTAAAAATACTAGAAGCTATTCTGCCATGCCTTATACATATGAAGTTGATGACTTCAATTATCCAAAAAGCCTTTTGGATACACCCTTGGTATGGGAGGCATGATCGCTAATGTATGGACCCAAACAAAGTTGGGTACCTAAACTTAATTAACTGCTTTTGTAGGATGTCTGCAGTACATAGGCGGTGGATGTTCCGGACACATGACAGAAACAAGAGATGGCTCACTGACTTCAAAGCTTTTGATGGACCCAAAGTCACATTTGGAGGTAAAGAAAACCGGGCAAAATTAAGGGGAAGGCACAATAATCAAGAACAATCTAAAGATTCGAATGTGGCATATGTCAAGGGACTTAACTTCAATCTGATGAGCATCACAATTTTGTGACAAAGGCTACAATGTGCACTTCAACAAAGAAGGATGCAAAGTGATTCACAGTCAAACCAACACAATAGTTCTTGCAGGAAGAAGACAAGACAACATGTATGTGGTGGATTGGAGAACAACTAAAGGCGAAACATGTCTACTTGTCAAGAATAAACAATCAACAAGCTGGATTTGGCACAAAAGATTAAATCACCTGAATTTCAAGACCATCAACAAACTATCAAGGAGCAAGTTAGTTGAAGGCCTTCCAGAGATCACATTCAAAAAGGAAAGTTTATGTGATGCTTGTCAGAAAGGAAAACAAATAAAAAGCTCATTCAAGTCAAAGCCTCATCAATCTATAACAAGAGTTTTACATCTGCTACACATGGACCTGTTTGGACCAGTCACACCAGTGAGTGTGAGTGGTAAGAAATACACTCTTGTAGTGGTGGATGACTTCTCAAAGTACACATGGACCATCTTCATGAATAAGAAGAAAGAAACACTCAAGAAGATGCCGATTGTTGAGAAGACTCTGAATGAGAAAGAACTAAAGATTATCAAGATCGAGATCGGATAGAGGCACCGAATTTCTAAATGAAATTATCGAACCTATTGTGAAGAAAATGGAGTATTACATCAACTATCTCTGCAGCAGAACTCCACAACAAAATGGTGTAGCGAAAGAAGAAACAGAACCATCAAGGAAGCGATCAGGACAATGATAAGCGAAGCATGTTTACCAAAGAGATTTTGGGTTTGAGCAAAGAAAACACAAAGATGCCATACACAAAACAGATCAATCATCAACAAACACCATGGAAAAACTCCATATGAAATATGGAATGGTAGAAAACCCAATATCTCATATTTTCATATGTTTGGATCAAAATGTTTTGTCTTAAACAGAATCAACTCATATACCTTTGATGAGAAGGTCGATGAAGCAATCTTCATGGGATACTCGAGACACCAAAGAAAGCATTGAGTACTAAATAAAAGAACCTTGGTGATTGAAGAATCAATACATGTGGTTTTGATGAACCAAACACAAATGGTGAAGAGCTTCAAGATCAAGAAGAGAAAGAACCACAAAGAGAAATCTATACAAATGCAACCATACCAACTACTATCCTGAATCATCATTACGAAGATCAAGAGGAGCCACATACCAATACACCGATGAAGTTCCTCAAGTTGAAGTTCATGCTCGACATGAAGGTATGGAAGCACCAAGTGAAGATCAACTTCAACCAGATCTAAATTGGCTAAGAGACCATCCTCAAGAACAAGTCATTGGAGACATTCACACAGAGTCGAACCGAGAAGACAACCTGGAGCACATGCTAACCTTTGCTTTCTATCACAAGTGGAACCCAAGACCATAGATGATGCAATCCAAGATGCAGATTGGATCACGACCATGCAAGAAGAACTAAATGAATTTGAAAGAAATGAAGTCCAGGAACTTGTTGACAGACTTGAAATGGCCAACATCATTGGTGCAAAATGGGTATTCAGGAACAAGATGGATGAGCAAGGAACTGTTGTCAGAAACAAAGCAAGGCTAGTTGCAAAAGGCTATTCCCAAGTGAAGGAATAGATTTATGATGAAACTTTTGCTCCAGTAGCAAGATTGGAAGCAATCAGACTTTTTCTAGCATTTGCTGCACACAAAGACTTCAAAGTCTATCAAATGGATGTAAAGAGTGCATTCCTAAATGGACTCTTGGAAGAAGAAGTTTATGTAGAACAACCTCCTGGATTTCAAATTAAAGGAAAAGAAGACAAAGTATACAAACTCAAGAAGGCCCTCTATGGACTCAAACAGGCACCTAGAGCCTGGTATGAAACACTGTCACAGTTTCTGATCAAGAATGGATTCAACAAAGGAACTATTAACAAGACTCTTTTTAAAACCTGGAGGAAGGAGCAAGCACATTGCTAGTGCAAATCTATGTTGATGATATAATCTTTGGATCGAGAGGATGAAAAATTTGTGTGAGAAATTTGCAAACCTGATGAAGAGCAATTTCGAGATGAGCATGATGGGAGAATTAAACTACTTCCTTGGCCTTCAAGTAAAGCAAATGAAGGATGGCATTTTCATTAGTCAAGCAAAATATACAAGAGATTTGATACACAAGTATGGGATGGATACAAGTGGCACAATGAGACACACCAATGTGTGCCGAGTCATACTTGGAAAAGATGAAGGAGGAAAAGATGTTGATCAAAAATTGTATAGAGGAATTATTGGATCATTATTATACTTAATCGCAAGCGGACGACATAGCATTTGCGGTAGGAGTATGTGCAAGATTTCAAGCTCAACCAAAAGAATCACATCTTCTAGCAGCTAAAAGGATAATCAAATACTTGAGAAACACTTTAAATATTGGTATTTGGTATCCAAAAGATGGAGGATTTACATTGATATCATATTCAGACTCTGAATATGCTGGATGCAAAATAGATAGAAAAAGCACCTCTGGAACTTGCCAAATGCTAGGAACCAGACTAGTCTCTTGGTTCAGTAAAAAGCAAAACTCCATATCTACATCAACAACTGAAGCAAGATATATAGCAACAAGTAGTCATTTGTGCACAAGTCTTGTGGATAAGACAACAACTAAGGGACTATGGAGTGGAAGAGAGAACAATTCCAATCATGTGTGATAACACAAGTGCAATATCTATTACGAAAATCCAAAGATTGCATTCAAGAACAAAGCACATTGATGTAAGACATCATTTTATCGTAGACCATGTTGAAAAGGAGATGTCATCCTAAAATACATACCCACCGAAGATCAAGCGGTGACATCTTCACTAAACCACTCGATTATGAAAGATTTAGTATGTTGAGAACTGAGTTAGGGATGATTGAAATTGACTAAGCATCAAAGAGCGGCTAACTGGAGTAATCGGCTAAGTGACTTCATTAACTGGTACGACCTTTGCCGTTACAGGAGATGCAGCAAGTAAGGCACTGGCATTCAACGAAGGTAACTTAACTGATTGTTAGGAACAGTGAAATGGAGCAGCTAAGTAAAGAACCTATAGAACGGCTAAGTGGCCAACAAAGGCACTTCACCGAAATAAAAGACTTGGATAAATTAAGAGTGTGAACAAAATCAATTCTGATTACACGTGGAGAATAAGGAAATTATGGAGGATTATTCTATGAAAGATTACACACGTGGCGATCATATTATGATCATGGAGGTAATTATATTATTTTTTTTAATTATAAACTCCTTGATTCCCGGGCTCTATCATTACTTGCCTCAAACCACACCCCCACTCCACTCGAATATCATGATTTTTATACGCAGAATCACGCCATTATGTCACTAAATCCTTCCATATTCAAACCACGTTCACACTACCCAAAATCGCACTATATAAACAAGACTTAGAGATTTTCAGAGATCTTTACGCTCTCTTGCAAATTACAAACCCTACTCTTGTTTATCTCTATTGCAAACTCAAGTTCATTTTTAAACCCTCTCCTTCTCAAAAATGGCATCATCTTCCTCAATCACCCAAGCCGGGATGCGAAAAATCGATTGCCACCGGGTTCATTCTTCTAAGCGAACACTACACAGCTGTGTGCAAATGATGAGCATGCCAAACGGTTGGCGGCGAAAGCGAAAAACTAAAATTATCCACCTTCCTCAATCCTCCAATAACCGAGGTGTGCTATGAAAGTCTGATTTCATTCGGAAATCTGCACAATACGATGCTGGGCTCCTCTTGAAGAAGGTGACAAGTTCGAAGAAGACAAGATTGTAGCATCTGTAAATGGCAAAGACGTTGTGATTACAAAGAAAGGTAATTTGAAAACAAATTTCAAACTTTCAAATAAGGGTCAAGCAAAAGTGACATTGGTTGGACGACTCAGGCAATCATTGCCAAAGCGGCAAACCTAGGATCCACAAAAGTCAAGCTGTCTCGGATCCGAGTTGAAGCGACCTTTTAATGAGTTCGATGCCTTACTAATTGGCAAAACCATTGAAGGAAAGTTGGGAGCAAATCATGCCATGACGAAATTAGGATGCGGCTAATGGGAATCATCTATAACAAGCTACAATTTAATTGGTCAAAATACTTCTTTTGAGAATCAAAGAACAAATCCAAGGTGAAGTAAAACAGTGAAAAAGAGATAAAAGAGGGAAAGACAATGAAAGGACAATTCAGGGTGAAAAAGTCATACGGGATACAGCTTGCACTATCTCATTTGCAATGTCTCAAAGTCCCCACTGTACAACTCCACAGATCGCATGAATCCAAAGTCATGTTTACTTATGTCAAACCACAAAAGAAGGCGAGGAGAAGGAAAAGGAAGAAATCCTCACACAACACCTCGTGACAAAGAAAGAAACAAAGGTCCGGCGAAGTCTGGAAAAGACAGACTTTGGGAAATTGATTGATGAAGAAGAAGAAGAAGATTCGGATGAGGAAGCACAGCAAGAAGAAGCAAATGCCAGTGAGGATGAACAGCATCCAAATGAAGAAAACACTGAAGACGATCAGGACTCTCCAGAAGAAGCTGTACATTTGAAGATCAGGACTCTCTCAGCTGAACACTGGCATTACAAATGAAACTTTTGAGAAAGCGGCAGACTTGCTGGCTGAAGAATTGGAACAGCAAGCAATGTATCTCAGATCCATGACTTCAGCTTTTAATGACAAAAGCTCCTCCATTGAAAACAAGTTTTAGGCCATTGCAGAATACATTGATGCACAAAATATTGTTGTTCAACAACAAGGAAATCTGATGAAGCAACTCAACATCAATATCACTAACAGTCTTGCAGGCCTCAGGCAACACATTTCCCAAGAAAACGAATCACTGGCAGTAGCTTTTGGCACTAGACTTAGGAGTGTCAATGAGAAATTGAATGATCATAACAAAAGATTCACATCTATTGAATCAAAACTTGATTCTCTGATTGGAACGGCAGAGGCCACCAATAGCATCCTACTCCAAAGAAATGGATGATCTTTTGCCAAAAGGGGGAAAACCTGGATAAGCCTGAAGGATCAACAATCAGACCTCCAAATTTCACTGAGGAACAACTGAGAGCAAGAGACAGAGAAATAAGAATCAGAAATGAAGCAGAAGAACAGCAAAGAAGGGTCGAGAAGTAAGGAAAAGGCCCAAAAGAACCTGCATTGGATTTCCTCACCTATGCAAAGAAGAGATGATGATAGAGACAGTCCGGCAGACAAAGAAAGGCCTGGATCTAGTCAAGAAGAGGATCTGTCGATCAACACAGACTCAAGACCAGGAGGAAACACTGCAGTAGTAGCAGCGCCTCCAAATATACGGGTGAGCACAGAACTTACACTGGTCACCAAAGCAAAGCGAAATATGATGCGGATGTACTGGACCATGTAAGAGAATTTTTCGTAGCACAGAAGGACTTTATCCTCACTCTCACAAGATGCAACTTGGGCTGATTGGCTAAGCTATCGAGGATGAAAGGATGAGAACCGATATGGCCAAACTTTACAATGAAGTCAAAGAGAATTTGCACTTCTCAAACAAGCCAACAATAAACCAAGCTCACCCATACCACTATCTCAAAAAAGGACCGGAAGACTTGCCAGCTTGAAAAGCAAGAGGAATTCAAATATATGGCAAAATTCTTCAACCCTATGGGGAGAATGGAAAAACAGGAGCAGTGGAGTCTCTACAAAAGCCTCAAGTTTGCAGATTCACATATTGCTGAGGCTAGGGAAAGACTTGAAAAATATTTTGGAGAACCTAAGGCAAATGAGACCATGCCTGATTTCAACAGACTTTTTGCCAAAAGAGTTTTTCAGGGTGTATCTGAATACACAGCTTTGGCTTACTGGAAGTGGAAGTTTCCAGAAATTGACTGGAAAGACATGGAAGAGGTTCAAACTACGAAATTCAAGAGGTACAAGGCTGAATTAAGCAAAATGTAGTTTGTAACACTTGAATAAAGTCTTAGAAATTATTACCCTTCGATGGATGAATAAAATTGTTGAACTTTTTATCTGTTGTGTATTATGAAAATCTTGATTACTTAGTTCAAGATTATGAGGGTTTTGGCATCATCAAAAGGGGAAATTGTTAGGAACATTTTATTATGTTTTGATGATGGCCATACTAGTCTGTTATAGCAAGCCTGAAATAAGTTAGAATTCTCTCAGATAAGTCTTTACTTAGAGTCTGACATGTTGTATAAGTTGAGTCAGACAAGTATTGTACTAGTTGGTAGGACGGCAAAGCAAAAACAGATATTCGGCAAAGGAAAGCCAGCCAAGCACCAGCAGAGAAGAAATGAGACACTATGGTCTGACTTATAACCAAGGAAGTCTGTGATGACCTTGGATAAGTCTAAGTTATGTTTTAAATGATAAAACTCAAATGTTCAAATATGGTGTACACTGGTCTCACCCAAATCAAGGATCAGTGAAGTTCAAATACTCTCCAAATACTAGAACAAAGAAGGAAACAGTGAATCGGCTGAGTAAACTGACTTTCGGCAAAGAGAAAACAAAACCGCGAAGAAGAAGTGATTTGCTAAGTCGGTGAGGCTCACTCGATCGTTCTAGAAACAAACAAGAGACACCTACAAGGCGGAATTGATATACGATGAAGATTCGTAAGATCATGCATTAAATGCTCAAATCATTAAAGGATCACTCAAGGACGGATTATCTGCTATACGTTTGAAGAAAGAATCCGATCACTGAAATTAAGGAGAATACAATTAAGGGGGAATCAAGAATAAAATCAAGGATTATTCCCTCATTAATATAGCCAACGGACGGAATTTCAAAAACGAAGGTATTCAAGGCTATAAATAGAAGGCATTGACGAAAAAAATTAATTACACAATCAAGAAAGAAAAATCTAGCGTAAACTCACAATTTGAAAAGCCTTCTCTCGAAATTACAAGGATACATCTAGTGATCAACTCTGCACTTCAAAGCTACAAAGTCATACTCAGAATCGAGGATTGATCAAGCAAGTGTGTGAATCACATTCACATCAAATCAAGCAAATCAATCGAGGCAATCGAGAAGGAGTTGAATCTGTGATAGCCGTTGAAGGATCTTGATCTTAAGGAACAATGAAGGAAGATCAATCACCGAAGCCGCTGCAATCAAGGAGTGATAGTCTTGTAGATTGTGAAGCTTGGGAAGCCAAGGACAATCATACTATTGTATCTCGTGGAAAACAATTGTGAATTCCTCCAATCATCACAGGAGAAGAGTGGATTAAGGGATTACACCACCCTGAACCACTATAAGCCTTGTGTCAATTTAATTTCTGCAATTTACTTTACAGCATTCATTTAATTTGCATACTTCATAATTTGCATCTGTGACTGTCTAAACCGATTTGAAAACAATATAGTAAGAAGGGACTTATCCGCTGCCCAAAAGCTTTTAACTAGAAGAAGAAAAGTTTTTGAAACTCCACTATAGTCATTCACCCCCCCCCCCCCCCCTCTGACTATAGTTTCACCCTTCTCTGGGACCAACATAACAAATTACTTAGAAGTGGAATTGCATTAGAATAAAAGTTGCATCTTTTATACATTCGTTATATATTGCGTAGTTGAATGTTTTGGTTTAGGAGATGGATTAGAGGTTGGTACGTGTTTACCCATTACATCTTTTGTGGTAGGGCACCACCTTGTAAATTATTGTTATGTTTTATTTTTCTGAATAAAAATAGAATAGATTGGCAATAGTTTTTTTGTGTAATCTGCGTTGCTGAAAGCTGCTGCACGAAGAACGAAGCAGAGACAGATTTCCTGGATAGCAGGGCGAAAAAAAGTATTTCACTCGATACGGCGAGAACCACTGTCGATGTGGTGAGAGTTCCAAAAAAAGGGCCGAAGGGATCCAGGTTCGAGCAGATTGAGAATACGGTGCCCAGTTGAATATGAAGACGAAGACTCGGTGAATCTTTTCGTTTTTCTTGTTTGTAACCAATCCATCTCAATCGTTTACTTTTCCGCATTTGTTTTCCTTCGGGGATTATGTGATATAACAATGTCATGCCATGCCATGAATAACATTCATGAATTCCACTCCCAGACATCATACATGTAGATAATTATTTTTGGAATTAATTAGGCATTATGAACACGTAATTAATTAAATAAATTCAGCAAATGGAATTTTATTTGGATATAAAATTCACATGATAAAAATAAATTTTACTCGGTAAATTTGATTTTGGATCTAAAATTCTTTGAGAATTTTGATTATGTAGTGTGTTAAAGTATATAAGATGTTAATTATCTACCTCCCCATCAGCTTAAGCTTTTGGGAGTGATGGTAGTTTAACATTGTATTGGAGTCAGAGGTCATGAGATCGAGCCCTGGCATGAACATTATTTTCACAATTTATGTTGAGCAAGTGTTGGGAGAGATTGCCCACACTCTTAAATGTATACGGAAATATAGTAGCACCGTTACTAATACCAATTGGTTTTAGTAGAACGGTAAGCGTTTTATCCTAACATAGTGGCCACATATAAAGGATTTTAATGATCGAAAATTTGGAAAATCGTGAAAAGAGGGATAGGTATTTGGAACCGATTAGTTGGTGATTGCTTTTCATGATTTATTGTATTCATATTATTGGAAAATTCTAAGATCTTGAATTTTTATCTTGTCAAAATTAGGAATATAAAATTCTTCCGTGAATTTTAGTTGTGTCGTGTCTACACAAGAGATTTCTAAATAATCGGAAAATTGAAAATCATGGAAAGTGACACTAGTTAGACGGTATTCGGAACCAATAAACTAGTGGGAGTTTAAATTTCGTGATTTATTGTTTTTCAAATTATTAGAAAATTCATAAGTCCTAATGTATAAAGGTTATAAAATTCTTAAAGAATTTTGATTGTGTAGTGTCTATACAAGGAATTGTAATAAATCCATAAAATTGGAAAATCATGAATATAGTGACACCAGTTGGACGGTATTCAGAACCGATGAACTAGTGGGAGGTTTAATTAAATATACATGATTTATTGTTTTTCGGATTATTAAGAAATTCTAAAATCCTAATGAGACTACCTATTTTTCAAAATAATGAGCAGGTACGGGGAAGGTGAAAACTGATCCCACGGCCTATACTGTTGACACAAGCAGCGTGAGAGAATGGTGAAGCCTCATGACATTTTGATTTCAGCCCCCTGAGGATGACCTTCATCCCTATCAAAATTCAAGGCTTGGTCTCCGAACGGATATGATTTTGGGTACTCGTTGAGTCACTGACTGGACCTGAGGCAGCATACTCAGGGTGTACTTTGAGATCCGAAAAAGTAGGTAACACTCTAAAGGATAATTTTGGAAATATCTTGGTTGAAAAAGAAAGGTAATCAACAATTAAATGGAGATGTCTGATTCTTAACGGTTTAATTGTTGAGAGATATTGTTTCAATTTAACTGTCATCGTATTAATACCAACCTTGAGGTGGCAACATAGTGTGAGGTTAATTCCTTGGAATGGTAGGAGAAACTACATGCATGAGTTCACATTTATAATTCTTAAAATCATTATTTGTTGTGGTGTATGATTTGATTTATATTTCTGTCATAATTTTTTTCAACTACATATCATCTCAAGGTAACTAAACTGCTAAATTTTGAAGTTGACTAGTAAGACATTCGTATAAGTGGGGAAGTAACAAGAACATTGAACTCATTAATCAATAATGCATATTAATTTTGTTAGAGGACGCTCCTCTTAAGCCTTCAAACTTTAGTGGCACTGGTAATTGTGTCACTACTGTCAATCGTGTTGAATGAGAGACAAAAAAAATTAGTTGAAATATGACGAGAATGATTTGGTATCAATCTCACAAGACATCCCATAGTTCATGAGTTGTGTCTACTCAAATGAACTGTACTTCAAGGTCATTTCCTTTTAAAGAAATCCATGAATGGGAAGGTAAACTTCTAGACGTAAAAGTCATCTAAAACTAAATAAGTTAAAGACTGAACCAAAATATTAGTAAAGGAAAGAATAGGATAAGGAAAGTAATTTCGGATTACTAATCTATGAATCCTTAAAGACTTTCTTGACCGGGTATATGACTCTGAAACTAAAGTTTTTTTGTAAGAACAAGGTATCTAGGCATTCATGATTAAAGAGTACACAACAGGCAGTTAATTCAGTTATGATAGTGGGAGTGATCCAAGGAAAAAAAATTGTGATACGATATCAGATATTAATCCTTGAATATCAAAGAAATAGTGTTTCTTTTTCAGATTTGTTAGAACAAATGAATTCACATCATATTTATAACATAGTTTCCCAAAAGGATAGTGAATATGACATTTGCAGTACGATTATGAGACTTGGACTTTTGTCGGATAAAGTCAGAACCTCTAAATAATGATGAATAGGTAAATGTAACACATCCCAAACTATTTAGACAAATGGTTTCCATATTAAGACAAACCATTCTTTCGCATTTATTAATTAGTGCATGTTTCCTATACAATGGATCAAAGACGGGCTAAGGGTGATTCCTATCTCCCAGTCTAAGAACTATCTCTCAATGGAAAAATGACTAAATAACCTTTCAATTGGGAAAGGGTAATAGAGTTGAAGAAGCATCATCGCTTGTTCATATTGACCTACGGGGTCTTATGACAAATACAAGCAAGTGTGTGTTTTTGAGTGGTAGACAATTTGTTTGATAACTGCTCAAAATCGGATTAGTTTATTTAAATATTCAATGGAAACTATGATATTACCAGAGAAGAGAATATAACATGCTCATATATGGTCTATAGCGTAGTGTTTAACGCTGATGATTAGGCCGGGCTCCTAGTGAAACATTGTCACTGAAATGATACCTCATGGATTGCCTTATATAGTTATTGACATGTCACAATACACTACTTAACTCAATTAAGATATTGTTTGTAAAATAACGGTATCAATATAATGTGAAATTGAGAAGTCTACCTAGAAGATGCCTATGAATTTGTGGATACCGCTTCCTCAAATAGAGGCATTTAGCACTTATGCTTGAAGGTAGGACTGTAGATTTTTCATATACGTTCAGATGGTGACTGCTTGTAAATATCTTAATGCGATGAGTAAATGTTGGTTATAAGATTCTGAAGATAGAAAAGTGATGGTTGGATCATCACAATCATTCTAAAAGAATGCTTAAATAACACATTGGACCTTGAAGTAAAGTTACTCAAGGAGTTACTATTTGATTCAATCAAACCACATCCAACATTGGTTGTTGGGGATAACACAGATAAATACTGCTATACCAAATAAGAATATCAATCCACCCAAGGTCAGCTTGAGCATCATTTAACTATTGAAGCACTGCGATTATGCAGACTTTACAGTCTGCAAGGGTGATTGATAACATATGATCTTTTGGAAGGGCTGTTAGGAAATCAATCGAGTAGCACAGAGGAATACTACCTTGCTTGAACTTAAAGAACGACGCTTTGAAATATGGATTTCCTAATCCAGGATCACCTTCGTTTAAACAATAAACATATAAGAGAGGGGGATGGTAATACTACCTTGCTTGAACTAAAAGAACGACGATTTGACCGTCCGGTAGGAGAAGATGTGCGCGAGCCATCCAAGTGTCCGGCCTCTAATAGTAATCCACACGAGCACCTCGCCAGAATCCCGCCAAGGATTGTTACTAGAAAACACGACTGTTGGGTCGACTTTTTCTCTCTCTATAATCTCTCTTTAAGAAGCACTCTTATTTTTCACAAGAACAATTAGCTCTTGGAATTATGGTGTACAAAAGAGCTAGCCAAACCCTCATATATATAAGAGATGTGGTGCCCCTATTCAAATCCCCAACTAATTGGGATTAGCTTCTAGTAGATTGATGAGAGAGAAAACTTTTTCCTAATAAAACAAGAAAAATCCCCTTGATTGATTTATCTCTTTTATTTAATATATTATATTAAATATTTCCAATATATTGTCAATGTCTTATATTGACTATATTTATCTTATTGTCATAAATCTATTTTCCAAAAATCAATAACATCGAATATTAATATTATGGTAATATTGCACAATCCAAGTGTATCTTGTACACTAGTGAATGGCACCACCTTTAGCCGTAAATTGGCTTCCGAATATTCTTTAATTAATATAATACTATGATTAATTAATTTACAAAATACATGTATATGATATATACATATTTTCGAAATATATATGTATCAATATACATATTTAATTAATCAACAAAATTAATATCTGGTATTATATTTATTCATAATAAATAAATACCACCATATTAATTTACCACTATAACCTTTATAGTACGAGATAAATTCTTTCCTTGTTTGGTCATCAACTATAACCACATTTTAATCCGACTTGATGTTCATATGTGTGTGACCCGATAGGCTTCCGAATATGTTGGCCGTAGACATAAGGCGCAATTACGAAAATGCCATTCACGTCTAACGATCATGGATAGCGTCTAGTAACACGTCCATGACCCCTAATCATCGGAAGGTCAATACGCAATGACTACTACCTTCTATGTGCTCGTTTAGCATGTAAATAGAATCATATCGCTATAGTAATATCCATACGATCGTATCTTGATCGTGTCTCATAATCTGGATATCAAGCTCTCTCGGAATAACTCATTTACTCCCACTTTGCAAAGATTCACGAGAACTAGACGTTCCTTACAGGAAGGCCCTTTCGGATATTCACTCCTACTCTTAGGGTATGTGTTTCCCAAACTACCTAACATGTATACTCCGCATGCTTCAGCATCATACCTAATCACTACTGCATGATCACCCTATGGCTAAGGGAAACCTCAATAATGTCAAGGCCTGAAAATCCACACTGTGATGCCATGTAGACTCCGGTCCTAAGGATAATTATACAACCGTCACATAGTGTGACACTTAACAGTGTAAGTGGGTCAGTCTAACGTATGAATTCTCTTATACACGTCCACGTACAGTCCAAGTGTCTCTACACTTCGATAGACAAGATCTATCCCTGCCCTTAAAGACATAAGACATCTAATACGTGCTATCTTGTTTGTACTATCAATGCCCTATTTAATAGTACATCAGTCTAGAGACATTTAAGTACCAAACTTATTAAATTGATTGGAGATCTCATCAACCATATCACCTATCATGTTTTCTCTACCACAGTTTAATAATAAGGACGTTATCACATAATAATTCATAATTGGTTATTTAAAAGAACAAATATATCACAACAGAAAAGCCATTTATTATATATGTATAATCATAAAGAAATATTAGAAATGATCCGACCCTGCCGGATCCGGTCCAACCTGATTGGGTTTAGGACACTATTTCAACAATCTCCCACTTGGCCTAAAACCAATCACTCGCACACACAAGACCAAGTTGAAACTCAAGAATATCATGCAATACTCGCAACTAGCCCTAGCCGTGAATGGATCGTTATCCATGAGGACTCAGACTATCTTCATATCATGCTCCAAATGACCAAGTCAAAAGGAACCGCCTCAACACACATGAATCTCTGATGAGACCCTGGTCCTTGCTTCAAGCAATGAATCCACAACTATATAAACTATATCATAATGGTGGAAGAACCACACAAGGTTCATGAATGAACTTTATAGATCCATTTACTGCTTCCGCTGCGCCTCTAAGGCGCATACTGTGTTTTGGCTTAGTTGTAGAATTTAAAATGATCTCTTGCTAAGAACATTTACAGCTCATTGTATCACTTAACCAAAGTGACTGCAAACCCAGACTATATCTCCCACTCGCCTTCATAAAACTCAGGATATACGTCTGTATGTCTATATTTATCCGATTCCAAGTTTTGATAAACTAGGAAACCATCATTAAATTGTTTAAGGATATTCTCGACATTCACCAAATTTACTTTCATACCTGCTCATGACTCTTCAACCTTGTAGCAAAGGAAACCTTGCATAAGCATCATCTTTCACCTTATCTTTAGGACTAACGTCCTAACATAGATAGATCCTGAGAACACCGGGTGGCAGTATCTCCTGTCGTGATCTATGATAAACTCTTTTAGCATCACATCTATATAGGTAAACTATAAACTAACAGCAGTTAAATCAATCATTGTAGATTCTTATTTCTAAAGATAAGAACTGCTAATGCAAGTGCTTTCGTAAAGACCTTGAACGACCAAACTTTAATTGACTGTGACATGGGGTGATAATTCCCGAGAGAGATATCCAATACCTTACTCAAAAATCATAACACTCTCCCACTATATTGGGAATATCCCTTCTTTTGACAAAATCAAACTCATTTGATTATCAAACAAAGAAATCGTCTAGAGAAACTTGTTTGAGTTCTATAAATGGATCTCGTGGGCTCGCATATCATGTTGTCGTCAAACAACATCGGGCCATTTGCCCAACATCTTCAACACTATCATATAGCCATGATACGAAGTTATAACAAGCATAGTCTGAATAGAACTGAGATCAGCTGGCAGCATAAATTTAATTACAAGGTTTACACCCCATACACTTCAGCCGTCATTATAGTCTTATGGTAATCATATTACTATCCATGTCAGCCTTTGCGACATTCCCTCTAGGCTAGACATACTAGGTTCACAACCTGGTTGTCACTGATGGAATCTAATTCACATATTATGGCTTCTGTCCATTTCTCTCAATCTTGCCTCTCAAACATTCCTTCATAAGTCGTGAGATATTCATTCTTCAAGATGAACACATCATCAGCCTTTTCTGGCCAACATTTGTGTACACTGAGAAGTGTTCTACACCTCATTACTATGTGGCGTCTGCTCACATTCATATGGTTGAATCTCTCCTTGTGGTTCTCAAACTCTTTTGAGATCTCACTTACACCCACTCTCTCTTTTGGACGAAATACTTCCTTTAGAAGACAGCATGTTTGGAGCCAAACATTTTGTTCCGTGGGAAAGCAGACAATATCTAACGTACTTGCCAAGACGTTCCACAAAGTTGCATATATCGTACTTGCCTCCAAACCTTTCTGACCTTCCCTATGACAATATCAAACCATCGGTTAAGATATATTCGACATTATCCCCTTCCATATCAAATATGGAATTTATTCAACCTTATTCTTTGGAACACAGTTAAGTATGTGTTGTGATTAAGGGCACTATCCCAAACCGGGTAAGGGATTCTTTGCATGGCTAATGTCACAACTTTATTGTATAAAGTGTCGCTTACATTTTGGAAGCGCAATCCAATCGCGCATCTCAAAATGATATCCTTTTGGGGGAAATCTGATTCCTTTTCAGACGACTTCTGAAACACCCTCCAGTTATTAATTGCTTCAATCCAATTTAATTTCTATGTTTCATTTATCACATTCGTACTAGCTCGAACTTTTTGGGCTTTCAAAATTGTCGTACTTCAATAAGTACATTCAACTATTTCTAAAATAGTCCAAGAGAGAGATAAACAATTATTATTTAAGCACATGCCCTAATTTTCCATTTTAATCCTTCAAGCTCTTGTAAAATTTTCTTAATTTAGTCTACAGAAGACTTAAGAAAAATCACAAGAATTGTGTCTTCAATCTTCTTTCATAAAGAAAATCCAACGTTTGTTAAATAGTCTATTTAACCTTTTGAATCATATTCAAAACATGAACTATTTAATTTACTATCAAGCAATGATTAAAGAATTAAGTCGATACTTAAATCTTGCAATTTTAAAAACAACCTTTCCACAATTCGACGTGGTCATCCTTATCCAATCCATATAATGTTTGAATAATCACCATCGTATGATACAGTGACCTATTGGATATCGTTATGTCAAATATGTGAGCTTCTGTTAATAATCAAAGTCTTAGTGGACTCCATCAAATATGTAGCCTTCTTGTCTTCAACTACGAAAACGTGATTACTCGTGTCATTGCTTATTTTAAAAGGATTACTTAACCAATTTAAGAACGTTTCTCAAAAGCTAATAGTCATAATTTGGTTTTACTAATCGAGAATAAAAACATAAATATAAGTTTGCTAAAACTACAATATAAAATAAAGATAAAAGAGTGTTGTTGTTTATAAATGCAAAATCAAAGATGGTCTTTGGGATTATGATTTTGCTCCCACTAGTCAACTACCCCCAATTGACTTTCAAAAAATTTCCAAAATTCTTTAGTGGCTGGAATCCTATCTAGTTGACTCGATCCCGGACGTGGGCCGATCGACCTGGTCAATTTCGACGGGTAGGTACTTCTTACCAATCACGTCCAATGCGACTTCCAGAGGTTTGACTAGTCAAGTCTTTCACAATTCACATCGTCTATGTGATAGTCAACCTCATGTCTCTAAAATCAGACGGTCCTGACGTGGGCCAATCACCGGAAGATTCATAGTCGAGTCGTAACCCAAGTATTCATGAGATCTCATAACGATCATATCTCGATAATGACGATATACCCGTGGTAGGTCAACTCCCGACATGGGCCGATCAGTTGGATCCGAACAAGGGCTCCTCACTGTCACTATAATATTGGGAGACATATTATAACTCGATTTTCATGGGAGTAATTATAAATTAATTCACCTAATTAATTTTATTTTTAATTCGGTCTTATATATTACGTGCACATTACTACAATATCATATAAAGTAAAACATACACAACATTCCACGCACAATTTAACCGGTATGATCATTGACTTTTCCTAGGTGCGGTTTCGAATACAAACTGACGAAACCGTGGGCCACAACTAAGGGTAGCTGCAACCACCAATGGATCTTTGACATGCGCCATCTCCATGAATCTTTATCGCCTTAATCCTTGTCTTCAATTTATTTCACATGAAAATCTATCAAATAGATTTTACACCCGGCTCATACAGGGGGAGGTAACGGGAATGGGATAATGCATAAATAAAAATAGGTCACGTTTTCATAACGGCCTAGGACAACAATAAAAACCAACAGAAAATAAAGCATTCACATCTATCATATTGGTCGAGTCCATGATCGATCGTGGTCCATATAATCATATTATATCTACAATCCAATCCATGCAATCAATATCTTATGAAAAAGTTAAAATTTAAATTTTAACTACATGCGTCATTGAAGCATCCAATCAATTAAATAATTAACATTTAATTAATTAATAACTTTTAATTACATTTTTTTTCAAATTTAAACTTTTTGAAAAAAAAAAATCAAGTGGGTCTCTTTTGTTTCTTCCTTTTGATTCTTAATCAAAAAGATGCCTTTGGTTTGGTCCAAACCAAATTTAAAGGCATCCTGGGCCTTTTTCAAAAATCAAATATTTTTGTAGAAGGCCTAGGTCCTTAGGCCTTTTCTAAAATCAAATATTTTGGAAGAGGCCTAGGCCTATTCCAAAAATTTGAAATGGCCTAGAGTTTGGTTCATATCCAAAACTTATTTCATCCCAACAAATTGGCTGATGCCACATAGCTTCCCAATGGCCATACTATTTGAGTCATTGGTTAGTCGCATGGCATAAACTAAACAAAAGAGAAATTACAAACCATAGACCATATTGAAAAATAAAGATGCACAAAACAAAACTAGAAGGAGAGGGGGACAGTGGTGCCGACAGCCGCCGGCAGACCAGAGGCCGGCGCAGCGCTGAATGACGGTGCCGCCGCCGCCACCTCTCCTCCTTTTTTTTTTCTTCTCTTTTTGTGTATCTATTACGGATCAATATTATACATGTTTTAATCAATTGGATCTAATTTACTACGCGAATGAAAGATGCTTATTAAGCTCGAAGACCGCTATGATACCACTGTTAGGAAATCAATCGAGTAGTGCAGCAAAATTTAAAAAATTGATTTCCCGATCCAGGATCGTCTTCATTTAAACAATAAACATATAAGAGAGGGGATGGTAA
Organism: Gentiana macrophylla; assembly: GCA_026214975.1. Lineage (NCBI taxonomy): Eukaryota > Viridiplantae > Streptophyta > Magnoliopsida > Gentianales > Gentianaceae > Gentiana > Gentiana macrophylla. The sequence continues at coordinate 53,252,870 of CM047813.1, forward strand.
TACTACCTTGGTTGATCTAAAAGATCAATGCTTTGACCGTCCGGTAGGAGTAGATGTGTGTGAGCCTTCCAAGTGTCCGGCCTCTACCAGTAATCCACACGAGCAACTCACCGGAATCCCACCAAGGATTGCTACTAGAAAAACTCGACTGCTAGGTTGACCTTTTCTCTCTCTATAATCTCTCTCTAAGAAGCTCTCTTATTTTTCACAAGAACAATTAGCACTTGGAATTATGGTGTACAAAAGAGCTAGCCAAACCCTCATATATAAGAGATGTGGCGCCCCTATTGATATCCCCAACTAATTGGGATTAGCTTCTAGTAGATTGATGAGAGAGAAAATATTTTCCTAATAAAATAAGGAAAATCCATTTGAATGATTTATCTCTTTTATTTAATATCTTATATTAAATATTTTCAATATAATGACTATATTCATCTTATTACCATAAATCTATTTTCCAAAAATCAATTAACATCCAATATTAATATTATGGTAATCTTATTAAATAAATTGCACAATCAAAGTGTATTTGTACACTAGTGAATGGCGCCACCTTTAGGCATAAATTGGCTTCCGAATATTCCTTAATTAATATAATATTATGATTAATTTATTTGTAAAATACATGTATATCATATATACATATTTTCGAAATATATATGTATCAATATACATATTTAATTAATAAACAAAATTAATATCTTGTACTATAATTATTCATAATAAATAAATACCACCATATTAATTTACCACTATAACCATTATAGTACGAGATAAATTCTTTCCTAATTTGGTCATCAACTATAACCACATTTTAATCCGACTTGATGTTCATATGTGTGTGACCCGATACGCTTCAGAATATGTTGGCCGTAGACATAAGGCGCAATTATGAAAATGCCCTTCACATCTAACGATCATGGATAGCGTCTAGCAACACGTTCATGACCCCCAATCATCGGAAGTGTCAATACGCAATGACTAATACCTTTCATGTGCTCGGCTAGCGTGTAAATAGAATCCTATCGCTGTAGTAATATCCATATGATCGTATCTTGATCGTATCCCATAATCTGGATATCAAGCTCTCTCGGAATAACTCATTTACTCCTACTTTGCAAAGATTCACAAAAACTAGACGTTCCTTATGGGAAGGTCCTTTCTGATATTCACTCTTACTTTAAGGGTACGCGATTCCCAGACCACCTGACATGTATACTCCGCATGCTTCAGCATCATACCCAATCACTACTGCATGATCGCCTCATGGCTAAGGGAAACCTCAATAGGGTCAAAGCATGACAATCCACACCGTGATGCCATGTAGACACCGGTCCTAAGGATAATTACACAACCGCCACATAGTGTGACTCTTAACAGTGTAAGTGGGTCAGTCTAATGTACGCATTCTCTAATACACGTCCACGTATAGTCCAAGTGTCTCTACACTTTGATAGACGATTTCTATCCCTGCCCTTAAAGACAGAAGACATCTAATACGTGCTAACCTGTTTGTACTATCAATGCCATGTTTAATAGTACATCAGCCTAGAGACATTTAAGTACCAAACTTATTAAAGTGATTAGACATCTCATCAACCATAATCGCCTATCATGGTTTCTCTACCACAGTTTAATACTAAGGATGTTATCATATAACAATTCATAATTGGTTCATTAAAAGAACAAATATAAGACAACAGAAAAGCCATTTATTATATATGTATAATCATAAAGAAATAGTAGAAATGATCTGACCCGGCCAGATCCGGTCCAACCCGATTGGGTTTAGGACACTATTTCCACAAGGGCCGTATGAGATTCTGATAAAAAGAGGTTGGTTCAAATCATTCAAATCCATACACCTGTAAATGGAGTTTTGGTACTCCAGTATTGTTTACACTCTTGTGGAACCACCTGAGTGTCTCAGGCCCAATAAGGAGCAATTGGATCTACGTGAAAATGAGTCAAATAAATGAGAAAGTCCATCTTTCAAAGCAAAGCTAAGTGGTCTCTGGGTAATTCCCTGAGAAGTAGTAAGTTTGCTAAGGATGATGCCCTAAAACTATCTCACCATTCAGCCTTGCTTGACTCCCTGGAAAGCATAAAGTTTGCAAGGGGTGATGCTCCGAAACTTTCTTGCCATACAATAGAGTCTGAATTCATTCCGAATAGAAAAGGGTTTTAGCTCAAAACCAATGGCAGATTGACTGCCTATTCTTATATACAATGGTGGATTAAAACGGACATTTAGGTCATTAAAAGCCACATATTTGATATGTGTAGGATTGATCGACATATTGATAAGTCTCTTGTAGACTAGGATATCAATATTGGTAAAATAGTAAATATTAGGGTTATCTGAAGTCAGGAACTGACGAGCCATGCTTCTCTGAATAAGGGAAGTAGCTATATTCTAAGAATTCGATTCGGCCGAATTCCTAAAAACAAGTTGTTGGCAATATTCCATCCATCTTACAAGTTAAGATGATGATGCATTTACGTATGCAAGATTCACCAAGAGGTTCCAACCAACCCTGTATGAAAATAATGCTAGGTAGCTAGCCACAACGGATAACAAAAATTTAATTTCCTTCTAAAAAAGATCGACTTCGTTATTAACAAAAAACAATAAGAAAATAGATAAAAGATTTATACCGGGTTGATCCAATTCGATCGAAGCTCTATCTACGGTTGATGGTCCAAGCACCGAGCCGTCCAAGTGTCCGGCCTCTAGAGTTAATCCACACGACCAACCGCCGGAATTCGAAGGACTGCTACCGGAAAAAATTGACTGCTAGGTCGCATTTTCTTCTTCCCGAAACTCTCTCTTTTATTGTATGTGAATAACAAGTTTTGTGATACAAAAGTGTTGACCTTATTCCCCTTTTATAGATTGAACAAGAACTATTTTCGTAATAAAAAAGGATTTAGTAAATTAATTAGACACTTGACTATGAAGTATTTTCCTTAATCTCGTATCTACTGTGTCTTTAATATCTTATATTAAATATTTTCATGAAATTTATATTAATATCTAATATTAAATGAATAATTCTATTATATTACAAAATATATATCAATTACACATATATGGCATGACGCACGCTGCACAAGTACACACACACACACACACACACACATATATATATATATATATATATATATATATATATATATATATATGGAGGAGTGAATTTAACCCAATTACCCAATTGATCCGCTCCAAACCCGCTTCATTTGCTCAATTAACAAAAACAAGTATATTTTTAAAAACATCATTAACTCCTATTTCAATTCATTAACTTATATTTCAAATACTCCCTAATATTACTACCAAAATTCAAAATAAGAAAATCATTTTCATCCCTACACATTTCAAAAAAGGCTGGTGGCGGCAGAGACGATAAAAAAGAAGTCGTGTTTTGAAGATTGATTTGCACTGCCAGTCTGCCAAGGTTGTTTTTCCAACATCATTGAACGCATCCAAGCCTTTTGTTTTGACAGGTTGTATAGAGTTCACGATTTTGAGAGTGGTTTTACAAATGTTGATTTAAAATACCTTTTTTTCTCATGAACGTGGCTGATTTTGGATTCCAACATAATCAGGTATGGGATTTTGTTGACAATTTTTCCTAACCATAAAGCCGTGCATAAAGTGCCTTTTTTTGTTCATGAAGGTTGATGTTTTTGGATTCCAACATAATCATGTATGATATATTTTATGTTTATACGTTTTCAGACAAATTCTTTCTAACCAGAAAGCCCTGCATAAAGTTTTCAATTTGAAGTGTAGTTTTACAATTATTTATTTAAAATGCTCTTATTTCGACTTTTAAATTTAGCATGTAATACATATGGTTACAAATGCTTTCCATTTTGATTTTCTTTGCATTTTGATTTTTAATTCCATAGTTTTTGTTTTCCGCTTGGACGTTTGCTTTTCATGTTTTTCTTCTGTCCATTTTAAACATCTTCTTACTGTCATGGCTTTGTTATTTGTTCAAAATCCTATATAGGCCTTGGATGTCATGATTTTGTAATTCATTTCTGTATTGGTTTTTTTTTCAAATGTGGAAAGGCCCAGCCTTTTGAAGCAACCTAAAGCTGAGAAGAAAGACTATGACGAGGTTTGTATTTTCACTTTTCAATGTGTTTTTTTTATTCTATTCTTTTTTTATTGAGATTTGACTATTTATTCCTATTATTAATTACGGAGACATTTTAGAAAGAAATGAATGTGCAATATGTGCCTAATCCTATTTTGTCTAATGATGCTTAAAATGTGAATTAAATTATTTGTATTTTTTTTCAAAATCGACAAAATTTAGAATTTGTAATATATCTATTGACTATTGCAGTCATTTGATGGGGATGAATATAACTGTGTAGACATTTACAAGCAGTCCTCTTGATTCCTGGATGAAAACGTATTTTTTTCCTTCTATTCAAAAAAAAATATTTGGGTATTTAGTCGCGTGATTTATTGTTTAGATGGTTTAGAAAAGGAGTTACTATACTCTCTTTTTCCAACGTGTTTTTTTTTTGTCAATTTTTGCTATTTATTTTTGGGATTTATTGTAGACACATTTTAAGGAATGAGTTAATACACTCTTTTTTCAACTTCTTTTTTTTTCTTTTATTTTTTGAATGAGATTTGACTATTTATTCCAGCGATTTATTGCGGAGACATTTTAGGAAGGGAGTTACTATACTCTATTTTTTCAACATGTTTTTTTTTACTTCCTCTGTTTATTTATTTATGAGAACGCGTTTTTTTCTTCTATTTTTTTCATGAGATTTGGCTATTTGTTTCTGGGATTTATTGTGGAGACATTTTAAGAAATTAGTTATACACTCTCTTTTTTCAACATGTTTTCTTTCTTCTATTCTTTTTTAATGAGATTTGACTATTTATTCCTACGATATATTGCGGATACATTCTAGAAAGAAGTTACTACACCCTCTTTTTCAACATGTTTTTTTATTTCCTATTCTTTTTAATGAGATTTGACTATTTATTTCTGGGTTTGGAGCGGGTCTAATGGGATTTAACTATTTATTCGGATTTATTGCGGAACCATGTTAGGAAAGAAGTTAGTACACACTATTTTTCAACATGTTTTTTTTCCTATTTTTATTTATTCATTTATGAGAACATGTTTCTTTTTATTATATTAATTTTTTATGAGATTTGGCTATTTATTTATGGAATTTATTGTGGAGACATTTTATGACAAAAGTTATTACACTCTCCTTTTTTAATGTGTTTTTTTTTTTTTTTTTTTTTTTTTTTTTTTGTAATGAGATTTGACAATTTATTCCAGAGATTTATTGCAGAGACATTTTAGGAAAGGAGTTAATACACTCAATCTTTTCAACATGTTTTTTTTTATTTCCTCTATTTCTTTATTTATTTATGAGAATGCGTTTTTTTTTTCTATTCTTCTTATTTATTTATGAGATTTGACTATTTGTTTCTGGAATTTATTGTGGATACATTTTAGGAAAGGAGTTAGTACACTATATTTTCAACATGTTTTTTCCTCTATTCTTTTTTTTAATGAGATTTGACTATTTATTCGTGGGATTTATTGCGGAGACATTTTAGGAAAGGAGTTAACACTCTATTTTTTCAACAAGTTTTTTTTATTTTATTTCCTCTGTTTCTTTATTTATTTATGAGAACGTGTTTTTTTTTTCTTCTATTATTTTTTTATTTATTTTTTAGATTTGACTATTTGTTTCTTGGATTTATTGTGGAGACATTTTAGGAAATGAATTATTACACACTATTTCTCAATGTGTTTTTTTCCGTCTAATCTTTTCTTTTAATGAGATTTGGCTATTTATTCCTGAGATATCGCAGAGACATTTTGGAAAGAAGTTACTACACTCTTTTTTATCAACATGTTTTTTTATTTCCTCTATTTTTTATGAGATTTGACTATTTATTTCTAGGTTTGGAGCGGGTCTAATGGGCAAATGCCGAGTTTGGGTCAAAATTGATTTTATTTTCCTTCCTAAATATGTATACAATATAGATGACTATTATTATTATTTTAAATCAATTACAAGGAAAAGTAAAACCAGTTTACATACCATAGAAATACTTGATGACCATAAATATATTTTTGTTTTAACTTTTGACATAATAGAATGCTATACAGATAAGGATGTACTTATTTTTTTATAGTAATTTCACTAAGTTTTTTAGTTTATTTATTTTATGTGCATGAAAGAGTTCACAAGTATTTGGCAAATGTGGTGACTAAAATACAGTCAAAAATTGATCATCAAGGTCTAGGGTTATTGGCCAATCAGTTTTTGATAGACGAAGGTTGTATTTGGGAAAAATATTATTTTAGGGAATCATATGTGTCATCATATTCTTCTAGGTTATCAACTTTGGCGAAAGAAGTGTTGTGATTATTGAATATTGCAGAGTGTTGCAAATGTCATTTGCAGATCTGTGCAGAAGATTTATGTTTTTGATTTTGAAAGAGTACTTTACTAACTAGAAAATATGGGTGGTTCTTAAAATTTGATATTTTTATTTTTATTTTTCATCTATCAATTCTTTTGATTTTTGTAGAATTCAATGATTTGCCATCGATTAAAGGTTACATTTTTACCACTATATGTCGCTTCCTTAGCTTCATTTGCAATGACATTTTTCATGGGTATTTACTTTCTATTTACTGCATGCACATACTATTTCAGTAAGAATTTTGAGGAGTTGTAATAGACATGTTGAATTAGTTTTAAGTTAATAAAGATATTATTTTTGTTTGATTCTCAAAAGAAATTGGTTGTATTGTTGTTAGATTGTTATAATACAGATAAAATTGAGAAATAAATTAAATGATGCATTCCTTTTTTTTTGAGGAAAATGTTGATGCATTACTTTTATTAGCAATATTATAATAAATAAAGTTCATACAATAAAGAATGCAAAAGATATTATTTATCATCTACTATTTATAGTCATTTAGTAGTTTTATTTATTCATGTTAAAGCAAAAATTTAAATTTACGTGCGATGGTTCAAAAATGACTTATGATTTGGATTACCATTTAGTTTTATTTTTTAAATTTTTGTCAAAGGATCAAATAGACCCATCATTCGAAACAAATGTAGCAATAATTGTTTAACATTATTTATAAATTGTTTCATTGCTACATCATTTTATATTAGCATACATTCCCGTGCATTGCACGGGTTTCAAACTAGTATATATATATATATATATATATATATTTAAGAGCGAAAAACTTCCAATTAACTCGTTTGAAGCTAATTGACCCGCATTCTGACCCGTTTTCAACATAGATACCCGCAAATGAGCCCTTCTCTCCGTGCTTTTTCATCCACGATCTCCTTCCAGAGCTAACTTCGAACTCTTTTCCTTAAACCAAACAAAACTGTCAAGCGCAATCTTCCATTTATCTCAGGTTCTCACATTATCTATTCTTTCCCGGTGAAAAATGAAATAACCACCCCAAAATTTTCATTTTTTTCCTATTTAAGAAAACACATTTTCTTCAATTTCATCCGCTTACCAAGGTGTCTATCTGAGATATGAAATCCATTGAGTAATCAGACACATTCAAAGATCCCCAAGATATTGGTTCTATTAATACCCAAGATCTTGGTTTACATTAAGGAAACATTTGACAGGTGATGCAGGATATGAATCAATCCCTAAGATCTTGGTTTACATTAATGAAACATTTGACAGGTATGTTCACGGTGATACGAAGCAGGAAAACATTCAGTTGGGCGCACCTGTAACTTTGGTTGTGTGGAGCTTAGACTAGAAAGACTCTGTGTAGTATGTTATTCCTAGTATGTAGTGGATAGTTACACAGTGTAAACCCTTTGATCTGGTTCTTTGGTAATAAAATAGATAGCTTTTAAAAAAAAATGATAAGTTAATATACCATCACACACATGTAGATGTTTGATCAATGTATGGAACACGTCAATTAATGAATGATATAATGTTCAACGGTGTAGTAGTGACACAATATTGTGATATTATTAATGACAATTTGGATTGTGTAGATTATGGTAGATATTTGACAATTAAATGTGCAATTTAAAAGAGTTGATAATGTAATTGCATTGTGTTTACTATACGTGTATATTTGATCTTTGATAGTCCTACAATGATGAATGGTTTATTGAGTAGCAAAACAATATGGCGTCATTATCAATTACAGTTTAAGTTATTTGATTAAAATTAATCTAATTTTTTCACGGGCTTGTCTTCTTCAAAAGACAAACCATTGATTATGATTTCCTGGTTTTATCTTCTGCGAATCCCCAAGTTTCCATATCTTGGATCAAAAAATCTGCCAGGAACCTCATAATCATCAAGTATCTTATCCTCAGCCAACTTGACATAACTCTCCAAAGTTTTCTTAGCCCGCAGAAGGTAGCCTTAAGGGGGAAATTGGAAAATCAGGTCATTGTACATTCTGACATTTTTTTTAGGTCAAACAGTTTCTGACATTTTTTTTCAGGTTCCACGTCCAAATTTGGAGGAAATCGTCCGAATACAGTCAAAACCGTCCATATTTTGATACATTTCGTCAAAATCGATTTACTGGGCAAAATGGACGGAATCCGTCCAAAACATGGACGCACCGTCCGAATTGGGAAGAATTCCGTCCATTTTTGGACGGTGCGTCCAAATTTTGGACGGTTTTCGTCCATTTTTTCCAAAACACTCAAAACCGTCCCAATTTGGACGGTATCATTTTGTCTCTCCGTCCAAACAGAGGACACACCATCCAAATTTGGACGGAAACATCCATTTTTAAACCCTTATCAGGTCTTCTTTCTCATTTCACAGCCGTTTCAACTACACCTCTGAAAAAACGCAGTAAAACAACCGAATTTGGACGGTTTACAGAGCATTTCAATCCTTCTTTCACCATGGCTAATCCTTCTTCTTATCAGAGCTTAGAAGCACCTAATGTGAGTGTTTACGGTTATTTGATTTTGACAGCAATATACATTATCGTTTTTCGATTATGTTATTTGTTTTTTATATTTGATTTTGTTGGTAATCCTATTTGATTTTGTTATTTGATTCGAATTCATGGGGTTAATCCTATTAAATTTTGTTATTTGATTGTGACAGGCTTTTTACGGTTTATTTCACAATAAAAATTGATGCAAAATTATGTGAATATCGTGTTATTTGTTCGATTGGGATTCAACGGTGTTATAGGGTTTAGGGTTTAGGGTTTAGATTTGAATTTATGTATTGTATGATTATATATATATATATATATATGTAGTGCCTTTAGAAATCGAAAAGATATGTATGATGTTTAGAATTGGAATGGATATGTATGAACATCAATAATATGTAATTAATAGCCTAGGGTTTATGGTTTTTTGATGTTTAGGGTTTATTGATGTTCATGTAAAATTTTAAAATTCATGTATAATTTAGAGAATTTCATGTTTAATGTTCAATAGTGTGTTACTTTATTGTTGGATTTGAATTCAATTCATGTATGGTATAATTAAATATATGATGAGGTTTTTAGAAGTAAATTTATTTCTTTATTGGTGTTCATGTAAAATTCATTATGTGTGAGAATATGTATGATAGTGTTATAATTTATGATGTGATAATGTAGTGTAATTTATGATAGTGTAATCTATGATAGTACGATAGTAGTATTGCTAATTACCTAATTTTGACAATGAGTAGGACTGGTCATGGGGAGTAAAAATGCCTTTGAAATTATCGGCAACAAGTATGTGATTTAAAAAATTGAAACAAACGACAAATTAATGTTGTTTGAAAATACAAGAACGAATATCTCGAACTGAATTCCATGGTATGCCTCGGCCTGATGAGGTTCTTAGAATTGCATTCTTTCCCTAGGGTGTTTTCGATTCCTTCCGATCCGCTGTGTCATGCCTAATCTCCAAGCTTTGTATTGGGGCTCCTGGTAGGTAGCTCGTAGAAAATTTCATTAGGTCTGCTCAACAGAGCATCTTTTCCTGTCTCTAGCAGCCTGGTAAATCCTCAGCCGGATGTGAGGCACCCGTTAGATTGAAAATATATGTTCTGTTCTGCTGGCTCCGTCCCGCATCCGTTCTCCCTCGTCATCCTCAAGTATTCTATGACGTTGGTAAAAACAACATTATCTTCTTCTCTTACCCCCTAACGTTACAACACAAGACAACACAAAACAACGATGTTCAAAAACAAAAGCAGATGATAAGACATTTCAGATATATATATATATATATATATATATATATATATATATATATATATATATATATATATATATATATATATATATATATATATATACTAGTCAATAACCCGTGCATTGCAAGTAGCACGTATGAGGTAGGATAAAAGTGAAGGGGTAGGGTAGCCCTACGCCATACCCCATTGCATCCTACCTCTCTTCCCGCAGTACCAACCGCTACTATACACTACCCATCACCCTATCCTACCCTACCCCACATCACCATATCTTACACTCGACATCCTACCTTCCTAACCTATTACCTACTCTACTCCACTATCACCCACCCCTTCCCTACCCTACCTTACCCATCATACCACCCTACCTTACCCACCACTCTACATTTATCTACCCGACCATACCCACAACCCTATCGTACCTTACCCACCACCCAACCCTACCCTACCCTATCCACCATTCCAATCTAACATATCTTACCCACAACACCACCCTACCTTACCTTACCCACTACCCCAACCAATCATACCCCACTCTACCCTACCTTACCTTACCAAACCCTTCCCACCCCTACCCTACCCTACCCGACCCTACCCTCCATTCCACTCTATCATATCTTACCCACCACACCAACCTACCTTAACTTACCCACTACCCCAACCTACCTTACCCTACTCTTTCCTACCTTACCCTACCAACGCTACCTTACAAACCACTTCACCCTACCTACCCTACCATACCTTACCCACCACCACCCATTACCTTTACCTACCCTACCCTACCCACCACCATCCCACCCTACCCTACCATCACCCTACCCTACCATACCCACCATAATGGCATAATTTTGAAATAATTTACTCATTTCACATTTGAATTCATGGAGTATTAAAGGAAAATGCGACTGATTTGAATGGGCATTATTTTTGTTACCGTGGTTTATTTAGCATTTAAAGTTTTAGAAGATTTTGAAGCGATGTTAATTTTATTTTATTTTTTTGGCATTAAATAGTGACTTATTTTTATGGAAATTTTTCACATTAAGTAGTGACTAATTTTTAGCTTTAATTTAATGCCCCTAATTAACGTGGGAAAAATGATCTTATATATACACGGTAAATACAATCTTTTAGATGAGATTTAAAATTTAAAATTCAAAAAGATTCGCTGAGATTTCAAATTGACGATCCTTTAAAAATTTAATGATACTCACCTCACTCTTGTAATTAAGTAAGAAATGATTCTAAATTTGAAATTCAAAGGAGCCTTAAAGGAAATGCGACTGATTTGAATGGGGTGCTTGTAAATAAAATTAAAACGCAGTTTATTTAGCTTTTAAATTATTTGAATATTTTGAAGGGCTCTTATTTCTTAATTTTTTTGCATTAAATAGTAACTAATTTTTAGGGAATGTTTTTGCATTAAATAGTGACTAACGTTTAGCTTTTATTTTTCATTACGATTACAACCATCCTTAAACCAAATAGCCATGAACATAAAAGAATGTTTTTCTATTATCGTAAAACCTTAGGCCATTGATTAAATGTCGTAGGACAACGAACTTGTATCAATTATGATGAGAAGTCTCCTGAATGAATCACAGTGACAATATTAGACAATCACTGTAACAGAATGAATCAATTCAAATGGATGGAATATTGGGAATAAAAACACTTCATAATCAAATCCCGATTTCAAAACATTACAGTGTAGAACAATTAAAGGTTGATGCAGAACCAAACCTGCATTATTTCGGAGTAGACATTTTTGTCGGCCGTTTGTGATTTGATGCGTTTCTCACTCCACACAATGCCACACTTTTCCTTTTTGCCATTTTTTCCTCTGAATTGTTAATCAACCAACCCGGAGCTCAATTGATGTAATACAAAATCCCTTCAATAAAGAATGAAATGAAAGATTAATCCAAACTAAAGGTGAAAATAAGATCACATAAAAGGAATGCTCAGAAATACTTTACCTAGTTGTTAACTTTCGAGGCCGACGGATGCAGTTTTTACACCTTTTCAATACTCTTATGCCCAAAACCATTCCGTGTTTATCACAGATGAAGATTAATCCAAACTAAAGGTGAAAATAAGCTCCATGAAAAAAAATTCATTTTGATACGGACTCCGCACACCCTGCATTTTAGTGTCATTGATCTTCAACCATAAATCAAAACATATCCGGATAAAATAAAAATAAAAAAACTAAATAAGGCAATAAAAAAATTAGTTGTACTATTGTAAATAAAAAAAAAAAGTTTCTTTTAGGAAGCAACAACCAAAGTATTAAGAGAGTTAGAGGCGGAATTAGCTCTGTTTTCTCCAGCAAATCTAGACAATGAAGAAAAACAAAAATATTATAACCAATGATCTTGAAGTAGGAGGAATATTCAACCAATGTCCTCGGTGAACAAACTTGAGGACCACCTTTTTGATCTTGTACATTGCTGACATTAGCAATAGGAATCTTTGAAAATGAATGATTAATCAAAAGCACCTACATTCACATAACTTTTCCAACACCACACAAAATGTCGTATATCATACACGTTTAGCTTGTTGCACACTGAGGAACCACTGCAGGCTTTCATCCAAGAAAAATAATAATTAAAAAAAAATAGATCGACAACAACTAACCTAAATTTTTTTTTTATCCAAGGTCATGTTTTCACTTCTTTTTCCCTTCTTTTTCCATATTGCATTGCCTGACTAAAATCATACATTACGGATAACTTCAAAATAACTAACAAACTTATCATCTCACCGCAAAAATTAAAGTAGCGAAATATCAGAGCATATGTGGCGTTTCCCATAAAAAAAAATATCAAATTTCAACCCAAAAAAATTTAAAGGAAGAATGGGATGCGAAAGAGAATTGGAAGAACACCTTCCTTAAAAAAGATACACCAACAATGAATAAATTAGGAAGCCCACTTCACATCACAGTTTTCTTCGACGCGGCATTAGCAGATGATTGATGATTGTGTTGTTCCAAAACCAAATGTAGTTGTAATAGAATAGAGGTTGTGTCTCCCTCGATGCCGCCGCCTGTGGGGAGCCCTAAATTTCAACTTGATTCCAGCGATGAAAAGTATTTGAAAGTTGATTGATGATCGTGGTTTAAAAAATTCAAAAGGAGTGAGAGATATGTGGGAGCGGTTACAAAGGAATATGATGAACAATAAAATACGTTTACCATGAAGGGATTTGTTGTGATGTAATATACTGAATGGCGTGATTTTAGGAACCGGTTGTGGAGTAATATTAGGGAACTGGTATTAAAATAGAGTTAATGCTGGATTTTAAAAATATATTTGTTTTTTTCTTCCAGATCTTTTGCAGGTTTGAAGCGGGTCAATTAGGTAATTGGGTTAAATCCCTTCCCTTATATATTATATAGTCTATAACCCGTGCGATGCACGGACAGATAAAAAAAGCATATTGGTAAACATGAGAATACAACAATTTCAATTCATAAGAAGTTGGTGAAAAAACGACACCTAATATTTCCATTAAAAATCTTCAAAACTATCCTAAATTACAAATAAGCACTTGGAACGACAATTTGCATATTTTTTAATGTTTTGGAAAATTATTGACATCGTAAAAAAGGATCAACTTACAGGAAACATTGGTTTTCATACCTTGAAGTATTCAATTTTGCATCTGCATGGACAATATACAATTAGAATCGTCTATCTAATGCTAATCTAAGAACGGCTCTCCTCTCCAAACCCTTTATTTGCACACAAAAACCAAAATCCCTAGGGAAAAACCCATATTATGTAGGGGATGGATGCAAATGATGCAATGATGCAATATAAAAGACCATTTATCTAGCATAAAAACTTTATTTCGATGGTGTGTCCTACCTAACGAAGTTTAAATGATAAACTAATAGATAAAATTTAATTGTGAACCAAAATAATAGTCATATGTAGGGATGCGGCCGTCACCTTAACTCTCACACCCATCACCAATCCACCACCACCCAATTTACACTACAAAAAACAGACCTTTTCGTGACAAAAAAAAATCGTCGCTAAAAGGGCTGATTTTCGTCAGTAAAAGTTTTCGTGACAAATTTTTTTTGTCGCGGCGTTTGTTGCGTAAGCAGCGACGCTAAAGGTGTCTCTTGTGACGATCGGTGAATTAGTCATTGAAAGAGTTCAATGGCGACAAATCTCATATTTTTGTCACCAAAGCTTTTCATGACAAACCTCCATCTTCTCACCAAAGGTTTTTCTTGCAACAAAACTTGTGTCACAAAATAATGAACATTTTATCACTAATTCAAGTGTTGTTGTCACCAAAAGGTATAAACACGTTTTACATTAATGGTTAATATTGACAAAGGCTTTGTCACTGAAGTCATATTTTAATAATAATAATAATAATAATAAATAAATATTCAAAAATAGAAAACTAATAATAATAATAATAATAATAATAATAATATTATTATTATTATTATTATTATTATTATTGAAAATTTTAATTAAATAATAATAATAATATTAACAATCTACAACCTATAAAAAATATACACATACCCTACAAAAGAATAAAAAAATAATACAACACACAATAAAATATTAAATAATTATTAAAAATCATTTTGCATTTACATATCACAAAAGCACAATAGCTCATTCGAAAATGAAGTGACTTACAATCCAACGATCGTCAACCCCATCAAGAATTGCAGCTGCTAGTTTCGAACGTAATGGATTCCAAACTCTTTATTCAATCTTCATCCATTAGAACCTTGAATGCTGAATCATCCAATTTGTCCTGGAACATTTGCAAAATCGAGGTACATGAATCTATAAAAACCAGGCTATGTAAAACATATTACGTAATATCAAACCAATCAAATCCATGGATCCTGGAGGCCCTTTTCCATTTATCGGCAAGAGGATATTTTTTTCTTTTTTTACTTCACATTGTTATCATCCAGAATGGGATTGCAATAAACAGTAATGTAGCCATCTGAATGTTCTAACATTATTCTAGAGTATCAGTATTTTAGTGTGCAAGAAAAAGAGGATGAGGTAATACCTTTAATCTAGACACAGCAACATAAATGGATCTTCCTGGAGCTTGGAGAGCTTTACCATGAAATTGGAATTCATAATGTTTAACATGACTGCACTAATGCAAGCTAAACAAATCGTAGAAAATGGATAAAACAAAACGTCTAACCTTTCCTCTGCTACTGCTCGTAAGGCTGTCATGAAAGTATCAACCCGCTGCAAGACAGGAAACCCAATCACATGTCACAATGTAACTATCAGTATCAACGGCATGGAACAACACCAAGATTCTTGGGTTAAAGAGTGAGCCAGTATTACACGGCGATCTTTCATTTGCAAATAAGTGGTTTTCAACATTAAAGTGTAAGTTGTGAACACATTATGTTTTCAAAGGGATGGACAACCAAAGATCATTTCTGTCATCCAGACATTTGCTTCTAAAGCTTCAAGTAATGCCATAGCCTTCACCTACAAAAACAGAGAGTTTTCTTATTCATCATTCTACCAGTGTAAAAAGTTCTCCAGAAAAAGAAATGAGCTACAGTTAGACAAAGGCCAATACAAGAGCAAGTCTCTCTCCAGGGCTCACGATAACAGAATCTACCTTTTCAGAATCGTTAACTTCAATGCCGTTTTTCAATTTGAATTGCATATCCTGCACAAGAAATTTACAGAATCAGCTCAAAAATCAAGTTGGTTAAGAACTTTGGATGCTGAAATGCAAATGCAAGGATAACTTATAAACAACCAATAGGACAAGGATTAAGATACTAACCTTAGTCCCGTAAATGATATCTTTAGGATCCACATTCTACAATGTTCCTTTCATTGTTTCATCAGTGAAAGAAAGAGCCCAATGTCTACTCTATTTATAAATATACATAAATGAGTCCACTGGAAAAAGAAACAAGCCTTATTATTGTAGTGACCATAGCAGCCATGAATGTGATATTGCTAAATAATGACATAAAAGTAGTATGCCATGCCAGCTAAGAATATGGTATGCATGTCTTCTAGTGAACTAGTTAAAATATCTACACGTACATACTTACAATATGTTCTCTGTCATATCATTTCCTATAAAGCATACAATCATTAGAATTCCGTAATCAAAACAGATTGCATACACTTCTAAAAAGAACAGATGGCAAGCCAAACCGATGAGACCACTTATGAGCAAGATGCTAAGAACAAGAAAATGCGAACTTAGCACATTCAAGCAATTGAAACAAGAACACATATTACATAGAGCAGGTAGACCTGGACTAATAAAGCATATTGTAAGACTCTGGACTGAATATAAGCAAAAAAATGATGTTAAAATAGAGAATATGTTCAAACAAATGATGAATAACAAGATCATAGCATCAAAATAGAAAAATATATGTACACAGTATATCTTTCTAGGTGTGATGTTATTATCTTTAGTGAGTGTTACGTCCAAAGAATGTTCATAATTGCCTGTGTCTAGATCAACCTATATGAAGATTCTAATGTTCTAAACGTTATCATTAATTGAAATGTTCTACTCAAAAACAAAGAAACACTTATTTAGGGATGAAAAAAAGAAGTGTAAGAGTACCTCTCCCCATCATCTAGGGCGAAAAATTCACCATGTTGGAATGGGGACATAGTGCCAACATTAGAGTATTCAAATATGGATCTAAAATCGTAGGATTCAACCAAGCAAAATCGAGATAGAAATTAATGAAATATTAAAACCACATAAAACCAAGTGATCATGCTAACAGATGAGCAATTAGAGAGGAAGTCATACAAAAGACTGAAAGAGGAAAAAACGAAGCAACAAGAACAGTTGAACATGATAACAACTAAAAGCAAACCAAAGACAAAGACTTGGAACAAAAAAATCAAATAAACTTGAAAACATAAATAAAAGATGAGCACTTAAATCAATCAAATAATCGGAAAACAAACCAATTTTGATTAAGGTGACCCGAAGGCCACAAGCTTTCGTGAGCGACATAATCGATTCCATAAACGAGATGTTTCTTCATCTCATAGATCACTTTCTAATATAAACTTCTCAAAATCATACAGTTGAACCATCTCCTAATTCACGTTCTAGAAAAATTTAAAAATTGGAAAGCGATACCTCAAGAGGAAGGAGATAATTTGAGACTCTAATACAAGGAATCGAGAATGTGAGACTCGATCAACGGCGATCACTTTGACACAATAATGAATCGATTCGCGACTAGTGGGAGAAAGGAAATAATTGTAGGGTTTTGGCGAGTGAAAGGGAGGGGTTTGCTCGGATCAACCGCCGAGATCCACCAACGATCGCAAATCAACCGACGAATTGGACACAATTCTTCCTTGATCACCATAAACACGATGCTTTTAATCAACGTTTCCAATTTGGAACACCGCAACCACCACCGGAGGTTTTGTGGTGAAAGAAACGAGGAACGAGGAGACGGGGCAACGAAGGTGTGAGACCAAAGCGAAGTTTAGAATGATTTTTATTTTATTTTAGAACAAATAAGTACACTGACTTTAGAAGGTTATTTTTGAAATGTATACAGTGTATCGAGCCGAGTTGAGTCTTTCTATGGCTCCACTTGCCCCGATCGCACTATAAAACTCATGCTCGACCTTGATTGAGCCATAAAAAATCAAATTTTCAAACTTGTCTTGTTAAGTATTCGATTCGACTTATAAGATCGATAATATTGTTTTTGTTTAAAGCTCCGGTATCCGGAACCCACCGATCCGATCGATCCGGAGTTCGACACGGTCGTCGTGCTCGCATATCGATAATATTTTTAGATTTCAAACGAATTTTATAAAACATGACAAGATTATTTATTCACAAATACTGATTCATTAAATAATTCATCTTTGTCAAAATAAATTCATGACTTAGATGAATATTATGTAATAATTTATAGTTATTTTAATTCTTTTGTCACCAAAGCATCATTCCAATAATTATTGCATGATACGCAAAGTCAGACCACATATACTATGAAATTCACTTAACCTCCTGTGACAACATAACCTTTTGTCACTATAAACACATTTTTTAGAGAGAAACAAAGCTTTTGTCACTAGAAGCAACCCTTTTGTGAGAAATCTCCTTTTTGTCACCAAAGATTTGTCACAAAAGAATCTTTTTTTTGTAGTGTTATAACTTAAATCTAACCCCACACTTCATTCGCCCCAGCTTATCCCAATCTCACGCCCCTAACTTATCAGCACCTCAAAACTACATACGAAAAGAGTAGAAAAACTATCTCGAACTGAGGTAAACATTTTTCTTATCAAGTGTAGGTTTGCTCATACATTCCATCCTCGGAGCCTCCATATGTTTCCAATGGTTATGAATATCAATTGTTCACGGATTTATCTAATGCAAATAACAAGTAATAAATTTATAAATCCGGTATTCCCCAAGTGCAGGGATCGTAGTACAGTGACTAATACCGGGTCGATCTTACGGGGAATCGGAGGTTGTTAACTCTAGTTTTTATTCTAATTAATCTAAGGATGTCACGATTACTAACCTAAACAGCAAATAGAACTAAACGAGACCGAAAGTAAAAATAACACTTAATGTAAAAGCTGACGAAGAGTGAATCTAAAGCCAGGGAAAATATCAAGTTTGCAAACAATTTAAACTACAACTAAACCTAATATGCAATAAGAAGATTTGATTAAACTAAACAATTCAAGTTTTAAGGATTATTCAAATTATAACTAACAAACGAAATGATTGATCCACCTATCCTATCAACATTCAATTCCTAATCAGATTAATTCGTGACTTCTAACCAAGTTGTGATTCACCTCATCTAAAGTATGAACCCTAATTTCTTAGATAGTCCATCTATTAATCTCTATCTTTCGATCTAAGATTAACGCTTTTTCTAACCAAATATGTGAATTTTAACGTTTCTAATCTAGAAATCTAACCTATTAACTCTCGTTATATAGATCAAATAACTATTCTTTTATCATGGGGATCTAGGGTTTACATGACTTTCATCAAAGTAAAACAATCAAGCATGCACATCTTTCGATACATTTGAAATAAACATTCAAACATGATAAAGAAACAACTTGTATTAAAAACTCACAAATTAATCAAGATTCGAATCTGAATAGTTGACGGATAGGATTCACAATGCTCGTTCAAGGGCTTTTAGCCTCTAAGCATCCTCTTGAAAGCTTGGAATTGTTGAAGAAAAGAACATAAAACTAACTAATTTAATCTAGGATTTAAGTGCAAAAAACTGAAGGAAAAGTATGTGAGAACGCAGCCTGAGCCGCCCCTAGGATTAGGGTTTTGAGTAATGTGTAACTGGTATCCTAAATGTGGAAAAACACAGTTGTATTTATAGATGTCAAAGTCGGCTATGCTGAGGCGGTGGACGGACGCCCGTCCACTCCTTCTGGACGCTCGTCCGGTCTTCAATATCAACTTGAATCGGGCCGAGTCTTCATCGACGCCCGTCCTTCACAAAATTGGGCCGCTCGTCACTCAAAAATCTGAACATCTCAACCAAATTTCTCCTCCTGGATGCTCGTTCAATTGACCAAACGCCCGTCCAACTGGACGCCAGTTCAAGCTTCTGGACGCCAGTCCAGGATCGACTTAATCTTGATTTTTCCATACTTATCTATTTTTCTCCAATTCAAATCATCATTATCTCTTCTATCATCAATGTAATTCGACTCTTATCTCTTTTTGATCATCATTTGAGCATCAAACATGTACATATAACACATTAAAACATCGCAAAACGTAATATCATCCAAATAATCATAAAATCAAAATTAAAACACCAAAATTAACCTATTTTGCGAATAACTCATTAAAAACCTCATTTACTCAATAATTCCACTAAACACTCATTTCTTATACAAATTATACCAATATGAGGGAAATTATCATAAAATATATCAATATAAATCGTATAAATTCACCCTTAACAACTCCCCCACACTTAGCTTTTGCTCGTCCCGAGCAAAACAAAACGAAAACCAAGGCTCGGAAAAAGATAGACATCTCAGACAATATAGCATAGGTCCAATAAATCAGAAGTTCACCACTGTGTGTGTGCAAAGCCATAGAAAACTTCCACTAAATCCAAACTTGAGAAACTCAAATCAAAACTAGCTAATACCCCCTCGTAGACTAGCAATAAATGACACTCATAAGATGTACCCTACAAACGTAAAATATCCCGAAAAAGATGATAGAATATATCTAGGGCCTTTCTGAAATACTCAGAGGACAATCCCTACAGCATATCTATCAGTTTCTACTGGGGATAAGATAGACGATAACTTAGTCTTTCATTCATTTCGTAACAATTCACATTGCAAGTTGATTTGATTAGTTCACTTTTAAACGCACATCAGAATGAGCTCTTGCCCTGTCATAGCAAAATAGGATATTCGAGATATACCCTACCTTACTCCAATCATAAGGCAGCTTTTTCTGACTGTCGTGAGCTTTTAGTCATCATAGTGGTATAGGACATACGTGGTATACCCTATTGCACTCAAATCATCGACTAGCTTTCGACACACTCAATTACTTCATTATAAACTCAACTTTTTTCATTTGACAATAAGTTACGTGTTACTTATCACATTCAAACCGTAGATATTCACAGTATAACATACTTCAGATCTAAATACAAACTATCATAAATCTCAAGATATATACGTAGCACTAAGCACATGACTTATAAGAAAATCAGAAACCACTAATCAAAAGGGGTATAACTTTATAAATTAGCTCATCATTCACTATGGCTCGTGAAAAATAGATCTCAGGTGAAACAACTAACCTATCAAACATATGATATATAGCTTGGATGACTATAAAAGTAACGAACATTGAATTGAATTGCCTACTCGGGACAAAACAAAAACAAAAATGTCGGAAAATTTTGAAAATTCTAGCTCATTTTGCATAGACTCGTAACGAATTAAGCAAATGTATAGATACATATCAAATCATTCCCTCCCCCACACTTAAATATCAACATGTCCTCATGTTGTGCAGAATTAATGAAAAGATAAATAACTTAGCTGATTGTAATTCGAAAGTGGCAATTCTGGAAATGGTCGCGATCCAGATCCAAAAATGCTTGAAGAAGTCAGTAGACTGTGGACCATCCACCGGAAAACTGATATCGTCTAAAACGCACAATTGCTATCGCAGATATCCTGCACACTTGAAAAACCAAACAAGATCTCGGGGAACAAAGGGGAATATAACATAGAAAGCACAGGATATAATCGTTTCAGATGGAAAAATCACCGCACGGGGAAAGTACAGAACATCTAAGCTCCAAAAACACAGCTGAACGGAAGCGTATGCACACAATACCCTTAGTAGACTTAACTAAAACTAAGACACACAAAACAAAACAAAAATAACAATGAAAGTAACTAATATAAATACAGATATCTAGGATGCCCCCTAGTGGCGCTTTTGGTTATTGTCGTTAGCTCGACACTGTTTAAGCTCAGCCTGGATCAGGCCATTTAACTTTTCTGCCAGCCACTACCTCGTGTAATCTCTGATCAGTAGTGTGGCTGCAAAAACAACACTTAACACATGGGTTAAAATCTTTGATGGCTTTCCAAATACGTTTAACCTGCCCCATGGTCAACTTCTTCTTCTTCTGAGTATTCTGATGACGTTTCAGCTTGCGTTCCCTCTCAAACTCTTCCATATCCTAACTACCTGTTAGAACTTCTTCAGATCGACCACTACCGTCATCCTCTGAAAATAGGTCGGGTGAAAACTCGGCAAATTCTTCGACTTCTTTAGTACCACACCCGAGGATATCGAGGAAACGAACAATCAAAGGCTTTTCCTTAGGTTCACCAATGTTGTGCTTACACCTTTGACCATTTACTCGAAACGGTTGGTCACCATAACCGCGTAGTTCTAGAACGCCTCCAGGAATAATTTGGAGAATCTCAAAGGGACCGGACCATCGTGTCCTCAGCTTACCAGGGAACAGATGTAACCTGGAATTATACAAAAGAACTTGTTCCCCGACTTGAAATTCTCTCTTCTTAATCTTGGCTTCATGGAGGAGTTTCTTCTTTTCCTTACTGATCCTGGCACTTTCGTAAGCCTGGAGTCTGAATTCGTATAACTCATGCAACTGTTGCAGTCGACGCTTACCATAAGATTGGGAATCAAAGTTTAGAAACTTTGTAGCCCAATAAGCTCTATGCTCTAACTCGACTGGCAGATGACATGGCTTACCATAAACCATTTGATATGGAGATGTACCCATAGGAGTCTTATAGGTGGTTCTGTATGCCCATAGTACATCATCCAATTTCAAACTCCCGTCTTTTCTATGACTGTTGACCGTTTTTTCCAGGATTCTCTTAATACTTTGGTTGCTCCTTTCAACCTGACCACTAGTCATCGGGTGATATGGTGTGCCTATCTTATGGCGAACACCATACTTTTCAAGCACTTTTTTCTAGGGGTCGGTTGCAGAAATGCGTTCCTTCATCACTGATCAAGGCACGTGGACATCCAAATCTCACGAAGATGTTCTTCTTTAAGAACTTCATGACCGTCTTATGATCATTGTGAGAAGTGGTTTGAGCCTCCACCCATTTCGACACGTAATCCACGCAGACTAAGATGTATTTATTACCACAAGATGATGGGAATGGCCCCATAAAATCGATGCCCCATACATCAAAGACTTCGCATTCTAAGATGGGTGTCAAAGGCATGTCAAAACGCCTTGTCAGAGTACCGGTTCTTTGGCATCTATCACACGCTTTACAGAAGGCTTCTGTGTCCTTAAAGATCGTAGGCCAATAGAAACCGGATTGGAAGATCTTAGCAACGGTTTTCCAAGGACCAAAGTGACCTCCAGTGGGTCCACTGTGGCACTGCTCAATAATATCGCGCTGCTCGGATTCTGGAACACATCTTCTAAGAAGACCATCTTTACACATCTTAAACAGATAAGGTTCATCCCAAACGAAAGATTTCAAATCAGAGAAGAACTTTTTCTTCTCCTGATAGGACAATTCTGGATCAAGATATCGGGAATGAAGGTATTAACAATGAAAGAATACCATGGAACATTTGGAGCGCAGCCATCGATAAGCATAATGTTTTCTAGATGAAAGTAAATATCTATATCATCTGGATCATCCTTTTCCTCACTTAACATTCTCGAAACATGATCCGCCACGATGTTTTCACTGCCCTTTTTGTCTTTAATTTGAACGTCAAACTCTTGTAGGGTCAGTATCCAACGCAGTAGGCACGGTTTGGCCACTTTCTTCGTCATCAGATATCACAAAGCAGCGTGATCAGTCCACACAATCACTTGAGCTCCTAACAAGTAACTACGAAACTTGTCCATAGCAAAACTACGGCCAATAATTCCTTTTCAGTAGTAGTATAGTTAACTTGAGAAGGATTCAATATGTGACTGGCGTCATAGATTGGCTGGAATTTCCCTTTGATTCTTTGTCCTAAAACAGCACCAACTGCATATTTTGATGCGTCGCACATAAGCTCGAAAGGTAGATTCTAGTCAGGCGATATAAGAATTGGAGCAGAGATTAAACGGTTCTTAAGCTCCTCAAACGCTTGCTTGCAGTTTTCATCGAAATCGAACTCAACGTCTTCCTTAAGTAAAGTAGACAGGGGCTTGGCTATCTTGGAAAAGTCTTGAATGAATCTCCTATAGAAACCGACATGTCCAAGAAAACCTCTGATTTCATGCACATTCATGGGATAACTCATCTTCTCGATAGCTTCTACTTTGGCCCTGTCTACCTCAATACCTTTGGTGGAGATCTTGTGGCCAAGAACTATTCCCTCATCAACCATGAAATGGCATTTTTCCCAATTGAGTACTAAGTTCTTTTCCACACATCTGGATAACACTTGATCTAGATTGTCAAGACAGTCGTCAAAGGACTGACCAAAGACCGAAAAATCGTTCATAAAGATTTCCATACACTTTTCTACTAGCCCGTCAAAGATATCCAGCATACATCTTTGAAATATTGCAGAGACCAAATGGCATTCGCCTGTAAGCGAATGTACCATAAAGGCAGGTGAAAGTTGTCTTTTCTTGGTCAGCTGGATCAATGGGTATTTGAAAATTTCCTGAATATCCATCCAGGAAGCAGTAGAATACGTGCCCTGCCAGACGCTCAAGCATCTGGTCAATGAACGGAAGGGGAAAATGATCTTTCATGGTTACTTCATTGAGCTTTCTATAATCAATGCAGACTCTGTAACCAGTGACAAGTCTTAATGCTATTTCCTCTCCCTTCTCGTTCTTCTCAATGGTAATCCCACCTTTCTTGGGAACTACCTGAGTCGGGGAAACCCATTCACTATCAGCGATGGCATAAATGATTCCCATGTCCAGAAGTTTGATGATTTCTTTCTTAACCACCTCTTGCATATGAGGGTTGAGCCTCCTCTGGGGCTGTCTAACACATTTCGCACCCTCATTTGTCTTGATCTTATGCATACAGATGTCGGGAGATATACCTCTGATATCTCCTACTTGCCACCCAAAGGCTTTTTCATTTTTCTTCAAGACGTTGATTAATTTGATTTCCTCTAAACGAGACAACTTGGCAGATATAATCAAAGGAAGCTTGTCACCTTCTCTTAGAAACACATACTTCAGATGTTTAGGCAACGGCTTCAACACCAAATCTGCAGGGGGGTCCTCTAAACTTGACTTAAGATCTCCACTTTTCAACTCAACATCAATGAGCTTACTTAGTGGTCCCACTGCCAAAGCTTCTCCTTTCAACAACTTTTCCTCAAAATCAGCTTCTAACTGATCTAGATTGACCACACCATGATTATTCAAATTATCAACCAATCGCTCATATTCAGTTGCAACAGCCATGACTTGCTTTTCCATGAAATCATTGAAGTCATCAGACATATCCTCAATGGAAAAGCTGGTTGGAGGAACAGAGGGTACTTGAATGGATTTGGAGACATTATAGCTTACCTCTTGATCACCAACCCGTATCGTCACTCGCCCACTATCGCAGTCAATGAGGGCTCTAGCCGTAGACAAAAAAGGTCTTCCAAGTATCAGGGGGACATTTTCATCCTTTTCAATGTCTAGGACGTACCAGTCAACGGGAAAGGTAGATCTATCAATTTGAACTAGTACGTCTTTTAAGATTCCCGCTGTTTTCTTAGAAGATCTATCAGTGAATTGCAGATTCATGGTAGTGGGTTCTAGAAGATCAATTAAACCCAGCTGTTTGCACACAGACAATGGCATGAGGCTTATAGATGCACCCAGGTCACACAAAGAGTTAGGGAAGACCAGGCCTCCCATCAACACTGTAAGCACGAACTTTCCAGGGTCACCTCTCTTGGTTGGCAAGTCTCCATAATTGATCATTGAACAATCCTCACCAATCAGCCTCTCCATGTCTGACAACTTCCTTTTTGAAGAAACAACATCCTTGATGAATTTTGTATACTTAGGCATTTCAACCAAGACCTCTGATAATAGAAGATTTACCTGAGTATTTTTCAAGAGATTCAGCACCTTTTCATACTTCTTATCTTCACTCAAAGGGATGTTGCTCTTCCTTGGTGGAAATGGAAGCTTTTTCAGATCGCTCTCAGAAAAGACTTTCTTCGAAGATGCACTGACATCTTTGTCTTCCAGATCCTTCCACCAAACAGCTTTTTCAATCTTTTTATTAGTCAGGGGATCAGCCTCCTGACTTCCACTTGATTCTTCATTCCTCAGGGGATCACCCACCGAGGACTTTCGAGTTTTTCACCTCTCAGGATCACCCACCTGAGTATTCTTTTTTTCGCCAAGGGAGTGTAGGTGCTCGGCTTCCCTCCTACCTTATCACCGGGCAGAGGGGCTAGTGGTTTCCTGGTGGGAAGGACCACTAACTTGAGTACCGCTTAAATTCATTGCACCGCCTCCTCTACCATATATGGAATTGATGGTATGAGGTCAATTACATTGGCCATTGTTCAAATCGGTTTGAGCAACTTGACCGCCCTTTGGATTTTTCTGTGAAACTAGGCGGCTTGCCCTGTGGGTCTTGAAGCTAATCGCCACTCGGCCAGGTTGCCCAATTTGTCTCTCAAGGTTCATATTTGTACTCATCGGAGAGTTGGATACTTTTATTTTGCTCCTTCAATTTAGCTTCAAGATTGTTAGGTTGGGAGGGGCCTTGAGAGTTTTGGAAATTTTGAGAATAGGGCTGGCTGGGCCGACTTTGGACAGCAGGATTAGAATTGGCGGGCCAATTCTGATTGAACCTTTGATTGGAATTGGAAAAATTGGAATTCTGGTTCTGAGGAAAACCAGGGTTTCTATTGAAGTTTTGATTCTGATTGAAATTAGAATTTGGATTGAAACTTGAAGATTGATTGAACCCTTGGTTTTGGAGATTATTCTGCCAGAAAATTGATTAAACCTTTGATTGTTCTGGCCATAGAATGCATTTACTTCAGCATTTTGTCCATTCATAGGACAGAATCTAGATGTGTGCCCCACCTCGTCACAATTCTGATATGTGACTTGATTATACTGTCCATAATCATGAACATCATTCACTTGATAAGGTGCAGGGGGATTGAATTGACACCGGCGGTCGACAACAACTCTCAATACGAACACCGGGAGTTCTGTGGAAATGAGAAGTTTGATTCATTTGATTCAAACTTGAGAAGTTGCCATCTGCTTCTGCAGCATGGCGATCAAACTTTGCATGTTTACTCCCTCCACCTTAGGAGGAGGAGGTGCTTGAATGGCTTGATAAGAGGGGGCGTAGTTATATTTGGCAATGTCCTGAAACAGTGCCCACCCCTCATCAGGCGTTTTCTTCAAAAACGCCCCACCAGATGAACTATTGACCATGTCTTTTGTAAGCTCGGTCAATCCATTAAAGAAAGTGTTGACTTGCCTTTCCAGTGGCAAGCCATGGTGGGGACACTTTCTAAGCAGAGACTTGAATCTTTTCCAACACTCGAAAAAGGATTCATTCTCTTTCTGGTAGAAAGTGAATATCTCATTTAAACATTGGGCCGTTTTTTAAGGTGGGAAGTATTGACTCAAGAACTCTTTTTTGAGTTCGGCCCAGGTGGTAATAGATTCAGCGGGGAGAGAGGTATACCACTCTTTAGCTTCTCCCTTTAGAGAAAATGGGAACAGTTTCAGTTTTATAGCGTCCTCACTTACTCTTTGGATGCGTGTAGTACCGCATATCTTTAAGAATGTATGTAAGTGAGTATGGGGATTCTCTGACTGATAACCGTGGAAAATAGATGCATGCTGCATCATCTGAATAAGTCCCGGCTTTAGCTCGAAGGTCTGTGCAGTTATGGCTGGGATAACAATAGCCGGGTTGACTTTGACTTCGCCTGGCATGGCGTAGTCTGCCAACGTACGTCTATCCTCAGCAGCCATAATTATGAAGTTTTCGAATTCTTCGGCTAAACGATCCTCTAAATCTTGATCGGCCTCTTCAGAAGGAGCCGCAGAACGGATTTTCCACCTGTTTGGCCGGACTATGGTCCGCTCTAAGTCAGGGGTATACAGTAATGGTCCCTTTTGACTTCGAGTTTGCATAAACCGAACCAAAATCAGGTGGTTGAAACCTAAAAACTAAGAATTAAAGCCTAAGAAAAGAAAAAGAAATAAAATTAGTTAAGACAGGGGAACAGACGGACGTCCAGAAAACTGGACGGGCGTCTGCCTAGAAATTGAGCTAGACGGGCGTCTGGAAGTCCAAACGCTCGTCTGATCAGCTGAAGAACTGGACGGACGTCCAAATTGGATGGACGCTCGTCCGACAAGTTAAAAACGATTCAGAGTCGAGAAATTTAGAACAGACGGGCGTCCACTGGTCTAGACGCCCGTTTGGAAGCAGAAAAACGAAGCAGGAACAGAGAAAAACAGCAGGAAAAAGATGGGGAGAAAAACAGAAAGACAGAAAACAGATAGAAAGAAAGTCTAATCCTAAGGGGATTGGAGAACTATAAAAGAAAAACTACGAAAACCCTAATAACCTAGACTATAACTAACTAAAAAAAAGATTAAAAACAAGGAAAAATAAAAACTAAAGCAACCGTCCGGTTCCCCGGCAACGGCGCCAAAAACTTGTTTACGGATTTATCTAATGCAAATAACAAGTAATAAATTTATAAATCCGGTATTCCCCAAGTGCAGGGATCGTAGTACAATGACTAATACCGGGTCGATCTTACGGGGAATCGGAGGATGTTAACTCTAGTTTTTATTCTAATTAATCTAAGGATGTCACGATTACTAACCTAAACAGCAAATAGAACTAAACGAGACTGAAAGTAAAAATAACACGAATGTAAAACTGGACAGAAGAGTGAATCTAAAGCCAGGGAAAATACGGGTTGCGAACAATTTAAACTACAACTAAACCTAATATGCAATAAGAAGATTTGATTAAACTAAACAATTCAAGTTTTAAGGGATTATTCAAATTATAACGAACAAACGAGCGATTGATCCACATATCCTATCAACATTCAATTCCTAATCAGATTAATTCGTGACTTCTAACCAAGTTGTGATTCACCTCATCTAAAGTATGAACCCTAATTTCTTAGATAGTCCATCTATTAATCTCTATCTTTCGATCTAAGATTAACGCTTTTTCTAACCAAAGATGTGAACTTTAACGTTTCTAATCTAGAAATCTAACCTATTAACTCTCGTTATATAGATCAAATAACTATTCTTTTATCATGGGGATCTAGGGTTTACATGACTTTCATCAAAGTAAAACAATCAAGCATGCACATCTTTCGATACAATTGCAATAAACATTCAAACATGATAAAGAAACAACTTGTATTAAAAACTCACAAATTAATCAAGATTCGAATCTGAATAGTTGACGGATAGGCTTCACAATGCTCGTTCAAGGCCTTTTAGCCTCTAAGCATCCTCTTGAAAGCTTGGAATTGTTGAAGAAAAGAACATAAAACTAACTAATTTAATCTAGGATTTAAGTGCATAAAACTGAAGGAAAAGTATGTGAAAACGCAGCCTGAGCCGCCCCTAGGATTAGGGTTTTGAGTAATGTGTAATTGGTATCCTTAATGTGGAAAAACGTAGCTATATTTATAGATGTCAAAGTCGGCTGTGCTGAGGCGGTGGACGGACGCCCGTCCACTCCTTCTGGACGCTCGTCCGGTCTTCAATATCAACTTCGAATCGGGCCGAGTCTTCATCAGACGCCCGTCCTTCACAAAATTGGACGCTCGTCCACTGAAAATCTGACCATCCTGAACCAAATTTCTCCTCCTGGACGCTCGTTCAATTGACCAAACGCCCGTCCAACTGGACGTCAGTTCAAGCTTCTGGACCCCAGTCCAGGATCGACTTAATCTTGATTTTTCCATACTTATCTCTTTTTCTCCAATTCAAATCATCATTATCTCTTCTATCATCAATGTAATTCGACTCTTATCTCTTTTTGATCATCATTTGAGCATCAAACATGTACCTATAACACATAAAAAATCGCAAAACATAATATCATCCAAATAATCATAAAATCAAAATTAAAACACCAAAATTAACCTATTTTGCGAATAACTCATTAAAAACCTCATTTACTCAATAATTCCACTAAACACTCGTTTCTTATGCAAATTATACAAATATGAGGGAAATTATCATAAAATATATCAATATAAATCGTATAAATTCACCCTTTAACATCATTCAACATGAGTGTTAGGCCATCCCTACCTGAAATAAGGCATATACATGATGACACTCGAGTAATTGCTCCAACAGAAATGACTGCACGGAGCTTCAAAATATAGTTGATAAAAAAAAAATTGAAATCATTATATATGTTCTTTAGTGGGTTGTGTCATAAACCATACCCACACCATGTTGGAGATCATCCATCTCATACCTAACTTGATTTTGCTGAATAGTTGTCAAGGAATGTTTGCGGAGTAAATCTAACTTGAAATCAATGATAAGGAAAAGTTTGCAGTGAATTACAATACATGCCAACCAAGTAAAGAACATTTCCATGTTCATTGAATCAAGTTCTTCTCCATCCCAAGCATCACACGTGAATGAAATTTGATCTTTTTCCTTTTGTTTCTCTTTAAAACAATGTAATTTATTCCTTCTTACATCATAGCTTAATCGCATCAAGTACATGCTTTAGGAATACAAATCACCGCAACCCAACATTAAAATAGAACTTTCCACCATATCAATCAATATTGTATTGAACATTTAAGCTAAAGCCTTACCCATATTTAATTGTCTTTAATGTTTTTCACCTCTGCAAGTCGCCGAAAACACTTTCGCCTAAGCATTAGCCAAAGCTTCGCTACAATCCTCTCCCTTAACAGCATATGTTTCTCCTCCAGTCCTTTTCACTCTTAACACTAAATGTAACTTTCCGGTAATTACCAACACTACAAACCCCTGTCCATACCCTATCCGATGGTTTCGGGTCAAACATCAAGTACTGAGATCAATAAGAGATCTTAAAAGATTAATAGAATTCACAACAACAACAGAATGTATTCAAATGCTTAGAGACTCGGGCATTGGTGTGGCAATTAATTAAATCCTTGAGAAGTTCGACACCAAAAATTATAGCAAAAAACTTCATCATACTTCCAAGGCTACGCTTAGTACAGACGATTCTCAAAACGTAATGTTGAAAGTAGAAAAGGTTGTTTAGGAACACTTGCAATGTTTTCTGATAAGGAGAAAATTTTCATCGTCTGATAGTAGATATTGTTGTACATCAGTAATATCTTGGTAGATTTGACAAAAAAAAATGTAATACCTAATAGTTTCCAAAATTAACTATTATTTTCAAAAGAATCATAGCACGAATGTGTTGAATTGGAATATTCAACTTACTGGGAACTGATAAGCTCGTACACTAAATTCAGGTCACCAAACGCCATAGTCCTAAGATCTGCGAACGACAAATAAAAAAAATAACAATAAACATTTGATGCAAAATTCAACTTGATCAAGGTTGAACCTTCACACTCGAAAAAAATTGTTTAACAAAAATATGAATAATGTACATTGGGTCAACAGATAGCTATCAGGATGTAATTGAAATTTTATCAACTACACAAATAAAGCTTACATATGATTTGTAGGGCAGCAAATCCCAGTAAATTTTGAAACAGATGTAGATGCAAGAGAAGGAAGTATTGAGGATTATTCCCTTCTGCAGGAAAAAAAATAGGATTTCACAATTTTTTAGAAACACCAACTGAAAAAATATGCATTTGAAGCTGAAAACCAAAGCAGAGCACTCGAAAGAAATCGATCGGACCTAGTAACCAAGGGATAACGCCGGGCCAAAATGAATTCAAAGTACGGTTTTGAATACCAGCTTATGGGCGACTTGATATGATAGGTGAAAAAAGCCATGGGTGTGATCAAGGGCACATGACCTACAGTAGCCACAAAACATAAGCATCATATCAACGTAAACTTTCAGCAAACATAATATATTGATTGACCGGTACTTGCTATTAATGTTGATTGAATTGTTCATCTAGCTAGAATCATTAATACTCTACAAAACAGTAGATAAGTTAGGCTTTCTTGACAAATAAAACATGTGATCCAGATGTTCCATCCTTAGATCGTGCTGAAAATGAAAGCAAAAAACATAATAGCATAATACAAAAACCACAAACCACACAAACAAACAAAAAAGAAAGAAAAAAACCATTTGCAGTTTCGAAAGCCGAAAAAGAAAAACCACGTAAACAAAAGAAAAATAACCCATTATTTCAAAATGCATAAATTAAACCTTTTAATCAACACACATGTGAATATCTGGCATAGCAGCTTGACATAGCTCACATAGCATAAAGAGCAATTTTCAAATAGGCAGCGCACAAAAATCAAAATCCCTGGAAGAATTTGATAACAATAAAAAGTAAACATGTTTACTCAAAAGAGTGGGAACGAAAGGAGAACGAAAGGAAAAAAAATTACCGATGGAAAAAGCAGGAAAAACCGTCCACTGTCCATCAAATATCGAAGCGAAAAAACCGTCCATCGTTCACTCAAAATAGGGGTTGATAGCACTTTATTTTTCGAAGTTGTCGTGAATAAAATTAAAAATATATATATGAAACAACAAATCAAAAAAATCATGAAGACGAAAAGGATGAGTTGGTTCTTGGATGAAAACTAATGGGAGTGTTTTGAAAAAATTACGACGGTGAAAATATTATTGCTTGAATCGCGGTAAAAAACATACCTTTAACGTTGTTTGCCGGTTCTTCTCTCGCAATTCAGATCAACATGGATGAGTTGGTTACCGGATAAGATTTACGCAATTCGGTCGTCACTCGTCATATGTGTCCAAGCGTTGAATCCATTGAAGAGCCCATACATACATCTCTCCGAGTGGATGTTTTCAATGGAGACAATAGAGTGCCGTAGAACGTGCAGGCCTCTAAAATCTGACCTAAAAATTGATTTGATGAGGAGGCAATGGGAAAGGTTTAGCGAGAATACTGGGTTGAAGATACGTGAAGATTTTGACGTAAGGTGTTGTTTCCTGATTTGGAGGAGATAATGGGGATCTTCTGGGATTTTTTTTATTTTATTTCAAGGTTTGTGTTTTTATCCGGATTATTTACGGGTTTGGAGCGGGTCAATCGGGTAAATGGGTTAAATTGACTCCTTTATATATTACATGTACTAGTATGAAAACCCGTGCAATGCACGGGATAATGTAAAATATGAAAATGAGTATTACCAATAAAAGATTTGTAAAGAGATCATTATACTCAACACATTCCAAAACCACATTTAGCATCCAAATAACTATCACAAAATTAAAACAAAAGTATGTAGAGATATCAACGGTGTATATTAGAACATAAGATACAAAGGTAGAGGGAATAAAGATAAACCCATCTACAAATCAGCATAAGATTTAGTATATATATCGGCACACAAATCATAGACAACATCCCATATTTTTTTCATCAACAAAATTTACCTATAAAAGGCCTTATGCTACCAAAAAAAATAAAAATAAAACTACAATTGTAGCCTCACGGCACACTAAATTAACTAACAAATTTATGAATCATGTAAGAAAAAATGAAGTCAAGAAAGAAGGTCTCTACTTGTCTTTCTACTATTTACAACATCCATTAACACTTGGCAATTTAGAACAACAATTAACGAAATTGAATCCCCGGATGGCAACATAATAGCAATCCCCAACCACAAAACCACCTCTTTCACAGCACCTAAGATTTCCCGGCTATGCTCGGCTTCAATCTGCAATGAAGATCAACGCTTAACCACTATCTGCTTTAATCTGTCAGATAGAAGATGAACACATAATATGAACATGTCTACCAAAGAATGAGATCTGCATATAAGCATGAGACAAAACGAAGGTGACACAACACTACAAAGGCACCACACACACTGGTCTTTCAAAGGCACTTTGTGAGACTACACTAATGTGGCACCACTTCATCATAATGCATATAAAACATCCTAAATTCCATATGAATACACATCGAAATAAACACCCAGTGACATGTACATTTGCAACTTACCAAGATAAGGGCAAAAATCTCTTTGACCAGGCAAATAATACAACAAATTTTAGTGAAGGACATGTATTAAAGTGGAGATATTTTTAGTACACCTAATATTTACATGCTAATATAACATCAAACCACACAAATAAGCTTCACTTAGTTGGAAATATTTCACTCATTAACACCAACTTTGGAAAGAAAAAAAAGATGCTTACCCACATATATGATAGAACAAAGAAATCATACAAATAAATAAAATAAGAGCGAAACAAAGGACGAGGTTGAAGACGACACCAAAAGTAGATGCCTCGATTAACCAAAACTACGATTTTGGCTGATTTAAAACAACAAAGAAGGAGCAGATTATGTTGCCTTGATCATTGGGATGATTTCAAAGATACTCTGTCGTTTTGCCAAACACCAACACACAGTGTAGGTTGTGTCTAGATGGAAGAGTGATTGCTTTGTTAATTATTTATGCTGCCAATTGAAACTAAATGTAAAATCGTAATTATATAAAGTAAAATTTGTGTGAGAAACTGTTTGTTGTAATGATCAAGCAGTTTTGGAGCAGATTATTTTGGGAGGAGATAGTGGGAAAGAACGTGACGGGAGTTCGGTAACCCTCTGCTATAAGAAAACATAAGGAAGGCTATTTGAAGAAAATCTTTTGAGGTAGTAATATTAACAGGACCGTGTATAAAGAAAATGAAATAACTACCAAATCTTTTTTTTTTTTTGCTTGCCTGGGATCGGAACCTGCAAGTTGCAATAGGAGTCAATCAATTGAACATCCTATGCAGTAAAATGAATACAAAGATATACATTAATTAGGCTTCTTAATTTCCCTATTAATTAAGGATGAACAAACCCTACTTAAAAAGAAAAAAAGAACACCGATATATCAGAATAAATATGCACTAAGCTGATGATTAGCACTGTACACACGGTCTAAAATCCAAAACATTGAAATGTCTTAAACTCAGAATATGAATTCAACAGACAATTAAAAAAACTCAACGTGAGAACACATCGAGATCACATCTTTGTAGTTTCAGAAAGCAGAATAGTAGGGTACATGATACGATCTGAAATCAAAATCATCAAAATCTATTGAACACAAAATATTAACGAAAGGGGAACAAAAATCTAAACTCACCGTCGATCAGCGGTTTATAATGTAGATTAGCAGAGTACACTTGATCTGAAATCTAAATCATTGAAATGTCTTTAAACACAAAAAAAATGCATGAGAATTGCATTAAAGTGAAGAAAAAAAACCATGTGGAATGCAAGAGAATTGCATTAAAGTGAAAAAAAATGGTTCACGTTGAAAAAATCGCAAGTCAAATGTGGAATTCATGTTAAGTTTCTATGAGACGTGGACATCAAAATTATAAAAAGCGTTTTCTTATGGTATGCTAATTAGAGAAGTTAACAGTTTGCAACTTTTACAGCATCACAATCACACTAAACAGCTGGAAAAGATTATAACAGAGTCACAACATGGCAATCACATAGAAAAAGGTTATAAAAGAGTGAATGGGTCGTGATAACCGCAAGAGAACACATAGTCTGTTGCAAATATTAGCAGCAAAAATGATAAACACGTACTCGGAAATTGCATAAGAACACAAACATGCAATGCAGCAGAGGGCACCAAAACCTTTATAAATTTATCAGCAAATACACTCATACACCACAATTACAAAGACACCAATGAAATAAAAAGATGCCCCGAGTGTAATATGATCGAACAATCCATTAGGCCTTTAGTATATAACCAAACAATGTTATAGAGCATAGAAGAATAAAAAAGAGCTTGAAAAGAAAAACGCATGGCTTTAGACCACAAAGCCATAACCATCCAGGAAAAAAAAACTTAAAGTTCTCAGCCCATGATTTGACTTACCAGGTGCACCACATAAATGGTCAACAGGAGTCCTCTGTGCGACTGAGGGGTCCTCTTTGGACTATTTCCAGAACACTGCAACCATGAACCTTATAACCAACAACACAGTACTAAAAAAACCAAGATTGAATAATATTTGTCAACAAACTTACAACCAAAAGAAAGGTAATGCTACTGGTAATAAATTTGTTGAAAAATAGAATAAGGATTCCAAATAGGTAGAGAATAAATTTGAAAGTGAAAATAAAACTGCATTGATAATATTGAACTGTTAACAAAAAAAAGGGACCTAAACCAACCGAAATGCACAGCATGAGCAACGAATGGACTTCATATAAAAATCAATTGAGAAAAACAAATTGTAAGAGTATGAAATACAAAGATACAAAGATTACGCACTAAAGTGCATTTTGATTGAAAAAGAAGATGCTTTAACAGGAAGAAGTACTTCTTTAGAATTCCAGTTCAACACATTAGTTTTTCTTGCATGTAGTTCCACCAAGTGAACAAATAACATCCGCAATGCCACAAACAAAATGATTATGCAAAATTGAAAAGAATGTGAGCAAAAGAGAATCAAGGTTACACCTTTCTTTGAACAAAATCATTATACAAAATAGAGAAAGAAAGAAAAAAATTGAAACATAAAAGTGGTTACCATTAGAAGGTTATGCCTCCATTAGCTTCTTTCCCGTATGCATAAATCTATTCTGCCTCCATTTCCTTATTTCCTGTATGCATAATTCTCCAATAACTTCATCCTACCCACCACAAAAAAAAAAATTTAAATCAGCCTCATATACCATTTCTACACGGAGAAAAGGGGGAAATGTCTCGGTAGACGGGAAGATACATGTAATGTGAAGATGTAAGTGAAACACAAAGGACAAAACAGAAAGAAGTTTAACAGAATCCAATGTAAAAAAACAATACAATGAAGGGAGTTTACCTTATATTTTGACAATTGAAGATAAAAAATCAAAACATGGGAAAAAGAAATTTGCTGCAGACAAACTAAATTCCATATTTGTGATAATATGAAATAAAAAATAATGAAGGCGGAGATTATTTTTATGCAGACCTTTGACGTTGTAATCGATTTCTTCGATTTGGGATTAGCAAGCATATATGAGATTTGAAAGGAAATAAGGGGTTTGCTGATTACAGCAGAGCGTGGGGAGATCCAGAAGTTATCTAGCAAATGCCAAACATGGGAACGTGGAGTGGAAGAGGTTTCATTTTTTTCGAAAAGGAAGAGGTTTCATTTAGAAATGTGTGGCGTGTTTTTTCTTCGACTTTTGTTTTTAGTAGTAGCCGGGTCATGGAGCGGGTAATTGGTCTAATTGGGTTAATTGGCAGTTTTTTCCTTGAAAATATATATTACATGTATATAAATATATATATATACTAGCCAATAACCCGTGCACATGCACGGGACGTTTAGATTATATAAATTAAAAAGATACCATAATGAAAATTGTGACACACTGCAATAATTAAGCGACGATAAAAAGAAAAATGAAACATCTTGTCTTGTTCATATGTTTCCAAAACAAAACGTAAATGAAACAATAACAATGTTTAATCTTTTCAGCATCCGCCAAGCTATTCAAATTAAAGCACGACATGAAATTAACAGTTGAGGCCTTGTAATGAGTTAAAAAGGTATAATGCCATTAAATCAATAACAATAATAATATTAAAAAAAAACTTGTTACGTTTTGTACGGTTTTTTTCTTGTATGTGTTTGAAAGCATGAGCATAGGCCTCACCCCAATCCACTTTCTACACAAATGCAGTTTCTGGTGGGTCCGTAGAATCTGACGTTGTTGAAGCGTGTAGAACGAATGTGTATGAGGTTCCCAATAATCTTTGTATTCGTTGCTCGAAACGTCGATGTCCATCGTCCTATCATCCATATAGATTTTAATTTTACCTTTTCTAAAAATAGACTTATAATTTGAAATGTAATTTGATGAAAAAGCTGCTTAAATCACCGTTTTCATATTTTTCTGTAGGGACGAAGGTGTAGAGTGGAGAAGAAACTCAGCCCCTCCACCAGTCAAGCATATTGTCAAAGGACCAGTTACGTCTGTTATACGTGTTTGAACATGTTATCTACATAAAAATAGAGTAGGTAATAAATATTGTTATAATATGGAGTGTAATAAATAAGAGTAGAAAATGGTTATTTACCTCACGACGGAGGAGACAATGTCATTGCATGTAAAACACACGTTATTTCCATTGCAGCCATGCACCCCCGTTTTACATTCCTCGCACAACTCGTGGAACATGTTATTTATACTTTCAATAACACCCACTATACGAAAATATTTCACCTGTCATGTCAAATTGTTAGTTATGCTAGATTAGTGAGATTGAATAGATACAAAAAAATAGAATAACAATTAATCTTTCTTTTAAAAAAGACATTACATTAGGCACGTATTTGAAATCTGATATTTGAATCACCCTTGCATTTGCAATCAGAAGTGTGTTGGTAGGGTTGTGTGTAGACCGTCTTACCCATCCAACCAAGTGCTTAGCACAATTATTTTTGTCATACCTATCATGTTATATTACATGATTATTTGAAAGACAAAGATAATATGAATTACTAATTCTTTAACAAAAATTACACGGGGTATCTAACAAAAAACAAGTTCACATTGCATAAATTATGATTATTCTAAATCATACTACTGTGTTTGTTTTATATTGCCGGTGCATTATACATGTCAATGTCATAATTTATGAAAGAAACTAATGACTCAATAAAAATAAATAATAAAAAGTTTATATCGAATGAAAACCTGTGAATAACAAAACACAAAGAAATACTAGAAAAGAAAACACACACACAATGAGATACAACTATAGCATGAAAATTGTCGGGAGACATGACATTCAACGGCGGATTCCAAGCATTGGAACTGCATTCGGAGTCTTAAATCCCCTACAAAGCACAAAACCTTCCGTTGGAAACTTGTTTCTAGATCTCTACCACTTGAAGCGCACTATTAAAATTTTATGAAATAACAGTTATATGAAGTGTAATATATTTTAACTGCATATATTTACTTTGTTTCACCATAAAAGCTTTACAAAATGAAAAAGGCAAATAATATGAGAATAGAATGCATGTCAATTAGTATATAAGATATACTTATAACAATCGTAGGATAAAATAGTTTACGGTGGTATTAGTGGGAAGAATGCATGTCACCACCACATTAGCTTCTTTATAAGAGAGTAATCTTCGAATAGTGTCGAACTCGTAACTACTTTTGGAGGTGGAAGCAACCGTTCTTCATCATCCAAATCGATTATTTTACTTGCATCCACATTTTTACTTTTATTATCTGCCTGATCAAAATTGTCTGATGTATCCACAATAATTCATCTTAAATTCATTGACACAAGCTAAAAGGTTCTATATGCGTGAAGGAAAATTAAACCAAAAATTAAATAGAAGAGCCCTACAGCAGTATCAGCCTTATCGATTTCAATCGATAATGGCATATCCATAATATGTCTCTCATATCACTTTAATGAGAAAAACTTTGTATGCATACGTTAAAAGAATATACCTGACGTGTACTGAATTGATGATTACCTTAACCGACCTACCAAAACAACTTTGATCGCCATGTATAAGCGGTAGCACCAATGCATCCAACGAAATATTTCACTAAAAATATTTGAAAACCAAAACAACATGCCCATATTAAGGGAATCACATGATAGATATTAGAGTACTAAAACCAAGTGAATTAAATACGATGAAAGCATGTACTTACAACCAAATGTTGAGAGACATATATTACCAATATTGAATCCATGTACTAAAATAGCATCCATGAACTTAACTGAAAATTTGAAATTCAGAATTTAATCATGCTCTAATGAAGAACAACTTCAACTTCGACTTCACTGATCACACATATACCGATAAACTTATTAGAAAAATCAATTTGGGCCTAAAACTAACATAAAGGCAAGAAGAACATGCCCGGCCAAATAATCCAAAAAACATTTTTGTATCATCCAAAATGGAAAATCTCAAAACAAACATGAAATGGAAAACTTTATGTTTCACACACATAAAGCCAAACATATTTAAATCAACAGAAAAAATCAAGACGGCAAAATGATACCAAACAGAGTCAGAGAAGGAAAAGCATAAGGTGGCAAAATAGAAAGGAAATATATATGTGAACATAAATTTTCTCTAGTAGTCTAAGAGCATTGCAGCGATCTAATACAACAAATTCTCAAAAATAAAAACCCTTACCAATGTAAATTCATTCTACCCATACTGGAGCATGTGAGAGATTCTTCAGTAGGCTTTCCACTCAAAAAGCTCTCACATAACCATCACAAAGAAAATATTTTCATCATCAATTGATCCAGGTATCACCTCACATAAAGCTAAACCTGTGTAAAGCAACCGAAAAGATAAAAATAGCAAAATGTCACCGATCATAGTCAACGAAAGAAAATGAAAAGGCAGTAAAAAGTAGAAAGCAATGTATGTGAACATAATCAAATACAACAAATAGTCACAGGAAATTGGAAAAAAAATAAAACCTTACCAATGTAATTTCATAATACCTGTACCGGAGCCGGTGAGATTCTACTGTAGCCATTCTGCACAAAACGACTCTTACCTACTACCTAGCGATCGAAAAGGAAATATTAGAATCATTAATTGATTGGAAATGATAATTATGAATATAAGGGTTAAAAAGATTACAACCGAGCACACGGGTGTGTTGAGATTTCAGCCAGATTGGATGTTGTTGAGATTTCAGCTTTCATTTATCGTGGATGATCCAGTTAGTTTGGAATTTGAAAATTTTAAGGATAATAGGTTTTTTTTTTTAAACGGGAGGGATGAGAAGATATTGGTTTTGAAATGGTTACGGAAAGGGATTTACGGAACGCTAGTTTTTTCTGTTTTTAATTTTTTTATAGTTTTTATCGTAGATATCTTTTTAGAGGTGCAGATATTTATGCCGGTAACATTGTATATACATGGGCTCCTTATGAACGGTAATTTGTTAGGTGTGTTATTTAGAGGTGGGTGTTTTATTTTGTTTTGGTTACAGCTGGTTTTTTTTATTACTTATATTTTTTCGCAGATATATATTTTTTATTTTGTAAAATTGTAGATTATGAAGAGTAATTTGTTAGGTGTTTTAGTGGGTGTTTTTTTTTTCGGGTTATTTTACGGGTTTTGGAGCGAAATCCCGGTAATCGGGCTAAATCATCCTTTCTAATATATATATATATATATATATATATATATATATATATATATATATATATATATATATATATAAAGTAAATAAATACAAATCCTATTTACTATTTTTTGGAAAAAATCTTATTTACTATATATATATATATATATATTTGCAATATTTTTATTTTTTGCAATTAAATAATCATGTGTATTTATAATCACTCGCAGTTTTCCACATTCGGACACACGGAGAATATATTCATCCGCGTGATAAGTTGTTTGATACCAAATTGAGGTTCCATTCGGAAAGAGCAATCTATGAAAAACTAGAATCCGAGTTGGTGCTGTATCGTCACGGCAATGATGGTACCTTGTTAACTAGACTGGAAGAATCAGTATTTGATCAATTTATTACTTGGTATCATGATAACTGGGCGTTCAAAGGATGGCTTATAGCATTCTTGTATTTCCAAATGGTTTATCCCGACCACGACGAGGAACTTCATTTTAAGATTGGTGAGAAAAGAGTGAAGTTCGGCAAAAGAGAGTTTGTAATGACAATGGGGTATAGATTTGGAGATGCAAAACTTCAGATTCATCCAGTCTCAAGTGTGTTTTGAGGAGCCTTGTGAACTATGAAAGTGCGCGGGGACTGTATGTTTGACAAAAATCTTAGCAGTGATGAGGACAAGGCAATGCGACAGTGAAACCGTATATCGGATGGCTTTAGTGTATGTTATTTATGGCTTATTAATCGGACGAGACCCTGGAACTGCAATACCGAATCATATATTTTATATCGTCGAGGACCTAGAACGGGTTAGAACTTATCCGTGGAGGGAGTATCTGTTTAGAAACTTCATGTGGAACTGGCGTATACAAGTACAAAACCTACATTTACTTGGGCCGAAAAGTGATGAGAAGGCGCTTCCGCCAACGATATCCAGTTGTCTATATGCCTTACATGTGTGGGCTTTTCATGTCATTCCAGCCATCGCTCTGAAGGGGAGATTCGCAATTTTGAGAGAGGGACATGAGAACGATCGTCCTAGCATACTAAGGTGGAAGTTTTTGAATGGCGGGGTGTATTACGGTAGACTGGCATCCACAGAGTTTGATGTATGGGTAAGTATCGTATTTTCATTTTAATCAAACCACATTTTAAATATATTGTATCTAAAATCGTGTTTTTTTCATGTATTCCGGAAGGAATGCCCGATGATGTTCTGAGAACCCCCGAAGATAGGGATTACGTAATTTCACTAGGGTTGCCGGCGGCAGATGTTATGGTTGTACCTCGTCAATTACCGGTCCCTCCCGTCAGAAACACACAGCCGGTCCTTCCCGTCAGAAACACACCGTCCCGTGCCTCTGGTCATGCCACAGAACATGAGCATCCCGAAATTGATGAAAAAGACGCTCGACGTAGCCAGTCGAGGCATACAGATTATGCGTCTACCTCCACAAACCTGCAAGGCAATGGCACTAACCCTAAATGTGCAAGCTAAAGCACTGA
This sequence comes from Gentiana macrophylla, assembly GCA_026214975.1. Classification (NCBI taxonomy): domain Eukaryota; kingdom Viridiplantae; phylum Streptophyta; class Magnoliopsida; order Gentianales; family Gentianaceae; genus Gentiana; species Gentiana macrophylla. Next base: position 53,295,462 of record CM047813.1, read on the forward strand.
GGCCAGTAAATACTCAAATCATCCAACAAGAGCTGGATAAAACTAACTCAGAGTTGAGTGTTATGAAGACTGAGTTGGAAAAAACCAACTCCGAGTTAAGAGATGCAAAGACCAAGCTACAAAAGACTAAATCCAAGCTAGAAGATGTGAAGGCTCAGTTAAGTGAAACGATGCATGGGTTAGCTGAAGTTAAGGCTGAGTTGGGATATTTTAGAGCTGACCATTCAAAATTTGTCAAATGGGTGGAACTCTAGGCAGCTAGACAGGTATGAATTATCTTGCACATACCAATTTGACAGCCGTATTTATATTGTTAACACACGAATCTGAATTATTAATAACCTGGTAATCAGTCATTCCAGTCCCAGGCTGGCACACAGCCATGAGTCTTCCAGGGTGGTTCTGCAATTCCACAAGCTAGCCAAAAGACTGATACACCTCGAGGCCACGATACAGAACCCGCTCAGAATCAGGAGAGGCCTGATCAATAAACACCTCCCATGCAGACCGCCGAGGCTGTTGGATTCACCACACCCGAGCCTGGTCATTTTGATGGACAAGCTGCCTCCAATGATAGTCCGCCTCCACAAGACTTCGACCCCGTCGATCTAATAGGTATTTTGTATTATTAACATAGGTATTTTATTGTTTGTTATCGTTAATTGATGATCTCGATTATATTTGGTATAGATACTCCCGAGCCTATGACAGGCGCCGCTACTGACACCAGTCAGGCATCGGTTGTGGAGCCTGAGATCAATTATAGTAAGTTATTTGATTTTTCATTTTGAACCTAGAAATTACATTGTGAAAAACTATCTAACTCGAATCCCATATTGTTTATAGGGAGTTAATGTATATTGATTTTTTTATTATTAACGTTAAAAATCTTATTTTATTGCTGTCGTTAATTGATTATCTCGATTATATGGTATAAACACTCCCGAGCCTACAATAGGGTCCGCTACTGACACCAGTCAGGCATAGGTTGTGGAGCTTGGGATCGATTATAGTAAGTTTGTAGATTTTTAATTTTGAAACTAGAAATTACATTGTGAAAAACCATATAACTCGATAATGTGCTGAATATTGTTTAGATGTTGGTCCAACTGATATTCAATTGGGGAAACGAAAGGCGGATGATGCAACTGATAGAAGATTGACAACCCGTCAGACTACTAACCAACCATGATATTTAACTGATGGGTCGCACGTGAGTCGATGCCAGTGCTACTAGATGGATGGACGTTGAAAAATTTCCGCAAGAGTTGGAAAACAAATTTATCTCCTGGTACGAACAAGAAAATCCACCCCCAATAGAGATTCCCATGGGCTACGCATTTGGATTCCAAATTGTAGATCAGGTAGACAAGGCGTGGTTCGAACGTCTCCATGGGTAGTATAAAGAATTAAACCGAGATGTATATTCTTGTGACTTCATTTTCATATATCTGAAATTTTCATATGTCTGATTTCATTATCTCTAACTTCTTTTTGCCTGTTTACAGCATATCGAGGCATTCCTGGACCTTATATGACACCAAAGGGAAGCATATCCAGAATGCTTTGAACCGCATACGGCCATTGCCTTCTCTGGTTTCTCCTCATTTTGCGGCCAGGGTCATATAGATCACGGAAAGACGCCTGACACAACAGAGATTCCAGATCACGCGATTTAGTGCGACAAGCAATGGGATGAAAACACAGTGGCGTACATGCCCTGGGCCATATATCCTGGTCACTGGGATGCTTTCCAAGTGTCTATTCCTGAATGGAAGATTAGTGTGTTTGATTGTATGGTGGGGGATAACTATGAGGGGAGGGAATATGTGAAGGTTTATATAAGAGCATTCGGTGTTTCGTTGAGGAGAGTGTTTGAGATGGATGCCCGTCTACGTAACCTCCCACAAATGCTTGATCCAGTGAAGCCTGCTATTGCGGTCAGAGTAGTTACGACTGACCACATACCACAAATGCCAATCCCGTAAGTGTTATAAACTTGAAACTATTTATAATAATATACAGTATACATTATTTTCTTATCATTTGATTAATCAAAATTTACTTTCTGTACCGGGGTGACTGTGGGGTATACACGGTCAAGTTCATTGAGCATTTGATGCACAACGAAGATTTTTCATTGATCAAAGCTGATAATATGTTGTTATTAAGACATAAGATGTGTGTGCAGTTGTTTCATCAGTGCATAGATCTTTAGATATGTAGGTATTTTTGGTGAATGTATAAGCACTTGACATTTTGTTTGATTTATCTCAACTTATGGCGTTGTAATATTTATATTATAAATTTTGTTTGCTTTTTATATTATCAATTTATATCCCGGTTGTTTAAGTGGTGGTGATTTATGACTGTCCAAAATTCGAAGAATTCGGTTTTTTCGTATATAAAATATACATAATTATCGATCAACTGACAATTATGTTTTGTTCGAAGTAAGAAGTAAAAACAAACAATTATTTTATAAAAAGAAAGATTGATGGTACTTTGGCTTACACACGGGGCTTACAGACATAAAAATAATGAGTAACTCGATACATTGTGATAACATTAAGATAACGCTTAAATAAACCAAGGATGGTCCCACACGTCAAGAGGAGAGATTCTACAGGTGATTAGCTAACAAGTATCCAACTGGGCTTACAAACTTAAAAAGAAAGAGTAATGAAACTTTAACACAGTAACTGTATTAATTGTGGAATATATCCTCCTTCTCCTGACATGTGATACGAACACAATTTAAGAAACGACAGTGTGTACGGTACCATACACGCTACTAGCAATCCATTTGAAAATAACACGCAGCCATTCGTTAGGAAATTGACGCCTTTCAATCAGACGTTGGAATGCCTCAATGTTTGCATTGGTAAAGTATGAGTGATTGTGTGCTTCGACTCTAGATACACGATAGTAGCGATTGATCCAATCCGGAGTAAAGCAGACATCTACTCCATGTAATTTGTACACCCCTGATGCTGGTATGATATCGTCCGACGCATTAATTTTTGACCTGACAAGTGTGTAGAATTCACGAACAATTATTTTATAAAAAGAAAGATTGATTGTACATAAGTTAAAAAAATAAAGTCCGATTGCATAAGTTCAAAAAGAAGTCCGATTGCTCGTCGAAGATCATCCATTATAATTGTTAGAAGAAAGAAACTATGCAACAAAATTCTACAACTTTAACACAGCAAGTGTATTAATCGTGGAGTACATCCTCCTTCTCCTCACATGTGATCAGGACACCAGCAGCTATAGACTACCGAAAAAGCATTAATTTATATTGTTTTAATAAAACATCTTCTTAATGAAAGGAAACATACATATTATCATAATACGGTTTTGTAAAAACGAACACACAATTTAAGAAAAGACGGACTCGACATAGTCCATTAGCCGAACCCAAGTTGAAATGTTGGCTCCGAAACAAACCAAGGGTGGTCACTAAAGATGATAGGGAAGGTTTCCTGATCAATGTCATCATTGTCATACTCTGGTACATGAAAATCTCTTGCGAGAGCCGTGAAAAGAAATGGATAATATAGATAACCATCACCAGCCATGCTAAGCGATATGTTACCAATCATGTCAATGATGTCACGTCCAAAATCAACTTCACGATTCGAAACTGCGTACAAAAAAGTTTTCAGGTCATTGCTCAGTTGAACAGTGTGTATGGTACCATAAACGCTACTAGCAATCCATTCGAACATAACACGCAGCCATTTGGTAGGTTATTGACGCCTCTCAATTTGACGTTGGAATGCATCAATGTTGTAAAGGCTGTAGTATGAGAGATTGTATGTTTCGACTCCAGGTACACGATAGTAGCGATTGATCCAATCCGAAGTAAATCAGACATCTATTCCAAGTAATTTGTACACCCGTGATACTGGTATTGTATCGTGCGACACATTAATTTTTGATCTGACAAGTGTGTAGAATTCAAAAACAATTGATCGATTCATAGTCGAGGTCGGTGCCGGACTACGTGCGAGGCCCCCTGACGAAATTTACATAAGAGACTCTTCAGATTGGTAGGTAGACACTCCCATTCAATTCTCATCTCTCCGACAACAGCTCTATCTTGGAAGTGCCAAATCCAATTGTGACGCTCATGGACTATTGTGAACCCATTTAGCAGTGTATCCTCATCGTAAAAGTGAGTTATACCATGTTGCCTCACAGGCCGATGAGGATGCCATTCCGGGATAATTTCATTTTCAGGATTATTAATCTGAATGTTAGTAGGAGGGGAATCCGAGTCAGACATTGTGGCTAAGGCAAAGTAAAAGTGAGGGTTATGCATGAGTAGTGTAAAATTCATAGTATATATAGAGCTATTGATGTAAGAGGTCATCGTCAGGTCTTATCAATCAATCAATGTTCCTGTTGAATTTTGGACGAATTTCATCCAAAATTTGGTCTGATTCCGTCCTTTTTGGTCAGTGAGTGAATTCGGACAGTTTTTATACTTTCAATCAATCAATGTTCCTGTTGAATTGTCACGGTGTCGACGATATTTTTGAAAAAAATGAAATGAAGGTGTAGTCAATGTCAAAGCATAAAGTAATATCTGCAGAATTCAACAAGAACATTGATTGATTCAATGTATGGAATCCGTCCGTATTCACTTACTGACCAAAAATGAAGGAATCCGTCCAAAATCCAATGGGAACATCGATTGATTGAAAGTACAAAAACCGTCTGAATTCACTCACTGACAAAATTGATGGAATCCGTCCAAATTTTGGACGGATTCCGTCCAAAATTCAACAAGAACATAGGTATAGTGTCAGACCTGAGAATGTCATGTACGGAATCCGTCTGAATTCACTCACTGACCAAAAAGGATGGAATACGTCCAAATTTTGGACGGATTCCATCCAAAATTCAATAGGAACATAGGCACAGAGTCATAATAAGGATGTCATGTGTGGTCACTACCGTCCAAAATTAATGCTTCTTTTGACTAACCATGGTGTCCAGTCGAAAGACAAGACTTTACACGGTATCGATGATATTTTTGAAAAAAGTGAAATCAAAGTGTAGTAAATGTCAAAACATAAGCACTTGGTGGACATAGTCATGACCGTCCAAAATTTGAAGAATTCGGTTATTTCGTTTATTTAATATACATAATTATCGATCAACTGACAAATATATTTTGTTCGAAGTAAGAAGTGAAAACAAACGATTATTTTAGAAAAAGAAAGACATATGTATTTGTAAAGAGATTGTGACTAAATAATTTGTACAGTGTCCAAATGAAGATGTCATGTGTGGTCGCTATAAGTATGACACATAGGTACAGTGTCAAGTCCTAAGGAACATGGGCTTTATGAATATGATCAAGTGATGGAATCTGTCCAAAATTCCGTCCAAATTGTGACGTAAGGCTGATTTTTTGGACGGAATCCGTCTAAATTGAAACGTTTCTGTCCTAACATAGACGGGAATAGTGGTCAAAATGATGACGTCACGTGACCCCACTGTACAACTATTCCCGTCTAAATAAGGACTGAAAGGTTTCCATTTAGACGGATCTGTCTAAATTTATACGGAATCCCTCTTAATTTAGACGGAATCCAATTAATGCTTCTTTTGACTAGCCATGTTGTCCAGTCTGAAGACAAGACTGGACACTGTACCTATGTGTCCTACCTATATGTCATGTGTGGTCACTATCGGCGGGTCCCACACTTCAAGTGGTTGTGAGTTATGCATTTAGGCAGGACACATAGGTACAGTGTCACTATAGACGAGCCCGACACGTCAAATGGTGGTGAGTTATGACCGTCCAAATTGGACGATTCCGTCCAAATATTGGACGCTCCCGTGTAGATGTGCACGAGTCATAATTCCCACCGACCTCAATCAATGTTTCTTTTGGAAAAAAATCTATATAGTGACAAATCCTTTAACAACCATTCATACCTCTCATTTCTCGTTTATTTTACTCATATAATCTCTTCTAGTGTTCCTTTCAATGGCTAACCCACATGCTCCTGTGTTCATTTCCAATGATGAAATTGATTTTTCGTTGGACGAGCAGTCTCTCATAAGCCGTTTCACAACAGAAGAGGAGAGGCGTGAGTACGTGACTAACTGGATGGCAAGAGCTTTCGTTACAGAGAGGCGATTGAACATGGAGAGTCTTCCTAGTTTGATCGGCAACTTGTTCCGAGATAACAGTTGGCATGGTGTCCCCCAAAGGTCATTAAGCTTTCATCACATGAATCGGTCTATTGTGCGTGAATTCTATGCTTCTGTAGCTACGACAGAGCTCAATGAACGGTGCATCGGAGTGCGAGGCATTCCTGTCGTTTTGAATAATACATGGATCAAAGACGAGTATGCCATTCCTGAATATCCTCAGGGTTTGGATTTCTTTCTATTTCCGGATGTTCCTGAATTACTACATCGTGGCATGGCTGTTTTGTTTGGGGAGACGCATCTGTGGGAATGTGTGATGCGTACCCGCCCTTCACCCTGGTCCTGGTGCGGTCCATTCCTTCCTTTCTTGATTATGTTCCTTGCCACCAATATGTATGGCACGGTGAACTACACCGCACCGATATTTGATTTGTACGCACTTGCATATGCATCCATGACATCATACTTTGACGTCGGAGAGTATATTCTCTCCAGGATTCGACAGATAGCAAAGGGAAACGCAGGCATGAATATATATTTTTCCCGTATCTCATCACAGCTATGTACGTGAGGTCTGCCGGGATGACAGAATATGCTGAAGATGATGTGACATATGGTCTTGATGACGTTACCACCTACGAAACTTTTAATCAAGATGACTTTTAAGGTTTATTTTTCACGTGCAAGTTATTTTATTTTAACAATGAAGAAAGTTGTAGACTTTGTTGAAGTTGCATATGTTGCTTTATGATTTCAGTTTTTCTTTTTAGTCTTTAGACTCCATGATCACATTATTTTTCTTTCTCCTCGTAATTAAAGATAATGGATTTTGCTTTATGATTTCATCTCTAGGCTTCTACAGTTCTGCTGCTATATAGTTCTACGGTGTTAAAACAAAAGACTTTGTTAAAGTTGGTGATTTTTGTTGTATGATTTCTTGTCTTGACCAATATTTTTTCTAGCAATTGTAATGGATGATATTCGACAATCACATGAGGTGATTCTTCCATCTCTAGTAGAGAGGACTATCACATTGATTTGCAAAGAAAGAAAGCAGGAAACTCCAAATCAAGAAGTGGAATGCTCTTGGATAACTGTCTCCCAATTTGGAAGAGGCGGAGTCATTGGATTTTTTATTGGAAATAGTTATATTATATTATTATGCTTGGTGTAGAAGCAGGCATAAGATTTTCTCTAAAACTACGTTTCTCCCATGGTGGGTACAAGTTTGGTGGGCATGATTACAGGAGAGAATCTGAAAGCTACAATGATGATGACTATATCATCTTCCATAAATTAAGTCGTTTAGTGTAACAAGTATCTATTTCGACTGTATGTTGGTCATTCTTTGGAAATCAATGTGATATAACATTCAACCCAACGGAATAATAAAAATATCTATTACAATCGTGATGTCTTACAAAATTAACATCAACACATGTTGTAAAAGAGATTTATTCAATTAGGAACAACTGCACGAGTCGGACATCTATTCCTTTTGTGTCCGGAGTTACTGCAATTTGAGCAATTCCTACCGGAACCTGGGTTTTTCCTCTCAGTAGGCATCCTGGTAGTCCTAGCACCGGGAGGCTCACCTTGAGAAGGAATCCTCAGGGTCCTGGGTCGGCCCCGCCTAGCTCCTGTACTCTGTGTTTCTCCTCCTTCCCTCACTCTAGGCTCAGGCGGAGTGAGGGAAGGTTGAGTTCGAATCTATTCAGGAAGAATCCAATCATTCTCGACTAGAACAGGGAAAACGCATCCTTCATATATAAGTTGGAAACATGCAGCTTTGTAGTAATGAGAACAATAAGTGTACGGACTCTCGTAGCGGTGACTTATAGCAGCGCAAGCATGTACGCATGGTAACTGATGTCCTGAAACTACCCGCAATAACATTTCTTCATAAGCATATTTACTTTCTCACTAGTATCTATGTCCCCAACTTGAAACTAGTCCCGGTCGATCCTGAGCAGTGTGAAACTCCTTCTGGCACGCGAAACATCATTCAAGAACTCTTCAGGTACAGGGGTGAACACGGTGTGACACGAGTCCGCAAGTTCTCTCCTCTCACAATGCCAACGCTGCAACACTCCACTGATATGGTCAAAGAGATTCATGATACTCATCTTACGCACATCCCTGATGACGTTGTTAAAGCATTCAGCATGGTTTCCTTGTCATTATTGCGTAACGTGTACTCGGAAATTGTGATTGTGCCCATTTGTCGATTCCAATCTCATGTAGGTAACGTGAAACTAGTTTGGTTGGGTCTCTATCCGTCTCTATTATCTTCTGAAATAATATTTTGAATCTTGTTTCCGAAATGTATAAGCGGCTTCCCAGAAAGTGTATGGACAATATCCCGTGCTCCCGAATTTTTTTATTGAGGTTCATAACGATGTGGTTGTAGCAGTAACCATGGTAAGTGTCTGAAAATACATTTCTAATGGCTCCAATGATGCCTGGCCCTCTGTCTGATATGAAAACCAAGTCACTACGTTCCCCGATTATCGACTTCATGTTTTCCATGAAATACGTCCACGCATCAAGGCTCTCTCCGTCGGTCACGGCAAAAGCAAACGTAAAGATATGGTCACCCACGTCTACACCGACTGCTACTAACAATGTCCCATCGCATTTTATTTTCAGATGTGTACCGTCCACAACTAAGATAGGCCGACAGTACTTAAACCCCTAAATACTAGAACCCAAAGCCATGAAACAATACTTGAATCTACCAAGTGCATCAGGAACAATGTCAGTGATGGTTCCAAAATTTTCTACCTTCAACATGTAAAAGTAGGCGTGTAATTTAGAATACGACATTTCTACATTTCCGCCGATCAATTCCAAGGCTTTCTGTCTACATTGATACGCACTTTGATAATTAAGGTCTATGTTGAATGCTTTTTTGACCTCAGCTTGTAAAACTTTTGTCGTGAAACCACTGCCAAGTTTTATGAGGCTATCCCTTACGAAACGACCTATAGGTCCGGGCTTGGCTTGTCTATGATTGTCAGTCAATTGCTTCAATCCTCAAGTGTGGGTTTCAGTGTACGCGGTTATCTCAAAGTTCATGCAACGTTGTCCGTCCCTTGCATCCACATTCAAATCCACAACCATCCTACCGACAACCTTTCATTCGCATCATTCTAAAGTATAACATCGTAATTTTAACTTTTCCTTGTCAGACCTAACGAGTTTCCACATGTAGTCATGTTTCAATGCGTGGTAACTCATTTTATCCTTCATATCCTCCTTGTCTCTATACTTTGTACCAATAAACAATACATCTGGATTATCGGTCTAAAACATTCCAGCACGTGCACATGGAGGAATTTGGGACGGGTCCATTCCAGACCCAAAATGAGCACCTCTATTACGATTAATACTTGCCATACTAAATGTGTGACCAGTGTTAGGGTTCTGTTGCAAAGGTGCTGTCAGATAACTCATGAAAGATCTGCCGATAGTGACGCCCGTTTGCACCGGTGCTTGCATTGCTGTTTGCATAAACTGCTGGCTTGTTCCATCTATATGGAGATTATGACTAGTCTGACCAAAATTATCCCAACATGTCCTAGCTTCAGTCACTGGTTCACGCCTCCTACCACTAGTTTGCTGCCTATACGGTGTGCGGGTCATCTAATCTAAATTCTGCCGAGACGTTCCAGCTTCATTCATAGATGCACACATTCTAGCCATAGGTTGTTCACTATAAGGTATGTGCAATGGCTGACTAATCATATTTACAATAAATCCCCAATCGTAGCCACGTTCACTTGACAAGTCAATTACTTGATCACCGAAAGTTGTATTTGGCTGGATGACAATTTCATGAGGGGCTGAGACTGGTGGAGTACGTACAACATGCTCACGAGAATTCCGATTATAATAAAGTTCGGGTGTAAAATCCTCAATCCCTCTATCATTTTCTTCAACTATCGGTTGTTCATTTAAGTCAAATACGTTGTCGTATATGTCTTCTGAGTCATCATCAGCAATAACCGGTTCAGCGTTAACACAAAGCTTGACGGTTTCTAGTCTAAGCAGATCATCAATGTACCCTAGCCATGTCTCATCATCCAAAACATCAATCGGCCCCTCGTATTTTGCGTACAAAAGTTTCATGACCAATGTATTTTTTGATACATCAATTCCTACTTTCCCACACACTTTCTACTTCACTTCATCCAATGTCATATCGGTTTTTACACGAATCAAATAAAATTTTTCGTTTCTATACGAGCATCTGTCGCTTCCTTCGTTGTGTATCCACTCTTCACCAAATTCAAACTTAACGGACACAATGTTGTTATCTGTGAAAGAATTATAAATTTACAATAGTATACAGTGGAGATATTAATATAAAATAATACATAAACAATGAATATATAATATGTTTGTATATATGTCATCATATTGTCAGTATGATACACATATATACGTAATATGTACAAGTGCTTATATATATTAAGTGTGTGTGTGAGTGTGAGTGTTTTTACGATGTTAAGATATGATATTTTGTGTAAGTATATGTCAAAAAAGATTGACACGATTATTAATAAATGAGTATAATATATATATATATATATATATATATATATATATATATATATATATATATATGCGAAATGTCTTATCATCTGTTTTTGTTTTTCGAAACATCGTTGTTTTGTGTTGTGTTGTGTTGTAACGTTAGAGAGGAGGTAAGAGAAGAACATGGTAGTGTTTTTACCAACGTCATATAATACTTGATGATGACGAGGGAGAACGGATGCGGGATGGAGCCGGCAGAACAGAACTTATATTTTCAATCTAACAGGTGCCTCACTTCCGGCTGAGGATTTACCAGGATGCTGGAGACAGGAAAAGATGCTCTGTTGAGCAGACCTAATGAAATTTTCTACGAGCTACCTACAAGGAGCCCCAATACAATGCCTGGAGATTAGGCATGACACAACGGATCAGAAGGAATCGAAAACACCCTAAAGCATGCAATTCTAAGAACCTCATCAGGCCGAGGCATACCATGGAATTCAGTTCAAGATATTCATTCTTGTATTTTCAAACAACATTAATTTGTCATTTGTTTCAATTTTTTAAATCACATTCTTGTTACAGATAATTTCAAGGGTTGTTCTCATACTATCACAAAATACGTAATACAAAAACCATATATTTGAATTGAATTTTCATCTTCCACTACAACAACAACATAATCAACTAATAACCAAACCAATAAAACACATTCGGTAAACAAGTTTCGTTTATTACTACGAGCGATCACATTGACATCAACCAAAATAACAATGTATCGTTATCCAAATATATCATCAAAATATATCAACCAAAATAAGAATGTTTCATTGACTACCCTAATTATCCAGTGAATATCAATTCCACTATCGAAATATATCATCAAAATTAATCATTTCTCTACCCTAAATAATGCACATACTACACTACGCTAATTGAAGAAAATCTATAACGTTAACATACTATATTAATGTGAACAATTAACAATAAAAACAAAAATAAATGCTAAGTAAATGCTTACCCATTTGTTTAAAAATACAACTCCGGTGAAATAAAACAACCAAGCTCAAAACCCGGTATTGTTTTTTGTTTTTTTTTTTTTGTATCAATGGTGAATTTTTGGTGTTGTAATGGTGATTTTTTTGTGCGATAGAACGGTGAAGACAAGAGGCTGAAAGAGTAGGTGAAGAGAGTAAATAAGACCTGGTAAGGGTTTCAAAATGGATGTTTCCGTCCAAATTTGGACGGTGCGTCCTCTGTTTGGACGGAGAGACCAAATGATACCGTCCAAATTGGGATGGTTTTATTGTTTTGGACAAAATGGACGAAAACCGTCTAAAATTTGGACGCACCGTCCAAAAATGGACGGAATTCTTCCTAATTCGGACGGTGCGTCCAAGTTTTGGACGGATTCTGTCCGTTTTGCCCAGTAAATCGATTTTGACGAAATGTATCAAATTATGGACGCTTTTGACTGTATTCGGACGATTTCCTCCAAATTTGGACGTGGAACCTGAAAAAAATGTCAGAAACTGTTTGACCTAAAAAAAATGTCAGAATGTACAGTGACCTGATTTTCCAATTTCTCGCCTTAAGGTTCAGATTTTTCAAAACATATTTGACAAAATTAAGTTTTCTCTAAGCACATATCCAGGGATTCCATATAAGATGCATTCATTCCATGCTTTACGATAGGGGTTGGTCGAAAATTGATACACGATTGTTTAACTAAATTGGGACAATGATTCGAATGACCTCTTTGCAAACCAACAAAAGTGAGATTCAGCCGAGGGTTGTTGAAAAGATCGATATGTAGATATCAGACATCTATCTATCCAAACGACTCATTCTAGATCCCGATTTGTTGATCCAAGTGTATTTTTTGACATCTAATATAATACTTTCATATAGTTTTGTGTCTCTATTCATTGATTATACTCTTAGTTTTTGACGACTCAATGTATCATATGTTTCATGCCAGTAAATGGAGAGACTCTTAGTGAATGGCCTATTTAGCTAGCAACCAAACTCTTACAATCGAGGCGCTTACGTCAACGAGTATATGGAGTAAAAGCATAATCACTGACAGTCTATCAAGTCATGATTTGTGTTTGTGCTTCTAAAATTTTATCATTCATCATTAGTACTTGTTTACTGAGAAGGAATAACCTGCATAGTTTTCATGTACTAAAGAACATCCTACACAACATATAATGTTGTAAGTGTCATGTATCGAATCACCAAGATCAAGTACGACATCCATGATAAACCACGATCAGCCATACCCAACTTTTTCATTTCTGTTACAATCAATCCTTCTCCCGTTAGCTATCACTGAGCAGTTCTTGGAACGTCGTCATGTATGATCCAGAGGCATTACACAACTTGAAGACATCATACCAAAGTTGAAAGGGGAACCGGCATATAGATATCATACATTTGAATTTAAGTTGAGAATATACAATAGTGTGATTATCCGGATACTGCATCCTATATGCAATGCCACTATCTTTCTAGTCCTATGAAGAACATTGGCTAAATTACATGACTCGTCCTATTTTATTTGTTTTTACTTCGTTTTGTTATGGAGACATACATTTAAAGACATTTTTCAAAAACGTTACTAAAAGAAGTCTATAGGGGCCCAAATGACAAATGACTATACAGCATACACTAGAATTGTGCGTAATTTTTTTACCCACTCTGATAAGGCACTTTAATTGAAGGGTCATAAGACTCTAAACATAGAAATAAATCAAATAGAGTAATGATATGGATACAACCGTTGTGACTACATGTTAATAATAAAGATGATACGCTGTTTCACGAAAAGATTAATAATAAAGGTGATATTGAAGAAAGTGATCTCAATCACTTTGATGATGGAAATCGAAGAACAAAGATCTGGAAAACTAGGGTTTTCCTTCAAGGAAACCAGACGAAATTAAATGGGGAAAACTTTATTGATTTTCTCTCTGTTTTTACATAAATTGTCCACTATTAGCTATTTATAATTTCTACCCCAAAATACAAAGATAATAAATAAAATACAAGGAAAAACCAAAATACTCTCAATATACTCAACACCCCCCTTTCCTCAAGATGGACTAGGGGAACTGTAGATATCTTTCATGTGGAAATACTACAGCAACGAGTGAAAGATGGGACCATCCAACAGTTTCGTAATGATATCCTCGAGTTGATGCAAAGTACGTAAATGAGCTTCACAAGGCCATCTTTGATCTTTTCTCGAATAAAATGACAATCGATTTCGATGTGTTTCGTTCTCTCGTGAAAAACTGGATTGTGTGCTGGATGGATGGCACTAATGTTGTCACAATGTAGAGAGATGGGATTTTGAAAAACAACCCCGAAATTAGTCCCAAGAAAGCACAGCCACTGCAACTCACACACAACAAGACCCAAAGCCCGGTATTCTGCCTCGGTTGAACTACGGGACACCGTTGTTTGTTTTTTTGATTTCCATGACACTAAGGCATTTCCAATAAACATGCAATATCCGGCAATACTACGACGAGTATCTTTTCAAGCACCCCAATCCGAATCCACACACCCAAACAAAATAAGGGAGTTGTGTGCTGAATAAAACAAACCTCACCCAGTGCTGATTTAATATACCAAGGACTCTTTGGCGACATGCAAAGATGAAATGGTGAGCGGTAGGGGCATCCAAAAACTGACTCAGTTGTTGGGTGGCGTAGGAAATGTCAGGGCGTGTGATCGTAAGATAGAGAAGCTTCCCAACTAGGCTTCGGTATACCGTGTTATCAACCAATAACTCTGAATCACCATGGTGTAATGACTCCTTTGACTTCATGGGTGTGATTGCAGCTTTGCAGTCTAGCATGTCAAAGGTCTCCAACAGATTTAGGGCATATTTGCGTTGTGAAATCAGCATACCTGAACCAGACCTGGATATTTCCAATCCAAGGAAGAACTTCAATGTCCCGAAATCCTCTATCTTGAACAACTTCTGTAGATGATCCTTGATTTCGGTGATAAGGGGCATGTGGTTTCCTGCTAAGATGATGTCATCGACGTACGCCAATGCAATGAGAAATTTATCCCCTATTCATTTAATAAACATGTTGTAGTCATGTTTAGATTGTTCATAGCCGAAATCCGGAAGAGCCATGGTTAGCTTATGGTTCTATTGACGACTAGCCGGTTTTAAATCGTAAAGTGATATCCGTGTCGGCGTACTTGATTAGGGCGATCAATTTGTGAAACCAGGGGACAAGCGCATATACACTTCTTCGTTGAGGTCCCGTGTAGAAAGGCATTGTTTATGTCCAATTGGTGTAGCAACCACCCCTTTGTAGCTGCCAAGGAAAGTAAGCTACGAATGGTTGTGACCTTTGCTACGGAGGAGAAGGTCTCCTCATAGTCTATTCCAGTTGTTTGGGTGTACCCTTTTGTGACGAAACGTGCATTATATCGTTCTAGTGACCCATCAGACTTATATTTCACCTTATAAACCCATTTACACCCAATGGGTCATTTCCCTTTTGGTAAGTCTACAATTTCCTATGTTTTGTGGATTCTAGGGTATCAATCTCTTGTTTCATAGCTGCTTGCCATTCAGGATTGGTAACGGCCTGATTATATGTTTGTGGTTCAGAAATTTTATCAAAGGCCTTGACATAAGAGGCGTGTGAGGCAGAAAGTTATTCACAACTCATGACAAACTCTAATGTGTGGGGTGATCGAGACACGCTTCGAGTGTGTGCACAAATGTAGTCTTGCAAATAAGTAGGAACTTTGTGAGTTCTAATGGGTCGTTATGATGGATGAGGCGCGGATGGGTGTGGATCCCCACTTGTTGTGGGGAGATGTGCACATCCGAAGATGGTGATGTAAATTTTGAAGAAAACATGGCATGGACAATGTGTCTAAGTGATCTGGTGAGACTTGATCAGTTCGAGTACATATTGAAGGGGAAGTCCAACTCATGAAAAACAACATCTCGTGAAATGAAAATTTCTCTTGTTACTAAATCCAGCAGGACATACCCCTTTGATATTTCTGACATGCCTAAATGTACACAGGTACGGGCTCTTGTGTCAAATTTATGATTATTTCTTGTCAGTGATGCTGCAAATACCAAACAGCCTAGGACTTTCAGATGCTTCATGTCGGTGGCTGATTATGCAACAGATTGTAAAGTGTAGTATAATCTAAAACAGGTGTGGGTGTGAGGTTGATTAGTCTGACTGCATGTTGTACACAGTGCCCCCAATAAAGGATAGGAAGATTAGCTTGGAATAGGAGGCAGACCTAGCCACATTGAGAATGTGCTGGTGTTTTCTCTCCACCACCCCATTTTGTTGTGGAGTAGAAACACAACTCTCTTGATGAATTATCCTTTTCTCACTGTAAATCTCTTCCCATCTGAATTCAGCCCCATTGTCTGTCCTCAAAACCTTTAATTTTTTTACCAAATATTGTTGAAACATAAGCATAGAAACTCTGGATTAAAGATCTAACCTCGGCATTAGATTTAAGTAAAAACACCCAGGTATAACGTCTAAAATCATCTACGACTGTCAAGAAGTAATTATGGCCATGCACTATTCATTGTCTATATGGCCCCCACAAGTCCATATGCACTTAATCTAAAACTGACTCAACAGTACTTACACTTAAAGGAAAGCACAACCTCTTCATCCTAGCATGAGGACAAATGTAGCAAATACTATCAGCAGCAGGTACCACTACTTCATCATTCTTATGCTTTAGGACAACCATCATTTGTTGAGACATGTGCCCCAGCCTTAGATGCCATAGCAGGTCTTTATTTGGAGCTACCTTAAAAACACTTCTTGAACTATTGCAGAATCTCTCAGCTGTATTGTTTGCTTCTTTATTCTTTACTTCAGTCTGCAGTATGTAAAGCCCTCATTCTTTCTTAGCTATACCAATCCTCTGCCAGTTCCCTTGTCCTGTACAGAGCCCATACCATCCACAGATAAAACACACAATTGTTTATCAACAGTCAATTTGCTCAGTGAAATCAAGTTGCACTTGAAAGTGGGTATGCATAAGACCCTATCCAGAACCAAACTATCATTTATTCTCACTGTGCCTATGTGTGACACACTAACTGTTGCACCATATGGCAAACTTACTGTGATCCCTTCCACTGTACTGACTTGTTCAAATATGTCAATGGAACTAGCAACATTATCCGTTGCCCCTGAGTCTTTAATCCAAGAATTCATACATTTACCTTGCACTTCCTTATCAGTCTGCCTGAATTTGGTTGTCATGATGCTAGCCTGATTCCCCAAATGGTCTTTTTCTGGTTTTTCATCAAAGTCCATTTGATCCAAGAATTTGGACAATTTTTTAAGTTGCAGTGCACTCAACTCTATTCCCTTCTCTGAGGATTTGCTGTACTCAAAACCTTGAGATCCTTCATCTCCTCTAACATCATCAGACCTCTCAGCAAGATTGACCTTCCTCTTTGGTTTCCATCCCGGTGGATACCCATTCTTCTTATAACAATCCTCTATTGTTTGTCCATTGAAGCCACAATAGCTACTACTCGAATCTTCCCTGTAGGTTCCTCCTCTTTGACATCCTTCCCATCTATCCTGATTCTTGTCACTAATGAACTCAGTCCCCATTCTATTAGCAAAGATACTTGCCTGTGTGTTATGTGGGTGAGTATCAGCATACTCCAATTGCCTTTCATACTGAATACTTATGGAAGGCCTCACTAATGTCAGGAAGATGTTTCATTAGCAGAATTTGTGACTTGATTGGAGCAAAAGCCTCACTCAGGTCTTTTGCAAATCTTATGACGTATTCCGACTCTAGGTATCTAACGAAAGTAAGAATCACATTGATAGTACATTTTACAGCATTGGTACAGCTAGGGATAGGTTTTAGGATCATAATTTCGTCCCCAAATGAGTCTTTAGAGCGAGAAAATACTTAGTAATAGTTTGGTTACCTTGTGTTATCTGGTTTATCTTCTCTAATAAATCGATAGATGGAAATCTTCCATGTTAGAGTACTACGATGAAGATCGTCCCAAATCTCCTTCGCAATATTCATCCATATGATGCTCCTCTCAGATAGTGGTGAAACCGACTTCGTTATCCACGCCATAACTGTGGTGTCATATTTGTCCCAACGATTCATCAATCTCTCATCATCGACAGGCTTCGGAATTGCTCCATTCACAAAACCTAATTTGTTCTTCATCACTAGTGCCGTCCGCATCGATCTACTCCAGGATTGGAAATTTCTACCAATCAATGGCGGATCAACCAAAGAGAGATTATGATTCTCGTTTGGATGGATGTAATAAGGACTTGACGCCTCAATTTTTGCTGCAGCACGAACTTGTCTCTCATTCGCCATTTTAGATCTCAATCGTAATGACAAGATTCTGCAAAAAAAAACTGAAGACGAAAGGACAATCGGATCTTCTAAACTCTCTGTGATACCACGAAGAAAGTAATCTCAATCACTTTGATGATGGAAATCGAAGAACAAAGATCTGGAAAACTAGGGTTTTCCTTCTAGAAAACCAGAGACGAAATCAAGCGTGGAAAATTTCATTGATTTTCTCTCTGTTTTTACATAAATTATCCACTATTAGCTATTTATATTTTATATCCCAAAATACAAAGATAATAAATAAAATACAAGGAAAAACCAAAATACTCTCAATATACTCAAGAGATACTTTGATATTATTTTTCATCCCTCAAACTTCGTGCAAATGAAACACACATATTTGATCTGTCTTCACGAAAATAAATTTTCCCTAATTTGCTCTCTTCCGCACTCATCTCCAGAAATTTTGTGAACGCATCTCTTCCTATCTCGATTTTCGTCTCACGTCTCGTATGATTCAAACCTTATAATTCAAATCGAATGTGCTACAGATCTTAAACTACATATTTCAACTAGCGTCCTGCAAGCTTCTGCAATCGAATTCAGTTCGAGAGTTTTACAGATTGTGGAGATCATCGATATTTCATTAGCAGTCTGTGCCAAATGGCTTCTCGTTGAAATTACCTCGATCGTTTTTCGTTTTCATTCAGGAATTCGAAGATTGACGGTAATGTTGCCGAAAATTTCTCTACCATTCGTTCAGGTATTTGATTGTCTTTGTTGATTCCTTTTTTATGAATTAATTCAGGGTAATATTTTTATCCTTTGTGCGATTTTAGGTAATAAAGCAGCTCTTGTTACTGTATTTAATTTACATAAATTAGGATCTGCCATTCATGTGCTTTAACACCAATCATCCATATTGCTACTGATATTTTCGGTAGACTATTTGATATAGTGAGATCTGATTGGGGGTGACCCGGCTCAGTCCACGTGTCAAGCAGATATAAAACGAACCTGCAGAACAGGACAGAGCTGTACCCGATCTGGGTACTACTACGACCAGAAGAAGTAGGCTGATCAGGCTAGGGGAGGTCCCTGATCAGAGGAAGCGAGTGATCGAGGCCAAGCGGTGATCGGTCAGTCCCCGACTAGTAGTAGAAAAATTTGATCGGACGAGGCGGAGTCCCGACGAGAGGAAGCGGATCGAGGACATACTCATTTGGACTAAAGAGCAGTTATGACTAAACGTGGGGCGTGGGGGCTTATATAACCACCCACTAGCTCCACCCTTATGAATAACCGCCTGAACTACGGTTGGACTTGATTCCAAATATATACTTGAATCGTAGGCAACTTATTCGCTAAGTTCACCCATTACAATAACAACAATTACTCTCTGTATAATCCTAGAACAAGAAAGACCCGATTGTTTACTTGTTTCATTCTGAGTTCGATCAAGATCAAATTGAACAACATATATATCAATGGTAAAAGAGCTGGTGAAGTGAATTTACTATCTCATTTATATAAAAAAATTGATGTGGCTGCTAGTTAATCCATTTCGCTTTTAATCTTTGCAATCTGATTTGATCCTGAAATATTTGTCCTTGTTCACAAATTGTTTTCTGCTTTTTGATTTGTGCATATGACTACGACATTCGAGCGGCGGCTGGTGCCTTTGTAGGTTGCTGATTTTCATGTAGTTATCTCCTTTCCCAAACCTCAATATCATCTTACGTTTTATGCAAGAACGTGGAAATAGCTTTTCCCAAAAGCAAACATTCCGTTTTACACTACAACAAATTCATTTTTAACCGACAAGATTTAAGGGACAACAGCAAGTCGTCGCAATAAATGCACTTTTTGCGACGGCGTGTTGTCGCTTTACAAGGACCTTGGAAAAGTCAATTTTTTACAAAAAAAATGTGGGAAATTAAGGCGGGATGCTTTTTGCGACGACAAAGAATTTTATGCGACGACGTCTAGATTTAGAGGGAAATTTAAATTGGAGGGCAGTTTTAAGTGGCAAATGTTTTTGATTTAATGTGACGACGCCTACATTTATTGGGACGACGCCTACGTTTATTGGGACGACAACCTGACACGTTGGAATTCCACGAGGACTTGTTGATTTTATGCCCCGAAAGGCGTCGTCGTATTAAATCATTTGATTATAATTGCGATTTTCACAAAATAATGTCGATAAGTAATAAAACTTTGCATTTAATGCAACGACAGTGTCGTCGCCTTATATACATTTTATATAATTTTGACTATGGATAAAATATTTTATAATATTAAAACCATGTTGATTATATGAGACAATTTTTTTGTTGTATTAAATAAATGCGAATTGAATTAGTAATTAAATAACTAATTTTGTGTATAATATTTTTTAAATACAAAATTATGTTAAGTAAATTCAGATTTATTAAGTAGTTTTTGTAATACTTGATATTAGTTGAATTAATTAAATAAGTCAATACATTTGTTTTAATAGTTTAATTCTTTTGACGAATCAGATAAATTTAATAATATATTATCAAAAAGTTAACAATAACAACTTATTGATTTCAAATCCGAACTTCTTTAGTTAGTGATGAGTTCAACAAACTTGCGGTTCATTACTGAGTCAATGATTTGAATACCAAGGTTCGTTAGTGAGTCGATGATTTCAAAACTTAGTGTTAATGAGTTACTGATTTGAATCACGGTATTCATTAGTGAGTTCCTAGTTTGATCATTTTAAATTTTGGGCTCGTTATTGAGTTCATGATTTCATAACAGGGTTTCATTAGTGAGTTCATAATTCAAATCACGGGAGTCGTTAATAAGTTCATGATTTGAATCACAAGATTCGCCAGTGAGTTCCTGATTTGAATCACAAGATTCGTGATTGAGTTCATGATTTGAAAGCCATGTTTCGTTTGTTAGTTAATGATTTGAAACCCGAGGTTCATTCAATGAGTTAATGATTTGAAACTCGTGGTTCGTTATTGAGTTAATGATTTGAAACCTTAGGTTCGTTATTGAGTTTCTGATTTGATCATTTCAAACACTCAGGGTTCGTCATTGAGCTCATGATTTCAAACATAGTATTCGTTTGTGAGTTCGTGATTTCAAACTCAGTGTGCGTTATTGAGTTCATGATTTGAAACATAGGTTTCATTAGTGAGTTCTTGATTGGAGTCAGGAGATTCGTTAGTGAATTGTTGATTTGAATCACGAGATTCGTTAGCCAGTTCTTGATTTGAATCACGGGGATTGTTAGTGAGTTCCTGATTTGATCACGAGGTACGGTAATGAGTTGATGATTTGAATCACGGGGTTCGTTAGTGAGTTCATGATTTGAAACCCAATGTTTGTTAGTGGGTCAATCATTTAAATCTCGAGGTTCATTAGAGAGTCGTTGATTTCATTCTGGAGGTTCGTTACAGAGAGCTCGATTTTATTCATTGGATTCGTATTCGTTAATGAGTTTCTGATTTGATCATTTCAAACTCAAAGTTCATTATCGTGTTGACGAGTTCAAACATGAGGTCATTCTTGAGCTGATGACTTGAATCTCTGTGTTCGTTATTGAGTTCCGATTTCAAGTCCGAGTTCATCAGTTCAATCTCAAGGTTCAATTATGTATAATATTTTTCCTTGAATATGATTACTTATACATTAAAATATTTATTATTTAACTAAATATTTAACTATAAATAGAACTTCAAAAAAAAATTCTTTTTTATAATATTTGTTTTTTAAGTTAATGATTAATTTTTCATAATATAAATTTTCATTAATTTAATCTGTTATAATAAGATTTTTATAAGGAAATGGTACCCTGAATGAAATGGTATGTGCACTACACATTTGTGTAGTGCATTTCCCACTACATTCTTTATTATCATCGATTAAAATGATGAATTCTTTATTGTGATGGGTCCCAACAAAATGTGTGGTGTTGATTGTGTTGTGTAGGATGTTGTAGTAAAGTGAGTAGTGAGTGTATCACTACTCTTAATTATTTGTGCATAATTTGTACTAAAAAGATTGAATGAGAGGACGACGTCGTCGCAAAAATATGCGCATTAAATGTTTACGACCAAATTAAAACATTAGCCTCTTTTCTTTCTCTCTTTCTCTCTTTCTCTTCTTCTTCACATTTTTCTCATAAAAAACACCCGCCCTCCCTCCACCGCCGATTGAACGGCAAGCAGCAGCAATGCTGCAACAGTGCAACAATAATTGTAGTAGCGCAACTCCACTCCACACTTCAGCTCCACCATGCCGGCCAATTTCCTCCCCCACACCTCCACGCCGACAAGCAGCTTTTTCCGGTAGCTATTTTTTTTAATTTAATTTATTTTGTTTTAGTTAATTTATTTTTTATAATTTTATTATTTCTGTTTTATTTTTAGTTTTATTATATCTAATTTGCGATGCTCTTTTTGTTCTGTTTTATGAAGAAAAAAATTATAAAAATATACATAAAGGTTTAATAATGAATTTGATTATGCGTGATTGCTATGATGAAGTTTATTATTTTTATAGGGGGAAGGGGCCACAAGGACAAAAAAATTAATAAATGGGTCTGGAAGGACAAAAGTAACATTTTTATGATTATAAAGGACAAAAATCACAATTGTTACTTTAAAATTGTTACTTCACGTGCTAATGTTACGTTGTGCTTCACAATTATTCTTACATATTTACTCTATTCCACATTTGTTACTTCATATTTGTTACTTCATAATTGTTATTTTTGTCCTTATTAAATTACAGTTTCCTTCTATCCCGATTTTTTGATAATTTTGTCCTTCTGGACAAAAATCCAATTTTTATAAATGGAACTTTGAGTAGATTGTTTAATGTGTTAAATTGTTGTTGAGCTTTGAAATTGTGGTGTGTGAAGAAGATGCTCTCCACTTGGAATATTTGCACAATCCAAATATATCATATACACTTGTATGTCATACCCATATGTGCCATAAATTGACATCCGAATATTCCTTAATTAAGGAATATAATTAATATCTTATATTTAATTTATTCATAATAATTAAATACCGACATATTAATTTAATCACTATAACACTTTATAGTCGAGATGAACTTTTTATTTGGTTATCACTATAACTGCATTTTAATCCGTTTGGATGTTCTTATATGTGTGACCCGATAGGCTTCTGAATATGTTGGCCGTAGGCACAAAGTGCAAATTACGAAAATGTCCTCCATACCTAAAGATCACAGAATAGCGTCTAGCAACACACCATGACCCCCAATCACCGGAAGAGTCAAATGCAATGACTACTATCTTTTATGTGAAACAGTTACCATGTAAATAAAATTCTATCGATGTTACAATATCTATACGGTCGTACGTCGAGTGTCAATCATCAACGACCGTATCTTACAATATGGATATCCTACTCTCTCAAAGTAACATATTACTTCCGCTTTGCAAAGACTTTTGAGAATAAGACATTTCTTATAAGAAGACCCTTTCAGATTCTTGTATTTAATTTATCAATAAGACATTGGCCCAGCAGTATGTGCTGTGGTTGTTATCCCTGAGGTTCCGGGTTCGATTCCCAGTGGGGAAAGTATGCGTGCGCAAAAAAAAAAAATCAAGAAAAGTTTGATGCATATTTGGGATTGTTGATTGGTTTGGGAAGAAAACTAAAAAATGATTAAAAAATTTGGGGGACTTTGATAAAGATAGAGAAAAAAGAGTGAATTTGGTTTCCTTTCTTTGGAAGGAAGGGTGGTAAGATCAAAAGCGACTTTTGTCACTTTTTGAAGTTCAAACTATTTCAGATGTGTAGTTCTGATCCTTACTTGCTAGTTATAAAGTATTTTAAATTAAGTTTTCTGGTATATCTTCTTGAACACAAGAACTTTTTATTCGAAGAAGTTAAAGTCATTAGAGGATGACGAACTAAGAAAACGTTTCACTAAATTAAGGTGTCACATGTATATGTTGTGTCAACTCTTATTAATTGCGTATAAGAAAAAGATGATGAACTAAAAAAAAGTTGTCAAACTATTAGTTTCAAGCTTTCAATTTGTGTATAACCGGTTTGAACCATACATAGTCAGATTTCAAACGAGATTTCCGGATAAATGCTATAATAAAATGTCACATAAATCTAACCACTTTTTTTACTATGTGTTAATGTTTGACTTGGTCAATATGATAAATGTTATATTGTGGTAA
Organism: Gentiana macrophylla; assembly: GCA_026214975.1. NCBI lineage: Eukaryota > Viridiplantae > Streptophyta > Magnoliopsida > Gentianales > Gentianaceae > Gentiana > Gentiana macrophylla. The sequence continues at coordinate 53,319,763 of CM047813.1, forward strand.
AATGTATTAGTTTTCACATATGCTTAGGTGTGTTGTGCCCATTTTTGGAATGTTCAATAGCCAAAAGAGCAAACTTTTTAATATATGTATAAATGTAAGTTCATTGTGGAGGTGCATCTATACTACTATAGAGCTGTTTTTTGTTGTGGCATTTAGAAAATGAATACATATTTGTGATATTTATTCTTTTTAGAATAATTTTTCATATTATTGAGCAATTATTTACCTTACATATATTGGTCCTACTTATTCCATAAAAGTCTTATTCAGTACTGTAACGCTCCGTTCCCGGACACCGAGTCCTTATCCGGAAAAGGCACGCTCGGCACGTATAAAATAAAAACAAATTCATTTCGTACGTAAGTCTCTACTACGTCGTATCAAAAATAAGCAAACGGAAGCAAAAGACTCGGGCAATAAATTTCCAAACATATATCCAAGAATAGAAACATGAAATCTAAATATGGAAATGTAACTTATTACATTCAAGGAAAGATACGAAATCCAAACGAAATGTATGATATTCTCAAAAGAAACGTAAAAGTACTACAAGTCTCGAAAGACCAAAAGTCTACTCCAAAAGTACTAACACAGTTTAATAAAAGAATGACAAAATAAATAAATGCTAAGTCTTCAATGAGGCGTCGTCAAACGTCATCATCGAACTCATCCTCGTAACCCTGATCAACCTGTTCATCTTCTCACCCCCAAACACACAGAAAACATGCATTTGAGGTAAGTACAACGTACTCAATAAGAGATAGAAGCTACAACAATTACAATTCATAAAGAAACGACATTTATTCGTTTAGTTGTTTATGTGTGACCAACTCAATCAGGGTTCATTACATGTCCATCAACATGTTATGACTAAACGCTTCTACCTAACTTAGCTATGCTATGTTACAACCGCACTCAAGGGCACTACGCCTGATGTATATCCACCAGAAGATATCGATTGCAACATATTAGTGGATCACACCAATATCCACGAAGTCTAGAATAGGTAAACTCCGATAGTATGCGCGTCTCAGTGGAGTCCCCCGAACTTGTGGTTCTTTCACCTACGGGTTCTTTCACCTTCAGAGGTGCACACACATCGCGATATAGACTGGTGCCTATCCAAGAGAGACATGTTGTTTAATCTTTTACTAGTCAAGTACGTGTTTTATTAGAATGATTAACTAACCACCTATGTGTTTTCATTTAGTCTCCCTCACCGACACTACTCTCTTCCTAGACCACTAGACATTAACAAGGCCTAGCAATTACACAGACATTGATGAATGCTAATTCATCAAAGCACAAGCCTATCATGCTCTTCCGACGGATCCGAACTTCAACTCCCTTTAAGAGTACATTCGGTGTTTTAACTGAACGAATCAGAAGCTCAATTCAGGCTTGTTTATGTTTATGAAACGTTCACGTATCACAACTTAAGGGTTTAAGACAATAATAACATGATTATGAAGCCCGAAACCAAACTAAAATGATAAAACAGTAAAAACAAGCTAAAACTGGTCAAACGCCCGTTTGACATCCTATGGACGCCCTTTAGCCATCGAACGCCCGTCCACTAAACCCAAACGCCAGTCCATCAAAAATGGCTACATCCTGAATCAAAAGTCTATCCCCAAACGCCCGTCTGCCTTGTGCAAACACCCGTTTGAGCGGCTATGATCGCAAACGCCCGTGCCGCTTTAGTCGCGACGCTGTTTGCCTGGTTTTTCTAAAACGCTAAAATCTTCAAAACACCATTTCTAATCCGTTTCAAACCTAATTGACATCGAATTAAACCCAGTAAAACACAGAAAAACATATCTAATCAAACCATAGCATCTATGATCATTGATCAACGAAAAGACACATCTTCCTAGCATTAAAACATCTTAAACACGATCTAATCCTTATAAACGATAATTGAAATCGTAGGAAGAGCCTCTTACCTGTTTGCAAGCCAAAAACCAATCTCAATAGCCTCGAAAGTCTGCAGCCCTTCCCACAAAACTGATATCCAAACGATGTCCTTCTCACGACGATTCCAATTCTCGAGTCTGATCTGAAAACGGTTCAACACCTCTTAAGATAATTGAAGAACTCTTTTAGCCCTTTTTCTCTTCTCCAAATTGCATAGAGATGAGAGCGTGAAACTGATTTTCTGATTTAGTCTAGGTTATGGGATTAATGTGTGTTAATTTTCCTTAAATACTAATTCCCAAATTAATCCATTTTTCCTTAATTGCCCTTATTTACCAAAATAATCAGATTTCTCTTTTAATTATTTACATATTTCAAAAAATGCATATATATAATTACTACAACACTTAACTCCAATAAAAGAAAAGAGATAATAATGTTTGCCCTTTCCCGAAAATCGGAATATTACATTCCTTCCCCTTTAAAAGGAGTTTCGTCCTCGAAACTAGAACATACCTGGTAGATCAACAAACTCTTGGAATTCACTGATCATGTCATCTTCAACTTCCCAAGTTGCCTCCTCAGGTGAATGATTGCTCCACTGAACCAAAACCAATGGAATTATCCTTCTCTTTATCATCTTTTCCTTCCGGTCCAAAATCTTGATCGGTCTCTCATCATAAGCAAGATTGTCTTGTAGAATTTCCGGATCAATTGTAGTTTCAACATCATTCTTCGTCAGACACTTCTTGAACATTGAAACGTGAAAAACACTATGGACCCTTGACATCGAGTCCGGTAACTTAAGCTTGTAAGCCAACGGTCCAATCCTTTCTAGGATTTCAAACGGTCCAACATACCTAGGACTTGTTTTCCTTTTTGTCCAAAGCGTTTCACTCTTCTTCATCGGTGAAGCTCGTAGATACACTCTATCACCGAATTCAAACTCAAGCGGTCTTCTTCTAACGCCTCGCCCAACTCTTACGCGGTCTTGAGTGCGCCTTGATTCTTCTTAACCAACCGAACACTCTCTTTAGCTTGTTCAACCAATTCCGGCCCTGTGATTTGTCTTTCCCCGACTTCATCCCAAAACAACGACGTTCTACATCTTTTCCCATAAAACGCTTCAGATGGTGGCATGCCTATACTTGCATGATAGTTGTTGTTGTAGGCAAACTCCGCTACGGGTAGGTAATCATCCCATGATCCGCCTACTTCCAGAACACAAGCCCTTAGCATGTCCTCTAGAGTTTGGATGGTCCTCTCAGATTGTCCATCTATTTGAGGATGAAAGGCCGTACACAAGTCCAACTTGGTTCCAAAGGCTTCTTGTAAACTCTTCCAAAACCGGCTGACGAATCGACTATCCCGATCCGAGACTATAGAGATAGGAACTCCGTGTAACTTCACTATATTATCGAAGTATAGGGTGGTCATCTTCGTCAAGGGCATATCCACCTTATATGGTAAGAAATGAGCGGATTTGGTCAATCTGTCCACAATCACCCAAATCGCATCATGACCACCTCTTGTCTTAGGTAATCCGGTAATGAAATCCATCGTGATCTTATCCCACTTCCATTCAGGGATATCCAATGCCTTAACTTTCTGACAAATGTCACACTCCGCCACGAACTTGGCTATTTCCAACTTCATCGAGGGCCACCAAATTTTTTCCTTCAAGTCTCTGTATATTTTAGTAACACCTGGATGCACCGCAAAAGCAATCCTGTGTGCCTCCTCCATAATTCTTTGCCTCAAATCAGCAACATTAGGTGTTAAGGGTGATTTTATACGATTTATAACGCTATATTTTATGATAATTTCCCTCATATTTGTATGAATTTGTATAAGAAACAAGTGTTTAATGGAAATATTGAGCAAATGATATTTTAAAAGAGATAATCACAAAATAGGTTGATTTACGTGTTTTAATTATGATTTTATGATCATTTGAGCGTTATTACATTTTGCGATGTTTTTATGTGTTATAGATACATGTTTGAGGCTCAAAAGTTGCTCAAGAGTTGATTAAGTTCGAGGTAATTGAAGATAAAAGAGATAAAGTTCAAGAAATCAAGATTAAATTCGATCCTGAACTGGCGTCTAGGGAGCTGAACTGCCGTCCATGGTGGACGGCGTTCTTGGGTTGGACGAAAGTCCAGAATGGGAAGTTGATTCGTGGAAGTTTGGGCGCAGGAGTGACGCCGCGCACGGCGCGTCGATCATGATTCGCCCGACTCAAGAAAATTACACAAGCCGGGCGGGCGTTCACCCTTTCCAGACGGGCGTCCATCGGCCGACATCTTTGAAACCGACTTAATCTTCTATAAATATCGCCGCGCGTTTTCCTCACAATACACGATATATTACAAACCCTAAACCCTAAAGGCGGTGAGATTTCATTGTTCTTAGTTTTCTAGTAGTTCTAAACACTTTTTATGTTCTTTTACTTCAATAATTCGATCTTCAAGAGGATGCTAAGAGGCTAGGCCTCCATTGAACAAGCGTTGTGAAGCCGTCCGATTCAACAATTCAGTTTCTTTTAAATGATTATTTTGTGAGTATCTATTACGAGTTGTTCCTTTATCATGCTTTACGTTGTTATTGCAAATTTATATCGAAAGATGCTTGCTTTATTGATTGTTTAATTGATGAAAATCAAGTTAGACTTTAGATCACCATGATAAAGAATAGATATTTGATCTAATTAACGAGAGTTATTAGGTTAGATCTCTAGGTTAGAAATTGAGAGATTTCACACCTTGATTTGAGAGCGTTAATCCTTAGATCGAAAGATAGAGATTAATAGACGAACTTGCCTAAGAAATTAGGGTTCATACCTTTGAATAGGTGAATCACAACTTGATTAGTAATCATGAAATAATCTTAATTGAAACTGAATATTGATAGGATAGGTGGATCAATTGCTTGTTCGCTTCGTAAATTATTGATTAAAATCCCTTGAAATTGAATTACTTAAGCTTAGTTAGTTCTTTCTATTGCACCTTAGATTTAGTTTCGTTTAAATTGGTTCGAAGCATATCCTTCCTGGCTTTAGATCATATCTTCTGTCCAGTTTTACGTTTTAGTTAAGTTTTTTTTTCAGTTCTGTTTAGTTTTATCCACTGTTTAGTTTAGTAATCGTGACATAGGTTAGTTAGGAATAAAAACTAGAATTCACAATCGCCAGTTCCCCGTAAGATCGACCCGGCATTAACCACTATTACTACGATCCTTATACTTGAGGTTAACCGGATTATTACTTGTTTTGTGTTAATAAATTCCGTGACAAGTTTTTGGCGCCGTTGCCGGGGAACCGGACGGTTGTCTAGTTTTGTTTTTCCGTTTTTCTTTTTGTTTTAGTTTGTCCTGTTTTTATTTCATTTTAAATTTCTGTTTATAGTCAATAAACGTTTAGGTAATTAGTTAATTAGGGTTTTAGCTTAGGGTTTAAGGTTCTCTTGTGATTAGTTCTCTTCTCTTCTCTTCTCTTCTTTTATCTGTTCTTTTCTGTAATTTTTTCTTTTCTGTTCTTGTTTTCCCGTTTCTAAACGGACGTCTGAAAATTGGACGCCCGTTTGCTGGAAAGTCTTCTATCCTGAACCACTTTTACTCGCTTGGACTAGCGTCCATAGGTTTCGGACGCCCGTCCAAGTATTCTGCCGTGCAGACGAGCGTTTGGTATACTAAACGCCCGTCCAAACTCAATACCATCCGGACGCCCGTCCAACCTCTTGGACGTCCGTCTGGTCCTGTTTTCTTCAATACTTTTGTTTCCTTTTCTTCTTCCCCCTTTCTTTTCTTTAGGTTTTTAATTTTTAGTTTAGGCTTTCAATTTCTTAGTTTTTAGGTTTCAACCACTTGTTTTTGGTCCGGTTTATGCAAACTCGGAGTCAAAAGGGACCGTTATTATACACCCCTGACCCCGAGCGAACCGTAGTCCGGCCAAACAGGCGGATTTTCCGTTTAGCGGTTCTGGCGGACAGAGCCGAGCGAGATCTTGAAGATCAACTAGCAAGAGAAATCACTGATTTTGTGATAATGGCCGCTAACAATAGACGTACGTTGGCAGACTACGCCAGGCCAGGCGAAGTCAAAGTCAACCCGGATATTGTTATTCCAGCCATTACTGCACAAACCTTTGAGTAAAAACCGGGACTTATTCAGATGATGCAGCATGCATCTATTTTTCATGGTTATCAATCAGAGAATCCGCATACCCACTTGCATACATTCTTAGAGATATGCGGTACGACACGCATCCAAGGAGTAAGTGAGGATGCGATAAAGCTGAAACTTTTCCCATTTTCTTTGAAGGGAGAGGCTAAAGAGTGGTACACCTCTCTCCCCTCTGAATCTATCACCACCTGGGCTGAACTTGAAAGAGAATTTCTAAGTCAATACTTTCCGCCTTCAAAGACAGCCCAGTGTTTGAACGACATTTTCACGTTCTATCAGAAAGAAAATGAGTCGTTCTTTGAATGTTGGAAGAGATTCAAGTCTCTTCTCAGAAAATGTCCCCATCATGGCTTGCCACTGGAAAGGCAAGTCAACACCTTCTTTAGTGGATTGACCGAGCTCACAAAAGGCATGGTCAATAGTTCTTCTGGTGGGGCATTTCTGAAGAAAACACCTGAAGAGGGATGGGCACTGTTTGAGGACATTGCGAAGTATAACTATGCCCCCTCTTATCAAGCAATTCAAGCACCTCCCCCTCCTAAGGTTGAGGAAGTTAATATGCAGAGTTTGATAGCCATGCTTTTAATGTGCAGATGGCAACATCTCAAATTTCACATCCGATAAATCAAACTTCTTCTTTCCACGTAACCTCGGGTTCGGTATTGCAAAATCTTTGCCGAGACCGCCATATGAATGGCCAATGTCAATTTAATCCCTCTGCACCTTATCAAGTGAATGTTGTCCATGATTATGGACAGTACAACCAAGTCACATGTCAGAATTGTGACGAGGTGGGGCACACTTCTAAATTCTGTCCTATGAACGGACAGAATGCGGAAGTGAATGCATTCTATGGCCAGAACAATCCAAGGTTCAATCAGTTTCCTGGCCAGAATAATTTCCAAAACCAAGGGTTTAATCCATCTTCAAATTTCAATCCTAATTCGAATTTTAATGCGAATCAGAATTTCAATAGAAACCCTGGGTTTAATCAGAACCAAAACTCAAATTTTTCCAATCCTACGCAAAAATTCAATCAGAACTGGCCTTCCAATTCAAATTCTCAATTCCAAAGTCGGCCCACCAAATTTATTCTTCAAACTTCCGAACTCTCAAGGCTCCTCCCAACCTACCAATCTTGAAGCTAAGTTGGAGGAGCAAAGTAGATCAATGAAGAATCTTGAGAGACAAATTGGGCAATCGGTGAATAGTTAGCTTCTAGACCCCCAGGCGGTGCCCGGGCCACACCGAGAAGAATCCGAAGGGTGGTCAAGTTGCTCAAGTGACTTGAACAAAGGCCCATGTACTAACCTCGTGCCATCAATTCAATACGGTAAAGAGGAGGCGAGTGCAATGAATCTGGAGGAGCGGTACTCAAGTTAGTGGTCCTTCCCATCAGGGAAACCACTAGCCCCTCCTGCCATTGATAAGGCGGGAGGGAAAGCCGAGCACCTACACTCCCTCAACTGCAAGAAAAACTCAGGTGGCTGATCCTGAGAGGTGAAAAAGCCGGAGATCCTCAAGTGGTGATCCTCGAGGACCGAAAAAGCAGCGAAAGTCGGGAGGCCGATCCTCGACTACTAAGAAATCTGAAAAGCTGCATTCGTTGGAAGGATCTCGGAGAGCGAATCGTAAGTGCATCCTCAAAGAAAGTCTTTTACGAGAATGACCTCAAGAAACTTCCATTTCCACGAGAAAGACCAACATTCCCTTGATTGAGGATAAGAAGTATGAAAAGGTCTTGAACCTTTTAAAAATACTCAGTGAATCTTCCATTATCGATGTCCTGGTCGAAATGCCTAAGTATACAAAATTTATCAAGGATGTTGTGTCTTCGAAAAAGAAGTTAGCAGGCATGGAAAGGCAAATTGGTGAGAATTGTTCCATGATTAATTATGAAAACTTACCAATTAAAAGAGGTGACCCTGGTAAGTTCGTACTTACAGTAGTAATGGGAGGTCTAGTTTTCCCTAATTCTTTGTGTGATCTAGGTGCCTCTATAAGTCTTATGCCAATGTCTCGTATGCAAGCATTTCGGTTTACAAAGCCTTCTAGAACCTACTACTATGAGTTTACAATTACGATAGATCTCTAAGAAAGCTTCAGGGATCCTGAAAGACGTTTTGGTTCAGATTGATAGATTTACCTTTCCAGTTGATTGGTATGTCTTAGATATTGAAAAGGGTGAAAACGCCCCCCTGATTCTTGGAAGACCCTTCTTATCTACAGCTAGAGCCCTCATCGATTGTGATGGTGGGCAAGTGACTATCCGAGTTGGTGATCAAGAGGTGAGTTACAATGTCTTAAAGTCCATTCAAGTACCCTCTGGCCCCCCAACCGGATTTTCCATTGATTATATGACAGATGATTTCACTGATTATATGGATAAGCAAGTCATGGCTGTAGAAGCTGAATGATAATCTAAATACTCATGGTGTGGTCAATCTAGATCAATTAGCAGCTGATTTTGAGGAAGAATTATTCGACGGAGAAGCTTTGGCAGTGGGACCACAGAGTAAACTCAGCGATATTGAGTTGAAAAGTGGAGATCTCAAGTCTAGTTTAGAAGACCCCCCTGCAAATTTAGTGTTAAAGCCGTTGCCTAAGCATCTTAAGTATGTGTTTTTAAGAGAAGGTGACAAGCTTCCACTGATTATATCTGCCAAGCTGTCTCGACTAGAGGAAATGAAGTTAATCAATGTTTTGAAGAAAAATGAAAAAGCCTTCGGTTGGCAAGTAGGAGATATCAGAGGAATATCTCATGACATCTGTATGCACAAGATCAAGACGAATGAGGGTGTGAAATGTGTTAGACAGCCCCAGAGAAGGCTCAACCCTCATATGCAAGAAGTCGTTAAAAAGGAAATCATCAAGCTTCTGGACATGGGAATCATTTATGCCATCGTTGATAGTGAATGGGTTTCCCCTACTCAGGTAGTTCCCAAGAAAGGAGGAATTACTATTGAGAAGAATGAGAAGGGAGAGGAAATTGCATTGAGACTTGTCACTGGTTACAGAGTCTGCATCGATTATCGAAAGCTCAATGAGGTAACCATGAAAGATCACTTTCCCCTTCCATTCATTGATCAGATGCTCGAGCGTCTGGCGGGACACGCATTCTACTGCTTCCTAGATGGATAGTCGGGATATTTCCAAATACCCATAGATCCAGCTGACCAAGAAAATACCACTTTTACCTGCCCTTATGGTACATTTGCTTATAGGCGAATGCCATTTGGTCTCTGCAATGCCCCAGCCACATTTCAAAGATGTATGCTAGCTATCTTTGACGGGCTTGTAGAGAAGTGTATGGAAATTTTTATGGACGATTTTTCGGTTTTTGGTCAGTCTTTTGATGATTGCCTTGACAATCTTGATCACGTGTTATCCATATGTGTGGAAAAGAACTTAGTACTTAATTAGGAAAAATGCCATTTCATGGTAGATGAGGGAATAGTTCTTGGCCACAAAATCTCCGCCAAAGGTATAGAAGTTGACAGGGCGAGAGTAGAAGCTATCGAGAAGATGACCTATCCCAAGAATGTGCGTGAAGTTAGAGGCTTTCTTGGACATGTCGGTTTTTACAGAAGGTTCATTCAAGACTTCTCCAAGATAGCCAAGCCCCTGTCCACTTTACTAAAGGAAGACGTTGAGTTTAATTTTGATGAGAGCTGCAAGCAAGCGTTTGAGGAGCTCAAGGATCGTTTAATATCTGCTCCAATTCTTATATCGCCTGATTGGAACCTACCGTTTGAGCTTATGTGCGACGCATCAAACTATGCTGTTGGTGCTGTTCTAGGGCAAAAGATCAAGGGGAAGTTCCAGCCTATCTATTACGCCAGTCACACATTGAACCCCTCTCAAGTTAACTATACCACTACTGAAAAGGAGCTTTTGGCCGTAGTTTTTGCTATGGATAAGTTTCGTAGTTACTTGTTAGGAGCTCAAGTGATTGTGTGGACTGATCACGCTGCTTTGCGTTATCTGATGACCAAGAAAGAGGCTAAACCGCGCTTACTACGTTGGATATTGACCCTACAAGAGTTTGACGTTCAAATTAAGGACAAAAAGGGCAGTGAAAACGTAGTGGCTGATCACGTTTCTAGAATGATAAGTGAGGAAAAGGATGATCCAGATGATATAGATCTTTACTTTCCTCTAGAAAACATTATGTTGATAGACGGTTGTCCTCCTGATGTTCCATGGTATTCTTCCATTGTAAACTACCTTCATGCCCGTTATCTCGATCCAGAGATGTCTTATCAGGAGAAGAAAAAGTTCTTCTCTGATTTGAAATATTTCGTTTAGGATGAACCTTATCTTTTCAAGATCTGTAAAGATGGTCTGCTTAGAAGATGTGTTCCTGAGTCTGAGCAACGGGATATTATTGAGCAATGCCACAGTGGACCCACTGGCGGTCATTTTGGTCCGTGGAAAACCGTTTCTAAGATCTTTCAATCCGGTTTCTATTGGCCTACGATCTTTAAAGATACAGAAGCTTTCTGTAAAGCTTGTGATAGGTGCCGAGAGACCGGTACTCGACAAGGCGTTTTGACATGCCTTTGAAACCCATCCTAGAATGCACGAAGTCTTTGATGTATGGGGTATCGATTTTATGGGACCATTCCCATCATCTTGCGGTAATAAATACATCTTAGTCTGCGTAGATTACGTGTCGAAATGGGTAGAGGCTCAAGCCACTCCTCACAATGATCATAAGACGGTAATGAAATTCTTAAAGAAAAATATCTTTGTGAGATTTGGATGTCCACGAGCCTTGATCAGTGATGAAGGGACACACTTCTGCAACCGACCCCTAGAGAATGTACTTGAAAAGTATGGTGTTCGTCATAAAACTGGCAGACCATATCATCCGATGACTAGTGGTCAGGTTGAAAGGAGCAACCAAAGCATCAAGAAAATCCTGGAGAAAACGGTAAACAGTCATAGAAAGGACTGGAGTTTGAAATTGGATGATGTATTTTGGGCTTACAGAACTGCCTATAAAACCCCTATGGGGACATCTCCATATCAAATGGTCTACGGGAAACCATGTCATCTCACACTGTCGAGTTAGAGCATAGAGCTTATTGGGCTACAAAGTTTCGAACTTTGATTCCCAATCTTGTGGAAAACATCGACTCAAAGCAGATTACATGAGCTAGACAATTCGGACTCGGTGACGAAAGTGCCAGGATTAGTAAGGATAAGATGAAGCTACTCCACGATGCTAAGATTAAGAAGAGAGAATTTCAAGTCGGAGAACAAGTTCTTCTTTACAATTCTAGGTTACATTTGTTTCTGGGGAAGTTGAGGACGCGTTGGTCCGGTCCTTTGAAATTCTCCGGATCATTCCCGAGGTGTTCTAGAACTACGAGGTTATGGTGACCAGCCGTTTCGAGTAAACGGACGAGGTGCAAACACTACATTGGTGAGCCTAAAGACAAGCCTTTGACTGTTCGGTTCCTCGATGTCCTTGGATGTGGTGCTACACCAATAAGAATTAGACGCGAGTTTTCACCCGGTCTTTTCTCTGAGGATGACGGTGATGGCCAATCTGAAGAAGTTCTAGCTGGTAGTTGGGATATGGAGGAATATTGGAAGGAGCGTCAACGAGAATGTCATCAGAAGCTTCAGAAGACGAAGAAGTCAACCATGGGGAAGTTTAAACGTGTCTGGAAAGCTATAAAGGATTTAACCCCATGTGTTAGGTGCTGTTTCTGCGGCCACGCTACTGATCAGAGCTTACACGAGGTAGTGGCTGGCAGAAAAGTCAAATGGCCTGATCCAGGCTAGACTCCAACAGTGTCGAGCTAACGACATTAACCAAAAGCGCTACTAGGAGGCATCCTAGATATCCCTTATTATATTAGTTAAATTTTGTTTAGGCTGTTAGTGTTATATTTATTTAAGTTTTAGTTTAATTAAGTTTTAGTTGACTAAGTTTTACGCTTATATCTCATCGCTTAGTTTGCTTTTTAGATATGGATTACGGAGTTCTTCCGGAGGAGTTCCCATCATTAGTCGAATCCTACGATTCTGATGGTGATGGACCAGGAGGCACTATAGTCTTGCACGTAGATTTTGAGCTTAGTACCCGTACGAAGACCATCACCTATGTTCTCATTGTCCCCCGCTGTTCGGGAGGTAGTGACTTCACTACTGAGGAGCTCCAGGAAGCTATAGGGCGTCCATATACGGTCCTAAATGACCCTATCTCGATGTGATCTAGCGCCGGTACTACAGTGCTTCACATTTTAGAGGTTTAGAGGTAGTCAAGATGACTCAGGCGTACAAGACGACTATGATTTCCCTCCTGCTATTGATATGCTTCGTCGTCTCATCCGATTGGTGGATTGGGACGAGATTTATGCAGACTATCGTTAGTTAAGTTTGTTTCGTCGAGCCCCGATGTTAAACGGAAGCGCTTGGTGGGAGGCAACCCACTGTTTTATTCGTGTTTGTTTTATTTTCGAGTTCTTTTATGTTCGTAGCATTTCCGTTGTACTTCTGAATTTTAAATTACCTTTAATAAAAATTTCACGTTTAGTTGTTTTATATGAAGATTTTATAAAGTTTTGCATTTTTATTCTTGGACGACCGTCTGGTGCTTCTGGACGCCCGTCCGATCCTCTGTCTTCATGGACGGCCGTCCAAGTTTCTGGACGCCCGTCTGGACACGAAGCTTTCAATCCTGTATTCATCTTTTTAACCAGACGTTCGTCCACAAGGTCTGGACGCCCGTCTGGCCAATTCCTCCAATCTCAGTATTTGATTTTGGATCTTGACGGTCGTCTACTAAACCGGGCGCCCGTCCGGTTCATCTCGGTTTCTCGTGGGCGCTTCTCCTCCAGGGTTGACGAGCGTCCAACCTCTGTCTATATATACCCCTGCTGCGAGTGAACCTTCACTTTTTAGATTTTTTTCAAACGCCAAAACGGTTTTTCTCCCTCTTTTTGCCCTAAAATCCTCCATTCTAAACCATTTTGAGCGATTCAAAGTGCTACAGGCCGCCCTTGATCCCCTCTCTTTGATTTTCATAACCAAATTCCTCAACACACAATATTCTTGGCGATTCAACACCCATTGTAGTCTGACTTTTAGAAGGAAAAAATCCGATTTTGGAGCTTATTTTGGTGTTGTTTGGACTAATTGTCACGTCGATCAACATCTACTCATCTTACTTGGTAAGTTAGTACCACCTTTTCTAGTTTTTTTATTCACGTTTTTGCGAGTTCGATCTTTGGGTCGGCTCGTTCCTTTAAATTCCATCTTAATTTGTTTTTTTTTTCTGGTTTTGTGTTTCTTTCTGATCTGTTATGGTGCTATGGTGTGTGATGGGTGGTGTATGGGTTTTTTGGTGATGATTTTGGTTGTGGTTGTGGTTTGGTTGCTTTGAAATCCCGCTTTGGATGTTAAACGGGTATCTTGTTGCGAATTGGGATTGTTTTGGTTAGTCTAGGCTTTAAAATGGTTCATAAGAAGGCAGTTGTGAAGCGTCATGGTAAGGACATGGCCCGGGAGGCCGGGAAGAAGCGTAAGGAGATTGATCCTACCTTAATTGATCCTAACCGGGGAGTGAGTATTCGAGAGCAACCTCCTAGGGCCACCCAAACTAGGGCTAACTTGAGAGATGAACCAAGTTCAGATTCTGAAACGGATGAGGAAGTGCCATTGGCACGGATGCCTAGGGTTCCCCGGGATGGAGGATCATCTAGGGTTGAGGAAACCGTTGAAGCTACCCGTGAGGAGGAACCGGTTGTACCTAGGGCTTCCCAACCTAGGAAGAAGGCCAAAACCGTACTTCTATGCCCTTACTCTCGTAGGTTCGTGAACCCAGAGCTCACGATGTGTATAAACAAAGACTATTTCTCGAGGGCGATGTTGATAGAACGGGCCACTTTAGAGACAAAGGTCGATCCGGATTTCGTTAAATTGCTTAAGGATCGGAAATGGGGCGCTTTGATGACGATTCCAACTACACCGGTCAATAGTTCCTTGGTTCGGGAGTTTTATGCCAATTGTTCGGAAACCGACTTGGAATCGAAGGTGGTTGTGGCTCGAGGAGTCCAAGTACCGTTTACACCGGAGGTGATCAATGCGAAGTATGGGTTGGCGGTTTTTGAGGGTAGAGATTACAAGGAGGAGATTTTACATAGGCAGAATTTGGGACAGGATCCTTTGGAGGAGTTGCGGTTAAGAGTGTGCCCGGATGTAGCTTGGACATTAAGACCGGGAGGAGACCGGAAGGAGTTAGTCACCACGACCTGGACGGAGGATTGGAAGGTCCAGTGTCGATTCATTCAGAGTCGGTTGTTACCTAAGAACAACCTGACACACTTTCACATTGGTGACCTAGGTATGTTGTACGCGTTGACGTTTGGCCTGAATGTAAATGTGGGACAAGCTTTGTATGACAAGATATCTATCAACCAGAAGGTTTACACGCGGAGCTTGATCGTCCCTCACCTGATCCACAGTTTGTGCATCGATGCCGGTGTGCCTGAGTATGGAGCGAGATCACAAGCCTAAGAACCCGAGGCCTATCTGAGAGAGAAAGGTAAGCCTTCGGGACGATGCGAGACGGAGACACCTCGGGAGCCTGGTTCGTCTTCGGCACCACCTCCGGTTCCATCATTGTCTAGTTTATCTCCTGCGGAGAGGGCTCGGCACAAAGATGGCCAACGATCTACGAGATTGGATGACTCGATATCCGGAGAGACGCAGAAGAACATGATGTGCGTCTTTGAAGTGCATTGTTGAGGGCAAGAAACCGAGGGATATGCAGATTTTCAAGGAGAGTGACACGGAGTTCCTCTTTTCCGATGCGATCGAGCAGGTTATTGCCGATGTGCTTGCGGCGGAGAAAGAGCCTGATGATGAGGAGGTTGCGGAGGAGAGACCTCATCGGGGCTGCTCACGCCCGGTTACATAGCCGGCACCTGCATCGACGACGTGTACGGCTGCTGTACCCTCCACTGACCCTACTACTGCTGCTGATTCTGCTGTTCCTCCTCCGGCTGATGATACTACGGCTCCGGGGCAATCTTGATTTCATTTGTCTATTTTTCGTTTGCACTAGCTACGATGATTGTATATTTCTGCTACTTTTTACTTATATGGTTCATTGTAATTTTTTATGTTGCTACTTTTTATTTTCGATGGATCATGTAAGCCATAAGGCACCCGTACTTTCATTTCGCCTTTGTTTATACTTTTTGGTTGTATTGGATGCTTTATCTCTTATCAATCCTTGACTTTGCTATATCTTTTCATTTTGGTATAACTCCCCATTTTCCCCGAGATGGTTCCGTGTTTGTCAAGTCGTGCAGGTATGTTTTTGGCGGTTTTTTCAAGATACATTGTTAGGTTGCGAGTTCTAAGTGTCACTATATAGGCTCTAGCCTGACCGACGTTTGAAATCAGCTAAGTCTTTTATCTTTTCTTTCGTTTTGCACAACATGAGGACATGTTGTCGTTTAAGTGTGGGGGAGGGGAATGTTCGATATGTATCTACACATTTGCTTATATCAATATGTTTCTATGCAGAATGAGCTAAAATTTTGTATACACTTTTGTTTTCGTTTTGTCCCGAGTAGGCGATTCAATTTAATGTTCGTTATTTTATACTCATTTAAGCTGTATATCACATGTTTAGTAAGTTAGTTGTTTCACCTGATCTATTTTTCACGAGCCATAGTAAATGATGAGCTAATTTATAAAGTTATACCCCTTTTGGACGAGTGATTTTTGATTTTCTTATAAGTCATGTACTTAGTGCTACATGTATATCTCGAGACTTATGATAGTTTGTATTTAGTTCCGAGTATGTTATACTGTGAATATCTGAAGGTTTGAATGTGATAAGTAACACGTAACTTAATGTCATATGAAAAAGTTGAAAAATATGAATAAAATGTGTGTGTCGGAAGCTAGTCGATGATTCGAGTGCGATAGGGCATTATCTCGAAATGTCCTATACCACTATGATGACTAAAAGCTCACGACAGTCAGAAGAAGCTGCCTTACGATTGGAGTAAGGTAGGGTATATCTCGAATATCCTATTCTGCTATGACAGGGTAAGAGCTCATTCTGATGTGTGTTTAAAAGTGAAAAAGTTAAATCAACTAAAATATTAGTATGAATGAATATAAGACTAAGTTATCGCTCTATCTTATCCCCAGAGAGAAACCGACATATATGTTGTAGGGATTATCCTCTGAGTATTTGTAAAGGCCCTGGATATATTCGATCATCTTTTTTGGGATATATCACGCTTTGTAGGGTACACCCTTATGAGTGTCATTTATTGCTAGTCTACGAGGGGGTATTAGCTAGTTTTGCTTTGAGTTTCTCGAGTTTGGATTTAGTGGAAGTTTTACGTGGCTATGCACACACACCGGTGAACTTCGATTTATTGGATATGTGTTATATATGTTTAGATGTCCGATCTTTTCTCAAGCCTTTACTTTGTTTTGTTTTGCTCGGACGAGCAAAAGCTTAAGTGTGGGGAGTTGTTAAGGGTGATTTTATACGATTTATAACGCTATATTTTATGATAATTTCCTCATATTTGTATGAATTTGTATAAGAAACAAGTGTTTAATGGAAATATTGAGCAAATGATATTTTAAAAGAGATAATCACAAAATAGGTTGATTTACGTGTTTTAATTATGATTTTATGATCATTTGAGCGTTAATACATTTTGTGATGTTTTTATGTGTTATAGATACATGTTTGAGGCTCAAAAGATGCTCAAGAGTTGATTAAGTTCGAGGTAATTGATGATAAAAGAGATAAAGTTCAAGAAATCAAGATTAAATTCGATCCTGAATCAAGCGCGTCTGAGAGTCGAATCAAGCGCCCATGGTGGACGGCGTTCTTGGGTTGGACGAGCGTCCAGGAATGGGAAGTTGATTTAGGAAGTTTGGACGCAGGAGTGGACACTGGCAGACGGGCGTCTGATCATGATTCGGCCCGACTCGAAGAAAATTACACAAGCTGGACGGGCGTTCACCCTTTCCAGACGGGCGTCCATCGGCCGACATGCTGAAACCGACTTAATCTTCTATAAATATCAGCGCGTTTTTCCTCACAATACATGATATATTACAAACCCTAAACCCTAGGGGCGGCTGAGATTTCATTGTTCTTAGTTTTCTAGTAGTTCTAAACACTTTTTTTGTTCTTTTACTTCAATAATTCGATCTTCAAGAGGATGATAAGAGGCTAGGCCTCCATTGAACAAGCGTTGTGAAGCCGTGCGATTCAACAATTCAGTTTCTTTTAAGTGATTATTTTGTGAGTATCTATTACGAGTTGTTCCTTTATCATGCTTTACGTTGTTATTGCAAATTTATATCGAAAGATGCTTGCTTTATTGATTGTTTAATTGATGAAAATCAAGTTAGACTTTAGATCACCATGATAAAGAATAGATATTTGATCTAATTAACGAGAGTTATTAGGTTAGATCTCTAGGTTAGAAATTGAGAGATTTCACACCTTGATTTGAGAGCGTTAATCCTTAGATCGAAAGATAGAGATTAATAGACGAACTTGCCTAAGAAATTAGGGTTCATACCTTTGAATAGGTGAATCACAACTTGATTAGTAATCACGAAATAATCTTAATTGAAACTGAATATTGATAGGATAGGTGGATCAATTGCTTGTTCGCTTCGTAAATTATTGATTAAAATCCCTTGAAATTGAATTACTTAAGCTTAGTTAGTTCTTTCTATTGCACCTTAGATTTAGTTTCGTTTAAATTGGTTCAAGCATATCCTTCCTGGGCTTTAGATCATATCTTCTCATCGGTTTTTACGTTTTAGTTAAGTTTTATTTTCGATTACTGTTTAGTTTTATCCACTGCTTAGTTTAGTAATCGTGACATAGGTTAGTTAGGAATAAAACTAGAATTCACAATCGCCAGTTCCCCGTAAGATCGACCCGGCATTAACCACTATTACTACGATCCTTATACTTGAGGTTAACCGGATTATTACTTGTTTTGTGTTAATAAATTCTGTGACATTTGGCACACACAAATGGTCATGATACCAAAGGTTTCCATTCTTGTCTAATACATAGCCCACTGTAGGCTTCTCTCTAGCAACTCGTTTCAAATCCACTAAAACCGGATCTTCATCTTGCTTTTCTTGAATATCGTCCATCAACTCGGACCTCGCTAACAATGGTGCTACAAACTGCCGGTCTTCAATCTGATCAAAGCTACTGATTTTCCAGCCCATCAAACGTTTCTGCAACAACTTCGACACTTGAAAATGCAAACACTGGTTTCCTGCTTAAAGCATCTGCCACAACATTGGCTTTGCCTGGATGGTACTGAATATCCAAATCATAGTCCTTCACGAACTCTAACCATCTCCTCTGTCTCATGTTCAAATTCTCCTGTGTAAAGAAGTACTTTAAACTCTTGTGATCGGTGAAGATCCTAGCCTTAACTCCGTACAAGTAGTGCCTCCATGTCTTTAAGGCAAACACTACTACTGCCAACTCTAAGTCATGCGTCGGGTAGTTCTTCTCATGTACCTTCAACTGTCTAGATGCATAAGCAATCACTTTTCCTCCCTGCATCAACACACAACCTAAACCCTATCCCGAAGCATCCGTGTAGACGTCGTAGTTATCAAAGATCTCCGGAACTGCCAAAACTGGGGCTATAGTCAACTTCTTTTTCAACGTCTGAAAAGCTATTTCACACTCTCTAGTCCATTCAAACTTCACATTCTTCTGTGTAAGCTTAGTGAGTGGGGTAGCTATCTTCGAAAAGTCTTGCACAAACTTCCTATAGTAGCCATCCAAACCTAGAAAACTCCATACTTCTGAAACTGTGGTAGGTCTAGGCCAATTCTCAACTGCCTCTATCTTCGCTGGATCTACTTGAATGTCATCTCCAGAAATGACATGACCTAAGAAACTAACTTGATCCAACCAAAAGTCGCACTTAGAGAACTTAGCAAACAACTGGTTCTTCTTCAACGTATCCAACACTATCCTTAAGTGTTCCTCATGTTCCTTCTCATCCTTAGAGTATACCAAGATGTCGTCTATGAACACTATCACAAACTTATCCAAGTATGGCATGAAAACTCGCTGCATCAAATCCATAAATGCAGATGGGGAATTAGTGAGTCCAAAAGGCATGACTAAGAACTCATAATGTCCATACCTCATACTAAAAGCCGTCTTCGGTATATTTGCCACCTTGATCTTCAACTGATGATAACCAGACCTAAGATCAATCTTAGAGAACACTTTCTTGCCCTGCGACTAGTTAAACAGATCATCAATCCTCGGCAAAGGGTACTTATTCTTGATGGTAAGGTTGTTCAACGCCCTGTAGTCGATACACATCCTCATGCTACCATCTTTCTTTTTCACGAACAAAACAGGGGCTCCCTAAGTTGAGGTACTAGGCTGAATTATGTTCCTCTCAAGCATATCCTTAAGTTGAGCTTTCAGCTCCTTTAATTCTGCCGGTGCCATTCTATAGGGTGCCTTAGCAACTGGTGCCGCTCTCGGTATCAACTTGATCTCAAACTCGATTTCCCTATCCGGCATGTTTCCGGTAACTCTTCCGGAAACACCTCGGTAGGTACTCTCTCTCACTACTGAGGAGTTTCCTCAAGCTTGGGCTTCACTTGTTCCACATCCACTGCAGCATAACAAGTAGCCTTCACAACCCTTCCGACAAGCTCTAATTGCCTTAACCGCTGAAATTATCGGATGTCGCTTCTTACTCGGCTTGTACATGTTACCCTGATAAGTCTTGTCTGACTTCCCGGGTATCTTAAAAGTCACTTCCTTCTCTTGGAAATCTAAGTGAACATAATTCTCGGATAGCCAATCTATCCCAAGAATCACGTCAAAGTCTGAAAAGTCTAGAACTGTAAAGTCGCTCTTGTATCGAATCGATAAGATCCAACTCGAACTTCCACTTGAGGTATCATCCTAGTTACCTTTGTTACCTTTCTTAACGGTGTGGTTATCTCCAAGGTGTTCCTTAAGGGTTCCGAAGGCAAACTCAACTCCTTAGCTACCTTGGTCGACACAAAAGTCATTAGACGCTCCAGTGTCGAACAAAGCTCTGACCACTAGATTATCTAACATTATCGTACCTAGGATGCATATTCATTCATTTAAATAAAATTACGGCATGAATAAACATGCTGTAACAATATCTTAATAAATTAAACAACAAAAACAAGGTACCTGAGATAACATCATTCTCTGGTTCTGCATCTCTAGCATCTGCTGCAAAAACTCGAACTGGTCGGCTTGGGCCGCTTCTCCCATTTCCTCTGCTCGTACTCCCCTTATTCCCCTTATTAGGACATTCCCTAAAAAAGTGCCCCGGTTCTCCGCAAAGGTAGCAACCGCCTGAACTAGCTCTGCACTCTCCTGAATGATTCCTGTTGCACTTGGAACACAAAGGTGCACTGTTTGGGGCCTTAGCTGCCGGAGGAGCTATTGTCTTCTTAGTATTCTGTTGTGGGGCTCCTCGGTGATTACCCTGACTAGTCCCAAAGTTCCTCTTGTTCCCAATAACCACCGTAGCCTTCTTCCTGAAGGTCTCAACCTCTAAGGCTTTATTCAGTAGCTCTGTCATGTTCCTCGCTGTAAATCCCAACATGCCAGACTGTATCTCATAAGCCAAACCTTCCTTATAGTGGGCCATCTTCCTCTCTTCCACTTTTATTAATTCAGGGTAGAACCTTCCTAGCTCATTAAACTTATTGGTATACTGAGATACCGTCATGTAGATACCCAGCTTGAGCTTCAAAAACTGACTTGCCTTATCTGCATGTACCGTTTCCGGAAAGTACTCATTATAGAACATAGCTTTGAAAGCTTCCCAATCTGTTATCTTGCCATTGCTACTCTGTATAACATCTATCCAGGCTTCAGCTGCACCTAAAAGGAAGCTGACTGCCAGCTGTGCCATCTCTGTTTCAGGAAGATGTATATTCCTGCAAGCCTTCTCAAAACCTCTTAGCCATTCTTCAGCCTTTAAATGCTCCACATTCCCACAGAAGTTTTCAACCTGATTCATTCTCAATCTTGTATACCAGTCCACAGGCGGTACTTGCTCAAAAGCCGGTCTGACTGGTGGGTAAACCGGAGGGTAGCCAAAAGATGCCTGCTGGTGGAACTGTTGTTGTTGAGGGTAAGGTGGGATCACTTGAAGCTCAGTCTGATAAGGATAAAATCCCTGATGGTAATTCTGGTGGTGCTGTGGGGTCGGTTGAGGTTGCTGGAAACCAAAGGGTGGGTAACCGAAACCTTGCTGATGGTCGAAACGCGGTGAAAGTGGTAAAGTTGGTCAAGGGGTATGACCTACAGGAGGTGGGTAAAAGGTCTGCTGCTGTTGGTGAAACACTAGTGGTGAGGGGTGGCTCAAAGGTGGAGGGTAAACGCTGACCGGTGGAGGGTAAAAGGTTTGCTGGTGTGGAGGGTAGCTTACCGGTGGCGGTACAAATCCTACTGGACCATCGCTCACCAAAGAAAACTGGAATGAACTCCCCACGTGCCATCATGGAGGTTGCTCCTGATGAGGTCGTGGTGACAAACCCTGTTGAGACCTTGGTGTGGGTGTCGCCGTACGAGGTGGGGGAGATAAACTCCGTTGAGGTGGAGGAATCTGCCTCACAACACCGCCTCCTACGACCGGTGTTGGGCTTTCCCGTCGAACTCTAGAAGTCTCTGCGCCCGCTCCAGTTCTCGTGAACACCATCATGATGATCAAAGAAAACAAGAACGTTACTAAAAGATCGAGAGAAATTTATCTGAAAAGAAAGAAAGACTAAAAGACGCTTCTCTCTGATACCAACTGTAACGCCCCGTTCCTGGACACCGAGTCCTTATCCGAAAAAGTCACGCACGGCACGTATAAAATAAAAGCAAATTCATTTCATACGTAAGCCTCTACTACGTCGTATCAAAAATAAGCCAACTGAAGCAAAAGACTTGGGCAATAAATTTCCAAACATCCAAGAATAGAAACATGAAATCTAAAGATGGAAATGTAACTTATTACATTCAAAGAAAGATACGAAATCCAAACAAAATGTACGATATTCTCAAAAGAAACATAAAAGTACTACAAATCTTGAAAGACCAAAAGTCTACTCCAAAAGTACTAACACAGTTTTATAAAAGAATGACAAAATAAATAAATGCTAAGTCTTCAATGAGGCATCGTCAAACGTCATCATCGAACTCATCCTCGTAACCCTGATCAACATGTTCATCTTCTCACCCCCAAACACACAGAAAACATGCATTTGAGGTAAGTACAACGTACTCAATAAGAGATAGAAGCTACGACAACAATTACAATTCATAAAGAAAAGTCATTTTTTCATTTAGTTGTTTATGTGTGACCAACTCAATCTGGGGTTCATTACATGTCCATCAACATGTTATGACTAAACGTTTCTACCTAACTTATCTATGTTACAACCGCACTCATGGGCACTACGCCTGATGTATATCCACCAGGAGATATCGATTGCAACATATTTGTGGATCACACCAATATCCACGAAGTCTAGAATAGGTATACTCCGATAGTATGTGCGTCTCAGTGGAGTCCTTCGAACTTGAGATTATTTGACCTACGGGTTCTTCCACCTTCAGAGGTAGCACACACATCGCGATATAGACTGGTGCCTATCCAAGAGAGACATGTTGTTTAATCTTTTACTAGTCAAGTACGTGTTTTATTAGAATGATTAACTAACCACCTATGTGTTTTCATTTAGTCTCCCTCACCGACACTACTCTCTTCCTAGACCACTAGACATTAACAAGGCCTAGCAATTACACAGATATTGATGAATTCTAATTCATCAAAGCACAAGCCTATCATGCTCTTCCGACGGATCCGAACTTCAACTCCCTTTAGGAGTACATTCGGTGTTTTAACTGAACGAATCAGAAGCTCAATTCAGGCTTGTTTATGTTTATGAAACGTTCACGTATCACAATTTAAGGGTTTAAGACAATAATAACATGATTATGAAGCCCGAAACCAAACTAAAATGATAAAACAATAAAAACAAGGTAAAACAGGTCAAACGCCCGTTTGACATCCTATGGACGCCCGTTAGCCATCGAACGCCCGTCCACTAAAACCCAAACGCCCTCCGTAAAAATGGCTACATCACGAATCAAAGTCTTTCCTCAAACGCCCGTGCGCTTTGTGCAAACGCTGCTTGAGCAGGCTATGATCATAAGCGCCCGTGCGCCTTAATGCGAACGCTTTCGTTTATCTGGGTTTTCTCAAAACGCTAAAATTTTCAAAACGCCATTTCTAATCCATTTCTAACCAAATTGACATCGAATTAAACCCGGTAAAACATAGAAAAACATATCTAATCAAACCATAGCATCTATGATCATTGATCAACGAAAAGACACATCTTCCTAGCATTAAAACATCTTAAACACGATCTAATCCTTACAAACGATAATTGAAATCATAGGAAGAGCCTCTTACCTATTTGCAAGCCAAAAACCAATCTCAACAGGCTCGAAATTCTGCAGCCCTTCCCACAAAACTGATATCCAAACGATGTCCTTCTCACGACGATTCCAATTCTCGAGTCTGATCTGAAAACGGTTCAACTCCTCTTAAGATAATTGAAGAACTCTTCTAGCCCTTTTTCTCTTCTCCAAATTGCGCAGAGATGAGAGCGTGAAACTGATTTTCTGATTTAGTCTAGGTTATGGGATTAATGTGTGTTAATTTTCCTTAAATACTAATTCCCAAATTAATCCCTTTTTCCTTAATTGCCCTTAATTACCAAAATAATCAGATTTCCCTTTTAATTATATACATATTTCAAAAAATACATATATATAATTAATACAACATAACTCCAATAAAAGAAAAGAGATAATAATATTTCGTTTTACAAAATGACACGTCTGCCTTTCTTTCCGAAAATCGGAATATTACAAGTACTTTGGAACTTTAAATTAGCACTTTCTTATCTTTACTGAAGAAAATACCTAAATTAATCTTAATAAATGTCGACCTGATAATATGTACAAGTAATTCCATTCTGTCTGCCTTATTAATTAAATTTCCAGTATATCCTCGGGTCCCCTTACCCGGCGAGATTCTACCACCGCAGTCTCCTGCCAGTGTTCTCTTATCGTCTATTCACAATTCTGCAAAGCAGCCCCCTCGCTTACCCTCCCCTTCAATGTCCCCATTAGCGTTTTCTCTTTTACTTCTCCCCGACGGTTCCGTCACTAAATTCAATTGCCTTCACAGAGTAGACAATCGATCCTTCCTTTTCATTCCTTGCCACCACCGACCCGACTAAGGATACTAGGGTTCACGTGACATGTTTGTATTCTTACTTTTTATCATCAGCCGAACAAAGAAAAAAGAAAAATGTTATTTCCATGGCTACCAATGTTGGGTCACCTCACTTTTGTGCTTCATCTCAGTCTATCTAGCTCTATCAGTCTCGTTCTTATCTCTGCACAAGTAAATGCTGTGTTATCCAAGGTAACTCTACAAAATGTTTCCCGACGTATCCCTTTCTACAGACAATGCAGAGTCCTCCTTCCCTAGATCCTCGCCTGCCTGGATGCTTGACAGTGGTTCCTTTCATCTCATTACTCAGGACCATGCTTTACTTTCTTTTCATGTTCCGTATCTTGATGCTTGATGAAAATATTATTGGTGATGGTAGCTCCCTAACAATTTCACATATTGGTGCTGCACATCTTTCTTCTTCTACTTTGTCCTTACTTTATCTAATGTGCTATGTGTTCCTACTCTTTCATAGAATTTACTTTATGTCTCTAAGTTTTGTTCTGATAATACCGTTGCCATTGAATTTCTATTTTGATTTCTTGTCAAGGATCTCAAGACATGAACTTGCCATCATCAAGGTAAGTCTTGAGAAGGTGTTTATTACTGGTCCAACAACCCTCTCTTTGCCTTTTCAGTTATCAAAGCCCCCGCATCGACCTGGCATCTTCATAAGATAGAAAACATCCAATACGTTCTAGTCTAACCGTACTATTAATGTCATGATTAATCGTACATACAACTAGAGACATTTAAGTATCAAACTTATTAAAGTGAGTCGGGATCTCATCGACGATAATCACCATTATGATATTTCTTTCACAGTTTGACACAAGGGACGTTATCATGTATACAATATCATAATTGCTTCGTTAAATGAACAAATATATAATAAGAGAAATCCATTTATTATATGTACAAACATAAAGAAATAGTAGAAATGACCCGACCTGGTTGGATCCGGTCCAACCCGATTGGGTTTAGGACACTATTTCAACAATCTCCACTTTGCCTAAAGCCAATCACTCGTACACACAAGACCAAGTTGAAACACAAGAATATCATGCAATACTCGCAACCAACCCTACGCGTGAACAGATCACTATCCGTGGGGACTCAGACTATCTTCATATCATTCTTCAAATGATCAAGTCAAAAGGAACCGCCTCACAGCACACGAATCTCTGACGAGACCCTAGTCATTACTTCAAGCAATGAATCCACTACTATATAAGCTATATTGTAAAGGTGGAATAACCACACAAGGTTCATGAAAGAACCTATCGGACCCATGTCTTTGCTCCCGGCTTGCAGTGTCAAGGGCACTACAAGATTTTGGGCCAAATTATAGATATTCGATTATCTCTTGCTTTGAGAACATTTCTAGATCAACATCGCACTTGATTAAGCGAATAAAAACTCTGAGTGTTGCTCCCCGTATCTTCATAAGATTCAAGGCATATATCTGTATATCCATGTTTATCCAATTCCAAGTTTCAATAAACTAGGAACCCATCCTTAACACCTTTAAGGATATTCTCGGCATTTACCAGAATCACTTTCATACATACTTATGACTCCTCATGCAGTATGAACATCTGGTACTTCTATTTTGATTGGGATCCTATTGCAGCAGCAAAGGGAACCTTCCATAAGTATCATCTTTCACCTTATCTTCCGGACTGACTTCCTATCATAGATAGATCTCGAGAATACTGGTTTGCAGTATCTCTTGATGTGACCTATGCTAAACTCCTTTAGCATTTCATCTATGTAGGTGACCAGTACTATTCAAGTAGTATCTAAATTTACACTATACGTTCTCATTTCCAAAAATAAGAAATGCCAATCCAAGAGCTTACGAGAAAACTTTGAACCACCATTAATTGACTGTAACATGAGGTGACAATTCCTGAGAAGGATATGCAACATCTTACTCAAAAATCATAACACTCCCACTAACCCTTCTGCACATCAGGCATACCTTCACTTTTGATCATATCAAACTTCTTTGATTTTCAAAGTAAAGAACTCATACAGATAAACTTGTTTGAGTCCATAAATGGATCTCGCAAGCTCACATATCATATATATTATTGTCTATGAACATCAAGCCATTGGCCCAACGTTCTCTACATTATCATATAGCCATGATACGTGGCTACAACAAGCACAATCTGAATACACTTAAGCATATCTGGCATAAAGAGGGTAATTACAAGGTTTACACCACGTAGCCTTCAGCCATCAACCTAGCCTTATGGAAGTTGTATTACCAACCATGTCAGCCTTTCATAAAGTCCCGCTACACCTTTCAGAGAAATTCCTTTCAGGTAGGACAGACTATGTTCATAACCTGATTGTCATGCATGGAATCTACTTCAGATACTATGGTTCCAAGACATATCTCTTAATCTTTCCTCTCAAACATTTCTACATAAGTAATGAGATCTTCATTCTTCAAGATGAACACACCAGTAGCATTTTCAGGCATGTGGTTATCTGTAAACTCATAGAATACTTGTGTGCACTGAGCAGTGTCCCCACCTCATCACTATGCGGTGCCTGTTCATGTTCCAATGGTTGAATATCTCTTTGTGGTTCTCAAACTCTTTTGAGATATCATTTTACTCCCACTGTTTGTTTTGGAAGAAACACTTCCTCTAGAAAGCAGCATGCTTGGAGACAAAAACTTTTTCTCCATGGGTATGTAAATAATATCTAGCGTACTTGCTAAGATATTCCACAAAGTTGCATATGTCATACCAAGTTCCAAACCTTTCAGACATCGCCTGCTCGCTAAAAGCACGACAACCCTAAAACATCAGTTAAGATGAATTTGATGCCATCGTCTCCCATATATAATATGGAATTCTTTCAACCTTATTTTCGGAACTTGGTTAAGTATATGTTTTAAATAAGGGCATTATCCCAAAACGGGTAAGGGATACTTTGCATGTCTTGCAATCCACCTTTATCGTATAAAGTGTTATTTCCATTTTAGAAACACAATCTAATTGCATATCCCAAAATGGTATCCTTTAAGGGAAGAATCTGATTCCTTTCAGACAACTTTCCGAAACACCCTTCGGGGATTAATTGCTTCAATCCAGTTGAAGATTAATTCCTAAATTTTTTATTAATCTCATATTTGCACTAGCTTGAACTTTTCAGACTTTTGAATTTCCTACATCACTAAGTACTTGCGATCATTTCTAAAATTAGTCTAAGAGAGTAATAAAAAATTATATAACTTATGGCATTAATGAAACATTTGTCAGGTGGGAGCAATGAAAACCAAGATGGGAGCAACTAAGGCAAGAATTCTTTAACCCGGCATCCATCAACAGTTCGGAGCAACTAGTAATCCTACATCCGTCAACAGTTGGGAGCAACTAGAGCAAGCATTCTTTAACTGATTCCACATCACACTTAATACTGTTAGTATGTTTAAATTGACCAACACTCATCATTGAAATGATGAAAAATCCATTGACTACAACAATCGTTGGAGAAGTCTGGGCCTCGACCGTATGTACTAATTTTTTGAGTCTTCTGCCACTAAGATATTCATCCAAAGCATGAGGTGGAATTAGTGGGAGTAAGAGGCATTGGCCATTTGCATGAGGTTGGTATATTATTCAAATGTTTTACCTTCGACTGAACGCCGGATTTAGTAGATGATTGTTGTATGTTTATTGAAAAATACCAGATTTCGTGGATGATCTTAATGTTTGGTTGAAGAACGCCGAATTCAGCATATGATCTTCATGTTTGGTTGATGTACGTCATATTTTGCGGATGATCTTTATTTTGAATGAAGAACGTTATATTTAGCGGATGATCTTTGAATACCGTGTTTGAATAGAGGTTTGATGCTCTTTGTTTGACTTCCTTCACCAATTGTTGATGTTGTTGATTTGACTATAGGTTGAACAACTTGCTAGATATGGTGGAAGAACTTGGTGTTTGATGAATTGTTAAAGGAGAAATTTATATTACATTCCATCTCTTAAATGAAGATTTCTTCTTTTGAGATGATCTTCGATTGTTAAAGACAACCCTTTCCGGTGTTTTGACGATTTTGATCTTTATCATTTTCTTGAAGAGCTTCAAACTTTTAGCGAAGATCTTCAATGCTTTATGGTATTGTTGTGGATTGTTAAATCAAACTTTTTCTTTGAGTCTTCATTCACCAACTTCTTCTATGTGGATGATTTCTTCAATTTTTAGTGTGTATGTGGTGGGTCGTCAATCCATCAAAAATAAAATCACGTACTACCTTTATAACTTGTATAACGGAAGTAGGGGTCGAACCCACATAGAACGGTGGACATATCTCTTCTAAAATTTGTAAAATAAAAATATTTTGGAATTTTCACTAATTCCTAAAGTAGAAGAAAAATGAAAGAAAGCAAAATCAAGAAATGTTCTAGATAATTAATTGTCTCCCCCTCAACTCCTATGATCGGTCATTGATGCAAAGATAAATTGTTAAATTATTAATAAATTGGTTACAGTTTCCGAAAATCGCTAAGCAACCAATTTTTCATATATTCGACAAGCAGGACAATCTGTTAGTGCCCGAAAGACAATTTATTTAATTGTTTTTGATAATGGATGACAGAATTTATCTCACCTTATTACTTGCTTTGTGCTTGTAAGTAATACACTACTGCAAACCCTAAGTATATCATTATGTAACCGCTTAACTCAGTGTATGGCACGCACATGAGGATTGAATTAATGGTGATATACTTAAAGTGTTAGTCCGTGGTGAACTTAATCAGAGTTTAGGGTCTCATGATTAAAACACCAATAATGCGCCCATAACACCTTAGGGTGTGATAGTCTTATCCGGACTGTCGGTAGAGGGCTGGACCGATTTAATTTGTATTTCTCGGTATAATTCCGTAATCGAGGAATCTTATTAAATCATTAGATGATCATATATGGATCAACCTTAATCCTGAGGTGATCACATGGTGCTGCTTGTCTCGGGGTAGTGTTTGATGTGTTAGTTACGGTTCACTTAAATATGTGTTCCAAGACATTTCTCATTGGCACTATCTCCTGATGAGTGAGTAGTTCTGATTTTCACAGACATGGAATCCATTCCTTCCTGTGGGAAGTAGAGAGACAGTCCCCTTATTTGTTAGCCCTAAGAAAGTGATCGATCCCGGGAGTTCATATTAGACTAATTGATCACTAGTCAGATATGTGAACTAATTGATCATCAGGGGGTT
This sequence comes from Gentiana macrophylla, assembly GCA_026214975.1. Lineage (NCBI taxonomy): Eukaryota > Viridiplantae > Streptophyta > Magnoliopsida > Gentianales > Gentianaceae > Gentiana > Gentiana macrophylla. Next base: position 53,349,470 of record CM047813.1, read on the forward strand.
AATGGTAAATAAGGATAAGATATTTTGTGTCGGGTTTACGAAAACATCCCACACAAAGTGGACAGTCTATGGAGGGTTAGTCCGTATGTAGTGATTATATCAGTGGACGTTTATTTACTCATAGGGTTGAGTGTAAGTATATATCTATAATTGGTAGAGTTCAGTTTTGGGTTTATGGTGGCGTAATCCCGGAACTAATAATTTAATATATATATTTTGTTCGATGAATAATATATTTAATTATTGGAGCTACTGGTTATAGGTCCATGGTCCCCAATGTGGCTCCTGTAATTCGGGTGTTTTTCTTGAAATTGGGCCTCAGTGAAAATTAATTGGCTGGGCCAATTAATTGGTATGCGAAATATTGTTTAGTTGGGCTAAATAATATAATACACAGAAAAGACATTTTCTGTGGGCCTAAACCCTAGTGTGTGGCGCCATTTACCTCCTTAAATGCAAGATTTGATTTTCTTGTGTGATTAATTATTTACTTGTTAAATAATTAATTAATAAATGATAATTGATTTGTAATTGATTGATTGATTAATCACAATCTTTTATAGATGGAATTATCCTTTATTGTGAAACTTGGAGGCCAAGGATTTACTCTCCTATATAAAGAGAGTTCTTCGAAGACATATGTTACAAGCATAATTTCGACTTATGCACACACAAATAAAGAGAGAAAAATTTGTTTCTTGTCTTGGGTTTCTGGTTGAAGAAAAACTTGGAGTTTTTCTTGGAAGCATATCAAGGAGGTTCTAGTACCAAGAATCGGTGTCCACCAACCACCGTTTGAGAGAACACATTGGAAGATCTTGGCTTCTCTTCCTACTATTGGTAAGATAAACATAACCCCCTTGTAGTAATTAAATCCTTTGTTTATGTGTTATAATTTATGAATCGTGATCCATCCGCTGCGCATAGATCTAATTTGTTTAGATCTGAGCTCCTACATCCTTCACAATTGTCACTACTTATTCTCTAATTGTATAGCACACATCTCAACGATCGCCAGTGGTTTGGTGAGAACAATTGCATTAATGATTAGAAAAATCCAATTCTAGGTATTAGCGCACATCGTGTTAACATTAACCTAGATCACTTATTTTCACAACAGGGAATCCTATGGGCTATGAACAGGCAGGAAATATGTTGTTTACCACTTAGAATCAAATCTTTTTTACAATCACCTAGATTCTATTTTTGGTGCTAGATCAAAATAATCGCCTAACTATCAGGCCTAAATAATCATACGGCATATTCTAATCATTACTCGGTGAAATTAGAAAATAAATGAATACTAACAATTCAATCAAGGAGTACAACTAATTTGATCTCACAATCACATAGGATCAAAGGGTAGACAACTAATTAATTAGAAGAAAAAAACTAACTACTCATGTAATTAAACATAATGTACATCAAATTAACAAATTCTTGTACCATAGGGAAATATAAAGATCCGCCGGCACTAGTTGATGCACAGCATTTTTTTCCATCCAATCTATTACCCGTTCTCCTTCTTTTATCGCCTTGGCCAACCTGCCCGGAAATGGTGGATGGATAACAAACTTTGATTCTTTTTCTTTGGGTCTACACGCAGTCTGTTCATCAGAAATTGCTTTCTTGGAATTATCCTCCACTTGCACTTTCTCGGCAACTCTATCTCGGGTAGGCTCAGACAATTCTTGACCACTTTGCAAAACCACCGCATTAACATTCTCTCTTGGATTCACCAATTGAGAAGGAATCTTCCTTGAATGCCCTTCAATTGGTTCACATCACCGCTAATCGAGACATTTGAATCTCAAGATTCTTGACTCCCGCTCTGACTCACTCTGAACCTGTTGAATTTCTTGCTGAATATTTTGATGAAGCTTCTAATTTTCTTGCTGAATAGTTTGTTGGAGGGCACTTGTCATAGTTTTCAGCATATCCTCCATTGGGAAATCAGTAGGAGCTGGGGCTTGGTCCTTTGAAAAATCTGTGGTTGGGCACCTTGTGTTCATAGCTGTTTGGGTAAGGATCATACCTTCTTTGTTGTTGCTGCCCTTGATAACCACCTACAACATTAACCTGTTCGGTTCCATCTTGGACACATGTCAGTAGGGTGTCCAACTGTGCTGCAAATTCCATATATGTGGACTTGCTAAACTTGCCCAGTCTCCATCCTCTCCACTATAGAGGTCAACGTATCGAACCTATGATTAACTGTAGATAAGCTTGCTTTATTCACAATCCTAGGTGTATCCTGCCTAGTGCCAAACTGTTGGGCATAGGATGCCATAATCTCAATTAATATGTGAGCCTGTTCAAAAGTATGATTCACAAACGCTCTCCCACTTGCAGCATCAATAATTGTGTTGGACTTATTTCTTTGTTTTGATGATGAGGGCTAGACTAGCTGTTATAGTGCAAAGGCAAAAAGATGTCTAGATCAAATGTATAGGCTTATTAGAGTTTGATTCATAAATAGGTTTGATCAAACAAGCACTGCAAAGGTCACGATTCATATCGTGAGACTAGTCTATCAAGATGGGGTAGATAGGTCATTAGACTAGTCGGGAACCTCTTTGAAGACGAAAGGCCGAGGTTTCAAACTCGATTCTGAAAGGCTAAGGGATCAAACTTAGTAATTAAAGTCAAGGATATGGAATCGAAATTTAGGCAAGTCCAGTGATGACCTAAACTCGATTACATATGCCTTGTGAAAGAAGGTCTAAGTTCCATAAGTTGGATGATGTTTGGAACTTGGTTATAATTCAAAAAGGTGTAATCTAACTTCACAAATAAAAGTTAGATAAAAGAATTCAGCTGCATTGTATTTTATACACAGCAAATTGGAGTTCAGCAGAATGACATGTATCACAGCAGACTGATGAACCTGCCGGGTAATTCAAGATTACATTGGAAGATTACATTGAAAATGACAGCCAACTACCTCTGACTTATCAAACAAATCAAGGGTGAGATTAAACAGGCGTTGGGATGATTCAGATTATTATCCAATGGATTCAAGTCAAAGGGTGAATGATCGCGATCTTTAAAAAGGAATTACGACGAAGTGTCATCCCTATAAATAGTGACAGAATGCAGATCAGATGGGACAAAAACAAGGAACGGTTACATTTGAATTTCAAATACAAGTCACATGCATTCTTGCCTATAAATAGAGGACTTTCAACTCGAAAACAAGATGATGAAAATTAACAAACTTTGAAGAGATATTACCGAAAAAAAACACCTGTGAACCTCTTGAACTTAAATCTACCGATCTAGAGAAATTCTTCAAGTGTTTTCTACATTCAAGCTACATCAAGCATACACACTTGAAGCACTGCAAAGTCTCTTGATTATATCATCCTAATCAAGTTCTTTGCAATCGAATCATTTATTTGATTCAATCTTTATTTTATAAAGAACCTGCTGAAGACAGTGAAGCATCTGTTGGGTGTGAAAGACTGTTGTTTGTGGTGGAGCGGGTGAAGAGGCAATCCTACCCTTCAAGGACCAATGGAAGACTCAGGAGCAGCAATCCTACCTGTTCCAAGTTTTCAGTTTGTGAAGCCATAGTTATTGGTGAAGGACAAGCAATCTTAGGAATCTTTGTATAAGCTACATCAAAGATCTCTAGTGAATTTCCTCCAACATCACAGGAGAAGAGTGGACTGACAGGATTACACCACCTGGAACCACTATAAAATTTGCCTATTTACTTTCAGCATTTACATTCTGCACTTAGTTTATTTTACACATCAACCTCTCAATCTAGCAAATCCCAAATCACACACTTGCACTCGAGAGTATCTAATACTTAGTATCATATTTAACAACAAGTATTAAGGCTTAATTTTGATAGAATTCATTTGCACAAATTCAGCAAACTCAACTGTCAAGATGAACTCTTGTTTATCGCCAGGTTATCAAGTCTCAAAGAGACTCTTCAAGTATCGTGAATTTCTTTGAAGTTCTGCACTGTGTTAACTCCAAAGTTTTAAGTGTTAAGTTTATTCACCCCCCTCTAAACTTAACCAAAGCCTTTTCAAGGGACCAACAATTGGTATCGAGCGGTTTACATTCAAAGAAATCCTACTTGTTGTGCTTGTGAAAATTCTTTGAAACTTTCTTTCAAGTTCTTGATTTTCAAAGACTTGCATCATGGATAACACACAAAGATGCTAGAACTATCTTTGATGTGTTCTCTAGATAAATTTGATGAGTATAAACGTCGAATGCGAGGCTTACCTTGTCGCTACTCATGATGAGATGATGGATGTACTAATCGATGGACCACTAGAGATTACCAAGGCAATAACAATGGGTGATACAACCGAGTACATTCCTAAACCAAAAAGAGAATGGAATGCGAGAAAGGCGAGAAAAGAGCAAACCTCAACAATATTGCTATTGACATCATTTACGTAACCTTGGATAGCAATATGTACATGAAGGTTAAAGATTGCAAACCGCAAAGGAACTTTGGGACAAGATACATTTGATCTGTGAAGGCACTGATGCAATAAAGAAGAATAAAATCAGTGTGGCCAGAAAGAGGTTCCAAAAGTTCAAGATGCTGCCAAATGAAACCATTGAGAAAATGAAATCAAGATTTAATGCAATCCTGGATGAACTTACCCTATTGAGTGTAAGTTATTCAAAAGAAGAAATAAACACTAAAATCATGGAGGCTCTACCTGCAAAAGATGTTTGGAAAATGAAGGTGACTGCAATAGAAGAAATGAGAAAGTTGCATGAAGAAGACACCTTCAAGTTGTATTCAGATCTCAAGGCTTATGAATTTAGCAAAAAGCTTGTACCTGAGATTGAAAAAGAAGAGCCAAAGGCCACTGCATTGGCTGCTTCACATCAAGAAGAAACATCTGGAGGACAAGATGATCTGCTGGATGAAATGCAGGAGCAGATTGCCCTACTGAGCAAGAAAATCAGGATGATGAAGACTGGAAAGGCCCCTTCAAGAAATTTCACAAAGAGGCCTACTGAAAGAAAGAAAGAAGAATCAAAGAAAGACAATGACTATCTGTGCTTTCATTGCAAGAAACCAGGACACTTCAAACCTGACTATCTTGAGTTAAAACAAGGCAAGGAACCTGATTATCTTTGCTTCAACTGCAAGAAGCCTGGACATTTTAGACTGATTGTCCGTGACCTCATCAAGACCAAGAGTCAACAAAGAAGATATGGCAAGAAGGCTATGGTTGCTGAAGATGAATCAGGGTATGAAGTGGAGTTTGAAAAAGGGAATGAATCAGATGACACAGCACTGGTTGCTGATATGGAAGATTATGCCTTGATGGCCAATATGGATGAAACGAGGAGGTATACAATATTGTATCCATCAATACTCTCTTTGAAGTGATTGTGAATCAACTTGTGGTTCAAATCCTAGAAATTCTGATAATAATGAGACTTTGGATGCCATCCTTAATCAATTGAGGATAATACAATCTGGTTATGAGATTGTGAAGGCTGAAAAAGAAGCTCTTGAATTAGAAGTTGGAAGATTGAAAGCTGAATTAAGAGTTCTCAAAGGTAAAGAAAAAGATGTTGGACAGAATCAGTGTAAGCTGCTTGATCATCCAGCGACCCACTGAATCTCTTTGAACCATCTTGCTCCACTCATCGCATACAAATCTGGAAAGCCTTATGGTGATAAGGCAGGGCTTGGATTTGGAACTCAACAATCCAAAAGAGTGGATCCATGGGTTCTTGAACCTAGCACCGAGGTGGTCCTAAGTTTGTACCAAGCCACAGATCCAACTCCAAGTAAGGTTCTTGAGGCGATAAAACCCTCTCGAGAATACTTCAAAGAAGCCAAATCAGAAGTCAAAGAGGTCAACAGCTCCTAATAAAAAGAACAAATCTAAAAATAGGACTGCTGGACCTTCTAGACCTACTGATAGCAGACCTGCTACCAAGTCTGCTGGACCACAAAAAGGTAAAGGTCAGAAATATTCCAAGGATAAGAATCCCAAATCTAAAAATGTCAATCATTCAAGGGATACTTATCTCAGGGGGAAAGGTATCTTGTTCCATCTTGATGATGATTGGAATATTCTGTACCTCTTTGATAGAAACAACCAAGACAACCATCTTTGCTAGGGTAAAACCTAAGCAATGGAATCAACAAAGGACTCGTGAGAGGACTTATAAAAGGCCTCAACAGGACCCTGGCAGACTCTCCATATTACAAGGCGATCCTAACAGACAAACAAACAAATGGTTATACTAATGCTTCTAACACCAAGAATCACTTCAAACAAAGATTATAAACCAAAAGGCCGAAAAAACATATGTGAATCCTACACAACCTCTTTGTAAGAACTTATGGATGTGTGGAATACATGTATGAACCAAAGTATGACACTTTTAGGAAGACCTTATGGAAACTTACCAAAATTCATGCTTACTATCGACCACTATGGACCCAAACAGTTTGGGTACCTAAAATGCATTAACTTTGTTTTGTAGGGTGTCCAGTACTTTGACAAAGTGGATGTTCCGGACATATGACAAAGAATAAGCCTTTGTTTATCAAACTTTGTGGAAAAAGATGGTCCAAGGGTGAATTTTGGCAACAAGAATACACTGGATACACAAGAGGATATGGCACACTTGTCGAGGAAATGGACTTACAATCAAGAATGTTGGATATGTGGAAGGATTGGACTACAACTTGCTAAGCAATTGGACAATTACGTGACATGGGATACAAGGTCACTTTTCACAAAAACAATCGTATATTGTCATTAGTGAAAGAGGTGATCAAGTTGTACTAGGCGGTAGAAGACAACGAGAACATGTATGTTGTGGATTGGTCTCATCATAGCCTCGAGAAACTCACTGATTGTGCATACCAAGTCCGAACTCAATTGGTTATGGCACAAGAAGTTGAATCATCTAAATTTTGATGATATCAATCAGTTGGTGAAGAAGAAGCTGGTGATAGGTTTACCTGAGATCACATTCAAGAAGGATGCTATATGTGATGCATGTCAGCAGGGTAAACAAATAAAGTCAAGTTTCAAGTCAAAGACTAAACAATCAACTAATAGAGTGTTGGAGCTGATGCATATGGATCTATTTGGACCAATAACTCCAACAAGTGTAACAGGAAAGAAGTACACCTTAGTGGTTGTCGAAACTGCAAATGGTTTTTTTCTTTCTTTTTTGTTTGTTTGTGTGGTTTGTGGTTTTTGTACTATGCTATTATGTTTTTTGCTTTCATTTTCAGCACGATCTAAGGATGGAACATCTAGATCACATGTTTTATTTGTCAAGAAAGCCTAACTTATCTACTATTTTGTAGAGTATTAATGATTCTAGCTAGATGAACAATTCAATCAACAATAGCAAGTACCGGTCAATCAATCTATTATGTTTCTTTGAAAGTTTACGTTGATATGATGCTTATGTTTTGTGGCTCTTGTAGGTCATGTGCCCTTGATCACACCCATGGCTTTTTCACCTATCATATCAAGTCACCCATAAGTTGGAATTCAAAACCGTCCTTTGAATTCATTGTGGAGTTTGGCCCGGCGTTATCCCTTGGTTACTAGGTCCGATCGATTTCTTTCAAGTGCTCTGCTTTGGTTTTCGACTTCAAATGCATATTTTTTCAGTTGGTGTTTCTAAAAATTGTGAAATCCTATTTTTTTCCCTTGAAGGAATAATCCTCAATACTTCCTTTTCTTGCATCTACATCTGTTTCAAAATTTACCGGGATTTGCTGCCCTACAAATCATATGTGAGCTTTATTTGTGTAGTTGATAAAATTTCAATTACTTCCTGATAGCTATCTGTTGACCCAATATACATTATTCATATTTTTGTTAAATAATTTTTTTCGAGTGTGAAGGTTCAACCTTGATTAAGTTGAATTTTGCATCAAATGTTTATTGTTATTTTTTTTATTTGTCGTTCGCAGATCTTAGGACTATGGCGTTTGGTGACCTGAATTTAGTGTACGAGCTTATCAGTTCCCAGTAAGTTGAATATTCCAATTCAATGCATTCGTGCTATGATTCTTTTGAAAATAATAGTTAATTTAGGAAACTATTAGGTATTACATTTTTTTTTGTCAAATCTACCAAGATATTACTGATGTACACCAATATCTACTATCAAACAATGAAAATTTTCTCCTTATCAGAAAACATCGCAGGTGTTCCTTAACAACATTTTCTTCTTTCAGCATATTACGTTTTGAGAATCGTATGTACTAAGCGTAGCCATGGAAGTTTGATGAAGTTTTTTTCCTATAATTTTTGGTGTCAAACTTCTCAAGGATTTTAATTAATTGCCACACCAATGCATGAGTCTCTAAGCATTTGAATAGATTATGTTGTTGTTGTGATTCTATTAATCTTTTAAGATCTCTTATTGATCTCAGTACTTGACGTTTGACCCGAAACCATCGGATAGGGTGTGGACAGGGGTTTGTAGTGTTGGTAATTACCGGAAAGTTCTGTTTAGTGTTAAGAGTGAAAAGGACCTGGAGGAGAAACATATGTTTGTTAAGGAGAGGATTGTAGCGAAGCTTTGGATAATGCTTAGGCGAAAGTGTTTTCGCGACTTGCAGAAGCGAAAAACATTAAAGACAATTAAATATGGGTAAGCCTTTAGCTTAAATGTTCAATACAATATTGATTGATATGGTGGAAAGTGATATATTTTCTATTTTAATGTTGGGTTGCGGTGATTTGTATTCCTAAAGCATGTACTTGATGTGATTAAGCTATGATGTAATAAGGAATAAATTACATTGTTTTAAAGAGAAACAAAAGGAAAAAGATCAAATATCATTCACGTGTGATGCTTGGGATGGAGAAGAACTTGATTCAATGAACATGGAAATGTTCTTTACTTGGTTGGCATGTGTTGTAATTTACTGCAAACTTTTCCTTATCATTGATTTCAAGTTAGATTTACTCCGCAAACATTCCTTGACAACTATTCAGCAAAATCAAGTTAGGTATGAGATAGATGATCTCCAACATGGTGTGGGTATGGTTTATGACACAACCCACTAAAGAACATATATAATGATTTCAATTTTTTTTATCAACTATATTTTGAAGCAACGTGCAGTCATTTCTGTTGGAGCAATTACTCGAGTGTCATCATGTATATGCCTTATTGCGGGTAGGGATGGCCTAACACTCACGTTGAATGATATTCATAACCATTGGAAACATATGGAGGCTCCGAGGATAGAATGTATGAGCAAACCTACACTTGATAAGAAAAATGTTTACCTCAGTTAGAGATAGTTTTTCTACTCTTTTCGTATGTAGTTTTGAGGTGCTGATAAGTTAGGGGCATGAGATTGGGATAAGCTGGGGCGAATGGAGTGTGGGGTTAGATGTAAGTTATAAATTGGGTGGTGGTGGGTTGGTGATGGGTGTGAGAGTTAAGGTGACGGCCGCATCCCTACATATGACACTATTATTTTGGATCACAATTAAATTTTATCTATTAGTTTATCATTTAAACTTCGTCAGGTAGGACACACCATCGAAATAAAGTTTTTATGCTAGATAAATGGTCTCTTATATTGCATCATTGCATCATTTGCATCCATCCCCTACATAACATGGGTTTTTCCCTAGGGATTTTTGTTTTTGTGTGCAAATAAAGAGTTTGGAGAGGAGAGTGTTCTTAGATTAGCATTAGATAGACGATTCTAATTGTATATTGTCCATGCAGATGCAAAATTGAATACTTCAAGGTATGAAAACCAATGTTTCCTGTAAGTTTATTCTTTTTTACGATGTCAATAATTTTCCAAAACATTAAAAAATATGCAAATTGTCGTTCCAAGTGCTTATTTGTAATTTAGGATAGTTTTGAAGATTTTTAATGGAAAAATTAGGTGTCGTTTTTTCACCAACTTCTTATGAATTGAAATTGTTGTATTCTCATGTTTACCAATATGCTTTTTTATCTGTCCGTGCATCGCATGCAATTATAAACTATATATATATATAAGGAAGGATTTAACCCAATTAGCCGCACTACTAGAATTTTCTGTTTTTCCGACGGGAATTTCCGACGAAATATGGTTGTAGGAATTTTCCGACCAATTTCCGACGGTTTTGCGACGACTAAAATAATTAAGAAAGGAAAAAAATAGTTCCGACCAATTTCCGACGGATTTCAATTGTCACAAAGTCTCCGTCGGTAATTGGTCGGAAACCTAGCGCGCGAAAGTCTCCCGCCTACTGTTTAAGGGCGCGAAATTGTCCCGCTAGGTGTTTCCTACGAATTTCCGACGAACATGTGTTTCCTACCAATTTCCGACGAACATAAGGTTTTCTTACCAATTTCCAACAAAAATAAGTCTTTCCTACCAATTTCCGACTAAAAATAAGATTTTCCTACCAATTTCCGACGAACATAAGTGTTTCCTACCAATTTCCGACGAACATAAGTCTTTCCTACCAATTTTCGACGAAAAATAAGATTTTCCTACCTATTTCCGACGAACATAAGTCTTTCCTACCAATTTCCGACGAACATAAGTGTTTCCTACCTCGGTTTGTAATCATTTAATCAATAACAAATCTCGAGATTGAACTCATCAACTCAATAACGAACCTCAATACTAAAATCACAATTCAATAATGAGCCTCAGGTTTTAATTAGTTACTCAATAACGAACCTCGAGTTTTAATCACTTACTCAATAACCAACCTTATTGTGATTGAGCTCACCAACTCAATAACGAACCTCGGTTTGTAATCACTCACTGAATAACAAATATAGGGTTTTGAATCTCGGGGTTCGTTAACGTCCGATTGATCTCAATCCCGATATTCGAAGTCGATTAAGCGATTTCAAACCGATATCTTTCCTTATTGATCATTACGATAGTACTATACGCTATAGATCGTCGATTCATTATCGGCGATTGATTTGAATCTTGGGGTTCGTTAACGACCGATTGATCTCAATCCCGAGATTCGAAAGTCGATTAAGCGATTTCAAACCGATATATTTTCTTACTGATTCATTACGATAGTACTATCGATATATATATCGCGATTCGTTATCGAGCGATTGATTTGAATCTCGGGGTTCGTTAACGACCGATTGATATGCTAAATATCCCACAAAATCACTTACTCAATAACAAACCTCGGGTTAAAGAGAAATTTACTCGAGAATGAACATCGGGTTTGAAATCACTTACTCAATAACAAACCTCGGGTTCTAATCATTTACTCAAACGAACCTCGGGTTCTAATCACTTACTCAATAACGAACCTTGGGATTGAACTCACTAACTCAATAACAAACCTCGGTTTGTAATCATTTAATCAATAACAAATCTCGAGACTGAACTCATCAACTCAATAACGAACCTCAATACTAAAATCACAATTCAATAATGAGCCTCAAGCTTTAATCAGTTGCTCAATAACGAACCTCGAGTTTCAATCACTTACTCAATAACCAACCTTATTGTGATTGAACTCACCAACTCAATAACGAACCTCGGTTTGTAATCACTCACTGAATAACAAATATAGGGTTTAAAATCACTTACTCAATTGTGTAAAGGTTTTTACTATTGTGTGAAGGTTTTTATAAAGGTTTACAAACCTTTTGTAAAATGATTATGAACCGATGACGTGGCAAAATAAAAGGTTTATGATAATAGATAAAAGGTTTATAAAACGAAAAGGTTTATAACCGATGACGTGGCACAGTCATAAAATAGCCTCATTACCCTAATTTTTCGTTTTCTATATCGCCGCCGACGCTGTTCTGCTCCTCTCCTCTCTTCTCCACTCTCTCATCTCCGTCCTCTACTGCCGCCGTTTTGTCACTCTCCCCTCTTCTCTGCCACTCATATTCTTCTCTCCCGTTGCTGATGTTCTTCTCTCTCCGCTTCCATCGGCGTCTTTGAATCCCATTGCTTAGCTCTTCTATCATTAAGTTCCGCCTACAATAAAAACTAAACAAATGGAAAAGCTATGCTGAAAGAAGAATAGGTAATTTGTGACATTGTAGGCAAGATTTCATCTTTTTCTTTTCAATTTCGTTAATTTTAAATGGCCGGCAGTTATTTTTCTGTTTCCGTCGTGTAATTTTTTCTCCTTTTTGTTGAGATAATTCATAAATTCTCATAGGAAATGTTCTTGAAGAGAAAACGGAGTAGACAATCTATGTCTTGTCTCTCAAAACATTCATGATGGCCTCCAAAAGCTTTCACCTTTCACCGGGTTTGAGAACTTATGCGGTTTGTATCCTTCCGTGAATGTCTGAGACAACATTTTTTATATAATCATATCTTGCTTTTTTGTTAGAATGTCATTTTTCGAGTGTCTGTCCTTAAGGATGGCATTCGTCTTTGTTTTTCAGCAATAGAATGTGCATGTGCCTTGAAGGGGTGTGGTGAGTATGAAATGGGAATTAATTATGCTTTGTGTTGGGTGTATTAAATATTTAAGGGTGAGGGTGGGAAACTGGGAATGGGTTTGGACTTCTAGGTTACCTTATTTCTTTTAATCATGTAGTGGATGTCTCTGTTTTTTTCCTTGTTATTTTCTTGAATAATTTTCATGTCGATGTTGATAAAAGCTAGGGCTTGTTTCTCAACACATTTGTAATGGCTGCCTGAACTGCCTGAAGAATTCGCCTTTCTTCCGGCTTGAGAGCTAATGCTACTTTTAAATTCCTTGGATGTCCGAGACAACACTTCTCATGTAATCATAGCTTGCACTTTTTGTATACATAGTGTGAATCTCCATCCTTTTATCATTTGATGTTCTGTGCATTTGTGAAAAATCATTTATCAATAACGTGATTCATTGTCTATAGAAATCATTAGTCTTTCATTTTGGTTTTCAACAGTTTAAGGTGCCAATGATGATGCCAGCCTCCAAATACATGTGAATTTATTGTATCTGTATGTTGTCTATTTTTGAACTCATTTTTGTACTTAGCGACCATCTATTTGGAATTTACGTGTGTTGTTCATTTCTTATATGTTATAATATTATATCTTTATCCAAAAATGTAAAGGTAAATCGATGTTTTTTCTTGGAGCGGTTTGAGCGAAAGACATTGAGGATACCTCCTTTTGGCGCTGAAGTAAACCATCCCGTTTTTTGATTTCTGATTCATATGCATCTCAAGACCGACCATTAACGTTGTGTAGTCGGGAGTTGCCGGTAACCTTTGGCTAATAGCTAGCCTAAGACAAGAGGGAAATGGCAATAAAACAGAGCTTTTTAAGCGGCGGGTTGTCCCTCGCTGCTGCGTTCTTTTAGGAATCCAACATCCAGTTCTAGAGAACTGCCTACCTGCTTTGTTTTCGCTCCGCTCGTGCGTGGTTCACCAGCCACTACATCTGTGGATCCCACCAAATCATTAAACCTGGCGGTTGCTCGCTCTTTGAACCAAGTCTCATTCTGCTTACTCACCTGACATGTGTGTGGATACCTAGTTAGAAGAATTGCACTTTTTCTTTTCATGTTATTTTTCTGTTCGTTTGGATGCACACTATTATGTTGGTAGGTGGGTGTACTAACTAACTTATGTATTATAGACATTTTTTCAGTATTCGTTTTTGTTCAAATAATACGGGTGATAATATGGATAATGGATTTATCCATTTTTCTCTTTCACTGAGAATGAATCTTTTCCTAGAACTAAAGTTGTATTGTCATATATTTTTGTTTGGCGATGATGCACAATTCACATGGTATGCAATATGTTATTGTTTATGTACAATTCACATGGTATGCAATAATTTTTGTTCCATTGCCTTCCACTTAAGCCTTCCTTAAAGCATTTAATATTTTTCTTTAGTTGTTCAAATGAAAAGGTTGATTCTAGTGTTGCATCTCTTGATAGCAAACTATTTTTTGTTTATTATCAAACCTTTTTTTTGTATTCATTGTATTTGTGCATGTGTTCCTTGAGTTCCCTTAAATTCCTAATAGAGGCATTTCTCTAATTTAGTACGATGCTTCCGGTTTATGACATCTTGTAACTACAAAATTGTTTCATTGCTTGCAGGTCCATTCGTGCTACTCAAAATGGACTATGCAGGTATAATTCTATACCTTTAGATCATAATGTGGAACTCATTGATTGATAAGAATCTCACTGCCATGTGCCATCCCATTTTTCAGTTCGTAATCATTATTTATGTTACGAGAAGTTGCAGATTGTGTAAAAGAGGACTATGGCTCAATTGACATACTTGTACATTCGATCGCCAATGGCCCTGAGGTATTTCAGCTTGTAATACAAGATATTTTAAAAATATTATGACGTGTCAATTGGTAATTGTGTTATAACTACCAAAAACAATTATAGGTCATATAATGTATCTGATAAAACTTCAAGTCTTGATTTATACTAACGAACATCTACTGTATGCATCAAGAAATGGATGACTACCTTGTAGTTGTTTCTGCATATTATTTTTCTTTTGTATCTTTACTCAAGTATTTCCTTCCAATCATGAATCCATGTTCTTCTTTTTTCTCCTATTTATTATGTCTGAACCAATAGTGTGGATACAAGACAAAGCCCTAATAGTAGTTACAAGACAGAGATTTTGACAGTATGGTATTGAATATACTTGAAGTTTTATTGAAGCATTATGTTCTTTCATACATGTTTACATTAGCCTATTGTTCTCAAGTTTTGTGGAAAAAAAAATAGTCATGTTTGGAAAGAATTTTTGTTCTGTTTCTTGATAAAGTTTTATTTTAGGTGATGTTAAGAAATTTCCTTATGTTCAATTGAAGATTTTATATAGAGTTTACTTGATGAAATGATAACTGAGTTCATCCATGTATTATATTATCTAGTAAACTATAGAATGGACTTTAGATGAAAACGGTAATCAATCTATTGGGGTCTCCCATGAGCGTGATGGGATTATCCGCTGTTGTAGTTGTGAAATAGTATGGGTTGGTTTATGGAAACGTTACATAAGAAAAAAAGAAAGTAAATTTCACTTTCTGAATTGATAATGTGTGTTCCTCTTGCTTGATACATGACTTTTCTTACTGTGCAGCCAGTTGATACAAAAAGATTGAACCTTGAAGGCAGGCGAAAGTCGTCGTGTGCGGAGTGTATAGACACATCAATCATGGACACTCCAGTGCCAACATTTACCTTTAAATACAAGACATTTATGAAGTTTGAAATATGAAAATTGAGCAAACAAATTCCAATCTTTGTTGGTTGAGACAAACACTTAACAAAGCTATAGAAGGAGAAAAACACTTAAGGTTGGTGCTTTATTTTTCACGTTTACCTTTCCAATTATAAGTAATATTTTATTTTGTCTTCCATACGTATGGCCCTCATCACTACCGAAAACACATGGACTTTGCTTGTCATAAGAAACAATTTGTTAGCAAATTTTTTTAGGGTGATTGTTAGCACTTCAAGATATTTTGAATTATACCCACGCAATTGACATTTTGACTTTTCTTAGACTATCATTCTTTCTCAATAGTTGTCTAAACTTTAATGAGTGAATTGGAACTTATTGACGAGACAATGTATTGTAAGATGTCATTTGTTTATGTTATGTCATTCTCACTACTTTGCATGTCTTTTATGGTATAGTATATTGTGAAACACCTTTTCTAAATCCTCACAGGAGCTTTTCGGAGAGAGAATGCGAGCGTATTTGAATATTTTGGCAAGAAATATCCAATTCCGGATGAGTTGTTACGTGAAGCCGATGAGGTGTTTTACGGAATGTGCCGTGCGTGTAAAGAATGGACGTATTAAAGGCTTGGGTAATTTATCTTGAGAATACACGAGTGGATCGAGTTTCTCATCTGATGCCAAATGAGGTTTTGACGCGGCGGGTATCACGACTTTGAAGA
Source organism: Gentiana macrophylla (assembly GCA_026214975.1). NCBI lineage: Eukaryota > Viridiplantae > Streptophyta > Magnoliopsida > Gentianales > Gentianaceae > Gentiana > Gentiana macrophylla. The sequence continues at coordinate 53,365,360 of CM047813.1, forward strand.
AAATTCTAGGTTGCGTGAAGACCTTTCTGCTTTGTCACGTGAAAGTTTGGCCGAGGAGAGAGAGGCGCAGCGGCTACTGTCTGCAATGCAAAGCGGAGATAGCAAGGATTGCACAGCTAGTCCAAGGATTCCTCCATACTCCAGGTAGTGCTTGATAGTGAGGATTATGGATTGTTCATATTTTGCTATGTATTGTGTTGTCACTTTATTTTGTTTTGGGAATCCTAAGTGGAACAATATACGCTTTTGTAACTTAATAGTTAGCTATATGGAGCCTTTATTGACTTGGTTTGGTTGATGCATTAGTTAAATATTGTGTTAGTTTTTCATAAATTGTGATTTATTTGGACAGGTGGAATGAGAATTTATGAATAAATCAAAATAAAAAAATATAATTTTTCCGACGGAGTAGTGACGAAATTAAATCGGACATGTTATGAAAATTACCGACAAAAGTCGTTCGAATTTAGTCGGAATAATTAAGCAAATTTTAAATCGGAAATGGAAATGGAATAAATGGTCGAAGTTCATTGGAATCATTTCGTAAGAACTTAGTAAGCTAATTTTGTCGGAACCATTCGTAGCAAATTTTGTCGCTATGCTCAAATCCGGAAACATTAAATCGGAAATTTCGTCGCTATACTGCCGGAAATTTAAATAACGCAGCTTTCAACGGGCTTTTTCCAACACCCCATATTTAGTCGGAAATTGGTCGAAACACGTGTTTCCGACGAAATACCGACGAAATTTCGCGTAGGAAATGCCGGAAATTCTAGTAGTGCCGATTGACCCGCTTCAAACCTGCAAAAGATCCGGAAGAAAAAAACAAATATATTTTTAAAATCCAGCATTAACTCTATTTTAATACTAGCTCCCTAATATTACTCCACAACCGGTTCCTAAAATCACGCCATTCAGTATATTACATCACAACAAATCCCTTCAAGGTAAACGTATTTTATTGTTCATCATATTCCTTTGCAACCGCTCCCGCATATCTCTCACTCCTTTTGAATTTTTTAAACCACGATCATCAATCAACTTTCAAATACTTTTCATCGCTGGAATCATGTTGAAATTTAGGGCTCCCCACAGGCGGCGGCATCGAGGGAGACACAACCTCTATTCTATTACAACTACATTTGGTTTGGAACAACACAATCATCAATCATCTGCTAATGCGCGTCGAAGAAAAGCGTGATGTGAAGTTGGCTTCTAATTTATTCATCGTTGGTGTATCTTTTTAAGGAAGGTGTTCTTCCAATTCTTTTTAGCATCCCATTCTTCCTTTAAATTTTTTGAGTTGAAATTTGATATTTTTTTATGGAAACGCCACATATGCTCGATATTTCGCTACTTTAATTTTGCGGTGAGATGATAAGTTTGTTAGTTATTTTGAAGTTATCTGTAATGTATGATTTTAGTCAGGCAATGCAATATGGAAAAAGAAGTGAAAACATGACCTTGGATAAAAAAATCAGGTTAGTTGTTGCCGATCTATTTTTTTAATTATTATTTTCTTGGATGAAAGCCTGCAGGTGGTTCCTCGATTGTGTAACAAGCTAAACGTGTATGATATACGACATTTTGTGTGGTGTTGGAAAAGTTATGTGAAAGTAGGTGCTTTTGATTAATCATTCATTTTCAAAGATTCCTATTGCTAATGTCAAGCAATGTACAAGATCAAACAGGTGGTCCTCAAGTTTGTTCACCGAGGACATTGGTTGAATATTCCTCTACTTCAAGATCATTGGTTATAATGTTTTGTTTTTCTTCATTGTCTAGATTTCTTTGGAGAAAATAGAGCTAATTCATGCCTCTAACTCTCTTAATACTTTGGTTGTTGCTTCCTAAAAGACACTTTTGTTTTTATTTACAATAGTACAACTAATTTTTTTATTGGTTTATTTAGTTTTTTTAATTTTATTTTATCCGGAGATGTTTTGATTTATGGTTGAAGATCAATGACACTAAAATGTAGGGTGTGCGGATTCACTATCAAAATGAAATTTTTTTTCATGGAGCTTATTTTCACCTTTAGTTTGGATTAATCTTCATCTGTGATAAACACGGAATGGTTTTGGGCATAAGAGTATTGAAAAGGTGTAAAAATGCATCCGGCGACCTCGAAAGTTAACTAACTAGGTAAAGTATTTCTGAGCATTCCTTTTATGTGATCTTATTTTCACCTTTAGTTTGGATTAATCTTTCATTTCATTCTTTATTGAAGGGATTTTGTATTACATCAATTGAGCTCGGGGTTGGTTGATTAACAATTCAGAGGAAAAAATGGCAAAAAGGAAAAGCGTGGCATTGTGTGGAGTAAGAAACGCATCAAATCACAAAAGGCCGACAAAAATGTATACTCCGAAATAACGCAGGTTTGGTTCTGCATCAACCTTTAATTGTTCTACACTGTAATGTTTTTAAATTGGGATTTGATTATGAAGTGTTTTTATTCCCAATATTCCATCCATTTGAATTGATTCATTCTGTTACGGTGATTGTCTAATATTGTCACTGTGATTCATTCAGGAGACCTCTCATCATAATTGATACAAATTCGTTGTCCTACGACATTTAATCAATGGCCTAAGGTTTTACGATAATAGAAAAAAATTCTTTTATGTTCATGGCTATTTGGTTTAGGGATGGTTGTAATCGTAATGCAAAATTAAAGCTAAACGTTAGTCACTATTTAATGCAAAAACATTCCCTAAAAATTAGTCACTATTTAATGCAAAAAAATTAAGAAATAACAGCCCTTCAAAATATTCAAATAATTTAAAAGCTAAATAAGCTGCGTTTTAATTTTATTTACAAGCACCCCATTCAAATGAGTCGCATTTCCTTTAAGGCTCCTTTGAATTTCAAATTTAGAATCATTTCTTACTTAATTACAAGAGTGAGGTGAGTATCATTAAATTTTTAAAGGATCGTCAATTTGAAATCTCAGAGAATCTTTTTGAATTTTAAATTTTAAATCTCATCTAAAAGATTGTATTAACCGTGTATATATAAGATCATTTTTCCCACGTTAATTAGGTGCATTAAATTAAAGCTAAAAATTAGTCACTACTTAATGTGATAAAATTCCATAAAAATAAGTCACTATTTAATGCCAAAAAAATAAAATAAAATTAACATCGCTTCAAAATCTTCTAAAACTTTAAAAGCTAAATAAACCACGGTAACAAAAATTATGCCCATTCAAATCAGTCGCATTTTCCTTTAATACTCATTGAATTCAAATGTGAAATGAGTAAATTATTTCAAAATTATGCCATTATGGTGGGTATGGTAGGGTAGGGTGATGGTAGGGTAGGGTAGGGTGGGATGGTGGTGGGTAGGGTAGGGTAGGTAAAGGTAATGGGTGGTGGTGGGTAAGGTATGGTAGGGTAGGTAGGGTGAAGTGGTTTGTAAGGTAGCGTTGGTAGGGTAAGGTAGGAAAGAGTAGGGTAAGGTAGGTTGGGGTAGTGGGTAAGTTAAGGTAGGGTGGTGTGGTGGGTAAGATATGATAGAGTGGAATGGAGGGTAGGGTCGGGTAGGGTAGGGAAGGGGTGGGAAGGGTTTGGTAGGGTAAGGTAGAGTAGAGTGGGGTATGATAGGTTAGGGTAGTGGGTAAGGTAAGGTAGGGTGGTGTTGTGGGTAAGATATGTTAGATTGGAATGGTGGATAGGGTAGGGTAGGGTTGGATGGTGGGTAGGGTACGATAGGGTTGTGGGTATGGTCGGGTAGATAAATGTGGAGTGGTGGGTAAGGTAGGGTGGTATGATGGGTAAGGTAGGGTAGGGAAGGGGTGGGTGATAGTGGAGTAGAGTAGGTAATGGGTTAGGAAGGTAGGATGTCGAGGGTAAGATATGGTGATGTGGGGTAGGGTAGGATAGGGTGATGGGTAGTGTAATAAAAAAATAAAAAAAAAATAAAAAAATTAACAGCTTCGGATAGTTATTTATATACATCCAACCTCTTTTACTTATTTTACAATTGTTGCATTCAGGATAGTTAAAAGGGTGTATTAGGCATTTTAGTCTTACGTTAATGACTTTTAACCGCATTATTAATCTATGTGAAAACTCTATGATGACTTATATTTTAAGTCGGATGGAGTATTCGACAACTTTTCAAACTTCAAATTCATTGCATTAATTCTATTCAAATGGTAAATTAGATTTATTATCTAAAATAAATTACATATACCCACTTCCTAATTACTCCGTCTGTCTCAAAATATAAATTTTCAGGTTAAATGTCTAAAATACTCATTCACTATTATTAATGCAATAGTTGTGAAATAATGAAAAATTGCTAAATTGATAATAATTTATGGGTAAAATAAAGAAAAACTAGTAAATGTTGCATTAATAATGTATAATTACTTATATTTTAGACATATTTAAAAAGATAAAAATTATATTTTAAGACGGAGAAAGTGTGTTAAACTCTTAAAGTGACAATTATTTAGGGATGCATGTAGTAAAATTTAATAAAAAAATAAAACCAATGGAGAGATTGAGCCCCTTCATTGTAACATGAGAATTCAGTCCCTATATACGGGGAGGTTATTGTGTGGTGTCTCCACACACCTTCATTCTGTATTTAAACTGTGTGGTTCTGATCGTTTCATCCATCACTTCACCTCAAATTCCCTCACCACACAATAACTTCCCCTATATACGACTACCTACTTATTGTGTAGGCAGTACACACGTGACAACCAAAAAATGGAGCCCAAATTTGACTTTGAAATCAAACACATGATTTTGGCTTGATCCAGCAGGGAGTGAACAGTGATGTTGCTCCTAAAGTTGTTTTAGTCGATTTAATTTATTTTTAAATATTAACATATTGTTATATTGTGATACAAGATTTTCTATTTTTCAAGGGAGAAGGAAAAGAGGATTTATTTTTAGGAAAATTATTTGTAAATATAATTTGTCACTACTACATTCGTTCCAAAATAAATAATTCTACCAATTAGCATAAATATAAGGCATTCTCACAAACAAATGCATTGTTTCATAGTATATTTCAACCATAGCATCTTTCTCAAAGTAACTCATAAATAAATTGTCTTCTGGTATTTCAAGTGTAAAACCCATTTAATTTAATGATGGGGAAGTTCAAAAATATATTTCATTTATGGGAAAGTTCTTGTGTGGTATATCTATATGCCTTTAATTGACCGGTAAACAAATCTGGACCACACATTTTAAATTGTGTTTAAAAATGAAAGGTGTCTGATTTGCTTGCATGGAGTGCTTATTTCTGCGTATATGGCGGTGCACCCAATAACTTCCCTCATTTAAGGGGTTTTGATATAAATTAAGAATTCTAAAAAAAAAGTATATATATAAATTAAGAAAGCAGTAGTTGAATGTCACGAATTTTAAGGACTAAATTCTAGAATATCGTTTGATTATCGTTAATGGAAAAATTATGAAGTAATCAAAAGTTATTAAATTGATAAATAAATTAAGAGATACGATTGTTTTTGTAAAATTGCCTATATTATCTTTAAAAAAAACAAAGAGCCTAAATATCAAATACTCCCTCCGTTCCAATTTATCTGAAGCAGTTGCTAAAATTACGCATATTAAGGATGTGACTTAATGCATTAACTTTTATGATAATATGACTAGAATGTCGTTGAATATAATTAATGTGACCTTATTATTTATCTCCAATAGCAATAAATAAGGATAAATCAAGTAAAAACACAATAAATGGTGTATTGAAAATGGTACTGCCTCATATAAAATGGAACAAAACATTTTTACAGCGTATTTTGGAACGGAGGGAGTAGAATATATTACCTCCGTCCCAAAATATAAATCATTCCACCTCTTTTTGATTGCCCTAAAATATAAGTCATTATACATTACCAATGAAGCATTTATTACTATTTTCTCTATCTTAACTCTAATTTATTAACAATACAACTACTTTTCAATACTTTATAATGATAGTCAAATGATATTTTAATCATTTCTACATGAAATTTTTGTCATTCAACTATTTACAAATTTTGCGTAAAACACCACAAAATGACTTATATTTTGGGACGTGTTAATACTACATCCGTCCCATAAAAAATGTCCACGTTTTGTGGTGCACACAGATTAATAAACAATTAAAGTGTTGTATTTTAAGTAGTGATGGACATATATACTCCTATCATATAATAAATGCTCTTTTGGATAATGAAATGAATATATAAACATTAAATGTTATGATATGTGTATGTTTAGAAAAAATGCATTAATGATGTATTGATTTTCTAGATGAACACTTTTTAAAAGACAATTAATCTTAGAAAATCAACACTTTTTGTGGGACGTGTGTAATATTTGGATAGAGATGGAGTATATGGACAAGAATTTGGAATGGAAACATCAAACGAATTGTTTTCATTTACCAAAGTTTTTGAGGGAAACAAAGCAATTTCCTAAAAATCATATGATAATAATAAATGTGTCCCAAGATGCAATATTGGATGCTTCCATACATTAAATATGTCTGGTAAGCACAGATTTCCACAGTAAATAGTAGTGTTCACTAGCTGACCTTAAGCTAAAACCACGGTGCTGACATTTGAGGATCAAAATACTTTGTCTACGATTTAGCACTACAACAAGAATCTAATCTTGTTAAAATAAAGGTTTCCCCTTCAATAAAATTAAAATAAATACTCCAGAATCAGACAAAAACTCACTTTGACCTTTTAGTTTCCCAAGTTTGTTTACTTTTATAATGTTTTGTTTTTCTTCATTGTCTAGATTTGCTGGAGAAAATAGAGCTAATTCACCTCTAACTCTCTTAATACTTTGGTTGTTGCTTCCTAAAAGACACTTTTGTTTTTATTTACAATAGTACAACTAATTTTTTTATTGGTTTATTTAGTTTTTAATTTTATTTTATCCGGAGATGTTTTGATTTATGGTTGAAGATCAATGACACTAAAATGTAGGGTGTCTTGATTCGAGTATCAAAATGAAATTTTTTTCATGGAGCTTATTTTCACCTTTAGTTTGGATTAATCTTCATCTGTGATAAACACGGAATGGTTTTGGGCATAAGAGTATTGAAAAGGTGTAAAAACTGCATCCGGCGACCTCGAAAGTTAACTAACTAGGTAAAGTATTTCTGAGCATTCCTTTTATGTGATCTTATTTTCACCTTTAGTTTGGATTAATCTTTCATTTCATTCTTTATTGAAGGGATTTTGTATTACATCAATTGAGCTCGGGGTTGGTTGATTAACAAATCAGAGGAAAAAATGGCAAAAAGGAAAAGCGTGGCATTGTGTGGAGTAAGAAACGCATCAAATCACAAAAGGCCGACAAAAATGTCTACTCCGAAATAACGCAGGTTTGGTTCTGCATCAACCTTTAATTGTTCTACACTGTAATGTTTTTAAATTGGGATTTGATTATGAAGTGTTTTTATTCCCAATATTCCATCCATTTGAATTGATTCATTCTGTTACAGTGATTGTCTAATATTGTCACTGTGATTCATTCAGGAGACCTCTCATCATAATTGATACAAATTCGTTGTCCTACGACATTTAATCAATGGCCTAAGGTTTTACGATAATAGAAAAACATTCTTTTATGTTCATGGCTATTTGGTTTAGGGATGGTTGTAATCGTAATGCAAAATTAAAGCTAAACGTTAGTCACTATTTAATGCAAAAACATTCCCTAAAAATTAGTCACTATTTAATGCAAAAAAATTAAGAAATAACAGCCCTTCAAAATATTCAAATAATTTAAAAGCTAAATAAACTGCGTTTTAATTTTATTTACAAGCACCCCATTCAAATGAGTCGCATTTCCTTTAAGGCTCCTTTGAATTTCAAATTTAGAATCATTTCTTACTTAATTACAAGAGTGAGGTGAGTATCATTAAATTTTTAAAGGATCGTCAATTTGAAATCTCAGAGAATCTTTTGAATTTTAAATTTTAAATCTCATCTAAAAGATTGTATTTACCGTGTATATATAAGATCATTTTTCCCACGTTAATTAGGTGCATTAAATTAAAGCTAAAAATTAGTCACTACTTAATGTGATAAAATTCCATAAAAATAAGTCACTATTTAATGCCAAAAAAATAAAATAAAATTAACATCGCTTCAAAATCTTCTAAAACTTTAAAAGCTAAATAAACCACGGTAACAAAAATTATGCCCATTCAAATCAGTCGCATTTTCCTTTAATACTCATTGAATTCAAATGTGAAATGAGTAAATTATTTCAAAATTATGCCATTATGGTGGGTATGGTAGGGTAGGGTGATGGTAGGGTAGGGTAGGGTGGGATGGTGGTGGGTAGGGTAGGGTAGGTAAAGGTAATGGGTGGTGGTGGGTAAGGTATGGTAGGGTAGGTAGGATGAAGTGGTTTGTAAGGTAGCGTTGGTAGGGTAAGGTAGGAAAGAGTAGGGTAAGGTAGGTTGGGGTAGTGGGTAAGTTAAGGTAGGGTGGCGTGGTGGGTAAGATATGATAGAGTGGAATGGAGGGTAGGGTCGGGTAGGGTAGGGAAGGAGTGGGAAGGGTTTGGTAGGGTAAGGTAGAGTAGAGTGGGGTATGATAGGTTAGGGTAGTGGGTAAGGTAAGGTAGGGTGGTGTTGTGGGTAAGATATGTTAGATTGGAATGGTGGATAGGGTAGGGTAGGGTTGGATGGTGGGTAGGGTACGATAGGGTTGTGGGTATGGTCGGGTAGATAAATGTGGAGTGGTGGGTAAGGTAGGGTGGTATGATGGGTAAGGTAGGGTAGGGAAGGGTGGGTGATAGTGGAGTAGAGTAGGTAATGGGTTAGGAAGGTAGGATGTCGAGGGTAAGATATGGTGATGTGGGGTAGGGTAGGATAGGGTGATGGGTAGTGTATAGTAGTGGTTAGTAGGGCGGGAAGAGAGGTAGGATGCAATGGGGTATGGCGTAGGGCTACCCTACCCCTTCGCTTTTATCCTACCTCATACGTGCCCGCGCAATGCACGGGTTATTGACTAGTTTTCTTATATAATTATGAGATTTGACTATTTATTTCTGAGTTTGGAGCGGTTCTGTTTAGGGCTAAATTGTAGTGATTTTCACATATATTTTGTATATCAATATTCCCCATATACGTGTTATTTTCATAGAAATCGGGATTATAATTGATTAATTGAGTAAATGAGGTTTTTAATGATTAAATATGAAAACATATCAATTTAAATGTTTATTTGATGATTTTATATTATTTTGGAACCGTGTTACGTTTTGGTATGTTTTCGATGTGTGTGGATACATATTTTCGACTTGGAAAAGGAGTTGGAAGAGTTAAAATCGAAGTTGAAGTTGTTTGAAGTAATCTTGAAGAGATAGAGATGAGGTAAAGAAGATAAAGATGGAAGAAATAAGATAATTATCAAGAAATCGGTTTCAGCAAAGTGGGCGTTCGTCCATGTCCCGTCCGAGGAATGGGCGGGCGTCCACTATATTGAACCCGGCGTTGAAGTTTGAATTGGATCGAGAGAGTTCAGGCGCGCGCGATGAGCGGCGTCTATCCTCCGTCCGTAGAAGCAAGCGGCGTCCGACCTTGTGGACGGCGTCGAGGGAAAAAATCGAGGATTCCGAGTAGTGACGACCTTGCAACGCAGTTCTTGATATGATATACACTGATTTGACTCTCGACCTCAAGAGAAGAGTTGTAGGGCTTGAAGAGAGGATTCTACAGGATTTTGAATCACTCCATTCCGACTTACGAGCCCGAGATATGAGCGTTACAAGTTCAGAATCTGTTCCAGAGAGAATTTGGGCGGGCGTCCGACATTATGAGCGGGCGTCCGGCACCGTTCTTGTAACAACCGACTTGATTTTCTATAAAAGCAGCGCGATTTTACCCTAATACACATTATTCCACGGCCGCCAAAACAGCAGCGATAGCCTTCTTGAGGAGTTCAAGGCGGTCACCCGAGTCTTGTGCTCGGGTGATCGGGTAAGATTAGGATCGTTTTTCGTTTCTTTCATTGTTGATGCTTGGAGTTCATCAATGTACCAAAACTATGTGAGTTTGTTTTATTTCAATTAATTCAATTCTAGTTTATGTTCATGATCTTTACTTCACTTTGTATCTTTTTATGATTATGATGCTATGTGAGAATAGATCGAGAGATTTAGTTTTCTATCGATGTTTATAATACGGAAGTTGCATAAACACTAGATCACCATAGAAAGATAGGGTTTTTAGCCGTTGATTATGTGACAAATTAATTGGTTAGATTCTAGGTTGTTAGATTCTAAAATCGAGAGTTAACTGAATCTACACCGAGTTTTGTATTGAAAATCAGTCTCAACATTCGGAAGATGAGAGAATATTGATAAATTGGATTTACTAAGGAATTAGGAATCCGTAGCTTGAGAATAAATTCACTAAGGAATTAGGGGTTTATGTCTCGTGATAAGGTGAAACCACAAACTGAATTAAAATCATAAATTGAACTAGGATTGAGATCACATAGGTTTGTACATTATTTGATCACATGTCTTTAGATTAGATTGTTTATTTTATTCCTTAGGTTAGATTATTTGAATTATTTTCTGTTTTTACGTTTTGTCTTCCGTTTCTTGAGTAGCAATTGAGAGAATTAGTGAGATTAGATCCTTCATCCCTTTTCCTGTGGATCGACCACAGTACTTACCTACTATGCTATCAACTACCCGATATTTGGTCGGTTAGGAGTTAGTTTGCATGTTAAGTATAGGTTTATAAATTTTCTTTTGTTTTATGATGCAAAATCCTCCCGGCAACGGCGCCACTTTTGTTGGGAGGATTTTGCATCATAAAACAAAAGAAAATTTATAAACTATACTTAACATGCAAACTAACTCCTAACCGACCAAATATCGGTAGTTGATAGCATAGTAGGTAAAGCGAAATGGTCGATCCACGAAAAAGGGATGAAGGATCTAATCTCACTAATTCTCTCAATTGCTACTCAAAAACGGAAGACAAAACGTAAAAAAGCGAAATAATTCAAATAATCTAACCTAAGGAATAAAATAAACAATCTAATCTAAAGACATGTGATCAAATAATGTACAAACCTATGTGATCTCAATCTAGTTCAATTTATGATTTTAATTCGATTTGTGATTTCACCTTATCGCGAGACATAAACCCCTAATTCACTTAGTGAATTTATTCTCAAGCTACGGATTCTAATTCATAGTAAATCCAATTTATCAATATTCTCTCATCTTCGAATGTTGAGACTGATTTTCAATACAAAACTTCGATGTAGATTCAGGTTAACTCTAGTATTTTAGAATCTAACAACCTAGAATCTAACCAATTAATTTGTCGCATAATCAACGGCTAAAAACCCTATCTTCTATGGTGATCTGAAATGTTTATGCAACTTCGTATTATAAACATCGATAGAAAACTAAATCTCTCGATCTATTCTCACATAGCATCATAATCATAAAAAGATACAAAGTAAGTAAAGATCATGAACATAAACTAGAATTGAATTAATTGAAATAAAACAAACTCACATAGTTTTGGTACATTGGATGAACTCCAAGCATCAACAATGAAAGAAACGGAAAAAACGATCCTAATCTTACCGGATCACCCGAGCACAAGGCTCGTGACCGGCCTTGAACTCTCAGAAGAACTGCAACAACGTGTTTTGCGCGGCTGTGGAATAATGTGTGTATTAGGGTAAAATCGCGCTGCTTTTATAGAAAATCAAATCGGTTGCTTCGATAGCGGTGCCGGACGCCGTTCATAATGTCGGACGCCCGTCGACTTTCTCTGGAACAGATTCTGAACTTGTAACGCTCATATCTCGGGCCTCGTGAAGTCGGAATGGAGTGATTCAAAATCCTGTAGAATCCTCTCTTCAAGCCTACACAACTCTTCTCTTGAGTCGAGAGTCAAATCAGTGTATATCATATCAAGAACTGCGTTGCAAGGTCGTCACTACTCGAATCTGATTTTCTTCCTCTGGCGCTTCGTCCACAAGGTCGGGCGCTTCGCTTGCTTCTACGGACGGAGGATAGACGCTGCGTTCATCATGCGCGTCTGAACTCTCTCGATCCAATTCAAACTTCGAACGCCGGTTCAATATAGTGGGCGCCCGTCCATTCTGGGCGGGACATGGATGAACGCGTCGACCTTCTTGAAACCGATTTCTTGATAATTATCTTATTTCTTCCATCTTTATCTTCTTTACCTCATCTCTATCTCTTCAAGATTACTTCAAACAACTTCAACTTCGATTTTAACTCTTCCAACTCCTTTCCAAGTCGAAAATATGTATCTACACACATCGAAAACATACCAAAACGTAACACGATTCCAAAATAATATAAAATCATCAAATAAACATTTAAATTGATATGTTTTCATATTTAATCATTAAAAACCTCATTTACTCAATTAATCAATTATAATCCCGATTTCTATGAAAATAACTGCGTATATGAGGAATATTGATATACAAAATATATGTGAAAATCACTACAATTTAATACTAAACAACACCCCACACTTATCTTTTTGCTCGTCCCCGAGCAAAACAAAACAAGAACATACTTTCAAAAATCCACATAACGACGACACGAGATATAGTCAAAATCATGACAAGCTAGTATTCACAAATCGACCTCACTCGGTGATGTGTGTGCCGAACCTACTAAACTTCCACGATCCTCTCTTGACTTATTACATCAAGCACTAACATTATCCGGTCAACTAAACGAAAACTTCATTCTATCTACAACACTTACCTAACAAAACTAATTACCAAGAACATAGTAACCAACTCACAATTAAACTCCTTTACTTAGTGCCAAGAAAATACCTCTCGGGTCTCTCTTGGGTTTAGATCAACTTGACTTAGAATTCCAAAAGCGTACATTTTATATTTTATTCTATCGTCGCGTCTCAAAGTATAACACACTCCCTACATTAGAGGCGATCACCACGAGATCACTCAAACCCTTCTTGTCCAAGGTAAACCACACTCCCCAATTGGGGCGATATCCAAATGGACTCGAGGTGATAGATATAAACAAAATTCCATAAAGAAATTCTATTCATTTATTATTTATAGATATATATATTTATATTTTTCAAACTCTTTGGAAACTCTCGGTCAAATATATTTCTAACACATTCAAGACTCTCAAAGTTCTCAAGAACACTAAGGTCTTGAGATTCTAAGCTGTGAGTATAGCACAAGTTCTTAACTTTCATTAATGCTAAATAAGTGTTATCTGTATCAAGAATTAACTTTCCTTTAACTAACCGAAACTATTCTATATTTGGCTCTTCATCTAATAGGTTCGTGAAATGAAGTTCAAGTGAGTATCGATCTACCAAACCTATTCTCGAACATGATATGACTCACGATAACAACTAAAGGTGCCGATTATAAAACTAGCATGCCAATGAAATGTTACTCGGGACAAAACAAAAATTTGAAAATTAAGCACTTTTCATAGAAATATATGATTAAGCAAATGATTGTAGATACACATAAACCATCTATTCCCTCCCCACACTTAAATTGCAACTTGTCCTCAAGTTGTGCGAGAAATAAAAATAGAAAAAGAAAACTTAGTGATTGTCGTTCGAAAGAAACATACGGAAGTGGCCATGGTCGGATATGCTCGATGAATCTGATGAGATCATGGACCATCCACGGGCCCTGAATTCATCTACACTCACAAGCGCTAAGGCAAATACCACCTGCACACTTGATCGAGCAAAAAGAGTCTACGGGAAAAAGGGATTATACATGGAACACATGGAAAAGAAAAGTCATAGAGATCTTGTCATATTAAGCTCAAATAAAGATGGAACATATACATGAAATATTACAAAATCGTAGGCTAGGTGCAACTATATGAAAATGCATTACAATGCAATCTACGTGAAAAATCCTAAAAATAAAATAAAAACGAGGTAGTATTACGGAAACCGACAGTTAACTACACTCAAGGAAAAATAAACTAGGTGGTATTACGAAAACCGACAGTGACCACACTTAAGAAAAATAAAAGGAAAAATAGAAAAACAATGCAACTATATGAAATGCAACTAAATGAAATGCATTTAAATGATATGCAAAAATAAAAGAAAATAAAAGAAACGAAAACTAGCCTACTAATGTGCAACATAACATATATATAAACGTCTACCACATAATGACAAAGTTACGATAAGCAGCGATTGCCGTCACTACATCTGAGACGCGCCTTAAGACTTATCTAAAGTGATAGACTTATGGAAACCAACAGTTGTCTATACTAAAAAGATATAACTCATATGGTCCGAGTTGTAGCATACGGAAAACCGACAGTAGCTACCCATATGAACTATAAAAACAAAGGAAGCACGTAAGTCTTAAAAGCTAATAAGATTCATGACAAGATATGCAGCCTACGTAAACGACATTAGCTACACTAACATTAACATAACAACTATAGCATACGAGAACCGACAGTTACTATAGCATGCATGAATCAAGTATAAGAAATGAATCAATTATCTAACATGGATTCATAGATGGAAAAATATAAAATATGTAGGTTCAGGACATCTATGTAATATTACTTAGCCACAGAAGCTCGAATGAAAGCAATCCAAGTTAAATAAAAGCATTAAAACAAGATCAAGAAGAACCTGGACCATGAACTGGCGTTTAGCAAAACAGACGGGCGTTCACCTGCAATTCAGCCCCGGACGGCGTTCATCAAAACAAGCGCTCGTCTGCGCTTTGAAAACCGACCGGACGGGCGTTGAATTTCAGGCGCCCGTCGATCCTTCAAATCGAGCGAGATTGAAAATTGCAGAACGGACGAAACGTCCAACAATTCCAAACGCCGTTTACACCGCACGTTAGATGCTGGGCCGGGCGTTCGAAGACCGAACGCTTCGTCCATATATCGAATACACAGCAGAATAGCGGGAAAAATGCGAAAAACCTAAACTAAATTAAACATCATACATCAACACATAGCACAAAGACGAGAAAACGACCAGCGATAAATTTAAGCACAGGGGTTAGACTAGGTTACATAAAAACACAAACTTCACGTAAAAGCAGTTGAGTAAAAACTTTTGCACATTCTTAACCTAACGGTCATCGAAACACGGCAAAATAAAAACTCTCAACCTATTAAACACTACTTTTATTAAAAACAAAAATAAAACGTAACAAAATCGAGAACTAACAAAACTAGATTCAACATGACACCTATTCCCGGCAACGGCGCCACTTTTGTTGGGAGGATTTTGCATCATAAAAACAAAGAAAATTTATAAACCTATACTTAACATGCAAACTAACTCCTAACCGACCAAATATCGGGTAGTTGATAGCATAGTAGGGTAAGTCAGGGTCGATCCACAGGGAAAGGGATGAAGGATCTAATCTCACTAATTCTCTCAATTGCTACTCAAGAAGCGGAAGACAAAACGTAAAAGCAGAAAATAATTCAAATAATCTAACCTAAGGAATAAAATAAACAATCTAATCTAAAGACATGTGATCAAATAATGTACAAACCTATGTGATCTCAATCTAGTTCAATTTATGATTTTAATTCAGTTTGTGGTTTCACCTTATCACGAGACATAAACCCCTAATTCCTTAGTGAATTTATTCTCAAGCTACGGATTCTAATTCCTTAGTAAATCCAATTTATCAATATTCTCTCATCTTCCGAATGTTGAGGTGATTTTCAATACAAAACTCGGTGTAGATTCAGGTTAACTCTCGTATTTTAGAATCTAACAACCTAGGAATCTAACCAATTAATTTGTCACATAATCAACGGCTAAAAACCCTATCTTTCTATGGTGATCTAGTGTTTATGCAACTTCCGTATTATAAACATCGATAGAAAACTAAATCTCTCGATCTATTCTCACATAGCATCATAATCATAAAAAGATACAAAGTGAAGTAAAGATCATGAACATAAACTAGAATTGAATTAATTGAAATAAAACAAACTCACATAGTTTTGGTACATTGGATGAACTCCAAGCATCAACAATGAAAGAAACGAAAAAAAACGATCCTAATCTTACCCGGATCACCCGAGCACAAGGCTCGGGTGACCGGCCTTGAACTCCTCAAGAAGGGCTGCTGCTGCTGTGTTTTGCGGCTGTGGAATAATGTGTGTATTAGGGTAAAAATCGCGCTGCTTTTATAGAAAAATCAAGTCGGTTGCTACAGTAACGGTGCCGGACGCCCGTTCATAATGTCGGACGCCCGTCCAGCTCTCCTGGAACAGATTCTGAACTTGTAACGCTCATATCTCGGGCCTCGTAAGTCGGAATGGAGTGATTCAAAATCCTGTAGAATCCTCTCTTCAAGCCCTACAACTCTTCTCTTGAGGTCGAGAGTCAAATCAGTGTATATCATATCAAGAACTGCGTTGCAAGGTCGTCACTACTCGGAATCCTGATTTTCTTCCTCTGGACGCTCGTCCACAAGGTCGGACGCTCGTTTGCTTCTACGGACGGAGGATAGACGCTCGTTCATCATGCGTCTGAACTCTCTGATCCAATTCAAACTTCTGAACGCTGGTTCAATATAGTGGACGCCCGTCCATTCCTGGACGGGACATGGACGAACGTCCAGCCTTGCTGGAAACCGATTTCTTGATAATTATCTTATTTCTTCCATCTTTATCTTCTTTACCTCATCTCTATCTCTTCAAGATTACTTCAAACAACTTCAACTTCGATTTTAACTCTTCCAACTCCTTTTCCAAGTCGAAAATATGTATCTACACACATCGAAAACATACCAAAACGTAACACGGTTCCAAAATAATATAAAATCATCAAATAAACATTTAAATTGATATGTTTTCATATTTAATCATTAAAAACCTCATTTACTCAATTAATCAATTATAATCCCGATTTCTATGAAAATAACACGTATATGGGGAATATTGATATACAAAATATATGTGAAAATCACTACAATTTAGCCCTAAACAGGTTCTAATGGGTAATTGCTGGGTTTGGGTCAAAATTGATTTTATTTTCCTTCCTAAATATGTATGATTATTATTATTATTATTATTATTATTTTAAATGAACTGCAAGGAAAAGTAAAACCGATTTACATACGAAAGAAATACTCGATGACCAAAAATATATTTTTGTTTTAACTTTTGATAGATTTGAATGCTATACAAATAAAGATGCACTTATTTTTGTATAGTAATTTCACTAAGTTTTTTAGTTTATTTATTTTATGAACATTAAAGAGTTCACAAGTATTTGGCAAATATGGTAGCTAAGATGCAGTTGAAAATTGAACATCAAGATCTAGGGTTATTGGGCAATATGTTTTGGATAGATTTAAGGTTGTCTGATTGGGACAAGTCCCTATTGAGGTATGATTATAAAGATTGTATTTTTGTATTTTTTTCAAAAAATATTATTTTAGGGAATCGTGCGTGTAATCAACCTTGGCAAAAGAAGTGTTGTGATTATTGGAGATTGTAGAGTGTTGCAAATTTCATTTGCATCGATCTGAAAGATTTATGCTTTTGGATTTTTGAGCGTAGTATACTAACAAGAAAATATGGCTGATTCTTAAAATTTGATATTTTTATTTTTATTTTTCCTTTATCAATTCTGTTGATTTTGGTAGAATTAAATAATTTGACATCTTTGAAAGGTTATATTTTTACCACTATATATAGTTTCCTTAGCTTCATTTGCAAGGATATTTTTCATGGTTATTTACTTTTTATTTATTGCATACACATACTATTTCAATAAGAATTTTGAGGGGTTGTAATAGGCAATGAAGCTAAGGATATTTTTCATGGGCATTTACTTTTTATTTATTGCTGCACATACTATTTTAGTATGAATTTTGAGTGGTAGTAATAAGCAAGTGTTGAAGGAAAATACTATTATGTGCCTTCGTCAAAGCCAATGACGATTATCTTTCGGTTATTATGTAACGTTCAATCAGTATTTATTGCCATCAATGTAATCTGTGTTCACATTGTAACCGTGACCCTATATAAAGGGATTATCTAATGGAATGAGATACAGTTTTTCCCACCTTTACTTTTACACGTTATCGGACGTAGCTCTCGAAAAAAAAAAAAAAAAACTAATTGAGCCGCCGCCGCCACTTCTTCCTATTTGCCGCCACCTTGACCGCCAATGACGACTTTACCCATCAACAAAGCGATATCCCTTTGGTGAACAGATCTATCAATTCTCCAAAGAACGGTATGCACAAAAACTCTACCCGATGCTCCTTTTGTTTGATTACCATGCTCTCAGAATATTGCGTTCCTTTATGTGAAAAAAAGAAAAAATAAGAAGTCATAGTATTGATTTTTTTTTTACTAGATGTTTTAATTATTTGTATGCTGTATCATCTCTAAATTACGTGGCTCTAAAATTTGTGGTTGAATTATGAGTTTTGCTGGGTTTTGTGATAAAGTGTAGAAATTTATCCTAACAAATAGTAATAAACAATTGAACAAATAAGAAAAAACGATTCACTCTAATAAACAATCAATGGCAAATTTGATATGTATATGCATGTTGCCATGAAAAATGTTATGTGCTATGTTTGCCCGAAATTTCAAATTGAGCATAATAATAATTATATGTTGATTGTCTTATAAATAAGATTATATGTCATCCTATGATAAAGAAATTTCATAGGCGTTATATACTAAGTACAAAACAATCAATGTGATAAAGTATCTTCACAAAGCATCGAAAAAATGAGTGACCGCTATGTACCATGGCATCGTGATCCAATTCACACTCTTGGAAATTAATTATTGTGGATGTCTTATGACTACATAATTAATATGCTCTTCACTCTTGTTTATGTAGATGGTGATACAACTCGACCAATTTGAAATCTTGGACTCGTAAGAATTGAGTACCACCGGGTTTCGGATGTGGAAATGGCCTTTGTTGCAAAGGACTACACTCTCACTATCAAAACACCCACCGACCCTAAGGACGACCCATCTCGCTAAAGTAAAAGCAAATGCCCTAATGTTCTTGAGGCGACATATTGACTCTAGCTTACGCCGGGAGTACCTTCGATTGAAAACACCCAAAGAATCGTGGATGCCCTGAGGGGACGTTTTGGGAACATTCATGACACTTTATTCCCGTAATCGCTGCTCGGTGGAATGAAATCCGCTTGCTTGACTACAAAGGGGTAGACCAATTCAACAAGGACATGTTGCGTCTTAGAGCACGCCTCAAATTACGTGGAAAGGAACTCACGTAAGATGATATGATCCGAAGACTCTTTCCACTTTTCCTACTTCAAAGACTTATACTAGCGAACCAAGATAGTTGAGTACGACAAGAAAAATATTACGACCTTTCACAAATTGATCAACATCGCCGCAAGTGGTGAGCGGCATGATCAAGTTCTCATGAATAATAATGCCGGACTTCTTTGGGACAAAGAAAATTCCCGAGGTTAACTATGGCAAGATGAAAGGTGGAAAGAACCCCAAAGAAAAGGGAGTTGGACGTCTTGAGCCTTACCCACGTGGAAACAATGCACCACGTGGAAAGGGACCTAGGGGCCGTAGTATGGGCCGTGGAGGTCCCCTAATGTATGGCGCAGAAATGGTGGTGATGGTCCTAGTGGCCATGGTGGTCCTAAGGCTAAGGTGCAAAGGCACCTAAGAACCCTCAAGAAAAAAGGAGAGAGTTGGAACCGAACCTTGCTATAGGTGTGGAGTTCTTGGGCATTGGTATAATACCCGCCGAGCAAGTAACAAAGTAGCGACCAATTACAAGAGGTATAGGGAATCTAGAGAACAAGAGGCCCACTATACGGAAGATGGAGGCAATGACACCGATGTCAACCTCACAATTGCAGGACTTCAATAGCAACAAGAACCCCTTTCACCAAATGGATGTTCCAGGACTTTGATTGATCTCGCTTTGCTTATTTATTTATTTTTCCAAGAACATTGTGAAGGCGTAATGCCTTATTTTTAATTAGACTATTTTGGTCTTAAAGTTCATTTGAATAATGGTTTGTTGAATTGGATTTTGATGTACGAGACTTTTATTTTGATTTTCGTTGGCCTATTAATAAATTTGGATTTTATTCTCAAGTATTGAATTTTATTCGATTTTATTTACCAAGATATACATGGTTCAAAATAGCACTATTAAGGTGTAAAGCAATACATCTACCATACAATAAACATATATATCGGGATGAAAAGCATATCATTCTATCTCCATCGAAAAACTCTAAAGAATATGAGTTATGTCTTCGACTTTTTAATCTCATCTAATTTAAATGTAGGAATGAATCGAGGAGAAATAGAGTGCTTAGCTGATAGTGGAACCACACACACTATCTTGAGGAATAGACAATTATTTGTCGAGTTAATTCCATGTAATTCATCTGTGACTACGATGATTGGATCATCACAAGTAATACAAGGCGAGGAAATGCCACATTTTTATGCCTAACGGCACAACGATAAAGTCACAAACGCTTTCTATATGCACTAGAGCCAATCGAACCTTGTTAAGTTTCAAAGATATTCGTACCAACGGTTATCATTTGGAAACTCACTTTGTGAGAATGGAATCAATATTTGTATATTACCACAAATGAATGTGGAAGGAAACGATACTAGAAAAGCTTATGAGTCAATCTAATGGATTATATATTACTACTATTCGGATTATTGAATCTATGCGTCTCACCAACAATGAAATTTGGGACACGACTCATACAAAGCTTTGGCATGATCGCCAGGACACCCTGGTGAGATATGATGATCCGTATTTTAAAGAACTCACACGGACATCCCTTCTTTCGAGGAAAAACAAAATGGGACAAAAATCCGACACAATGCAAAGTGTCCAAAGTAGTGTTGTTTCAAAGCGACCATTGTCGTCTGCAAGCACCGGATGAGTTATATCCTCTTCCTCATTGACCATTTCCAAGGCACACCAATCATTTTGCAAAGCACTCTCTTTAGCAAAAAGCAGGATCGAGACCTTCCTATGCTAAAGACATGAAACAAAACATTCCATTCTTACAAAGAATACAAGGTGATATATGTGGACCTATCCATCCAGAATGCGGGCCATTCAAGTATTTTATGGTTCTGGTGGATGCCTCGACACGCTGGTCACATGTCGCATTATTGTCCACAAGGAATGCTGCATTTGCAAAACTCTTAGCACAGATTATACGTTTAAGGGCTCACCACCCTGATCACCCTATCAAGTCTATAAGGCTTGATAACGCTGGAGAGTTCACATCAAAAGCATTTGATGATTATTGCATGTCTATCGGGATTGATGTAGAACATCCTGTACCCCATGTGCATACACAGAATGGTCTCGCAGAAGCCACCATCAAAAGGCTACAGATGGTGGCCAGGGCATTGGTTATGCGCACCAACTTGCCTCTATCTGCTTGGGGTTATGCAATATTGCACGCAGCTTTACTTATTCGTTTGCACCACCACCGCTAGCCAACCATTTTCTGCATACCCGGTTGGTTACCGGATATGAGCCTGATATTTCACACTTACGCATATTTGGTTGTGCAAAGATATGTGCCTATTGCGCCTCCACAAATACACTAAAATGGGTCCTCGAGACGATTAGGTATTTATGTTGGATATGAATCCCCACTATTATCCGCTATTTGGAACCTTTGACAAAGCGATCTATTTACCGCAAGATTTGCGGATTGTCACTTTGATGAGGCTGCCTTCCCGTCGTTAGGGGAGATAAGAAAAAGGATTTTCTAAGGGAACGACAGGAATTGTCGTGGTTTGTCCCCACTCAGTCTCATTTTGATCCCCGTACCTCACAAAGTGAAAGTGAAGTGCAAAGAATACTTAATCTTCAGAACGTAGCAGATTCGATGCCTGATGCGTTCTCTGATATTGCTAAAGTGACAAGATCACATATACCAGCTGCAAACGTGCCTGCAAGGTTAGAAGTCCCCAAAAAGGGGCACAATGCTGTAGCTAAAGGCATTGCGACCACACTTAGTGGAGGTGTGGATGAGGCCGTGGCTGCCCAAAGGAAGAGGGGGAGACCACTTGGTTCGACTGATACTCACCCAAGGAAGAAGAGGGCGAGTAAGGCACAATCCGACCCATTAATCATCAATGTAGAGAATCCCTCTCATGAGATTATCTCGATTAACATTATGTCCAATGAATCAATACTGGAGGACGCTCCGATGTTTGAATTGATTCCAGAGAACAAAGAAATCTCAATGGATTATGAGAGTGCATACGAGTTGATGGAAAGATCTTCCATGCACATTGATGATATATTTGCATATACTGTTGCTCAAGAAATCATAGAGCACGATGATGTCGAACCACGCTCACATTGCGAGAATGTCAACAAAGAGCGATTGGCCTCAATGGAAAGAAGCAATCCAGCGAACTAGATTCTCGACAAAGAGACAGTATTTGGTCCGGTAGTGCTAACCCCACCAAGTGTAAAGCACAGTAGGACATAAATGGGTATTTGTCGAAAGCGTAATGAGAAGAATGAAGTCCTAAGGTACAAGGCTCGCCTTGTGGCGCAAGGTTTCTCACAACATACGAATTGACTATGAGGAGACATACTCTCTGTAATGGATGTAATAACTTTCCGTTACCTAGTTAGTTTAGTTGTTTCCGAAGGATTGGAAATGCAGACTCATGGATGTGGTTACAAAGATATCTCTATGGGGATCTTGATTCGTAGATATACATGAAAGTGCCTCGATGGTCTTTCATTGCCCAAGTCAAGTGACTCTAAACCACGGAGTGCGTTTGCAATCGATTGAAACGCCACTTTACGGATTAAAACAATCCGGGCGGATGTGGTATACCCGCCTAAGTGACTACCTGATTGGAAAGGGATATAAGAATGATGAACTATGCCCTGCGTATTCATAAAGAAAACAAGTTCGGATTTGCAATTGTAGCAAGATATGTCGATGATATGAACATAATAGGTACTCTTAATGAAATAAGAGAAACCGCGAGCTATTTGAAATCCGAATTTGAGATGAAAGATCTTGGGAAAACTCGGTTTTGTCTAGGCCTTGAACTAGAACACCGAGCTTGTGGAATACTTATCCACCACCGCATATGTCCAAAAGATGCTCAGGCGATTTAATATGGACAAAGTGCACCCTGTTAGCACTCCCATGATCGGTCGAAGTTTGGACATAAAGAAAGATCCATTTCGTCCAAAGGAAGATGACGAAGAGCTATTGGGAGCTGAAATTCCCTACTTAAGTGCAATAGGCGCATTATTGTATTTAGCTCAATGTACTCGACCGATATTGCATTCTCGGTGAACTTGTTAGCTAGATTCACTCCGCGCCAACGCAGTCATTGGAATGGTATTAAAAACATATTTCGATACCTAAAAGGAACCATTGACTTGGGCCTATTTTTTCCTACACAAAGACAAGAGGGACCGTAAATGAAAATACAACTCCTAAAGAAAACGCCGACAAATGAAATCGCCACCCCTTACTCAAAACCCCAAACAATGTATTAGTTGGGTTTGCAGGCGCTGGGTATCTATCTCGACCCACATAAAGGTCGTTCCCCAAACCGGTTATGTATTTACCATTGGGAACACGGCGATATCTTGAGATCAACCAAGCAAAGTCTTGTGGCTACCTCCTCGAACCACTCTGAGATTATTGCTCTACATGAGGCGGTTCGTGAGTGTATATGGTTAAGGTCCATCATTACACATATTCGAGGACCAAAGTGGTTTAAGTTCCACCACCAAGAGCCTACTTGCATTTATGAAGATAATGCGACTTGCATCGAATGCAGATGAAGCTTGGTTATATCAAGGTGACAACACAAAACACATATCACCAAAGTTTTTCTATAACCAAAGAACAACAAGCTCTCCTCAAGATTCAAGTGAATCAAGTAAGGTCTGAGGAGAATGTGGCGATTTGTTTACCAAGTCACCGCTAAAGCAATATTTGAGGAACATGTGAAAAATATAGAATGCGAAGGCTTTCAAAGCTTCCTTGATCGGTGTAAGGATCGGGAGATATAGACCTCGTGGGGAGTCTAATACACACATGTTATCCTTAAAGATTAAAGGTGCGTTGTACTCTTTTTCCCTTTGACCAAGTTTTATTTTGTCCCACTGGGTTTTGTTACTTGGCAAGGTTTTTAACGAGGCAACGATCCATGCACCATTTCGCCTTTGACTTGGCACAAGGGGGAGTGTTGAAGGAAAATACTATTATGTGCCTTCGTCAAAGCCAATGACGATTATCTTTCGGTTATTATGTAACGTTCAATCAGTATTTATTGCCATCAATGTAATCTGTGTTCACATTGTAACCGTGACCCTATATAAAGGGATTATCTAATGGAATGAGATACAGTTTTTCCCACCTTTACTTTTACAGCAAGGACAATTTTCATGGGTATTTACTTTTTATGTATTGCCTGCACATTCTATATTAATAAGAATTTTTAGGGGGTGTAATAGGCAATTTGAATTAGTTTAAGTTAATGAATATATTATTTTTGTTTGATTCTTAAGATAAATTGGTTATATTGTTGCTAGATAGTTATATACATATAAAATTGAGAAATAAATTAAATGATGCATTACTTTTATTATAATAAATAAAGTTCGTACAATAGAGAATGCAAAAGATATTATTTAATATTTATTATCAACTATTTATAGACATTTAGTAAATTTTTTATTTATTTACGTTAAAGCAAGAATTTTAAATTTACGTGCAATGGTTCAAAATGACTTATAATTTGGATTACCATTTAGTTTTTTTTTATTTAAATTTTGGTCAATAGATCAAATAGACCCATCATTCGAAACAAATGAAGCAATAATTGTTTACCCTTTTTGATAAATTGTTTCACTGCTACATCATTTTAAATTAGCTTACATCCCGTGCATTGCACAGTTTAAAGTAGTTCTTAATAATGCAAACCAAAATAAAATAATAAATTGCAATTAACTCGTGTTGGATTTAGTGCCCTAAAGATAATTGTTGTTTGTCTATACGGGCAAGTGGGAGATTGTTGGAAGTAAGCGCCCGAAAGACAATTTACGTAATTGTTTTTATAATTCATAAATGACAGATTTATTCTCATCTTATTATTTGCTTTGTGCTTATAAGAAATACACCGTTGAAAACCCTAAGTTGTATCATATGTAGCCATATAACTTAGTGTGTGTCACACTTCAGGATTAAGTTTATGGGGATACACTTGAACTATTAGTCCGTGGTGAATTTAATCAAAGTATGGGATATATTGATTAAACCACCATTAATGCGTCCAGAACACTTTAAGTTGTGACCGTCTTATCCGGACCGTTGATATTGGTTATCTATGTGGGGCATTTATATATGATGTAGTCATCTAGGACTGGACCGATTTAATCTGTATTTCTCGTATAATTTCGTGATTGAAAAATCTTATTAAATCACAAGATGATCATATATGGATTAACTTTAATCCTGAAGTCATTGCAGACGGCTGCTTGTTTCAAGATAGAGTATGTGTTCGTTAAGGATTGCTAAGAGGCGTGGTCCGAATCACTTTCACGTTGGCACTATTCTGGAATGATTGAGGAGTGTGTCTCACATATATGGAATCCATTCCTTCCTGCTGGAAGTAGAAAGACAATTATTTGTTAATCCTAGAAGCTGATCGATCGGCCGAGTTCGTATTGGTTATGAATTAATTGATCACTAGTGGGTTAATGGTAAATAAGGATAAGATGTAGTGAAGAAGGTTTACGGAAATAATCCCGCTTCGCTACGGATAGTCTATGGAGGGTTAGTATGTATGTAATGATTATATCAATGGACACTTATTGACTTGACGTTTTGAGAATAAGTTATATACATAATCGATAGAGTTCAGTTTCGGATTTATGGTGCCGTAATTCCGGAATTAATAAGTTGAGTAGAAATATTATGTTCGATGAATATTTTATTCAATTTATTGTAGCTACTGGTTATAGGTCAATAGTACCCGGGTTGGCTCCTAACACTGACGTGAGTGTTTTCTCGTTTTGTGGAACCTCGAGAATAAAATAAATAGTTGGTCTATTTAATGAATATGTGAATATTATTTATTTGGTAAATAATATGTAAAATAGAATAGACATTTTCTATTATCCCAATTGGCATAAAAAATGGCGCCAGTTTATTTGATTTTGGGAAAAGAAATTTTTCTCCTAATTAATAATGTGGAAAATATAATTATTTATTTGTTAAATAATTATAAATAAGAAATTTGTTTTCTAATTGGATAAATAAGAAATTTGTTTTCCTATTTGATAAATGTTTTATTTTTCCTTAAACAAAAAGATAGATTTGTGTGTATAAGATAAACTCTCAAACTATTGGTTATTATCCTATATAAAAAGAGTTTCTCCCAACACAAAATAGGTTTTTTTGGGAATCCATCGCCATATTGAAAATAAAGGGACGCATTTTTTTGGACAAAAATAGAAAATATTGTTTTCGCCTCAGCCATTATGGAAGAAGAAAAACAATGTTTTTCTTGAAGGCATATTCGAGGAGGTTCGAATGCGGGATCGACGTCCACCAGTCGTCGCTTGGAGATACAACTCGGAAGATCATGGCTTCTCTCCGGTTTGGTTTTTCTTGAAGGAATATTCGAGGAGGTTCGAATGCGGGATCGACGTCCACCAGTCATCGCTTGGAGATACAACTCGGAAGATCACGGCTTCTCTCCGGTTGGGTAAATCTTAAACCTTATTGTAGATTTTTTATTATTATGTGATTCATGTCGTGGTAAAATCATAATCGAATTTCGATTCGTAGCTTCCATTGTGCATGATCGAGTGTCTCGATCGGTGCTGTGAATCAGATATGACGATCCAATTATGGATCGGATCCGGATTCGATTTACAGTATATCCAAAGACTCGATGAAGCACATCACTTAGGCCTGGTGGGCTTTTAGCAAATTGTAATACAATGTGATCATATCATAATTTTCTCCATCACTGCAACAACTTCTATTTCTCCTCATTCTTTATCTTCTTCCATCTCGCAAGCATTCCATGCGTAAAAAATCGATTCCTTCCAATTTCGGTTGGACAACTGTAAAACAACACTAGAAAACACCATAAAAGCAATATCGCCCCACAAAATAGACCAAAAATGCAACAAAAATACCCACTAAATATGTGCTCATCAGTATGCAAATGGCCAATGCCTCTTCCATTTATAGTGGTGGACGAGAGATCAATTTGCATTAAATATGTCAAATCTCCTAATTGATTCCAACTATTTTTAAAATGGGTTTATTGTTAAAAAGAATAATTTGAACATAGAAATATGTAAATAGGATAGTGAAATATTTTTTTTTGGTAAAAAGGACATGTCATTATTTCACTGTGATTTAAATTCTTTCGTATTCAACTACAAAAAGGAATATATAACTTTTCATTTAATTGTTGAAAGATAGTAATTATTTCATCACGTTTTTCCTTTTTTCGTCCTCTTTATTCAGACAACTCATTTGATATTTTTTCAACCTTACTTTTGAGGTAATTTTTGTAAAAAAAACACATAAACAGTGGAATGGTGAAATTGGATTTGAGGTCAGTTCTACTGCAGCAAACAGTGAAAATTGGATTTGAGGTTGTAATAATTTAACTATTTTAGAATTTCTCCAAATTTTATATAAGATATAATATGAAATGTAATTAAAATTTAGGACATATATAGTTTGTGACATATACGTGCCACATAAAATTTTGGTCACTATACAACTATTGATTATAAATCAATCAAACCTCTTAATTCTATTTTTATTTAATTTTAATCATTGATTTTTTATCAAAAAAATCATTGAATGTTTTTATATTATTCCCTATTATTTTATGTACGAAATTATACAATATAATTTTAAAATTCGGACATATATAGTATCGGTCATATATAGCTTGTCACATAATATTTTATATCAATAATTTTAAGGAAAAATTAGGTAAAAGTCCCATTTTTTCCCCTTAATAAAGCATTAATCCTGATTCAATTTATAAGTTACAATAAGGACAATAATTTTCTGCTTGGACTAAAATACCCTAACTCATCATTCAACATTTGCTCCAACGCCGTTGCGTGTAATGCTTCAACAAAGCGCCGAGATAACTACTCCAACTGCACTCCACCGAAAAACTTGCTTTCCTCGGATACCCGCCGGAAAAATTCATCGAAAGGACATTGATGGCAAAGCAAGATCGATCTTTTTTGCTTGATCACGTAAACGATGGAGCTCTCCTTTCAAGGTCTTGTCTTGATTCTGCTTCGACTGCATTTCCATCACAAGTCCATCTATGCGCTTCGTGGATCCAGATGATTCAAGAGAGTGGTGTAAGACCTCAAATATTGTTCGAGATCCTCAATTGTGTTGTGTCAATAAATGTATGATTTTCGACCGAATTACTCCTCTCGAGCCAATCGATGAACCGGATTTCCTCTTTGTTGGTTTAATGGATACATTTCGCACTTGTTGGGAGGGAGACGAGAGATGTTTTGGATGCCATTCTTCTTAAATTTACGCACTTCACCTTTTCCTGAAATACTCGATAATGTTCTATTGAGAAACCATGAAATATCTTCTTTTGTGCTCTCTGTTTGTTGTCATGGTAGGCCATTTTTTTCGGGTGGTTCAACATCACAATCTGTTTGAGACCTAATTGCTTGTATGGATTTGGTAATCTCTCTTCGGTATCTATTACTCACATATTAGGTGAAGAGAAGTTAATTTGTTCTTATAAGCGATTTGTGTGTTATGCTAAGCGAGTTCAGGCTTGCCTCAAAAACATTTAATTGATCTTTTTTGAATGGAAATGAAATTGTTCATGAAAAAGATTTCCTCTTCGTTACTCGGAAAGATATGTAGCCACCAAAATAGAGTAAGCATGAGTGTAGAAATAGACTCTGGAGATATATGTTCCTTATATGGTTTGCAAAATTAGGAAAATGAGTACATGTATGTTACGGAACTCTTGCCGGCCATTTTTGAGCACAAAGATGCCATGTTTCTACCATCGTAAAAGTTGTTTTTCTTGTTGTTCAATGTTCAAAAGTGGAATTTATAATATTGAAGTTGATCAGCATAATCAAGTTGGTGACTTGTCATCTACTTATGTGGGCATCCTTAAGTTTTTCTTTCCTTTTTTCTAATTTGAATGATGACATGAGCCTTATATGAGCGAGATATGTGTGCCTTGAAGTAGTCATTTGAATTAAGCCTTAAATGAGGCGTCGACATCGATCATCGATATCGATCGCGATAATCGATATCGATATTGATAATCGATCATCGATATTGTGTTAGTGTAAACGTTTCGATTAAATTCGGCTTTCAAATACTACGTCGAAAGGGTATCAAACGCGGTCTCAAAATGAAGATAAAAAAAACATGAACTTTGGTGAAACAATTTTGATGATAGGTGTTCTAAATCAAAAGTTACGGTCGTTTATAAGAAAAAGTGCTCCGTTAATACAAATATTTTTTCGTCTTCCAAAATATACGTCGGAAGGGTATCGATTTGAGCTCAAATTAAAGAGCAAAAAAATGAATTTTGGTGAAAAATTTCGATAATCGAGTTATAAATCAAAAGTTACGGGTGTTTGAAAAAAAAAAAAAAAAAAAACAACAAACAAACAAACTGGAAGGAAGAATGCATGCATATTCCCGGATTTTCCACTTCCATTAAGGACATGGAAGCTTTACAGGGGAAGGTATTGTCATGTATAGTTGAGATAGCAGTTGGTATTTGATAAAGCTATTTGGGACCATGAACATATTGTTGAGCCAGAACTATTTTGGAGTCCTCCTTAATGTTAGTAGGATTATGAGTACATATAAGGATGATCAAGTTGAAATGAGTGGATTATCAATGAGATTTTGAAGCAGCTTGAGGTTTTCAAAATATATGCCATGTTTGCATTTCAGCCTGGAGTTTGGAAAGTTGAGCAATGTGGTTGTAATAAGTGACCTGAAGTTTAGAACAAGTTTTGGGCCTGAACTTTAGAACAAGTTTTCCATGTTTGATATTCCGAAAATCAAGTATCGATGATCGATGCTCGATGTGATGTCGATGACGATGATCGATGACGATATCGATATCGATGATCGATAACGTGATCGATGTCGATTAATTTTCCTTATATGAGCGGATATGTGTGCCTTGAAGTAGTCACTTGAATTAAGACTTAAATGATACTGATTACCTGCCTTGAAGTAGTCTCCTTATTTTACTAGTTGCATATTTTGTTCCATTTCTTTTTTGGGCTGTTTTATGCTATTATGGGTGTTGATTTGAGGGGGAAAAATGTACAAATTATGAGGTATTACTTTTCAGCTACATTTGCTGTTGAATTCTGTTGTTGTTGGTGTTAATTTGAGTGGAATATGTAAAGATTGGAGCTTTATTCTTCTGCCATTGTTGTTGTTTTTTTGGACTGTTCTTTCTTCCATTATGGTTTGCCATTTTTAATGTTTATTTGGGCCTTAATTTCTGCCAATTATTGCTGATAATTTAAGAGAGATATGCAAAGATTGGAGCTTTACTTCACTGCAAATATGAGGAAAATATGCAAGAAGCATTTTGTTGAAGGTTTTTTTTTGCCTTATATGAGCCTTATATGATATTGTCTCACTTGAATTAAGCCTTAAATGAGCCTTGTATGAGCCAGAAATGTGTGCCTTGAAGTAGTCATTTGAATTAAGCCTTAAATGATCATCGACATCGATACTAATATCGATATCGACATCGATACTCACGATCATCGATACTATCGATATCATATCATATCATCGATACTAATATCGTGTTTAGTGTAAATGCCGCGATTAAATTCGGCTTTCAAATACTACGTCGAAAAGGTATCAAACGCGTCTCAAAATGAAGATAAAAAAATATGAACTTTGGTGAAACAATTTTGATGATCGGTGTTCAGGATCAAAAGTTATGGTCGCTTATAAGAAAAACGCCCAATTAATACAAATATTTTTTTCGCTTTCAAAATATACGCCGGAATGGTATCGTATTTGGGCTCAAATTGAAGAACAAAAAAACATGAATTTTGGTGAAAAATTTCGATGTTCGGAGTTGTAAATCAAAAGTTCTGAGTGTTTGAAAAAAGAAAAAAAAAAAACATATAAACAGCTACAGTAAATATATATGCAAACAATACCACTGAAGCTACGCGCGTCTCATAAAGGGGTAATTTTGTCCGTCTGAAATTGTTTGTCCTTTTTGCAACTAAAAAAATATGTGTGTCCTATTTATTCATTATGTGATAAAAAAAGGACTTTTGACTCTTTATCTCTAATTTTAACTATACAAACCAACGAAATATGAACCAACTACCCTCTCCGTTTAGGCAAATAGGACATTAAGGAATCTTATTTGGTTATATGGACACAAATTAGATACATAGACTCAAATACCCTTAATGAAGAAAAAATTAAAAAAAATAAAAGAAAAACGGGGAAGAGACGCGTACGGCATACCTGAATGTGTGTGTTTTTGTTTTTTTTTAATATTTATTTTATGAAAAACATGCTATTGTTGTGTTTATTTTAATTTTAATTTTTTTTATTCCTGGAGGTTGTAACTTGAATGTTTTTTTTTTCCAGTGACCACTACATTGACCACCCCGATGCAATGACCACCTCGATGTAGAGACACCACGATATATTGACACCGCGACGCAAAGACACCGCATTACAGAGACACCGTGGTGCAGAGACATCACGATATTATGACATTTGACGATGCAAAGACACCGCGATGCAGAGACATCGTGATGAAGTGACACCACGATCCAGAGACACCACATTGAACACCACGATGCAGTGACACCGCATTGACCACCGCGATGCAGAGACACCGCATTGACCACCGCGATGCAGAGACATCACGATGAAGTGACACCGCGATGCAGAGACACCGCATTTACCACCGTGATGCAGAGACATCACGATGAACTGACACCGCGATGCATTGACCACCGCAATGTTGCAGAGACATGTTCGTTAAAAACGTGTTTTAAATTTATATTATCGGAACACCCCAAGTATAAGGTACGTAGTAAAGGATGTTGCCGAGTCGTCCTAAGGGAATCGTAAAGTTATCAGATTAAGATAAAACTCCTAAGTTGGTTATGTCACGAACTATTACTTAAAACTGAGGTTAATTACCTATAAACTGAACCTACGAAATAAACTGAAAATCTAAGGAAAGAAGATAAAACAGCTACTAAAACAAAACAGCAGACAAGAAATATTCAAGAGTGGACGAACGTCCTCTAAGACGGACGGGCGTCCAGATACGATTTAACTAGAATTATGCAGAAAACAAAACAACAGAAATTGAGGTTTTAATTAACTAAACTTAAGACTAGCGTTGAAATAAACGATTTTGTTTTTGAATTATAAAAGGGAAACAGTAGAACACCTAGAATCTATCACTCAACAATCAAACAACCAGTTTATGATTCGAATATGGTTTTATTGGTATGATCAATCGCGAAACCGACTAAATTCCTTTAGATCAATTTCTAGGGTTTGTTTACTTTTCCAAGAAAAACAAATAACATTCATCACAAGATCAACAATTCGTTCCCAAATTGTAATACCCAACTAACGATATATGATTCCTCAAAACATCATCAATTGTATCGATTGAAATAGAAAACTATTGTTGAATTATATTTCCATAAAAATTCAAACAACATAGAGGTTCATTGACATTCCTATCTAATGAAACTCTTAACCAATAAATCAGGATTCAAACGATAAATAAAACATAGTATTCAAATTCATAACTAAAGATAAACTAACGAATCATGGTTGTGATGACGTTGACGTGATATCCCCCGGTTGTTCCACTGCTATGCGTTTAGCCAACAATCATGTTGGTGATCGTTGGAATGGAAGGATTCATCTTTGACTCTCCTCCTTGAATGATGCGGCTGCTAGGGTTTGTTATGAGGGAATAATGTGTATGAGATGTCCCCTAGGGTTTAAAACACGCTGCTATTTATAGGATTTTAGGTCGGCTAGGGTTAAGTCGGCACCGGACGCCCGTCCAAGGTCATGGACGCCACCCAGACAGCAAAACTTATTTGAGTCGGGCCGAAGCCGATTGGGCGCACGCTAGCCATTCCCACTACAAATGGCCCAAACTTGCTGAATCAAAAATATCATCCTGGGCGCCGTCCACTATCTTCGAGACGCTTGATCCAGCTTGAACGGCCGCTCAATAATCTGGGCCTTGATTCGAGACGCGAAAACTTGATTTTCTCATATCTATCTCTTTCCAATCAAATCCAATCACCATTATCTCTTCCTCTTTAATTAAACCCGACTTGATCATCTTTGAATTACCTCTTGAGCTCGAATTTGTGCATCTATAACACATAAAAATATCCCAAAATGTAATAATGTCCAATTAAATATAAATTCATCAATAAAACGCATAAATTGACTAATTTTGTGATTAACTTACTAAAACACCACATGCTCAATATTTCGTCTAAACACTTATTTCTTTATGCAAATAATACAAATACGGGGGGAAATTATCATAAAATATAGCCTTATAAAACATATAAAAACACCCTTAACAACTCCCCCACACTTGAACTTTTGTTCGTCCCGAGCAAAACAATCAAAACTATAGCTCAACTTTCATGCAATCCACATAGATCTCCAACTCATGTAACAAAAGATATAACAACTATAGCAAACAATACCATCACAGAGATAGATTCAGTGTATGTGTGACAAGCCCTTTTCTAATTTATCAAGTCTTTCAAAGACATATCCTCTCAAAAATCCAATGACTATCCTAGATATAGGCAGTAATAGCTCCACTCAAAGCCTTCTCACGTGCTCTCATAGGATAATCCCTACAAAGCATATCATGCGGTTCTACTGGGTATAAGATCCATGATAACAAAGACTTCACTTTATTTGTATTCATCATTTTCAAAATTCTCAAATTAGCGCAAATCAGAATAAGCTTTTACCCATCATAGTAGAGTAGGACATTTCGTGATAATCCCCTGCCTACTCAAATCATTAGGTAGCTATAAACCGATCGTCGTGAGCTATTGGTCATCATAGTGGTATAGGACATACGTGGTATACCCTACCTCACTCAAATCATTAACCAGCTTTCGACAAACGTATTTATTGATAATTCATTACTTATTCATTCACTTTTTCTTTAAAAGACATAAGTTACATCTCACTTATCACATTCAAACTCTATGATATTCACAGTACACGGTCTAACTAAGGTGTTACCATACTGACCTTCTTAAGATACTCATCAAAATAATGAAAGGATATAGTTCAAAAATCTTGCTTCAATATCAAAGGCTTTCGTGAGTGAAAAATGAACACTATCTCCATAAAAGTAAAGACATGCTATAATTATCTCACTAAGTCACATACTATCATCGTTAGAAAACTACAACTAGCAAGCATTTAGTTTCAATCACATGCTCGAGATTTACAAAAATTTTAAATTTGCTCAAATTAACTCATATTACCGATATAGCATGAAAACATACCCATGTTACCCCCCCACACTTAAATCACATTATGTCCTCAGAATGTGCAAATAAAAGAAAAAGAAACTTAGCTGGTTTCAACAGTGGTTGTCAGATGAAAGTTGGCAGAGGTCAGGCCGGAGCATGAGTATACCGCGACAACTCGAATAGACAACACTGGACATAAAAGCTTGTGAACCTGCTCAAAAGTATCTACAACACTCGACATACCATATAATCTCGGGGTACAAGGGGTATATGAGCAGACAAGACATTCAGCAGCACGTAAACGGAATAAACATCTCACTCAAACAACCAAGGTACTACTTCTATAAATAACTAACCTAAAAGGAAATAAAACAAAACTAGGTTGCCTCCTAGGAGCGCTCTTTTAATGTCATTAGCTTGACACAATCCTCAAAGTCAACCCGGGTCGGGCCACTTTGGTTTAAACGCCGCCACCTCATCATCGAATCGTGGTAAGGACCGAGGTGTGACCACAACCGCCACAAGTCAAGTACCCTGCCAAATTCTTTAACTTGGCTCTCCAGACAAGATCGACTTTCGCCTTTGTCTCAACTTCTCCTACATGTGGCACCAATGAATGATAGGTTCAGAATCGTGGTAGAAGCTTTTTAAGGGTAAGAATGTCATCATTCAAGCAAAGAAATTAGCCGAATCTCATCACAAATCAAAGACATCGTGCACGCCAACCAACTTTTGAAAGTATATGACCTCGTGTACTTCATAAGGTTGGCCAAAATACTTTTTCAATCTATGACCGCTTCACTTTAAAAGGTTGACCTGTACCTTTCAAGGAAATCGCTCCCCGGATGAACTTCGACAATTTCAAAGGGTCCGACCATCTCGACTTAAGCTTGCCAAAGAAACAGATGTAATCTGGTGTTGTAAAGTAAAGCCATCTCTCCTACCTTGAAATCTCTCGCCCTTTATTTTAGCATCATGGAGCGCTTTTTCTTTCCTTGCTCGACTTGGCATTCTCAGAGGCCCCGAGTCCGAATTCATCGAGCTCATGCGATTCGCGATAATCTTTTCTCGCCACAGAGCCGCTATCGGTTCAAGTATTTAATAGCCCAAGAAGCTCTGTGGCTCCACTGACCGGTAGATGGCATGCCTTGCCGTAAACCATTTGAAAGGGCGACGTACCCATAGGGGTCTTGAACGTAGTACGATAAGCCCAGAGTGCGTCGTCCAACTTCAGACTCCAATTGGATCTATTAGAATTCACCGTTTTCTCCAAAATCCGCTTTAGACTTCTGTTGCTTACCTCGACTTGGCCACTGGTTTGGGGGTGGTATGGTGTTCCAATTCTATGCTTGACACCATATCTCTCAAGAATTTTATCCAAATGTGCATTACAAAAATGCGATCCTTCATCACCGATAAGGGCTCTAGATGACCAAATCTAGTAAAGATATTCTTTTGCAAGAATTTCTTTACAACTTTGTGATCATTGGTTTGGGTGGCTATAGCCTCTACCCATTTGGAAACATAATCAACGCAGACTAGGATATATTTATTGCCGCACGATGATGGGAAGGGTCCCATGAAATCGATGCCCCACACGTCGAAGACTTCACATTCCAAGATAGGCCTCAAAGGCATCTCCATCCTATTATCGAGCCTCCTACTCTTTGACATCCATCACGGCCTTTGCAAAAGGCTTCAAAGTCTTTGAACAGAGTGGGCCAAGAAAATCCAGCTTGAAGGATTTTCGCAATGCCTTTGGTGCTCGTGAAGTGTCCACCAAAGAGGACCACTATGACATTGCTCTAAGATATCCAATTGCTCATGTTCGAACACACCTTCTAAGCAACCCGCCTTTGCGGACTTTAAACAAATGTGGATCCTCCCATACGAGATACTTCAAGTCACCGAAAACTTCTTCTTTTCTCGATCGTCATCTCTTCTAAATGCCCAATGCTAAGTAATTGACGTAATCAAGATACCACGGCCTCACATTCTCTAGTCTCATTAATTGCTCGGGCGGAAAGTCAATGCCTATTTCCTTCGGATTTTCGTCACCCTCGCTCACTAGGCGAGATAAGTGATCACTACAACATTCTCGCTACCCTTCTTATCCTTAATTTCAAGGTCAAATTCTCGTGAGAATCGTAATCCATCTCAATAACCTTGGTTTAGCATCTGCTTTTTCCATAAGGTAGCGTAACGCCGCGTGATCTGGCCCAAACCACAACTCGAGACCCGAGAAGGTAACTTTGAAACTTATCCATAGCAAAACGCATCGCTAGAATTCTTTCTCTCGTAGTAGTGTAGTTACACCGAGCCGGGTTCAAAGTTCGGCTCGCATAGTAGATTGGTCTCAACTTCTTATCAATTCTCTCGCTTCTAGAATCGCGCCTATATAGCGAGTTAGAGGCATCGCACATGAGTTCGAAAGGTTTAGTCCAATCGGGCGCGATCAAAATGGGGGCACTGGTTAACTTATCCTTTAAGCATTTGAAAGCTTCCTTACACCCATCATCAAATACGAACTCTACTTCTTCTTTCAAAGAGTTGGATAAGCGGCTTGGCTATTGTCGAAAAATCTTTAATAAATCGCCGATAGAAGCCAACATGTCCCAGAATCCTCGCACTCCTTAATCGTCTTTGGATACGACATTTTCTCAATGGCCTCCACTTTAGCCTTATCCACCAGATACCTTCGCTGACAACTTGTGTCCCAAAACAATCCTTCACAACTAGAAAATGGCATTTCTCCCGCTTAAGCACCAAATTTTTCTCAACACATCATTTGAGTACCATAGCTAGATTCTTTAAGATCTCATCAAAATCTGCCGCCATAGATCGAGAAGTCATCCATAAAGACCTCCATGCATTGTTCCACAAGTCCATCAAAATGGCTAACATGCACCGTTGAAAAGTCGCGGGTGCATTGCATAGGCGAATGGCATTCTCATGGAAGGCAAAAGTGCCGATGGACACGTAAATGTGGTCTTTTCCTCGGTCATTAGATCGATGGCTATCCGGAAGTACCCGTAATATCCATCGAGAAAACAATAATATTTGTGACCACTCGCCTTTCAATTAGTTGGTCAATGAAGGGTAAGGAAATGATCTTTTGCGTTGACTTCGCTCAATCTGCGATAATCAATGCAAACTCTATAACCAAATACAAGACGTAGAGCAATTTCTTCCCTTTTTTTCATTTTTTCTCACGGTAATACCCCTTCTTTGGCACAACTTGAGTAGGGCTGACCCACTCACCGCCGGCGATGGCGTAAATAATTCCCATATCAAGCCATTTGATGATCTCCTTTAACAACCTCTTGCATGTACGGGTTTAGCCTCCTTTGAGGTTGTCTAACCTTTTTCGCTCCTTCCTCCGCTTCGATCTTATGCATGCACACGCCTGGACTGATTCTCCGATATCGCCCACTTGCCATCCGAACGCGAGGATATGCTTTTCAAGCACTCGATTAATTCCGCCCCGCCAGGCTCGAGTTTAGATGAGATGATTAGAGGCAACTTATCGCCGCCTTTAAGAAAGATGTATTTTAGATGTCGCGAAGTGGCTTCAACTCTAAGTCACAGGTGGTTGGTCGATACTTGATTTTAACGGACCACCTCTTTCTTTTTGAGTGAGGACCGGTTGGTCAAGAACACTTCATCTTCCTGGGGTGTTATCCTGAAAGGTATTGAATAACGCCATCAAAAGGGATCTCCCCGCTACCTTCC
Organism: Gentiana macrophylla; assembly: GCA_026214975.1. Taxonomy (NCBI): domain Eukaryota; kingdom Viridiplantae; phylum Streptophyta; class Magnoliopsida; order Gentianales; family Gentianaceae; genus Gentiana; species Gentiana macrophylla. The sequence continues at coordinate 53,403,733 of CM047813.1, forward strand.
GCTTTTCTTTGCTATGTTCAATCATCTTCTTAAGCTCTTCTTCTTCAAGTTCATCCGCAAGTTGCTCCCAATCATCCAACTCCCAATGGGTAGTTTCTCTCGTAACTCAATTTCATCCCAACTTCCCATTAAAATTTCCTCTTCTCGCAAGGTTAAAGTCTCACTGATTGAGCTCCTTCGATCACTCACTTCTTGCCATCCCCTGGAATGTCCTGCATTTTTCTGCTCACTCATAGGCCTAGTGTGCGCAAGTTGTTGAGACAACTCTGCAGTGACTACGGTCCGTGAACAATTATTTTCTTCTTCGTGATTTGTGGCATCCAGGGTTACCGCTTACATGAGCTCTTTATCGTATTCGATTCATCCCCATAGATTGCTTCAATGAATGAGATCTCCTGATTTGAGGACTCTGCAGTAATTTTTCCTTGCTCAAAGGTAATGGACGTGTTTTCAACTCTCAGAGTGATTTGGCCAGTGTGGAAGTCAATGGTGGCGGCAGAGGTGTCTAAGAAAGGCCGCCTAGGATTGTGGCATTTCTTGTGTCGGATTGGTAATCCAATATGACCCAGTCGGTTGGAAATGCTAATTGTTTAACATGGATAAGGACATTGTTAACACAACCGGCTGCCAAACGGCTGGATTTGTCCACCAACCGAAGAGAGATGGGGCGCTCCCTTAGCCTTTTGTCTAACCCGAGACTCTTACAGATGTTTAATGGCATCACATTGACAGAGGCCCCCGAGTCGCATAAGACATTGTGGAATGTGCGCCTTCAATCCTGCAAAGAGATTGAGGGTCGTCCGGGTCACCTCGCTTTGTTGCGATGCTCGAGAAATTGTCGAGCATTCTTCTTTAGCACCTCATCCGCCATTCCTTTAGCTTCTTCTTGCTTCCACAGCGCCCTTAAGAAACTTGGAGCATTTGGGCATCTCGCTTAACACTTCAAAGAAGAGGCATAGTCACCATGGTTTCTCTAAGCAACTTCCTCACTCCATCGTAAATTTTATCGAGTTCAAGGTATTTTCATTTTCTTTCTTTGGATAAGGAAGGGTATTCGGATGTTCAATTGGAATTTGATTTTTAATGGCTTCATCCTCCTTATCCTTCCATCCGACAACCTTTTCGACTTCTTTTTAGTCGTGGGTTCGCCACCGACTTCTCTTCTCAAGATCCTCGCTACTCTCCCCCGAAGAATCATTATCATTACGCTCTTGCTCGCCGCCGCTTTCTTCGGTATTTGTCTGCCGCTTATCCCCTCCTCAAACTCAAGGCGCCGGGAGGGGCTACTCGCTTCCGACAACTTCTCGGTCCAACTCTCTTTCCGCTTCTAAGTGTAATCGCATTCAACTCCTCCTCTTGTCCATAATTCCACTGCGTGTGATGGCATTACAGCACCGACTTCGCTTTTAGGATTTTTATCTCAGATAACTAGCGCCTTCCTTGGGGCCTCGCTTGCTTGTTGATCACCATCCGCCAATCTGCCTTTCTATCGCCTTTTGACCGGTGGCTAGTGCTTGCACCATATCTACCACCATCATCGAATTTTTTGAGAGAGATAGAGGTAGGCTGTGGATTTTGTGTTTGAGCCCGCTTGCCTCGGGGCCTTTGATTGTTGGAGTTGAAGGATCGGTTGAATTGGATGCGCCGGGTGGCGAGCAATAACTGCTCCATGGATTTCCGGAAAGTTACGGTTTGGAGTATAGCTTGATTGACCGTAATTTTGATTGAAATTACGAAAAAGGTTGTTTCGGTTGTCAATTACATTTACTTCGCCTCCATTCTCATTGCTCGCCTCAAGTTCCTAAAACTCATATCCACCGATCCTTTCGCTTTGTTGCATTTGTAAATTCGCCATTTGTTGGTTTATCATCTCCACTTGAGCAACCAACATCCGTGTCACAGATCGCTTGCAAATGATTTACTTTATCATCCTCAACACGGGTCTTCCTGAGGTTGACCACATGTTGTTCTTGGCAATTGTTTCACTACCCTATAGGCAAGATCATCTCCTCCGCCTAAAAGATCCATGAGTCGTGGAATCTAGATAATCTCTATTGGGTTGAGTAACACCCCGATAGAATAATTCTAGAAGCTCATGACGATCGTATCCGTGGTTAGGGCACTTCCTCATCAAGAGATTCAGTCTCTCCCATGCTTTTCCAACACTTTCTCCGTTCAGTTGTTCAAATATGGCTATCTCCCTTTTCATATCCATGATTCTGCCAGGTGAGACCCACTTCAGAGCGAAGGCTCTTTTCACATCATTCCAGGAACGAAGAGAATGATGGGCTAAAGATTTGAACCATCTGTTTGCTTCACCTTTTAAAGCAAACGGGAAGAGTTTCAGCTTAACAATCTCGGAATCAACACCCGGATAGTGGCCTACTTCGCAAATTTGAACAAAAGTGGATAAGAAGTCGTGAGGATCTTCTTGAGCAGTGCCATGAAAGGAGCTATTTTGGACCACTCCAACCACTCCATTTTTCAGATCGAAATGCACTTGGCCCATATCCGAAGTCGAATAGGTCTATGCCCTCCGTGAAGTCTTGGTTAAGATAGGGGCATAGGGATCTTGATTGAGCCGGGCTTGCTTGGGCTTGATGGATTTGTTGCAATTGATTCAGAGTTCCAACTTGCTAATTCTCGTGTTGTTGTAACAACTGTATTTGTTGAAGGAGCCGATTCAAATTGAGCTTGAGGTCCGGATTTTGATTTGGGAGGGCTGGATTAGGAGGAACTAGATTCGGATTTTGAACTTGGTCACCATGATGTCCGGATCGGAAAAAACTTCTTCTTAGGATGGATCGCCAGGTTCGGATCAAAGAGAGAGGTCCTTCTTGATTCTCGTTTGCATAAACCAGAGGGCAATTGTAGAGGTCAACACCGACTAAAAGTCGAGTTGATGTAAGAGTTAACCTTGGAATACAAGCCGAGAGAAGAAAAGAAAAGAACAGAAAGACAAACGGACGGGCGCTCGTGGATCGTGAAACGAAGCCTGCTGAGGAGGGTTCCGACGGGCGCCTGGTTAAATAGACGCCGCCTGGTATACTAAAAGCAGCTTCAGGGCGATTTACTAAACAAACGGGCGGTTGGAGGGCCGGCGCTGCTTGACCAAGAAATGTTCATACGGAAGTTTTTCGAGAATGGACGGCGTCTCAGATAATTGGACGCTCGCTCAAAAGCGTAAAACAAGGATCGAGCGAGCAAAAAAGCAGAAATGTATAAACAAATTAAACTAAAACCTAAAACACAAAGAAAATCACCAACTAGAAAACTATACCTACGAAGAATCCGACAACCGTTACCGATTCCCGCAACGGCGCCAAAAACTTGTTCGTTAAAAACGTGTTTTAAATTTATATTATCGAACACCCCAAGTATAAGGTACGTAGTAAAGGATGTTGCCGAGTCGTCCTAAGGAATCGTAAAGTTATCGATTAAGATAAAACTCCTAAGTTGGTTATGTCACGAACTATTACTTAAAACGAGGTTAATTACCTATAAACCGAACTCTCACGAAATAAATCGAAAATCTAAGGAAAGAAGATAAAACAACTACTAAAACAAAACAAAGAAACAAGAAATATTCAAGAGTGGACGAACGTCTCTAAGACGACGACGGGCGCCCGTGATACGATTTAACTAGAATTATGCGAGAAAACAAAACAACAGAAATTGAGGTTTTAATTAACTAAACTTAAGACTAGCGTTGAAATAAACGATTTTGTTTTCGAATTATAAAAGGGAAACAGTAGAACACCTAGAATCTATCACTCAACAATCAAACAACCAGTTTATGATTCGAATATGGTTTTATTGGTATGATCAATCGCGAAACCGACTAAATTCCTTTAGATCAATTTCTAGGGTTTGTTTACTTTTCCAAGAAAAACAAATAACATTCATCACAAGATCAACAATTGCTCCCAAATTGTAATACCCAACTAACGATATATGATTCCTCAAAACATCATCAATTGTATCGATTGAAATAGAAAACTATTGTTGAATTATATTTCCATAAAAATTCAAACAACATAGAGGTTCATTGACATTCCTATCTAATGAAACTCTTAACCAATAAATCAGATTCAAACGATAAATAAAACATAGTATTCAAATTCATAACTAAAGATAAACTAACGAATCATGGTTGTGATGACGCTTGACGTGATATCCCCTCGTTGTTCCATCAAGCATGCGCTTAGCCAACAATCATGTTGGTGATCGCTGGGATGGAAGGATTCATCTTTGACTCTCCTCCTTGAATGATGCGGTCGCTAGGGTTTGTTATGAGGAATAATGTGTATGAGATGTCCCCAGGGTTTAAAACACGCTGCTATTTATAGGATTTTAGGTCGGCTAGGGTTAAGTCGGCACCGGACGCCCGCCCAAGGTCATGGACGCCACCCGTGATTGCAAAACTTATTTGAGTCGGGCCGAGCCGGATTTGGGCGCACGCTCAGCCAGGTCATCACTACAAACGTCCAAACTTGCTTGAATCAAAATATCATCCTGGACGCCGCCCACTATCTTCAGACGCTTGACCCGCTTGAACGGCCGCTCAATAATCTGGACGCCTTGATTCGAGACGCGAAACTTGATTTTCTCATATCTATCTCTTTCCAATCAAATCCAATCACCATTATCTCTTCCTCTTTAATTAAACCCGACTTGATCATCTTTGAATTACCTCTTGAGCTCGAATTTGTGCATCTATAACACATAAAAATATCCCAAAATGTAATAATGTCCAATTAAATATAAATTCATCAATAAAACGCATAAATTGACTAATTTTGTGATTAACTTACTAAAACACCACATGCTCAATATTTCGTCTAAACACTTATTTCTTTATGCAAATAATACAAATACGGGGGGAAATTATCATAAAATATAGCCTTATAAAACATATAAAAACACCCTTAACAAGACACCGCGATGAAATGACACCGAGATGAAGAGACACGGCGATGAAGTGACACTGCGATGCAGAGACACAGCAATGCAGACCGCCGCGATGCAGAGATACCTCGATGAAGTGACACCGCGATGCATTGACAACCGCGATGCACTGACCACCCCCGATGCAGTGACCACCTACGATGCAAAGACACCACGATGAAGTGACACCGCAATGCAGAGACACCGTGATGCAGAGACACCACGATGAAGTGACACCACGATGCGGAGACACAACGATGAAGTGACCACCCTGATGCAGAGACACCGCGATGTAGTGACCACCCCCAATGCAGAGACACCGCTATGCAGTGACCACCCCCAATGTAGAGACACCGCGATGCAATGACCACCCACGATGCAGAGACACCACGATGAAGTGACACCACAATGCAGAGACACCACGATGAAATGACACCGCGATGTAGTGACCACCCCGATGCAGAAACACCCCCGATGCAGACACTGCAATGCAGAGATACCATTATGTAGAGACACCGCATTGTCTCTTTAGCATTTAAAAATAAAATCACGTCCAGGAAAAAAAAACGGTGAACACCATGGTAGTGACATCAACATTTTATGTAGTGACATCGACAATTATAGTTGCAGTGACATCAACATTTATGCAGTGACATCGAAAATCATATATGCAGTGACATCAACGATGCAGTGACCACCTCTGATGCAGAGACACCACGATACTGTGACCACCCCGATGCAGAGACACCGCGATAAAGTGACACCGCGATGCATTGTTTAAATTTTATGATAGGTTATAACAAGTGGCATGCATCATACCCTTTGTTTTCTTGTTTCTTTCACATCATAATAGGAGTTTAAGGTGAAAGATGTTATTATTCATGGAAGGATATGATGCAGATTGACTGGCTAGGTACAAGCAGTTTACGAAGGTTTTGTACAATAAGGTTTCTCGGAATCATTAGTTAGGCTGGTTCAATTGTGCATCAGATGTTGAAGCTGCCATGTGTACAATGTCTGTTGTTTCACATTACTTCAGGCTTTTGGCCTCCATGTAACCAAAACAATAAAAACATATTCTTCTTCTTTTTTCGTATATCAATGTTTTACTTTAACACATAACAAAATTATAGAAGTTATTTCTTAAAATAAAATTCAGGTATGTTCAAGACCAAAAAGTTTCACTTTAGAGAACTTCACAAAAAAATGGCTTGCAGACAAAAACAAAATAGAAGTACTGAATGAATAATGTTTAGCTTCTGCCATTCCCAAAGGAACTTTCTACAACAATAATAATGCTAATAAACAGAAAGTGGACTAAACCATTTCTACAATTGAAATGCACAAAAGCAATCAGGTAAAGCTGGCCCTCTACCCATTACAAAATCATCTCTATGTCTCTTCCATAATTCTGCTTTCAATTCTTCTCATTTATATAACTACCAAGCAGCAGATAGACGGCCCGCATCTTTCCCTGAATCAGAATATCCAATCATGACTTCTTGTTTACCGTTGATCCGGTTACGATACCAATCTATTGAAAAGAGCCTAGCAACAACAGCTTGTGCAGCCTCAAGATCTGCAAGCTTCTCAAACAACGAGACAACTCTTAGTGGAGTTTTGACATGGCATTCCCGTTGCAGAAGTTCCACAGCAAGCACATCAGATGAGGCAGTAGCCATTGAAATTATATAAAGGATCTTTTCGAATTTATGCCTGGACATAGTAGCATTAGAGAGCATTCTCCATGGAAACCAGCTTCCAACCTCCATCGGTGGTGTGTAGATTACGCTGCTCCGCTGCCTCGGTATGCGTGTGTTTGAAATCTAAAAATAAATTTCCCCATCCGGTACAATACTTCTCAGTATTCTCTCAAAATTTTAGGGGAGAAGTCGCCCTGACATTACCGCTGGCCGATTGAAAAGAAGAAGGGGGAAGAAGAAGGGGGGAGGAAATGAACAAGATGGGTTGCAGCATGAACGTTTTTATTTATTCTGATAATCAGCAATATTGCATGTTAGATAGGTGTAATATACGAAAGTTAAATAAAATGTGTCCTTATAAACAAATAAGATTTAAGGGTGTCCTAAATGTCCATTAAGTGTTCAAACTAGTCATTATAAACAAATATCCAAAAAAAAATTTCCTTTTTGTATCTTATTTTGTTTTCAATATATGATATTTCTACTACAAATTAATGTAAAGTGATACCCCTTCCGTTTTTTTTATCTATTGCATAAAGTTAAGAAAATAATTAATGTGTCTTGAAAAAGAAGGTAAAATAACAAATTTATCTTTTCATTCCTTGTTCATGAAAAATTGTACCAAAATTTGCATTATTAAAATGAAGGGTAAGGTGGAAAAAAATAATAAATGTTATATTAAAAATATAAAGTGACAGATAAATAAAAACAAAACAAATTCTAAAAGTGAAAATTAAAAGAAGGGGGGTTATATTAAATAAGTCATTTCCAAACTTTTTTTTTATTATATAAGCTTACTCCAAGATTTTTTGTGGAGATAAGCTCCCTCTCATTCCTTCAAAATATACACCGGATACTACCCCTCCTCATTTCCTTTTTTTTTCATTTTTTATAATGATCTTTTATCCTTTTGTAACCCGGCCCGGTTTGGTTACTGCAACGGAAATCTCCCTCCAACTCCCACATTTTCCCACCATTTTCCACATTTACCTACCAAACAGCCCCCACCCCCAAACAAACTCAGACCTTTAATAAAATATAAAAATCAACAACTCTTTGATGCCATATGATACTTAACAATTCTGGGCTGATTTCATGGACAAAAAGGTATTTCCTTTCCTTTCTAGCACTTTTATGTGTGATCAACCCTGAGCACAGTAATCGCATTGACCGATCCTTGATCTAACATCGACTTATGTGTGATCAACCCATATCACATTAAACGCCTTGACCGAACGTCGATCCAACGTAGGATTACATGTAATCAACCCTGGGACCAGTAATCGCCTTGACCGAACATCAGTCTAACGTCATATTATGTGTGATCAACCTTGAGCACTAAAATAGCTTTGACCAAACCTTGGTCTAACTTTGACTTACATGTGATCAACCTGGAGCACAGTAAATGCCTTGACCGAATGTCGAACCGACATAGGATTATGTGTGATCAACCATGCGCACAATAATCGCCTTGATCAATCCTCAATCTAACGTCGACTTATGTGTGATCATCCCGGATCACATTAAACGCCTTGACGGAGCGTCGATCCAACGTCGGATTATGTGTGATCAACCCCGAGCACAGTAATTGCCTTGTTCGATCCTCGATCTAACGTTGACTTATCTATGATCAACCTGGATCGCAGTAAACGCCTTGACCGAACGTTGATCCAACATAGGATTATGTGTGATCAACCCTGAGCACAATAACCGCCTTGACCGGTCCTCTATCTAATGTCGACTTATGTGTGATCAACCCAAATCACACTAAACGCCTTGACCGAATGTCGATCCAACGTAGGATTATGTGTGATCAACCCTGTGCACAATGATCGCCTTGGTAGATCATCGATGTAACGTCGACTTACGTGTGATCAACCCGGATCACACTAAACGCCTTGACTGAATGTCGATCCAACGGAGGATTAGGTGTGATCAACCATGTGCACAGTGATTGCCTTGGTAAATCCTCGATCAAACGTCGACTTATGTGTGATCAACCCGGATCACAATAAACGTCTTGGAACGTCGATCCAATGTAGGATTATAGGTGTGATCAACCTTGAGCACAATGACCACTTTGACCGATCCTCAATCAATCGTCGACTTATGTGTAATCAATCTGGATCACAGTAAATACCTTGACGAACCGTCGATCCAACATTGGATTATGTGTGATCAACCCTGAGCATAGTAATCGCCTTGACCAATCCTCGATCTAACGTCGACTTATGTGTGATCAACCCGGATGAAAGTAAACAACTTGTCCAACCGTCAATCCAATGTTGGATTGTGATCAACCCTGGGCACAATAAACGCATTAACCGATCCTCAATCTAACGTTGACTTATGTGTGATCAACCTGGATCAAAGTAAAGGCTTTGACCGAATGTTGGATTATGTGTGATCAACGCCGAACACAGTAATCGTCTAGACCAAACCTCGATGCATGTCGAATTACATTTCATTTCTTAGATTTGGGTATTATTTATTCATCCTACACGATATTTAAGTTAAAATTAAAAAGTTATCAAATGAAAATTTTATCAGTCTATTTTACAGGGGAAAAAAAAAACCAAAACAAAAAAACAACAAACTCAACACCTATTTCCCGCACTTTTCTCTCTACTTCTCTTTGCGGCCCCGCCAATATCCGCGAATAACCTATCAAAAACTAAAAAACTCTTATTTCGGCTCCATCTAAACCACTTTTCTCCAAAACCTCCATACCCTTCACCAAACCGCCACCATACACCACCACTAGTCCTCGTCGTTCATCGGCATTAAAGCACTTCTCTGACCTCGTTCTACTCATCTTCATCCTTCAGAGTTCGAATTGATTGCGTAGTGTCAGCAACCCTTGAAATCGGTGAGTTCTTAGAGTGACCCCAATAGTTGCCCCCAATCACACACTCCAGACACATCGTTTTCCGTTTCAGTTACACTTTATCACCACCCAAAAAAAAATTCACTCCAATAATCAACCTCTATACAACCCCCAATAAACAACTTTTCTCTTTCATCTCAACTAACAAACCTAACCATATCATTATATTTTATCTTTTTTTTTATTATCTTTTCCCTGTTATTTTTTTTAATATTTTCCTTTCACAAACTAACCAAAAAAATCCTATCACAATTAAATTGCTTTATATCACAACTGGAAAAAAAAAATGCTTAAAATAAATTCTTCTTTGAAAAAAAATAATGTATGGTGTGTTTTTTTAATAAAAAGAACACAAAATCATATGTTTTGATTATTTCGTTTAATTTTCTCTTAAAAAATATGTTTTTCTCATAGTTGAAATGTTGTATGTTTTATCTAAGAATTATTTTTTATTTTATCATCACAAGAAGATATTGGGATTGTTTTTATTATTCTTATATTTTTATTATTATTATGTGGTGCAAATCAAAATATAGAATGTAAAAAATAAAAATAAAAAAAACACATAAAGAATATGACCCCACTTGCAACTTGCAAACCTCCCCTAGTAGCCCCCTGATACTTCGAGGCTTAAAAAAAAAAAAAAAAGCATTATCGGGTGTAGTGAAAGACACCACTGTGTCAAAAAGGCTCCCAAAATGAATTTTCGAGGCTGGGGTCGGGTGATTGCTGTGGACGCTCTTATGCTGCTTTGGGGATTGTTATGAGCCCCTTCGTTATCAATTATCATCTTCACTGTGGATTTTCTCTGACGAATAAATAATACACGACATACATAGTAGTGTTTTTTTCCGGATCCGAGGGAGGCAATTGCCCTCCCCACTTTATTACAAGGTAAGTCCGCCCTGTCGACAAACATAAAAGAATTGATTAGTATGAAACAATTTATGCAATTTGATTTATAGTTGTTTATCAAAAGCTTAATTTTTCGTGATGAAAACTGTGATGCATTATTGGTAGTTAATGGATCTGAAAATGGTAGCTTCTTAATTAACGCTTCATCTATTAAAAATGAGAGCTAACGAAAATGCAAAGTCAGTATCATAATTTTCGGCCCTTTTTCCTATACTTAACGGATTTTCTTTGGCTCTTTTGAGTTGTAGTTGTCAATGATAATATGATTTGACTTCACTTCCTGTTGCCTTGATATTGATGGGGAAAAGTCGTGATTGGATTCATTTGTTTACTTTACATGAATTCTATTAACAATGATTAATGTGAATGACATTCATTTTGAAGTTATGACAGTGTTTTTTTTTTTTTTTTTCTTGGTTGCTTGTTTGGTTAAATACAGTTTCCAATATCTATTGACTGGGTAAGTGGAAGACATATAGAATTTGTGGTTTAGATGATTGAGTAGTTAGTTTCTTACATATTAATTGTTTCAACTATTATATTTATTCATATCTCATCCCAGAATGATTTCATATTTTTTCCAGCTAATTTGACTTGATAGTGGCAAAAAAGGTCAAAGGTTAGCATCCGGAGCATTTCACTTGAAGTAATCCTTCGGCTGCTCCTTGATTCAAAATGAACTACTCAGATGTTGTGGGATTGCTGTATTGCACAAGAGCCATCAAAGGGAAAACATGCAGAAGAACTTGCATTACAGGTTGTACCATATCATTGAAAGCCTAAGCAAGAAAACAAAGAGCTATGAAAAGCAGAGTTTATTTGTGTATTTGAAGATCTCACACTTCCTTCTGTGACAATATCACATGTTTTGTGTTTGTGCATTCAATATTAGGAGCCACTGTGTTAACTTTTGTCAGCAGTGTAATTATATGACGACGTCCTTCTCAATCTATCACAAATTTGAACACATTGAGATCGACATTAAGGAGTTGTGTAGGGGAGAATTGAACTCATTGAGAGACGGAAAAAGATGACTGAAACATCATTGAGGGAAACAAAATGGTGGAACATCATATTTATATTAATATATTTTTCGTACTTCGTGTGTTATGTAATAGCTTTCTTTGTTAGAACACACAATGGTGATGTAACGAGAAGTGGTTAGATCGAAAAGATGTAATAAATGTTGTCTTGGTATTCCAATAAGGGAACATTGTTTTGGTTGTTGTTGTTAAAATGACCATTAATACGGAACGGAGGTAGTACTTTATGAAGCATCATTTGAATAATGGTTGAAAAGCATTTTTGATCTCCACTTAGATTAAACATATGAATACCTCTTAATAAACATGCATTGAAATCCTACAGTAGGCTATGCGAGTAGACGATTATAATCACAATTTTCCACAAAGTCCATCCATTTCCACCTTCTTGTCATTCAATTAGCCATTCTCGAGCAAAATACAAATATGGAAAAAGGCGCACTCTATTTGTCTGTTCATTAAGTTGAATAGAGTTCCCAATTCGTATGATCTCTGTTTCAACTGTAACAAATAGGTCAATATCTTCAGAGTACTTACAAACCGCATAAGTAATCAACACAACACAGTAAACAATAATAACGAGATTGAAATATATTTGAAGGAACAATACCCGATAGATGCCATTATCACTTAAATACAACTTCTTCAGCTAGTTTAGACGGCTTAAAGTGGTCGGAACACTTCCAGTAAGCTTATTTGTTTCGAGAAACATATATTCCAGCCGGATTAATTTCCCAGATTCAGAGGAATCGGACCTTTGAGATCCTTTAAATTAATAAGATCAAGTAGCTAAAGATAAGAGAATTTGGCTAATGAAGCAGATAAATTTGCAGTAATATAAGTATCAATAATGAAATCATCGCCGGAGACTAGGCCGAAATAAGAAAGAATGACCGGAAAAGGGGTTGCAAGCTATGCCTTCCCAGGTGGTGCAACAATCTGTGGTGAAAACCCATGACCGGAAAAGCTTTGATGCGTTTGATATGATTTGGGATTTGAAGCCAAGTAAAGCTGCTTTGTCGACAGCATAATGTTCATAGCAAATGACCGGCGGCGAAGAAGACGGTGGTGAAGATTAGGAGCGACCAGGTGGAAGGATGAAAAAATGACCGGGAAAAGGGATGAAGAATGGGATGGATTAGTTGTATAAACGAGGGGCATTTATGTCTTTATGTATTTTTTTCTCAATTTTTATTTTTTTTCTTAAAACCTTTTTTTGAAAAGCTTATGGACGCAAGAAAAGTTGGGAAGCGGCTCTTATGGGTAATTTCCCCTTAAAAGAAACCGGAGGGAGTAAGTGTAATATCCCGACTTTTCGAAAAAGGGCAGACGTGTCTTTTTGCGAAAAATGGAATATTATAACTTACGGATTTAAAGTATTTTAAGTGTATTTATATATATTTGGCCGATATATATAAATAATTTGGAGATAAATCCGATTTTAAGTAAAAATGACAATTAAGGAAAATAAGGGATTAGGTTAATCATTGGGATTTTCCTATTTAAGGAGAAATTAACCCCAGTAGTTTCCCTAACATTTTAAATCAGAAATTTCCTCCTTAGAAGCCTCCTCTTGCGTGTGAGAGTTGGAAGAAAAATGCGGCTGAGAGCGTAAGAAGAGCCAACGATAGTTTCTGCGATATCTCACGGAGTTTTCAACCGTTTTAGAATCCGCGAGAAGCGTTGGAATCGTCGTGAAAGGAGCGTCGTTTCAACACTCAAATATCAGAGCTTTGTTATGTTTATCTGCAAGAAAAGATCAAGGTTTTGCTGCAGTTTTCTGAGTTTGAAGTTGATTTATCTTGCTAAGAAGGTAAGAGGCACTTCCTACAAATTAATTATGGTTTGGAAAGGTTAAATCGTGTTTTTGATTCGTTTTGTAAGAGAGTTTTAATATTGAATAATTGATGGTTTATGATGTTAAGGTAAAATAAAAGGTGTTCTAAACGTTTCGATTGAATAAAATATGTGTATGTGTTGAAGCCGGACATAACTATCCTGGAAGTTGCGTCGGCCAGCCGTCTTTTTGTACATGATGAGGGGGCTGCTTTTCTTTGTTTGATATAGGTTTTGTTAGCACAACAAAAGTTACAGGTTTTTATTGTATTTTATTTTATTTTATTGTTTATACTGGTGGCGTTAAATGCCCAGTAAAGCTGTTGTTGTTGTCGAAAGTGGGCAAAAGAAAAAGGGAAAAAAAAAGATCCATGGTTGCTTCCTCTTATAAAAAATTAAAAAAAAAAAAAACATAATTACTATTCTAGGAAAATAAAATAAAACTACATATATATAGTATAATGTATATTTTCCCGCTGCACACCTTTCTTGTCCTTATTATTTCTTTGAATTGTTTCTGGGATTCTTCCTAGAAATACCGACGGGTTAAATTTTTTTTTTTTTTTTTTTTTTTTGTATTCTCTTGTTGATAGGAAAAAAAATCATTTAATAAATAAATAATATATGGTCGTTTGGTATTATTGTGTTGTGTTATTTATTGTTCTGAAAAAAATATAAATTATGATTTAGTAGACAGTGAGTTTTGTAAATTAATGTTATTGTGATGTTTAGCTTGCGTTGTAGTATTGTTAATGAGTTTAAATAACATTAATTAAACATAGACAAGCCTCGATTGAGTTTACGATCGTTTAGTTCCTGGCAGAATGTGCTCTTCAAGGAGTTGAAGTTCGGGACCATCGGAAAGCATGAAAGAGCTTGTGCTTTGATGGATTAGTATTCATCAATATGCGTGTAATTCTTTGGCGCCATCAGGTCTCACAGTGGTCTAAGAAAGAGAGTTGAGTTTGTGAGGGAGCTCACTTGAAAACACTTAGGTGGCTAGTTAATAACCATTAATAATTACATACTTGTGTAGTAAAAAGAATAAACATCATGTCACACAAATCATTCTTTCACAAATCATTGTTTCACAAATTTTAATGCATCGTATTTAATGCGTGATTCACACAAATCATTCTTTCACAAATTAAAATGGCAATAACGGTAATTTATGCATGATTAACACAAATCATTGTTTCAAAAATTAAAATGTGAATGCATATCATTTATTCCTTTTGACCTATTTTGAAACCAAAAAAAGTGCGCCAAAAAGATATTACTCTCATTTATTTCTTCACAAAAAATAAAAAAATAAAAACACAAATCACTTAAAAAAATTATAAAATAAATATCTTAGACTAATTTCCTAAGATCAAGCAATCGTATTCACTCCTTTTGACCCATTTTCAAACCAAAAAAATAATTGCGCCAAAGAAGATTTTTAGTTTTTACATCCCTTAAATAACACCTACACACCACCACTGTCATGATCAACACAAATCATCTATTTTGGAACTTCATTCTCTTCAAATCACCAGGTAACATAAGCATTTTTTTCAACTACGTCATCATGTTCATCCTATTTTGGAATGATTATTGTATTCACACAATCATTAGCGCATGAATTTCTCCTTTTGGTTGTGCAAGAGACCTTAATACCGGATTTCATACCGAATTGTGTACTATATGCGCATTCAAAATATAACAGGTATTAAGGTAGATTCTACATTGATCTTAATTTTGTCTTAATTTTCAGCAAATTACATTGTATTCTTATTTATGTGTAGGTAGTAACAAAGAAAACGACACACATACACCATAAATCATTCTACCACATGATTCTGAACGCTATTAAATTTTTCAATTTACTATTAAGTAAAAAAGTCGAACACGCTAAGAAAAATTATTATCAAATGTCATGGTAAAAGAAAATATTATCAAATATTATCATTGCTACACACATGATTGTTCGCCTATTTTAGGGGTTGAATTATTATCATGGAAGAAGAATTTTTTCTAATACTATCATTGCTACACCAAATTTCAAAAGGCATTGCTCAGTTAATAGCATAAAGCATATGGCGTTGATTAGTTGTTGTTTTAGAGAGAGTCAA
Organism: Gentiana macrophylla; assembly: GCA_026214975.1. NCBI lineage: Eukaryota > Viridiplantae > Streptophyta > Magnoliopsida > Gentianales > Gentianaceae > Gentiana > Gentiana macrophylla. Next base: position 53,419,178 of record CM047813.1, read on the forward strand.
GCGAGTGAATTCAAGTTTACTTTATTTTTTAAAAAAACATTATAATTTTTTTCCTTATATGTTAAAAAATTCCGTGTGAAAAAAATGTTGTTTTTGACAATGCGAAAAAAATGTTATAATATAAATCTCAAAGAATAAACTAAAATAAGATATCAAGTTCATATTTTATGTACAATTAAAAAAACACTTCAATCTCTTTTATTATTACCCAATGATTGTAATATGATGACTTAAGACGTGTATTTTTTATATTTTATAAACTTTGAATATCTCCGGACTATAATTTATTGTATTACATTATGATTGTGTTAAAATGTTTTATAAACTAACCCTTCCGTGCATGATGCACGGGTTATTTGGCTAGTTTTCATATGTTTTGGATCTTTGATTAATTGTCACTAGGAAATACAACCCGGATTCATATTAGACGATTTCCGGCATCGTCAATTGGCACTAGATGGAGGTTTCTCACGGTAATTGATCAAGATCCCAATCATGCCTGAAACACGAACACAAACGACGATGCTTCACAAACAACTGTCCTTGACACCCTAGACCGGATGCTTCGCAGTCCATACCTTTGATAAAATCAAAGTTGGGTTTGAATCAAGTAAGTGATTCGGACTTGTAGAATCTTCAAGGGTTGGTTCTTGATTGATCTAGATTGCAAACTTTGAAGATTTTTTTTATGTAACTTGTAAACTCAAAATGATAGCAATTACTTCACAAATATTTGTAGAACTTAGGCTCAATACTAGTAAATTCGGTGCGCAAAGGTGTTTGATCCTTGATGCCTAGTCCTCTATTGATAGGGTGAAATCCAATGGTCATCTTTTTTAAATTCATGACGTTCACCTTGGATTCTAGGAATATTCTATCAGTGTAAGAAAGTTCAATGTCCTTTCTGACATGTCAGACTATCAGCCAACCAGAAAGCTTGATATCGAACGTTCCGATTTTCTTCATAGAACTGATTAGCTCACTTGCTTTCTGTTAAAAATGAGTATTCTTAGTTTTCAGTTTTTAACTGCTTAAGGAGCATTAACTCAATTTTTACTCTTCTTCATAAACTAAGTACTCTTAGTTTTTCATCTGATCATTTATTTGTGAATTCATAGTACACCATTGTTATCTCATCAAAATAACTAAGTTACATTGTCTTGACATAACTCAGATCTTCTATACAAGATATATAAAGTCAGTTCAAGCCATCACAGACTTACCTGAATTCTAACCTTATAGTCTCGGCGTTTAGTCTTCATAAACTGAGTTTGAACCCTCAGTTCTTCAGTCTTCCAAAGTGAGTCTGGTCCCTCATCTTTCATAAATGAGTTTGTTCCCTCAGCCTTGAGTCTTCAATCTTGTAAATGATCAACTGAGTTTGAACCCTCAGCGAACCATTTTTAGATACCAATTCGGCATGAGTCCTTGACTCAACTAAAAATATCTAATACAATGCTTGTCTGATATAACCTATACAATAATAAGACTCAAGTAAATCCTATACATTTAATTCTAGACATCTTTTGCTTTTCACTATAACTGCTAGTTCCAGCATTTCATTTGTTGAAATAGTGTCATAAACCCAATCGCGTTGAACTGGATCGGGTCATTTACAGTCTATTTAGTTCATGTAATAAGTTTATTATGATTAATAAAAGACACTTTTGTTATTATATATTTAGTTTTTCTTTATAAACCAATTATGCTATTTAATATAATAACGTCCTTAGTATTAAACTGTGATATTGAAACCATGATAGTGATTATGGTTGATGAGATATCTAATCACTTTAATATGTTTGATAATTAGTCTCTAGTCGTATGTGCTATTAAATATTACATTAATAGTACGATTAGACTAGCATGTATTTCATGTATTCTATCTTATTGAAGATATGGATAGATCTCGTCTATCGAAGTGTAGAGACACTTGGACTATACGTGGATATGTATTAGAGAATACATACGTTAGACTGACCCACTTATATTAAGTGTCGCAGTATGTGGCAGTTGTGTAATTATCCTAAGACCGGAGTCTTCATGGCATCACAGTGTGGATTGTCATGCTTTGACACTATTGATGTTTAGCCTAGCAATGGGGTGATCATGCGGTAGTACTTGGGTATGATACTGAAGCATGCGTAGGATTCACGTTGCTCGTCCAGAAATTGTGTATCCTAAAAGTAGGAGTAAATATCCGAAATGGCCTTCTTATAAGGAATGCCTGGCTCTCGTGAATCTTTGCAAAGTGGGAGTAAGTGAGTTATTCCGAGAGAATGATCTAGATTATAAGTTACGATCTTTGATATATTGACAATCGAGATACGATTGTATGGATATTATACAGCGATGGGATTCTATTTTGCACGGTAACTGTTTCACATGATAGGTAGTAGTTTGCTTTTGACTCTTCCGATGATTGAGGATCACGATGTGTTGCTAGACGATATTTCATGATCGTTAGGTATGAATGGTATTTTAGTAAATGCACTTTATGTCTACGGCCAACATATTCAGAAGCCTATTGGGTCACACACATAAGAACATCTAGCCTAATTAAAATACGGTTATAGTGATAACCGAATAAGGAAAGTTTATCTCGACTATAAAGTGTTATAGTGGTAAATTAATATGGTGGTATTTATTATGAATGTTAAGAACATTTTTATTATGTTTGATGATGGCCATAGTAGCTGTTATAGCAAGCCTGAAATTAGTTAGAAATCTCTATATAAGTCTTTGCTTAGAGTCTGATATGTTGTATAAGTTGAGTCAGACAAGTATTGTACTAGTTGGTAGGATGACTAAGTAAAACAGAAATCCGGCAGAGTAAAAGCAGCCAAGTACCAGCAGAGAAGCATGAAGACATATGATCTGACTAATAACCTGGGAAGTATGTGATGACCTTGGATAAGTCAAAGTTATATTTCAAGTGATGAAATTCATTGTTAAATATGGTGTACACTGATCTCACCCAAATCAAGGATCAGTGAAATACAAGGAAGCTTGTAAACAAAAAAAAATCAAGAAAGCAGTGAACCGGCAGAGTGAAGTGACTATCGGCTTAGTAAAAACAAAGCAGTGAAGGAAGAACTAAATAGCTAAGTCAGCAGAAACACTCAACCATTCAAGCAGTAGGCAAGCAAAGGAACAACTAATTAAGTTATATCATTTATACTTATTCAGATTATGGAAAATAAGGAAGATTCAGAGGATCAAGCATTGAATGCATAATCAATCAAGGACAGATTTATTGATAGACCTTTGAAAAAATCCGATCACTAAAATCAAGAAGAATATAATTGAGGGGGAATCAAGAATTAAATCAAGGATTATTACCTACATTAAATAGCCAACGGACAAAAATTCAATTCAAGGATTATCAAGGCTATAAATAGAGGAATTGACCGAAAGGAAAAGACGATTGAATCTTATAAGAACAAGCAAAAACTCTGTCAATTTGAAAAGCCTTCTATCTTAACTCAAAGGAAAAATATAGAGATCAATTCAGCAATCTGAACTCAAATTCCACATCTAGTACTGAGATTGATCAATAGAATCGGTGAATCAAATTAGCACCAGTCAAGCAACTGAATCAAAGCCATCTGAGAATGAGTTGTGTTTGTGATAGCTGCTGAAGGATTTGTTCCCAATGAGAAGTGTTGAAGACTGAGTCACTGAAGCTTTTGAAGGCAATGAGTGATAGTCTTGGAGATTATGAAGCTTGTGTAGTTAGGGACAATCTTGCTATTGTATCTGTGAAAACAATAGTGAATTCCTCCAATCATCACATGAGAAGAGTGGATTAAGGGATTACACCACCCTGAACCACTATAAACCTTTATGTCTATTTTACTTTCAGCACTTTACTTTACTGCACTTACTTTATTGCATATTATATATGTGACTACATATCTTAACTTTGAACCAATACTTTTAGAAGGGACTTATCCGCTGCACAAAAGGTTTTATATTGAGAAATGTTTTTGAAACTCTAGTATAGTCATTCACCCCCCCATCCGACTATATTTTTACCCTTCTCTGGGACCAACAATTGGTATGGTATTTGAGCAGTGTTCCTAGTATCAGAATCTGTTCAGATCTGATTTCTGGTAACAAGAAGATCACATATTTTCAAAGTAGTTTTCAAATTTGTGTTTTCTAAATATATCTTTTATTTGTACTTTTGGATTCCTTAAATTTCATGACTAAAGTACCTGTATTCAATGCAGATAATTTCGATGAATATAAAATAAGAATGTTGTCTCATCTTGCAGCAACTTATGAGAGATATTGGATGTAATCAATGATGGCCCAATCAAGATCACAACTGTGATAGCCACAGAAGCAGATCAAGTGAAGGAAATAGACAAACCAAAGAAAGATTGGACCAAGGGTGAGAGAAGAAAATAAAATCTCGATTATGTTGCAAGAGACACGATCTTAAAGACTCTGGACAGTAATATGTTCATGAGAATCAAAGACTGTAAAACAGCAAACGAGATGTGGGATAAATTAGCACTGATCAATGAAGGATCAGAAGCAGTCAAAGAAAACAAATTATCTATTGCAAAATTGAAATTTGAAAACTTTAAAATGAAGACTAGTGAATCAATTGATCAAATGGATAACGGATTTTCAAGCATCATCAGTGAACTACAACAGCTTGGACATACATACCCACAGAAAGAAGTTTGCCTGAAATTTTTTAGAGGTCTACTTGAAAGATGAAGATCATCACATCAATACTCAGAGGCACAATAAATCTTGCAAATACTGATACTTTAACTCTGATGTCTCAATTAAAGGCTCATGAATTTGGTGTTAAATGGTGAAGGCAGTACACCAGCAGAGGCACACAAGACCAGTGCACTGGTTGCACCCTAGAAAATCAAAATGGCTATACAAGTAGCACAGAGACACAGTGCTAACAGCAGATTGCTTTACTGATTAAACATTTTGACAGGTTTAGCAAGAAGAAGCAATTCAAAGGAAGTTCATCATAAAACAAGAAGTCAAGCTCAAGCAAAGACGTGAAGAAAAAGATGATGAATACAGATGCTTCAATTGAAAGAAGAAAGGTCACTTCAAGGCAGGTTGTCCTGAAGAAAAAGATAAAGGCGAGGAAAAGAAGAAGTACAAAACAACTGAAAAGATAAGGAGCAAGAAGGCACTCAAAGCTGAAACCAGCAGTGAAAAGAATGAAGGATCATCTGATAATGATTTAGATGATGATGAAGCGGATAGGTCATACAATGACAAAGCATATCTATGCCTTATGGCTAAGGAAATTGATGAAACAGCGGTAATATCTAGTTCATACCCATCAAGTGCATCCACATCTGACACTGAACAATCTTCAACTCTCATTTTGGATTTTGCAAGCCTAATTCAAAATCTCATGAGTAAATTTGAAGAGATTCAAACAAATCATGAAATTCTAGAACAAGAATGTGATAATCTAAGAGAAGAGAATAGAAGATTAAAGAAATAACTGGATAAACTAAAATTTGAACCAACTAGTAAGGAAGTTCACTCAATTGATCAACAAGCAACAAATGATCATTCATCTGATGTTGAAAGATCAGCTGAGAAAATCTCCCTACCAGTTAAGAGCACCACTACACCACTCAGTGCACCAGCTTACAAACCCTCAAAAATATTTGGATCCAGATCTGGTCTTGGCTACAACAGTCAGGATGAGAAAAGAAACAATGGACAACACAATTATGAATCAAGGACCAAAACTGGACCCAAATTTTGAAAACGATAGACCATGGTTTCAACTAATCATCCTGCACCAGTGAAGTCAAAACCAAGTGTAGTAAAATAGCAGAGTAAATCATCAAGCCAGCCAATTAAAGGCAAAGGCCCACTGAAAGGTAAATGGAGACTTTACCCTTCAGAGGATGATTGGAATGTTGCACCCCAACATACAAGAAGAAGCCATTTCATGATATGCAACATGTGTTTAGGAAAAGCCAAACAAGGCATGTTTCTTGACACAAGAGGCAACATGAAAATAAGTTTCCTCCTACATATTGGAGTGTGAAAAAGGTTGCAAATGCACCAAGAAGTAGAGAAAAGTATTAAAATATCTTTAGTAGAAATATTAGAAGTTATTCTACCACGCCTTACATGTATGAAGTTGATGATTTCAACAATCCAAGAAGAGGATCCTTTGGATACACACTTGGAATAGGAGGCATGATTGCTAACAGGTATGGACCTAAACAGTGTTGGCACCTAAACATACTTCACTTGTTTTGTAGGATGTCTGGTACATAGACATTGGATGTTCCAGACACATGACATGGAATAAAGGATGGTTGACTGACTTTAAAGATTTTGATGGACCTAAAGTTACATTTGGAGGCAAAGAAAACCCCGGAAAAATGAAGAGGAAGGCACAATGCTCAAGAACAACCTGAAGATTCAGAATGTGGCTTATGTTAAAGGATTGAACTTCAATCTTTTAAGAATCAGTCAATTCTGTGACAAAGGCTACAATGTGCACTTAAGCAAGGAAGGATGCAAAGTGATTCATAACCAAACAAGCACATTAGTACTTGCAGGAAAAAGAGAAGACAACATGTATGTGGTAGATTGGAAGACAACAAAAGCAGAGACTTGCTTACTTGTCAAAAATAAGCAATCAACCAGCTGGATTTGGCATAAAAGACTGAACCATCTCAACTTCAAGACCATAAAAAAATTGTCAAAGAACAAGCTAGTTGAAGGCCATCCAGAGATTACGTTCAAAAAGGAATGTCTTTGTGATGCATGTCAAAAAGGAAAGCAGAACAAAAGCTCATTCAACTCAAAGCCCTATCAATCTACAACAAGGATCTTACACCTACTGCATATGGGCTTTTTTGGACCAGTCACACTAGTGGTGGTGGATGACTTTTCCAAATTCACCTGGACCATAATCACGAACAAGAAAAGAGAGACACTCAAAAAGCTATGAGATTTGCTAAGAAGATTCAAAATGAAAAAGAACTGAAGATCATCAAGATAAGATCAGATAGAGGCACAGAGTTCCTAAGTGAAATTATCAGAACACATTGTGAAGAGAATGGAGTACTACATCAATTGTCAGCATCAAGGCACTCCACAACAAAATGGTGTAGCAGAAAGAAGAAATAGGACACTTAAAGAAGCAGTCAGGACAATGATTGCAGAATCATGCTTACCAAAGAGATTTTGGGCTACTATACTCAAAACAGATCAATCATCAACAAACATCATGGAAAAACACCTTATGAAATTTGCAATGAAAGAAAACCTAACATTTCACATTTATATATGTTTGGATCTAAATGTTTTGTTTAAATTGAAATTAGTTACATACTTTTGATGAAAAAGCTGATGAAGGAATTTTCATGGGATACTCAGACACCAGCAAAGCCTTCAGAGTACTCAACAAAGGAACCTTAATGATTGAAGAGTCATTTAATGTAATTTTTTATGAACCAAACACAAATGGTGGAAGTCTACAAGATCTTGAAGAAGAAACTTCACCAAGACAAGTCCATATGAATTTGGATCACACCTTTGGCAATCAAGATGATGCACCATTCAACACAACACAAGAGGCACCAACACAAAAACATGAAGTTGATGCACAAGATGCAGTTGTAGAAGAACCAAATCAAGAGCAACTTCAACCTGACCTGAACTGGCTGAGAGATCATCCTGAAGAACAAGTCATTGGAGATATTCATACAGGAGTTAGAACTAGAAGACAACTAGAAAGAATGCTAACTTGTTTTCTATCACAGGTGGAACCCAAAAATATAGATGATGCAATTTAAAATGTTGATTTGATTACAGCCATGCACGAAGAGCTCAATGAATTTGAGAGAAATGAAGTCTGGGAACTTGTTGACATAACAGACATGGCCAACATCATTAGAACAAAATGGGTATTCAGAAACCAGATGGATGAACAAGGAACAGTTGTCAACAACAAAGCAAAGCTAGTTGCAAAAGCCAACTCTCAAGCAGAAGGAATAGATTATGATGAAACCTTTGCACCAGTAGAAAGATTGGAAGCAATCAGACTCTTTCTTGCTTTTGAAACACATAAAGATTTCAAAGTTTATCAGATGGATGTCATCAGTGCATTTTTGAATAGACTTTTGGAAGAAGAAGTATATGTGGAACAACCTCCTGGTTTCCAACTCAAAGGGAAGGAAGATAAAATGTACAAGCTCAAAAAGGCACTATATGGACTCAAACAAGCACCCAGAGCCTGGTATGAGACATTGTCATAATTCCTAATCAACAATGGATTCAACAAAAGAACTATTGACAAGACTCTCTTCAAGCTAGAAGAAGGTACAAGCATATTGTTACTTCATATCTATGTTGATGACATCATCTTTGGATCAGAAGATGAAAAGCTTTGTGAAAAGTTTGAAAATTTGATGAAGAGCAAATTTCAAATGAGTATGATGGGAGAACTCAATTACCTTGGTTTACAAGTGAACCAAATGAAGGATGTCACCTTTATAAATCAAGCCAAGTATACAAAAGACTTGATACACAAATATGGCATGGATACAAGTGGCACAACAGATACACCAATTTGTGCAAGAGTTATCTTGGGAAGATGAAGCTGGAAAAGATGTTGATCAAAAGTTTTATAGAGGGATCATTGGATCTCTACTCTATCTAACTGCAAGCAGACCTGATATAGCATTTGCAGTTGGAGAATGTGGAAGATTCCAAGCCCAACCTAAGGAATCTCACTTACTAACAGCCAAAAGGATCATCAAATATTTGAAGCAAACAATCAATGTAGGAATTTGGTATCCAAAAGATGGAGGATTCAAACTCATATCATATTCAGACTCAAACTATGCTGGATGCAAGATTGTTAGAAAAAGCACATCCGGAACTTGTTAAATGCTAGGCAGCAGACTAGTATCATGGTTTAGCAAAAAGCAAAACTCTATATCCACATCAACAGCTGAAGCAGAATATATAGCAGCAGGTAGATGTTGTGCACAAGTGTTGTGGATCAGACAACAACTAAGGGACTTTGGAATGGAGGAGAAGACAATTCCAATTATGTGTAGTAACAAAAGTGCAATATCTATCTAGGAAAATCCAGTATTGCACTCAAGAACAAAGCATATTGATGTGAGACATCACTTTATCATAGATCATGTTGAAAAGGGAGATGGTATGCTAAGATACATACCAACTGAATATCAATTGGCTGATATTTTCTCTAAACCACTCAGTAATGAAAGATTTTGCAAGTAGAGAACTGAGTTGGGAATGATTGAAATCGATTAAGTCACAAAGAGAAGCTAACTGGAGTAATCAGCTAAGTGACTTCACCAGTTGACTGAACCTTTACCATTTCGAGTGAGCTCACCTGGAAGGTAAGGCACTAGTATCCAGTAAAGTCAACTTCACTGATTGTTAGGAACAGTTTTATGCACCAGCTCAGTAAAGGAGTCACTACACCGGACTGACGATGACAAATTATGTCACCTTAATAATCCGGGCCCTAATTTGAATCTAATTAAGAACACCCAAGAACCCTAGTGCCAAAAAGAGTATGACGATGGGGGATTTTAGTATTTTGCGGCTGAGTCTAAGACTGTATCTTAGATTGCCTACGTATCCTGTTTTGTTCTAGGAATCAAGCCTTACGTAGTTCCTGGATTGGGGTATTTATAATGAAAACACTTGCCTAAACCCTAAGGTTAAGTCGGCTTATGTTATTGTCAGATTTACCCTTTAATGGGCCTTAAACCCTTGCCCAAGCTATCGCTATTAATGGGCTTGGGCAGCTGGTGCGGACTCTGTCCTCGAGTCGATACTTCCGACCTGCGGTGATCGACTCTAGACTCGTTATCCTACACTGCTAGCTGGTGTGGACTCTGTCCTTAGGGACTTGTCATCTCACACTGCTCAATGGTCGATAGTCGTAGCCTGGAGTCTACTAGATGGCCTTAGCCTCGAGCCTGGGCATCGACATGAATACCTTGGTGTTTTATCCATAACGTTGTTTCAGGACCAATCGATAGACGACACGTGGAGGGAGTGAAACCCTGTATCGTCATAAGCCCCCCAGACTTAAGAGAGGCGACTTCCGTTGTCCGAGGTCGAGTCTGTCACATGAATCGTCTTCGAGTTGGGTTTTTATTTGGGCGGGCTTTCTCCCACCACTTGTTAACCCTAACTGCCTATTGCCACGTTGCGCGATATCTGGCATACAAAAGCTTCAAATTCTGTAAATCATAACGCGTCACTGCCTTGATTCTCGCGATTTATAGGGGGTTATAACTCCCCATCACTCATTTCTTTTCAGATCATTTTGAGTATTTGCTAGCATATAAAGGAGAGAGACAGAAGTTGCAGCAGAGCCAATTTGCTACTTTCCTCATAAACTCCCAGTTTCAAACACCAAGTAATCCCACTTTTTTGTGTTTTTCTGTGTTGTTCATCTTGTTCTTTGAATTATCCATGTCCCATAGTAGTAGTGCTACTGAATCGGATAGAGGTGGTGAAACGCCAGTTCATAGTCAATCTCCGGCACCTACTACCTCTGGTCATCTTCCCCGGCAAGACTCCGGCGAGCCTGCGGCTTCCCACCTCTCTGTCCCCCATCAACCCAAGAAATTAGTGACTAGGATGGATGGGAAGGGTGCCAAAGGATGCCTCAGTTCATTTTCTCCCGAGGAGGTCACCAAAATCTGCCGGAGGTACAACATTGCCAGTCCTCCGTTTGAAGCTCGTCTTCCTTCCGGCCTTCATAAGTTTGCCGACGAGCCCCCAGAAGGATTTTGCGCCGTCTACGAGAATCAACTTTCAAGTGGATTAAGGTTTCCACTTTTCCCGGCCGTTCTTGCGATTCTCGACCATTATGAGATAAGCGTTTCTCAAATTGCCCCGAATGCCGTCAGGATTATCATGGGGTTCATCATCGCTTGTCGAGTGGCTGGGGTCTGCTTCTCGATTCCCTTGTTTCGATACTACTATCAGATTTCTGCTACACCAGATAAGCTATGTTATACTTTTCAGAGAAGGGGCGAACCGGCACGAGTTCGTGACCAAGGGACCTTCTTCTCACGGGGAGTGGAAGCCTCGATTCTTCTTTCTTCGACATGGTCTAGAAAACCCCTACATAGGCCAATGGAGGTCGAGGGGCTCGAAGAAGGACAAGTGGGGAAGTGCCCCCATTCCGGAGGAGGCCCGACTGTTGGGTAGACACAATTTCGAGGTGGTCACTCGAGATTTAAGTCTCCTATATGACTTGGCCGATCTAGAGGAAGCGGGGCCGATCCCCTACGTCGGCCTTCATCTTCAAGATCTCGAGAACCGTAGGAATTTTTCTTTGTTCTGTTGTCATGTTCATGATTTGCTTTTTACCTTTGCTATTTGTCAAGTTTGACAACTTGTCGTTTGTTAATCGAAAACTAACTTGTTGCCTTCGTTTTTGCAGTGGGCAGGTTCACCAAGGTCACCGATCCCACACGTGTTCCTGAGTCGGCAGTTGTGGCTGCCCCACCTACCAGGGGTCGGGCTACTCCTGTCTTGCCTGTGCCTGAAGTCAGGGCGCCTTCTTCTTCCCGAGAGGGGGGTGCCACTCAGCCTGAACCCACCCCTGCTGCCGTCGAGTCAACAGCACCAACTGGATCTACTGAGCTACCTCCATCCAGCAGTCGTTTGACGGTCCATTTCGGTTCTCTGCGTGATGAAGATGAAGAGGAGCTGGTCGAGGTGGATCCGGTTACTGAGCTTCATGTCGAGGCGCAGGCACCTCGGTCCAAGAAGAGGCCGACTGCTGCTGAGCTGGTGCAGGAAAAACATCGGCAGTCGAAGAGGGCCAAGGCTACTGAGGCTTCTTCCGAGTCGGAAATCGATCTGAACTGGGTCGTTGATGATTTCGCGGCCCTGGAGGATAAGGGTTTGGCTCAGGCGCTCCGGAAGCTGAATCGCCTCGTAAGTCGATTGTACTATTCCTCTTTAGATGTTGGTCTTTCTCGAGGCGTTTTCCTTGTCATTTATCATCTGAAATTTCTCTTTCTATCGCAGAGTAACATTGTCAGCCGAGATGCTGCCCGGAGGCTGGTAGACGGGTGAGTCGGCAAACGACCTGCGTAAGGAGAACTGTTCGGTAAAAACTAGTTTTAAAATTTATAAACCGAAACACCCCAAGTATAAGGTTCGTAGTAAAGGTGTTAACGGGTCGTCCTAAGGGAGTGGAATGTTTATCGGATCAAGGAACAATTATTCTATCGATTATGTCACGACTATTAACTAAAACTAAGATTTATACTAATTAAACTAGGGTTTATACTAATTATGAACAGTAAAAATGAGGATGAACAGTAACTTCGATGAATAGTAAAAAAACGATGAACAGTAAATTTGCAGAAAAAAATAACAATTAACAACTACGGTTCCTAAAATAACTAAACTCAACAAACAAAGTTGATGACGAACGAATTGGTTTATCAAGTAATTAAAACAACGGCAAGGCAACGGGAATCCACCGATCAATCAACCCAACCCCAACTAGACGGCAAGTTAAAGATATAATTTTTAGTAATGATCTATCACGAATTCGATTAAATTTCTCTAAGCGAATTCTAGGGTTTCGTTTCCTTTTTCAAGTAAAACAAAACGACATGCAAAACACGATCACGAGATTATTTCTAATACTCTTACTCAAATAATTATAAACGATCTCTCGAATTACAATTAATTGCATCAATTGAGAAGATCACAACTTTGAACAATATTTTCATATAAATTCAAATCAAACGATAGTTTCATCGATCTCTCGATTCGAATAAAACATATACAATACAAAACAAATTCTAATTGACGAAAAACGATAACTTTACTCACTAAAAGTACGGCTAAAAATCTCTCTAGTTGGTGTGGTTGTTGATTGGTTTCCTCCGTTGTCCCACCGCAAGATGCTTAGCCTTCAATCATCTTCGAACTCCCAAGCAAGATTGAAAGAAAGAAACTCATATTTTTGTGTGATGTGGTGCTTTTACGTATGTAAAATTACGTGTGTTCTTCTCTCTTTCGAATGGTGCTGCTTATATAGGAGTTTCACCGACATAAGGAAGGATCTAGAAAAACGCGTCGATTTTGCAGCTTCGGGGCTCGGTCAACCGACTTAAGACACTCGGTCGACCGAATAGCATGGCTCGGTCGACCGAGCCTACCTATTCACGCAGCGTTTTCACCTTTCTTTGCCAGTATACCGTGTCCCCTACTTCACTCTTTCGATCTGATCTGATTTATCCTCTCTTCAATGCTCCGATTTTCTTCTTTATTTTGAAATCACTTGATTGAATGAGATAAATCTTCTCCATTAATGATATCCCCATGCATATCTTTTAATTTTCTGCAAAATTGTTGTTACACCAAGTCATCGAATAATAATAATAATAATAATGTGTAACAAAAATAACATTTAAACTCAATATTTCCTCATAATTAAATTATAATTCCTCAATAACCATTATAGGAATTTAACGGTTAAAACACGCTTTTCTCATTTATTTCCCTTAAAAATAAGGTAAATTGTTTAGGGATTAAGCCCGAAAATATAGTAAAATATACCCTAAACAAGAACGGCAAGCTGTTGCGGGATATCGTTGCAAAGAATGCCGCTATCTCCACCATGGATTCTCAATTCGAGGCATTAAAGCGCGAGTCGGTTGCCGAGTGCCAAAAGCTGCAGGACAAGCTAACGGCTGCTGAGAAGGAGCGGGACCGACTGTAGGCTGAGAGGCAAGATCAGGGTAGGGAGCTGCTTAAGCTGGCTCAAGACTATGAGAAGGTACAAGGGTGGCACAAGGCTTCATTAAAAGATGCTGCGACGGCTCGACAGGACAGAGATACGCTACGAGCTGAATTGGATCAAGCACGGACGCGGCTCGAGACGGCTGCAACCGACGCGATTGTAGAGTACCGGAAGTCGGCCAACCTTGATGCTGATCTGGAGGTGAACATGCGCGCCTCGTTGATGGGTGGCTATACTCTGGCAGTGGATCAAGTAAAGGATGTCATCCCGGAACTTGACGTGTCGACCCTCGAGACGCCGATATTTTACAATCCCGACTCAGAGGCATTATATGATCCATACATGGAAGAGTTCCAACAGGTAGAGTCTTTGGCCATCAAGTATGGTCCTTCCACTTCTGCCCCTGCTGCTGATCCGACTGCAGTCGATCCGACCCCTGCCATTTCTGAGCCGACTCCAGAGGCCGACCCTTGACCGTTTATCTTTCAAAATCTTTCTTTTGTTGATTTGTTCATCTGAACTTGAAGCTTTGTAATTTGATCTGTAATAACATTTATTGTTTCGAATTAACTTTGGCTGGTCTTTTTGACCAAGCATTGTTTTGTAATAACTTTGTTTTGAATTTGACTTGCTTTTGCAATTTGGTTTTTCTTTCTTGTTGCTTTGCTTGTCTTTTTGATATGTTGTAGTCTTTCCATTGTCGAGCCCTTTGGCTTTGTTCGCTACTCGCTTTATTTACGTTATGTTTCACCTCAAGTGTATTATGAACCTTTGGTTCTTATTGCACTTGAGATCGACTCGCTTGCCTTAGCTTTTTGCCCTTTATTCTTATTTGACCTCAGGCTGAGCATTTTAATGTGAACTGTCCTTGGTCTTGGTCTTCTTTGCCTCTTAAGCTCCTTCGACCATCGACTAGGACAGGTGGCCCGACTATGCGAACCGTCCTTTGTCCAGGCCTTTTTCGCCTCTTAGGCTCATTCGGCTTTCGACTGGGACATTTGGTCCGACCATGCGAACCGTCCTTTGCTTTAGCCTCGTTCGCCACTTTGGCTCGTTCGGCTTTTAGCTTGGACCTGTGGCCCGACCCTGCGAACCGTCTTTGTGCCTCTGCATTTGTTGCCCATTAGGCTAACTTTGCTTTTGGCTTTATCGAGATGTCCGACCTGCGGATTTCTCTATTCGTCGACGACTGTTTTGCCTTAACATTTTCTATCACATTGGACTTGTACTGTTTCGGCTATAAATCCTAACAAACACAAAAAACATCTCGAAAAAACACAAGTTTATTAGAATACTCATACAATTGTCTCATGGACTTAGTACAAGATTTAAAACTGAAAAGTAAACAAAAGTTCATCAAAGCAAAGAATATCTTAAACATAATACTTGCTCAGATTGTTGGCATGCCAATGTCGAGGAACCGTGGTTCGATCTGCTCGCCCAAGTTGATATGACCCTTTGGGGTGAACTTTCAAGATCTGATACGGTCCTTCCCAATTCGGGGTCAATTTTCCGACCGCTTCCTGTCAACTTGCTTCTTTCTTCCTCAGAACCAAATCTCCGACTTTGAAGTATCTATGTATGACCCTCGAGTTGTAGTACTGAGAAATTTTCTACTTATACCTCGCCATTCTGGCTGAGGCTATCTCTCTTCACTCCTCGACATTATCCCTTTCCTGTCGGAGTTCGGGATCATTTGTCCCAACGTTATATGCTAGAACTCGAGGAGAAGGAACACCGATCTCGGTGGGTATCACCGCTTCGCACCCATATACCAAAGAGAAAGGAGTTTCTCCTGTCGATGAATTAGGAGCTGTCCTATACGACCATAGGATGCTTGGAAGTTGCATTGCCCAATCTCGACCTTCTGCCTCTAGTCTTTCCTTTAACCCCAGCTTGATCTGTCGATTAGTTTGCTCAACTTGACCGTTTGCCTGTGGGTGAGCCACTGAGGTGAATCGCTGGTCGATATGGTATTCGCTGCATCATTCCCTAACTTTTCGATCTTCGAACTAGGTACCATTATCCGAGATCAGAGCCTTCGGAATTCCGTACCTGCATAGAATGTCGACCCACAAGAATTTTTTGATGGTTGCAGCTCGGATATCGGGCAATGCCTTAGCTTCTACCCATTTCGTAAAGTAGTCAACTGCAACAAACACGAATTTGAGATTTCCCGGGGCTCGGGGTAAAGGTCCGACAATGTCGACTCCCCACTGATCGAAAGGCCATGCTGACGAGATGACATTCATGTCTTGTGCTTGTTAATGAGAAATATTATCATGAATCTGACAAGAGTTGCATTTCTGGACAAGATTATTCGCATCTCGTTGCATCGACGGCCAAAAGTACCCAGCTAACTTGCATTTTCGAGCTAACATTCTGGCCCCACAGTGATTCCCACAGGCTCCTCTGTGAATCTCTTCTAAGAGGTATTCGCCTTCACTTTCTGAAACACATCTCAACCATGGACTCACAAAAGATTTCCGATAGAGGATGTCGTCGAAGAATGCATATCGAGCCGATCGGAGTCAAATTTTTCTGGCTTGTATCTTGTCGGATGGTAGAATTCCGTCTTTGAGGTAAAGAGCGATCGAGTCCATCCACGTGGCCTGCTGAGTGATCGGCTGGGCCTCTGTCTTGATGAAACTCCTTTCGGCCAATAACTCGACTAGAACCTTCTTACTAGACATGAAGTTCGATGCAAGCTTTGAGAGGGCATCGGCTCTTTTGTTCTGACTTCGAGGAATCTGTTCAAATTGAATTGTCTTGAACTTAGGTATGAGACCTTGGACAGCTGCTAAGTAATTCTTCATAGTTTCTTCCTTAGCCTCATACTCCCCTTTCACATGATTTACCACCAATTGCGAGTCGCTGTACACCAGCAAATCCTCGACACCCAGCTTCAGAGCAAGTTTCAGACCGGTTATCATAGCTTCATACTCGGCCTCGTTGTTCGTTGCTTTAAAATCAAACCGAAGGGCGTATGGGAATTCTTTGCCTTTCGGGCTTACTAGAAGGAGTCCTGCTCCTGCCCCTTCCTTGCTCGATGCTCCATCGACTTGGAGAGTCCATTTCTCTTCTGGACTTTGCTTCTCTTGGTCGAGCTGGATGAAGATCCCTTCCGCTAATCGACCTGGGCCATTTCTACCACCCATTTTGCCAATCGACCTGAGGTGTCAGGCTTCACCAAAATCTGCTTTAAAGGTTGGTCTGTGACTACCGCAATAGGATGAGCCTGAAAATAGGGCCTCAACTTTCTCGAGGCGTGAACCAGAGATAGTGCTAACTTCTCAGCTAGTGAGTACCGGACCTTGAGGCTGTTAGGAAAATATCATCGCAACGGAAGCGATTTATGGATCTAGATCTATAAAATACACGTAATAAAATAACTAGATCTATATCTACAAGGGGGTTGTAGAACATACCTCTTGGATCTCTAAATCCAAGTTGAAGAACCGCATAAAGGAAAGATTTCAAGAAGATGTGAAGAGCACCACGATCTTCCATGCGTGTGATCCAAGCAATTCCCGGTGGAAGGAATTCTCGACTCGAACCCTCCGATATGCTACCGGAAAATCTCCAAGATTTTCCCCTTAAACCCTTGGCGAAATTATCACTTCTTCTCTCTAGAGGAGAAGTCGAAATTTATTGTGTTGTTTTAGACTTGGGAGAACTCTCTTTATATAGAGAGTAATCCTTGTCCTCCAAGGATTTTATAATTAATACAAAATCAATTATAATAATCCTATTAAATAAAAGATAATCTCAAAATATTCTAGAACAAATCAAGAATATTTTTTTATTTTTATTATTTACCATAAATATTTATCCAATAAATATTTTATGCACATGTCTTTTTAACACACAAGAAAACTAATTCCTTGTCAAAAAAGGACATATGAGGCGCCACAATTTTTTATTGACCTAGTCAATATTAATTTTGCCATTACACAATAATTTGGCCAAGATTATTGAAAATGTCTTTTCCACATATTTAATTATTTAGCCCAACTAATTTAATAGTCCACTAAACAATTAATTCACATATCGTTTTAATAAAGTCCAACATGAACTAAATTAATATTATTAGGATTCGACGTCCGAGAATATACATGCTATATTAGGAGGCACGTCGGGGACCATGGACTAATAATCAGCGGCTCCGATAAATCAAATAAATAATTATCTTATGAACAGAATAATTATATTCGATAAATCAATCACGGGAATATGCCACCATAATCCCGTGACTGCACTCCTCCGATTATAAGATTATATTTATCTCCTCACGAGAAAGTAATAAGCGTCCACTGATATAATCATTTCATATGGATTAATCCTCCATAGACTGTTCATTCTAAATCGGGAAGTTACCGTTAACCCTTTTCAGAACATCTTGTCCTTACTTACCATTAACCCCCTAGTGATCAATAATTCAAATAACTCACTGGTAGCTAATCAGTGTAATATGAATCCCATGGATCGATCAATGTCTAGGATTAACTCATAAAGAAACTGTCTATCTACTTCCATAAATGGAAGGAATGGATTCCGTATCTGTGATAACACAGACTACTCACTCAATCCAAACAATGCCAAGATGGGGTAATTCGGATCACGGACTCGGTGTAATCCTTAACCGTCAAGTCAAACCTCATATCTTGATTCAAGCGATCATTGTGATCACCTCAGATTAAGATATATCCATAATATGATCATCTAATGATTCGGTAAGACTTCTCAATTACGGAATTATGTTGAGAACTCGAGATCAAATCGGTCCAATTTATATGATATATCTATCATATATAAATGCCCCATTAGGTTCCACTTAACCGAAAGTCCGGATAAGACGATCACACCTATCGTGTTATGGGCGCATTAATAGTGCGTTAAAGGGAGACCCGATACTCTCGATTAACTTTACTACGGACTAATTGTATTTTAAGTACATCTTCACTAACTCAATCCTCCCGTGTATATCTCATACACTGAGTTAAGTGATTACATAAACGATATACTCAGGGTTTTCTGTAGTGTAAATACTATTGTCACATCGGTGATTATGAGAATAATAAATATGAATAATAATATCATTTCATTTATTAAATAAAACAATTACAAAAATTGTCTTTCGGGCATCACACCTAACAATCTCCCACTTGCACGAAAGCTTGTGATTAATTGTTTTAGAGCACACCCTATTATTTAAAACTACAGCAAACTACAGAGGCCATGCAATGCCTTGCTGACAAAATAGATTGGCACCTGGCCATGTACCCCTTCTCTGACTAGAACCGCATTCACTGCCTCCTCGCACATGGCCAAATAAACCAACAACTTCTCCCCTTCTCGAGGTGAAGTGAGGGTGGGTAACTCTGACAAATAGGCTTTCAATTCCTCGAAGGCTGTCTGACATGCATCATCCCAATGGAAAGGACTGGCCTTGCGAAGTATCTTGAAGAATGGTAGCGCACGCTGGGCGGATCTCGATAAGAATCTGTTGAGAGCGGCCATTCGGCCGGTGAGCCTTTGTACTTCCTTTATATTTCTAGGTGCGGGCATATTCTTCAGAGTGTCGATCTTATCCGTGTTCGCTCGAATCCCGTCCTTTGAAATCATGTAGCCCAAGAACTTACCCGACCTGACTCCAAAAGTACACTTCTTCGGGTTCAAGCTCATTTGGGTTTCTCGTAACACTTCAAAAACCTCTCGAGCATCGACCAAGTACTGACTCATAGATCGACTCTTAATAAGCAGGTCGTCTACGTAAACCTCCATACATCTACCAATTTGCTTTGCAAAGATCTTATTGACTGCCCTCTGGTATGTTGCCCCAGCATTCTTTAATCCGAATGGCATGGTCACATAGCACAAGGTGCCGAATTCCGTGATAAACGCTGTTTTCTCTGCATCTCAAGGATCCATTAGAATTTGGTGGTATCCTTTATACGCGTCTAACAAACCGAATACTTCAAAGTCGATAGTTGAGTCTACTAACCTGTCAATTTTAGGCAGCGGATATGAGTCTTTCGGGCATGCTTTGTTCAAGTCTGTGAAATCCACACACATGCGCCAACTGCCATCGGGCTTCTTGACTAATACCGGATTAGCTAGCCACTCTGGGTAGAATACCTCTCTCACTATCTGGGCTGCTAGTAGCTTGCCGACTTCCAACTCAATAGCCTCAAGTCGATCCGACGCAAAATTTCTCTTCTTCTAGCTTGACTGGCTTCTTAGCCTGGTCAATTTCTAGCTTATAAACCGCGATGTCGGTAGACAACCCCGGCATGTCAATGGCCTTCCAGGCAAAGATATCTTTGAACTCGATTAGCAAATCGGTTAGCAACTGCCTCTCTTTCGATGGAATCCAGACCCCGACCTGCACTCACTGATCGTCCTCTCCTTCCCAGAGTCGGACGTCCTCAACTGCATCACTAGAGACCAAATTCTTCTCCTCCTCTTCCTCTGGAATCAGTTCCTCGACTAAGATCTGCTGAACCGCCATCTTCCCATTCATAACAACGGAGTTGCAACTCCTCACGACCTCAACATCTCCCTTTACTTCGTGGGAACCGTTCCTAGTTGGAAACTTCATGCTATTATGAAAAGTCGAGAGGATAGCTCAAAGAACGAAGAGCGCTGGTCGTCCCAAGATAAAATTATAAGCAGAGGGAGCTTTGACCACCACATAGCTTAATTCAAGTGTTCTTCCTTTCTCTCCGTCCCCAACTGTCGTGAGTAACTTTATCGAGCCCAAAGGATGAACTGCTTGCCCTGTAAATTCAAACAGAGGGGATGCTATGAGTGCCAGGTCTTTCTCCTTCAACTTCATCGCTTGAAAAGCCGAGTTATATAAAATATTTACCGCACTTCCGTTATCGATACAGACTCTCGATATACGTGCTCGGCTAATTACTGCCTCGATAACTAACCCTTCGCTATGACTCCTGGACATGGGGATATCGTCTCGAGGGCCGTATCCGACTTCCATCGTGAATCTGAGCTGCTTGCGCTCTCTCGAGCTGCTAGCTGGCTCTTCACTGGTCTGGTCTTTGTCACTCTCCCTAGGACCGAAGATCGTATTAACATAATTAACTGGTCGATTATCTTCGTATCTGTCTCGACCGAAGTTGTCTCTGTTATTTCCATCCCGACCTGGGGATCGATTCCTCGGAGGTGATCGGTCTCTCCGTCTTTGGGTGTCTCGACCTCGATTTCTATCTTGGTCAGAGTTCTTCCTCTTAAATTCTCCACGCCCTCTGGGCCCATCATACCGAGATCTGTCAACAACTTCGTCTAGCTTTCCTTCCTGGATGCAAACGTCGATATCTTTTTTCAAGTCGATACAATCCTCTGTCGTATGGCCTATATCTTCATGAAAATCGCAGTACTTGCTTGCATTCCTCTTTTCTCGAGGTTTCTTCAACGGTGGCGGTTTCCTTGCCAATTTCTTTGAGAGCATGATCGATAACACCTCGGCTCGAGATCGATTGAGTGGAATAAAATCTTTATCACGCGTGGGTCCCTTCTTGCCCCCACGGTCTGAGGCGGGTGTTTCGATACGATCCCAGACGGACGGCTTACTGTCGATGTCCAGTCTCTTGGATTGGTTCCGGTTCGGACCTCGATTGTCCTTTTTGGAATCCATCCAGTCGGATTGGGTATGCCTTCACACTGCCTCCTCCCCTTGACAGAATCGATGTACCACATTAACACATTCGTCCATCGTGTGGGGGACATCTCTGCTCAATTTCATGTACAACTTTGTATTACGCAGCCCCCCCACGAACGACGTGATCAGAAGTCGGTCATTTGTGCCCTTGACCTGCATGGCCTCGAGATTAAACCTCTTCAGATATTCCATTACCGTTTTGTCCTTTTGCTGCCTCACGTTCATGAGGTGCGTGGCACTTAGGTGAAACTTCTTGTTCACTATGAACGCGTCCCGAAACTTGCGAGCTAGCATGGCAACACTGGAGATCGACCCTGGCCGTAGCTTCATAAACCATTCTCTTGCTCGACCCACGAGTAGCGTCTCGAATGCCCGACATCGCATTGCGTCGGGGGCTCCATCTAACCTCATCTGAGATAGATACCTATGGACATGGTCCTCTGGGTCGGTGGTACCATCATAAGGCTCTATCTTCGGTATCTTAAACCCCTTGGGTTTAGGAAAGCTTTCGATCTCCTTCGTGAAGGGAGACTCTAACCATAACGAGACCTGGTTCTTCCCCAGAATAACATTCAACTCCTCCCTGAAGCTATCATCGTCCATTTTCTGGTGTTTTTGATGGATCTCGTGCCTCTTCCTCTCCACTGAGCTAGAGGACGCACTGACTTCGTCTCCAGGAGTCTGTTTAGGTTTGTCCGCTGCATCTTTCCGACCGTCTTCCACCGTGGCGTCTTTTCGGGGCGGCGGCCGCTTGTCTTTGTGCTATGACTGACTCTACAATAATTCTAGACATTAACTCTAGGTTCGCCCCTGTTAATTGATCTACAAGCGCTTGATATTCTGGAGGAAGTCCATGCTTTTCGTGCTGGGGATTTTCCTGGGTAGGATCCAAGACTGTATCTTTTCCTCCCTGCTTTTGCTGAGGATCTTTCTGGACGAGATCCAAGACTGGATCTTTTTCCCCTTGCATATCGGGATCGGACGGCTCATTGATCTGGGAGCCTTGATCGGCAGCTTTAGATGCAGCTTTTCTAGGAGGCATCGTGTTCTTGCGTATTCAATCAATAGAAGGCCCTCCTTCTAGCGCCAATGACGATGACAAATTATGTCACCTTAATAATCCGGGCCTTAATTTGAATCTAATGAAGAACACCCAAGAACCCTAGTGCCAAAAAGAGTATGTTGATGGGGGATTTTAGTATTTTGCGGCTGAGTCTAAGACTGTATCTTAGATTGCCTACGTATCCTGTTTTGTTCTAGGAATCAAGCCTTACGTAGTTCCTGGATTGGGGTATTTATAATGACAACACTTGCCTAAACCCTAAAGGTTAAGTCGAAACATGTTATTGTCGATTTACCTTTAATGGGCCTTAAACCCTTGCCCAAGCTATCGCTATTAATGGGCTTGGGCAGCTGGTGCGGACTCTGTCCTCGAGTCGATACTTCCGACCTGTGGTGATCGACTCTAGACTCGTTATCCTACATTGCTAGCTGGTGTGGACTTTGTCCTTAGGGACGTGTCATCTCACACTGCTCAATGGTCGATAGTCGTAGCCTGGAGTCTACTAGATGGCCTTAGCCTCGAGCCTGGGCATCGACATGAATACCTTGGTGTTTTATCCATAACGTTGTTTCAGGACCAATCGATAGACGACACGTGGAAGGAGTGAAACCCTGTATCGTCACGGACTAATGATCAGCTAGGTTGCTCCACCGATAAATATGTTAGAGACAAAAGCAAAGTGAAGTATAAACAAAATCAGACTTAAAAATGTGGAAAATCAGAGAATTAATGGAGAATAATCATATGGAAGATCACCCACGTGGAGATTGGTTTATAATCGTGGAGGTAACTATATTATTTTTGATTTACAGGAATGACGGCAACGTCTCGAATCCTGGGATTTATTATTACATACCTCAATCCTCTCCCCTACTACACTCAAATACCATGATTTATATACACAAAATCACACCATTACATCACCAAATCCTTCCATATTTAACCGCACACCACACAATATTCATATATATAAACCACACTTAGAGATTTTTTGAAAATTTCTATGCTATTGCAATTCATAAACCCTTTTTTCTCTGAAAAATCGAAGCTTTTCCAAATCTCAAACACTTCAAAACAATGGCATCATCTTCTTCAATCTCTCAAACAGAAAAATATTATGAAAAATCCATCATCACTGGATCATTTTTCCGTCTTGAGCAGTATCTACCCTTTTGTGAAAGTGATCCACAAGCACAAAGATTAGTTGATGGTTGCATAAATCTTGGGACTGATGACATTCTTAAACCCCCCCAATCACTAGAATATGCTACGAGACCTTTATTGCATTTTGGAAGAATGCAAAGTTTGTACCCAGCAAGAAGAAAATTCACCCAGATTGTATTGTAAGTACAACATTTGGGAAAGAAGTGGTTATCACTCTGGTCTCCTCAACAAATTCCTGACTCTATCCAACACTGGCCCGTCGATACGAAGAAGATGAAAATCAACATCAATGCATTCTGGATGGAAATTGCCAAGAACCCCATAAGGCACAACAAGAAATACAACTTCCCTAGATCCTCACTCAAGCGCCCCTTTGCTGAGTTTGCACAGGTAATAACGTGAAACCTTGAAGGGAAAAAGGTTCTATGGAGAACATGACAGAGCTCAAAGTAAAATTGATGGCTATCATCCATCAATGTATTCCTTTCAAGTAGTCACAATTTATCTTCAACAGATTGAAGCATCAAATTCAAAAGGAAAATGATCTGGCCATTACGGCACCAAGCAAGAATTTGCAAAAGAAAGGCGATTTCTATGAAAGGAAATCATATGGGATTCCCCTTCAACATATGTTCTATCAACTCAAAGTGAAACCCATCTATGTGCATCCACTGCACAAGGCCAAGGTAATGTTTACCTATGTGAAGGCCTCCTAGAAACCACAACCCACAACTAGACAGAAAAGGAAGGAGCCTGAGAGCAGCAGATCAGGAGTTGGGAGGAGAACCAGATCCCAAACAGCACAAGGACAACAAAAGAGCCTACCCAGTAACAAGGATAGCCCCCTTGAAATCAGTGATGATACGTAAGAAAAACAGGAGGAAAGCACCTTTCTACAAGAAGGTGAGGAAATGTATTATCTTACCCCATCTGAAGAAGAAGATATTGGGAAGAAGAAACTACTGAGGATGAAGAACAACAACATGTAGGAGATCATCTTGAGGATGATCAAGAACAGATGGACTTATCTGATGATGACCGGACGATCCAAGAGGTGATTCTCAGGAGCATCAGCAAAGTTGATAAACAACCGAGTGAGCCAGCTGATCAAACTCACTCTACCGAACATGTCAAAACCCCGAGCATTGATCAAGGTGGAACACCATCAGAAGCAGTTGAGTCTCCAGCACATGGAGAAGAAGGGCAGTCCTCCCAAAGACTAGGAATGCAAGTGATCTTCAATAATCTCTCTCTGATCATGAGATTGCTGAAGAAGCAGAGGAAAAAGAATAAGAAAGAGAAGACAAAGAAAAAGAACAAGAATAAGAAAAAGATGGAGAACAGGCTGATGCATCCGCACCAGTAGAGGAAGATCCAAATAGAACTTTCACTCTGGACATCAACCCTCTAATAGTGGACATGGAAAGACAGTTTCTAAGCAGGCAAAATCATAAAACTGCCGTAAGAAGTGATGAAACCTCTCTCCATCACAAGTTTGAAGCACTCATCAGTCATATCAATGTTCAAGATGAAGTGATGGAGAGGCAAGGCAATTTACTCTGCAACTTACAACATCTTATCCCCCACCATGTCCAAATAAATCTAGAATTCCTAGCAGGCAAACTTGAGGGAAGCCTCAAACCTTTGGTGGACATGTTGAATGAGCATACACAACAAATTCAACACTTGGATGAGATTAAGGATTACCCAGGACAACAACTCAACACCCTTATCCAAGTATCCAAGGCAACTAATACAATTCTACAAGAGAGGTGTGGTGCTGCTGACGTGTCCCTACTGGGTGTTCAGTCTAACCGGCAGTGTACCGGGTCAACTGTAGCCTAGTTGGTGAGTCAAGGTCGTATCCCACAAGGAGTGTATTGGTTAACCACCGATTAGGTTCATATTTTTTATCCAAGTTGCAATTTTTGCAAACGATAAGTGACACTTAATATAGCTAAACTCAAATGAAAAATGGGACTAACCAAGACAATGCTTTGATCCAATGGACTTTCTTGACAATGATAGATTTGGCTACCTTCCTTCCTTCCAAAGATGTTCAAGAGTGTGGACCGGTGTGTTCGTCGACTAGCAATCCCCCTTCTTTCGAATGAATGAGATCACTCTATGCCTCCTCCTTGACTTAGGTACCCTAAGTCTAATGATTCGACATGATAAGCACTTGAACACAAGCCGAAGCTACCCTCGGATAAGAAACCGAATTCCTCTTAAGGTCGGTTTTACCTTCCGATTCTTCTACCCCTTTCCCACACTCAATATACCCTTTCGGTCTCTACCAATTGTGTGTGTGCAAACTAGGGTTAATTACTTCCTAGATTTCTATCAACAATATCTAGTAGAAGAAGGCTCAACGCTACAAGAAATTCAATTGCAAAACTACCAACTCATTCACAATCAAAAGAATCCACCTTTACTTCACATTATCTTGGCTAGTGTGAAACTAGCCACTCATAGTTATGAGTTCCAACATATCAAGGTTAGATTTCATAACAATAAGAACTATTAAATCAAATTAAAGGCTAAGAATTATACCAATCACAAGCTAACAACTTGAAAGAGGAAAACATGCATTTCAACCTTCAAAAACTCCAATGGAGAGAATGTATCCCAAAAGCTACAACCTTTTCCAACTAGAATTCATCCAAGGAATCAAGTCAAGAATTATAAATGTTTACACTTGCACTTTAAAAGCTGAAGTTATGATAATTTTGGCTAGAAGAGCCTTGAAAGTGGATGTGCCTTCAAGACTAGAGAAAGAGTTATGTTATTTTTGCCTTCTCTCGAAATAAAATCAAGAATAAGCATTAAAACTTGAAATCCAGGCTTTTCGGCGTCCGCGTCTGTGCACTCGGCGTGTGCCGATTTCTGGCAGGTAGCTGGGTGAGTTAGAATCATTAAACACTGCTCTGACTTCCATCTATCAAATTCCGGCGTCCACCGTCTGTGTACTCGGCGTGCGCCAACTTTCTAATCATGGCTTGATTCTTTAACTTCTTCAACAAGAAACCTCTCTAAAGCTTGATGGTCTGCTCCAAGCTCTTCCAAAACTAATATCTAACCTGGGTATCTGCAAAACAAAGCCAAAAAATGATACCCCGCATAATTCCGATAACAAAACTTGGCATAGAATCCTAAAATATGGGGTTAGATAATTAAAACTTATTTCCAACTTTTGATCTATTCCATCACATAATTGCATGAATTTGATATAAAAGCGCCACTAAAAGCTTAAGAATTGGGATAAAAATACATCATTCGGTTGACCTACATAACCACTCCCCACTTAGCTTTTGGTCGTCCACAAGCAAACAAGCGACAATACAACTCATGCATACAAAATGATGATGTGATCGAATGACAGTCATGATCACATGGCAGTCAAAGTCTACAAGAATAGAGTGGTGCACGTGTGCATGCATAATTCAAATCTCTCACCAAGCAATTCATCACAAAATCAAATTCTTCCAACGTCATCTTGGTATAGTGTAGATACACAAGCGTGGACTCACTCTCCACTAATTGAGGCAATAGGAGTCTAGTAATAAGTCAAGTAGTTGACAAAAGGGCTTGTAATGTTTAAGCTAGGGTGGTGGCTAACCGAAGGGTAATCAAGGAAAATCAAAGAGAATAAGGCAAGATTGCAAGAATCTACACTTTCATCTCCCCATCAACTGGTGCTCCGATTAGTTATATCCCGTATCAACATCACCAAAGTATTGTATACTTGAATTCTCAAACTTTGCCTTCATGGACTTGTGTAACGCCCCGTTCCCGGACACCGAGACCTTATCCGGAAAAGGAACGTTCGGCACGTATAAAATAAAAACAAATTTAGAGTATACGTAAGCCTCTTCTATGTCGTATCAAAAATAAGAGACGGAAGCAAAAGACTCAGGTATAAAAAAAAATTCCAAACATCCAAGAATAGAAATAACATCTAAAGATGGAAATGTAACTTAATACATTCAAGGAAAATACGAAATCTAAAAGGAACGTACGGTATTCTCAAAAGAAACGTAAAGGGTACTACAAGTCTCGAAAGACCAAAAGTCTAATCCAAAGGTATTAGAAACAGTCTAGTAAATGAATAACAAAAGAATAAATGTAAAGTCTTCAATGAGGCGTCTTCAAACGTCATCATCGAACTCCTCCTCGTAAACGTTATCGGCCAGTTCGTCTTCTCATCCCCAAACACATAGAAAACATGCATTTGAGGTATGTACAATGTACTTAATAAGAAAGAGAAGCTATGACAACAATTATAATTTATAAAGAAAAGATATTTAGAAGTTTAGTTGTTTATATGTGACCGATTCAAGCTAGGGTTCATTTCATGTCCATCAACACGAATTGACTAAACGTTTCTACTTAACTTATCTATGTTACAACCGCACTCAAGGGCACTACGCGGATCCACTTTTGGGACACTCTTGGCAACATATTAGTGGATCACACCAATATCCACGAAGTCTAGAATAGGTAGACTCCGATAGTACGCGCGTCTCAGTGGAGTCCCCCGAACTTGTGGTTTTTTGACCTACGGGTTCTTCCACCTTCAGAGGTAGCACACACATCGCGATATAGACTGGTGCCTATCCAAGAGAGACATGTTGTTTAATCTTTTACTAGTCAAGTACGTATTTATTAGGATAATTAACTAACCACCTAAGTGTTTTCAATTAATCTCCCTCACCTTTACTAATCTCTTCCTAGACCACTAGACATTACAAGGCCTAGCAATTACACAGACATTGATGAATGCTAATTCATCAAAGCACAAGCCTATCATGCTCTTCCGACGGATCCGAGCTTTAACTCCCTTTAAGAGTACATTCGGTGTTTTAACTGAACGAATCAGAAGCTCAATTCAGGCTTGTTTATGTTTAAACAATGTTAACTTATCATGAATAAGGGATTAAAACAGTGAAAGCATGATTATGAAGCCGAAAACCAAGCTGAAACGCTAAAACAGTAGAAACAAGGTAAAACAGGTCAAACGCCTGTTTGACCTCCTATGAATGCCCGTTCGACATTGAACGCCTGTCCACTAACCCCAAATGCCCATCTGTCAAAAAAGGCTACATCCTGAATCAAAATTCTAACCTCAAACGCCCGTCTGCCTTGTGCAAACGCCCGTTTGAGCTGCTATGATCGCAAACGCCCGTTTGCTTGGGTTTTTCCCAAAACGCTAAAATCTTCAAAATGTGATTTCTAAACCATTTCTAACCTAATTAACATCGATTTCAACACAATAAAACGTAGAAAAACATATCTAAACATTCCAAACCATCTATGGTCTTTTGATCAACGAAAAACGCATCTTTCTTGCATCTACGCATCTTAAAACATGATCTAAACTTTATAAATCATAATTGAGATCATAGGAAGAGTCTCTTACCTATTTGCAGCAAAAAAACTGATCCAAACAACCTTGAAAAGTCTGCTGCACTTCCCACGAACTGATATCCAAACGTTGCCCTTCTCACAACGATTCCAAATCTCTCGTCTGATCTGAAAACGGTTAAGCTTTCTCTTAGAATTTGTGAAAATCGTCCAAGCCCTATTTCTTCCTCTCAGAGCCGCAGAGAAGAGACGTGAAACTGATTTTCTGATTAGTGTGTAGGTTATGGGATTAATCTGAGTTAATTTTCCTTAAATACCAATTCCCAATTAAACCCCTT
Organism: Gentiana macrophylla; assembly: GCA_026214975.1. Lineage (NCBI taxonomy): Eukaryota > Viridiplantae > Streptophyta > Magnoliopsida > Gentianales > Gentianaceae > Gentiana > Gentiana macrophylla. Next base: position 53,448,580 of record CM047813.1, read on the forward strand.
TTTCCTTAATTGCCATTAATTACCAAATAATCAGATTTCCTTAATTATATATACATATAACTCAAAAATCATGATTAAAATAATTAATAAAATACTTAACTCCAATAAAAGAAAGCAATAATAATATTTCGTTTTTGCAAAATGACACGTCTGCCCTTTCCCAAAAATCGAAATATTACATTCCTCCCCCCTTAAAAGGAGTTTCGTCCTCAAAATTAGAACATACCTGGTAGATCAACAAACTCATGGAATTCACTGATCATGTCATCTTCAACTTCCCAAGTTGCCTCCTCGGGTGAACGATTGCTCCACTGAACCAAAACCAATGGGATCATCCGCCTCTTAATCATCTTTTCCTTCCGGTCCAAAATCTTGACCGGTCTCTCATCACAAGCAAGATTGTCTTGAAGAACTTCCGGATCAATTGTAGTTTCAACATCATTCCTCGTCAGACACATCTTCAACATCGAAACGTGAAACACACTATGGACCCTTGACATCGATTCCGGTAACTTAAGCTTGTAAGCCAACGGTCCCATCCTTTCCAGAATTTCAAACGATCCCACATATCTTGGACTTAGCTTTCCCTTTTGTCCAAAACGTTTCACTCCCTTCATTGGTGAAGCTCGTTGATAAACTATATCACCGACTTCAAACTCAAGAGGTCTTCTTCTAACATCAGCCCAACTTTTCTGCCTGTCTTGTGCTGCCTTCAGATTCTTCTTCATCAACTGATGTGTGATAAAAATATAACCATATTATATGACTTTTTATATCGTATTTACGATAATATCGTATAAATTCTATAAAAATATATCTAAAAACACATAAAAATCGAAATCGTTATAAATAGATATTATCGTTATAATTTTAGTAAAACATATGGTTTTATGATCAAAATTATCGTGGCTCGTGTTTTTGACTCGTTTGAGTACGTGTGATGGAAAATCAAGAATTAAAACCAAAAAAGAAGAAACGGAAGAAAGATATTTTTCAAGATCCGGCCCGAACCGAAAAAACCCGGCCCAAGCCGAATCTCTCTGCCACCAAAGACATGGGGATTTGTCGGAGAGAATCTCCATCAGAGTACCGGCCCGCGCCGGTACTACACCGGCCCGCGCCGGCCTTGCCCTCCACTCTATAAATACTCCTCATTTGCAGCTTGTTGGAGTTGTACCAATATATATATATATATATCACTTCTATATATATATATATATATATATTATCTTAATCTAGTTTATAGTTCTGTAAATACCGTAAACGACACTCTGTCGAAATAATAATGTAGTATAAGTATCGTTTTAATACTTAGAAGGTTTATCAAGGCTCGTTGTTTCTAAAGGAGTTTCTATTTCCGGAGAATACGGCTCTGATACTACAATTGTAATCTGGTAACTTTTTAATGTATTTATGTTTGTTTGTTGTTATTAGTATCTATATATTAGTTATAATGATATTAGGCTAACTCTATATCTAGCCAAGATATGAAATTGAATTAGTTTATCTTTTTAGGGAAATAGATGATGACTATGTTAAAATTGAATTAAAATCGATTATAATGAATCTTTTTCTATCTTGCAACGTATTGATAATATTCGGATTGACGTAATTAACCAAGATGAATCGCAACATATAACCTAATGATGAACCGACCAGAGAGAAGTTAGGATATGAGATAAAGGATAGAAAAACCGGAGGGTAAAAATAGCCGAGTGAAAGCGTGACAACGGAATCCTATTTCCTACCGAGGCGATTTGTCTTGGGAAAGATTAATCTTATTAAATTTGTGCTCAAGATCGTAATAATGTTAAAATCAACGGTTTAATTAAAACTAACACCGGAAAGTTAAATCGATCCGCCTGACAACCGGAGCCTTTTGAATAACATCGGCCGTCTGACAAACGGAATAACCTCTTTTATCTGGGGTAGATTTGTACTGCATTACTGCTCGGACTAACTGAGATTAGCATGGGGCAGTTGTGGAGATTGAACTGTTGACAATTTGACATATGACAATTTCATACGCTCGTGTGAGGAGGAGTTGTCTAGTTTAGGAGTACACCGGTTCATATATAATTGATTCACCTTAAAATAAGGAAAGATCAAGCACATCTATTTCTACTAAAAAGAGATACTGATTCAGTGACATATTCTTGGCTAGTCTTTAATAATATTACTAGTATTTTTATCCTATATATTGTATTGGTACCTATATATATTTATATCTATATATATATATATTTGTATTTTGCTTATATATATATATTTTATGTATCTATATATATATCTGTTTTAGTTTTATGCATTTATTTACTGTTTTAAGGTTACTAGAAAGGAAAAAGAAAAATTGCGACTTAGATTGAGTTAATAATAGCTTCTTGGTGTTTAGCCACACTCTGAATTACCATACGTTTCCCTGAGGATTCGACACCTGACTCACCACACTAGCACTACAGTTTGACCCGATACACTGTCGGTTAAGGACTGGAATAGCACTAGGAAAGGCCACGTCAGCTTTCTGGCGCCGTTGCCGGGGACACGATGCTAATTCATTGTGTTCGAATGGTTTCTACTTGTATTAGCTCAAAATTCTCGAGGATAAGTCAACACTCTTCTTATCACATTTCTTTTTATTTTTCGTTGGTACTTACCTTGTAGGTAAGTTACCAATCTTTTTACTTCTGTTTTTTTTCAAGTTATTTTCTGTTTTCGATAGTTGATGACCAGAAGCGGTAAGGCCCCACTCACTCCTTATAAGCCTGACATAAATACTTACGAAAGGCAGTTAAGAGTAGAGAGTAAACGAGGTCATACTAGTCGGAAATCTGACGTATCATCATCAAATCGAGAAACAAGAATGGTTTGAAATCGATGATGAAACACTGAACAAGGTATTGTACATGCTCAAGGACATGGACAAAACCTTAATCAGAATCTACCAATACCAAATAATCAAAATCCTAATGATAGAAATAATCAAAATCGGAACCAGAATAATCATAATAATCCTAACCTACCAAACCCGAGACCTATCTGTGATCAGACCGTGAGAAGAAATCAGACTAATAATCCAATTCTTTTACCTAATGAAGGAGCGAATAATTTCGAAATAAAATCTCATCTTTTTGGTTTAATGGACGCAAGAGCCCAATTTCTAGGAGAAGATGACGAGGATCCACATCATCATCTCTATCTTTTCGAAGAATTGTGTAATACAGCCAAAAGTCAAGGTGCTCATCGTGAATTAACAAGGATGTCTCTGTTTCCTTTTTCTTTAAAAGGAAGAGCACGAGATTGGTTTATGTCACTCCCACATCATTCGTTGACAAGTTGGGAGGAGATTCAAACCGAGTTCTTAAAGCAATATTTTACTCCTGGTAGAAATTTGGAGTTAAAGGTCGAAATTGCTAACTTTAGACAAGGATCTGAAGAAACGCTTGGGAATGCTTGGGAGAGATTTAAGAAACTATTAAGAGCTTGTCCCGATCATGGTTATTCCTTAGATATGCAAATCCAACTTTTACTGTAAATAAATCGAGGAAAGACTCATGTGCGAGGCGTTGATCATGCATGTGGTGGTTCTTTAATGATGAGTGAAGCCCAATTAGTTTACGATGCCATAGAAAAGATTTCCAAAAATAACGAGAATGTGGGAAACGGTTCTAGCACAAGAAAAGTAGCATTTGCGGGAGAATGTACATCGAATAGGAAGTTCTAGCACACTTGGAGAATTTAAGTAGGAAATTTGATGGCCTACAATCAAACAAAAATCTAAGTTCGAGAAAATAGTATACCCACCGAATACTCAAATCGGGATAATGTGCCATTAGGAGTTGAAGAACCAGCAGGATATTCAAGGGAGGAGGTGAGTTTTTACAACAAAGATAAGAATTTGAACAACGCATATTCAAACTCGTTTAGTGCTATTAGAAGAGATCACCCTACTTATCGTTGGTCCGAAAACCCTAGTAAGCAAGGACAACCACCGTATCGATTCAATATAAGAATTCATATAGTAATCAAGTTTATCAAGGAGATACCGCGAATCGAACCTACAATCATTACCTAGATCGTATCCGCAACATACTTCTCAAAGTATACCAGTCACTCAAAGTTCAAATCAACTTTGAAGGAGTTGATAAATGGGAGAAATTAATGGAAAATATGATGGGTGTAGTTTCTACTCAAGCTAAAAATGTAGAAACTATGATAACTTCTATAGGAATGATCACTAAGGATATGAGTACGCTTGAAAACATCCATGAGTGGACATGATACCAGAATGAGAACTATAGAAGTATCAATAAGGAATATGGAAGATCATTTGAGTAGAGAAGGAGAACGTAAAAACACTAGACCTCCAGGAGGATTACCAAGTAATACTGAAAGAAACCCGAGAGAGGTAAATGCTGTTATTACGAGAAGTAGAAAACTTTGTGGAGATCTTTGGAATGTAAGACTCGAAGATAATGAAGTAGAAAATGATTTAAATGGTAAATTTATAAAGGAAAAGGATGAACTTGAATTTACAAATGAAGACGAAGAAATTATTGAAGATTTCTTGAAACAAAATAGTAAAGTTGAACCTGAAAATAAGAATGAAGAATGGGTCAAAATCCCTAGGATTCTAATAGATCCAACAGATAAAGACCTGAGAACCTTATTTAAGGAACATGTTAGAGAAAACAATACTGAAGAAAAGAAGGAAGATTTGCCAATAACCGAAAAAGGGACAATCGATACAGAAGATGTTTCAAAGAGAAGATCGTATGAGAATGAAACATGGCGGACAAGTAATGCTCAAAGATTTAAGGAAAAAGGAAAAGAGGGTATAACTTCAGAACCAAAGGTTATAGATTTGGAATCTTTACCTTACCCACCTAAGGATCAAATTAAAAAGATAAAAACTGATAAGAAGTATGCTCGTTTCCTTGATACTTTTAAGTCATATTCATGTCAATATCCCTGTTATCGAAGCCCTAATCAACAAGCCTACCTATGGAAAGTTTCTTAAAGATATCCTATCAAACAAAAAATGGTTAGAAGAATATGAGAATATATGCCTTAATGAAGAATGCTCTGCAATACTTCAACATAAGTTGCCTCCAAACTTAAAGATCCTGGTAGTTTTACAATCCCTTGTGAGATTGGAGGATTTACATTTAAGAAAGTACTATGTGATCTTGGAGCAAGTATAAATCTCATGTCTTATGAGGATTATAAGAAACTAGGCATAGGAGAGCTTACAAATACTGAAATGACCCTTCAGATGGCAGATAGATCAATTAAACATCCTAAGGGAATCATCGAGGACGTGTTGGTTAAAGTAGACAAATTTTACTTTCCAGTGGACTTTGTAATAATGGAAATGGAAGAAGGATATTCAGCGCCAATTATTCTAGGTCGTCCATTTCTAGCTACGGGAAGAACATTAATCGATGTTCAAAAAGGAGAACTGATACTAAGAGTTAATGAAGATGAAGTTTCCTTCAATATCTTCAAAGCTATAAATCATCCATACAAATCACCAGAATCATGTTCGTTTATAGATAAGATATCTACACTCTGTGATGATCAATTGCAAGATTATGAAGATAAGCTAGAGGAATGTTTAGCATTATCTATCTATAAGGAAGATGAAAATGATACTGAAATGAGAGAAGTGATCCTTTATCTTGATAAGGGGCTGTTTTCTAAACATCCGTGGCATAAGTATTTGGAATTAGAACTTGAAGGACCGGTTAAAACCTTGATAGAAGATCCACCAAGGAATGCTGGAATTGAAACCACTTCCTATAAATCTTAAGTATGCTTTTCTTGAAACTGATAATCTACTACCGATTATTATTTCATCAACCTTAACTAATGAACATGAAGATCAATTACTTAAAATGTTAAGAAATCATAAGAAAGCATTTGGATGGACAGTGGCAGATATTCAAGGAATTAGCCCTGAGATATGCGTTCATAAGATCATCCTAAATGAGGAGCTAAACCTTGTATTCAGGCCATAACGCCGCCTCAACCCAAATTTACAATCCATTGTTAAGAAAGAGGTCATTAAGCTATTAATGGGGATAATCTTTCCCATATCAGATAGTGAATGGGTGAGTCCAACTCAAGTAGTACCAAAGAAAGGAGGTTTCACGGTAAAAGAAAATGATAAAAATGAATGGATTCCGACAAGGAAATTACAGGATATCGAATGTGTATTGATTTTAGAAAACTGAATGAACATACTAAGAAAGATCATCATCCACTTCCATTCATCATACAAATGTTGGAACGATTAAGTGGACATAAATATTCTTTCTTCTTAGATGGTTATTCGGGATATTTACGATATTCATTGCAAAGCAGGAGATAGAGAAAAACTACTTTCACTTGTCCGTATGGAACTTTTGCTTATAAACGAATGCCATTTGGTTTATGTAATGCACCAACTACATTTCAATGATGTATGATGGCAATATTTTCCGACATGGTCGAAATTCTTAGAAATCTTTATGGATAACTTTAGTGTTTATGGAGATTCTTTCGATGAATGTTTATCACACTTAGAACGAGTGTTACAACGTTTGTGAAGATACCAATTTAGTATTAAACCGGGAAAAATGTCACTTAATGGTATCGGAAGGAATTGTTTTAGGTCATAGAATCTACCAAGTAGGTATCGAAGTTGACAAAGCTAAAGTCGAAGTAATTGAAAAGTTACCTCCACCAGGTCAATCTAAGACTTTGAGAGGATTTCTCGGACATCTTTGGATTTTATAGGAGATTTATTGCGATTTCTCAAAAATAGCAAAGCCTCTAAGTCATTTGCTTGAAAAGGAAGTACTATTTAACTTTGATGATAAATGTATGGAAGCATTTCGGACCTTAACAAATGAAGTTGACTCTCGCACCAAGATCTTGGTGGCACCAGATTAGGATTTACCATTTGAAATAATGTGTGATGCAAGTGATTTAGCTGTAGGAGCTGTCTTAGGTCAACGATATAACAAAGTACTCAAGGCGATCTACTATGCATCTCACACTCTAAACGCAGCTCAACTCAATTATGCAACTACAGAGAAAAAGAAGCATTGGCTGTAATTTTTGCCTTAGAAAAGTTTAGATCATATATTGTCGGATCTAAGGTTATTATTTATACGAGACCATTCAAACCTTGAAGTATCATTAAGTAAGAAAGATGCTAAACCACGACTTCTTAGATGGATTATGTTACTTCAAGAATTTGATATAGAAATCAAGGATAAAAAAGAAGTGAAAATGTAGTAGCGGATCATCTAAGTAGAATGGAAAATGATGAAGGAAGAGGAAATGAAATCTGAGATTCATTTCCGGATGAACAACTTTTAGGATCGATACTCCACTTAACCATGCAATTATTAAAGAATAGAATACCATTAAAAGAAAATTCACCGTGGTTTGGGAATATTGTTAAATATCTAACTGTAATTACATCCCGTCTCACCGGAATTGGCAAATAAAAAAGAAATTCTTTTACGACTTAAAATTTTACTATTGGGAGAAACTGAGATCTTTTCGAAGATGCTCGGATGTAATAATCGAAAATGTATTCCCGAGAATAAAATTTTAAGTGTTTTATCGTTCATTATGATCGTGAGGCGGGAGGTCATCATGGAGGATGGAAAATCGCTTTCAAAGTTTTACAATGTGGTTTTTATTGGCCTACACTATATAAAGATGCATATAAATATGTAAAATCTTGTAAATCATGTCAAAAATGGGAAATATATCGAAAAAACATGAAATGCCTATGCAACCGATTTTAGAATGTGAATTATTTGATGTATGGGGTATAGATTTCATGGGACCTTTCCTATATCGTTTGGAAAAAGATTTATTCTTGTAATGGTCGATTATGTCTCGAAATGGGTAGAAGTCAAGCTCTTCCCACTAACGATACCAAGGTTGTGCTAAGGTTCTTTAAAAGAATATATTTACAAGATATGGCACTCCGAGGCTATTATTAGTGATAGGGGTTCACATTTTTGCAACCGACCATTTACTAAGATAATTGAGAAATATGGTGTAACTCATAAACTAGAACGCCTCTATCATCCATAAACTAGTGGATAGGTAGAGGTGTCTAATAGAGAAATTAAAAGAATCGTGGAGAAAACAAAGGACTCAAATCGTAGAAATCAAGTGAAAGACTAGATGATGCATTATGGGCATATAGAATGATTTTAAAACACCAATTGGTTGTTCTCCGTATAAATTAGTTTTTGGTAAATCTTGTCATCTCCCTGTTGAATTAGAACACCGAGCTTTATGGGCTATTAAATTCCTAAATTTTGACCCTAAAGTTGTTGGTGATCATAGATTACTTGATTAATGAATCGGAGGAGTTTCGACTCGATTCTTATGAAAATGCTTCGAATCTACAAGAACGCATACAAAGCTTTCCATGATAAGAAAATCTATAATCGTGAGTTCCATGTGGGTGATCGAGTACTTTTGTACAATTCACGTTTAAAGTTGTTTCCAAGAAAACTTAAATCTAGATGGACAGGTCCCTACGACGTAACTAAAGTCTATAAGTCTGGAGCTGTTGAACTAACCGATGGAAAAACAACTTTTATAGCCAATGGTCACGAGGGTAAAATTATTCGTGGAAACCGAAGGATACCTCAAGCGGAAGAAATATTATTGCTTAACGACCCTCCAACGGATTAAGGAAGCAGGAATTCTAAACTCAGCCGATTACGGGTACTATCTTTCTAAATTCACTTTTTAATATGCAATTTAAGTAGTTTCGTCTTTTACCGGATAGACGTAAAAGAACCGGAATGCCTTTCACGAGATAGAATAGAAGTTTTTATTTTACTTTTAAAATTAGGTTTAGATAAAGATGTTGCCTTTAGAATAGAAGCCTTAGTTTCTAACTTTGAACAAGGAATTGATACTGCTAAATCGAGAAAAGAGATCTTTGTAATGGAAATTCAAGAAGTGCTATAAAGAGAAGGGCAAGATTTCTAAAGAGATGTAGAATTTGTGGCAAAAGTGAACATAATGGAAAATGTGGGGACAGCACAACCAAATCCCAGGATGAATGTTTGAATGTAATTAAGATGGGAACGATTAGGTGGTTATCCGAAAATCCCGATGGACAACAAAGAGAGAATTCAAACGCATCATTTCTAGGAATTAGGTTGATAGACCGTTATTATAGAAATCTCGAAGATTTAAGGATGATAGGAGTAGAATTAGATTAAAATTTTTTTATTTTTTTATTTTTATTTTCAAAATGTCATAAAAATTTTATGATAAACTTATTATTATATCATATATGGTTTATATGATAGAATTAAAATTTATCATACCAAAAATATTTTCTTTAAAAAGCTTTTATAAAAAATCGTAATAATTTTATCATTAAATAATTTTATGATTTTATAAAAATATTTTTATGATACAATCTAAATTATTACACAAAAAAAAAATGAAAGGAGAATCGAGTAATTACTAACAAATCGAGTCGATAGGAGTTCGATTCGATTCATTAGCTTTATAACCTAAAAATATCACACTTTCATCTTCATCTTCCTCATTTCTTCCACCAAAGAGGCCGACCCCCACCCCTTTTCCCCTCTTCAAAAATTTCATCACTTTTCACCAAATTTTCTATCCCAAATTACTTAATTAATCATCTTCTCTTCCATTCCACTACACAAATTCATCACCATTGGATAAAAGGATAGATTTTTTTCAAGCAAAGCTCCTCTCTTTTCTCAACATTTCGGCGGCACCACCATCTATTCCGGCAACTACCTACTCTTTCTAGTTCTCTACGGTAACTATATATATATCAATCATTTCAATTTTTATCAAACTTTTAATTTTAATTTTAATTTTAATTTTTTTCCTATAATTTGGTCTAAGTACTTGTTTGTGTTTGTTGTTTGTTTGTTTTGGTTGTTATTTTGTCATACCAATATCGTAGATGGCCTCATCATCTAGGAGAAGCTCTAAGAAAAGAAAACCAGATAACCCTGTAGTAGTACCGGTTCATGAACCGCGACCATAATCGAACTTGAAGAAGCCGTTTCTTTTGAAAAAACCGCTAGTATTGAAGCTAAAAATGCCTATGATTGATTTTTCAGTAAGTGCGGGGTCACTTTAGAACGTGGTATGGATTTTGACTGTTTGGGAGAAGAAGTGAAAAAAATCTTCCAAGATAGGGAATGGATGGAAATTGCGATGGAACGCACTAATAACATAAATGTCACAATGGTAGCCGAATTTTATTCTGTTTTATCCACTTATGATAGGGCTACTCTTGATGATCTAGAAAGTATCCCTCTTAGGACGGTTAATGTCTCCTTCAATCCTGTCGTGATAAATTCTATTTATGGGTTACCTGAGATACTTGAGGATGATGATTATCGATCGCTTGGAATTTAGACCTGCTGGTAGACTACTAGCTAAATCATTTGAAGCTCAGGCTGCCTTTGATTCCACAGCAGTTTGGAAGGATAATAGGTTTCCTTATTGACAATGTATAAGGGACATCAGGGCTATCAAGCAATTTATAGGATATAATGTTAATCCTTCGACTCATCTCTGTGCTTATAGTCATGAGGATGTTGTTTTGGCCTGGGCTATGGTGCATGACATTCCAATAAATCTAGGGAAGTTAATTTTTACCAAGGCATGTGATTTTGTTAAGAATAGAACTCGAGGAGGACGTCTGCCGTTCCCTAGTCTTATTTCTGCCTTGTGTGATCTTCATGAAGTACCAGTACTACCCTCAGATAGGATTATGTCACCTTATGCTCCACTTATTGGCCAGAAACTAACTGCCTTGCCTGCTGGTAGAATCAACTACAATAATCCTAACCGCCAGCAACATCAACAACCACCACAGCCATCTCCTTTTCATACATCTCGAGTTCCTAGGCAATCACCTCAGCCGCAGCCACTTCAGGGCCAGAATAGCCAGATAGAGGCTATGTTTCAGCATATGATTCAAGCTCAGGCTAGAACCGATGCTAATATAGCCTTAGCTTGTGAACAAAATAGAAAGTGGGCTGAAGATCTTAGGATTGGCCAAAGAGGTCACAGAGCTTTCATCAGTGATATAGATCCCAGATATGCAGAGATTTCTGCTCGTTATCCTCAGAGTCAGCCTGACCCATATACTATGCCAGATTGGATTCCACCTGTTCCACCACCGCTTTATTCCAGACTATATGCCGTCATCTGTAGGGGCGGGGTAGTATGTTTACTGAGTTCGTTTGATGCATCCATGGGCATGGGAGGAGTAACTTCAAAGAGCGATGTGACAAGCAGGTCTCGGCTCGTTTGGATTGGAAGGTTCGGTGACAATGACAACGAGGCAAACTCGAGCTACATTTCAAGCTTCTACGTCAGTGGATCCACAACAGTTTAACTATGATTTTAGTACGACTCAGTCTCTAGGGGCTGACTTTACTTCTAGTATGTTTGGATCTTTTTCGGCTCATTTCGACTCATCTTATGACGAAGATGAAGATTATGATGGAGATGAGTAGTTAAGTAAACTTTTCCTATTTTACAATGTACGACGATATACTTTGGTTTGATTTTTATTTTAGACGATTTGATGTACTCTGTGGTTAGTACACTACACAGTTTTACGTTTTTTTCGTTGTTTCTGTATTATTAGAATTTTCCACCCCTGTTTTAGATAAAATTACATACATTCACACTAAATAAACCTGATAGAACATCCTGAAATGAAAAAATCTGTGACCGAGCACTGTAGCACCGGCCCGCGCCGGTACTACACCGGCCCGCGCCGGTCTGGTGTTCTACCGACCTCATTCAGGTTGTTTCTTATCTATTTCTGGCACTTCTATAAAAGGAAACAGAGAGCTCACTCCTCAAATTGCCAATACACCTCTTAAGTCTCTCGTTTTCTTATTTATTCCGTATAAAATGTCTGATCATTCGTCGATTATGATTATTCTCCTCCGCATACCCCAAACTCCGTGACTCCTAATTCGCATTATCCGTTTTCCACCCCATTCCTTACAATTATATGAATGAATCAAATCCAAACCCTTTTTTGAGTAATTTCAACCAATCACCGGTGCTGGTTGAAAGAGGTCTAAATTTTCAAAAAGTGGATAATTGGGCATTCATAAGAATGGACGCAGATGGGTGGGATTATTTTTGTCGTATGCCCAGAGGAAGAATTAATGTTACAATGGTAAGAGAGTTTTACTCGGTACTTGCAGAGGCTAGTACTGTAGAGCCACAAGATCTATTACCATTAGAGGTACTGTTGTTCCTTTTACTTCTACCATAATCAATCAAATTTTTCATATACCACCAGTCCAAACATCACCCTCTAGTCATTATGAGTATCAGTGGAGACTTGATACCGCTGAAGGATTTATTAACAAATGTTCGGAATCTTATCAAGTTTTATTCCAACATTATAATAGGGATAGAATTGTCTCCACTGCCGCTTTACTTCCCCATTTGAGAACCTGGAAACGTTTCATCAATTCACGAGTTTATCCAACTGATGATTTCTCGGAAATCAGTGATGATGAATTGTTACTATTGTACGCTATAACGAGCGGGGCTGTTATAGATTGGGGAATATTGATTCAGAAAGCAGCTGTTAGTTTTGCATTTGGAAGCAGACCGATCCGTCAGCCTATGCCGTTTGCATGGCTGATTTCCAGAATAAGTGTTCGTTTGGCTAGGGTACCGGAAAGAGCGACAGATGAGTATTTTCCAGCTCGCCTTCCTCAGGTAGGGCTACTACCAGTCGATATTCCGGGAGGATCTTCAAGTGGAGAAAATTAGATAGTTATGATGGTTGTAAGGAATATGGCAGGTAATAATAATGGTAGAATAAATTAACTTAGAATAAATTAGTTTAATCATAACTTAGATTAACTTAGTTTTAGTTTTTTTTAGTTTTTTTTAGTATTTAGTAATTAACTTGTACTTTTTAATATTGTAATATATTTGTTTGTGTTAATGTTTGTTATTATTATGCTATATTATATAAACGCTAATCTATATGACACGTAACAATATTCACCCATTATAAAATTTATTTTATTTTCTAAACCAACTTTTACTACTCATTACACATCGAGACGATGCCAATTCGTAAGTGGGGAGTAGAGATTGGTTAGTAAATAGAATGAATTTAATATATCAAATACTGATGCACTTAGTTTAATCAATCTTAAGGAAATACACGAAATAATATATAATCATTATAATAAAAATGATATATTTGGATAGAATAAATTTTTAATTAAGTAAAGTAATCTCGATATATTATTTCTATATTATTTATATCTATGTTAGATTTTTATCAAGATTTTAAGTATGTATACCTAGATAAATAGTATGAAATATTATTTTTTTTATGAAATTAGACAAAAGTTACTTATAATTATAATAAAATTTTAGAATGATTTTCTTTTCAAGACAAGTATGAATTTGGAATCGGATTAGGAATGATGATATTTTTGGCATTACTTTGACTAACTATGGCCAAATAAGCCTATCCGAACGTAATTTCCAATTTTTGTCCCCACCTCAGCCTTGCAGAGTGATCAAGACCTCACTCGAAATTAGCCATTATGATTAACTAGATATAACCGACCCTTAACTTAAATTGGTCTACATTTCCTTGAAATCCCGCAAGTTTAGTATGTACTTATGGATAGCGGTGACGACATCGAAATTCAATAATGGTATATGCTGAGATTGGAATAAATATTATTCGGAAGACAATCTGTTTTCAGAAAAGTGTTATTCTCTAGAAAAAGAAAAAGTTGGAATAATTAAGTGCTGATGTATCCGTACTCACGTCATGACACTTGAAAGATAGTCAATTCTGGTAATGAGTTCGGATATGTTTGTTTGTTGTTATAAAAAAAAAAAACACAGTGTCAGGATGTTACTAATCAAGGTATTTTTTTGATCAGGAGTTGAAGGTGTAAGTACGTACGACTTGCCTCTATTTTCTTTTGATGTCCCTTTTTTTATCCTTTTGATTAGCCAAACACCCTGAGCCTGAACGTTATAAGCCATTTTGTCAACTACTTGACTTAGTCCTTGATTCCGAAATTTCATATGGTGGCGATTACAAAAATTTTCTAAGTATTTTATTTTATAGTTATTAAGTAATTCATGTAGAATTTCATTTAGATAATATTTTATAACTAATTTATTAAGTTATACACACTTTTTATTTTTTTAATAATCTTAGATAGATAAAATTAATATGATTATAATGTTGACAGCATACGTTACAAAGTTAGAAATTTAGTCTAGAAGAACTATATTGTTTGCATTATAACATTTTATATATTATCGCTTATTTTGCTCGAGGACGATCAAAAACCAAGTGGGGAGTAGTTGATGTATGATAAAAATATAACCATATTATATGACTTTTTATATCGTATTTACGATAATATCGTATAAATTCTATAAAAATATATCTAAAAACACATAAAAATCGAAATCGTTATAAATAGATATTATCGTTATAATTTTAGTAAAACTTATGTTTTTTATGATCAAAATTACTGTGGCTCGTGTTTTTGACTATTTCAGGGTACGTGTGATGGAAAACTGAAGAATTAAAACCGAAACAGTAAGAAACGGAAGAAAGATATTTTTCAAGATCCGGCCCGAACCGAAAAAACCCGGCCCGAACCGAAAAAACCCGGCCCGAGCCGGAATCTCTCTGCCACCAAAGACATGGGGATCGTCGGAGAGAGAATCTCCATCAGAGCACCGCCCGCGCCCGTACTACACCGGCCCGCGCCGGCCTTGCCCTCCACTCTATAAATACTCCTCATTTGCAGCTTGTTGGAGTTGTACCAATATATATATATCACTTCTATATATATATATATATATATATATATATATATGTATAGGGTTGGGTTCCCCTACATACCATACTATCCATACATACCTACATACCTGCATCTGATCACTATTTTAGTGCACCTGGTTATTGTTTGAGTGCACCTAGTTATTGTATAAAATCATTATTGTTTATTATATAAAATCATTAGGAAACTAGGTGCACTCAAACAATAATTAGATGCACTAAAATAGTGATCGATGCACTATTTTAGTAGTAGTAAGTACAGTAAGTATGGATCAATAGGTATGTATATGAACCCATTTCTATATGTATATATATATATATATGTATATATATATATGTATATATATATATATATATATATATATATATATATATATATATATATATATATATATATATATATATATATATATATATATTATGTTAATCTAGTTTATAGTTCTCAGAAATACTGTAAACGACACTCATTCGAAATAATAATGTAGTATAAGTATCGTTTTAATACTTAGAAGGTTTATCAAGGCTCGTTGTTGCTAAAGGAGTTGCTATTTCCGGAGAATACGGCTCGATACTACAATTGTAATCTGCAACTTTTTAATGTATTTATGTTTGTTTGTTGTTATTAGTATCTATATATTAGTTATAATGATATTAGGATAACTCTATATCTAGCCAAGATATGAAATTGAATTAGTTTATCTTTTTAGGAAATAGATGATGACTATGTTAAAATTGAATTAAAATCGATTATAATGAATCTTTTTCTATCTTGCAACGTATTGATAATATTCGGATTGACGTAATTAACCAAGATGAATCGCAACATATAACCTAATGATGAACCCGACCGAGAGAAGTTAGGATATGAGATAAAGGATAGAAAAACCGGAGGGTAAAATGGCCGAGTGAAAACGTGACAACGGAATCCTATTTCCTACCCGGGGTAGATTTGTCTTAGGAAAGATTAATCTTATTAAATTTGTGCTCAAGATCGTAATAATGTTAAAATCAACGGTTTAATTAAAACTAACACCGAAAGTTAAATCGATCCGCTGACAACCGGAGCCTTTTGAATAACATCGGCCGTCGACAAACGGAATAACCTCTTTTATCCGGGGTAGATTTGTACTGGTACTGCTCGAGACTAAATCGAGATTAGCATGGGGCGGTTGTGGAGATTGAATCTGTTGACAATTTGACATATGACAATTTCATACGCTTTCGTGTGAGGAGGAATTGTCTAGTTTAGAGTACACCGGTTCATATATAATTGATTCACCTTAAAATAAGGAAAGATCAAGCACATCTATTTCTACTAAAAGAGATAATTGATTCATGACATATTCTTGGCTAGTCTTTAATAATATTACTAGTATTTTTATCCTATATATTGTACTGGTACATATATATATTTATATCTATATATATATTTGTATTTTGCTTATATATATATATTTATGTATCTATATATATATCTGTTTTAGTTTTATGCATTTATTTACCGTTTTAAGGTTACTAGAAAGGAAAAAGAAAAATTGCGACTTAGATTGAGTTAATAATAGCTTCTTGGTGTTTAGCCACACTCTGAATTACCATACGTTTCCCTGAGGATTCGACACCTGACTCACCACACTAGCACTACAGTTTGACCCGATACACTGTCAGTTAAGGACTGGAATAGCACTAGGAAAGGCCACGTCATCAACTGAACCCTCTCTTTATCTTATTCAACCATTTATGGCCCTGTGATCTTTTTTTCCCCGAGTTCATCCCAAAACAGCGGCGTTCGACATCTTCTCCCATACAAAGCTTCAAACGGTGGCATGCCTAAACTTGCATGATAACTATTGTTGTGGGCAAACTCTGCTACCGGTAGGTAATCATCCCATGATCCACCTACTTCCAAAACACAAGCTCTCAGGATGTCCTCGAGTGTTGGGATGGTCCTCTTAGATTGTCCATCTGTCTGAGGATGAAAAGCCGTACTCAAATCCAACTTGGTTTCAAAAGCTTCTTGTAAACTCTTCCAAAATCGACAGACAAACCTCGAGTCACGATCCAAAACTATCGAGATAGGAACTCCGTGTAGCTTCACTATATTATCCAGATATAGTGTTGTCATCTTCTTCAAAGGCATGTCAACCTTATACGGTAAGAAATGGGCAGATTTGGTCAATCTATCCACAACTACCCAAATCGCATCATGTCCTCCCTTAGTCTTCGGTAAACCGGTGATGAAGTCCACCGTAATCTTATCCCACTTCCATTCAGGGATATCCAAGGGCTTAAGCATTCCTCCTGGTCTCCTATGCTCTGCCTTTACTTTCTGACAAATGTCACACTCTGCTACGAACTTAGCTATTTCCAACTTCATCGAGGGCCACCAAAAATATTCCTTCAAGTCCCGATACATCTTAGTAGCACCTGGATGAACTACAAAAGCCATCTTACGTGCCTCTTCTATAACTCTCTGTCTTAAGTCGCCAATATTAGGCACACACAGACGGTCTTGATACCAAAGGTTTCCATTCTTGTCCAAGACATAACCCACTGTAGGCTTCTCTCTAGCAACTCGCTTCAAGTCAACCAAAGCTGGGTCTTCATCTTGCTTCTCCCGAATATCATCCATCAACTCAGATCTTGCTAACAACGGCGCCACAAACTGTGGATCCTCAATCTGATCAAACCCGCTGATTTCCAGCCCATCTAACCTTTCTGCCACATCTTCGATGCTTGAAACTGCAAACACTGGTTTCCTGCTCAAAGCATCAGCCACTACATTGGCTTTGCCTGGATGGTACTGAATATCCAGATCTTAGTCCTTCACGAACTCTATCCATCTTCTCTGTCTCATGTTCAGATTCTCCTGGGTAAAGAAATACTTTAAACTCTTGTGATCGGTGAAGATCCTAGCCTTAACTCCGTACAAGTAGGGCCTCCAAGTTTTTAAGGCAAACACTACTGCTGCCAACTCTAAGTCATGTGTCGGGTAGTTCTTCTCATGTACCTTCAACTGTCTAGATCCATAAGCAATCACTTTCCCTCCGGCATCAACACACAACCCAAACCCTGCCTCGAAGCATCCGTGTAGACATCGTAGTTATCAAAAATCTCCAGAACTGCCAAAACTGGGGTTGTAGTCAACTTATTCTTCAACGTCCGAAAAGCTATTTCACACTCCTTTGTCCATTCAAACTTCACATTCTTCTGCGTAAGCTTGATGAGTGGGGTAGCTATCTTCGAAAAGTCTTGCATAAACTTCCTATAATAGCCAGCCAAACCAAGAAAACTCCGTACTTCTAAAACTGTGGTAGGTCTAGGCCAATTCTCAACTGCCTCTATCTTCATTGGATCAACTTGAATGCCATCTCCAGAAATGACATGACCCAAGAAACTAACTTGATCCAACCAAAAATCGTACTTAGAGAACTTAGCAAACAACTGGTTCTTCTTCAAAGTATCCAACACTATCCTTAAGTGTTCCTCATGTTCTTTCTCATCCTTGGAGTACACCAGGATGTCCTCTATGAACACTATCACGAACATATCAATGTAAGGCATGAAAACTTGCTGCATTAAATCCATAAATGCAGATGGAGCATTAGTGAGTCCAAAAAGCATAACTAAGAACTCATAATGACCGTACCTCGTACTAAAAGCCGTCTTCGGTACATCTGCCACCTTAATTTTCAACTGATGATAACCAGACCTAAGGTCAATCTTAGAGGACACTTTCTTCCCCTGCAACTGGTTAAACAAATCATCAATCCTCGGCAAAGGATACTTATTCTTGATGGTAAGGTTATTCAGCTCTCTGTAATCGATACACATCCTCATGCTACCATCTTTATTCTTGACAAACAACACAGGGGCTCCCCAAGGCGAGGTACTGGGCTAAATTATGTTCCTCTTGAGCATATCCTTAAGTTGAGCCTTCAACTCTTTTAATTCAGCCGGTGCCATTCTATAGGGTGCCTTAGCAACTGGTGCCGCTCCCGGTATTAACTTGATCTCAAACTCGATTTCCCTATCCGGCATATTTCCCGAAATTCTTCCGGAAATACCTCAGGGTACTCTCTTACTACTAGGAGTTTCCTCTAGCTTTGGCTTCACTTCTTCCACATCCACTGCGTACAACAAGTAGCCTTCACAACCCTTCTGACAAGCTCTGATTTCCTTAACCGCTGAAATTATTGGATGTCTCTTCTTACTTGGCTTGTACACATTACCCTGATATGTCTTATCTAATTTCCCAGGTATCTTAAATGTCACCTTCTTTTCTCGGCAATCTAGGTGAACATAATTCTCGGATAGCCAATCTATTCCAAGAATCACATCAAAATCTGAAAAGTCTAAAACTGTGAAGTCGCTCTTGCATCGATAATATCCAACTCGAACGTCCACTTGAGGTATCATCCTAGTTACCTTTTTTACCTTTCCTAACAGTGTGGTTATCTCCAATGTGTTTCTTAAAGGTTCCGAAGGTAAACTCAACTTCTTAGCTACCTTGGTCGACACAAAAGTGTTAGACGCTCCCGTATCGAACAAAGCTCTGACCACTAGATTATCTAACATTATCGTACCTAAGGTGCATATCCATTCATTTAAATAAAATTACAGCATGAATAAACTTTCTATAAAAATATCTTATAAAATAAATTAACAACAATAAGGTACCTGAGATAACATCATCCTCTGGTTCTGCATCCTTAGCGTCAGCTGCAAAAACTCGAACTGGTCAGCTCGGGCCGCTTCTCCCGTTTTCTCGGCTCGTACTCCCTTTATTCCCCTTATTGGGACATTCCCAAGAAAAGTGCCCTGGTTCTCCGCAAAGGTAGCAACTATTCGTGTTCTGTCGGCACTCGTCTGAGTGATTCTTATTGCACTTGGAACACAACGGTGCACTGGTTGGGGCCTTTGCTGTCGTAGGAGCTGTCGTCTTCTTGACGTTCTGTTGTGGTGCTCCTCGATAATTGCCTTGACTAGTCCCAAAGATTCTCTTGTTCCCAATCACAACTGTAGCCTTCTTCCTGAAGGTCTCAACCTCCAAGGCTTTATTTAGTAACTCCGCCATAGTCCTCGCTATAAATCCCAACATGCCAGACTGAATTTCATAAGCCAACCCTTCTTTGTAAATGGCCGTTTTCCTTTCTTCCACATTCATCAGCTCAGGGTAAAACCTTCCCAACTCATAGAACATATTGGTGTACTGAGATACCGTCAAATGATTACCCTGCTTAAGTTTCAAAAACTGACTTGCCTTATCTGCTTGTACTGTTGCCGGGAAGTACTCGTTGTAAAACATAGCTTTGAAAGCTTCCCAGTCTGTTACTTTGCCATTGCACTCTGTATCGCATCTATCCATGCTTCAGCTGCACCCAAAAGAAAACTAATTGTTGGTCCCAGAGAAGGGTAAAACTATAGTCAGAGGGGGGTGAAAGACTATAGTGGAGTTTCAAAAACATTTCTTGTGTTAAAAAGCTTTTGGGCAGCGGATAAGTCCCTTCTTAATATGTTGTTTCAAAGCAGTTTAGACAATCACAGATATAGATTTTAATCTAGGCAATTTAAATGAATGCAGTAAAGTAAATTGCAAAAAGTAAATTGACACAAGGCTTATAGTGGTTCAGAGTGGTGTAATCCCTTAATCCACTCTTCTCCTGTGATGATTGGAGGAATTCACTATTGTTTTCACAGATACAATAGTAAGATTGTCCTTGACTTCCTAAGCTTCACAATCTACAAGACTATCACTCCTTGACTGCAACAGCTTCAGTGATTCAGTCACTTTCACTGCTCCTTGAGCTCAAATCCTTCAGCAACTATTACAAACACAACTCCTTCTCAGATGACTTCTGATTCAGTTGCTTCAGTTTATTGTGAATGAGATTCACAAACTTGATGGATCAATCTCATTGCTGAATATGAAATTGTAGTTCTGATATCAGAGTTGATCTCTAGATAAATCCTTGTAAGTTCAGAGAGAAGGCTTTTCAAATTGACAGAGTATATGCTTGATTTTCCTTTTCTTTTCATTTTTTTATTTGTCTGTCAATGCCTTCTATATATAGCCTTGAGTATCCTTGATTTGAAATTCCGTCCGTTGGACATATTAATGAGGGGAATAATCCTTGATTTTATTCTTGATTCCCCCTTAATTACATTCTCCTTGATTTTAGTGATCTGATTTTTCTTCAAATGTATAGCGTAAAAATCATCCCCTGATTGATCCTATATTGATTGTGCATTAAATGCATGATCCTCTCGAATCTTCATCATATTTCAATTACATTACGATAAGGATTACTTCGCCGTTCTCTGAACGGTCGAGTGATCCATCTGACTTTGCTGTTTAGATCTTCCTTCACTGTTTTTGCCTTCACTTAGCCGAAAGTCAGTTTACTCTGCCGATTCACTGTTTCCTTCATTACTTCAGTTTAAGGAGAATCTTTGTACTTCACTGATCATTGGTTTGGGTGAGATCAGTGTACACCATATTTGAACATTAAGTTTCATCACTTGAACCATAACTTAGACTTATCCAAGGTCATCACAGACTTCCTTGGTTATAAGGCATACCATTTAGTCTTCATTGCTTCTCTGCATGCACTTTGCTGGCTTCACTCTGCCGAATGTCTGTTTTACTTTGCCGTCCTACCAACTAGTACAATACTTGTCTGACTTAACTTATACAATATGTCAGACTCTAAGTAAAGACTTATACAGAGAATTCTAACTTATTTCAGGCTTGTTAGAACAGCTAGTATGGCTATCATCAAAACATAATAAAATGTTCCTAACAATTTCCTCCTTTTTGATGATGCCAAAACCCTCATAAGCTTGAACAGAAGTAAGCCAAATTTTTTTATAATAATTCACAAAATGAAACTCAACAATTTTATTCATCCATTTAAGGGCAATAAGTTCAGAAATTTATTTAAGTGTTACAAACTACATTTTGCTTAATTCAGCCTTGTACCTTTTGAACTTTGTAGTCTGAATCTCTTCAATGTCTTTCCAATCAATTTTTGGAAACTTCCACTTCCAGTATGCCATAGCAGTGTATTCAGATACTCCCTTGAATACTTTCTTGGCAAACAGTCTGTTGAAATCTGGCATGGTCTCATTTGCCCTAGGTTCTCCAAAGTGCTTCTTAAGTCTCTTCCTAGCTTCAGCAATATAAGAGTCAGCAAACATGAGACTTTTGTAGAGACTCCACTGCTCCTGTTTGTCCAATCTTCCCATAGGGTTGAAGAATTTTACCATATAGTTGAAGTCTTCTTGTTGTTCAATTGGCAAGTCTTCTGGTCCTTTTGCAGAGAGTGGTATGGCTGAACTTGGTTTGTTGTTGGTTTGTTTTAGAAGTGCAAATTCTCTCTTGACATCATTGTAGAGTTTGGCCATATCAGTTCTCATCCTTTCATCCTGATAGCTTAGCCAATCAGCCCATGCTTAATCTTGTGAAAAATGAGGATAAAGTCATTCATGTACTCTGAAAAATTCTCTTACATGGTCCAAAGACATCCGCGCTTCATATTCTCGCTGCGTTTGTGACCGATTAGACGTTCAGTGCCCACCAAAGTGTATCCGAGTCGCTGCTACCTCTGCTGGTGTTTCCTCTGGTGCTAAGTTTGTGTTGAATTGCTGATCCTCTTTGCTGGCTAGATCCAAGTCTTTGTTGATTGCCGGGTCTGTCTCTGTCATCATCTCTTCTTTGCATAGGATGAGGAAATCCAATGCAGGGTTCGTTTAGGGCTTTTTCTTTTTCTTCTATAGCCCTCCTTTGATGTTCCTCTGCTTTATTTCTGATTCTGATTTCTCTGTTCCTTGCACTTATTTGTTCTTCAGTGAAGTTTGGGGGTCTAATAGTTGATCCTTCAGGCTTATCCTGATTTCCACTCTTTTTGGCAAAGATCATCCTCTCACGCTGAGTAAGATGCTATTTGTAGTCTCTGCTCGTTCCAATCGAGAGAGTCCACTTTGATTCAATGGATGTGAATCATTATCATGACTAGTCGGTTTCGGTGACAACTGCGAATCTTGTGCCAAATGCCACCGCCACAGAGTCATTTTCCTGAGAAATGTGTTGCCTGAGACCTGCAAGATTATTTGTGATGTTAATGTTGAGTTGTCTCATCAAGTCTCCTTGACGTTGAACAAAAATGTTCTGTGCCTCGATGTATTCAGCAATGGCTTCAAATTTTTGCTCAATGAAGTAGTTTTTGTCATTGAATGCCGAAGTCATGGATCTGAGATGCATGGCTTGCTGCTCTAGTTCTTCTGCCAGCAGATCTGTTGCTTTTTCAAAGGTTTCACTTATGATACCAGTGGCCAGCTGAGAGGGTTTGTGCCGGATGTCAGCTGGTTCTGGGTATGTTTACTATCCTCTGTCTTGATGCTGAGTCACATCTACATTTACATCCAGGTCTTCAAGAATTTGGGTAGATGTGTATACTGGTGTAGCTTGAGCTGCTATTCCCCCTTGCTCTGTGCTGGGGATTTTCTTGACTGGAGTGGCAGCAACTGAGCCGGTGTCCACTATGTTTGTGCTGTTAGCCGGAGTTGCAGCAGATAGTGGTTGAGTGGTTGTCTTTGCTGGTGTTGTGGACTTGTTAGATGCATGTGACTGTAGAAAAGTTTTTAGAGGAATGTTATCATCAATTGCATCCGGTGTATACGTAACCTCTTCTCCTTGTTTGCCATGATCATGAGCATGATGATCATCATTATTATTGTTATCCTGATCATCTCCATCATCTTGATCAGTATTGTCATCACCATCTCCACCATCTTCCACCATCTTCCGATCAGTCATCACGCGAGTCCATCCTCAGATCTTCTTCTTGGGTTCTCGCCTCAACATTGCCTTTCTTTGCATCTACCATGTCCCGGAGGGAGATTCATCAAGTACACCAACCAGAGTGGTGATTCCTTCGGCTTGCTTTTGCTAAATAAATAGCCATGCTTCCTCATGCAAGAAGCATGCGTTCGAATCTAGAAGCTAATTTCTGGAATCACCTTCTTTCCATTCAAGATATTCTGCAATCCGATCATCAATATCGTTTTGCCCAATTGAACTCTAGATTTGTAGATGATTCCCATTAGCCGCATTCTGGTTTCTGTCATAGCATTATTTGCTCCCAACTTTCCTTCAATGCTTCTGCCAATTAGGGCACTGAACTCACTGAATGGTTTCTTTAAAGCGGATCTAAGACAATTGACCTTCTTAGATCTTGGGTTTGCCGTTTTGGAGATTGTCGGCCAGAAATCATCCAGGTTTTGTGGTACCAAAGTCACTTTTGCTTGACCCTTATTTGAAAGTTTAAGATGTTTTTGAATTACCTTTTCTGTAATGACCACTTCTTTGCCATTGACGGATGCAACAATCTTGTCTTCTTCCCACTCGTCACCTTCTTCAGCAAGGAGCCCAGATATGTATTTTGCAGATTTCCAGAAGAAGATAAGATTTTCATAGCAAACTTCGGTTATTGGAGGATTCAGAAAGGTTGATAACTTTAGGTTTTTGCATCCTGCTGCCAATCGTTTTGCTTCTGTATCATTTCCGCATAGTTTTAAGTAGTGTTCTTCTTGGAAGAATGATCCAGTGGCAATCAATTTTTCATACCCAGCATGGGTGTTTGAGGAGGATGAAGCCATTGTTATGGATTGATGTTTAGAGAGGAATACTTCGAGTTTTCAGAGAGAATCAAAACTAGGGCTTGTAATTTTGCAAAAGAGTGTAAAGATTTCTGAAAATTTCTAAGTGTAGTTTATATAGGATGATTTGGGTAGTGTGAACGTGGTTTGAATATGGAAGGATTTTATGACATAATGACGTGATTTTGTGTATGTAAATCGCGATATTCGAGTGAAGTAGGGGAGTGGATTGTGGTAAGTCATGATAGAGCCCGGGAATCGAGGCGTTTTTAATTCAAAAAAGTAATATGCTTACCTCCATGATTATAAGTTGATCTCCACGAGTATAATCATCCATAGAATAATCTTCCATAACTCCCTTAATCACCATGTGTATAAGAGTTGATTATGTTCACACTTTAATTTACCCATGACTCCAATCTATATTTCGGTGAAGTGCCTTGGCTGGCCACTTAGCCCGTGTAGTGATTCTTTCACTGAGCTGCTTTATTTGACTGTTCATAACAATCAGTGAAGTTAACTTCACCGGGTACCAGTGCCTTACCTACTACATCTCCTATAATGACAAAGGTTTAAACAGCTGATGAAGTCACTTAGCCGATTACTCCAGTTTGCCGCTCTTTGGTATTTAGTCGATTTCAATCATCCCTAACTCCATTCTCAACATGCTAAATCTTTCATGACTGAGTGGTTTTGTGAAGATGTCAGCCAATTGATCTTCATTGGATATGTATTTTAGAATGATATCCCCTTTTTCAACATGATCTCTGATAAAATGATGTCTCACATCAATGTGCTTTGTTCTTGAATGCAACACTGGATTTTCAGTAATAGATATTGCACTTGTGTTATCACACATGATTGGAATTGTTTTCTCCTCCACTCCATAATCCCTTAGTTGTTGTCTAATCCAAAGTACTTGTGCACAACAACTGCCTGCTGCTATATATTCTGCTTCAGCTGTTGATGTAGCTATGGAGTTTTACTTTTTGCTAAACCATGAAACTAGTCTGCTGCCTAGCATTTGACATGTTCTAGAGGTGGTTTTTCTATTTATTTTGCATCCAGCATAGTCAGAGTCTGAATATGATATCAACTTGAATCCTCCATCTTTTGGATACAAAATTCCTACATTGATAGTGTTTTTCAAGTATTAGATTATTCTTTTGGCTGCTAGAAGATGTGATTCTTTTGGTTGAGCTTGAAATCTTGTACATACTCCTACTGCAAATGCTATATCAGGTCTTCTTGTAGTTAAGTATAGTAGGGATCCAATGATTCCTCTATACATTTTCTGATCAACATCCTTTCTAGTTTCATCTTTTCCAAGAATGACTCTTGAACACATTGGTGTATCTGCTGTGCCACTTGTGTCAATACCATACTTGTGTATCAAGTCTTTGTATACTTGGCTTGATTAATGAAAATTCCATCCTTCATTTGCTTTACTTGAAGGCCAAGAAAATAATTCAGTTCTCCCATCATGCTCATCTGAAATTTGCTCTTCATCAGGTTTGCAAATTTCTCACACAGCTTTTCATCCTCTGATCCAAAGATGATGTCATCAACATAGATCTGTACTAGCAATGTGCTTGTTCCTTCCTCTAATTTGAATAGAGTCTTATCTATGGTTCCCTTATTGAATCCATTCTTGATCAAAAATTGAGATAGTGTTTCATACCAGGCTCTGGGTGCCTGTTTAAGTCCATAAAGAGCTTTCTTTAGTTTGTATACTTTGTCTTCTTTTCCTTTGAGTTGGAAACCAGGGCGTTGTTCCACATATACTTCTTCTTCCAAAAGTCCATTTAGAAATGCACTCTTGACATCCATTTGATAGACTTTGAAGTCTTTGTGTGCAGCAAAGGCTAGGAAGGGTCTAATTGCTTTCAGTCTTGCTACTGGTGCAAATGTTTCATCATAATCTATTCCTTCTGCTTGAGAGTAGCCTTTTGCAACTAGCCTTGCTTTGTTTTCGACAAACTGCCCTTGCTCATCCATCTTGTTTCAATACCCATTTGTTCCAATGATGTTGGCCATATCCGTCTCATCAACAAGTTCCCAGACTTCATTTCTTTCAAATTCATTTAGTTCTTCTTGCATGGCTATGATCCAGTCTGCATCTTGAATTGCATCATCTATTATCTTAGGTTCCACTTATGATAGAAAACATGTTAACATATGCTCCAGTTGTCTTTTGGTTCTCACTCTTGTGTGAATGTCTCCAATAACTTGTTCTTCAGGATGATCTGTTAGCCAATTTAGGTCAGGTTGAAGTTGTTCTTCACTTGGTGCGTCTGCAGCTTCAGGTTCTGCATGTGCTTCCAGTTCTGGTGCTTCTTCAGTTGTAATGACTTGTGGTTCATCTTGATTTCCAAAATTGTGATGCAGAATAGTTGTTGGTACTGTTGTATTCATATACACTTGCCTTTGTGCTGCTTCTTCTTCTTGTTCTTGAAGACTTTCACCATTTGTATTTGGTTCATCAAAGACTACATGTATTCATTCTTCAATCACCAATGTTCTTTTGTTGAGTACTCTGAATGCTTTGCTGGTGTCTGAGTATCCCATAAAGATTGCTTCATCAGCCTTTTCCTCAAAGGCATGCAGCTGATTCCTGTTCAAAACAAAGCATTTTGATCCAAACATATGCAAATATGACATATTAGGTTTTCTACCATTCCATATTTCATATGGAGTCTTTCCATGATGTTTGTTGATGATTGATCTATTTTGTGTATGGCATGCTGTGTTTGCTACTTCAGCCCAAAATCTCTTTGGTAAGCATGCTTCTGCAATCATTGTTCTGACTGCTTCTTTGAGAGTTTTGTTTCTTCTTTCTGCCACACCATTTTGCTGTGGGGTTCCTGCTGCTGATAATTGATGCAATACTCCATTTTCTTCACAATAGGTTCTGATAATTTCATTAAGAAATTCAGTGCCTCTATCTGATCTGATCTTGATGATTTTCAGTTCTTTCTCATTTTGGAGTCTTCTTAACAAATCTGGCAGCTTTTTGAGTGTCTCTTTCTTCTTGTTCATGAAGATGGTCCAGGTGTATTTTGAGTAGTCATCCACCACTACTAAGGTGTATTTCTTACCACTTACACTTACTGGTGTGACTGGTCCAAACAGGTCCATATGAAACAGATGTAGAATTCTTGTTGTTGATTGATAGTGTTTTGACTTGAAGGAACTTTTGATTTGTTTCCCTTTCTGACATGCATCACATAGACTTTCTTTCTTGAATGTGATCTCTGGCAAGCCTTCAACTAACTTGTTCTTTGATAATTTGTTGATGGTCTTGAAATTTAGGTGATTTAGTCTTCTATGCCATAACCAGCTAGTTGACTGTTTGTTTTTGACAAACAAACATGTTTCTGCTTTGGCTGTTTTCCAATCCACCACATACATGTTATCTTTTCTTCTTCCTGCAAGTACTACTGTGTTGGTTTGGCTGTGAATGACTTTGCATCCTTCCTTGTTGAAGAGCACATTGTAGCCTTTGTCACAAAATTGACTAATACTCATCAGATTGAAATTAAGTCCCTTGACATATGCCACATTTTGAATCTTCAGATTGTTCTTGAGCATTGTGCCTTCCCCCTTAATCTTGCCAGGATTTTCTTTGCCTCCAAATGTGACTTTGGGTCCATCAAAAGCTTTAAAGTCAGTGAGCCATCTCTTGTTTCCTGTCATGTGTCTGGAACATCCACTGTCTATGTACCAGACATCCTACAACACAAATTAATTAAGTTTAGGTACCCAACACTGTTTGGGTCCATACCTGTTAGCAATCATGCCTCCTACTCCAAGTGTATATCCAAATGGTCTTCTTTTTGGATAGTTAAAGTCATCAACTTCATAGATATAAGGCATGGCAGAATAGCTTCTAGTATCTCTACTGAAGGTATTCTGATACTTTTCTCTACTTTTTGGTGCATTTGCATCCTTCTTCACTTTCCAATATGCAGTGGGAAACCTAACTTGCTTCATGTGTCTAGGAACATACCTAGATTGATTTTTCTAAAACACATGATGCATATTATGGAATGGTTTCTTCTTGTATTTTGGAGGTGCAACATTCCAATCATCCTCTAAAGGATAAAGTCTTCCTTTACCTTTCAGGAAGTCCTTGCTTTTGGTTGACATGATTGATGATTTAGTCTACTGTTTTACTGCACTGGGTTTTGACTTCACCGGTACAAGAAGAATGGTTGAAACAATGGTCTGTCCCTTTCTGAATTTTGGTTCATTGTTAGTCCTGAATTCAGAATTTTGTTGACCATTGTTTCTACTATCATCCTGACTGTTGTAGCCAAGACCATATCTAGATCCAAACCTTTTTGAGGGTTTGTAAGTTGGTTCATTGGTCTTAACTGATAGAGGGATCTTCTCAACTGATCTGTCAACAACAGATGTATGAGCATCTGATGTTTGTTGATCATTTGTGGAGGTCTCCTTACTAGTTAGTTCAGCTTTTGCTTTATCCAGTTCTTTCTTTAATCTTTTATTTTCCTTTCTTAGATCCTTGCATTCCTTTTCCAAAATTTCATGATTCATCTCAATTTCATCAAATTTAGTCATGAGATTTTGGACTAGGTCTGCTGGATCTAAAGGGAGAATAGAAGATTGTGCAGTGTTAGATGTGGATGCATTTGATGAAGAGTAAAAGCTAGATGTTGCCTCGGTTTCATCTGATTCTTTGGCCATTAGACATAGGCTTGTTTTCTCAATGTCTGAGCTATCTCCTTCATCTTCATCTAATTCTTTGGTCATGAGGCATAGACATGCTTTTTCATTGTCTGGGATGTCTTCTTCATCACTGTTATCTGAGTTATTATCAGATGATTCTTCATTCTTTTCACTGCTAGATTCAGCCTTGAGTGCTTTCTTGCCTTTCCTCTTTTCAGATGCTTTGTATTTCTTCTTTTTATCATCTGTATCATTTTCTTCAGGACATTCTGCATTGAAGTGACCTTTCTTGTTGCAGTTGAAACACCTATATTCATCATCTTTCTTCTTCATGTCTTTGTTTGAGCTTGACCTATTGTTTGATGATGAGTTTCCTTTGAATAGCTTCTTTTTGCTAAACCTGTTCTTTAAGTTCATGTGTCTCTTTGCTGATACAATCGGAAAAGTTACTTTGTTGGGGTGCTATCAGTGCAGTGGCTTTGTGTCTCTGCCGGAGCACCATCTTCGCCGTTCAGTTCGAATTCATGAGTTTTAAGTTGGGACATCAGTGTCAGAGTGTCAGTGTTTGCAAGGTTTGTGGTTCTTCTGATTACTGATGTTATGATCTTCCATCGTTCAGGTAAGCCTCTCAAGATCTTTAAGCATACATCTTTCTGAGGATATGTGTGACCAAGCTGTTGCAGTTCACTAATGATGCTTGAGAATCTGTTGTCCATTTGATCAATGGATTCACCAGCCTTCATTTTGAAATTTTGAAATTTCTGTTTTACAACAGATAATTTGTTTTCTTTAACTGCTTCAGATCCTTCACTTATCAATACTAGCTTGTCCCACATCTCCTTCGCTGTTTTGCAATCTTTGATTCTCATGAACATGTTGCTATCTAGAGTCTTCAAAATCATATCTTTTGCAACAAAGTCTAGATTTGCTCTTCTTTTGTCATCCTTGGTCCAATCTTTCTTGGGTTTGTCTACTTCATTCCCTTGATCTGCTCATGTGGATACTACAGTCATGATTGTGATTGGGCTATCATTAATTACATCCAGCATCTCCTCATGAGTTGCTGCAAGATGAGACAACATTCTTATTTTATATTCATCAAAATTGTTAACATTGAAAACAGGTACTTTTGACATAAATTTTGAGGAATCCACAAGTACAAATAAGAGATCTATGTGTGAATGAATAGAAAACTCAGATTTGAAAACTACTTTGAAAATATGTGATCTCCTTGTTACCAGAAATTAGATCTGAACAGGTTCTGATACTAGGAACACTGCTCTGCTACCAATTGTTGGTCCCAGAGAATGGTAAAACTATAGTCAGAGGGGGGGTGAATGACTATAGTGGAGTTTCAAAAACTTTTCTTGTGTTTAAAAGCTTTTGGGCAGCAGATAAGTCCCTTCTTACTATGTTGTTTCAAAGCAGTTTAGACAATCACAGATAAAGATTTTAATCTAGGCAATTTAAATGAATGCAGTAAAGTAAATTGCAGAAAGTAAATTGACACAAGGCTTATAGTGGTTCAGGGTGGTGTAATCCCTTAATCCACTCTTCTCATGTGATGATTGGAGGAATTCACT
Source organism: Gentiana macrophylla (assembly GCA_026214975.1). Taxonomy (NCBI): domain Eukaryota; kingdom Viridiplantae; phylum Streptophyta; class Magnoliopsida; order Gentianales; family Gentianaceae; genus Gentiana; species Gentiana macrophylla. The sequence goes on from CM047813.1 coordinate 53,479,408, forward strand.
ATTGTTTTCATAGACACAATAGTAAGATTGTCCTAGACATCCCAAGCTTCACAATCTACAAGACTATCACTCCTTGACTGCAACAGCTTCAGTGATTCAGTCTCTTTAACTGCTCCTTGAGATCAAATCCTTCAGCAGCTATTACAAACACAACTCCTTCTCAGATGACTTCTGATTCAGTTGCTTCAGTTTATTGTGAATGAGATTCACAAACTTGATGGATCAATCTCAGTGCTGAATATGAAATTGTAGTTTTGATATCTGAGTTGATCTCTAGATAAATCCTTGTAAGTTCAGAGAGAAGGCTTTTCAAATTGACAGAGTATCTGCTTGATTTTCCTTTTCTTTTCATTTTTTTATCTCTGTCAATGACTTCTATTTATTGCCTTGAGTATCCTTGATTTGAAATTCCGTCCGTTGGCTATATTAATGAGGGGAATAATCCTTGATTTTATTCTTGATTCCCCCTTAATTACATTCTCCTTGATTTCAAATGATCCGATTTTTCTTCAAATGTATAGCGTAAAATCGCCTCTGATTGATCCTATATTGATTGTGCATTAAATGCATGATCCTCTCGAATCTTCATCATATTTCAATTCTATTCGATAAGGATTACTTCACCGTTCTCTCGAACGGTCGAGTGATCCATCCGACTTTGCCGCTTAGATCTTCCTTCACTTGTTTTTGCCTTCACTTAGCCGAAAGTCGCTTTACTCTTGATTCACTGCTTCCTTCATTACTTGGCTTTAAGGAGAATCTTTGTACTTCACTGATCATTGGTTTGGGTGAGATCAGTGTACACCATATTTGAACATTAAGTTTCATCACTTGAACCATAACTTAGACTTATCCAAGGTCATCACAGACTTCCTTGGTTATAAGGCATACCATTTAGTCTTCATTGCTTCTATGCATGTATTTGGCTGGCTTCACTCTACCGAATGTCTGTTTTACTTTGCCGTCCTACCAACTAGTACAATACTTGTCTGACTTAACTTATACAATATGTCAGACTCTAAGTAAAGACTTATACAGAGAATTCTAGCTTATTTCAGGCATGCTATAACGGCTAGTATGGCCATCATCAAAACATAATAAAATGTTCCTAACACTAACTGCCAGTTGTGCCATCTCAGTCTCAGGCACATGTATATTCCTGCATGCCTTTTCAAAGCTTCTTATCCATTCCTCAGCCTTTGAATGTTCTACATTCCTATAGAAGTTTTCAACCCGATTCATTCTCAATCTTGTATACCAATCCACAGCCGGTGCTTGCTCAAATGCCGGTCTAACCGGTGGAACTGGTGGGTAAACCGGAGGGTAACCAAAATGTACTTGATGTTGGTACTGCTGTTGCTGAGGGTAAGTTGGATTCGCTTGAGGTTCAGGCGGAAAAGGGTAGTATCCCTGATGGTAATTTTGGTGATGCTGTGGGGTTGGCTGAGGTTGTTGGAAACCAAAGGGTGGGTAACCAAAACCTTGCTGATGGTCTAGAAGCGGTGAATGTGGTACAGTAGGTCGAGGGGTATGACCTACAGGAGGTGGGAATAAAGTCTGCTATTGTTGGTGAAACACCAGTGGTGAGGGGTGGCTCGCTGGTGGAGGGTAAATGCTGACTGGTGGCGGGTAGAAGGTTTGTTGGTGTGGAGGATAGCTTACCGGTGGCGGTACAAAACCTGCTGGAACATCACTTACCAAAGTGAACTGAACCGAACTCCCCACATGCCATTGTGGAGGTTGCTCCTGATGAGGTCACGGTGACAAACCCTATTGAGACCTTGGTGTGGGTGTCGCAGTGTGAGGAGGTGGTGACAAACTCCGCCGAGGTGGAGGAATCTGCCTCACAACACCACCTCCTACTACCGGTGTAGGACTTTCCCGTCGGACTCTAGAAGTCTCTGTGCCCGCTCCAATTCTCGTGAACACCATCCTGATGATCAAAGAAAACCAGAACGTTACTAAAAGATCTAGAGAAACTTATCTTAAAAGAAAGGAAGCCTAAAAGACGCTTCTCTCTGATACCAACTGTAACGCCCGGTTCCCGGACACCGAGTCCTTATCCGGAAAAGGAACGTTCGGCACGTATAAAATAATAACAAATTCACTTTATACATAAGCCTCTTCTACGTCGTATCAAAAATAAGCAAACGAAAGCAAAAGACTCGGGTATAAAAAAATTCCAAACATCCAAGAATAGAAATAACATCTAAAGATGGAAATGTAACTTAATACATTCAAGGAAAATACGAAATCTAAAAAGAATGTACGGTATTCTCAAAAGAAACGTAAAGGGTACTACATGTCTCGAAAGAGCAAAAGTCTAATCCAAAGGTATTAGAAACAGTCTAATAAATGAATAACAAAAGAATAAACGTAAAGTCTTCAATGAGGCGTCTTCAAACGTCATCATCGAACTCCTCCTCATAAACGTTATCGACCTGTTCATCTTCTCATCCCCAAACACATAGAAAACATGCATTTGAGGTAAGTACAACATACTTAATAAGAAAGAGAAGCTATGACAACAGTTATAATTTATAAAGAAAAGATATTTAGAAGTTTAGTTGTTTATATGTGACCGATTCAAGCTAGGGTTCATTTCATGTCCATCAACACGAATTGACTAAACGTTTCTACTTAACTTATCTATGTTACAACCGCACTCAAGGGCACTACGCGGATCCACTTTTGGGACACTCTTGGCAACATATTAGTGGATCACACCAATATCCACGAAGTCTAGAATAGGTAGACTCCGATAGTACGCGCATCACAGTGGAGTCCCCCGAACTTGTGGTTTTTTTGACCTATGGGTTCTTCCACCTTTATAGGTAGCACACACATCGCGATATAGACTGGTGCCTATCCAAGAGAGACATGTTGTTTAATCTTTTACTAGTCAAGTACGTATTTATTAGGATAATTAACTAACCACCTAAGTGTTTTCAATTAATCTCCCTCACCTTTACTACTCTCTTCCTAGACCACTAGACATTACAAGGCCTAGCAATTACACAGACATTGATCAATGCTAATTCATCAAAGCACAAGCCTATCATGCTCTTCCGATGGATCCGAGCTTCAACTCCCTTTAAGAGTACATTCGGTGGTTTAACTGAACGAATCAGAAGCTCAATTCAGGCTTGTTTATGTTTAAACAATGTTAACTTATCATGAATAAGGGATTAAAACAGTGAAAGCACGATTATGTAGCCGAAAACCAAGCTGAAATGCTAAAACAGTAAAAACAAGGTAAAACAGGTCAAACGCCCGTTTGACCTCCTATGAACGCCTGTTCGACATCGAACGCCCTTCCACTAACCCCAACGCCCGTCCGTCAAAAAAGACTACATCCTGAATCAAAAGTCTAACCTCAAACGCCCGTCTGCCTTGTGCAAACGCCCGTTTGAGCTGCTATGATCGCAAACGCCCGTTTGCCTAGTGCAAACGCCCGTTTGCCTGGGTTTTTCCCAAAACGCTAAATTCTTCAAAACGCGATTTCTAAACCGTTTCTAACCTAATTAACATCGATTTCAACACAGTAAAACGAAGAAAAAACATATCCAAACATTCCAAACCATCTATGGTCCTTTGATCAACGAAAAACGCATCTTTCTTGCATCTACGCATCTTAAAACATGATCTAAACTTTACAAATCATAATCGAGATCATAGGAATAGTCTCTTACCTATTTGCAGCCAAAAACTGATCCAAACAGCCTTGAAAAGTCTGCTGCACTTCCCACAAACTGATATCCAAACGTTGCCCTTCTCACAACGATTCCAAATCTCTCGTCTGATCTGAAAACGGTTAAGCTTTCTCTTAGAATTTGTGAAAATTGTCCAAGCCCTATTTCTTCCTCTCAGAGCCGCAGAGAAGAGACGTGAAACTGATTTTCTGATTAGTGTGTAGGTTATGGGATTAATCTGAGTTAATTTTCCTTAAATACCAATTCCCAATTAAACCCCTTTTTCCTTAATTGCCCTTAATTACCAAATAATCAGATTTCCTTAATTATATATACATATAACCCAAAAATCATAATTAAAATAATTAATAAAATACTTAACTCCAATAAAAGAAAGCAATAATAATATTTCGTTTTCACAAAATGACACGTTTGCCCTTTCCCGAAAATCGGAATATTACAAATTGCCATTTTTTTGATAGTATTTACGCTTCAATCTAGCTCCTTTTCATGAATTTTTGGGATTTTGGAAACTAAATTGAACGATGTACATAAAATATGAATGAGAAACATTTTTATTTCTTTAATTTTTTTTATTTTTTATTTTTTTACAACTTTTTAAGGTGGGGAAACACCAACTCGAGCCGACTAAAATCGTCCAACCATTACTCCGCACTATGACCACCCACACAATCAATAGATACTTGCTATACTTGCGGGAAGCCAAGGGAATGTAGACCAAAATTGGGTTAAGGGTCGGATTATCATGAGGTTAAATACGATGGCTAGTTTCGAGTGGGGTCTAACCATTCTACAAAGGGTGAGGTTGGGACAGAAAGGTAATTTATGTACAGGTAGGCCATTTGGCTATTATTCATCTCAAATGAGTGACAAACTTATGTTCTAGACTCTATCATGATGATTGCTTGAAAGATTTCACAACAATTTGCAATGCAAGAAAATCAAAATTATGCGTGCATAGGGGTTCACACTACCCTTTAAGACTAGACGTGCATGTTCTCGGGTATCACTCAAATCACATTTTCCATTTAGTTTGCACAATCAAATGACAACGTCTTTTCATCTACACCAGGGGTATTATATGCTTGTATTGCGTGAAAATGAATAAAGACTAGGTGTTTCTTGAGTAGTTAGTGACATTTCCCTCTATCCAACGAACTACGGCTCCACTCCCCACTTACAAACTTGCAATGTCCTCAATGCGAAGTGAGTGCAAAGTAGTAGTTAGGAGGAAAGAGAGTATTCAAAATGAGCAATTACCAGACAAGAAGATCATAACAAAATCGGCGGGCGTGGACCGATCTGGGCTATCGGCATACACCAAAAAACAAGTTTGGTATAGAGATATTCGGCGCTTTGCCGGCGTCTGAGCCGGGTCTCACAAACGCCGATTATGCTGAAAAGCAAGTGGCTAGGTGATCAAAGTGGCGTAGACCGGAAAAATGCGAATACGAAGCAAAATTGGGGTAATTGCATGCATGGGGAAAGTAATAAAGCAGGGCATCACATAAAAAGGAGCTAAGCACAAATGCCCATAACAAAATAACATGCAATACCATAGATAGAACAAATAACGTCCGAATCAAGTCCAAACAAATCACGGGAGAATGTAAAAGTTGTGCTCACTTAGAGCATTATTACACATCAATTCAAATGGAAAGAAAGCAAGACAACCAAACAGAAGGCAACAGCACTGGGCAAAGGTTAAGACATCACTCCGTATCAGAAGTATCCTCGGGAAACTCATTCACCTCACTGGAGGAATCACCAACCGGGTCTACAGGTAGCAACCCACCCCTCGTGTTCTTGCTCAGGAACATCTCATCTAGCAGGTCTATGGGGACGCGAGCACACAGCTTGGTAATTAACCAAGGAAATTGAAGCACGAACTCCGTGTGAGCCCAAGGAGAAGCAGCAAATTCGACTATAGAAGCATGGATGAGGCGACCCCAGTTAACAAGAACATCAGTCCTAATGGCGTACAGCAGGAGAATCTCCTCTTGGGTTATCTTAGAGATGTCGGTAGAAGGGAATACGGGGGAATTGATGAAACGGTTGATAGTGCAGATCTCCTTCGAGAGATCCAAAGCAGTCAGCTCATGCGGCATACTACCCCGCTGAGAGAAAAAATAGGTCATGGCCTCTTGGGAGATCTCCTCTTGGGTTATCTTAGAGATGTCGGCAGAAAGGAATACGGGGGAATTGATGAAATGGTTGATAGTGCGCATCTCCTTCGAGAGATCAAAAACAGTCGGCTCATGCGGCATACTACCCCGCTGAGAGAAAAATTAGGTCATGGCCTCAGAAGCTTTAAGGGAAAAATTAATGGGGTCGTGGAGGTTCCAGACAACCTCATAGTGCATCGCCGGATTCTCATTGAAATAACCAAGATTAAAAACATTGTTAATCTGCTGAGGGTGAAATAGAATGCTTACCATGCGAATCTTCAAAGGATAGGTGGCTTCTTGTGAATGATAGTAGCCGTGAGCATGGAGTAGAACTCTCGGACATGGGTGACATTGGCACGGCCACGAGGGGGTTCAGAGAAACGTTGCCAAAGTTGGTAGCCTATGCATAAGTCCATAGCGGGTGAGAGCTTATGATGATTGAGCCCCTTTTCAAGGAGGGGATGAGCATGGCCAAAGTAATCAGCATGGAAGACAACCGCGGTGGCGGCAATGGTGGCACACCGAGGAGGGTAATCTTCATCATAACGGGGTGGTGATTGTGAAAGAGAAGATGGAGAAGACATGATGGTGAAAGAAATTATGGTGGAAAGAACAAAATTGGATGACAGAGAGTAGGGTGTGAGATGAATGATGGGGGGTAGGGTTTTGATAGAATTATGATCGGAAAAGACTCATAAAAAGCCGGATATACCTCCCCTAGGAAGTTTCGTCGTACGTCGGATTTCTAGGGTTGGTGTGCCCCGGTCAAAAAGCAGTCTGTGCCCTAGATTCCTAAACCAATTATGAATGGTGTAGAAAAGTGTGATATGTTAAGTCATGTTTGAAAAATCGGCGTACGCCGACCTACTCGATTCGGAAAATCGGCGTGCGCCGAATGTCTCTGAACTCCCTCAAAAAGTGCAATTATATGCATCTCATGTATCTAAAATCACCAAACTCTAAGCAAGGAGCTAGGCACAAGTATGGCAATTAAAGATATCAAAAAAATCTCAAAATAAGCAAACTAATCATTCCCACAAGAAAATATCTTACAAGAGCACATCATAAGTTCATACAAATAACTACACAAAATAAAAAAGAAATAGTCTTAATTCCAACTAGGCAACCAAATAACAAAGATAGAAATAGTTTTGACAAATCCTCATAAATCTCTTAAGAGTCAACAAATGGGTCAAAAGAACCATCACCATCATCCTCCATGCCCTTATTCATCATGGCAGAAAAGGAATTCGGACTCAACCCCAAATTTGTAGCACCACCAAGATTCGTTTCCATGTATTCAGCTGCAGTAGAAGTCAAAAGGTCCAGACCGCTTCGTGCACCACCAACAGATGTAACCACAGTGTTGTCCAAACTCATTCTAGAAAATCCCGCATTCAACCGTCCTATGCAAAACGGTGCCTGGAAAGGCTCAGAACGTACTAGCTCATAGCTTCTACCTGTAGTAGTTAAATCAAACACACCACTAAAAGGGTTTGTAGGAGGAATAGACCAGGAGATTGGGGTATGGATAGTACAGTTGGGACCCAAGGAGGTAGGGTGTAAGCCAACTCTTGACACAAGGGAAAGTTCTCTGGATGAAGCCTAGGGTTCGGGCACATAGCGAAAAGCAAAGTGTGTTGACTACGAAGGCCGGACCGAATATCATTTGCCAACAAAATGTTTCTTTCTGCTAACTGAGTCTGATTAGCACTCAGAGTCACTTGACCACCTCGAAGGATTTCTATCTCAGAATCTAAGTGGTGGAGCATACCCATCATAGACGAATCACCCATGGGTGTAGAAGAGTCGGTAGGAATTGCTCTGGTGGGCTCACCTTCAGGATCGGGGATGTCCTTAATATTTGGACCAATCTTAATGTGACACGGAGGCATCAACACATCACCGGGAAACTCAAGTATATGCTGATCACTACATAAGGTGGAAATGAGATGAGGAAATGGAGCAAGTCTAGTCTTATTCTTTTGATGAGCAAAGTCAAAGATCTTCTTAAAGATTATTTCACCGATGTTAACAAATACGTTATTAAAAACGGCATAGGTAAGACAGACATCGGCAGCATTGAAAGCATGAACATGGCTAGATGGTTGAACCTTCAAGGTTAAGAAATGTTTCATGACTTTAGAAGCATTACCAAAATTAAAACGACCCTGTACCCAACCACCAGAGGGACAAAGGAAACGTCTTGCCTCTTCGGCTTTCTCAAAAGTCTTAGTACCAGGCTCGAGTCCTCAAACTTGCTTGAACGAAGGTGTATCGGGTGATGGAGGCAAACCGAAAAAAGAATTGATGGCTTCCGGTGAAAATGGAATATCGGCACCCCTAACAGTTACTTACCCTACGACAGGATGTTCCTCATCAACTACGATGGTGGAAAGCATAGCATAGAATTCAGCAACCAAAGTAGAATTAAAATGCTCAGTACGCTCAATTGTTAAGTTTTCCCAGTGGTTTCTCGCAATGATGTCCTTAATCTCTTGACTAACCGCGTTAAAATCAAGGGCTCTTCCTACCATGAATGAACGATCATGAAAATAGGTTTGAAAGGCTTTAATGGCAGTGTCAGGTGCGAAATTGGAAAATTTGCCAGCTTTCTCAACCTTTGTCAGGACACGATTTGGTAGGATAATGATTCCGGTGGATAAAGGTGTAGGTGACTTAGCACGACCGGATTTACACTTTTTCCTAGCCCCCGGTTGACTCTTAGGATTACCCATGGGTAAAGGTGGGTGGTGGTGGCAAGACAACAACTAGTCATATAAACAAACTTTGAACTCAAGAATTGCTTGAAAGAGGATTAAAATTTAAATTGAAAGAATAATCTAGAGAGAAGCATCAATGTTCTTACCTTTGTTGTCTTAAAACCCCGGAAAAGATGGAGATGACCAAAAATTGGGTTGCACACCTTAGATAAATGCCTTGCTCCCAGAGTTCTCCAAGTGCACTAAGGAAGAAATTCTTGGTGTGTTGGCGAGAAGAAGGAAATAAAGAGAAGGAAATGGGTTAAAGAGGGAGTTATGGAGTTGAAAGGGTGTTAGTGGGTGAAAATTTATAGTTTTGGGGTGTGAAAACCGATGGGTAGGAGTTAATGGGAGAGAGGGAAAAGCTGAAAACCGTATATAAATTCAAACTGTCACAGTCGGTGTATGCCGATAGGGGTCTCGGCATTTGGTCTCTGAACGCCGAAAGTCTCTGAACCAAGTTTACAATTTTCACCATATTCGGCGTGGGCCAAATCCAACATCGGCATTTAGCTCTAAACGCTTGACACTTTGATCTCCTTAAGTTGACTCTTCCTCTTAAATTCTCACTCGATCTTATCGAAACTCTCCCTAAAACATGTTATTGGTTCATAAGTGATCAATTGCGGGTTGCCTCCCGGTAGCGTTTTTTTTTTAACGTCGTTGGCTCGACGGGATTATACGGTAGAAAACAAATGGAATTATATGGATCATCAATTAAGGACACTACCACCAATCATTCACACATGCACATAACATATAATCTACACAACCAATTGAAAGATAGTGCTAATTGAATGAAAGGAAATATAGTACCCAGGGTTGCTATATTTATAGTCTATACCATAGACTCTACACTGCTTTAGTCATGAATAGGGTCAAAGAGGTACAAGACCTCTTAGTTGGTTGGAATGCCTTCCTAATCTACAAAAAGCATCACTCTATCCACGTTTGCCAAGAACGACGTCTCACCATCTATCAACTCTACGGCTCCTGATGCATGTGCTTTCACAACTGTGTATGGTCCTCGCCACCTAGACTGTAACTTTCCGGGAAAAAGCTTCAAACATGAATTGTACAAGAGTAATCTATCATCCATATGGAACTCACGATAGAAGATTTTCTTATCCTGAAAGGACTTCGTGCGTCCCTTATAGATGCGAGAGTTCTCGTAAGAATCTAAACGGAATTCTTCTAGGGCGTTGAGTTGGAGTAACTGATGCTCTCCCACACTTTTGGGATCAAAGTTGAGGAATTTAATAGCCCAGTATGCTCGATGTTCCAACTCAATGGGTAGGTGACATGACTTTCCAAAGACTAGTCTATAGGGGGAGCAACCAATTGGTGTTTTATAAGCTGTGCGATATGCCCACAATGCATCATCCAACCTCACTAACCATGTCTTGGTGTTGGTATCAACCGTCTTTTCAATAATCCTCTTTACCTCTCGGTTCGATACCTCCACCTGACTGCTAGTCTGTCGGTGGTAAGGTGATCCAATTTTATGCCTCATGCTATACTTCTCCACAAACTTAGTAAATGGCCGATTACAAAAGTGAGAGTCTCGATCACTAATGATTGCCTGAGGAGTACCAAATCTCGTGAAGATGTTCTTTTTAAGAAACTTCATCACCACTCCGGCATCATTGGTGGGGAGGGCTTGGGCTTGAACCCATTTTGAAACATAAATGTTGGTCCCAGAGAAGGGTGAAACTATAGTCAGAGGGAGAGGGGGTGAATGACTATAGTGGAGTTTCAAAAACTTATCTTTTGTTTAAAAGCTTTTGGGCAGCGGATAAGTACCTTCTTACTATATTGTTTTCAAATCTGTTTAGACAGTCACAGATGTAAATTTTGATGTATGCAAATTAAATTAATGCTGTAAAGTAAATTGCAGAAATTATGTTGACACAAGGCTTATAGTGGTTCAGGGTGGTGTAATCCCTTAATCCACTCTTCTCCTGTGATGATTGGAGGAATTCACTATTGTTTTCACTGATACAATAGTATGATTGTCCTTGGCTTCCCAAGCTTCACAATCTATAAGACTATCACTCCTTGATCGCAATGACTTTCATGATTCACCTTCCCTTGTCTCTCCCAAGATCAAGATCCTTCAACAAATATCACAGATTCAACTCCTTCTCGATTGCCTCCGATTCGATTGCTTGATTTGATGTGAATGTGAACACACACTTGCTTGATCAATCTCGATTAAGAGTATGACTTTGTAGTTCTGATATTTGAGTTGATCACTAGATGTATCCTTGTAAGTTCAGAGAGAGGGCTTTTCAAATTGACAGAGTTTCTGCTTGATTTCTCCTTTTTTTTCAATGGGTGTTTGTTTTTCTGTCAATGCCTTCTATTTATAGCCTTGAGTAACTTCGGTTTTGAAATTCCGTCCGTTGGCTATATTAATGAGGGAATAATCCTTGATTTTATTCTTGATTCCCCCTTAATTGTATTCTCCTTGATTTCAGTGATCGGATTCTTTCTTCAAACGTATAGCAGAAAATCCGTCCTTGATTTGATCCTCTATTGATTGTGCATTTAATGCATGATCTTCTGTATCTTCAACATATATATCAAATCTGATCTGGTAAGTGTTACTTCGCCGTTTTCAGAACGGTCGAGTGAGCCTTCTGACTTAGCCGTTAGTTCTTTCTTCACCGTTTTGTTTTCACTTTGCCGAAGGTCACTACTCACCGATTCACTTTGTTTCCTTTTTGTTCTAGTATTAGGAAAGTCTTTGTACTTCACTCGATCCTGATTTGGGTGAGACCAATGTACACCATATTTGAACATTGAGTTTCATCACTTAAAAACATAACTTAGACTTATCCAAGGTCATCACGGACTTCCTTGGTTATAAGTCGACCATAATGTCTTCATTACTTCTCTGCTTTGTGCTTTCTTCGGCTTCACTTTGCCGAATATCTGCTTTTGCTTTGACGTCCCTACCAACTAGTACAATACTTGTCTGACCTAACTTATACAACATGTCAGACTCTAAGTAAAGACTTATACAGAGAGTTCTAACTTATTTCAGGCTTGCTATAACAGCTAGTATGGCCATCATCAAAACATAATAAAATGTTCCTAACAATAAACGACCAACACTAAAAATGAATTGATTACCAAAGGAATTGGGAAATGGCCCCATGAAATCTATGCCCCAAACATCAAATAGTTCGCATTCCAAGATAGGTTGCAAGGACATTTCATGTCTCTTGGAGACATTTCCCCACTTCTGGCATGATTCATAAGACTTAGCAAAATGGTGTGCATATTTATAAATGGATGGCCAACAGAAGCCGCATTGCAAAACTTTGTATGCCGTTTTCCACCCTCCATGGTGTCCACTAACTTCTTTTCCATGGCAAAAGGATAATATACTGGAAATTTCACTATCGGGGACACATCTTCTTATTATGTCATCTGCATATCTCCGGAATAGATCCGGTTTATCCCAATAGTAGAATTTCAAGTCAGGGAAGAGTTTTTTTTTCTTCTGCCATGTCCAGGAAGAGGGGATGTATCCGCAAGAAAAATAATTTACGATGTTACCTAACCATGGCGAATCGTCGTTTGGATTTGGCTCAGCATCAAGAAGTTGCAATGTTGGTGGAGTGTCAATTACCATAAGCTGCTCATCCGGGAAGGTGTCTTGTATCTCTTTCCGCTTCCCTTCTTCTTCTGTGTGCTCCAATCTACTCAAATGATCTGCCACTACATTCTCACCGCCTTTCTTATCCACAATAGTGATATCCAATTCTTGCAGCAGCAAAATCCATCTCAAAAGTCGTGGCTTCGCATTCTTCTTGCTTAATAAATATTTCAATGCCACATGGTCTGTGTATACAATCACCTTGGAGCCTACTATATAGGATCGAAACTTGTCCAGTGCAAACACTATTGCCAGTAGCTCTTTCTCAGTTGTGGCATAATTTACTTGTGCAGAATTCATGGTGTGTGAGGCATAGTAGATTGCCTTCAAAAACTTACCATGGCATTGCCCTAGTACCGCTCCAACCGCTAAATCACTTGCATCGCACATCATCTCAAATGGAATGGACCAATCCGGTGCAACCAAGACAGGTGCACTTATCAACTTCTTCTTTAATGTTTCAAAAGCTTCCATGCAGTTGCTATCAAACACAAAAGGTATGTCCTTCTCTAACAAATGGCTAAGAGGCTTGGGTATTTTTGAAAAGTCCGCAATGAAGCGTCTGAAAAACCCGTATGTCCAAGAAATCCACTTAACTTCTTCAAATTAACTGGCGGTGGTAGCTTATCAATCACTTCAATCTTAGCTTTATGGACCTCCATCCCTTCTTCAAAAAATTTGTGACCCAATATACCATCTGACACCATCAAATGGCAGCCATATAAATATTTAGTTGAGATTTTTCACCTATATCAACTATATAGTGACATCAATCTAGTATGTTAGATTCCGTGACCTTTCAACTTTATCGGAATAACATTTATTCCTTTCAATTGAATTTGCCCATAAATTCTAACGTGTAGCTGAAAACTTGTTCTTCATAAGAACCGGAACATAATAACATTTATTTAGTTCCCTTATCAGTTTACTAGATTCAGAATATGGTAAGTGTTACAACGACGTTGCTTCGCCTTCCAAATCTGTATTTAATCTTTCTAATTTAATCAAACTCGTAGGATATCATATATCCGAGAGTTGACTTAAATTTAGACAGATTTATCTCAACTTACTTGCTTAGGGTAGAGACTTCGATAAGTTCTCTTACTCAAGCACTTGCCCTAACTTTCCATTTTAATTCTTCAAGCTCTTGTGAATATTTCTTAATTTAGTCTTCATAAGACTTAAGAAAAATCACAATAATTGTGTCTTCAATTTTCTTTCATAAAGAAAATCCAACATTTGTTACAGAGTCTATTTAACCTTTTGAATCATATTTAAAACATGAACTATTTAATTTACTTTTAAGCAATGATTAAGAATTAAGTCGATACTTAGATCTTACAATTTTGAAAACAACCTTTCCAAAATTTGACGTGGTCATCCTAAGCCATTCCATCTAATCTTTGAATAATCATCATCGTATGATGGAGTGATCCAATGGATATCGTTATGTCCAATATCTGAGCTTCCGTTAATAATTAAAGTCTTAGAGCACTCCATCATATATGTAGTCTCCTTGTCTTCAACTACTGGCGTGAATGCTCGTGTCATTGCTTATTTTAAAAGGATTAAAATTACTTAACCAACTTGAGAACGTTTCTCAACAGGTAACAGTCATTTAATTTTGGTTTTCAACTATCGAGAATACAAAACATAAATAAAATTTCCTAAAACTACAACATGAAATAAAGATAAAAGAGTGTTGTTGTTTATACATGCAAAATCAAAGATGATCTTTGGGATTATGATTTTGCCCCCACTAGTCAACTACTCCCAATTGACTTTCAAGAATTTTCCAAAATTCTTTAATGGCTGGAATCCTATCTAGTTGACTCGATCCCCGACGTGGGCCGATCGACCGGGTCAATTTCAACGGGTAGGTACTTCTTACCAATCGTGTCCAATACGACTTCCATTGGTTTGACTAGTCAACTCTTTGACAATTCACATTGTCTATGTGATAGTCAACCTCATGTCTCTAAAATCAGATGATCCTGATGTGGGCCAATCACAGTAAGATTCTTATTCGAGCCGTAACCCAAGTATTCATGAGATCTCATAACGATCATATCTCGATAATGACGATATACCCGAGGTAGGTCAACTCCCGACGTGGCCCGATCAATTGGATACGGATAAGGGCTCTTCATCTTCACTATAATATTGGGAGACATATTATAACTCAATTTGTCGTGGGAGTAATTTTAAATTAATTTTATTTAATTACGGTCTCATCTATTACGTGTATATTAGTACAATATCATATAAAGTAAAACATACACAACATTCTGTGCACAATATAACCGGTATGATTGTTGACTTTTCCTAGGTGTGATTTCGAATACAAACTGACATAACCACGGGCCACAACTAAGGATAGCCACAACCACCAATGGATCTTTGACATGCAGCATCACCATGGATCTTTATCGCCTTTCCTTTTATCTTCATCCTTGTCTTCAATTTATTTTACTTAAAAAATCTATCTAATAAATTTTACACCCGCCGCACACGGGGGGAGCTAACGGGAATGGGATAATGCAAAAATAAAACTATGTCACGTTCTTCATAACGGCCTAGGACAACAATAAAAAACAACAGAAAATAAAGCATTCATATCTATCCTATTGGTCGAGTCAATTATCAATCGGGGTCCATATAATCATATTATATCTACTATCTTATCCATACAATCAATATCTTATGAAAAAGATAAAATTTAAATTTTAACTACTTGCGTCTTATAGCATCCAGTCAATTAATAAATTAACTTTTAATTAATTAATAGCTTTAATCGGAATAACATTAACCATTAATAATAAATCGATTTTAATTTTAATTTTCTAATTTAAAACTATTTTAAATAAAATTAAAATCAAGTGGGTCTCTTTTGTTTCTTTCTTTTGATTCTTAATCAAAATAATGCCTTTGGTTTGGTCCAAACCAAAATTAAAGGCATCCTGGGTCTTTTCCAAAAAATCAAATATTTTTGGAGAATGCTGAGCCTGCGCCCTTGCCAGCGCTTTTCCAAAATCAAATATTTTGGAAGAGGCTGAGCCTATTCCAAAAATTTGGAAGGACCTGATTTTTGTTCATAACCAAAATATATTTTTTTCCCAACAAATTGGGTGATGCCACATGGCTTTCCAATGGCCAAACTATTTGAGCTATTGGTTAGTCACATGACATCAACTAAACAAAAGAGAAATTACCAACCATGGACCATATTGAGAAATAAAGATGCATAAAACAAAACAAGATGGGGAGGGGACGGTGGTGCCGTTAGCCGCGGCAGCCCGGAGGCCGCTGGCGCCGATATGGCGGTGGTGTTGCCGCCGCCGCCTCTCCCTTTTTTTTTATTTCTATGCACTAATTATGAATCAATATCATACATGATTTAATCTATTGGATCTAATTTCCTATGCGAATAAAAGATGCTTATTGCTTAAGCTCGAAAATCGCTTTGCTACCACTGTTAGGAAATCAATCGAGTAGTGCAGCGGAATTTAAAATTTGATTTTCCGATCAAGGATCGTCTTCGTTTAAACAGTAAATGTATAAGAGAGTGGACGGTATACTACCTTGGTTGATCTAAAAGATCGACGCTTTGACCGTCCGGTAGGAGTAGATATGCGTGAGCCGTCCAAGTGTCCGGCCTCTACCAGTAATCCACACGAGCACCTCGCAAGAATCCCGCCAAGGATTGCAACTAGAAAAACTCGACTGCTAGGTCGACCTTTTCTCTCTCTATAATCACTCGCTAAGAAGCTCTCTTATTTTTCACAAGAACAATTAGTTCTTGGAATTATGGTGCACAAAAGAGCTAGTCAAGCCCTCATATTTATAAGGCATTAGGGCGCCCCTCTATAGTTCCCAATCTGATTGGGAGAAGCTTTTAGTAGATTGATGAGAAAGAAAACATTTTCGTAATAAAATAAGGAAAATCTCTTAGATTGATTTATCTCTTTTATTTAATATCTTATATTAAATATTTTCAAGATATTGTCAATATATAATATTGACTATCTTTATCTTATTACCATAAATCTTTTTTCCAAAATCAATTAATATCCAATATTAATATTATGGTAACGTATTAATTAAATTACACAATTCAAATGTATCCTATACACTTTACAACCTGTGCCCATTTTACCAATTTATTGGCTTCCAGAATATTCTTTAATTAATAATATACTATGATTAATTAATTTGCAAAATACATTTATATCATATGTAGATATTTCGGAATACATATCTAATATATGTATATTTAATTAATCAACATGATTAATATCTTGTATTATATTTATTCATAATAAATAAATACCACCATATTAATTTACCACTATAACCTTTATAGTACGAGTTAAATTCTTTCCTTATTTGGTCAAAAACTATAACCACATTTTAATCCGACTCGATATTCATATGTGTCTGACCCGATAGGCTTCCGAATATGTTGGCCATAGACATAAGGTGCAATTACGAAAATGCCCTTCATCTCTAACGATCATGGATAGCGTCTAGCAACACGTCCATGACCCCCAATCATTGGAAGTGTCAATACACAATGACTACTACCTTTCATGTGCTTGGTTAGCATGTAAATAGAATCATATCGCTGTAATAATATCCATACGGTGGTACGTCGAGTGTCAAGCATTGACGACCGTATCTTATAATCTGGATATCATGCTCTCTCGAAGTAACTCCTTTACTTCCACTTTGCAAAGATTCACGAGAGTAATACATTCCTTATATGAAGGCCCTTTCGGATACCCTTACTCATAGGGTACGCTATTCCCAGACGACCTAACATGTATACTCTACATGCTTCAGTATCACACCTGATCACTACCGGATGATCGCCCCATGGTTAGGGGAAACCTCAATAGTATCAAAGCATGACAATCCACACCATGATGCCATGTAGACTCCGGTCCTAAGGATAAGTACACAACCATCACATAGTGTGGCACTTAACAGTGTAAGTGGGTCAGTCTAACGTACACATTCTCCAATACACGTCCACGTATAGTCCAAGTGTCTCTACACATCGATAGACGAGATCTATCTCTGCCCTTAAAGACAGAAGACATCTAATACATGCTAGGCTGTTTGTACTATCAATGCCATGTTTAATAGTACATCAGCTAGAGACATTTAAGTATCAAACTTATTAAAGTGATTAGAGATCTCATCAACCATAATCGCCTATCATGGTTTCTCTATCACAGTTTAATACTATGGACGTTATCATATAACACTTCATAATTGGTTCTTTAAAAGAACAATATATGACAACATAAAAACCATTAAATATATGTATAAACATAAGGAAATAGTAAAAATGATTTGACCCGGTCGGATCCGGTCTAGCCCGATTGGGTTTAGGACACTATTTCAACAGAAGTATGCTTAAATTTTTAAATATTTCGAACCAAAATTACATCAAACTAACCAGATTAAAAAAGTTCATGATAATTGTTATTGATGAAATGTATAGGAAGAAGATGGGTTTGTTAATTATTGTGGATAAGTAGTCCGTAAATTTGACACAAAGGGAGGAAGAATATAAATTAAGGAAGATCTTTGCGCTGGGGGCAATGACGTAACTAGTGAGGCATTAACCGAGCGTGTTTATTGCTGGTTTAAAACTATTTTCAAAACCCCTCTTTGGCCTGCTTCGATAGGCTGTCGAGAATTTTCGAAAGAGCTTTATTTAGGATAAGCCCTAAAAGAAAATTTTAGAAATAACGGAAGAAGATAAGAGGAATGTTGCCGGCTGGTTGGGTGGAGGAATAAAAAAATGAAGGAGGAAACATACGATACGCAATTTTCTAAAATGGGTCGAAGCCCCTTTTTCTCCAAAAGAAAATACTACACACTTTCTCTTCATCCAACATTTTCAAACATTTATATCTTTGAATCTACAACTCCAAGTCTCCAACCATAAATATTATTTCACCAATTTTTTTATTCTTTCATGCTCTTTATTTTGAGACCACATTCAACATATTGTGACGCAATTTTTTTTAAAATTGACTGTCTAAATTCTGTATTAATCGAAATTCACTGGTTTTCGGGATTCACTAGAAAGATTTACTAAGTGAATTTTTCGTTGGTGAATCTCACAAAAAACGATGTAATGATATTGAACCAAGTCTCAAAAAGAAGAGCATGAAAAAAATATACAAAATTGGTTACATTTTTATCATGTTTGGAGATCTAGATCAAAAGATATGAGTATTTGAAAAAAAAAGGTGGGAAGAGAGAAAAAAAAGGAAGAGAAGGCGTACGTAGGTTTTTTTTTATCCTTTTAGATATAAAAATTGTAGAAGTTGTCCTTCACCCTATAAAAAAATATTTGGGTGGCCTGTTACTTAAAAATATTCCAAAATGCATTCTTTTTCCTAATTCTCTAATAATTAAATGCACATGCCAATATCTGTGTCAAAAACAGAGTGGCATCCACCACAATGTCTTGGTGGCGCGCACCACCATTGCAGAGTCAATTTCAAAGTCTTATTTTGAGCTGCATTTACACCATTCTACCAACTTCCATCTACCATGTTTGAAGGCATTCACTCATGGAGTCTCTTCTAGCCAAACCTTTACCATAGTTTAGCCATTAATTCTTTTTCTACTCATTAAAGAAACCTCATTTAGATATTTTGGAGTTTTTTTGTGGAAGATAAACTATCTCCTTTGGTTTATGCTTTCCATTGAAATTAATGCAATCTTCTTTCCTTGAAGTCCTTGCAATCTTAATAGGGTACCTTATTTATTACTTATTAGAGCTAATTTCATAATTATGGAACTCTTGAATGACATTGTGAGTTCCATAGTCAGGGAAGGCTAAACCTTTTGCTTAGCCAAGATAATGGTAAAGTGATAGTGTTTCTTCTATAGTACATTGTGAATGACAAATCATGTTGCAAGTGTCCTGTGTTAGTTGATACATTTGCTTGAACTTATTTCTTGTTTGTGACGACTTTATATCACCAACACTTGCGTATACACACTTAGATGAGATCTAGAGAGGATTCTTTGTGTGGGAAAAAAGGCAAAAGGATCGATAGGTAAAATCGAGCTTAAACAAAATTCGATCACTTATTGTGGCGAGTAGTGTAATTTATGAAACCGAGAGGTTTATCTTGTTAGTCCGGTAGAATCTCGTTGATGTGAGGATGCGGGGGAGGCATAAAGTGGTTATTGAGCATGTAACGGGGATAATCACTAGAGTAGAAGGGTTGCACCATCAATTTTAACACAAGATCATCATTGGATGGTTGGAAGGAAATGCCATTTCCATAAAGCTATACTAGATAATCACTTGAGCTTACATTATCTTGGCTAGCATCTTACTTACTTAATCTTTATTCCAATATTTATGTTCATTCTTGTTTTACATTCCAGTTTAATATCACGCATTTTTTTGAATTTGACCAAGAGAATACAATCTCTTAGTGATGGCCAAAATAGTGACGTCCAACTTTAACCGTGAGAGTACCGGTCGAAACGCTCTGATGGTGAGTAAGGTCGTATCCTATGATGAATCAGTCAAGTAACACAATCACACTCGTATTTAGTTTAGGCTCACAAATGTGGTGAAAGTAATTATAACTGAGCAATTAAAAACGATAACATTAGAATGAATGATAATGGAATTGCTAAACTATGGTCAAGAACACTACTCTCAACACCTTTACTGAATCACAAGGGATGAATCTTAACCTACCAACCAACCAATAGTTTCAAATGAATGTATTATGGGTGCAATCTCCTAAATTGGACCCCATGTGTTGATACCACAACCAAGTTACCCTATACTCGGTTCAACAGGCCCCTTTATAGGATTTAATTTACCTAATATGATGCAGAACTATGAGACAATCCGTTTCCACTGAGTTCACAGCTTAACAAAAAGAACCTTACCAAGGAACTAGCTGTGAATAACTCGACTAGTTCATGCATGACAATTCTAAAACCCTAGTTCGCACACAAATACATTTACAAAGGTTATGTGTTGATCAATTAATGGTTATCCACTCCACTAAAGGCATTAGGTTCAAGTTTTAGAAAACAAACATTCAAAAGATTCAACTTCTAAGCCTTATCCATCCCTGGATCATCATTCAGGCATTAATTTTGTAGTTCTATCGCATAAATTAGCTATTATGAATTTTATCTACTCATTATGGAATTGAAATCACAAGAAATAATTGAAAAATAAATCACAGACATATTGAAAAGATGAAATAAATTACCAATGATGAAAGTCATATCAAATCACGAATCCAGACAATGAAGCGATGAGAAATTGTCGAATTCTCCCTCTCCAATCAATCCAATTGAGAAATAGAAAGCTAATCTATTGAAAGTTTTGAAATTTATGATAAAAAGTGATAAACTAGGGTTCTTGGGCCTAAAATTTTACATAGTATTGAAAATATCTGTTTTTAGGTTGCTAAGATCGCTTATATAACCTCCAAAAGTTGTGACCCGAACCTGTTATTAAAATACTCAAAAACCATGGAAGGCGCACGCTTTGGCCTGGAAGGCGTGCACCTTGGCAAGCAGAATCATCCCCAGCTCAAAATTACTCTAAGGCGTGCGTTTTATCACTTAGAGGCGTGCTCCTTGATGAGCAGAATGCATTTTGAAGTTTCAGCACCTAGGGGCATGCACCTCTGTAGTAAGGGCATGCGCCTTGACACAGATTTTCACTAAAACTTCACTTTTCCTTGTTCCTTTCGCTCTCGGTCCTTGATAAACTCATTTCGCATCCATTACGTCGTATTTCGAGCTCCGTACATATGTGGTACCTGAAATAAAACACACGCAAAACCATCAACGCGTAATTCCGCTAGTAATAAAATGCAATATTTCACCTAAAAAGGCGAAATTTTCGGACATGTCGTCTTTGACATCGAAGTGAGTGTAATGCTGCAATACATCATAAATCTATCGAACTACCCCAGAAATGCGTCAAATGAGTCATAAACAGGGGTAAAATCATGTAAGAAATGCAATCAAAGTTGACTCTCATCACTTAGTACTTAACCTCACGTCCCGTGGATTCGACCATGACTCACCGATTATTAACTACAATTGACCCGGTGTACCTGCAGGTGATTTCGGACACTTTGAAAAGGTCGATCAACAAGCATGCGCATGCGTGTATGTTTAACTGACATGTCTCCCAAAAAGCTTAAGTTGATAGATACATATATAAGTAACATTTTATATACTTCAACACGTCCCGACAAGTAGGGGCCTTTTGTAGACAATTAACATTATATGTACTTCAACATTGTAAATTGACTTATCAATTTTCATACACTAACCGACTAATTTTGTTTCAATAATATCCCCAGTAATGAGTTTCCAAATTGGATGTACAAACATTTTTTGGAAGAGACGAAAAATGAAAATAATTCCGAAACCCTAGCCCACAATTTCTTTAATTCGCCGCTGCTATATATATGGTGCATACCACTACCCTAATTTTCAAGATTTCTGCCAGCCGCCTATTCCTTTTTTTTAGATTTTGCAAGGCAAATGAAAATAATTCCTTTTATTTTAAAGATTCCAGTCGGAGAGATTTCATTAGAAAATTATGTATTAGATTGATGGTTGTTCTTGACATATCATTCCGTTCAAGTGTTGAGGGGGACGCATGGCAAAAAAACCCCGATGGATAGGTAATCTTCAGATTGTTTTATATTATATTTTATTTAATGTATTATATCTTTTGAAATACATGAACATCAACACATTCAGTTATCTAATTTATTCACTGAATCTGTCATTTATGCCTTCCCAGATCCCTTTGGAGATGGATGAACAATAGCACATTTAGTTATCTAATTTTAGTCATTCAACTGAATTGTTCTGTTGTTTTATTATAAATTAAATGTGATATTCCAAAAGATTTCGGAATATTAAGAAATAAAAAATATGGCTGATTAAGGTTAAATTTACGTATATTAGCTAGTGTTAAAATTTGGAACGTAAATGCATTTATTTTATTCTAAAAAAAATGCGTTTATTTTCTCTTAATTGCTAAGCCACCGTTTTCTTTTGTTTTGCAAGGTAACCTAATCGATTCAATGCATTTACTTTCTTTCTTTCTTTTTAAATTCTCTCAAGATATGATCCAGACTTTGCCCAAACTGTTCCAAATGTTCAAATCCTGTTTTGTTTCAGTTTTGTATTGTTATACGTAGGAGTATCCATGGGACCCAATAAGGTCAATGTAGATCCGCCTCTGGTTGTTAAAAGGACATTGAACTTGTAAGACGATGTTTTCATAATCCCTCGCCAGTAGTACTCGACAACCAGGGGCGGCTCCACTCTCTGTCATGGGGTGCGACCGACCCCTCAAATAAAAAAATTATATACAAATAGTACAGAATTTTTTTCCGACAAAGAGACGTTTTATTATAAGATAAAAAATATATTGTAAAACTCACAAGCCGAGCTTCGTAGCTCAAAGAACATAATCTTCATAACTCATATTTTTCATTTTTTATCTTCTAAATGTCATATGAATTATTTCTACAACAAAAGTTTCTTTTTCGATAACAGAAGAGTATAATTTATATATATATATATATATATAAATATATGTGTGTGTGTGTGTGAGTGAGTGAGTGAAATTGACACTCTTATTTGTATACATTGGCCCCCTGTTTTTATCTATACTGCATCCTTTGGAAAAACAATGTGTGCTCATTGCAGGCCATATTCCCCTTCTATTATAGATGGCGGTCTCCGCCTCCTCTTGGCATTCATTATTTCACTAATCCTCACTCAAAGCCATGACCACCACTTCAGCCACATCTCGCAAAAATCAGGCGTTGAACATTTTCCTATGGAAGCTTCTCAGGTGATATTTTTGCATCCAGCTCCTTTGCACCCTCATATATATAGCAATGGTCATATTTGTTTGGATATTTTCTATGACTCGTGGTCTTCTGCCATGACCGTAAGTAATTTCCATTTGTATCAGCATTCTATCCATGCTATCAAGCTCGACTACAAAGCAACCTCCTGAGGATACTGATCGTTATGTATAGAATTGCAACATCGATTGAAGGAAGCATCCAAAAGTTTGTTCACGCACATATAAGGAATGATGAAGAGTCTGATCAGATTCCAAGGTTGCCAATAATAACGTCGACTCCTGCCTGTTTAAGGATCTGAGGCGTATAATACATAACTCCGTTATACCAGCAAACTGCATAAAAAAGAGACATATCAATGTCACAATTAGGCGAGTTCAACACAAGAGAATACTTGTCAAATTATTACATGAAATGTTCACTTGTAACATATGTAAAAAAGAAATGAAACAAATTAATGTAGTACAAACGATGGAACAATTTGTGCATTTTTCCGTTCATCCTCGCTTATGTTAGCCTTGTCTTTTGCACTACTAGGTATCACTGCAATGTAGCCGATTCGAGGCTCGTTCAGTGCATTCAGAAAGGGAAGAAAGATAATCTATGTATTTCTAGTGTGGCTTCTTGTCAAAATCCATGGGCTTTTGTTATGGATGCCGGCACCGGTTATGTTGATCAAGTTTATCGCTTATCATGAATTTTATATTGGTGACTTAAACTATACATGCTCAGTCTATTGGTCAGGTGAGTAGTATCCTGAGTTGAATCTATATGGAAGCCTATCTTGGTCAGCAGAGCAAGATGTTGTTGTGGAGTCTGGTGTTCGGCTGGAAGGGTAGCAGAGTTGATCGTCTACTAAGTCTGTGAGCTTGCTGATTGTCAGCATTACACATCTGCACGGGTTTTCCGCTTGGTTGGGGTTACTTCTGTGGTATTCGATCATTGCTTGGTTTGGTATTAAGGTAAGTAGGTGTGATTCCCAAGGCCTATAAATATATCATTGTAATTGTACATATATGCGTGACAATCTTTTTAACTTTCTGTGAATAATAAAATATCATCGTTTGTCCGTGGAGTAGTCAACACATGCAAACCACATTGAATATATATGTTCTTCTTTTTGTACTGGTTTGATGGTTTATTGATATGTTCCTTTCTCACAATCACCATTAAGGACCGTGTGATTTTTCGCTTCTTCTACCTCCGTTAATTTTTTTCTGCCACTAATCCAGCGTCTTCTCCACCTGCTGCTAAGGCTTAGATTTCCGTAGATTTTTGTAAATCCTTAAATAAACTTCAAATCTTTCCCGCTCTTACTCCTTCCGAGCTGAATCAATATCGAGCCAAGGCTTGAGACATTACAAACAAATCTTCGGTGTCTCGGTGACCTGCGTATTTGGATCACACTCGTTTTATTACGGCATCACACTACAATGCACACAAAATATGTCGTTCAAAAGGTCGACTTTCTCATCAAAGAATTATAACATTCTTCCATTTGTGTCAAACATCCATGGAGCACAAATAGATGGAGCAGGGAAACAATGGAGGGATGATGGAATGTATAAAATGTTAATTATCTACTATTATTAGTTAAATTTTTTGGGGAAATGGTAATTCAATATCGTATCAGAATTGGCTGTCTTGAGTTGAAATGTCTTTGCAAACAATGTCCCCCACCATTTCAACTCAAGACATTAGTACGTTTGTATGAATTCTAGTGGAATAGAAATTAGTATGTTTTGCCATAAAAAAATCACTAGACTAAGGGTCTATTTCTATCTCTACATTGTCCAACAAAAATTATTGTTTCGAGTGTTTGGTCTCTAAAAAAACATATAATTTGCCCACATTTGAAAGGCGTGTTGTAATAAATAAATATTAATTACTCACCTTCCCATCAGCTTATGTTTTTAAAAAGATGTTAATTCAACAGTTTTTGAAAACAAACGGGTGAAATGCTTGTGTCTTAGCTCTTTGTGGGCCTGACAGTGGGATTCGTTGTTTTTGTATTAAATTTGGTTGTTTTCATATCTGTTGCTGAATATTTGTGGGCATGACAAGGGGATTTGTTGTTTTTGTATTAATTTTTGTTGTTTTCAAATCAGTTGTTGAATATTTGTGGGCATGACAATGGGATTTTTTGTTTTTGTATTAAATTTGGTTGTTTTCAGATCTGCTATTTAATATTGGGACAATTATTGAAAAGGACGCATATTGGACTTAATTAGGCAAAAAGGACATCTAAAACAAACACTTAGTTATAAGGACAAAAATTAGGTAGATAGACCCAAATACCCTTAATAAAAATAAATAAATAAAAAATAACATGCGCATGCTTATTTTCACAAATATTCGCTGAACATAGTTTGCGTGGGTTTTTTTTTTCCTTTCAAAAGCAGGTGCTGAATTTATTTTTTTTTTAATTATTTTTTTTTTACCGATGCATTGACCACCGTGATTGTGTGACCACTCCGATGACCACCGCGATGCATTGACCACCGCGATGCGTGACCACCCCGGATGCAGTGACCACCCGTGATGCATTGACCACCCCGATACATTGACAGCCGCGATGCAGCATCTTTCACCTTAATTAATATTTTTATGCAGTGACATCGGCATTCATATATGCAGTGATATCAACATTTTATGCAGTGACATCGGTAATCATATATGCGCGACATCAACAATTTATGCAGTGACATCGGCAATTAGATATGCAATGACATCAACATTTTATGCAGTGACATCAGCAATCATATATGAATGACATCAACAATTTATGCAGTGACATCGGCAATCATATATGCAGAGACATCGCGATGAAGTGACACCGCGATGCAGTGGCCACCCCTGATGCAGAGACACCGCGATGAAGTGGCCACTCACGATGCAGAGACACCGCGATGCAGAGACCATCGGGATGCAGTGACATTTGATGAAGCAACACCGTGATGACATTTGATATTTTTCCGACTTAATTTCATAAAATCGATTTCTTTTTTTCATAAAACCGACTTCAAATGGCTATATCTTTTGATATAAATCTACGATCAACATAAATCTTTCACCTTAATTCATATTTTTATGCAGTGACATCGGCAATCATATATGCAGTGACATCAACATTTTATGCAGTGACATCGGCAATTTATGCAGTGACATCGGTATTTTATGCAGTGACATCAACACTTTATGCAGTGACATCGGCACTTTATGCAGTGACATCGGCATTTTATGCAGTGACATCGATAATCATATATGCGTGACATCAACAATTTATGCAGTGACATCGCCCAAGAGTTCGGTCACTATGAATGTGGTTTTTAAGCCATTATGCATCGTATGTCAAGAAATTCTACAGATTGCATGATGCCGTTGAATTTCAAGAATGTATACTTTATAAAGTGATTATACCTAAAGAAATGACAACTAAAGACAAAGGCTTCAATGTAATAAGCAACAACGCTAAGAGAAAAAAAAAAAAAAAGAAAATGCAGTGACATTAATGTCACTCCATCGATTTTATTACAAATCATACACAAACCTACCATTAAATTCATGTCACTACAACAATCATACATACATAAATTGACTTAGCACCACCATTGTAGCTGTGATAAGTCATGAACATTGTTCAAGTATACAACTTTGATAGCTAGTTAACTAACAAAAGATCCACCGTATTTGAGACAAGAAACGCTTTGAGTACTAATTCAACAACTTTCTTGGATGCCCCAAAATCTGCAAGCTTAATACATCCTTTATTATCAACAAGAATATTTGCTCCTAAATGTGTAAAACGAGCATCGTCAATTCACGAACCTAAAATTAAATTATCTTATCAAATTAAATCATTTCCAAGATGTAACATATGAAATCACTCAAACAAATAAATCTCCTGATCGTTCATCCGCATGTTACTAATCGAGAGCAAAACGAGGGGATTGAAAAAGAATGAAAGGAAAAAGAAAAGTTGATTAATCACCGGAGAGCGACGCCGGGCGGAAGTGTTGAGGTTTCTTAACTCGCTTTCTATAGTAGGATCCGAACTCCTTGAAGCCTCGCATACGATAATGATCCCACCACAAAATCTCGCTCAGAAAAAGAAATTAACAAACATCATATCTACGCATGCTAAGTTACGGCGCCGGTGAAGAACACTAATTACGGCAGTCATAGGAGTGGAGGTTTTTTTATTCAAAAAAAAAAAAAAAAAAAACGGAATGGGGTGGAGGAATGGATTTGAGTCGCTTATATTATACAATAAAGGGCAAAATTGGGAACATAAATGAATTGTGTCCTTATAACTAATGATCTTTTAAATGTGTCCTAAGTGTCTAATTAAGTTCCAAAACACGTCCTTATAAACAAATAACACTTTAATATTTGTGTGTATGACAATGAGATTTGTTCGTTGCATTAAATTTGGTTATTTTTCATATCTGTTGTTAAATGGATACAAGAAAAATGGGTTATAATGAGAGGAATTTAATGACGGGGCAAAATTTTGTCATTAAAAATATCTTTTAATGAGGGTAAAATTAATATCTCCCTATACTAATAAGAAGGGAAAAATTGTAGATTCTTGACACTTGTTTTTTTTTTCTATTGGTCCGTCATTTTACTGTTTATCGGCCCAAAAACCCGGCCCAATCTTTTTTTTTTATTAAATTTTTATTGTTCATTGGGCGGCCCAGCCCAGAAAAAAGTGTTTTATTTTTTTATTTTTTTTTAGGTGAAGGGTTTGAGTTAAAATGTTTCATTTTAGAGGACCCAATTGTATTTTTAATCTATATTAGCTTTAATTTATTCTTAATCTTATTATGTGTGTTGTGTTTAAGATGTATCCGATTTCAATTTAATTACATATTATTTTGCTTTCCATCGAGATCTCTTTTTTTTTTTTTTGTCTTATCCTAATACGATACGACCACGAGATATTTCAATATACTATAGTTTGTTTGTGTGTGTGTTCTTTTCTTTTTTTGCGTATATATATTTTACATTGTGTGTCTATGCCGGTTTTTTTTTAGGGCATCGTTTTTTTGGGGTCTTACGTATTGATTATTTTTTTCCGTCTTCGTTTTTTTTTACTTCTATATATTGTGTGTCGGTTTTTTTTTTGGTCAATGGTTTAGTAGTGTCGAAATGTGTCGATTTTGTGTCGTGGAGTGTTGATAGTGTGTTAGATTTAAATTAAAATTTTAATTAATATTCATTTGATCAACCAACAACTGTTGGATATGACGTCGGGGTGTATCGAAGCGTGTCGTGTCGTGTTTTGGGTAGAACACGTGTTGTTGCAGATAATGTCGAAGATAGCTTTATTTTTTCGGTTAAAATTGATTTAAGTAGAAATTGAAAAAAAAATTATTCGGTAGTGTCGAAAAGTATCCATACGATGTCGGGAGATGTCGAAGATGTGTCGGATATTATTCATACGCACTTATATTATTCTTCTATGAACATGTTTTGATGCCACCCTAAAAGGTGTGAGGGGTGGGTTGGGTTAGGGTGGTGGGAAGGGTAGGGTATAGTAAGATGGGTGGTGGGCACGGTAAGGTAGGGAGTTGTAGGGTAGAGTAGGATAGGGTGGTGGGTAGGGTAAGGTAGGGTGGGATGAGATAAAATAGGGTGTAATAGGCTTAGCTAGGATAGTGAATTAATATGTAGGTTGGGAAGTAGGTTAAGGTTTGTAGGTAGGTAGAGAGGTAGGGTGCGGTTGGGTGTGCTAATGTAGGTGAGGCGAGGTATGAGATGTAATGCGGTGATGTATGGTAGGGTAGAATGGTATGGTTGGATGATGTGGCATAAGTTAAGTAAAGTTTGGTAGGTTGAATAAAGTACGTAATATAGGGTAGTGTGGTAAGATAATATGTGGTAAGATAATGTGGTGTAGGGCATGGTGATGTAGGATTGGATAGGTGAGTGTTAAAAATGTTGGGATAGGGTGCGGTTCGTTACATTCTACATTTCTTCGTATTTAATATCGTCAAATAAGTTAAAACTTATAAGCGTAGGCTCTCAAGATGCGTTGCGGAGTCTGTGTTTCACTAGTATAATTAAATAATATGTAAACGGTGAGGAAATTTTGATTCTCGTCATTTTTACAACTTATCTTCTCAATATTGATACAGTAAAAATAATCTTCTCATTATTACATTTAAAAACATTATAAATCAACTTTTAGTAAACAATCCTCCAAATTTATAATTCACCAAATTATAGGTGGGTAATATTCCCACCCAATAATAATCTCAAACATTTGTCATAAATGTAATCTTACTCTTCAGAGAAAATAAAAAATAACCCTAGAAAACTTTAGAACCTCCGGCGACAGTCGTAACCCAAATCCGGCGACCGTCGAACCTTACCCATATTTGGCGACCAAAACCGAAATTGATGGTCTCCTAGAAAATGTCCTTCTTCGTTATCTCAGGTCTTCGTTCTCCATCCTCCAATTTCACTGTTTGTGTTGTCATTTTGGTAGACGAAACGGGTCCAATGATTTCATCTTGAAATAACGGCGTGGAGAAGATGGTGAGTAGAATTTCTTCATGTCTATTGAGATTGCGTTTCTCTTGTCTATATGCCGAATATTTTCAGTGATTCATTTTTTATTGATTTAGATTCAATTTCTATAGGTTTTTGACTGATTCGAAGCGACCATGCTCTATTTTGACTTATTTGGTGGTTAGGTTTTTTTTTCTCATTTCAGGCCAAGTTTCTCTAGGACAAAAAGAAGCACATTTGTCTTTTTATCTTCTCTTCGGGTTTAATATCAAACAGAGCAACCGATTGGAGCTCATGTTTTACCCACAAGTCATGGTCGGTTGCACTTGGTTGAGGTATTCTGTGTTAAGTATGATTTTTATAGTTTTTTTGTTCTAATATACATTGATAGTTGTTTTCTGGAAGTTGCAGTTTCTTTTGGGGGATATATGATGGTGGTTTGACATAATAGATTCATTGCATATCTATTGGAGACATGGATGTTGTGTAATAGCATTCAACATTAGTTAGGAGCTTGAGAAAATGTTACAAAAAAATGCTTTAAATTTTTGTTTTCATTTTCCTTTTTTGCTTGCCCTAGAGCTTTTTCTAACACCTCTTCTATATGCACCCCTCTGGTTTGTTCTATATACACTATGAATCTGATGGTGGAATTTGCAGTACATTTGGTGTATAAGAGTGGATGAAATATATGTTGGTAAATAATGTATGAGTGCAATATAATCGTGAAACTAAAGCAAACACGAAAGACCAGGAATAAAACTAACTTTCTTAATAGTTTCTTTATGATTTTCCACTTTCATATTTTTATTCTCCTCATCACAACCATACGTAATTTATTTAAGTTTAAGAAGTCTAGACATAGAATACCGTAGTCCGTAATTGAGATCCCTTCAAGTTGTGGAGCTTTTTCCATGAGAAAAACGCAATCTTTTGAACTTTTTTATTGACCTTCACACAAGCTTTTTAGGTTTCTTCTACCTCTTTTCCTCTTAAGATCTGATTTCGTAGTTGATTTATTCAAGAATAAGTCTACTAGGATATCCGCAAGGGATTTGAGCCCTTATATTTTATGTCTTCTATTTTAGTCCGAAATATGCTGAAAGGACGTGGAAAGCCTTTTGATTTGACCGAAAGCAAACATGGTTGGATCTAATAGAAATGATACTGCAAGGGCATGACTTGGATCCATTGAATTTTCGGCACATGCCCTCATAGGATCTAAACTCAGGCTTTCATGATACCAGATGGCCTGGACCCAGTGGCGGATCCAGGAATATATTTCAGTGGTGTCACCGGAATCTAAAACTACATCTTTTATCCAAAAATAATTCCAGTGGGGTCACCGAAGTCTAAAACATAATTTTTTATCGATAAAATAACACTTTTTAATAACAAAACTACATAGTTTTAATACTATTTTTTTTTTTTATTTTAGAAATTGAGTGGGGTCACGTGATCCCCCCCTTGGGTATGCCGGATCCGCCGGTGCCTGGACCATGAGATAAATTTTCATTTACAGCTCTATCATTTATCCGTGCAGATAAACAGTGACCCACATGATTTAAGGGGGTGTTTGTTAAATAAATTAAGAACTTATTCTAATAAAATTAAGTGATAATTAATTAAGAGGTGTTTGTTAATTTTTTATTACATCTCTTATTTAATTCAGAGCATCTGAATTATGGTGCATTTTACCGCATAAGTTTTCAGCGGCATATATGAAGCTTAACGCTGAAAAATGGAGAAAAGGCACGTTCCCACCTTCCCATATTTCTCATTTGACAAATACCTTTTTATTTGTTTATTTTAGGAATTGTGTTTTTATTTATTTTCTTAAAATTTTTCTTTTTCAAGCTGATACACGTACATATATTCGCATAGGCGGTCGCAAGATTTTTGACATCGGGTTAGAAAATTATCAATATTTTTTTTGTATTACACATATATTTGTATATTTAATTCTATACAGGTAAGTAATGGCAATAGATAAAACCAATGAGCCAATACATAAAATTAAGGGGTCAATTTCACATATATGTGTTTTTAAAAAAAATCTCCATTATTTATACATAATATTTTTATTTTAAGAGTTTATGCGCACTTTTTATCTCCAATGTATAGCCGCTGTATATTTGTGTGTGTTTATATACATACATATGAATGTGTGTATTTATATACATCAGCCGCTGTATATTTGTGTGTGTTTATATACATATATATGAATGTGTGTATTTACATACATCATTTTCAGTTTTTATATGCACACTGTTATCAAACAATCTAATTATTTTCAGTACCTAACTTTTTCAGTTACTTAATACAACAAGTCTTCAGATTTCAGATTTCAGATTTCAGACTTCAGATTTCAGATTTAACAAACGGCCCCTTAAATTAACACCTTCATCTTTGCTTTCCTCGGTGACATACTCTTACAAAGTTGTGTTATGGGTCTTTTTGATTGTGCTTGTTATTTTTTTGTTGTAGCTTTCTTTGACTTGGCTTCCATGTACTTTTCCTATGTGGTAGCACCTTGCTATGTTATTCTTCAATAATTTTTTTTTGAAGTTCTTTTTAAAAAATATTTGTTTCCAAAGTTTCATAGTTCACTGCTACATATCATATATAGTTCTATGGATAGTTATGATTTACCTTTTCATGATACTTGTGATAGATTATATGCTTATAAGTGAGTGTCAATGGCGGAATTTGTATGTTTTTAGTACAAGATATTCCTTCGTGTATGGGGAGCTGAGATACATCCTTGAGGCTAGAAGGAATCATGGCCCTTTTGTAGGGTGATTGAAAAGAATTGAGTTGCGAAACTAAAGCGCTTGTAATGAAAAGTGTCCCTCCAGGGATGCATTATGTTGCATTTTTCTTTAATTGGCTCTATCGGTGATAGGTAGTTTAGTCATATCTGAAATGAGTGAAGTATTGATGGTTACTTGTATATATCTTTCATAATATATTAATATGTATTCTTGTTGAGCAGGGTTGTTTATATTTCTGAACAGTTGAAGCATGTCGATGTTTTGTTGTAAATATTTTGAATATTATTGTCGTATTATGGTTGGTATCACTTCCTTAACTTTTCTTCGCTACATTAATAGTCAGCTTGGGATGCTATTTTCTATTGGCCATTTTACTTGAAGGTCTTAGACACAAAATCATTTCATTTCAGGTTACATAAAACTTATATGAATTTGTTGGATTTTGCATAGGTGGGGTATTTGAATGCATGAGGTTGTTCTAATTTACTGAAGACAACAAAGGCTTCATGAAATTCAGGAAAAATGGATAGTGATATTGATGAATGTTACTCATTATACTTCATTGAGTTATTATAGTTTTTTTTTTTTACAACGTCTCCTATTCTATAGGGTAGAATTGAGTGCTTTGTTTAATGGATATAGTTGTCCGAATGTTTTGAGATTTCAGTTTTAGTAGCTCAAAATAGTTGCCACCTTTGTTTGTTTGTTTTTTCAACATGTTATTTTTTAAAATAAAGACCAAACTGATTACATTTTTTAGAACAATACTACCATTTCACTTTCTTTTTATTTCTAACCACTAAATTGTTGGCATTATATATCTATTTATATTCTTTTTTCTTATGACATTAACACTTCATGAATCATTGTTGGAGTGTTAGACGATTGGCTTATGTTTCCTTTCTGCTGTCACGTATATGTGTGCAGGAATTTGAAAGATTTTGATGTATTTTGAAGAGATACAAGGATTGTTGTCTATCATATCCTAAAATTGTTTAATTTTGCTGTCAAGTAGCTTGGTGCCCATGAACCACCGATGATTGAAGGTGCTTAGTTTATTTATTTTTTTAGGGTAGAAGGTGCTTAGTTTTTGGTAATTGACATTTATGGTTGTTAGATATTTTTCACTAGGATGTGATATTAGGAAATCCTTCCATTATACATCTACATGTGACTAACTTGTCTTTTCGATTTTTTTGAAATAACTATACCTCAATGTATATTTAGGATACCTCCGGGTATATTTTGGATGTATTAATGCTTCTTGCAACTTCCTGTAGTGTGATTTTGGCATGGTGCATGAGGGGTATTAACAAAGAGCAAGATTTAGTGTGGGCCGAATAACCGTATAATGAACGGATGTCTCATCATTATTTCTTGATTTTAATGAGGGGAAAATGACCCTACAATGAGGGAACCTGTTGTTATTAGTTCGGGCATTAAGGATGGAAAAATGACCCTATAATAAGGGATTGTGTTGTCATTAAATCAAGATTTAGTGAGGGGTAATTGACTTTGTAATGAGGATATTGGTTGTCGTTAAAAAATACTAATGACGGGAATTTATGTCATTAAATGTGTCGTATAATTAATGAGAGGAGACAATTTCTCCTCATTATATACTTTTAACTAGAGAGTCAATAATAAAGGGACGATGAGGGGAAATTCCCCTCATTAAAAGTCTTTAATGACTAGAAAATGTCTTTCAATGACAGGAATTCCTCTTATTAAAAGACGATTTTCTTGTAGTATAATTTGTTGGGCATCACAATGGGATTTGTTGTTTTTGTATTAAAGTTGGTTATTTTTCATATATGTTTTTGAATGTTTGTGGGCATGAAAATGGGATTTTTCTTTTATTTGGTTGTTTTCTGATGTGTAGCTGACTTGGGGGGTTGTAAGATTTTTAACATGGAGGTTAGAAATTTGTCAAATATTTTTCTCTTTTAAAAATATGTTTGCATATCAAATTTTCTACGTCTAAGTGTGGGTCAAAACAAAAAAACAGTGGGTAATACAAAAATATTAGGGGGTCAATTTCACACACACGCACATATATATATATATATATATATGTGTGTGTCTTTTTATTAAAAAAATTCTCTAGTATTCATACAAGATTATTTTTTTAGTAGGGTCAGCCGCCCCACCCCTAACAAGTGTGGCACAGCCCCACCCCTAGCAAGTGTGGCGCCGCTCTTTGCTGAATATTTGTGTGCATGACAATAGGATTTTTTTTACGGAAAATTATTTTGTTTTATTACTGAAAAGAATAAAAACCATACATGCCGTGTTCTGGCCCCCCATGCAATGCGTAATCAGGACATAGCCCTGCCTCCTTAAAACCTATATCTGGAAAACCCAGTGTGGGAAAATCCAGGTGTATAGGAAAGAATACAGATCAATATGTCCCGGTCTACAATTCTCTGATAACCCCAAAATAAAATTACAAAAATGCAATTTGAGTACTGGGATCCTCCCATAGCCATAGAACGGCCATCCGTGAAATCTTTGTCTCTACAAAGTTCTCGTGGGCCTCGTTAGCCATCGTTATTTGCGTCCAATGATGTCCATCGCTATTATCCAGAGCTCATGATTCAAGGTACCATCGCCCAAAGTGTAACAGAATATCGTCCTCCCCTGAAAAAGATGCAACACACAAGAGAGAGCATAAAAGGCATAGGACAAATGCTACACCAAGAAAATCTCATGTTGATGGGATTTGTTGTTTTTGTATTAAATCTGGTTGTTTTCTGCTATTCCAATAGGCAATGGCTTAGGGCCCTACCACCAGGTGCGGATCTTGAAATTTATTTCAAAGAGTCGGTAAATATTTTTTTCAAAGTAATTTTTTATACTCACGGGTCTTAAATACTTTTTTACACATGTGGCTCCGCCACTGCCCATCACTCCATTGGCCCTTTAAACTTTATATTTAGCTATTTCAAAAAATAACCTTAGTCATTGAGGAAGAACCAACAAGATATTCGGCATAGTGGTTAACACTAGGTCATATCATGACAGTGACTAGGGTTCAAGTCCTACTTGTGATGAAAAATGGTGCGTGTGTATTAGTCTTTCGTTTCTGGAGAAAAAAAATTCATTGACCAAGAACTTGGCCGGTACAATGAGGTTATTTTTCATTCCTAGTTTAATAATTAAATTTCATAAAATTGAATAATTATTTATTATTGTACTAAAGAATGAAAGCTATTGCTTAGTAGTTTTGATTTGAATTTTTATCCAATATAGCTGAAAAGGAACACAAACATATTTGAAATTTTATCTAATTATACCCAATGTGGCCAAAATAATTTAGAAAATACACCTCCCAATTTAATATAATCCAGCATATCCCCCATCTAAAGTTGGAAGGAACCGCCAACGTTTTCCTTTAATGGTTGGACAATGTTGGAGGGCCCCTTCCAGCATCTGCCTTACTGCCCGCCCATAGTTGGAAGGTCCCGCCCAACTATCGCCCAATTTTTATTTTCATTTTGAAACTCTATGTTAACAAGGAAAATAAAAAATTCAAAATGAGACACAATCGGATTCTTAATTGGTAGTTCTTGATATTTTTTTAATTGATTTTGAATAAGTTCTATTAATTTTCAACTAATAATGTAAATAAAAGAAGACGAAAGAGTATTTGTATTCTTATAAATTATTTACACAAACATAATAATATAGCTACTAGAAAATTAATAGAACTTATGGGGGTTGGTTTAAAAGGACAAAAAGAGGGAAAACAAATAGGAATCTGGATAGTGAAAATATAAATTGGGTGATAAGGAAAAATCAACTGTTCATAACTCCAAATCCAAAGTTTGCTGCAGTGGAACTGTCCTCATATCCAATGTTTCACTATTTCACTGTTTTTGTGTTTTTTACAAAAATTACCTCAAAAATAACGTTGGAAAAAATATCAAATGTGATGCCTAAATAAAGAGGGCGAAAAAAAATGTGATGAAAGAATTACCATCTTTCGACAATCAGCTGATCAAAAGATATATTAGTTTTTGTAGGTGAATACGAGAGAATTTAAATCATAGTGTAATAAAGATATGTATTTTTTACCCGAAAAATATTTCACTGTCCTTTTTTTCCATATTTTGACAAAAAAAAAACCCTAGAACTTATTCAAAATCAATTAGAAAAAAAATCAAGAACCGCCAATATAGAATCCGATTGTGTCTCATTTTGATTTATGGCTATTATATTTTTATAAAGAAATTTCAACCAACAAAAAGTATTTTTTATTTGTGGCTCAAGGCTAGTTTGCTTGTTTGTTTTTTTTGTTTTTTTGTTTTTTTTGTTTTTTTTGGTTTTTTTTTTTCTTTCGTAAACCTTCCTTTTGACATGGAGTTTCAAGAAAATTACACGAAACCTTCCAACTTTAAGTGTGGGATAGGAGGGGAGTTATGAAAACGAGAGGTGTATTTTTCGATTTATTTTTGTCAAATGGAGTATAATTCGAATTTCCTCATCTATATATGTAACGTCCCGCTCCCGTATACCGAGCCCTTATCCGGAAGAGAACGTTCGGCGCGTATAACATTAAACAAATCTAGTATTATACGCCAACGGAAGCCAAAAGACTTGGAAATAAAATCATAAAAGCTACTAGAATTAGATTACAACATACCAAAGG
Source organism: Gentiana macrophylla (assembly GCA_026214975.1). NCBI lineage: Eukaryota > Viridiplantae > Streptophyta > Magnoliopsida > Gentianales > Gentianaceae > Gentiana > Gentiana macrophylla. Next base: position 53,516,575 of record CM047813.1, read on the forward strand.
TAGAATATTTGTCTTACAACATACGATAACTTAAAAGAAAGACTGGTACAACATCTATCTTACAAAGTTTTACAAGAAAGAACGATACAACATGTTTCTTGAGAATACAACTACAACAAGTCTAGTACCTTTAATCTATTTAAAAGAAAAGATAATATAATCATCTCAAGCATCATCAGGAATGCCATCCATCTCTCGGGAAACCTGTTCGCATTCTCACCCCAAATGCATACAAACAAACATGCAATTGAGGTAAGTACAAAGTACTTAGTAAGAGTGAGAAGCTATTGTATACTTTGAGTTTTACAACGTTAAGACTCACATTATTATTTAAGTTATCTTTCAAGTGACCGACTCAATCTATGGTTCACTAAATGGTCATCAACACTTCGTGACTAAGCGTTTCTATCTTAACTTATCTTTGTTACAGCATGTTTGCGAGGGTACTACACTTAGTGAGATATGCACTAAGACAAAAGACGCAACCCTATAGAGATAAATCTCTAGCGGTCCCGAGACTATCATTCCATTTTGTCTGGCCAACCCTAGAGAGCTGACAGGTGAATGTCTATCTCGCTCGTGAGTTTGTCCGGCGGAATGATCACTACTTTATCTGGCGGGTCTAGAATCCGACAGTGATCATCACCACTTTATCTGGCCAAACCTCACATTGCCGATATTGTACTGTGCCTATCTAAGCTCTCATGATGTTTAACATTTTATCTAGTCAAATACATTTATTAAGTTATTAGCTAGCCACCTAGGTTCATTCAGGACAAAAAGCTCCCTACTCCCTCTTCTTAGACTCTTAGACTCTAGCTAGCAATTACATAGACATTGATGAATACTAATTCATCAAAGCACAAGTCAATCATACTCTTCCGACTGTCCCGAACTTCAACTCCCTTTAAGAGTACATTCGGTGCCGGAACTAAACGCATCAGAAGCTTAATCAAGTATTGTTCATGTTCATTTATCTTCTTTATAACATCATTATAAAGTTAGGAACTGATTCCCAACTTGGTACACTTGAAAAGGACTCAAAACAAGCTAAAACAACTTTCTAAAACCTAATGAAAATCTGCACTGCTTTTAATACGTTTCTCAGCCAAAAACTCAACAAAACAACATCAAAACAGCCTCTAAAAGTCTCATAAAGTGCTACTAAACACAACAACAACCTTTAAACATATTTCTACAAACAATTCATAACATAAAAACCTTCTAACATCATCTAATCATGTCATCATACAACTAAAGCATACAAAAGGAAGAGCCTCTTACTTGATTGTATCCACAAACCAAAATTAATCTCTGCAGCACTTAAACAGGCCTCAAACAAGATCTAAAAGATCACAACTAACATGAATTAATTGATGATCAAAGTTTCGAAACAAAGAATTACGAAACAAAACCCTAGAACATGAATTCATGATCCTTTTCCTGAATTTACAGCAGAAATTCGACTCCAACATAGCAGAGAATCAGACCCAAATTTTGGTATCATCACGATCCTTGTTCTCTCATGAGTCCGGAGGTACTTTTGGATTTCTAAACGGATTCACGGATCAAAAGTTATGCCCAAAACCCATAAATCACAAAACATCATGATCTTTTATGATTTGCAGCAGAAAACGAGTTAACCATACATGAGAATCAGTCCCAAATTATGGTATCAAAATGATCCTCGTCTTCTCACGATTCCAGCGGCACTTTTGGATTTCAAAACGGATTAACGGTCGCAGAGATCTGCCCAAAAGTATCCAATGATATACCCTTTGTTTCTGTTTTCTTTTCTCCTAGAAATTTATGTTTGAACTTCCTCCCAGTAAATTGAAGGCTATATTCTTAAAATAAATAACCTCCTTCCACAAATATTCTTTTCTTTTCCTTTTATCAACATTTACTCTTAAGTCCAAGCCCTTATACATATTTGACCTTATAATTTAAACTTCCAATTAAAAGAAGACAGTTATAATATTTCGTTGTCACGAAAAAACACGTCTGTCCTTTCCTGTAAATTAAGATATCACAATTTAGGCCCTTTTAAATCCAAGGAAAATAAATATAATAATCCGTTTTCGTAAAAAGTCACGTCTGCCCTTTCATGAAAGGTCGGAATATTACATTCTTCCCCCCTTAAAGGAGTTTCGTCCTCGAAACTCGAATGTGCTCAAACCAGTGATCTTCACCAGCACATTCTTCAAACTAACTCGAAAACCGGAACCTCTACCAAGACTGAGCTCACTAACCACAAAATCCAAAAGTATCCTACTCTCAGAACTGACCCAAACTCGCATAATCAACCAAAATCTAAACTTCCGCTACGACACTCTGATTGTGCAAACAACTGAACTGAAAATCAACTATTTGTTTCCTCTTCTACTTATCAAACTTCATTTCCAAAGATCCAACTCATTCAAACACTTCAAAAAAATCTAGTAAATCTTTAACTTAACTTTTCTTTCTGTCCAAGCCGCTTGAACCTTTTCATTGATAAAGCTCTAAGGTAACTCTGTAGACAACTTCAATTCTCCAATAGTTTTCTGTCACGGATTTTATTAACAAGTAATAAATTTATAAATCCGATATACCTCAAGTGCAAGGATCGTAGTAAAGAGGTTAATACCGGGTCGATCTTACGGGGAACTAACGATTGGTGGTCCTAGTTTTTGTTCTAACTAACCTATGTCACGATTACCAAAACTAAACAGCAAATAAACTAAACAGGGAATAACTAAAACAAGAGATAACAATAAGGAAAACTGGACAGAAGATAAGATCTAAAGCCAGGAAAAGATGAATTTCAAACCGATTAAACTAAATCTAAACCTAATATGCAATAAAGATTAACTAAGCCAAACAATTCTAGTTCAAGGGATTTGATCAAGTTATAACGAGCAAACGAGCAATTGATCCACCTATCCTATCAACATTCAATTCCAATTCAGATTATTTCGTGATTTCTAACCAAGTTGTGATTCATCTCATCTAAAGTACGAACCCTAATTTCTTAGATGGTCCATCTATTAATCTCTATCTTTCGATCTAAGATTAACGCTTTTTCTAACCAAAGATGCAAACTTTAAACGTTTTTAACCTATAAATCTAACCTAATAACTTTCGTTACTTAGATCAAATAACTATTCTTTATAATGGTGATCTAACGTTTAGATGATTCTCATCAAATAAAACAATCAACAAAGCAACGATCTTTCGATATGAAATTGCATAAACAATAATAAACATGATAAAAGAAACAACTTATATTAAAAACTCACAAAATAATCAAGAATGTAATCAATTGTTGAATCGGACGGCTTCACAACGCTCGTTCAAAAGGCTTTAGCCTCTAAGCATCCTCTTGAAACTTGGAATTGATGAATAAAAGTGCATAAAAACTATCTAAACTAGCCTAGAATTTAGAGTGCATAAACTGAAGAAAAACAGAGTAAAAACGCAGCCTAAGCCGCCCCTAGGATTAGGGTTTTGAGTAATGTGTAATTGGTATCCTCAATGTGGAAAACAATGCGGCTATATATAGAATTTAAAGTCGGTTTCAGCATGTCGGCCGCTGGACGCCCGTCCATCTTGTTGGACGCTCGTTCACTATGCTTTGGACTTGCTTCAGGCGCCCGTCCACTCAGCGTCCAAACTCTCTGAATCAACTTTCTTCTCCTGGACGCTCGTCCATATCTTCAAACGCTCGTCCATACTGGACGCCAGTTCAAACTTCTGGACGCCAGTCCAGGATCGACTTAATCTTGATTTCTTCATCTTTATCCTTTTTCATCAATGTAAATCATCATTATCTCTTCTATCATCAATGAAATTCGACTCTTATCTCTTTTTGATCATCATTCGAGCATCAAACATGTACCTATAACACATTAAAACATCGCAAAACGTAATATCATCCACATAAGCATAAAATCACAATTAAAACACCAAAATTAACCTATTTTGCGATTAACTCGTTAAAAACCTCATTTACTCAATACTTCCATTAAACACTCGTTTCTTATGCAAATTATACGAATATGAGGGAAATTATCATAAAATATATCAATATAAATCGTATAAATTCACCCTTAACATTTTCTACATGAAATACCCCAACTTCTCTTTTGATTTTAGGCTGCTTTCATATCTCTACTATCAGACAATTCTCTTTCCTAACTTGCTCAACCTATTCAGACCTTGTGTTTTGCCTTTTCCCAACTTCATCCGTGACCCTCTATCTTAAGTCGTTTACTTTTAGCACACACAACGATTCTTAGTATCAAAGATTACCACTCTTATCAAAACATATCCCACTGAAGACTTTTCTCTTGTAACACGCTTCAAATCAATTAAAACAGGATCTTCATCTTGCTTACTCTAAACATCATTAATCAACTCAAATCTTGCTAGCATAAGTACTACAAACTGTCTGTTCTCAACCTGATCATAACTCTAAATTTTCAGCTCGTTAAACTGCTCTACCACTTCTCGAACCCCTGAAATTGCAAGCACTGACGTCCCACTCAAGCATCAGCCATCACATTGGCTTTTTCCCGGATACTTCTGAAATTCCATGTCATAATCTTTTACAAACTCCAGCCATCACCAATTTTTTTTACTTAGGTTTTTCTTAAGTGAAAAGGTATTTCAAAACCCTTTTAATCTGTGGAAATCCATGCCTTCACACCACACAAGTAATGCCTTCAAATCCTTAAGGCAAAAACCATTATTGTCCACTCCAAAACATGTATGGGATCATTCTTATTATGTGTCTCAAGTTGTCTCGATTCTTTCACAATCACTATACCCACTTGCCTAAGCACACACCCTAGTCCTTGACCTCAAACAACCTTTGAGTAGATAAGGGTATCATTTACGAATACTATCACACACTTATCCAAAACCTTTCCATTATCAGAACTTCCATACTTGCACACTTAGTCCAAAACTGACCAACTGCTCTTGAATCACTAAAACCACAACTTCCCCTGCTCCAAAAATTCTGAAAATTTTTCAAGGAGGTAGAAAGCTGTCTTATCTACAATTCCTCTCTTCACATAATCACATCAACTTCATAATCCACATGGTTTGCTTAGAAAGTCCACTTTACTATCAGACACTCTGTCCAGAAATTCTGCAATGACACCTTCACTTATTCTTCTGTTTTTAACAGGCTAAACATCTTCAAAAGACCTGAATTTTTGACATGTTGCAGAGAACTCTTTTGTCTTTGAACCATGTCTAAATTCCTTTCCGTTTGGTCACAATCTGCAACTCAACTCAGTGGTTAAAGATCTGGAAATTCTGACAGCTCATGCACACCGCAAAGAAACTTGGTTTTGGCCAACTTCCACTCGTCCAAAAATTCCAAAATTTTTAAACCACCTGGAAAACTCCATTATCTAAACATTTTCTCTTTATATGATACTCATATTCCTTTACGTATAGGATGTAAAACTCTGACAACTTCACTAACCATTCCATATTCCACTTCCCCTGTTACTTTGGTTGGTGCTCCATTGCACTAGACCCAAAGAATTAACCATATTTTGTCACTTTCTAATCATTTGACACCCTTCATTATAAACACACCCTTTAAGTTCCTTAGCACATTCTCTCTTCATCTCTCACTCAAACAGAAGCTTCACTTGATCAAACTTGAATCTTCAACAACCACTTGATCTAACCAACCCAAGAACCGAAGATCTACAACTTTCCAAACCGAAAACCAACTCTTGACCGCTGAAACCAAACTAAACAAAATTCTAACCAATGAACAACCCTCTATAGATACTTACCCGGATGGTGTCCACAAGATTTCCTAATCATTGAAAGGTAAGCTTATCTTACTTAGCTATCTTTCTTAGTACCAAAACTTTTAACCTTTTATGTTATTGATAGTTAGTATAGCTAAGTTGTCCATTACTGACGTATCTAAAACTCGGTTCATTACCTTTTACACTTTTACAACGTGAATTGATTCATGTCATAATGTACTTAAGGTAAATAAACAAACTAAAAGATGCTTGGTATGACTGCGTCTAAAGAAAACACCTTTGTTGGTTAACTTTCACTTCTTCAATGGTTTTCCTCGATTCCTTCAAATGCCTCTTATAGGACCAACTTTTGCAATATGTCATTTATATCCACAAAGGTAACATCCTTTTGTACAAGGGAACCAACATTCTGAGGTAGTTCCTGATTCTAATGAAGTCTTAGCTGATCAACTCTTCACTCTTCCAACAACCGTTGCATCATTCAGATTCTGTCTAGCCTCTGGTACAACTCTAGAACTTCCAACTCCAAAAACACCTCTTCAGGTTACTACCATTCTGAGAGATCAAGGGAGATCAGAAACTAAGTGGTCTAAGAACTTATCTTAAGGAAAAGAAGCCTAGTAAAGCAAGGAACACTTTTCTTTGATACCAACTATAACGTCCCACTCCCGGATATCGAGCCCTTATCCGGAAGAGAACGTTCGGCACGTATAACATTAAATAAATCTAATATTATACGCCAGACTCTACGTCGTCGTATCAAAATTAAAGCAACGGAAGCCAAAAGACTCGGAAATAAAATCATAAAAGCTACTAGAATTAGATTACAACATACCAAAGGTAGAATATTTGTCTTACAACATACGATAACTTAAAAGAAAGACTGGTACAATATCTATCTTACAAAGTTTTACAAGAAAGAAAGATACAACATGTTTCTTGAGAATACAACTACAACAAGTCTAGTACCTTTAATCTATTCAACAGAAAAGATAATCTAATCATCTCAAGCATCATCAGGAATGCCATCCATATCTCGAGAAACCTGTTCGCCTTCTCACCCCAAAAGCATACAAACAAACATGCAATTGAGGTAAGTACAAAGTACTCATTAAGAGTGAGAAGCTATTATATACTTTGAGTTTTACAACGTTAAGATTCACATTGTTATTTAAGTTATCTTTCAAGTGACCGACTCAATCTATGGTTCACTAAATGCTCATCAACACTTCGTGATTAAGCGTTTCTATCTTAACTTATCTTTGTTACAACATGCTTGCGAGGGCACTACACTTTGTGAGATATGCACTAAGACAAAAGACGCAACCCTATAGAGATAAATTTCTAGCGGTCCCGAGACAGTCATCAGCACTTTATCTGGCTGACTGGTGAATGTCTATCTCGTTCTTTAGTTGGTCCGGCGGAATGATCACTACTTTATCTGACGGGTTTAGAATCCGGCAGTGATCATCAACACTTTATCTGGCCAAACCTCACATTTCCGATATTGTACTGTGCCTATCCAAGCTCTCATGATGTTTAACCTTTTATCTAGTCAAATACTTTTATTAAGTGATTAGCTAGCCACCTAGGTTCATTCAGGACAAAAAGCTCCCTACTCCCTCTTCTTAGACTCTGAGACTCAAGTTAGCAATTACACATACATTGATGAATACTAATTCATCAAAGCACAAGTCAATCATACTCTTGCGACGGTCCCGAAATTCAACTCCCTTGATGAGTAAATTCGGTGCCGGAACTAAACGTATCAGAAGCTTAATAAAGTCTTGTTCATGTTCATTTATCTTCTTTATAACATCATTATAAAGTTAGGAACTGATTCCCAACTTGGTACACTTGAAAAGTACTCAAAACAAGCTAAAACAACTTTCTAAAACCTAATGAAAATCTGCACTGCTTTTAATACGTTTTTCAGCCAAAAACTCAACAAAACAACATCAAAACAGCCTCTAAAAGTCTCATAAAGTACTACTAAACACAACAACAACAACCTTTAAACATATTACTACAAGCAATTCATAACATAAAAACCTTCTAACATCATCTAATCATGTCATCATACAACTAAAAGCATCCAAAAGGAAGAGCCTCTTACTTGATTGAAGCCACAAACCAAAACTAATCTCTGCAGCACTTAAACAGGCCTCAAACAAGATCTAAAAGATCACAACTAACATGAATTAATTGATGATCAAAGCTTCGAAACAAAGAATTACGAAACAAAACCCTAGAACATGAATTCATGATCCTTTTCCTGAATTTACAGCTGAAATTCGACTCCAACATACCCGAGAATCAGACCCAACTTTTGGTATCATCACGATCATTGTTCTCTCACGAGTCCGGCGGTATTTTCGGATTTCTAAACGGATTCACGGATCAGAAGTTATGCCCAAAACCCGTAAAACACAAAACATCATGATTTTTTACGATTTGCAGCAGAAAACGAGTTAACCATACCTGAGAATCAGTCCCAAATTATGGTACGAAAACGATCCTCGTCTTCTCACGATTCCAACGGTACTTTCGGATTTCAAAATGGATTAACGGTCGCAGAGATCTGCCCAAAAGTATCCAATGCTATACCCATTGTTTCTGTTTTCTTTTCTCCTAGAAATTCATGTTCAAACTTCCTCCCGGTAAATTGAAGGCTATATTCTTAAAATAAACAACCTCCTTCCAAAAATATTCTTTTCTTTTCCTTTTATCAAAATCTACTCTTAAGTCCAAGCCTTTATACATATTTGTCCTTATAATTTAAACTTCCAATTAAAAGAAGACAATTATAATATTCCGTTTTCGCGAAAAGACATTTCTGTCATTTCTCGTAAATCTAGATATCACAATTTAGCCCCTTTTAAAGCCAAGAAAAATAAATATAATAATCTGTTTTCGTAAAAAGAAACGTCTGCCCTTTCACGAAAGATCGGAATATTACAATATAAAAGCGCATACTGGGACCCAAATATTCATGATTATTAACCAGGAGACCATTGTTCCTGAGACGCTTTATGCAAAATAACATCAACAAAAAATTAAAAAAAAAAAAAAAAAAAATAAAATATATATATATATATATATATATATATATATATATATATATATATATATATATGCCTCCTGATTCAATAATTCTCGTGGTGACACTCTGCTTAGCATAACAGATTGTTGATCATGGCATATCATGTAAAGGTATTATTCCATTTCTTTTTATCGTCTGCGATATATATTAAAACGGAAGCTAAGAAACAAAAGTACCAACTGCACATATATTGATAATTTGTGTCCTTGAATGTTAATGAATTTCCAGTTTGTTTTCATATATAATGTAACGCCCCCAGACCCTGGGTCTGGTAGGGTTAAATGAGTCATAGACACAAGAAAATATCTTCTGGTGATGGTTGCACCGAGTAGAAGAGTGGCTAGTGCGATTTGATGAACTTTCGAGTTGTGGTTGGTCAGTTTTGGGTTGAGTGCACGAGGTTTGAGCGGTTTGGGAACCAGTAGCGTGTTGGTTCAGTGGTTAGCAAGATCGGAATCGGTTGTTGTTGTCAGTGGGAAACAAGTGAAGCTTCGGTTTGGTTTGTGTTGAAGAGAGAGTGCTAAGAAAGGTCAACGGTTTGAGCATGCTCGAGTTTCGAGGACGAAACTCCTTTTAAGGGGGTGCAGAAAACATAGACCCAAACCCATAATAGAGGAGGGGCCTCATCCCCAAAACCTAGGTTATGAGGTGAGGAAAGTCTCTCTCTTAATATAGTGGGTTACACAATCACAAGTTCCCAATGTGGGATACATTAACACGCCCTCTCAAGTGTGGGCCTGGGCACTCTCAAGGCCAACAATGAGGCCCGACACTTGCACAATAAATGGGTGGCTCCGATACCATGTAGAAATCTAGGCCCAAACCCATATAAGAGGAGAAGTCTCATCCCCAAAACCTAGGTTATGAGGTGAGGAAAGTCTCTCTCTTAATATAGTGGGTTATATAATCACAAGTTCCCAATGTGGGATACATTAACAAGGGGAAGGAATGTAATATCCCGACTTTTCGAAAAAGGGCAGACGTGTGTTTTTGTGAAAAAAAATGAAATATTATGTTTAATGATCTACGGATTTAAGTATTTTATGTATATATATTTTTCGGATAAATATATATATTTCAGGGTAATGAAAAGGATTTAGTTATTATTTAAAAAGGGTTTGACTAATAACTTAAGAGGAAAATATCTTCTAATTGATAGAAGACAAAATTTGAAGATACAGTTGATCACACCATTAATGCAGAATAATTCTTATAATTAATGTTAAATGATTCTTATGATTGTATTTTGATTATATATGATCTTTGTAATAAATGTTGCTTAGAGGCTAAGTAGTATAAGACTATAAATTCTCTATTGTATCATTGAAAAAAAATAATTCAATAAAAAACCACCTTTCAGAGTCTCTTCCACTATTCTGATTTTTTATATGGTATCAGAGCTAGGGGCGGGGGTTCGTGTACCTTAACATTGGTGAACCCTCGCCCGATCCTCTTCCGCTTTTAAACAATTTTTTATAGCCTCGTCCATTATTTTCAATCATCATCACAGCCAAAAATTTCAGCCAAATTTTTATAGAATCTTCTAGTAATTTCAATCCAACATATTTCTATACGAGCACAAACCATCTCTTGCAATATGTGTCTCGGCCACCGGGCTGGCACCATCCATAACCATGAGATCTTGCATGAGCAAATTTTTTATTTATTTTTTTTTTAATTTTTAATTTTACTTTTTCCTTAAAGAATTTTCTAATTTTTAGTTAATAGATCCAATCCCATCCCTTCCTTCCGGTGCCGGTCAAATAAACAGAAGACATTCAAACAAAAAAAATAATAATAAATAAATTCCTATTGTCACCGTCCTTTTTAGTCCAATTTCTTTTTAGTAATGAAAACGATTAATCATGTCATATAGCATTTTTATTTTTTCTTTCACCATCCATTTTATGTATATTTTAAGGTGAGATTGAAATTTTTTTCAGATCCACAGTAACAATTGCAACCGGAGGCTGATGTCATAAAAACAATCCAAGCATCGTTTGACTATTGGAAGAGCCTAAAAACACGTGGGTCGAGGAAATCACATACAAATTATTAATGGACTTCGGAAGAGCCGAAAAAGGCGTGCTCCGGAGTGGAGATGCCCTCCAAAAACACAACAGTTATAGACTCCGGTAAAACAACCGGAGTGGAGATGCCCTCCAAAATCACAACTTTGGACTCCGGAAGAACAGCCGGGGTGGAGATGCCCTCCAAAATCACAACTATAGACTCCGGAAAAGCAGCCGGAGTGGAGATGCCCTCCAAAATCAAAATCACACCTATGGACTCCGGAAGAACAGCCGGGGTGGAGATGCCCTCCAAAATCACAACTATGGACTCCGGAAAAACAACCGGAGTGGAGATGCCCTCCAAAATCACAACTATGGACTACGGAAGAACAGCCGGGGTGGAGATGCCCTTCAAAGTCACAACTATGGACACCCAAAAAATCCTCGGAGTGGAGATGCCCTCCAAAATCACAACAATGGACTCCGAAAGAACAGTCGGAGTGGAGATGCCCTCCAAAATCACAACTATGGACTCCGGAAGACCTGCCGGAGTGGAGATGCCCTCCAAATTATGCCAAGACAAACTCAGCCTCCAAACCCGGCCTTGTTTGAGGGAGGGTGATAGAAGACAAAATTTGAAGATACAGTTGATCACACCATTAATGCAGAATAATTCTTATAATTAATGTTAAATGATTCTTATGATTGTATTTTGATTACATATGATCTTTGTAATAAATGTTGCTTAGAGGCTAAGTAGTATAAGACTATAAATTCTCTATTGTATCATTGAAAAAAAATAATTCAATAAAAAACCACCTTTCAGAGTCTCTTCCACTATTCTGATTTTCTTTACTAATTTCTCTTTACAAACTCTACGGAAAATTTTTTGAAAAAAAAGGGGGCGACGCATTTAGCAAAGAAAAAGGGAGAAGAGACTTCTTCAAAATTCTCACGAGATCTTTGACGGTTTTGAGAACGGAATAGAGATTCGGAATCAGCGGGAAAGGAGGATCGTTCTGATAGCAAAAAGATGGAGTTTTACAAATGTATGAGTTTTAGCCCTAACTATGGATAAATCATGGTTTGATCAAGTTTGATGTGGTAAAAAGGTTTAAATCGTAGTCTTTTTTGGTTTATAAGCTTTTGATCATCAATTAATCTATGTTTAATGGTGATCAATTAGGTGTTGGGTGAAACCTTGGAAAGTGTTGAGGATTTTCTGAAGGTTTTGGATTGGGTTTTGCTTGCTAAAAGGTAAGAGGTTATTCCTACAAATTAATTACGGTTTTACAATGTTAAAGTTGAGTTTTAGTGTTGAATCGTAGTAAGAGGGTTTTCATATTGAAAATTTGTGTTTTATGATTTTAAATTGAAGTAAAAAGAGTGGTCAACCATACTTGACCATGTTATTGTTGCTGTTTTTTTTTTTTTTTGTTTTTTTTTTATATTTGCTGTTGCTTCAGGTTTTGCTTTCTTTATGTTACTGCCGAATACCCCTAACAAAATAGGAAAAGGTCGTACAGGATGAGTTTTAATCTTATTTGAGTAAATAGGACAAGAAAAAAATGCATTGGTTGTAAAGGACAAAAAGTAATATGTATCCAAAAATACCCTTAATTTTTCCTTTTCAAATATATGCCTTTATTTATAATAAATGGCGGTTTTTTTCTTCCAAAAATGAATTAAATGTTGTTTGAGTAACTGCAAATCAGATTATTTCCTTTTTTCATGCCATTATCAAGGAACACCATATTTACAGAACATGAAACAATTAATCTATACAGAGCATTATGAGGTTCTCAGATATACAAATGAATCTTCTTAACATCCGATATCTACTTGTACGTATACTACAACTAACAAATGTAAAGACAATCACCACCTCTCCTTTCCCTCTTTTGGTGAGATTTCTTCGGACCTCAAACTAAGAAAATCCTCCTATGAGTAGTCCCTCTCATCGGCTTCAGAAACTCACTATTACTACGATCATCATCTCCGCCACCATCATTTCCTTCTTCTTCATCCGCTTTTTCCGAACAAATCTTCATTAGTCGAATGGACAATCGCCTCACCGTACGCTGGGCTTTATAGTTGTGGTTGTTGAATCACACAAAATTCATTACATCGCTTATTCGATCAAGAAAAAATGGTTTGTTTCAATCAAAGAAAATGGCAATGTCGTAACATACATATTCCAGTCGAAATAGGTTTGTATAAAGCACAAGGCATTGAAATCGGTTTGTATCAGGCAAAAGGCGTCGAAATAGGTTTGTATCAGCACAAGGCGCCGCACTCTTTCAATGTAATTCTTATCGTCCACGGATGTCCATGGTTTTCTGGCTGACTCGCATTCATATAGCTCGATCAGTTTACAGTTTATCTCGCTATTCGCGATACAATGCAGCTAGCAAAAGCAAGACAGCAAACATGTTTACTACTAAGCATCAATGACTGAATTTCAAGGCTTAGAGATGAAAGAGAATAAAAAGGGCAGAAGACACTAGAAAAGAATATACCTGTTCGACAATTCTAAGTATCAACTTGTCTAATCTGAAAAGTATGTATGATTCTGGTCCAAGAATAGTATGACACTCATCCTCAAACTATTCAAAATAATGTAGTAACAGTTCAAAAAAATGTAGTAACAATGCATAAGTAGTAGCTGTCTAAAAATTGAAGTGACGATTCAAAAAAATGTAGTTAAAATTAAAAAAAAAAAAGTAGTAACATTTGACAAAAATGTAGTAACAATACTTTCCTTACACGACCCCTTTTTTGTATTACATTGTCGGTATTATCATCAAGTGCATGCAGAACTTTCCATTAGGTATCTAAGAAGACAGGTTGTAAATTCACAGAATGAACACACTGATGTGTACAAACACACCGTATTATTTCATTGAAATGTAGTAACTCAATGTTGGACGTAGTAACACATTTTAAAAACACAAGACAAGTTGTAACTCCCTTGCTTTAGGTATCACCCATGGCAAGTTGTACATTCACACACTCAACACACTGATATGTATAAACACACAGTAAAATTGCATTGAAATGTGGTAACCCACTGATTGACGTCGTAACACATGTAAAAAATCTCAGTATTATCTCATTAACACATTCTAAAAACACAAGACAAGTAGTAACTCAATTGTCCTAGGTGTCACCCAAGACAATTTGCACATTCACACACTCAACACATTGATATGTACAAACACACAGTAAAGTTGCAAGCAAAATGTAGTAACCCCGAGATAGACGTAGTAACACCTGTACAAACTTTTCAACCCAATTACCGATTATGTATTAAAAATGGATCAGTTGAATGAAAAACCAACTACGCAATTGATTTACGAGTAATTGTAATCGACATGCACAACTCGTTTGAACTCAATTCAGAATATTCGGAATTCGATTCAAATTAAAACCCTAATTTACTCAACTCCCAATCGAACCGCAAAATTTGAATTTCTCACAGGCAACGCGAAATAAATCATATCGGAGGGAATTAAAAGCAAACATTTCTCGATTTTTGGCTGTATGAGAAGAGATTTTACACTTACTCGGTGTTACTTCTTTTCCGTTTGCCTTCGCCGTGTCCTCCCCTCAATGGGTTTCTTGCTCGCCGGAAAATATGGTTTTTCCTTTAGAAATGGAAGGAAAATCAAAGAGTGAGGAGCCCAGAGTGTATGGACTCTTTTGATCGGTTCAATCGCCTCTCTGCATCAAACACATTTACTGAGATGGTGCCGGTGGTAGTTAAGGCCCCTTGGAATTCCCGATATGAAACTGCCCATCTTTGGAAGAATAAAAGGAATAAATTTCATTCCATTTATTTGGCCGAATTTGCTGTGAAAAATAAATAATAGCTTATATTATCATTAAGGTTGTTTTTGTACATCTTTATTTTTTTTGTCCTTCTTAACCAATTTCTTTTTTTTTGGTCCTATTTCCTCATTTTACATCTTATTTTGTCCTGGAGGCCCACTACCCCTTAACAAAATGGAGATGATGCTTTCCCCAGCTGCATATGTTTGCTGAAAGCAAAATAAAATAATCTAAAATAACAATAAACTAAAGAAAGGAAAATAAAAAGGGGATCGGCCGGTCTACTAGCAAACCGGACGTGTTTGTGTATTTATTTGTTTGCTTTTAAGTTAGTAAAGTTTTATTTTGATATTATATTAGATTGTATTTTTGGATGGTACTAGTTTAATTAGTACTATATGTTGTAGGCAGGTCAACGAAAAATATTAATCTTGTTTGTTTTCTTTCAAGAAAATAAAAAAGAGATAAATTAATAAATATATAAGGTATAGTTGTTTGGTATTATTGTGTTGTGTTATTTATTGTTCTGGAAAAAATATAAATTATGATTTAGTAAACAATGAATTTTGTAGCTAATGTTATTGTGATGTTTAGCTTGAATTGTAGTATTGTTAACAAGTTTAAATAAAATTAAATGAAAACGAACAAGCCTCGATTGAGTTTCTGATGCGTTTGGTTCCGGCACCAGACGTACTCTTAAAGGGAGTTGAAGTTCGGGACCGTCGGAAGGGCATGAAAGGGCATGTGCTTTGATGAACTAGAGTTCATCAATGTCTGTGAAATTGCTAGGCCTTGTCCGCGTCTAGAGGTCTAGGGAAGAGAGTTGAGTTGTGAGGGAGCTTACTTGAAAACAACTAGGTGACTAGTTAACAACTTAATAATAAACATACTTGTATAGCTAAAAGACTAAGCATTATGTCATTCTTGGATAGGCACAAGTTTATATCGCAATGTGTAGGCTTTCGGATAAAACGAGTAAACTTGCTGGCCTTTCTAGAGGCACCAGGAGTTGAGAGTACTCGTGGATGGATAACTTTGCTGGCAATTAGAGGGCACCAGGAGTAAAGGGACTTCACCGAACGCGTATACTATCGGGACTAACCCGTGGCTATTGATGTGATCCACCAATAGGTTGCACCCAGATGTCTCGTGGTGGGCAGCATCATGCGTAGTGCCCTTGAATGCGGATGTAACAAAGATAAGCTAAGTTAGAAACAGTTAGTCATGACATGTTGATGGACATGAAGTGAACCCTAGATTGAGTCGGTCTTAGAAAGATAATTTATTTAATCATGAAACTTGTTTATAAACCTTAGTTAATTTGTAGCTTCTACTCTTACTGAGTACTTTGTACTTACCTCAAATGCATTGTTTTTCTATGTGTTTGGGGAGATAAGATGAACAGGTTGATCCGGAGTTCGAGGCAGACTTTGATGACGATGTTTGAGGACGCTGGAGTTGAAGCGTTTATTTATTATGTTTTATCTTTTATATACATTAGATACGTTGTTCTTTTGTGAAACGTTGTATTTCTCTTTCAGTGTTCTTTTGAAGGTTTCGTACGTTTGGTTTCGTTTGGTTTCTTCAATGTAATAAGTTACATTTCTACCCTTTAGTTATTCTTTCTATTCTTGGTTGTATAGAGAATTTTACCCGAGTCTTTTGCTTCCGTTTGCTTTATTTGATACGCCGTAGTAGAGGTTTACGTGTAATATTAGATTTATTTAATATTATGCGTGCCGAAGGTTTTTTTTTTTTAAGGCTTCGACTGTCAAAGAGTCCTAACGGGCGTCGCGTATAATGACGGATTTTTCGAGAAAAAACCTGGGTTGAATTTTGATGATGCCGTTTTCATAGTAAATGATGGGTCCACTGAAAAAATGATCGATCGAGTATTCCTCTCGTTTTCAAGATTGATGTATCATTTTTTTTCTCCTCAATTTTCATCCATTTTTCTTTCAATTCTTTTTGAGTTTTTTTTTTTTTTTTTTTTTTTTTTTGGGGATCGGAGAAGGGAATGAGATTTTTATATTATTGAGAATCTTTCTCAAAATTAGGAAGTAATAACGTAGTGATTTCCAGTAGCTTATTCTCGAAGTTCTTTCAATGTTGATGTAATTATAGAGCTTTCTGTATAGATACTAATTTTATGATTAAATTTCATTTATTGTGCAGATACACCCTCCATTACCTACATCAACGCTCAGTTTGGTAACTCCCGATACCTTACAAAGAACAAACGTTCTTCCAAATGTTTAATCGGGGTTTCATGTTCCATATTTCCATGGAAATATGGCTCCAAAATATGTCAATGATGGCATTTAGGATGTATCTTTCGTATTCTCCTGTCCCGCCTGTAAATAATGGCTAAGTTTGTAAATTTAGTTCCGGAACTGGACACGTTTTGTAATTTTGATCCTGGTTTTTTTCGGTTACAGTTTTAGTTCTTTAAGTGGTTTTCCTTTTGCAATAATAGTCCTGAACACTGGAAAATGCTGACTGGACAACTTTTCCGACCAAAAAATGCCATGTCATAAAAAATTGGCATGTCAGCAGACACATCAACACCACTTTCCACGTCAGTATTTTTTTTTTGCAAAGAATAAAATGTTGCTACTAAAGAGATTCGAACCTACGACCTAAGACTAAAAATCTAGGTACTTAAAGACATGTTTAGTATAAAAATATTATGGAGAATCTAAGTATACAGACATTTTTTTGTATAAAGTATAGATACTAGTATTTATTACACGTGGTGATACATTTATTAAATGTTTATTTTATGTAATATGAGAGTTCTTAATTTTTTGTTGTTCTTTTTTTTTTTATGTATTTTTTATGTAAAGATGTAACATATTATTGCCATTTCTTGTTCTTCATTTCTTCCATGTATTTTTCATAGTCACTAAACTGAATAGTTAATTGAATTACAAATGAAACGTTAAAATGAATGTATTAATTCTAATTATCCTCATTAAACAAAAGCAAATCCTTGACAAAATGACATAAAATTAAAGGAAATATTATTTACTCTAATTATAACTAATGATACTGTTACGATCAGTCTGAAACAACAATTAACTCTGACATGATGTAACAGTGAAATATTGAATGATATTAAATTTCATCAAAGGTATATAGTACCATTGTCACATAACATTGCATGATTCAGTGTGTCAGAATGGTTTATTAAATTACAATTGTGTTAGAGTGATTGTAACAGTAATATTATTCAAAAATTAAAGATAGAGAAGGAAATAATTATTCGATTGAGAATTATTTAATTATAATTCTTTATTTGATTATAGTGTTATAGTCTGTTGTGACACAACATTATTTCGTGACATAATAATTATTCCTATACAAATTATATAGGAAATAATAGTTTATACTCTGTTGTTAACAGAATTGGTTGTGAATAATAAATATTGTGTTTTAATATCAAGTTTTTTTGTAAATTAATTCAATATCTTGCTATTTCTGTTTGAAATACTAGATTTTCTGAAACCCTTATTTTGACATGCTATATGTTTAAATAATTATTGGTTTTTGTATTTACACAGAAATAGAAATAATCATTAAGGTGAATAAACGGAAAAACCGAGTCATTATGTGTGTGAATTAAATCGTGTTTGATTTAAATCCTCGTGATAATTTTTAAATAATTAAAAATTTATGGTTGTATCTTGTGGAATACAAATTGTGATGAACTGAATTGTTACCGGATGACCAGTTAGTGGAATATGAACCGTTGCAGTAATAATTATTGAAAATGTTTCATTGTCAAAGTTAATGAGAATTAATAGCAATCATGGTATTGATGATTATTAATTCTTAAAACGTCTATAAGGTTCAGAGATTATGAATAGTAATCATTAGTTTATGATTATTTAAAAGTTCAACTGTCATAGTTAACGGGATTTAATAGTGGTGTTGATGACTATTAAAATGAATGTAAAGGTTTTATCTAAACCAAGATAATAAGTAGAATATTGATATTCTACAAACCGTTTAAAGACATTGAAGATAATGAGGCTCTGATGCTTTTAAATGTTATAAGAATGAAGGTGGGAAACAACTTAGCATACGGATTTAACTATCCGTAGTGACTATGGTGGTGGATATGATGTACCGTTTCATGAGTCTTGCTGATGTTAGTGATTTAAGTATAATCACAATCCATTGAGGTTATCGGGGTTTAGTATAAAGATGGTTATGCTCGGAACGCTATATTATAAGTATGGGGGTGCGGAGTGCACGCTTATATAAGTTTTTACGAGTGTACGGATGGAAAATAAGCAAGTAGAGTTCGTAAAACAAGCTAAAAATCGGTTTTAGAAAAGCAGTGTGAGCCAGGCCGGCTTTTGTCATCATAAAGGCCGCCTTTGTCACTTCCCGGCAAGGAAAAAGTTCATCGAAAAGTTGTTCGGTTTCGATTCATCACAGCGCCGCTTGTGTAAGCCACTGTGGGTCGAAAACTATTTTTTTTGTGTCTTTTGGTCTTTTAAGTGGGTACAACCAAATGGAACCTTTTCCTTTGGGGTGTGACACTTAACTACGAACTTATTGTTTATTTTCAGACATCTAAGTGCTATATAAAGAAAAGTTACAAGGTTGAAACAGAAGACAACTTTTGTAAGCATCTTTGCTCTTGTCATATATTCAAAACACATCCTAAGTGCTCTTTAAGATCTTGGTCCAGACTTAAAGGTAAAACTCTCAGTTTAATATCTCACTTAAATATTCATGTAACCCTGGACAAGTAAAAGGGTCGAATAATTTAAGAAGGATAGCGATTCATCGTGAAACGGAGAGGATCCGAATATTCATATTAATTTGCAGGAATTCAAGGCATTGTTGATCATCTTCACACCCTTATATTTTTACAACATTCTTCTTAAATTATTGTTCTGATCACAATGGTGAATGCAAAGGATTTGATGATGAATTTCGGGAAACTAGACAAGTTTGAAGGCGTTGATTTCCGGAGGTGGCAAAGGAAAATGCATTTCCTTCTCACTACATTGAAAGTGGTATATGTTCTTAGCACTGAGATACCAGAAGTCGATAATGATGCACCGTTGGAGGAATTGCGAAGGCGAAACAAATGGGAAAATGATGACTACATCTGTCGTGGTGACATTGTAAATGGTATTGTAGAAATGAAAAATTATGTTGTATGTCAAATATGTCACATAATACATTTGTCCTAGATAAAATTTATTTTATATTATTACCTATTTAATTTTGTTAGGGAATAATGTAAAAAATAAATAAATGATTAAAATCTCTTTAAAGAAACTTAGAGATTTAATTATTTATAATTAAATGGCTATGTAGATATATAAAATATGTGACATATTATATTTGTCACATACTACACATGCCATTAGATCTAAATATTTTTATATTATTTCCTACATTAAATATTAGGAGATAATATAAAAGTCAATAAATCATAAAAATCTCTTAAAATCAATTAATTTGGAGATTTTATTGGTTTATAATAAATGCAAAATGTTCTGGAAATCAATCAAGGGTGTGAATGCATTTAATGTGAATTAATACAAAGGCATCACCTAGCACTATAAATAGGAGAGGCCTTGGTCATTTACAAATACACAGAAGACATTGAAGAGTTGATAGAGATCCCAGAGCCAGAAGGTTCAAGCATTCATCAACAACACTCGAAGATCTTCAAGAAATCCTTCAAGTTCTTCAAGAAAGTCAAGAAACACTCGAAGATTTTCAAGAAATCCTCGAAGTTCTTCAAGAAGCAAAGAAGACCAAAAAGCATCTCCAACGCTCGAAGATCCTCACAAAGTCGAAGCTTCTTCCACAAGGAGATCGAAGGTAACATGAAATCCCTTCAAGTCTTCATCAACTTTGGAGCCTTCCGCGATATCCGGAGTCTTCAATTCCAAATTTCTTCCGCCATATCCGGGAGATCATAAAATCAAAGCCCTTCCGCTACATCCTGAAGGCCACATATCCCCAAACTCTTCCGCCATATCCGGAAGATCACAAATTTCAAAGCTCTTCCGCCATATCCGGGAGATCGCAAATCCAAAGCTCTTCCGCAATATCCGGGAGATAAAAAAACCAACTCTCAATTCAAAGTCCTTCCGATATATCCGGAAGACAATTAATTGCCAATAGGGAGAATCAAAGGATTCAAGAGATTGTAACCCGCTTTTTATTTTATAAATAAATAAAATTTCATTTGTTACAATTTTGTGTTTTCTTTGTTATTTTCAGGGATTAACACGAAATTTGCGTTACAAATTTCTGGCACGCCAGTGGGACCAATTTCTCCTTTCATCTCTCCTTTTTTTAAAGAAATCAAGAACAAATGGCACCAAAGGTTGCTTCTACCGCTCCGAAGGCTGCTGCTGCTAAGACTGTGGCTTTGAAGGGCGCTACTACGAAGGAGGCTACTTGCTAAGGCTGTTTCTTCATCTCAAGGACAACTTTCGACCTATCACTCGAGCATGTCAAAAGAGTTTGGCATCAACCTCCTTTTCCCGCATGAAGCTTCTGATAGACCCACATCACCAATGGCTGCTGACGTAATGATGACGAATTCCACAACTCTCGAGGAGCATATTGCTAGCCTCACGAAGGCCATTGAGGCCCTCACGTCGCATGTTCAGACTCAAGACATGCAAATTTCAAAGCTCGCTAGCAAGATCGATTCCGTTGGGGAAGCAAGCAAGTCAAAAGAAGTGGTGCATGATGAAGAAGACAAATATGATGTCACTTCCAAACACCAAGAAGCCTTCAAGTCTTTGCATATGGCGAACAACTCGAAGGTCGCCCCAGAAAACTCTTTCAAGGATCATGAAGCCTCCAAGTCCTTTGCCTTGGCAAGCAATCTGAAGATCTCCCCCGACGGAACCATTCCTATCAGCCAACTGCAGGAGTTCATCATAGGGACGATCAATGACAAAGTCGAAGGATCCATGAAGTCGCCTCGCACTTATATCAAGCCATACACCAAAAGAATTGATGATTTGAAAATGCCGGCGGTTATCAACCACCAAATTTCCAAAGAATTTGATGGAAAGGGCAACCCGAAGCAACACATTGCCCATTTCGTGGAGACTTGCAACAATCTTTGGAACCTATGGAGATCACTTGGTGAAGCAATTTGTGCGTTCACTCAAAGGCAACGCCTTCTATTGGTACACCGATCTCGCCCCGCTTCTCTGAGACAGGTTGGGAGCAATCGGAGCAGATCTTCTTGAATCGCTTCTACAGCACTCGTAGAACTGTGAGTATGGTGGAGCTGACCAACTCCCGCCAGTGGAAAGAAGAGAAGGTCGTGGATTACATTAACAGATGGAGAAGTCTAAGTCTTAACTGCAAAGACCAATTGTCTGAAGCCTCTGCCATCGAGATGTGCATCCAGGGCATGCACTGGGGTTTGCAATACATCCTTAAAGGGATTCTCCCGAAATCATTTGAGGAGTTAGCCACTCGTGCGCATGATATGGAGTTAAGCATTGACGCCAATGGAGGTCAGGCCCCTGTTCAAGATCCAAGAAAGGGGAAAGAAAAACAAGAAATTAAGAAATTTGTGAAAGCTTCTCCCAAAATGGAGAAGAGGGAGTCCAACGCTACCACCGTAGCTCCAGTAAAAGTTAACAACCCAGCGTCAAGCCAACCCGAATGGAGGAAGGTTGAGCCACGACAAGTTGAAAGACGGAGGCCAACTCTGAACGAAAGGCAAC
This sequence comes from Gentiana macrophylla, assembly GCA_026214975.1. Taxonomy (NCBI): domain Eukaryota; kingdom Viridiplantae; phylum Streptophyta; class Magnoliopsida; order Gentianales; family Gentianaceae; genus Gentiana; species Gentiana macrophylla. The sequence goes on from CM047813.1 coordinate 53,539,034, forward strand.
AGAGGAAGTATCCATTCTTCGATTCTGACGTACCCGCAATTTTTGATGAGTTGTTGAAATTGAAACTCATTGAACTTCCAGAAACAAAGCGTCCGGAGGATGCAGCAAGAGCCCACGAAGGTAACTATTGCAAATATCATCGCTTATTTGGTCATCCCATCGAAAAATGCTTTGTCTTCAAGGACAAGGTTATGCGTTTGGCCGAGGAAGGAAAGATCGTGCTTGAGGAAGAGAAGGCAAGCACAAATCAAATCACCGTAGCGAGCCGACAAATGGTCATTACATGACCATCCAATTCGGATCACTCGACCTGTTGAGATTAAATTCAACGACTCCTACCCATAGCTAAGAAAGAATCTGAACGTCTCTCAAACAAGCAAAAGTCGTTGCGGAAGAAAAGAAAAACCCAAAGCCTGGCCGAACAAGACGATGACGGATGGATTACGTGACTCACAAGAAAAAGCAAAGGAAGTCACCTTGTTTCAAATTGGAAGAACCAAAGACGATTTGTTCCGAGTCTTCCAAGCCAAGAAGAGGCCGAAGGGCAAGAAAGCCGAGAAGAGATCAAAGGAAGGTAAACAAGAAAGTGAAGAGCATCTTCCCAGAAGGGTCGAGCATGAAGCCCCTCGTACTCCAATCACCTTATTAGAGTACATGCCCAAAAGAGTCCTCAAACCGAGACCGACGAAGACTCGAGAGAATGAAGTTGTCCCATGTTATGCTATCCACACGTAAGAAAGAGATGGTGCAAAGGAAAATGAAGATTTGCCGATCGAGGAAGAGGCTTCAAACAATGCAAAGCTTGCTTGCACGGTTGAGATCACCTTCACAGACGACGACATGCTTCTCGGATCAGCGCCTCATAACCGTCCATTATTTGTCACAGCATATACACGCGAGCAAAAAGTTAATCGTGTGTTACTAGATGGAGGATCGGCTGTCAACATATTGCCGCTCCGGGTGATGAAAGAATTGGGTGTCTCTATGGATGAACTCTCCGACAGTCGCCTTATGATCCATGGATTCAACCAAGAGGGGCAGAGAGCCATTGGGGTGATTAGACTTGACATCTTGATCGATGAGTTATCTTCGAGTGCATTATTCCATGTGATTGATGCTAGAACGTCCTACAACATGCTGCTAGGGAGGCCGTGGCTGCATGAGAATAGAGTCGTCCCTTCAACCCTTCATCAATGCTTTAAGTATTGGCGCAATGGCATGTTAAGGAAGGACGTTGCTGATGAAAAACCTTTCACTGAGGCCGAGACTCACTTTGCGGATGCAAAATTCTATCTGAAGCCTGCTCCTTTGAAGATAGTAGGCGATTCCAAGTCACGAGAAAAGGATGATGAGGAGAAGGCCATGCCATTTGAAAATAAGAGAGAGGTTGGCAAGCATGAAGAGACAAAGTCATCAGTGCCTCAACATGCCTCAAAGGAATGTGAAGACATTTATCCACCTCAAAGATCCAAAGCGTTGAGTGGGTGGACGTTGCCGCTTCCCAGGATCAATGCCATGAAGACGGATGCTCCTCATACGGGTTCACCCGTCCCAAAGAAGGTGCCGCTATAGAACATGGAACATTTCCACCCGCAAGGAAAGAAGGTTTTGATCCTATCGCTACAAACTCCTCGCGAAGGCGACAAATGGGTCCCGAAGCCTGGCTCTAAAAATGGGGGCAAAAGCAAAGAATGCGAAGAAACACATAAGGCCACTAAAGTGAAAGTTCCGTTATCGGATCCCGGACAGGCACGGGATATAATCCTTCACCACCCGTCCGCATTGCAATAAGGAAGGCAAGCAATAACTACATCGGGTTGAAGACGAATCATCTCCACCGAACATTCCGGAACCTCTACCTCCAAGGCCATCGGTGTTTGAGAGGTTACAACCTAAGAAAGAACGCGTCTCGGTCTTGAAAGGCTTTCTGTCACAACCAAGAATCATCAAGACCAAAAGTCAACAAGCGAAGACGATCAAGACATATGAACGCTTTGGGGAAAGATATAACAAACATCGACTCTAAAGAAATCAAGAGTCCGGTCCCGTCCGAATGAAGCGTCACACGTGTCTTGTCATACACACGTGGAAATGTAATGAAAGCTAAGGTGCGCATGATGGTGTACACTAAAACTGACGCCACGTACAATGTGGAGCATGTGCATCCGGAATTACAAGAAAATGAGCCTCAAGAAAGCGTTGGATCCTCGTATGTTATCACCGTCGGTGAAGAACCTTATCCCGCCAAGACTAAAACGGGATCGGGAAGAAGTCATGGAACTGAAAAAAGTGGTAGAAACAGGCTTTCGTCTACCATATCACATTGGGAAATGATGAGGTTGAAGAAGATGCGGAAGAAGCACCCCGGAATTAGAAGAAGGGGTGAGATCCACAATAGATGAGTTGAAGGAAATCAACCTCGAATCAAGATGAGCCACGACCAACTTTCATAAGTGCTCTTTTGTCTCGAGAAGAAGAAGAGATACCGTGAAATCCTCCAAGAATACAAGGATATATTCCTTGGGCGTACAAAGAGATGCCCGGCTTGATCCGAAGGTAGCCGTCCATCAATTGTCCATGAAGAAAGGATCGCGCCTCTATCAAGCGTGCTCAAAGGAGATTTAGGCCGGACCTCATCCCACTCATAGAGGCGGAAATCAACAAGCTCATTGAAGCGAGGCTTCGTCCGTGAGGTTAAGTATCCAACATGGATCTCGAGCATCGTCCCGTGAGAAAGAAAAATGGTCAAATTCGCGTCAGTGTTGATTTTGGGACATAAACAATGCATGCCCAAAGGATGATTTTCCCTTGCCAATCATCGAAATGATGGTAGATGCAACCACGAGTCATGAGGCTTTGTCCTTCATGGACGGATCGTCAGGTACAATCAAATTAGAATGGCTCTCAAGACGAAGAATTCACGGATTTCGAACGCTTGCTGGGAATCTCTTGTTACAAAAGTGATGCCTTTTGGTTTAAAAATGCGGGGGCAACTTATCAACGTGCCATGCGAAGATCTTTGATGACATGCTACACCAACACGTTGAATGCTATGTTGACGACCTGGTTGTAAAGTCGAAGAAGAAGAGGTGACCACTTGAACGACTTGAGATTAGTCTTTGATAGACTTAAAAGATTCCAACTAAAGATGAACCCACTCAAATGTGCATTTGGAGTTAGTTCAGAAGTTCCTTGGCTTTATCGTTCGACATCGGGAATATAAATTGACCGATCCAAAGTAGAAGCCATCATGAAGATGCTCGAGCCTCGTAACTGCGTGAACTCGAAAGCTGCGGGTAAATCGGCCTATATTCGAAGGTTTATATCAAACCTCGCCGGAAGATGCCAACCTTTCACCACACTGATGAAGAAGGGAGTTCCATTTCAATGGGATAACTCGTGCGAAAGGCATTTGAAAACATTAAAGAGTACTGATGAATACTCCGGTCTTGGCGGCTCTGTCAAAGGTAGACCTCTAATCCTTTACATTCTCACGCAAGAACGATCGCCATGCATTGCTTGCTCAGGAAAATGACAAAGGCAAAGAAAAAATGCATTGTACTATTTGAGCGGAGACGATGACTCATACGAGCTGAAATACTCCCCATTGAGAAGCTCGCTTGTCACTCATATTTGCCATCCGAAGCTAAAACACTATTTTCAAGCTCACACTATACATCCGGTGTCAAAAGCAAATCCTCGAAGTTCGTCATGACCAAGCCCGTGTTGTCCGACAGATTTGGCAAGGTGGTATCTCCAACTTCAACAATTTGAAATTATTTACGTGCCTCAAAAAGGTCATCAAAGGGCAAGTGCTCGCAGACTTCTTGGCTAATCACCCTATACCGGCAGAGTGGGAACTATCAGACGATCTGCACGATGAGGATGTCATGGTGATTGAAGTCCTTCCACCGTGGAGAATGTACTTTGATGGGCAACATGACGAGATGGGGTCGGTGCGGAGTCATCTTTGTTTCCCGGAAAGTGAAATGTTGCCATACTCCTTCAAATTGACGGAATGTTGCTCCAACAATGTTCTTTGAGTATCAAGCTTTGATCTTAGGGCTTGAGATGGCGATGGATATGAAGCAATGCGGATCGAACGCTCACGGCGACTCTCGGCTGATCATCAACCACGGCTTGAAGGCGCATACGATGTAAAAGCCGAAATTAGTCCCATACGCAATTATGCAAGGAAAATCATTGCTTACCTTGGCGGCGTTACAATTGAGCATGTTCCGAGAAAAGAAAATAAGCAAGCGACGCTCGCAAAATTTGGCGGCCGACGATGGCAATCGGTGATGGAAAGATGCAAGTCCCCGTCTGCGGAGCGAGTGGGTGGTTCCTCCATACTTTGGAGAAGGTGAGGGGATGATAATGAATGTCATCTTTGAGTGTGTCTATGAAATAGACCAAGAGGATTAGCGCCATTCATTAGTGGAGTACTTGAAACACGGGAGACTCCCTGACGATCAAAAGAAGAAAGTTGACATAAGACGTCGGGCTCCACGCTTCTTTCTTCACAATGACACTTTGTATCGCCGCTCATTTGAAGGAGTATTTCTCCGTTGCCTCGGAGAAGATGAAGCTCATCACGCTATAGAGGAGGCTCACTCTGGGATTTGTGGCGCCCATCAATCTGGTCCGAAGCTCCACTTCCGCATCAAAAGGATGGGATATTATTGGCCAACCATGGTGAAAGATTGCATGGATTACGCTCGGAAATGTGAAGCATGCCAATTCCATGCCAACTTCATACATCGACCTCCCGAGCCGTTGCATCCAAGCGTAGCGGCATGGCCTTTGACGCTTGGGAATGGGCGTGGTTGGTCCGCCGCCGAAATCATCGTGCCAACATCTCTACATCTTGGCGCCACCGATTACTTCTCAAAATGGGCTGAGGTCACAGTTGCCTGCGTCGAGGTAAAGAAAGAGGATGTAGTCCGCTTCATTCGAGTAAACATCATCTATCGCTATGGAGTTCCACGCTACATCATCACGGATAATGGGAAACCGTTCGTGAATAGCTTGGTGGATAAGTTGTGTGAGCGATTCAACTTCAAGCAAAGACAAGTCGCCCATGTACAATCGCGCGACCAACGGACTTGCCGAAGCTTTCAATAAGACGTTATGCAACTTGTTGAAGAAGGTCGTGGCAAGACACAAGAAAGACCGCACGAACGAATGGGTGAAGCTTTGTGGGCCTATCGCACAACCTTTCGGACTCCGACTCAAGCCACTCCATATTCGCTTGTATGCGGTGTAGAAGCCGTGCTACCTCTTGAGCGGCAAATACCTCACCGAGGATCGCTATCCAAGAAGGCTTAATCGACGAAGAAAATGCCCGCCGCCTTGAAGAGTTGGAAGCATTGGATGAGAAGCGGCTTCAGGCTCAAGAAAATCTTGAATGCTACCAAGCCCGGTTGTCAAAGGCATTCAACAAAAAAGTCCGCCAGATCCTTCCAAGTCGGTGATACGATTGCTTGCGGTGAGAAGACCTATCATCATGACACACAAGTCCAAAAACAAGTTTACATCAAAGTGGGGCGGTCCCTATGTTGTTCGCGAGGTCTACACTAATGGTGCCTACAAGTTGGTGGATGAAGATGGTGTCAAGCTTGGGCCAATCAACGGCAAATTTCTCAAGAAGTTCTATGCATAACTCCGAAATGCTCCTCAAAGACGAGCCTAAACTGCGATAATCCCAAAAAAAAAAAAAAAAAAAAAAATAATATAAACTACGTTTGACTTGATTCCTAGAGCATTCTACGATACGTGGCGACTTGGGAAGTTACTCCAAGTTCATCATACCATACAAACAAAAAAACATTCAAGGACGGTGGAGAAAAGGAAAATGATAATAAAGTTTTATTGATGTAGGTCAATAGAATTTATTACATACAAAAGGAAGACAACAAAAGTTGAAACCAAACTAGAAAGGAAGACAATAATAAAAGACTTTATCAAGCTCAACTAAAAAAGGGAAATGATCCCTAGAATCCCAAAAGCAAAACTAAGAAAAAAGCTTGTAGTTTTTCAGATCGTGGCGGTTGCCTTCTAGCAGCTCTCTCTCCTCTCTCCAAGCATCACTTTCACCGGCTGCAAGGAAGGCGTATTTTCCAAGTCAGTAATCTCGTCTCTCAACTGGGTTGATTGAGCAGTGTACCTCTGTAACTCCGTCTCGTGCTCATTAAGGGTCGAAACAAGCTGGTCCTCCTCTTTCTTCAAAAGCAAAAGTTCTTTCTCGAGTGCTTTTCTCCTTTCTTGCACGTCGGTAAGTTTGTCTGTGAGGATCGAGTGTGTTGGAGACACTCCTCTCGAACGCCTCACTTTCCTTAAGTCGACACAAAGAATAGAAAGTTTTTCACCATGCGCCTCTTGAGAAAGCCTACTCAAAACATCATCTAGTCTTTGCTTTGTAGTGGCGGCATTTTCAAAGACAGTGTCCAAAAGAGCTTTCGCGTTGGACAAATCTAAACCCCAACACGCTCCATCTCGAGAGAATATTTCAGTAAACACCTTTTTAATCGAGGCCAACCGATCGATGGGTTTGCACGATATCTTCGCGCAAAGCGGATGTCCATAGCACTCAAAAGCTTTGGAGACCTTTTGAAATCACAACACTTGATTGGAATTACGAGACTTAGCGGTGGCGCAAGTAAAGCCAAAGGAGCATATGTGGGGCCTTGCCCAAAAGAAGCCCTTTTAGAGGGACCGTCAGCCATAACTCGGTGTTCAGACATGTGATCACCATCAAAGATTACGGTCTCTGTCTCGGCAGTGCCTTCCGAATCGGGATCACAATCCACATCAGCATCATTCGTTGTTGGGATAGCGTCGCGCCTCTCGGCTATCACGGATGAAACGCGTCCTCTTCCTATTTTGCTTGCTTCCATTGCAAGAGCGTCAGGACCGTTGGCGGAATCCTCGCTAAGAGCAGAACCACCGACCTCAACCGTATCTCCGCAAACCAGCTACAAGACATGTTAAAAAAAAAAACAAACGAATAATGGACGAGTTAAATCAAACAAGTTAACATTAACATGTTGTAAAGAGTAAGGGAATACCTGTTTCCCAACTCCGGGCTTGGGGCGCTTCCAGTTCCTATCACCATGTGAAGAACTCCCACTAGCATCCAAAACGACCTCAGAACGCCTTTTCTCTCTCAAGTCCGCGTGCATCTCCTTACCCTTCGTAACCTTGGCAGAAGGAAGGCGAATGACCAAATTAGGTGAGGATGTTGGAGGATGTGAAGACTTTATCTCTTTCACTTTAGCTGTCGGGGCATTTTGTTTCGGCCGAGGAGCAGTCCTGTTCACAGTATTGATAAGAGATTGTCTGCCATCGAACAAGTATGAACCGTGAACTTTGCCCCACCATGCCCAGTAACCTTGGGAAACGTGGCGGGTGATGTCACCAGAAGCCGCGGGAAATACAAGCTTAGAACCGCTTCGGGGAGCAATAAATTTGGTCCAAAGTCCCCAACCTCGCGCAAGTGAAGTACTTCGTGCATCAACAACGAGCTCCGCAGGGATGCCCTGATGAAAACCAAACTGACGTGCAAACCTGCATGGGTTGTAAGGCTCAACTCAACAAGAACCGAGGCAATGGAACACCAAAATACCGGAGCGGACAGCTAAAAAGAATTCTTTCTCATGGATGGACAATTTGCCGTCATCAACTTTAGTCACAGTATGCTCAAACTTTGTTGCTGTCGCAAGCCAGTCAACATCGCGACCGCCATGAATGAGGTCTCTGGCCGTCTGATCAGTAAAAGCCTTTGAACCGCTCGATCCCGAGAATCGAACCATCAAAGGTTCACTCAACTTTGTAGAATCTCTCCTGTGTGTGCCAAGATACCGAGCCAACCACCCAAAGATGTAGTGCCACGGGATAAAGATGCCGGCCCGCTCCGGTGTAAAAGAACGAGAAATTCGGTTCAAACCCCTGTATATGCTAACCAGCACCGGAATAGCAAGCGATCTTGTCTGCCCACGAGCGATCAAACTGGCCATCTTGAAAGTTGAAGGCCTAATGAAAGACCCTTCAGCTGGAAGGACAAATGTACATAGCCAAGGACGCCACCGAAGCTGCTAGGTAGGTCTCATCCCTTAAGTCCTTTTTGATTTGGAGAATGTTGAAGGAATCTCATCTTGCTCGGAACTCGACACGGTGCGCCTTTGACGGTTGCTCCTTCATCAAGTTAGGCTTTCGGCACCAAAAGTCGATCCATTTTGCGATCGAAGCCTTGGGACGATCCTATCACAAACTTCTTCCTGACACTCCAGAACGCCAAAACAAATATCGACAAGCTATGCTGGAAGGGACTTGGTGTGAAGCTCTGGGACCCATCAATTCCACCGAGCCGGTAACTTCTTCGTCTGAGATCCCCACCGATGGGAAGGCCACCAATTTCCCGCAAATCCGTCAATGAGATGGACAACTCCCCAACGCCTCAGATGAAGTGTGTTGGTTTTGGGACACCATGCTTCACAAAAGGCCCGAATCACATGATGATCTCTCGCATAAGTGAACAGTGAAGCATACAAAGCATCGTGCAATCCAATTTGTCTGAGTAACTCATGATTGCGGGAAAGCACATCTTCAAGCCACCCGCAGTAAAGCTCCGAGGGAACGAAGGCCCCTTGCGTTTTGAGTTGGCTTCCCCACTGCACTTTATTAGAAATAATTCGATGGCCTAAAGTCGAAAATTCATGCTTTCGAGCATCCCTGCTGTTAAGCGGAGAGCGCAAGGTGTAGGACGGGTCGCCTCGTGTTCGTGGGAGCTCGCCATAAAGTTGTAAAGCTTCCTTGTTGTCGCGAGGTGGAAGGTCCTCAGTAGACGAATCGCGGATAGACGGACATACTTGGAGCTTGATCCCGGACTCTGCCTTAGCATGCGCATCGCGTAGAACAACCAGATATGTCTTGCCCTCTCGGTAATGTCCTTGAAGATGGCCATCTTCGATCTAAAGTGGTGAGGTGAAGGCAACCTCAAACGGCTTCGATCTTCAAAGTGGTGAGGTAAAGGCAACCTCAAAATGGCTTCGATCTACGAAGTGGTGAGGTGAAGGCAACCTCAAACGGCTTCGATCTTCAAAGTGGTGAGGTAAAGGCAACCTCAAAATGGCTTCGATCTCTGAAGTGGTGAGGTGAAGGCAACCTCGAAACGGCTTCTGATCTTCAAAGTGGTGAGGTAAAGGCAACCTCAAAATGGCTTCGATCTCTGAAGTGGTGAGGTGAAGGCAACCTCGAAACGGCTTCTGATCTTCAAAATGGTGAGGTAAAGGCAACCTCGAAACGGCTTCGATCTCTGAAGTGGTGAGGTAAGGTACCCTCGAAACGGCTTCTGATCTCTGAAGTGGCGAGGTAAGACAGCCTCGAAACGGCTTCGATCTCTGAAGTGGTGAGGTAAGGCAGCCTCGAAACGGCTTTGATCTCTGAAGTGGCGAGGTAAGGCAACCTCGAAACGGTCTCAGATATCTGAAATTGCGAGGTAAGGCAACCTCGAAATGCCCTCGGATAACGCTGGCGTTGTCAAGGTCAATTCAAAATATTTATCTCCAAATATGGTTTGTTGCTTCAGAAAATCGATGCAATAAGAATCTGCACACGAAACAAGTAAACAAGTAAGTAGCATGAACCATATATATGTTAAGTGATACGGCTACTGCAAAACATTGTCCGAATGACTATATGTGTGCATATATATGTATACATACAGTTAAGAAACAAATATTGAGAAACACTTCACATTAGCCAGGGATGTGGTTGACTTCCTGTGGGAAAAAAAAAAAAAAAGGAAAAAAAGAAAAAGAAAACTGTTTATATATATATAGAAAATTTTCTAGTCAGCGCCACATCATCAAACAACTGTCCCGATTGATTGCCGGTTGACACAAAAAAAGGGGTAATATTCTCCAAATAGTTAATCATCTGTTTAAAATAAAAATTAAAATTAAAATTAAAAAAAAAAAAAAGAAGAAGAAAAGAGACCACGGAAGATCCACGGTAGTGCAGGCATGCTATCATGGCGACAGAAAGAGAGCAAAGGAAACATGGTTATACTTCATAAAAAGAAAAAGAAAAATTGAACAGCACCCAGGTTTGCAAACCTTCAAGTGTATATACATATGCTCCGCATGCATGCAGAGGTTATAGATATGCAAACAAAATACTCTGATTGTTTTAGCAAAGACATGAGAGTCTGAAATCGACAGTGCTGCGACAATTAAGAAAAAGAAAAAAAAAAATTTAATAAAGTAAAAAGATCGATAGTACGATGGGTACTCTGTTCAGCACGGAGGGAAGACGCACGTTTTAAGGGAATTCAAAGAGAAACAACCGCAATGATAATTCTTGAGAGCCTCAAATTTGATCAAGACAGGTAGGCTGAGGAAATAAAAGACAAAGGGCTGATGAGATTTCTACACCACCCTATAATCCTTTATATAGGTACATACGGTCCATCATACTTAGGAAGCAAGTCGGCTGAAAAAAAAAAAAAAAAAAAAAGAGGTGCCGCCTCCTTGGAGAAAGGGAAACATATTATCACAGTAAATCAAATTACATCTGCCGAGGCCAACCTAGGGCATTTTTGCTATGTTGATTAACCTTGGGCCTGGCCCACCGGACCAAACATCGGCAGCTCATGAAAGAAAGAAAGAAAAATATGTTGATAGAAAAAAATTTCGAGACTCGTTGCTACGGTTAGATTTTACCGGGACAACAACAAGTCTCGAGGGGGCATTTGTAGAAATGAAAAATTATGTGGTATGTCAAATATGTCACATAATACATTTGTCCTAGATAAAATTTATTTTATATTATTACCTATTTAATTTTGTTAGGGAATAATGTAAAAAATAAATAAATGATTAAAATCTCTTTAAAGAAACTTAGAGATTTAATTATTTATAATTAAATGGCTATGTAGATATACAAAATATGTGACATATTATATTTGTCACATACTACACATGCCATTAGATCTAAATATTTTTATATTATTTCCTACATTAAATATTAGGAGATAATATAAAAGTCAATAAATCATAAAAATCTCTTAAAATCAATTAATTTGGAGATTTTATTGGTTTATAATAAATGCAAAATGTTCTGGAAATCAATCAAGGGTGTGAATGCATTTAATGTGAATTAATACAAAGGCATCACCTAGCACTATAAATAGGAGATGCCTTGGTCATTTACAAGTACACAGAAGACATTGAAGAGTTGATAGAGATCCCAGAGCCAGAAGGTTCAAGCATTCATCAACAACACTCGAAGATCTTCAAGAAATCCTTCAAGTTCTTCAAGAAAGTCAAGAAACACTCGAAGATTTTCAAGAAATCCTCGAAGTTCTTCAAGAAGCAAAGAAGACCAAAAAGCATCTCCAACGCTCGAATATCCTCACAAAGTCGAAGTTTCTTCCACAAGGAGATCGAAGGTAACACGAAATCCCTTCAAGTCTTCATCAACTTTGGAGCCTTCCGCGATATCCGGAGTCTTCAATTCCAAATTTCTTCCGCCATATCCGGGAGATCATAAAATCAAAGCCCTTCCGCTACATCCGGAAGGCCACAAATCCCCAAACTCTTCCGCCATATCCGGAAGATCACAAATTTCAAAGCTCTTCCGCCATATCCGGGAGATCGCAAATCCAAAGCTCTTCCGCAATATCCGGGAGATAAAAAAACCAACTCTCAATTCAAAGTCCTTCCGATATATCCGGAAGACAATTAATTGCCAATAGGGAGAATCAAAGGATTCAAGAGATTGTAACCCGCTTTTTATTTTATAAATAAATAAAATTTCATTTGTTACAATTTTGTGTTTTCTTTGTTATTTTCAGGGATTAACACGAAATTTGCGTTACAGGTATGTCTGATTCATTGTTTGATATTTATCAAAACTTTGCATCTGCAAAAGAATTATGGGATGCACTAGAAACTAAATACTTAAATGAAGATGCATGTGCTAAAAATTTTCTAGTTGGTAATTTCATGAAATACATGATGGTAGATACACGGTTTGTAATTGAACAATTCAATGAACTTCAACGCATTTTAGGCCAGTTTGCACAACACAAAATGGAAATGGATGAAGCCATTTCTGTTTCTAGTATCATTGATAAACTACCACCATCATGGAAAGATTTTAAGCATATGTTAAAACACAAAAAGGAAGAACTCTCCTTGGTTGAACTTGGTAGCCACCTGCGTATTGAGGAATCCCTCAGGGCGCAGGAGGGTGTGAAAACCAAGGGAAAGGAAATCGATGAATCGACATCTATTCATGTAATGGAGGCCGGTGAGGGTTCTAAAGCAAACAAGGGAAAAGGTAATGGTAAGAAAAAGAAACCATTCAAGGCTGGCGACAAAGAATCCGGGAAAAGGCCAAAAGGTGCTTGTTGGATTTGTGGCAAAACGGGGCACTACAAGGCTGATTGCCGAGTGCGGAAGAACGGGAAGAACAAAGGTCCAGAACAGGGGTCGAAAGACCAAGGACCACCCAAGCATCAAGGTCAGAATGTTAATTTTGGTATTAATTCGGTTGTGAATTATGTGCCATTTATTTCTAAAGCATTATATATCCAGGATGATGATGTTTCGTGGTGGATCGACTCGGGAGCAACTCGACATGTATGCAAAGATCAACGCTAGTTTGAAGATTTTGAACCGATGTATGATGGTTCCATACTAAAGATGGGAAACGAGTCGATGGCTATTGTAATAGGCATTGGAAATGTTGTTTTAAACTTTAGTTCTGGAAAATTTGTAAAACTATTTGATGTTTTATTTGTTCCGTGTATTAGGAAGAACCTTGTATCCGGTGCACTATTATGTAAATCGGGGTATAAACAAGTATATGAGTCCGATAGGTATATATTATCTAAACATGGTGTATTTGTAGGATTTGGTTATTTGTGTAATAATATGTTTATGCTTAATTAATGTTGTGAATAATAAAGTTGATCAAGTTATGTGTTTTTCTGATGTTAATGTTTCAAAGTTGTGGCATGCTCGGTTAGGACACGTGCATTATAAACGTATGCATGTTATGTCTAAAAATGCTTTAATTCCCCCGTTTGATATCAATATGGATAAGTGTACTACTTGTATGCTTAATAAAATTGTAAGACAACCATTTCGTGGTGTTGAATGATCGTCTACAATTTTAGAACTTATTCATAGTGATTTGTGTGACTTTAATGCAACACCGTCTTTGGGAAATAAGAAGTATGTGATTACTTTTATAGATGATAATACTCGTTTTTACTATGTGTATTTACTTAATACTAAAGATGAGGCACTTGATAAATTCAAGATTTATAAAAGTGAAGTAGAATTACAATTGAATTCTAGTATCAATCGTTTTCGTACCGATAGAGGTGGAGAATACTATGATCCAACCTACTTCGGGTCGTGTGGTATTACACACGAGGTTACTGCACCGTATATACCACAACAAAATGGCATTGCGGAGAGGAAGAACCGTACTCTAAAAGAGATGGTAAATTCCATGTTATCCTACTCGGGATTGAGCAGCGGATTTTGGGGTGAGGCCATGTTAACGGCCTGTTATTTACTAAACAGAATTCCTAATAAAAGGAATTCTGCTACTCCTTATGATCTTTGGTTTAAAAAGAAATCAAACCTGAATTACATAAAACTTTGGGGCTGTAGGGCGGTTGTTAGACTTCCCGATCCTAAAATTAAAACTTTAGGAGAAAGAGGCATTGATTGCATTTTCATTGGATATGCTAGTCATTCCAAAGCATATAGGTTTTATGTTATAGAACCTAGTGATTCTGTGGCTGTACATTCGGTTATAGAGTCACGTGATGCCATATTTTATGAGAATAGGTTTACATCTATTCCTAGACCAAAGGATATTACTCCTACGATAGTTGGAGTGGAGAATGTGGAGAAGAATGATTCTCAAGTCGAGCCTTGAACTTCGAAGAAGTAAGAGGGCTAGAATAGCGAAAACATTACCACCAGATTTTGTTACTTATTTGGTGGAAGGTTTGAGAAATGAAGTTGGATATCAATACTCATATTGTTACAATATTGAGGATGATCCAAGAACATTTTCTGAGGCGATGGGATCTCAGGATGTATCATTTTGGAATGAATCCATCAACGACGAGATGGATTCCATAATGGGTAACAATACGTGGATTCTTACAGATTTACCACGTGGTTGCAAACCGTTAGGTTGCAAATGGATTTTCAAAAGAAAAATGAGAGTCGACGGTACGGTTGACCGATATAAAGCCCGGTTAGTTATACAAGGCTTTAGGCAAAAGGAATGTATCGATTATTTCGATACTTATGCTCCCGCTGCCAGAATCTCCTCAATTAGGTTATTAATTGCCTTAGCCCACAATTCATAACTTGGTGATCCATCAAATGGATGTTAAAACAACGTTTCTAAATGGAGATTTGGATGAAGAAATATACATGAAGCAACCGGAAGGTTTTATTATGCCCGTTAACGAGCATAAGGTATGTAAACTTGTAAAATCATTGTATGGACTTAAACAAGCTCCTAAACAATGGCATCAAAATTTTGATGAGGTTGTCTTGGCTAGTGGGTTTAAACTCAATCAGTCGGAAAAGTGTATTTATAGTAAATTTGATGATACCAGCAACGGTGTGATAATCTGTCTATATGTCGATGACATGTTGATTTTTGGTACAAACCAAAATCAGGTTGATAAGTGTAAAGAACTCTTATCTTCTAGATTCTCTATGAAAGACATGGGGGAGGTAGATGTTATTCTCGGTATTAAAATTAAGAGAAATCAAGGAGGATTTTCACTAACACAGTCTCATTATATTGAGAAAGTGTTGAAGAAGTTTAATTGTGAAAATTGTACTCCGGAAAATTCTCCCATGGAGCCTCATGAGAAACTTGGACCTAATAAAGGTGAAACCGTGAATCAACTTGAATATTCACGAGTCATTGGTTGTTTGATGTATGCAATGACAAGTACACGACCGGATATTGCCTATGCGGTTGGGAAACTAAGTAGATATACGAGTAACCCAGGTAATTGTCATTGAAGAGCGGTTGTTCGTGTATTGAGATATCTTAAGTCTACCAAAGGCTTTGGTTTGACTTATGTTGCATATCATTCGGTAATTGAAGGATATTCGGATGCTAGTTGGATATCGAATGTAGAAGATCATTATTCTACTAGTGGATGGGTGTTTGTTTTAGGTGGAGGAGCCATTTCTTGGGCTTCTAAGAAACAGACATGTATATCTAGCTCGACTATGGAGTCGGAGTTTATTGCCTTGGCAGCAGCCGGTAAAGAGGCATAATGGCTTAAGAATTTGATTCATGAAATTCCTTCATGGCCTAATCCAATATCACCGATATCTATCCATTGTGATAGCTCATCTACATTGTCTAAATCATATAATCATGTGTATAATGGTAAGTCACGACACTTAGGTGTTAGATATAGCGTGGTACGTGAGTTGATCTCTCACGGGGTGATATCGGTTGTGTATGTGAGATCTCAAAGGAATTTAGCTGATCATTTGACGAAAGGATTAGCTAAGGACTGATACGAACCATATTGGAACTTTCAAAGCCCAAACATTAAAGACACATTACTATTTTAGAACTATTCAGCAAATTCTGGAAACTGAAGCGCAACCACTGTATTTAGCAATTTTGACCCTTATAACTCATCCGTATGATATTAAGTCCTTCATGAAAGTTGTAGATATTTTCGAGAACTATAATTTTCATATATGGTTTGCATTCATTGGATAAACGAAGCTCAAGATACAGACCGAGAAAGTTGCTGATCAAAATACATTGTATTTGGAGCGTTCAAGATACATTGAATCTAGAAGATATATCCAAGAGAATTTATGGCTGATCTTGGAAGAGCAAATGGCGCCATTATTGATTATAATTTCTAGGGAGTCTTTTCATATTTAGTGCATGAATTCTAGTCCTACTTATTACCTATATAAAGCATTGTAATTTTCATTTGTAAGAGAGCTTAGACAACTTTGAGTGATTAAATATATTTCTCCTAAAGTTCAGTGATTGAATTTTAGTTTTGATTGCCTTGTGATTAGGTGATTGTCGTGATTATCCTGAGACGGGATCTTCACAAACCTCGGGTGCGATGCTCGAGTTCCCTACAATATTCTGAGATAGAGTATTGTATCTTCTTCTCATTCGTTTTCCTTTATTAATTTTGGTGCTTGATCCATTGTTGATGTGCTTTAATCTAGATCCTTAAACCGAATCATATCAAGTGGTATCAGAGAATAGGCGATTAAAGCATCATCTTTTTGCGTTGTGAAGGTAAATTTTCGTTCTCTGAATCAGTCCAACCCGATTTCCGTATTTTGTTCAATTCGTTTCCTATTCAAAACAAATCGGAAATTTATCAATTTTTACCAGTAGATAGATATTGCTTTTATCTATCTTTTTTCTCTTTACGACTTTTCCAAATTCGGAGTTTATCGTGGTCAAATCTGCCCCACAATATCCTATGCATTTCTTTGGAACAGTTTGTAACGAATTCGATTTTCCGGAGTTGTAACGGTCGGAATTACGTGATTTTTTCTGAGCTTATAGGAAATTTCCTGTTCTACAACTTGAATTCTTTGCATTTTTCCAAATTACCGATCAATTCTTTTCAATGGTCACCGTAACGTGCTAGTCTGTTTCTGTCGGAAAATCTGTTTGTGTAGTCATCTGTTTACAAATTTATTTTGAGGAGTCTATCCATTTTCAATTTTCGTGAAACTCAACATTCTTGAAGAAAATTTCATGATCTGCAAGTTTCGTTCTTTGTGTCTTTTCAAATTCCTTACCGTTTGGTCGTGAAAATTGCTGTCATTTCGTGTTCTTGTTTGGAATTATCCGAGTTTGAGATGAAGTGGGGTCGTTGTGGTACGATACGCTATGATGGTTTTGTGTACTATATGGAATATGATCCCAAAATATATTATCCGGATGATGTCAAGGAAGCCGACGCTGAATTTGTGAAGGAACAAAATGACTACCTCGGGGAGCGAAAAAGAATACCTTTACGACAACTTCTGCAAGAAAATATTGCTCGATTACAGAAGGAACTAGAGCATTACAAACATACTGACGCAAGACGAAGGAGGATATTTGGTGCAAAATCGACGGCTGAAGACGCGCTTTTCTTACTGCAGTATGGTATAACTATTGCCGAAACTGCACGGGGCAAGACACCTAAATTCTTTCATGTTAACTGTATTGTTCAAAATCCTCTTAATGTTGTGGTGCACGGTGATAATGTTCAATTTGAAGCCAAAACCGTGGCTGATACAGAGTTGTGGATGATGTTGTTGTTGTTACTACCGAGGAAGAGATAGTCGTTGAGGCTGAAGTACACCCAAATGTAGTTGAAGAGATAGTCATTGAGGCTGAGGTTGTCAGTGATTTCAATGTTGCCGATGATAGTGCTGCTGATACAGTGGATGAGTTAGTGGTTATGGATACTCCATACGAAGCCCCTATTCTTCCTATAGTTGATATTCATATTGTTGAGGATAGTGGCATATTGAAGCACAGGTTTGCTGATCCGTATTTGGTACATGTTGACGTATCTCCGGATTTGCATTTATCTGATTCTCTTGTTTCCGACCATGGGTTCGTTTCCAAATATATCCAGTCACGAGGTTGTTTTGGCATACTTTTGGTGCAGCGTGGTGCGCATACTCCAAATCCGCATGCGTTCAAGTTCTTTGTTCGCATAAGTTTTGACCCTGGCATATCTTTGAGATTTCTTGTGGAGGTTACTGGTGTCAAGATTGCTGGTGCGCACTTCTACGACATCTTGTTGATTCGAGGACGAATCATTTTCAGCCGGGAGGGAATGATACGAACCATATTGGAACTTTCAAAGCCCAAACATTAAAGACACATTACTATTTTAGAACTATTCAGCAAATTCTGGAAACTGAAGCGCAGCCACTGTATTTAGCAATTTTGACCCTTATAACTCATCCGTATGATATTAAGTCCTTCATTAAAGTTGTAGATATTTTCGAGAACTATAATTTTCATATATGGTTTGCATTCATTGGATAAACGAAGCTCAAGATACAGACCGAGAAAGTTGCTGATCAAAATACATTGTATTTGGAGCATTCAAGATACATTGAATCTGGAAGATACATCCAAGAGAATTTATGGCTGATCTTGGAAGAGCAAATGGCGCCATTATTGATTATTAGTTCTAGGGAGTCTTTTCATATTTAGTGCATGAATTCTAGTCCTACTTATTACCTATATAAAGCATTGTAATTTTCATTTGTAAGAGAGCTTAGACAACTTTGAGTGATTAAATATATTTCTCCTAAAGTTCAGTGATTGAATTTTAGTTTTGATTGCCTTGTGATTAGGTGATTGTCGTGATTATCCTGAGACGGGATCTTCACAAACCTCGGGTGCGATGCTCGAGTTCCCTACAATATTCTGAGATAGAGTATTGTATCTTCTTCTCATTCGTTTTCTTTATTAATTTTGGTGCTTGATCCATTGTTGATGTGCTTTAATCTAGATCCTTAAACCGAATCATATCAAGGACTTATTACAAAAGTCGGTTGTCGGGATGGGTTTACAACTTTGTATAAGTTTCTCGATAATAGGGCGCCCAATTTCCCTTTGGTACAATGCCTTAGGCTAAATTCAATGTAGTAATTCCAAAATTTAGGACACGACACGCCGCCAACACGTTGTATATATATATATATATATATATATATATATATATATATATATATATATATATATATATATATATATGTACAACGTGTCGGGCGGCGTGTGTCGTGTCCTTAAATTTTGAATTAGCCATTATTACTGTGTCCGTGTCCTGCAACATAGCTAGTAACTAGGGAGCAAAATGGCAGTTCAATGCATATCTCAATGGCCACCCTTTCATTCCGGGTCACTACAGCCGATGGATTAACAAAAGATTTCATAAATATTCCCCTGCGAATTGGGCCTTTGGACAGATGTTCTTGAGTCTTGTACAATTCTAATTGGACACGCTTCTATCTAAAATAATCGATATTTTAAAAGCTAATTATAAGCCTTAGGAATGATTTTCGGCGGTTGATTCTGACAATCGAATAAAGAAGAAATGGGTGTTTTGGCTCATTTAAGGTGGGTGGGTTGAAAATTTTAAAAAATTGGCCGAAACCGCCCATAATGGGCGGTATTTTGGGCGAAAAATGGGCGGGACCTGATGACACTCTAAATGGTACCGATATTTATACCTATATTCACCCCAAATTCTGCTCAAGAGAGGATAGATAGGCTCGTTATTGCTTATAATATGTGTTAAATGATATGTGAGTGTTTCCAGGATCATAATTCTGCATCTATGCTATTTTCCCCGAGGTTTTGGTACTGATTTGTCTCGTTTTGCGTGTTTTATAGGATGTACCGAATCTGGAGCATTGGAGAACGGATCTGGACCAAAAGGAATGCATTGGGCTGAGTGATTGAAGTCCAAGAAGAAGCCTGCTGAAGAAAAAGAAGAATAGATGGCCCGGTAACCCGAGGGTTAGGCCCCGTAAACCGGTGACTTATTCAACACGAAATTTATTCTGCCGTATTGTCTAAGTCGGTTAGGGTATTAGAGAGTCTTAAGTCGTCTATTGTTTCTATATAAGGCCGCATTATCAGATTATTGTACAAGTCTTCATAGTTTTATTATCAATTCAATTACAGTACAATTATTATTATGCAATACAAATTTCTTGAGCTTTGGAGAGTTGCTTTTGCTTTCCTCCCTTCTTCCGCCATCTCTATCTTCAGTAGATCGAGCTAGATCTCCATTATTGAAGGTATAAAGCTTTGAACGTTCCTTTATTGTCTTCAATATGGTAGATATGTTCGTATTTATGTGTTTTACTTAATCTGCATGTTTAACAACCCCATAGTTTACTTATTTTAATCGTACTGAGCAATGTAGATCCAGAAATTAGGAAAAGCCGCCCCCGGTAAACTGGCGGTCTATACCGGTTTACCGAGGCATATTTTAGAAAACCTAAACTGAGATTCACTACAGCTACGTTGATCGGTTGAAATTATTAAAACGAGTAATAGGTCTGGCCAATCTAGTATTTGTAATTCGTAAATTAACATGAAGGACCGCAAGTGAAGTGTTAATTAGGACATAGTCTTGATGGATCCTAGGAACGTGGCTGGTCAGTGTCGACAGCTGTCTAGGCGGGTTAGCGGTATGAGGTAACTCTCAATATCGGCAGTTCTAGTTCTTTATGCGTATGGGCTATTACGGACAAATTAAGGAGGGTTGCTTGCGTATAGATTATCTACTGCCATTGTCGGAGTAGATAGGAGTAGGAATTGCACCCGTAGCTGATAAATATGATGATAATAATAAAGCTCATGATTAATATAAGGAAATTATGTGGGGAAGTAAACATAATGATTAACTAAACCAAGTTAGTAGATCGGTAAGGAGAGGGAGAGAATACCAATGTTTGTTTTCTTTTATTGTTGGTCAATGACCGCCTATATGTTGCTTCTTAATTAGGTTATAATCGTTTATATGAGTAAGTTGCATTGTCTCTGTGGGATTGAACTTGATTCGCATTTACTATACTACGATGTACCTAGTATTCTTGCTAGTAATATCGACGTTAGTGACTTACACGCGATCAAGACTTTTGGCGCCGTTACCGGGGAAAATGGCCAATTTATAAATATAAACACTTTAATTCTAATTATAGAAGACTTTTTTCCTTTTATTTTATTTTATTTTGGGTCTTGAGTCGTTCTGCATCAATCCTGCACATGTTAAACTGTCAGAATTAGAAAATTCAGGGCCGGTATCCCGAAGGTAACCTCCGAGTTACCGAGTCCTGGAAAATCAATTTCTAAACAGTTCCTGTTATTCTGTGTTATTCCCTGTTGATTTGAGTTAGTAGGTCCGCAACAGTTGGGATCACACCCCGCTGAAGTGGAAGTTGCTAACCTTTTCTTTGTTTTATTTTGCCTTTTTTGCAGATTGATCAGAACACTTCAGAGTTGACAAAGCAAACAAGCCAAACAATATGCGTAGAACAATGTTGAACATCACACCAATTTCCATGTATCCCGGAACTGAAGCACGAGAGCATTATGAAGCGGTAAAGCAATGGTTGGAAATAGAGAGAAAGCGATCAAGCAAGAGCTTGAAGATGACCTTAAGGAGTATAGCAATATCGTCTAGGTGAGTTTCCTTGCCAATTAATTGATATATCATATTTAGATTATGATTTTGATGACCCTGAAGAGGATCCGGACACGATTTTTTCTGAGCCTGAGGATCACTAGACTCAGACACCGTGGGGAAGTTACAATACCCTGGCACGTTCAGACTGCCAATTTCTATTAATGGAATATCAGTAGGATTAGTTTTCTGTGACTCTGGCTCAAGTTGCAATATTCTTTCCTTTTCCCTCTGTCAAAAGATCAAACTTCCGGTCGTGATGAATCAACCCAGAACCATGACCTTCGTCGATAGAACCAGAGATATGCCTGTTGGTTTGCTTAAGAAATGCACAATTATGGCAGGAGGGTTCACATATCCTATTAAGTTTACGGTCATACCTGAAGATCCTAGTGCCCAGTTCTTTTAGGACGACCTTTCTTAGCAACGAACATGGCGGTTATGGATTTTGATAAGAGGGAGATCACTTTAAGAATGAATAATGATGCTGTATCTTTTAGGATCCTAGAACCCCTAGAAAACCAACCGGAGAGTTGTAAGACGACGTATGCTTCAGGGAAGGTAGAGATTTTGGAGATTGAGGGGCATAAACATTGAGAGGTTGTCATAGAAACCGTTGAGCAAGAGTTTCTGAGATTAATGCTGAGAGAAAGAGAAGATAGGGACCACGACATGATGCTCACGGAAGCCAGTCCTTCCGTGTTGTATAGTGAACGAGTCGAGCTAAAAGTGGAAAACGTAGAGTCCTTGGGATTAAAGTCTAAATCTCGACGCAGAGGCAAACTTAGCACAAAGGCTAAGTGAGAGAGGCGTGCTAGGAAGAGAGCTCAAAAAGGTTCCTTAAAAGTGCAAACCTCTGGAGTGAAAGTTTGGCAAGTGAAGGCTCCAACCCTTCATTGATCGGAGATCTGAAGAAAGTCGAGCTGGCGACTATAAACTCAGAACTATCTCTTGAAAACCTTAGGTAGATTAGGATTGAATAAAAGTAGCCCGATGAAGGGACGAGCTTTTTTTCATCCTACCACAAACTCAAGCTTGAAACCGAATGGTTGTGGAAAGGTTTTTTTTTACCTCGTTGTGGATTCTAATGAAGTAGGTTAGGTTTTGAGTCGGAAACAACAATTGAAGAGTGAAGGGTAGTCAAATTGAGGTCAGAATTGAGTAGAAAGGTTGAGTAAGAAGTGCAACAAAGGCAGATCAAAAAATATGGGGAAAGATACCCCCGGTAACTCGAGGGTAACCTCCGGGTTACCGAGGCATGATTTTTGGATTTCTGAATGTCTGTGCATAAAGCTGAATTTTTAAAGGCACGTGGAGGACACACGTTGCACCAAAATACGGTCAGTCAGCAGAAACCGTCCCCTTTTCCCCTCTAATCAAATTTTTCATCCTTTCCCACACTTCACTATAACTCCACCTCAATCCCATCAATCACCTCCTCAATTCCTCACCCTAATAACTTCTCTACCCATTATCCCACTAAAGCATCCACATTCACTCCATTCTTTCTATTTAAACCACCTTTTCCTCACCATTATCATCATTCTTATCATTTTCATCTTTTCCATTCACAAAATTTCTTCCAGTTCTTCTTCTCCATCTAACACAGCCGACCACAATCAACCCCAAATCACCACCATAGCCAAACTAATTCCTTCCATTTTCCAAACCCTAAACACCATTTCCTAACCCTATTGCTGAGTTGTATTGTTGCTGCTATGGTGAAGTGCTACAATTTTTCTTCTTTTATCATCAGAGGCACAGTCCAGAAAGAAATCAAAAAAGTTCAAGCCGGTAAACCGAACCCTACCTCTGGTTTACCGAGGGTTCTTTTTCAGAAACAACTTCTGTATCAGGTTCTATACTCAATCAGGATGGGTCCTAAACGTCAAAGGTCAGTTGTTCGTCCAAGTGGTTATCAGACTGTGTATGGAGATGCCAATCCGTTAATCGACGGGGTTGCGCAGTTCCATTCTCTAGCTATTTATGAGTCGTTCCGAGGACATTGGATTGCAAGACCAGTGGCTCAAGAACGAGGGGTAGATTTGGATGACTGCGGGATGATATTGCCGGAGGCCCTACAAGCACAGAATTTACCGGACATGGCTGAGGCACCGGCAAGATTCAACGCCACGGTGGTAAGAGAGTTTTATGCATATGTTTCGCATTACCCTGAAGCCAATTTTCTATGGTTCGCGGTGTCAAGGTTGATTTTTCGATTGAGCGGATCAACGCTCATTTTGGGGTTAGACATCCACCGGTGGGCCCGGATGAGTACACATCCTCGAGTAACATTGCCAATTTCAAGAGGATGGATATGGTTGCTGATTTCTTAAGGTGCAATGGAAGTGCAATCCTGCAGGAGCCCCCACCATTTTCCTTGAGAATGATTTATCTTGGGACCAGAAGATGGTCAATCGATTTGTCTGTGCTCGCCTTCTTCAGACGAAGCACATGGTTTCTGTCACCACTTTGAGGGTAGAGTTGATGTTTTACCTAGAGACGGGTGCCCCCATCAACATCGGTCTGTTGATTCATAGCCGTATCCAAGAGCTTGCCGCCACTTCTGAGCGAGAGCTGCTACCTTACGGGCCGATGATTGATATGTTTGCTCTAGAGGCCGAGGTGAAGATGTTTGTGAGTGATGATTGGGAAGATCCTGAGCCTCAGCTCAGTTCGCAGTCAGTTTCAAGAGTTCAGAGACGGGTTAGAGCAGAGAGAGAGCGTACTCCGGTGCTTGGTGCACCGAGAATTCAGAGAGCCTTGCTTGAGTAGCACTCACGAGAGATTGCGAGTCTGCATCACAAGATGGATCGGATTATCGACTTTCTAGGAGTTCCGCCTGCTACCCCGTCACCTAGGACTGACCCACATCGTAGAACATCATCTTCAGCCGCTGCCGCCTCAAGTTCTGCACCACCTCCTGGTTTTGAGCAAAGACTGGGAGGGTGATTCCGATGAGGACTAGCTTTTAGTTCTTTTTATTGTTGTTTACAATTTTTCTTGTTTGTATTTTATTTTCCATTCCTACTTAGTTGATGTAGCAGAATATAATTTATATAATGATTTTATCGGCTTAAACTGTTTTGGAGTTATTTATTTTCTCTTTTACTGCCACATTTTTGTTATACGTTTTTTTTTGTCACCACTATTCTTCTTGGTTTTTCTTGAGATACATAGCGCAGATTCTTCAAGGACTACTTACATGAGGCCGATGAATTATATGATGATCCGATTCTTCTTTGGTTCCGCCCTTAACCGAAGCTAAGTTCCTTTTCTTTTTTCATTTCTCATCTTACACATTGGGGACAATGTTTCGATTAAGTGAGGGGTAGAGGGAACGTCACTTAGCTTTATAGCATTTATTCCATGAATTGCATGATTGTCTTGATTCTCTTTGATGCACGATTCACCACTCAGATTTTGATTCATTTCGATAGAATTTCAAAAAATTAGAATATCTTTGATCTTTTTGAGTTAATTGATTTCATCTTTGTTTTACTTTGCACGAGTAAGAGAAAGTGTCCACTTTTGAAGTAGTGGTGTATTAAGCGCATGTTCTGTTATGAGCCACAATTTTAAGCACGTATAACTCACTTCCCTTAGTGTGTAGTCGATAGCATATTGCTTTAACTATAGTTGACCCTGGCTTTATCACGAATCATGTTTCACTTACGCTTAGAAAGGCAAAGGAATTTCGGATTCGGTAGTTTAGCATGAGTGGGGCCGTGAGGATAGTTAAATCAATGAGAGTTCACCCGCCAAGAAAGAGAAGTGCATTGAAATATATACATATATATTCTCTTTGGCAATATCTTAGTCGATGGAGCGTAAGACGCACGACTTTTGCATAGACTGATAAACGTGAGCCTAAGAGTAATATATGCTCGGTTCTCGATCCGCCTTGCCAGCTCAATTAATTAACAAATACATGTTCGAGACTTTCGACTACGGGTTGACGTAATGTGAGATTGCTTGCATTTCTAAACGGTTGTGAAAGTTATTGCACACACACATTGGCTGATGATGTGAATAGTGTTTAATATGTTACTAATGGATACGAGTGGCATGATCTTCATCTTGACTTAGTAGGGCATATTTGTTCTTGATTAACTTATGTATTGATCAGAGTGTTGTTTTCTTTTCGCCTTTTTGCTAGGGACGATCAAAAGCTAAGTGGGGGGTAGTTGATGACACTCTAAATGGTACCGATATTTATACCAATATTCACCCCGAATTCTGCTCAAGAGAGGATATATAGGCTTGTTATTGCTTAGAATATGTGTTAAATGCTATGTGAGTGTTTCCAGGATTGTAATTCTGCATATATGCTATTTTCCCCGAGGTTTTGTACTGTTTTGTCTCGTTTTGCATGTTTTATAGGTTGTACCGAATCTGGAGCATTGGAGAACAGATATGGACCAAAAGGAATGCATTGGGCTGAGTGATTGAAGTCCCAGAAGAAGCCTGCTGAAGAAAAAGAATAATAGAAGACCCAGTAACGAGGGTTAGGCCCGGTTAACCGGTAACTTATTCAACATGAAATTTATTCTATCGCATTGTCTAAGTCGGTTAGGGTTTTAGAGAGTTTGAAGTCGGCTACTGTATCTATATAAGGCTGCATTATCAGATTATTGTACAAGTCTTCATAGTTTTATTATCAATTCAATTACATTACAATTATTATTATGCAATAAAGTTTTATTGAGCCTTTGAGAGTTGCTTTTGGTTTCCTCCCTTCTTCCGCCATCTCTAGCTTGAGTAGATCGAGCTAGATCTCCATTATTGAAAGTATGAAGCTTTGAACGTTCCTTTATCGTCTTCAATATGGTAGATATGTTCGTATTTATGTGTTTTACTTAATCTGCATGTTTAACAACCCCATAATTTACTTATTTTAAACGTACTGAGCAATGTAGATACACAAATTTGGAAAAGCCGCCCCCGGTAAACCGGCAGTCTATACCGGTTTACCGAGGCATATTTTAGAAAACCTAAACTAGGATTCACTACAGCTACGTTGATCGGCAGAAATAATTGAAACGAGTAATAGGTCTGACCAATCTAGTATTCGTAATTCATAAATTAACATGAAGGACCGCAAGTGATGTGTTAATTAGGACATAGTCTTGATGGACCCTAGGAACGTGCTGGTCAGTGTCGACAGTTGTCTAGGCGGGTTAGCGGTATAAGGTAACTCTCAATATCGGCAGTTCTAGTTCTTTATACGTATGGGCTATTACGGACCAACTAAGGAGGGTAGCTTGCGTATAGATTGTTTACTGCCATTGTCGGAGTAGATAGAAGTAGGAATTGCACCTGTAGCCGATAAATATGATGATAATAATAAAGCTCACGATTAATATAAGGAAATTATGTAGGGAAGTGAACATAACGATTAACTAAACCAAGTTAGTAGATCGGTAATGAGAGGGAGAGAATACCCATGTTTGTTTTCTTTTATTGTTGGTCAATGACCGCCTATATGTTGCTTCATAATTAGGTTAGAATCGTTATGTATAAGTTGCATTGTCTTTGTTGAATTTACGCCATATTGCCTGACAAGAAATGTAATATGTGTTGAATTTGAAATTAAACCGTGTTATCTTTTTTGTTTATTTTGTAGAAAAGAAATGGAGTTTAAATACCAATTGACAAGGGTGGAGAGGAAAGCGGCCAAGTACGATCGTTAATGATGTCATATTGATAAAGTTGATTATGTGTATTCTAAATTAGACAGACAACACAAGAGAACACTAAAAAACAGTTGTTTTGGAAGTTTAATTAGGCTTCCTAAGTTTAATGGTATTCAAATCTTGCATAATATGTTGATGAGTCAGGTGTCGGGCGATTCAAAAGAAATTTTCTGGTTTAAGATTGGAAACAAGTCCTGCAGGTTTTGTTTGAAGGAATTTACATTGATTACCAGTTTAAATGTTAGGAACTTTGAGTGGTCATGAGTGAGAACAAAGCTAAAGGTTTTCGTATTGTGAAAAGGTATTTTAAGGAAAAAAGTCGATTACTAGAAAGAAGTGTTGGAAGTGTTTCCTAGGGTTGCGGATGAAGAAGATAAGTATAAGTTGGGTTTGTTGATTATTTTGTCTTATGTTTTGTAGGCTGCGGAGGAAAATGTGTGTTTGGAATGGTGGTGGTTTGTCTTGGTTGATGATTTGGAAGCATTCAACAAGTTTCCTTGGGGGAGCTTGTGTTATGAATACACGGTTCGATTGTTTAATCGGGACCTGAGTAAGAAGTTCAAAGAGAAGAAGGTGTTGTATACAATTTATGGATTCCCACATGCTCTGATGGTAACTCTCAATATCGGCAGTTCTAGTTCTTTATACGTATGGGCTATTACGGACCAACTAAGGAGGGTAGCTTGCATATAGATTGTCTACTGCCATTGTCGGAGTAGATAGAAGTAGGAATTGCACCCGTAGCCGATAAATATGATGATAATAATAAAGCTTACGATTAATATAAGGAAATTCTGTGGGGAAGTGAACATAACGATTAACTAAACCAAGTTAGTAGATCGGTAATGAGAGGGAGAGAATACCCATGTTTGTTTTCTTTTATTGTTGGTCAATGACCGCCTATATGTTGCTTCTTAATTAGGTTAGAATCGTTTATATGTATAAGTTGCATTGTCTCTGTGTGATCGACCTTGACTCGCATTTAGTATACTACGATGTACCTAGTATTCTTGCTAGTAATCGACGTTAGTGACTTACACGCGATCAGGACCACCCATCAAGGGCGATGACATGGGCGGTTGGAAGAACGGTTGTGGGTGGTACCGCCATTCTATGGGCAGTTTGCCGACGTAAAATGGGCGGTTTTGCTCATTTTTAGGCCGGGGATAGGGGCGAGTTTTTCAAATTCGAGGGGTGTATTTTGTTTTAATTTTAAATAATGGAGTATGAAACGAATTTTCATAATAAAAGATTATAACTATCATTTATGTACGGTCGGTATCCCCACTGAATCATTTTCATGGATCCACCACTGGGTAGTGATAGCATGCCTGAAAAATACGAAGATAGAAAATGAACATCAAGTTTATATATTTTGCTGAAACACACAAACCTTACATCAAAAAGGAAGCACACACACACTTATTGTGTTACAAAACGCAGCATTGCATCATCGATCAAGTGGTCGAAATACACATGTCACTCGAGCTGAACAGTTGTGTTCGTATCATTACTAAAAAACATTATCAGCCTTTCCATCAACAAAAGGTACATTTTGAGGGGCAGCAAGTTTGAATAAAATCAAGAAATAGAAAATAGCAGCACGGTTCGCAGCATGGTTGATCAACAACAACAGCAATGAAGATAGCTAAGCAGTACAATGCATGAAGAAAATTATTATTTTTGGACATCTTAAGATAGATTTTTTCTTTCTTTTTTGGTAAGCAAATTAATCTAGGTATGAGGTTAAGTTTGACATGAGTGTGTGACCTTTATATAGAGAAAGCAATAACTGAAAAGAAATTAGTATGACAGCAATCAATGTTTCGTTTATCTCGTTTTTAAATAAAAAATTTGTCTTAGATCTGTTTGTCTTTAATTATTATACCCCTAAAAAAATTAGTTATTATAGATCTGTTTGTTTTACATCATTTATTTTTATGTAAATCTATAATATCTAATTAAGAGTATAAATAATAAAAACGTGTTATGTAACCTGTTACGACACAACATTTGTGGGGACATCATAATTCAATGTGAGACATTACACTTTATCTAGAACCGTTGAATGGATATATGTATCTAACAGTAACTACTCCATTCGTTTCTATTTAACGGTCGTAGTTGCCTAAAATCTAAAATCCTTTTTATTTGTCGTACATATTTTTTATTGTCATTTTGATATAAAGTTATATTTCTTTCCTTAATATGTATTTTTTATCAAATGCGATGATTAAAAAGAAACATATGGAGTACTGTTTTTGTTTTTGTAGTTGTTTGAGGGGACAATGTTTTCCTGAAGAGGTCAAATACAATAATATGACAAAATGTGCCACCTAATAAAACACCAAAGAGACCCAAAAAATATTAATTTTTCCGGCCATCCTCTTTTGACAGAACTAATTAAACATATACCACCCCTCGAAAATACAAAATTAAACATATACCAACAAAATATTAGTTCGGTGAGAAAAAACAATTGCAGATCCTTGCCGATTAACGATTAAACATTCATTTGCAAGATGAGACATTATCCCTTCACTAATTTTTTTTTTTTGTGAGGGTAGTTGAAATTTATCTAAAATGTTACGAATTCTAATTTATAAAACTGAAATTAGGAAGAAGGAAAAAAAAATTTCTTTATTGGAGAAACAACAAAAAAATTTATTTTTGGCAAGACAACAATTTTTTTTTATAAATTAGTGAATATGACAGCTTTTAAATTTTTTTGTTGAAAGTAAAACTAAAATCTTAAAAAAAAACAAGGCTAGAGCCTTTTAAAAATAACAATACACTTTATCTTTCATCCATAATTTTTAAGCACATATAGCTCTCAATATACAACTCCAAATTTAAAAATTCTTTCACCGAGCACGCTATTTATTTTGTTACCACATTCACCATATTCTGACGTAATTTCTGAAAATCCACTATCGAAATTCACCATTATTCGAAATTCACAGTTTTTCAAGATTTTCTGATGATATTCACCGAGATAATATCGACAATGAATTTCACGAAAATTGATGTAATGATATTTAATAAGTCTCAAAATAAAGAGCATGAAAAAATAAAAATAAAAATCAGTGAAATTTTTATCATGTTTGAAAATCTAGATCAAAAGATATGAGTGTTTGAAAATGGATGAGGGAAGAGAAGAAAAGAAAAATAAAGGAGAAGCGTCGATCAGCGTGTATTTGTTTTTTTTGTCCTTTAAGCTATAAATATTGAAGAAGTTTGTCCTTCTCGCTATAAGAAATATTTTAGGTGTCCTGTTATTTAAAAATATTTCAAAATATGTCCTTTTTCTTAATTTTCTAATTTATAAACTGTTTTTTTGTTAATGCTTGAGACACTCACGTTTCAGTCATAATTTGTTTTGACCTACTCTACGATGAAACTATTGATAACACTGTATTTAGTCCTATAACCTATATCATTATTCACCCCGAATCATGCTCAATTGACGAGACATAGACCAGTTAGTGTGTGAAATATGTGTTGATTGCTTAGTGTAGTTCCTTTGTCGTTAATTCTGCATTTCCATATTTATCCCTTGAATTTTGTACTGTACTGTCTCGTTTTCTGTGGTTTTCATGTATACAATATTCTGGAGCAAATGAGAGTGAATCCGGACTATAAAGAGTCATTGATCCAAAGTAAGAAAATCCACGAAGAAGTCTTCTGAGGTAAACAAAGCTGAAGCCAGGCTCGCAACTGCGGAAGCCTTGTCGCAATTGCGAGACCTTAGGCAACAAGGAAACGGATCTGTGTGTTGTAACTAGGCCGGTTAGGGTTTTGGTTGATTAAAGTCAATTTCAATTCTTATAAATAGCATGTACCATCCCCACTGTAACATGTACTCCAACTATTATTATGTTTATCAAATAAATTAGTTTCTTGTTGTTACTTTGAGTTCATCCATTGATTTCTTTCCCCAAGCCATCAACTAGATTGAGTTGATCAAGCTAGACTCCATAATTGAAGGTATGAATATTTGAACCTTCATTTATATTCTTGTTATGGCTGATTTGATTTATTTAATGTGATGTAATTAATCTGCTTGTTTAACGCATCCGTAATTTACAAGAGTTAATCTTAACAGAACCATAAAATTCCTTAATTAGGAACCGCCGCGCTCAAAATTGCGACGGTCTATATCGCAATTGCAAGGCACAACAAGGTCACCCTAAATCTGGAGATTCAGCGTCAGCTAAGTTGATTGACATGTTTAATTCATGGTAGGTTAGATCTGGTCAATCTACTTGTCGTATTTCATAATTTAACATGAAGGACTTTCAAGGTGAAGTGTTAGTTAGGACATAGTCTGGATCAATCCTTAGTAACGTGCCAGTTAGTGTCGATGGCTTCTTAGGGACGTTCTCGGTCTTGAGCCGGCACTTTCTAGATCTTATTGCGTGTGAGTTAATACAACCAATGATGGAGGTTAAAAAATGGAAGTAAAACATACGTTCTGATTGAACAGGGGAATCACAGGGAAAGTAAAACATAGTTGCACATAGACGATAATTGTTCTTGAAAATTGAAGTAAACAAGGTTAGGAGATTGCAACCGTAGCTAAAACTGAATTAAAACATACGTTCTAATTGAATCGAGACTTACAGTGAGAGTATACATAAATTTTAATTATACCGAGCTAGGAGATCGTTTAGGAGAAGGAACACCAACTTTACTTTCTTTCTTGACGTTGGACATAGGCCATTGTATTTGTTTTTAATTATATTAATGCATTTGTTATCAATTTTGCATCGTCTCCATAAGATCGACCTTGACTCGCCTTTGCTATACTGCAATTGACCTAGTAGTCTTGTTAGTAATTTGTGAGTAGAAAACGATCAAGTTTTTGGTTCCATTGATGGGGATAATGGCCAATGTTGATAATAAATATTAGTTTTAATTAAGAACTTTCTATTCGCTGTTATTTAATTTGTTTTCGAGTCTTGAGTCGTTTCTGCATGATTCCTATACAGTCTTACGATCAGAAGGGAGAAGACAAAGCTCGAAATTGCAAGAGCTATCGCACAGAAGTGATAACAAAAAGCTAACATTTGATCGATCCCCTATGTTTCTGTGTTAATCCCTATTAGTTTTTAGTTAGTAAGTCCGCAATTGTTGGGTCTGAATCCAACTAAAGTTGAAGTTTGATAACCGTGTTTTTGTTTTCTTTTGTTTTTCTTTTAGATATGTGGGGCACTTTTGATTTTCATTCTTCTAGCTATATTCCATGCATTAGATTTCAAACTAAGCGCGTTGCTGCCAAAGGACAATTATGTTTTGAAAATAAAGCCCATTTCTCTGTACCCTGATTCCAGAATAAGACAGTAGTATGAAGTAGACAAAAAGAGTGTAAAGTTGGAGGAAGAAGAAACTAGAACCAGATAAGCTATGGAAAAAATCCTACGTGAATATGAAGACCTCAGGAGGGGTAACTCTCTTATCCCAATTTATGATATTTCTTCTTTTGAGTCTGACCCCGAGGAAGACCCTAACTACATTCTGTTAGAGCTCCAGGATTACCCCAACCTTGACGTGATTGAAAAGTTAGGAGATCCAGGAAGTTTTAGTCTTCTTATCTCGATTAATGGTGAATCTATAAGATTAGGTCTGTGCGATTCTAGGACTAGTAGCAATATCACCCCGCTTTCTCCCGTCGTAAGGTAGATTTCCTGGTTATCATGGACCAGAATGTAACCATGTTATTCGTGGATCGCCAGGTTGACATGGTCTCTGGTAAGCTGAAAGACTACACTGTAAGGATAAGAGGTTTCACCATCCCCATTGACTTTCAAGTCTTGGATGTTACCAAGGATCTGAGCACTTATGTGCTACTCGGACGTGCATTCTGGGGTACCAGTAGGGCCATAATGGACTGATGACGGTCAAATTATACCCGTAAAAGTCATCAACATTGTCCTTAAATCGGGCTCAATAATATATATTTTATATTAAATCACATGTTTATATTTATTATTTAATGTTATGTGATTAATAGGATATAATTTGGTATTTATCCGTTTTCATTATATTTATCCGTTTTTATTACATAATTTGGTATTTATCCGTTATTATTTAAATATGATTTATTTTGGGATAAATATTTATTTTGTAGATTGAGATAATTTTTGGAGGATAAATACAAATGGCAGAATTAAATCTCAAGATAAATCCAAAATGCATCGAAGATAAATATCGGATAAGCACGAAAAGAGGAGTAAGGCATGACAAAAGCAAGCGAACCAATCCGAAACTTAAGTGCACACATGCGGCGGCCCTTCCACATGCATAAGGGGGCACATTTTATTTTTGATGATCGGCCGGGAGTTATCTCTTATTTATTTTGATATTTTGAAGTATATCTCTTAATTAGATTGAACCCCTATAAATAGAGGCATACATTACATGGCATACACACCTTTAGAAATACTCTAGAATACAATTCACAACATTGTTTTTATTTTCAATATACGTTTTCTTTATTTTATGTTCTTTCATTACGGAGTCGTTAGAATCTCCGGTTAGAGATCGTATCGAGGAGTGGGAATCACGCTCGTCTCCGAGGGTAATGTCTACTCAATTATGCAATCTTTATTCGTAGATCTAATTTATTTCGTTACGGAGTAGTCTTTTTGTGTATTGATTTCATGATGTAGTTAATTAACGAACCTATGTTTATGTAGATCTGAGACGTAAAAGACGTTTCACGAGCAAATCTGGTTCAGATCTGAGCTTGTTGGCAGGGAGCTTATGTCTCACTGGTAGCAAGATCTGTGATATTATTGATTTGTCTGTGACGGCTTCGACTACGTCAGGTTCTCTACTTTGTAATTTAAACGAGTAATTAAACTTGATCAACTTAATTATTTGTCATCGTAATTTAACATGAGACCTAAAATGTGATTGTTATTTAGGACAGAGATTGAATCGGTGTCTAAGAAGTACGCCTAACAATAGGAATGTTGCTTAGATGAGGTTACGGTTCATACCGGCATCCCTAGTTTCGTAATTGTGTCAGAAGTTATATGAGATGGAGACTAAAAATGTGAAGTAACGTAATGGAGACACGATGATTTAGATGGCCTACCCGGAGCTAGATCTATTTTAAGGGATGACTCCCGTAGTCAGAATAATTAATCTTAAATGTCTTGTTTTGTCTCGTCGTCAATCTACGTAGCATGAGGGAGTAATTACTACTAGCGTTATCAATACCGTTTGTTAAGTATTTATAAAACCTATAAAAACAAGTGTCGTTGTGTCTTTTGTCGGTTTTGTGTTTCTATTGTGTCAATTTTAATTCTACGTTATTTGTTGGTCGTAGACCGCTTTTACTTTGCTTTTAGTCTGATAAGTTATATTTCGTTTAAGCCGAGTCTCTGTGGGATCGACCTCGACTATGCACTAGCTAGCTACTTATAGTTATAACCCCTACTTCATTTATGATTTATGGGATATTTTTAGAAGCAAAATGAAAAAGAGAAGCGCGCTAGCGCGCAACGTCTGATGAAAATCCAGCAACTTGTTAGGAGTAGGTTTTGGCTTGCCCCTTTCTTCTTATCTTATTAGTAAGATAGGTACTTAACGCCCTATACAAACAAGGGGCTGCTTGCTGCTCGCCTACGATTGAACCTAGTTCTCTTGCTAGTGTGTTATTTAGGTATCGAGTATTTTTATTACTTGGACCGTGCATCAAGTTTTTGGCACTGTTGCCGGGGACTCGTGTCATTAAATTAAGTATAGCTTATTTTATTAAAAGTAAATCCGTAAATATTGTGAATAGAGTCTGTTTTAGTTTTGTTTTTATTATTTAGTCTAGTTAAAGGGCTAGCCTTTTAAGTTTTTAATTGTTTTATTGTTTTTGGTTATTTTATAGTACGCTACTCGGAAATCGAAGGAACCACTTGAGCCATATAATCCTGAAATAGAGAAATTTGCAAGGCGAAATAGGAAGTTAGCTAAAGAACTGGCTAAGCAAGGAGAAGAGGATCCAAATCTTAAGGAAAGCGAACACGAATCGGAAGAAGGACATACAACCGATCATTCTGAGCATTCTGAATTTGAGGCAGAAATGGAGGGCATTCCGATCAATCCGAACCATGTACTTAATCCTAAAGTTATTAATAATGCCAATAATGTTAATAATGCGAATAATCTTAATGCTAATAATGGAAACCAAGCTGCGAGACGCACTTTGCAAAGTTATGCAACACCTACTATTGAGCAATTCATTCCTGCTATCGTAGCACCACAAAATGCTGCTGAAGTCTATCACCCTAGGCCTAATGTAATTCAAATGGTGACCAACTATTCAACTTTTCATGGAGTCCAAAATGAGGATCCTGGTGTTCACGTGACAAATTTCTTGAAATCGTTAGCACTGTGAAGCCGAAATTAATCCCGGAGGTAACATTCGCCTTAAGCTTTTCCTTTCACTTTGAAAGATAAAGCTAAGCAATGGATTCTCTCTCTAGAGGCTGGATCTATCACTACTTGGGAACAATCGTTGCAAAAATTCACGAATAAGTATTTTCCCTTAGGAAAAACCTTTAAGTTATGCCAAGACATCTTAGGATTTAAGCAACAACCTGAGGAGAGTTTTGATCAAGCTTGGGAACGTTTTAAGGAAGCTACGAGGAAATGTCCTCATCATGATATCTCTCTTTGGGTTTTAATGCAAACTTTTTACCATGGATTGAGAGAGACTGAGAAAATTAGAGTAGACGCCTCTAGCAATGGAGCGTTTGTTCTTTTATCTCCTGAGGAGGCACAAGGAAAGATGGAGCAAATAGCGATGAATAGTCAATGGGCAGGCTGTTGGTCCCTTGAAAAGGCTTTGGTTAAGTTTAGAGGGGGGTGAATAAACTTAACACTTAAAACTTTTTGGAGTTAACAAACTCAAAGAACTTCAACGACCTGCGATACCTCGATGAGTCTGTTGATACCTCGAAGAGCTCTTTGATACACATGAGTCTTGATGGATGAGTTTACTGAATTTGTGCAGCAGAATTATATAAAAAATAAAGCCTTGTTACTTGTTGTTAAATATCATACTAAGTATTAGATACTCAGTAGTGTATGTGTGAGTTCAGTTGCTAGATTCAGTAGGTTGATGCGTATAATAAACTAAATGCAGAATATAAGTGCAGAAAGTAAATAGGAAGATTCTATAGTGGTTCCAGGTGGTGTAATCCTGTCAGTCCACTCTTCTACTGTGATGTTGGAGGTAATTCACAAGAGATATTTGATGTAGCTTTTACAAAGATTCCTAAGTTGCTTGTCCTTCACCAATGACTATGGCTTCACAAACTGAAAACTAGGAACATGTAGGATTGCTGCACCAAAGTCTTCCACTGGTCCTTGAAGGGTAGGATTGCCTCTTCACCAGCTCCACCACAAACAACAGTCTTTCACACCCAACAGATGCTTCACTGTCTTCAGCAGGTTCTTTGTAAAATAAAGATTGAATCAAGTAAATGATTCAGTTGCAGCAGCTTGATTAGGATGATATAATCAGTAGCTTGTAGTCTTCAAGTGTGTAAACTTGATTAGCTTGAATACAGAATACACTTGAAGATTTTCTCTGGATCAGTAAGGTTAAGCTCAGCAGGTTCAGCAGGGTGATCTTGCAGCTCAGAATTATCTCTTATATTTTTCTCTTAAAATTTATCAATCATCATCATCATTTTCTGAGTTGAAAGTCCTCTATTTATAGGTGGGAATGCATGTGACTTCTATTTGAAATTCAAATATAACCGTTCCTGGTTTTTGTCCCATTTGACTTGCTTTCTGTCACTATTCATAGGACTGACACTGTCAGAATCCTTTTTGACAGTCCAGTCTATCCACCCTTTGACTTATAACCATTGGATAAAGTCCTGAATCATCCCAACGTCCTTTTAATCTTAGCCATTGATTTGTTTGATAAATCAGAGGTAGTTGGCTGTCCTTATCCATGTAATCTTCCAATGTAATCTTGAATTAATCGAGCTATATTATGTGCGAGTTCATCGATCTGTTTGTAATACTATCGATCTGCTTTGAATGACAATTTCTTTGTGTATCAAATACAATACAGCTGATTTCTTTTATCTAACTTTTATTTGTGAAGTTAGATTACACCTTTTTAATTATAACCAAGTTCCAAACATCATCCAACTTATGGAACTTAGACCTTCTACACAAGGTATATGTAATCATTTTAGGTCATCACAGACTTGCCTAAATTGTGATTGCATATCCTTGACTTTAATCAGTAAGTTTGATCCCTTATCCTTCATTAACTGAGTTTGAGCCTCACCCTTCAGGTCTTGAAGAGTTCCCCGATAAGTCTACGACCTGACTACCCTCATCGAAAAGACCGGTCTGTTGATATAAATCACCGACTATTACTGATCTTGTTTGATCAAACCTAGTCAAAGATCAAAATCTAATAAACCTATACATTTGATCTAGACATCTTTTTGCCTTTGCACTATAACAGCTAGTCTGGCACTCGTCATCAAGACATAGAAATAAGTCCAACAATTTCCCCCTTTTTGGTGATGATGCCACTACCCTCACATAACAGCAAAGCAAAAAGATTAAAACAAAAACAGAACAAATTTCAGTCATCTTTCATTATAAATATTTGTTCACATTATTACAGTCTAGATACAACAAAGATAAAACAGATTAAGTATGCTGATCTACTGTCTTCTTTCTCTTTCTTGTCTAGCCTTCTCCACTTGCTCTTGGTAGGCTCTGATTTCTTCTATCATATCCCTCATCCATTCATTTTCAATCAAGGTAAAGTCAATGTAGGGATTCACTTCTTTCCACCACTTCCATGCTTCTGGT
This sequence comes from Gentiana macrophylla, assembly GCA_026214975.1. Lineage (NCBI taxonomy): Eukaryota > Viridiplantae > Streptophyta > Magnoliopsida > Gentianales > Gentianaceae > Gentiana > Gentiana macrophylla. Next base: position 53,576,843 of record CM047813.1, read on the forward strand.
AGAAGTAGATTGATTTGATCGACTCTTAATCCCATTCTCATGTAAAGCTCTTTAAATTCATTCAGTGAGTCCTTAGCTTTTGTTATAGGTAAACTCCTTTCACCTCTACCACTTCTTCCACCTTTTCCACCTCTGAAACTTGCCCTCACGGCTCTAACCCTTGCTTCCCAAAACTTCAATCCCAAGAATGAGTTTAGACCTTCCTGAAATCCCTTGTCATGATAAGGTTTCCTCCTGTTATAGTACTCATTCTTGTATTGCTTAAGGAGATCATCAGTAAGTTGAACTCTGCCAGTGCGAGTTCCTCAATGCATTTTATCTCATTCTCCCATTTCTTCTTGGCAAAAATCCTTGCAGCCTCTTTTGCTACTGCTGTTTGGCCCTCTTCCCCCTTAGTGACATCATCAACAAAACGGGACAATAGACCATGAACACTCTCCTGTGTGATAATCAGATTACTCAGTTGTCCTTCCATAATCTCAGTTCTTGTATCAACTGTAGTAATCCTAGATTGCAAAGTCTGCTCCAGTAGATTGATCCTCTCAGTAAGCTTAGGATCCAATCCAGCAGGTTGAGATGTTCCAGCAGCCTCAGCAGGCTTAGGTGTTTCAGCAAGCTTGTCAAGTTTCTGATGAATGGATATAAATTGTTCTTTCAAAAACTTGTCTTTCAGTGAATTCCCTTGCTTGATTCCTTTCACTTCCATTGCAAGATCAGCAAGAGCATACTGATTTGAGGTAATATTGGAGGCAACTGTTTCTGTAGTCCTTCCTCTATTTTCCACCAAATTGATCAAGTCATCAAACCTCTGCTCTTGCCTGTCCAGTTGAGTTCTTAGATTTGCAATATCATGTCTCGATGGCTTCAACTCTTTCAGGACATGTCTTTGGTACTCCACCAGCCATTTCTCCAGCACCTCCATCAGCAGGCTCCTCAACATTATATTGTGGCCTCTGATTGCTCACAACCATTGCCCAACTCCTTTCTAGTCCAGCAGGGTTAGGGCCTAGATATTCTTCCAAGATAGGATCAAGAGCTGGTTCTTCAAAAATAGGTACAAATGCCTATGGGGGATCAATAGCAACATTTTCTTCTTCAGGCATTTGGAACTCCTCATCACTAAAGTCATAGTCCAGCAGCTGTTCTTCTTCATCAAAAACAGCAGCCTGCTGACTATCTTTCCCTATAGTGGCCTTGTTTCCAGTAGGCTCCACTACAACAGCCTGTACTGAGACAACAGGGGTTTCCTCCAAACCCAAAGTTTGTTCCAACCTTTGTCCAGGTGCTGTTTGAGACTCAGCAGCCTGTACCTCCTGTTCCAACCTTTGTGCAGGTGCTGTTTGTAGCCCAAAGAACTGCACCTCCTCTTCGATTCTCGATCTTGTACAATTTGAGCCATAACAACTTTGATCGTGAATATATCCATATTTCTTCTTGAAATTCACCAATATCGCAGCAATTCTTCTCAAAAGATTTCCAGGTGTTGGTTAAAGTGTCTTCGATGTCAATCCAAAGGTGTTGATATTGAATTGAATCCTCGAAGCGACGGCTTGGCTCAACATGATCGGTAACTCTTTTTCATTTGAATCCACGATCTGCTGATCATCGACATGCTCAGTAGGTTCTTCAACAAATAGTGGATCTATCTCACCAACCATTCTGTTTGCACCAATATCTAGGCCTTCATTGATTTGTGCCTCAATATCATCAATGGTGAGATTTTCCTCATCCTCATTCATCTCATCCGGTTTGCTCTCTTTGGTGGATCGCCCAAAGACCAAGATGGTTTCTACTCTTGGTTCAATAATCATGGCACTTCCACTGACTTCTCCTGGACCAGAGGGGTGATTATCATCAGAATCAGATGATGAAGAGTCATCATCATCACCTCTTGGATCCCTAAACTTGATACCCTCCTCTTTCTGTTGTTCATCAAACAAATCCATCAGCCTTGATTGTAACAAAGAGGTATCAATCAGATCCAACAAACTCTCCACTCCCAATTTCTCAAAAACCCATTCTTCAAAGTCTGTCATAGGTTCTGCAGCAGGTTTTTGTTTCTTATAGAATCCAAACTTCCATTGGAAGTAATCAGCCATCAGCAGGAGTTTTGGATCAACATACCCTTCTTTCCTTTTCTTCTCATGTTTTTCATAGGGCAAGAATGATCCTCTGGGAGCTGTTGCAGTACCTTGCTGACCTCCAAAGGTCTCAAAAATTAGATGCAATGTTTCTTCTACAGATGCCTCAAGGCTAGTAGGTTGCTCATGTTGGATATTACTTCCTACTACCTCCATCTGTACCACACTTGATTCCCCCTGACTTATATGCTCATCAGCAGGGTTAGCAGCACACTGCTCATACCTCTTAACTATTGCAGGAATTGCAGGGTCTTGTACCAATGTTTCACTCACCACAGCATGTGTCGATTCAGTGGTTTGCTGTGGTTCTTCTACAAGTTGCTCAACAACAACTTGTGCATCTTCAGTAGATCTATCGCTTTCTACAAAGAGGCTCAGTGCGATGAGCTCGCTGTGATTCTCCAACAGATTGCTCAACAACAACATGTTCACTTCCAGTAGGCCAGCAGCCTTAGTAGGTGAGGATTCAACAACATCAACAGCAGGTTCAGTCTCTGTAGTTTGCTGTGACTCTCCAGCAGGTTGCTCAATAACAACCTCTGCTTCCTCATTAGGCTTGATAATAGTCAATGGCTCAGCATCAATAGCCTCTCCTACTGACTCTACTTCTTCTTCAACTGCTTCTTCTTCTTCTTCTTGTGCCCTTTGAGCCTCTAAGATTTTCAATTGTTTTCCCTTTCCATGTTTTTTTATGGAAAATCTCCTTCATCCTCTTGGAAAGTGGCTCATCATCAATTTCAATCACAGTAGACTTCCTCTTTCTACTGGCTTCTTTCTATTGTTCCCTCAAAATCTCAACAACAGTTTTTCTAGCAACTCTGGCAAAGTGGTCAATCTCATCTTCACTAGACCTCAATGAGACTCAATAGATTTGTCTTTGTTTGCTTCTTTGTCATCTTAGGCTTTAAAATTTCAGTACTCTTTCTAGTATCAGCAGCCTTTCTTTTCTTAGTAACCTTCTTTGGTGCATCAGGTTTAACAGATTTCTTAACAGTTTTCTTGACCTGCTCACCACCAGCATCACCATCATTACCATCATCATTACTATCATTATCAGCAGTCTCAGCAGCACCTTCTTCATCATCATCCAGACCAGGAATAGCATAATCAATCTCTTTCTTGTATCCAGATTGATTAATCTTTTCAGGTGCTACATCAGGAATCTCCAAATGATTCAGCAGGGTCTGAACCATTAATCCTAAGGGCAAGGCCTTGGATTTCCTCTTTCATTCTCTTTCCTCTTTTGCAACCTTCTTCATGTAATGAATGAAATACCCAGCCCAATCAAACTTCATACTTCTGCAAATAAACATCAGTAGCTCTATCTAGGGTCCTGATTGGGTATCCATACTTCCAACCAGCCCTAATATGTTCTTTGCAATGATTTTGCTCAGTAGGTTGTAATCATTCCCAATGTGTTTAACATTGATACCTGGGATTGATTTGGTGGCTTTATCGGTCTTGATCTTATCAACAAGATCCATCTTGGATAATCCCATTTCCTCAAGATTTGTTGGACCATCTACTATTTCTTCAAAACCAAAAACTCCCTCAGCAGACTTGAGGAAATTTCTATTTCTTGTGCATTCACAACTGTTTTGAATGCTTCAGTTACTTCCTTTACCACAATATTCTTCCAAAAACTGACAACGTTTGTATATGAGATCGTTTCCAATCTTATGTTCAGTACATTCTTCAGGCATGCGTATCTTCTTGTTCTTCTACCAATATTGATAGCTAATTCTGTTTTATTAGCATCAACAACAAAACCTCTAACACTTTGGCTTGTTCTAATCTGAACATCAATCTTCTCCGCCATTGTTAAAGAAAAATGAGATGAAGAAGAAAATTTCTCAAATATGTGTTCACACAGTGTAAAAATAGAGAGTATAGATCTGAGATTTTGCAAGTAGAGAGAATCTGCTGTGATAGGTCTGTATAAATAGACAGGGAGAGGTTGTAACTGTCAGTGCACGTACATCCACATTAACCATGATTAATCTGAGTAAAAGCTGACTTGACACGTGGCCCATTTCATCTCCATAACGTTAGTTACCGTTGGATCATGTTAACTGCGGTTATAAAAGATAGAATAAATATCCCGCCAAACTGCTTTTTGACTTTAATAAGTTTGACTGTGTAACGTTTCATTCAAAGAGGTTGGCTTCAAATAGGTTGGCTCAAGACTTTCTTTGATAAAGATGCTTCAGCAGCCTGCTGACATAGTAAATCTGCTGATCCTAGATTTCTTCTTGTTTTGTTCAATTGATAATACAAGATGAAGTTTAATACCAATGATTGATCTGTCAAGTGAGCTCACCCAATCATGACAAAGACCAATCCCCTTGGCAACCTCATTTGCTCAATTGTCCAAACATAAGTACATGGAATTGGTGATACCAATGACTAATCTGCTAAGTGAGCTCACCCAACATAGCAAAGACTAATCCCCTTGGTGAATTCCAGTACACTGCTGATTGTCAGTCAACTTTGATAATTCCAAGTTCAGTCCTTAGTTTAGCAAATCTTTCACTATCCAGTGGTTTAGTGAATATATCAGCAAGTTGATCTTCAGTAGGGATATACAGAACCACCACATCCTTCTTTTCAACATGATCTCTTATAAAGTGATGTCTTACATCAATGTGCTTGGTTCTTGAGTGCAAAACAGGATTTTCTGTGTTGCAATTGCACTTGTGTTGTCACACATTATTGGAATTTCTTTTTCTTCAATTCCATAATCCCTTAATTGTTGTCTTAACCATAGTACTTGTGCACATCAACTTCCAGCAGCAATGTATTCAGCTTCAGCAGTGAAAGTTGATATTGAGTTCTGCTTCTTACTAAATCAGGAAACCAGTCTATTTCCCATTAACTGACAGGTTCCTGTGGTGCTTTTTCTATCAATCTTGCATCCAGCATAATCAGAATCTGAGTAGGATATAACTTTAAAGCTTCCATCCTTGGAATACCATATCCTACTCCCAAAGTCTCTTTTAGATACTTGAGAACTCTCTTGACTGCACCTAAGTGACTCTCTTTAGGTTTAGATTGAATCTTGCACAAACACCTACATCAAAGGATATGTCAGGTCTGCTGGCAGTGAGGTACAGTTGACTGCCTATCATCCTTCTGTATAAGTTCTGATCAACATCTTTGCCTCCTTTATCTTCATCCAATCTGATATTTGTACTCATAGGAGTTGATATCCTGGCACTATTTTCCATACCAAACTTTTTCAGCAGCTCCTTGGTGTACTTGGTTTGATGAATGAAGATTCCATCTTTCATCTGTTTAACTTGAAATCCCAAAAAGTAGTTCATTTCTCCCATCATACTCATTTGGAATTTGCTCTTCATTAGATTTGCAAACTTTTCACATAGCAATTAATTTTCAGAACCAAAGATTATGTCATCTACATAAATCTGTACCAGCAGGGTGCTGTCCCCTTCACTGATTCTGAAAAGAGTTTTGTCAATGGTGCCTTTTGTAAAACCATTGTCCACCAAGAATTGAGATAGAGTCTCATACCAAGCTCTTGGTGCTTGTTTCAATCCATAAAGTGCCTTGTTGAGTCTATACACTTTATCTTCTTGATCTTTAACTTCAAATCCAGGAGGTTGCTGAACATACACTTCCTCCTCTAGAATGCCATTCAAGAAAGCACTTTTGACATCCATTTGATACACTTTGAAGTTTTTATATGCAGCATGTGCCAAGAATAATCTGATAGCTTCCAATCTTGCAACAGGTGCATAAGTTTCATCAAAATCTATTCCTTCTGCTTGAGAATAGCCTTTTGCAACTAGTCTGGCCTTATTTCTTACAATGTTACCAGATTCATCAAGTTTGTTTCTGTATACCCATTTAGTACCAATGATATTTGCATGACTAGGCCTTTCAACTAGTGTCCAAACATGATTTCTTTCAAATTCATTTAATTCTTCTTGCATAGCAATTATCCAATCTGGATCTGAAATTGCTTCTTCAACAACTTTAGGTTCAGCTTGAGATAGAAAACAAGTGAACATAGCTTCTAATTGTCTTCTAGTCCTTACACCTTGCTGAACGTTGCCATTGACTTGTTCAGCAGGGTGATCCCTTAACCATTGTGGATTTTGGTTAGATTGATTCTCAGGAACCTCATCTTCAGTAGGGTCTGCTGTATCTTCAACAGGGGGTTCAGCAGATCCTTAAACTGCTTCGATTGTTGCATCGATAGTGTCACCAAGAGGTGTTCAACAGAGCGATGATTTAAACTTTTAAGTCATTAACCCTTTCCAAGACTTCAACACAATCTGGATCAGTGACTTGTAGATTCTCAACAGGTTCACAACTTTCATCTTCCATACCAGTGAACTTAGGTTCATCAAACACAACATGTATAGTTTCTTCATATTTCAGTGACCTCTTGTTCAATACCCTGAATGCCTTGCCGACTGAAGAATATCCCAAGAAAATTCCGTCATCTGATTTAGGTTGGAATGTCTTCAAATGTTCCTTGTGATTTAGGATAAAGCACTTGCTTCCAAAAGGATGGAAATAGGATATATTAGGTATCCTTCCATTCCAAATCTCATAAGGTGTCTTCAGCAGCTTCTTGTTCACTGATGTTCTGTTTTGTGTATAGCATGTCAGTATTAATCGCTTGACCCAATACCTTTCAGCAAAGAATGCTTCACAAATCATTGTCCTTCCTGCTTCCTTTAAAGTCCTGTTTCTTCTTTCAGCAACCCCATTTTACTGAGGTGTACCAGCAGCAGCAAGTTGATGTAGTACACCATTCTGTTCACAGTATTCTCTTATAACTTTATTAAGAAACTCAGTACCACTTTGTCCGATCCGATTTTTACTCTCATAAACTTTTCTCATTTTGTAATCTTTTCAAAAGATCAGGCATCTTCTTGAGTGTTTCACTTTTCTTGTTCATAAATACCACCCAAGTGTATCTAGAATAATCATCCACAACCACTAAGGTGTATTTCTTTCCTGTAACACTTGTTGGTGTAACTGGTCCAAAAAGATCCATATGCATCAACTCCAAGACTCTATTAGTTGATTGCTTATTCTTTGATTTGAAGCTTGATTTGGTCTGTTTACTTTGCTGACATGCATCACATATAGTATCTTTCTTGAATGTGATCTCAGGAATACCAATCACCAGTTTCTTCTTCACCAACTGATTGATGTCATCAAAATTTAAATGATTTAATTTCTTGTGCCATAACCAGTTGAGTTCTGACTTGGTATGCACAATCAGGCGGGTTTCTGGAACTGTAGTAGACCAGTCCACAATATACATGCTTTGTTGTCTTCTGCCAGCCAATACAACTTGATCACCTCTTTCACTGATGACAATACGGTTGTTTTGTCAAAAGTGACTTTGTATCCCATGTCACGTAATTGTCCAAAGGTCGGCAAGTTGTAGTCCAAATTCCTTCCACATAAGCAACATTTTTGATTGTAAGTCCATTCCTCACAAGTGTGCCATATCCTCTTGTATATCCAGGTGTATTTTTGTTGCCAAAATTCACCCTTGGACCATCCTTTGTCACAAAATCTAACAAGCAGTGCTTATTCTTTGTCATATGTCTGGAACATCCACTGTCAAAGTACCAGACACCCTACAAAACAAAGTTAATACATTTTTGGTACCCAAACCTGTTTGGGTCCATAATGGTTAGTGGTAAGCATGACCCCTAGGATGTTTCCATAAGGTCTTCTCCTAAAAGTGTCATACTTTGGTTCATACATGTATTCTACACATCCATATGTTTTAACAGTTGGTTGTGTAGGATTCACATATGTTTTCTGGCCTTTTGGTTTATGATGCTGTTTGATGTGATTCTTGATGTTAGAAGCATTGACATAACCATTGGTCTGCTGTCTGTTAGGAACAAACCTGTAGTATGGAGTGTGCTGAGGTCTCTGCTGAGGTCTTATATAAGCCCTCTGCTGAGTCCTTTGCTGATTCCATTGCTTAGGTTTTACCCTAGCAGCATGGTTATACTTGATGTTTCTATCATTGGATACAGGAACATTCTAATCATCATCAGTAGGGAACAGTCTACCTTTCCCCCTGAGATAAGTATCCCTAGAATGATTAACATTTTTGGGTTTAGGATTCTTATCCTTGGAATGTTTCTGGTTCTTACCTCTTTGTGGTCAAGCAGACTTGGTAGCAGGTCTGCTATGAGTAGGTCTGGAAGGCACAGCAGTCATATTTTTGGATTTATTCTTTTTATTAGGAGCTGTTGACTTCTTTGACTTCTAATTTTGCTTCTTTGAAGCATTCTCAGTAGGCTTTACTGCCTCAGCAACCCTTTTGGGAGTTGGATCTTGTGCAGGCACAAACTTAGGACCAATCCTAGTACTAGGTTCAGTGACCTTACTGGATCCACTATTGTTAGATTGTTGAGTTCCAAATCCAAGCCCTGTTCTATCACCATAAGGCTTTCCAGATTTGTATGCAGTAGAGGAGCAAGATGGTTCAACAGATTTAGAGGCTACTGGATGTTCATAAGGCTAATACTGATTCTGTCCAACATCTTTCTCTTTACCTTTGAGAACCCTTAATTCAGCATTCAATCTTTCAACTTCTACTTGAAGAGCTTCTTTTTCAGCATTCACAATTTCATAACCAGATTGTATTTTCCTCAGTTGATTAAGGATGGCATACAAAGCTTCTTCATTGTAAGAGTTTCTAGGATTTGAACCACGGTAGATTCACAATCACTTCCAAAGTAGAGTGTTAATTGATACATGTTGTATACCTCCTCTGTTTCATCCATATTAGCCATTAATGCATAGTCTTCCATATCAAGAACCAATGCCTTTGTCATCCGATTCATTTCCTTTTTGATTCCACTTCATAACCAGATCCATCTTCAGCAATCATAGACTTTTTGCCAAGTCTTCTTTGTTGCTTTTGGTCTTCAGTAGGTCTGGACAGTCAGGTCTACAATGTCCAGGCTTTTTGCAGTTGAAGCAAATATAATCTGGTTCCTTTTTCTGCGTTAGTCCAGGACATTCAGGCTTGAAGTGTCCTGGTTTCTTGCATTGAAAGCACAAGTAGTCATTGTCTTTCTTGGATTCCTCCTTCTTGTCACTAGATTTCCTTGTAAAATTCCTTGGAGAACCTCTTCCAGTTTTCATCATTTTGATCTTCTTGCTCAGTAATGCAATCTGCTCTTGCATTTCATCCAGTAAGTCATCTTGAGTTTTTGATGCTTCTTCTTGATGTGAAGCAGCCAGTGCTGTTGTTTTTGGCTCTTCCTTTTCAGTAGTAGGTGACAACTTCTTTTTGAATTCATATGCCTTAAGATCTGAGAATAACTTGAATGTATCCTCTTCATGCAGTCTTCTCATTTTTTCTATGGCTGTCACCTTCATCTTCCATCCTTCTGTAGCAGGTAAAGCTTCCAAGATTTTTGTGTTGATTTCTTCTTTTGAGTATACAACACTCAGCAGGGTGAGTTCATCCAGAATTGCATTGAACCTTGATTCCATTTGTTCAATGGTTTCATTGGGTTTCATTTCAAACTTTTGAAACTTCTTCTTTGCAACATTGATTTTATTCTTCTTGATTTCATCAGTGCCTTCACAGATCAACTGTATTTTGTCCCAAAGTTCTTTAGCAGTTTTGCAATCTTTAACCGTCATGTACATATTGCTATCCAAGGTTCTGTTGATGATATCAATAGCAATGTTGTTGAGGTTTGCTCTCTTTCTATCTTCAGCATTCCATTCTCTTTTTGGTTTGGCAATGTACTGTGTCTCATCTCCCACTGTTACTGGTTTAACAATCTCCAGTGGTCCATCTGTCAGCACATCCATCATTTCATCATGAGTTGCAGCAAGATAAGCCTGCATTCGACGTTTATATTCATCAAATCTATCTAGAGAACACATCAGCATAGTTCTAGCATACTGGTTGTTGTCCATGATGCAAGTCTTTGAAAATCAGTGATTTGAAAGAGTTTTCAAAGTATTTTCACAAGCACAACAAGTAGGATTTCTTCAGAACAGAAGCACTGCTCCGATACCAATTGTTGGTACCTTGAAAAGGCTTTGGTTAAGTTTAGAGAGGGGGTGAATAAACTTAACACTTAAAAATTTTTGGAGTTAACAAACTCAGCAACTTCAGCAGCCTGCTGATACCTCAGTAGCCTGCTGATACACAGTAGTCTACTGATGGATGAGTTTACTGAATTTGTGCAGCATTATATCAAAAATAAAGCCTTGTTACTTGTTTTTAAATATGATACTAAGTATTAGATACTCAGTAGTGTATGTGTCAGTTCAGTTGCTAGATTCAGTAGGTTGATGTGTATAATAAACTAAATGCAGAATATAAGTGCAGAAAGTAAATAGGCAGATTTTATAGTGGTTCCAGGTGGTGTAATCTCACTACCCACTCTTCTCCTATGATGTTGGAGGTAATTCACTAGAGATCTTTGTTGTAGCTTTTACAAAGATTCCTAAGTTGCTTGTCCTTCACCAATGACTATGGCTTCACAAACTCGAAAACTAGAATGCAGTAGGATTGTTTGCTCCAAAGTCTTCCACTTGGTCTTTGAAGGGTAGTATTGCCTCTTCACCACTCCAACACAAACAACGATCTTTCACACCCAACGTGATGCTTCACTGTCTTGGCAGTTCTTTGTAAAATAAAGATTGAATCAAGTAAATGATTCAATTCTTGTGCACTTGATTAGGATGATATAATCAGCAACTTGTAGTCTTCAAGTGTGTAAACTCGATGTAGCTTGAATACATAATACACTTGAAGATTTTCTCTGGATCGATGAGGTTAAGCTCAAGAGGTTCAAGGGTGATCTTGCAAATGGAATTATCTCTTATATTTTTCTCTTAAAATTTATCAATCATCATCATCTTTTTCTGAGTTGAAAGTCCTCTATTTATAGGTGGGAATGCATGTGACTTCTATTTGAAATTCAAATATAACCGTTCCTGGTTTTTGTCCCATTTGACTTGCTTTATGTCAGTATTCATAGGATCGACAATCGTCGAAATCCTTTTGACAAATCAGTCATCCACCATTTGACTTATAACAATTGGATAAAGTCCTGAATCATCCCAACGTCCTTTTAAACTCAACCATTGATTTGTTTGATAAATCAGAGGTAGTTGGCTGTCCTTATCCATGTAATCTTCCAATGTAATCTTGAATTAATCGAGGTATATTATCGCAGTTCATCGATCTGTTTGTAATACCTATCGATCTATTTGAATGACAATTTTGTTGTGTATCAAATTCAATGCAGCTGATTTCTTTTATCTAACTTTTATTTGTGAAGTTAGATTACACCTTTTTAATTATAACCAAGTTCCAAACATCATCCAACTTATAGAACTTAGACCTTCTACACAAGGTATATGTAATCAGTTTAGGTCATCACAGACTTGCCTAAATTCTGATTGCATATTCTTGACTTTAATCACTAAGTTTGATCCCTTAGCCTTCATTAACTGAGTTTGAGCCCTCAGCCTTCAGTCTTTAGCAGGTTCCTGATAAGTCTACTGACCTAACTACCCTATCGAAAAGACCATCTGGCGATATAAATCACCGACTATTAAAGATCTTGTTTGATCAAACCTAGTCAAAGATCAAACTCTAATAAACCTATACATTTGATCTAGACATCTTTTTGCCTTTGCACTATAACAGCTAGTCTGGCACTCATCATCAAAACATAGAAATAAGTCCAACAGAGGCAATGACATAGCTACTGTGAAGATGGCCGCTGACATATTTGAGAATAGTGCATCTACCAAAATCTTAGAAAACTTTCTATTATCAACAATAAGGTAGATGGAATGAAAAGAGGATGGCAAGAGTAGAGAAAGGGACTGGAAACGAAGCGATACCTCAAATGAGAATGCTGGTACTGAAGAAGTCAATTATATTGGGGGATCAGGAAATCAATGGGGAGGATATAAGCCTAATCATAACCATCCTGGATTCCGATACAATGACCCTAGTGGAGGAAATGGGCCTAAACCGCCTACTACTTTTGTGCCACAGCAAACTAAAACTTTTGGTTGGGAAGCTGTGATAGAAAAATTGAGTAATGTTGTTACTGACAATATGGGACAACTTTCAAAATCGATGGCTGATTTAGCCACTAACTTTAGCCAATATTGTCAGAAGACCGATGCTAAGGTGACCAATCAAGATGCCATAGTCCAGAATCTCACTCACCAAATAGGAAAATTAGCTGAGAAAGTCTCAACTAGACCTCCTAGAGGATTGCCAAGCAACACTGATAAGAATCCTAAGGATTTGAATGCGATCATGACTAGAAGTGGGAGATAAGTAACTCCACCGTCCTTGAAAGAGAAAGAGAAATACGTAGAGAGTAAGGATGGTGAGCCAAGCAAGGAAGCAAATACCTCTGGAACATTTCCGGAGCAAGAAGCCTATAAGGAACCTGCTGGCCCTAGGGTTGAGCTTTATAATAATAAGTGTCCTATTTTCACTGATGTCGATCCTTCAACCTTACCTTATCCTCCACGCAAATCTAAACCTAAGGTTGATGACAAGAGGTATAAGAAGTTCATTGATATATTTAGAAAGCTACACATCAATATACCTTTAGTTGAAGCACTTGATGAGATGCCTGAGTACACCAAGTTCTTAAAAGAAGCTGTCTTTACTAAGAGGAAACTCCTAGATTTAGAGACCATTTGCCTAAATGAGGTGTGCTCAGCCATTCTTCAACATAAGTTACCCGCTAAATGCAAGGATCCGGGAAGTTTTCTCATTCCCTGCACCATAGGTAACGTATGTTTGAACAAGGCCTTGTGTGATCTAGGATCGAGCGTAAATTTGATGCCTCTATCCATTTTCCAAAAGCTAGGTATGAAAGACCTTAAGAAGACTTCAATTACTATGCAATTAGCTGATCGTTCGGTTAAGGAGCCTTGTGGAGTGGTTGAGGATGTGCTAGTTAGAGTTGAGAAATTTGTGTTTCCTGTCGACTTTGTTGTGCTAGATATGGAAGCTAACTACGAAGTGCCCCTAATCTTAGAAAGACCTTTTATGGCCACTAGTAGGACGCTTATCAATGTTTACAAAGGAGAGCTAGTGTTAAGAGTTAATGGAGATGAAATAGCATTCAACGTGCCTGACACTATGAAAACACCTGATGATGAAGAGGAAGCATGTTTCATGTTGGATTCTATTGACAAGCTTGTCAATGACTTCCAACAATATGAGGATATTAAGGATTTCCTCGAGGCTACCCTAGAGTTAGAGGATGAAGTGCCATATGAAAAGAGCGAGGAAGAGAAAGTGATATGGCCTGGATGTAGTAGAGGAACCCCTGGACATGTTGAGGAGATGAAATCTACCGAGGTTGAGAAATTCTACCATAGACCGATATGGCATAAGTTCTTTGAACTTAAGCTAACTGGACAAAAGTTAAAGACTCAGCTAGAAGAACCTCCTACCAATCTGACACTGAAGCCTCTACCTGCACATCTGAAGTATGTATTCCTTCAAGATGAATCCTTGCCGCTTATCATTTCCTCTGCCTTGAGTGAAGTACAAGAAGAAAAGCTGATGAGAGTGTTGAGAGAGTATCGTGGAGCATTTGGATGGACTATAGCTGACATCAAAGGCATTAGTCCGAGCGTCTGCATGCATAAAATCTCCGTCGATCCTGCAAAGAAAGCGGTAGTACAACCCCAAAGAACATTGACTCCACAATTGAAGGACGTGGTTAGGGATGAAATTATTAAGATGTTAGAGATGGGAATCATCTTTCCTATCTCTGATAGTGAATGGGTTAGCCCGATCCACGTAGTTCCGAAAAAGGGAGGTTTGACTGTACAAGCCAATGAGTTAAACGAGTTAATTCCTGTTATACTCATTACTCGTCATAGAGTGTGCATTGACTTTAGGAAACGGAATGATGCAACTCGTAAGGATCACTTCCCTCTTCCCTTCATTGATCAAATGCTCGAGAGACTGAGCGGACATACGTTTTATTGCTTTCTTGACGGTTACTCGGGATATTATCAAATTCATATTTCACCCGAGGATCGTGAAAAGACCATTTTCACATGTCATATGGAACCTTTGCTTATAATAGAATGCCCTTTGGTTTGTGCAACGCACCAGCAACATTTCAAAGATGCATGATTTCTCTATTTGCTGATATGGTTGAAGATTTCCTAGAGATCTTTATGGATGATTTCTCCGTATTTGGAGATGACTTCGATTCATGTCTCACGCATCTAGCAAGAGTGTTGAAGAGATGCGAAGAGACGAATCTGGTAATTAACTAGGAGAAATGTCATTTAATGGTTACTGAAGGTATAGTACTTGGCCACCATATTTCAAAGAACGGTATAGAGGTGGATAGAGCAAAAGTAGAGGTGATTGAAAAACTACGTCCACCAACCAATCTTAAGACATTGCGAGGTTTTATGGGCCACGCGGGATTCTATCATCGGTTTGTGAAGGACTTTTCCTTAATCTCTAGACCTCTTACTGAGTTATTGGCCAAGGATGTGCCGTTTGTGTTTACTAATGAGTGCATGAAAGCTTTCAATAAGTTAAAAAGCATGCTTATTACTGCACCCATTCTGATTGCACCCGATTGGAATCTACCTTTCGAGTTGATGTGCGATGCAAGTGATACTGCTGTAGGTGCTACCTTAGGACAAAGAAAAGACAAGATCTTCAGGCCCATCTACTATGCTAGTCGAACTCTAAATACTGCTCAAACGAATTATGCAACAACTGAGAAAAGGCTTCTGGCTGTTATCTTTGCATTTGACAAGTTTACATCTTATCTAGTAGGATCTAAAGTCACTGTTTGGACTGACCACGCGGTTCTGAAGTATCTTTTAGCCAAACAAGATTCCAAGCCAAGGTTATTGAGATGGATTCTACTATTGCGAATTTGATGTAGAAATCCGTGATAAGAAAGGATCTAAGAATTTGGTTGCGGATCATCTTTCCCGTTTACAAATAGAGGAAAATGAACCAATAACCGAGATTGGAGAAACATTTCCTGTTGAACAGTTATTCTCCATCACGGCCATACATGGGAAGGATGATTGCGCTGTAGTATCTTCGCGTATTGAGGTTATAAAAAAAAAAGAAACAACCATGGTTTAAAGACTTTATGAATTATCTATCCACGAAATACTTGCCACCAAATCTCAACCCCCAAGAAAGAAAGAAATTCTTTAAGGATCTTAGGCATTATTATTGGGAAGAGCCCTATCTTTTTAAGCTAGGATCCGACAATGTCTTTAGGAGATGTGTGCCGGAAGAGGAGATGTATGATATCCTTAGACATTGCCACACTTATGAGGCCGGAGGACATTATGGAGGAGACAAGACTACTGCGAATGTTCTCCAATGTGGTTTTTACTGGCCCACTTTGTTCAAAGATGCGCATCAATATGCTAAATCTTGTCATTCTTTCCAGATGACGGGAAATATCTCGAGAAGGAATGAAATGCCACTGAAGAATATCTTAGAGGTGGAAATCTTTGATGTTTGGGGTATTGATTTCGTGGGACCCTTTACTTCGTCTTTGTCCAACCACTATATCTTAGTGGCAGTCGACTACGTATCAAAATGGGTAGAGGCCATTGCTTCACCTACTAACGATGCGAAAGTTGTACTGAAGTTCTTAAAGAAAAATATTTTTACGCGGTTTGGAACCCCTCGTGCCATTATTAGTGATAATGGAAGCCATTTCTGTAATAGGCCATTTGAAAAGTTGATGATTAAGTATGGGGTCAGGCACAAGTTAGCTACTGCTTATCACCCTCAAACAAGTGGACAAGTTGAGGTTACAAATCGAGAAATAAAGCGCATTTTGGAGAAAACTGTTAATACGACTAGAAAAGATTGGTCGTTGCGATTAGATGATGCTTTATGGGCTTATAGAACTGCTTATAAGACGACTATTGGTATGTCTCCTTATAAGATTGTTTTTGGAAAAGCATGTCATCTACCGGTTGAACTGAAACACCGTGCCATGTGGGCTACGCGTATGCTGAATTTTGATGAGAGTTTAGCTGGAAAAAGAAGGTTGTTAGAGTTGACTCGCCTAGAGGAGTTTCGTCTGGAAGCTTATGAGAATGCAAAAATATTTAAGGAGCGCACAAAGAAATTTCATGATAAGAAGATATTGAACCACACTTTTAAGTAAGGCGATCTGGTTCTTCTTTACAAGTCGCGCTTGAGAATCTTTCCTAGCAAGTTAAAATCACGATGGTATGGCCCTTATCAAGTGAGTAAGGCTTTCCCTTCTGGAGCTATTGAGTTATTGAACCTTAAAGATCAATCCACTTTTGTGGTTAATGGCCACCGTGTGAAACATTACGTTGGTCTTGGTCAAGGATAGGAGGAGGAAGTCTTCACTCTTGAAGATCCCACCTATACTTAAACCATCGTTGAGCTGAGTCGAGCTGACGACTATAAACACAGAACTATTTCTTTAAACTATCTTTTGTTTTTGTTTTGTTTGAATAAAGTAGCATGCGACTGTTAAGTTTTTTTTCATCTCGCCATGTTCCGATTCTAAGTTCGGAATAAACGAGGTTTTTTCCTTGATAGCCGACATGTGAGTTTTGTAGTTTTAACTCTTTGGTTTTCTGTGTCGTTGGTTGTATGAAATAAAGTGGTTTAAACTATTTTTGGATATTCTATATCAAATTGCTGCCACATAATTCTATAACTTCCATCGACATGTTATTAACGGTTTCGTGGAGTTTCTGTTTGGTTTGCTTAAACAGGTTTTCGATTGCTTCTCCACGACGTGCTTGGTCTACAACTACATTCTGCATCTACTTGAGAGCCGTTTCCAGAGCTAAGTCTTTTTCTTAAATTCTCCTTTTTCTTTGTCATTAGGGACAATGCCAAGTTTAAGTGGGGGGTAGGAGACTTAGCCATGATGTGTTATAAGTGAAAATTAAAGGAAACGGTGAAAAATGTGAAAGAGGAAATTTTTTGAACAAATGCCAAATTAATTATTTCGTACCCTTAGAATTGTGAGTTCTTATACATAGAATTGATTGGGAAGGAACCAAGTTGCATGATTACGTGATCGTTTTATACTTATGTGAATGTAAACTTAAGGATATTCATGCCAACTGTTTCAAGTAGTTATTTATTATTCGATTACTTAAATTTGAATCGACGAATTCCGCACAAATTATAATAACTAAGAAGAATCATGTGTACATTGCGTAGATGATTGGTTATGCAGACCTAGAGTCGATATTTATCTGTTGATGTATTCTTATCTTCTAGCCATCAAAAGCGGAGTATTAAGCTTGAGAATTATCTGTGTTTTGACAATGAGTTAAACACTGGGCTTGTAGTAACGTTACCAAAGTAGCCCCGCGCTTGTGGTAATATTCAATGCTGTCACTAATCTGTGAGAGGAGGATTCTTGCAATGCATACTTTACTTTTAAAGCAAGTTGCTTTCTTGAGAGGTGTTAAAGCTTGAAACTACGGAAATGCGAAAAAAAATTCAAATTTTCAAGAGGCTTGAGTATTTTTCTCGGTCTCCGAGTCCAAAAACCTTATGGATGACGCTCTTGCTTATTGCACCATGTATTTACCCAATGCGAGGCTTAAGAAGTGGGAATGCTGATGTTGGTAGGTTAAGACTGCGAAGTTAGCATAAACTTTTATCTTGCCACGAATATATAAAACCAAATGCACATGCACACATCACTTCGATTCATAACGAGTAGTGAATAATGGATACCTTATGAGCATGGATGGTATGAGTTGACTCAAATTTCTTGTGTAAGTATGATTTGACCATGGAAAATGTGTCTTGGGGAATGACTTATTGATGCTTTGTTCGGGACGATCAAAGACTAAGGGGGGGTAGTTGATGACGGTCAAATTATACCCGTAAAAGTCATCAACATTGTCCTTAAATCGGGTTCAATAATATATATTTTATATTAAATCACATTTTATACTTATTATTTAATGTTATGTGATTAATAGGATATAATTTGGTATTTATCCGTTTTCATTATATTTATCTGTTTTTATTATATAATTTGGTATTTATCCGTTATTATTTAAATATGATTTATTTTGGGAAAAATATTTATTTTGTAGATTGAGATAATTTTTGGAGGATAAATACAAATGGAGAAGTAAATCTCAAGATAAATCCAAGATGCATTGAAGATAAATATCGGATAAGCACGAAAAGAGGAGTAAGGCATGACAAGAGCAAGCGAACCAATCCGAAACTTAAGAGCACACATGCGGCGGCCCTTCCACACGCATAAGGGGGGCGCATTTTATTTTTGATGATCGGCCGGGAGTTATCTCTTATTTATTTTGATATTTTGAAGTATATCTTTTAATTAGCCTGAACCCCTATAAATAGAGGCATACATTACACGCCATACACACCTTTAGAAATACTCTAGAATACAATTCACAACATTGTTTTTATTTTCAATATGTGTTTTCTTTATTTTATGTTCTTTCATTACGGAGTCGTTAGAATCTCCGGTTAGAGATCGTATCGAGGAGTGGGAATCACGCTCGTCTTCGAGGGTAATATTTACTCAATTATGCAATCTTTATTCGTAGATCTAATTTATTTCGTTATGGAGTAGTCTTTTTGTGTATTGATTTCGTGATCTAGTTAATTAACAAACCCATGTTTATGTAGATCTGAGACGTAAAAGACGTTTCACGAGCAAATCTGGTTCAGATCTGAGCTTGTTGGCAGGGAGCTTATGTCTCGCTGGTAGCAAGATCTGTGATGTTATTGATTTGTCTGTGAACGGCTTCGACTACGTCAGGTTCTCTGCTTTGTAATTTAAATGAGTAATTAAACTTGATCAACTTAATTATTTGTCATCGTAATTTAACATGAGACCTAAAAATTGATTGTTATTTAGGACAGAGATTGAATCGGTGTCTAAGAAGTATGCCTAACAATAGGAATGTTGCTTAGATGAGGTTACGGTTTATACCGGCATCCCTAGTTTCGTAATTATGTCAGAAGTTATATGAGATGGAGACTAAAAATGTGAAGTCACGTAATGGAGACACGATGATTTAGATGGCCTACCCGGAGCTAGATCTATTTTAGGGGATGACTCCCGTAGTTAGAATAATTAATCTTAAATGTCTTGTTTTGTCTCGTCGTCAATCTACATAGCATGGGGGAGTAATTACTACTAGCGTTATCAATACCATTTGTTAATTATTTATAAAACCTATAAAAACTAGTGTCGTTGTGTCTTTTGTTGGTTTTGTGTTTCTATTATGTCAATTTTAATTCTACGTTATTTGTTGGTCGTAGACCGCTTTTACTTTGCTTTTAGTCAGATAAATTATATTTCGTTTAAGCCGAGTCTCTGTGGGATCGACCTCGACTCTATCTAACTATACTACGATTGAACCTAGTTCTCTTGCTAGTGTGTTATTTAGGTATTGAGTATTTTTATTACTTGGACCGTGCATCATGGACATGGACAATGGCACTATGACACTAAGATCAAATAACGATCAATACTTTTGTGATCTTAGTGCCATTGTAAAATAGACCACGTGAACGCCGAATGCTGATCTTAAATTCTGAAAATTCAAAGGGCATAGAGATGGAAAGCTTTGAAGACATGCAGAAAGAGGTTACGGTATAGGAGTTGTCAAAATTCACCATTATTCCATATTCACTGTTTTTCAGGATTCGCTTACGAGATTCGCCGAGTGAATATCGACAGTGTATCTCACAACAAACGATGTAATGATATCGAACCAAGTCTCAAAACTAAGAGCATGAAAAAATAAAAAAATTCAGTGAAATTTTTATCATGTTTTTTGAGATCTAGATCAAAAGATATGAATGTGTGAAAATGGATGAGTGAATAGAAGAAAAGAAGAAAAGAAAAAAAAAAGAGCAGCATCTATCAGCGTGTATTTGTTTTTTTTTGTCCATTAAGCTATAAATATTGAAGAAATTTGTCCTTCTCGCTATAACAAATTTTTTGGGTGTCCTATAATTTAAAAATATTTGTATATATGTCCTTTTTCCTAATTTTCTAATTTAAAAACAAATTTTTTTTAATGCTTGAAATAGTCACGTTTCAGACATAATTTATTTTGACCTACTCTACGACGACACTATTGATAAAACTCTATTTAGTATTATAAACTATCTCATTATTCACCCCGAATCATTCTCAATTGATGAGAGATAGCCCGGTTATTGTGTGAAATACGTATTGATTGCTTAGTGTATGTTCCTTGGTCGTTAATTCTGCATTTACATATTTATCACTTGAATTTGTTACTGTTTCTATCTCGTTTTCCGTGCTTTTCAGGTATACAATATTCTGGAGCAAAGGAGAGTGAATCCGGACTATAAAGAGTCATTGGGCCGAAGTAAGAAATTCCAGGAAGAAGTATGATGAGGTAAACAGGGCTGAAGCTAGGCCCACAACTGCGGAAGCCCTGCTGCAATTGTGAGACCTTAGGCAAAAAGGAAACAGAGCAGCGTGTTGCAACTAGGTCGGTTAGGATTTAGGTAGATTAAAGTCAGTTACAATTCTTATAAATATCCTGTACCATCCCCATTGTAAGACGTATTCCAACTTTGATTATGCTTATTAAATAAATTAGTTTCTTGTTATTCCTTTGAGTTCTTCCATTGATTTCTTTCCCCAAGCCATCAACTAGCATGAGTTGATCAAGCTAGACTCTATAATTGAAGATATGAATCTTTGAACGTTCATTTATATATTCGTTATGGCTGATTAGATTTATTTAACGCGATGTAATTAATCTACATGTTTAACGCATCCGTAATTTACCAAAATTAATCTGAACAGAACCATAAAATTCTAGAATTAGGAACCGCCGTGCTCGCAATTGCGACGGTCTATATCGCAATTGTGAGGCACAACAAGGTCACCCTAAATCTTGAGATTCAACGTTAGCTACGTTGATCGACATATTTAATTCATGGTAGGTTAGATCTGGCCAATGTACTTATCGTATTTCGTAAGTGTTAGTTAGGACATAGTCTGGATCAATCCTTAGGAACGTGCCAGTTAGTGTCCATGGCTGCTTAGGGAGGTTCTAGGTCTTGAGCCGGCACTTTCTAGAACTTACTGCGTGTGGGTTAATACAACCAATGATGGAGGTTAACAAATGGAAGTAAAACATACGTTCTGATTGAATCGGGGAATTACAAGGAAAGTAAAACACAGTTGCACATAGACGTTTACTGTCCTTGCAAATGGATGTAAACAAGGTTGGGAGATTGCACACGTAGCTAAAACTGAATTAAAACATACGTTCTTATTGAATCGAGGAATTATAGGGAAAACAAACATAAAGTTTATTTATACCGAGCTAGGAGATCGGTTAAGATGAGGAACACCAACTTTATTTTCTGTATTGACTATGTATATAGGCCATTATGTTTGTTTTTAATTATATTAATACATCTATTATCAATGTTGCATTGTCTTTATGGGAACGACCTTGACTCGGCATTTCTATAATGCGATTGACCTAGTATTCTTGCTAGTATTTCATGAGTAGAAAGCGATCAAGTTTTTTGTGCCATTGCCGGGGACGATGGCCAATGTTGATAATAAATTTATTAGTTTTAATTAAGGCCCTTATATTCACTGTTGTTTATTTTTTTTGCGAGTCTTGAGTCGTTTCTGCATGATTACTTTATAGTTTTACGATTCGAAGGAAGAAAACAGGCCTCGAAATTGCGAGAGCCATCTCACAAAAGCGAGAACCAGAAAGCTGACTTCTGATCGACCCCGTGTGTTTCTGGGTATAATCCCAGTTAGTTTTTAGTTAGTAGGTCCGCAACAGTTGGGTTTGACCACAACTACAGCGGAAGTTTGATAACCGTGTTATTGTTTTCTTTTGTTTTTCTTACTGGATGTGCGGGGCACTTTTAATTTTTCATTCAGCAAGATTTCCTGCATTAGATTCCAAACTAAGCACGATGCCGCCAAAGAACAATTATGGTTTTGAAAATAGAGCCCATCTCTATGTACACAATTCCAGAATAAGACAACAGTATGGAATAAAACAAAAATAGAGTAAAGCTGGAGGAAGAAGAAACTAGAACCAGAAAAGCTATGGAAAAAAGCCTAGATGATTATGACTACTTCAAGAGGGGTAAGTCTCCAATCCCAATATATGATATTTCTTCTTTTGAGCTTGACCCCGAGGAAGACCTTAACTATATTCCGTCAAAGATCGAGTATTACCCCAACCATGAAGTCATAGAAAAGTTAGGAGATCCTGTAAGTTTTAGGCTTCCTATATCGCTTAATGGTCAATCTATAGAATTAGGTTTGTGCTATTCTGGGTCAGGTAGCAATATCATCCCGCTTCTACCGCCGTAAGGTTGATTTCCCAGTTATCATGGACTAGAATGTGACTATGTGATTCGTGGATCGCCAGGTTGACATGGTCTCTGGTAAGCTGAAAGACTACATTATCAGGATAGAAGGTTTCAACTTCCCCATTGACTTTCTATTCTTGGATGTTCCCGAGGATCCGAGCGCTTCTGTGCTACTCGGACGTCCATTCATGGCTACTAGTAGGACCATAATGGACATGGACAATGGCACTATCACACTAAGATCCAATAACGATGCCACAACTTTTCAGATCTTAGAGCCATTGTAAAATAGACCTGGAGAATGCTGAACATTGAGCTTAAATTTTGAAAATTTGCAGGGCATGGAGAAGGAAAGCTTTTAAGACGTGCAGAAAGAGGTTACGGTACGAGGAGCTGGTGAGCAGGAATTTATGAAAATATTACTTCGAGAACAAGAGAACAAGGACCACTACCATACGCCACAAGAGGCACACTATCGTCCTTGTTCTCTTGTTCTCGAAGTAAGATTTTCATAAATTCCTACTCACCAGCTCCTAGTGCCGTAACCTCTTTCTACACGTCTTAAAAGCTTTCCTTCTCCATGCCCTGCAATTTTTCAGAATTTAAGCTCAGTGTTCGGCATTCTCCCATTGAAAGCTTGACTTCAATGGACGATATAGTGGGACCTTCGAACATTAAGGAAAAACTCAAAGTAGGAGAGGTAAGCCTAGTGCACAGGACAAGAGAGCCAAACAGCAACACAGAGAGCTCAAGGCACTAACCAAGAAGTTCGACAAGGTGCCCTCCTCGATAACAAAGATGAATGCTTCGTTCTTGGCCACAAAAGCCAAGAAAGAGCTTGGATTTAGAGAGAAGGGAGGCACACTTCAATGAAAACCTCAAGAGTTCATGTTTGGCAGGTGAAAGCCCGAGAATCTGACTGAGTGAAAGTTAAAAGGAAAGTCGAGCTGGCGACTCTAAACTATGAAATGCTTATCATCCATTAGATAGATCGAGTCCAAAAAAAGTAACCAGAAGGGTAAAAGAGCTTTTTTTTCATCCTACCGCATCCATAGGTCAAAAGCCGATGGATGGTGGGAAGGGTTTGTTTTACTCGTTAGCCAATCGGGTGGAGCTGGTTAGGTTTGAGTCGGAGAAAATGCTAAAAGGTTTGGAAAATAGTCAAGGAAAAATCAATCATGAGTAGTAATCGTGAAGGGTCCTGTGAAGGGTAAGCTGGATTGATGCTAAGTAAATCTAGGAGGAATATTCCCTCACCATTGCGAGATCACTCTAAAAAATGGGAGCATACCAGGCCCTATTTTTATGTTTGAAAATACTCTCGGACCAACTCGCAATCGCGTGTTGCCACGCGCTATCACGGGTAGACTGGCAAAATGTCAGCAGGCACCTCTTTCCTCCCAAAATCCCAACTTTTCCTTCGTCTCCATAAACCCTCATTACTTCACCCACATCAATCACTCCACCACCATTACACCTAACCACTATCCCACAAAAACTCTTCCATCTTCACCCATTCTCTCCTATTTAAACCTCTATTTTCACCACCATTTATCCATTCCAATTAACAAAACCACCAACACTTCTTCTTCTTCTTCTTTCTTGCGAAAACCAAGCCCATCACAACAATATCATCACCAGAAAATTACAATATGTGTCCAATACAGGACTAAATGTGCAATTTTGCCGGGAAGAGACTATTTCCAGCTAGTATTTAACAAATGTGGGAAGGGCCGGTTCGGTTCAATCGGTTCAAATCAAAAGGTTGAATACAAACTGTATGACAATGGCTAGTAACTAAGGAGCAAACTGGTAGTCAAATGCCCATCTCAATTGCCACCCTATCATTCCGGGTCACTACAGTCGATGGTTTAACCAAAGATTTCATAAATATTGCCCCTGCGAATTGGGCCTTTCGACAGATGTTCTTGAGTTATGCACAATTCTAATTAAAGAACGCTTGTTTTGTTATATCAGTGAGTTTCTATCTAAAACGATCGACATTTTAAAAGCTAATTATAGGCCTTAGGAACGACTTGTCGGGGGTTGATTCAGACAATCGAATAAAGATTAAATGGGCTTTTTGGCTCATTTTAGGTGGGTGGGCTGAATTTTTTTAAAACTGGCCGAAACCGCCCATAATGGGCGGTATTTTGGGCGAAAAATGGGCGGGACGGCCCATCAAGGGCGTTGACATGGGCGGTTGGGAGAGCGGTAATGGGTGGCACCGCCCTTCTATAGGTAGTTTGACCGGAGTAAAATGGGCGGTTTGGCTTATTTTTAGGCAGAGGATAGGGGTGAGTTTTTCAAATTCGAGGGGAGTAGATTTAGTTTTAATTTTGAAAAATAGGGTATGAAACGATT
This sequence comes from Gentiana macrophylla, assembly GCA_026214975.1. NCBI lineage: Eukaryota > Viridiplantae > Streptophyta > Magnoliopsida > Gentianales > Gentianaceae > Gentiana > Gentiana macrophylla. Next base: position 53,601,767 of record CM047813.1, read on the forward strand.
TTTTCCAATAAAAGAATTTAACTAGAATTTATGTACGGTCTGTATCCCCACTGAATCATTATCATAGATCCACCACTGGCTAGTGATAGAACACCCGGAAAATATGAAGATAGAAAATGAACACAAAGTTTATATATTCTGCTCAAACACACAAACCTTACATCAAAAAGGAAGCACACACACACTTATTGTGTTACAAAATGAAGCATTGCATCACGATCAAATGGTCCAAATACATATGTCACTCGAGCTGAACCGTTGTGTTCGTATCATTACTAAAACACTTTATCAGCCTTTCTTCAACAAAAGGTACACTTTGAGGGGCAGCAAGTTTGAATACTAACAGCAATGAAGATAGCTAAGCAGTACAATGCATGAAGAAAATTATTAATTTTGGACATCCTAAGACAGATTTTTTCTTTCTTTTTTTTTTGTAAGCAAATTAAGCTATGAGGTTAAGTTTGACATGAGTGTTTGACCTTTATTTAGAGAAAGAAATAATTAAAAAGAAATTAGTATGACAGCAATGAATATTTCGTTTATCTCATCCTTAAATAAAAAATTTGTCTTAGATCGGTGTGTCTTTAATTATTATACACCTAAAAAAAATTAGTTATTGTAGATCTGTTTGTTTTACGTCATTTATTTTGATGTAAATCTATAATAACTAATTAAGACTATAAAAGTGTGTTATGTTATCTGTTACGACACAACATTTGTGATGACAGCATAATTCACTGTGAGACATTACACTGTATTTAGAACTGTTAAAATGGATATATATCTAACAATGACTACTCACTTCGTTTCTATTTAAAGGTCGTAGTTGCCAAAAATATAAAATCCTTTTTATTTGTCATACTTACAATTTCAATGCACTATTTATTGTGATTTTTGGTCCCTTAGAAAGGCTATCACAAGTTTAGAGGGGGGGGGGGGAGGGGTGGGTGTGAATAAACTTGTCACCAAAAACCTAACTGAGAACTGAGTCTAGTAAAAATTGATTAACAATCAAGGTTCAGTTTTAACTTGTGTGGAGTTGAGTTCACAAAGCTGAGTTTAAGTCAAATTGACTTACACAAAAATGAGTCAACCGGCAGCGGATATAGATTTTAGCCTTTATCTAGATCTTGTTATTCTATAAGAAAAAGCTGTGTATGCAAAACGGAATTCTGGTGAATGTCAGTTTGTGAACTGTGTATGCTTATAATGAATAGTTTCAGTATTCTGTATAAACAAATATAAATGTTGTAAGGTAAATAACAAAATGTAAATGCGTAATGTAAGTAGAGAAAGAATTATAGTGGTTCCAGGTGGTGTAATCCTGTCAGTCCACTCTTCCCCTGTGATGTAGGTGGAAAATTCCACTAGAACTCCTTGAGGGACGCTGTTACAAAAAGTCCTATATGATAGTCCTTGACTAATCCCTAGTGTCATTATCTAAACAACTAAAGAACAGGTTGAATGGCTGCTCTTCAACGGCTTGATCCACTGGTCCTTAGAGGGTTGTATTGCCTCATCACCAGCTACCACCACAAACACAGTCTACCCGACTGTAATGTCACAACTGTCCTTGGCATCTCCTTGACTGGATTGCTACACAGTATAAACCTTTGATTGAGAATCAAAGTTGGGCTGGGAATCAATAAATTGATTCTTGCTTGCGGTTCTTCAAAGTGTGGAAATCTGGATAAGATCGATGTTGCTTGAACATTTGATGAAGTTCTAGATATGATCTTGTTGAGTGCAAATAATGATAGCAATTCGAATGAACTAGACTTTTGCACAAAAATTCTTGTAATCTTGTTATTTCAGTTGTTTTATCCTTGATGCAATGTCCTCTATTTATAGTGTGAGGTCCAACGTTCATCTTGCTTGAATTCGAATTGTATCAATGTCTATCTTGTAACGGCTATATTTAGTGACCGTTCTGACTTGTCTGTATTTCATCGAACAGGGTTGCTTTCTTTACAACGTTCGAATGTGTTATCAGTTTGTTGGATGGCTGCCTTATAAAACTGAGTTTCCTGATCAATTTTATACTGAGTAGGTCAGTTTTAAGTTTACTAACTTACTTAGTGCATTAACTAAGTTTTTACTCTTCTTCAAAAACTTCAGTACTCTATTTATCTGATTAAATATTACTGAATCAGATTACACCATTGCTTTCAAAAGATCATCTAAGATATCATAGTCCTTATGATACTTAGGTCTTCTACAAGATCCATAAAGTTAGTTCAGGCCATCACAGACTTACCAGAATTCTAACTTTATAGTCTCGGCTTAAATCTTCATAACCGAGTTTGAACCCTCAGTTCTTCAATCTTCCTTAACTGAGTCGGTGTCCCTCAGTTCTTCAAATACCAAGTTTGTTCCCTCAGCCTTCAGTTCCAGATAAGCCAACCGAGTCTGTGTCCCTCAGCGAACTTACTTCTTCAGTTCTGGGTGAACTTTCTGTTCTAGGTGTACATCTTCAGTCTAAGGTTAAGTTCCTGTTATCTAGATTATTTCTAGTTTCGTAGATGATTTCCAGTTTCAGTTCTACGACACTTCTATCTATTACAGTGCTTGTCTGATATAACATATACAATTATCAGACTCTAGTAAAACCTATACATTCTGTTCTAGACATCTTTTAGCTTTCCACTATAACAGTTAGTTTCAGCACTTCATCAATGGGGTGTTAACAAACATGTTCTTGAACAAGATGAATCATCATCAAAACTAAATTTTATTCCAACAATTTCCCTCTTTTTGATGATGCAAAAACCCTCATTAAAAGAAAAGCTTAAAGATAAATACAATTCAAAACATGGTAAAACTAGAAACTGGATTTCATTAAGAGTTGCAAAAACTTGAATAGCTACACATTTAAATGATAAACTGAAATAAGAGCTAAAATGTTTTTTGTGCTCTTTGTGTAACTAAATTGAATTTCATCTCTTTATCATGAAGTTGATAAACATGTTCTAGCTTTGAGTCTTCCATGGAGAAAGTTCTGAGATAGTCCATTTGACTTGTAAGTTTCCACTTCCTCCACAAAACTAGCTTTGGCAATGCTGATTCATCCTTGTTATAATTTTCAAATTCTGCCACATCAGCTTCCATTTGTTCAGTCTTGTCTCTGATCTGCAATTTCTCTGCAATCTTCATGAACTTCTTATAGTTTGCTATATTCTGATTGTGATACTAATCAGATAAGAAGTAAGAAAGTGATTCTTCTTAAGTTTTGTCTTTGTACTTGAGTTTGATATTGCTATGATCATTGACAAACTTCATTCACAGATCCTTTGTAAGAGTAGCTCTCCTTTCTCCAGGTTGACTACATTTTTCAATTAGCTTCTCTTCAGATAGTTCTTTTACATTCCGAACATAAGGATCTGCCGATGATTTGTATTTCTTTAGTTCCTCTTCTAGTTTCAACTTTTCATCTAGTAGTCTTAGCTTTTCTTCTTCAGCTTCCCCCTTTTTGGCATCATATAACTGATTTACCAACTGATGGGTTGCCTTTTGGTCGGCTGAGATATTCATTTGAGAAGTAAGTACTTCTTTTAGTTGAGTCTCTAAACCATAGATACGCTGATTTAAATACCATTCTGTTTTAGCATGTGTTTCTCTGTCTTCCATGGTTGTGACTTCAAGTTTCTCTTTGAGACTGAGAATTTCTGAGGCTGAGCTAGAAGTTGATTTATGAATGATGTCCAACTTGGTATAGATTGAGGCGTCCGTCTTCTTCCGATAATCCAAGTATCCAGAAATATTTGACAAAACGCCATTGTGTTCTTCCTTTTGGTTGAGCATAATCTTCAAATTATCATGTCCTTTGCTCAATTCTTCTATTGCCATAATCTCAGATGGATCTACCACTTCATCTTGTTGAATTGTAGGATGAATATCATCCTTGATTAACACTAATTGCTTATCATCAATCTTTCCATCTGCTTGCTGATTGTTAGTTGTTTGGTTTCCAACTTGCAATTCTTCTTGCTGATTAGCAGTTTGCGTAGTTTGAGCTTGAGATTGAATGTCTGTCTACAAATCTGTAATCTGGTCATCTTCTTTCTTTGATTCATCATCTTTGTTATCATCTTCTTCTTTTGATTATCCAGTGTTGATGGCATGACTTAATTTCTTTGTTGAGCTATCTCATTAAATCTTCTGAAACAGTTTGTGAGAAACTCTTCCATCGGAAATGGAGCATATAGATCCCTAACTTCAAGTTTCTCCAAGAATAACTGTTCTACACTTGGTAGAGTAGCTTCACGAAAAGTCTTCGGTCTTGAGTTACATTTTCATCAGCCTGACGATTCTTTCAAATTTTCAAAAGTATGAGTGATTGTTTGAAAGGTGTTGTTGCTTTGAATTGCTTTGTTGCTCATTTTCAGCATCCATAATGGAAACATGTTTCTCTGTGATCTTCTATTGTAACTGAGAAACAATTTTTGTAGCTATAGTGTCCTTTCTTGTGACTTCAGTTGTCAGTTGTTGTTCCCCCTCAGTTGGTGCAAACTGACTTGAAGTACCTGGGAACAAACATTTTCCAACTGACTTAACTTTATCTGAGTCAGCTTTTCGTTTGAATCCTTTGTGTTCAGCTATTAGCTGAGACACAGTTTTCTTCTTGGCTTCAGGTTGGGATGTCTTGGAGATTTCTTTCCTAGAATGGACTAGAGTTACATCGCCTGTGGATGTATCCATTCTTTTTGTAGATGCACCAGTTTGTTCTGCTGCGTTTCCTTCCTTGAGTCTTTCCAAATAATGTTTAATAATTCCACTGAGTGTATTTTTGAGTCGAAGTCTGTCAACATGTTCTCTTCCTTCAGCATGAGCTCTTTGCACACTGTCCAATTGAGCTAAGTGTTGCTGTTTTATCTGATTAAACACATAACATGCCCAATTGAACTCAAGTTCATCCGATATGATGTTCATCAGATAAATGTTGTCTTCAGATAATTTGGCGATTCCTTTGTATCGACCAATGACATGCCTGCAGAGCCATTTGCTAAGAAGTCCAAACTCTGGTTTGAGGTCGTTGACATTTGAGTCAATAGCTGTTGGTTCCTTTGTTAAAAAAATTTGTCTAAGATCGAAAGGCATCTCTTCTGAGTGGTAAACAACTCAAATCTATTGATTTCACAAGTGGTTCCTTGAAATCAAATAGCATCTTGATGACTTCTTCATTAACAATAATCATTTCTTCTTGAACTTTTGTAATCAGGGATTTTCTTACCACTTTCATGTTTTCCCAGAACTGTTAGATCCCTTCTACATCTCGATCATCTTTGAATATTACTTCCAGGATATCTCTCAATCCTTGCTGACGCTTTATCTTCTCGCAAATAAGACTTGCTAAAAGAGCATTGTTGCAGAGTGCTTCATACTCTTCAAAAGATAGAGTATCTAATTCAGTAATGAGCCTTTCTTCTTGTGATTTCTTTGAGGTTGCCATTATGAATTTTTGTGAATTTGAAGTGAAATAGAGAAAGATGAAATTTTGGCTTTTGAGAGAGACAAAATTTGAATTTTTCTTTTCGTGAGTGTAAGGATATGCAAGGGGTTGGATATATAGGTAGGTGTACTGACGGTTCGTAGACTGATACACGATTTTCTGAAGATTTTGTACCAATCTTTCAAATTCCATGATGGTTTGTGTAACCGATGCATGTACTATTCTGACAATAGTGGGGGTGTACAAGCAACAGGTTCTGACATAAACGGCGGTAATTAAATGCGATGTAACCGTTGTCGCTTTTATCCTTTCAACCATTTGACTTTCTTTGACTAGGTAAACTGATGCTTGAGGTCAGTTCAAAAATAAATTCAGTTCGGTCAATACTTTAGTTTCAGTTAGTCAGTTTGAGATTGTTGATTTCAATGACTGATCTGTTAAGTGAGCGCACCTAGCATACAAAGATCAATCCCCTTGACGAATCTCTTCTCTTAAAGTGACTTAGCTGACTTTGATTATACCCAATTCAGTTCTCAGTTTTGCAAATCTCTCTTTGTCCAGTGGTTTTTTAAAAATGTCAGCCAACTGATCTTCAGTCAGAACATAGAGAACTGTAATATCCTTCTTTTCCACTAACACTAATTGGTGTGACTGGTCCAAATAAGTCCATATGCATCAGTTCTAAAACTCTTTGTTGATCAATGAGACTTAGTCTTGAAACAAGCTTTTGTTTGTTTTCGTTGTTGACATGCATCACACAGGCTGTCTTTCTTGTATGTCATCTCTGGTAGTCCAATCACAAAATTCTTTTTGACTAACAAGTTGATATCATCAAAATTTAGATGACTTAGTTTCTTGTGCCACAACCAACTGGGTTCTGACTTGGTATGCACGATCAAAAAAGTTTCTGAAACTGCCGTAGACCAATCTACAACATACATATTCTCTTCTCTTCTTCCAGCAAGAACTACTTGGTAAGCTGTTTCGCTGACGACAATGCAATACTCCTTATTAAAGGTAACTTTGTATCCCATATCACAGAATTGACTTGTGCTGAGTAGATTGTAGTGAAGTCCTTCTACGTAAGATACATTCTTGATTGTGAGTCCATTTGTGATTAAGTTTCCATAACCTTTTGTGTACCCAGGTTTACCTTTACTTTCAAAATTGACTCTTGGTCCATATTTTGCTACAAAATCAGTGAGACAGTCCTTGTTCTTTGTCACGTGCCTAGAGCATCCACTGTCAAAGTACCAAATATCCTGCAAAACAAATTAAAATGCTTTAGGTACCCAACTCTGTTTGAGTCCATAGTGTTCAGTTGTCATTACAACTCTGGGTATATTTCCAAAGGTCTTCTCTGAAATTGTTCCACTTATTCTCATATATGTAAGCCATATTTCCATATTGTTGGTCCCAGAGAAGGGTAAAACTATAGTCGAGGGGGGGTGAATGACTATAGTGGAGTTTCAAAAACTTTTCTTGTGTTTAAAAGCTTTTGGGCAGCGGATAAGTCCCTTCTTGCTATGTTGTTTCAAAGTAGTTTGGACAATCACAGATATAGATTATAATTTAAGCAATTTAAATGAATGCAGCAAAGTAAATTGTAGAAAGTAAATTGACACAAAGCTTATAGTGGTTCAGGGTGGTGTAATCCCTTAATCCACTCTTCTTCTGTGATGATTTGAGGAATTCACTATTGTTTTTACAGATACAATAGTATGATTGTCCTAGACTTCCCAATCTTCAAAATCTACAAGACTATCACTCCCTGACTGCAACAGCTTCAGTGATTCAGTCTCTTTCACTTCTCCTTGAGATTAACTCCTTCAGCAACTATCACACGCACAATTCCTTCTCAGATGACTTCTGATTCAGTTGCTTCAGTTGATTGTGAATGAGATTCACAAACTTGATTGATCAATCTCAGTGCTGGATATGAAATTGTAGTTCTGATGTCTGAGTTAATCTCTAGATAAATCCTTATAAGTTCAGAGAGAAGGCTTTTCAAATTGACAGAGTATCTGCTTGATTTTCCTTTTCTTATGTTCATTTTTATCTGTCTGTCAATGCCTTCTATTTATAGCCTTGAGTATCCTTGATTTGAAATTCCGTCCGTTGGCTATATTTATGAGGGGAATAATCCTTGATTTTATTCTTGATTCCCCCTTAATTATATTCTCCTTGATTTCAGTGATCGGATTTTTTCCTTCAAATGTATAGCAGAAAAACCGTCCTTGATTGATCCTCTTTTGATTGTGCATTAAATGCATGATCCTCTGAATCTTCATCATATTTCAATTCTGTTCTAATAAGGATTACTTCGCCGTTCTTTGAACGGTCGAGTGATCCATCTGACTTTGCCGTTTAGATCTCCCTTCATTGTTTTTGCCTTCACTTTGCCGAAAGTCAGTTTACTCTGCCGATTCAATGTTTCCTTCATCACTTCAGTTTAAGGAGAATCTTTGTACTTCACTGATCATTGATTTGGGTGAGATCAGTGTACACCATATTTGAACATTAAATTTCATCACTTGAAACATACTTAGACTTATCCATGGTCATCACGGACTTCCTTGGTTATATGTCAACCCATTAAGTCTTCACTACTTTTCTGCTGGTGCTTGGCTGGCTTCACTCTGCCGAATGTATGTTTTACTTTTCCGTCCTACCAACTAGTACAATACTTGTCTGACTTAACTTATACAATATGTTAGACTCTAGGTAAAGACTTATATAGAGAATTCTAAATTATTTCAGGCTTGCTATAATAGCTAGTATGGCCATCATCAAAACATAATAAAAATGTTCCTAACAATTTCCACCTTTTTGAGTGTCTCATTCTTCTTGTTCATGAAGATGGTCCAGGTGTATTTTGAGTAGTCATCCACCACTACGAGGGTGTATTTCTTACCACTTAAACTTACTGGTGTGACTGGTCCAAACAGGTCCATATGCAACAGATGTAGAATTCTTGTTGTTGATTGATAGGGTTTTGACTTGAAAGAACTTTTGATTTGTTTCCCTTTTTGACATGCATCACATAAGCTTTCTTTCTTGAACGTGATCTCTGGCAGGCCTTCAACTAACTTGTTCTTTGATAATTTGTTGATGGTCTTGAAATTCAGGTGATTTAGTCTTCTATGCCATAACCAGCTAGTTGACTGTTTGTTTTTGACAAATGAACATGTTTCTGCTTTGGCTGTTTTCCAATCCACCACATACATGTTATCTTTTCTTCTTCCTGCAAGTTCTACTGTGTTGGTTAGGCTGTGAATGAATTTGCATCCTTCCTTGTTGAAGTGCACAATATAGCCTTTATCACAAAATTGACTAATGCTCATCAGATTGAAATTAAGTCCCTTGACATATGCCACATTTTGAATCTTCAGATTGTTCTTGAACATTGTGCCTTCCCCCTTAATCTTGCCAGGGTTTTCTTTGCCTCCAAATGTGACTTTGGGTCCATCAAAAGCTTTGAAGTCAGTGAGACATCTCTTGTTTCCTGTCATGTGTTTGGAACATCCACTGTCTATGTACCAGACATCCTCAGTTTCATCTGATTCTTTGGCCATTAGACATAGGCTTGTTTTCTCAAAGTCTGAGCTATCACCTTCATCTTCATCTAATTCTTTGGTCATGAGGCATAGACATGCTTTTTCATTGTCTGAGCTGTCTTCTTCATCATTTATTATCTGAGTTATTATAAGATGATTCTTCATTCTTTTCAACGCTAGATTCAAATTTCTTGAGTGCTTTCTTGCCTTTCCTCTTTTCAGATGCTTTGTATTTCTTCTTTTCATCATCTTTATCATTTTCTTCAGGACAATTAGCCTTGAAGTGACCTTTCTTGTTGCAGTTGAAGCATCTGTATTCATCATCTTTCTTCTTTATGTCTTTGTTTGAGATTGACCTCTTCTTTGATGATGAGGTTCCTTTGAATGGTTTCTTTTTGCTAAACATGTCAAAACGTTTAACTAATAAAGCTACATGTTCTTTAAGTTCATACATCTCTTTGCTGATACAATCGGCAAAGTTACTTTGCTGGGGTGCAATCAGTGCAGTGGCTTTTTGTGTCTCTGCCGGAGCACCATCTTCACCGTTCAGTTCGAATTCATGAGCTTTAAGTTGGGACATCGATTGTCGAGTGTCGATGCTTGGAAGGTTTGTGGTTCCTCCGATTCACGATGTTATGATCTTCCATCTTTCGTAAGCCTCTCAAGATCTTTAAGCATACTTCTTTCTGGGGATATGTGTGTCCAAGCTGTTGTAGTTCACTGATGATGCTAGAGAATCTGTTGTCCATTTGATCAATGGATTCACCAGTCTTCATTTTGAAATTTTCAAATTTCTGTTTTGCAACAGATAATTTGTTTTCTTTAACTGCTTCAGATCCTTCATTTATCAATGGTAGCTTGTCCCACATCTCATTTGCTGTTTTGCAATCTTTGATTCTCATGAACATGTTGCTATCTAGAGTCTTCAAAATCATGTCATTTGCAACAAAGTCTAGATTTGCTCTTCTCCTGTCATCCTTGGTCCAATCTTTCTTGGGTTTGTCTATTTCCTTCCCTTGATCTTCTCGTGTGGATACCACAGTCATGATCATGATTGGTCCATCATTAATTACGTCCAGCATCTCCTCATGAGTTGCTACAAGATGAGATAGCATTCTTATTTTATATTCATCAAAATTATTAACATTGAAAACAGGTACTTTTGACATAAAGTTTGAGGAATCCATAAGTACAAATAATAGATTTATATGTGAATGAATAGAAAACTCATATTTGAAAACTACTTTGAAAATATGTGATCTCCTTGTTACCAGAAATTATATCTAAACAGGTTCTGATACTAGGAACACTGCTCCGATACCAATTGTTGGTCCCAGAGAAGGGTAAAACTATAGTCAGAGGGGGGCGGTGAATGACTATAGTGGAGTTTCAAAAACTTTTCTTCTGTTTAAAAGCTTTTGGGCAGCGGATAAGTCCCTTTTTACTATGTTGTTTCAAAGTAGTTTGGACAATCACAGATATAGATTATAATCTAAGCAATTTAAATGAATGCAGTAAAGTAAATTGCAGAAAGTAAATTGACACAAAGCTTATAGTTGTTCAGGGTGGTGTAATCCATTAATCCACTCTTCTCCTGTGATGATTGGAGGAATTCACTATTGTTTTTACAGATACAATAGTATGATGGTCCTTGACTTCCCAAGCTTCACGATCTACAAGACTATCACTCCCTGACTGCAACAGTTTCAGTGATTCAGTCTCTTTCACTGCTCCTTGAGATTAACTCCTTCAGCAGCTATCACACGCACAACTCCTTCTCAGATGACTTCGATTCAATTGCTTTATTGATTGTGAATGAGATTCACAAACTTGATTGATCAATCTCTGAGTTTGGATATGAAATTGTAGTTCTTGATGTCTGAGTTGATCTCTAGATAAATCTTTATAAGTTCAGAGAGAAGGCTTTTCAAATTGACAGAGTATCTGCTTGATTTTCCTTTTCTTATGGTCATTTTTATCTATCTGTCAATGCCTTCTATTTATAGCCTTGAGTATCCTTGATTTGAAATTCCGTCCGTTGGCTATATTTATGAGGGGAATAATCCTTGATTTTATTCTTGATTCCCCCTTAATTATATTCTCCTTGATTTCAGTGATCGGATTTTTTCTTTCAAATGTATAGCAGAAAAACCGTCCTTTATTGATCCTCTATTGATTGTGCATTAAATGCATGATCCTCTGAATCTTCATCATATTTCAATTCTGTTCTGATAAGGATTACTTTGCCATTCTTTGAACGGTCGAGTGATCCATCTGACTTTGCCATTTAGATCTCCCTTCATTGTTTTTGCCTTCACTTTGCTGAAAGTCAGGTTACTCTGCCGATTCACTATTTCCTTCATCACTTTCAGTTTAAGGAGAATCTTTGTACTTCACTGATCATTGATTTGGGTGAGATCAGTGTATACCATATTTGAACATTAAATTTCATCACTTGAAACATACTTAGACTTATCCAAGGTCATCACAGACTTCCTTGGTTATAAGTCAACCTATTAAGTCTTCACTACTTTTCTACTGGTGCTTGGCTGGCTTCTCTCTACCAAATGTCTGTTTTACTTTGCCGTCCTACCAACTAGTACAATACTTGTCTGACTTAACTTATACAATATGTCAGACTCTAAGTAAAGACTTATACAGAGAATTCTAACTTATTTCAGGCTTGCTATAACAGCTAGTATGGCCATCATCAAAACATAATAAAAATGTTCCTAACACATTTTATCTTTTCCGGATTGTGTCTCATTTATATGATTTCTCAGGTCTTCTGGTTTACACTGATTTCCCAAATGTCTTCTATTATTAAAAGCTGAATAATAACCATCCTTCTTTTTGTACTGAGGTATGGACTGACCTTTGTATTGGGACTTTTGCTGAGAACTGGGATAAGCTCTCTGCTGAGTCTTGGACTGAAACTTAAGATAAGTTTTATGTCTATAATGATTGTTCTTATCAGTTTTAATTGTAGGGTCAGTAAAATTCCAATCATCATCAGTGAGGTATAGTCTGCCTCTCCCCCTGGACGTGTGAGTCTTTAAATGATTGACATTTTTAGATTTACTCTAATTATAATTTTTCTGGTTCTTGACATGATCAGTTTTTGTAGATGTAGCAATTGATCTACCATTTTTGTTTCCTTGAGGTACGGAAGATCTACCATTTGATTTTACTTTTGTTGGTAGGTAAATCTGTCTTCTTAGAAAACTGAGTTGTCTTATGTGAGGCTGACTTTACTGTTTCAGCAATTTTCTTAGTCTATGAAAGTTGCTCAGCTACAAACTTAATACTAGTTTTGATACTAGGTTCAGCAGCTTTGCTAGTCCTTCCTTAGAAGATTGCTGTGTATCAAATCCTAAGGCAGTTCTGTCTTCATACGGCTTTCCTGATTTGAATCCAATACCTGAGCTTGATTGAGCAAAATATTCGATTCTTTTCAAGTGCGATGCAATGGTCGATCATCGATTCTTCCCTTTATCAGTTCTTGTCAGTTTCATCATGATTAGTTAAGACTTCATTCGTTCAACTTCCAAAATTAGAACTTCTTTCTCATCTTTAATTGATTCATAACCAGCTTGAATAATTAACAGCTGATTCAACAATTCGTCAAGTGTTTCTTCTATTTCTAGATTTTTTGGATTGGAGTCGGCAGTCGAAGAACATGCATTTTGCATGGAAATCTGAGCTGAGGAATATTTAGATTTAGATTCACATACCTTATTTGGATTCTCCACATGAGCCATTAAAGCTGTGTCATCTGACAATCTTTCAGTGCCAGCTTCATAGTCTGACTCATCTCCGGCTAAAAGTGCTCTCCTGCTAGGTCTTCGTTGCTGAGGCTTCTTACCAGTCAGTTCTGGACATTGCTTTGAAGTGTCCAGGCTTTTTACATTTGAAGCAGAGATATTCATCGTCCTCTTTCCTTTCAGGAGTCCTCTTGATAAACTTCTGAGTGACTGGGTGTCCACTCTTCATTCTTCGAATTCTGTTCATCATTAGAGCCATCTGTTCTTCCATTTCATCCAACTGCAGAAGATTGCTAGATGAAGTTTCTTGATTATCATTTGAGGCTGCTGCTGCAAGAGCTGTTGTTTTGGGTTCCTCCATGTCATTGATTAGAGCTGTTGTCATGGTGAAATGTTCACTGAATTCATAAGCTTTAAGGTTTCAGAAGATCTTGAATGAATCTTCTATGTCAAGTCTTCTTGATTCTTCCATTGTTGTGACCTTCATATTCCAGCACATTGGTAAAGCCTTCAAGATTCTAGTGTTGATTTCTTTCTTGGTGTACTCAATCTTAAGTAGAGCTAGTTCACCATGATAGCACTGAATCTTGTTTCCATCTGATCAATATTATCGCCTGACATCATCTTGAAATTCTCAACTTCTATTTTCGCTACAGAGATCTTATTCTCTTTAATATAATCAGTTCCTTCACATACTAACTGAAGTTTCTCCCACATTTCTTTTGCATTGGTGCAATCCTTGACTTTCAGATACATGTTGCTGTCAAGAGTTCTGAGTATAATATTCATGGCGACGTTGTTCAGGTTGTTTCTCTTTCGATCATCACTGGTCCAATCACTTTTGGGCTTTGGAACTCTAACTTGTTCACCATTGAAAATTTGCATGTGAGTGATCTGAATAGGTCCATCAGTGAGTACATCTATCATCTCATCATGACAAGCTGCTAGAAAGGCCTGCAAACGACGTTTATATTCATCAAATCAGTCCATGTTGCACATTAGCATTTCTCTGGCATACTGATTGTTATGTATTGTGAGGGTGAGTGAGAACTTGTATTATGCAAAGACTGGAAACTAAAAGAGAGAGCTTTTTCAGGAGAACAACTAGAGGAGATAACTAGAGCCGGTGAGTTTTCAACAATAGGTTGTCAAAGAAAACTGCTCCGATACCAATTGTTGGTCCCTTAGAAAGGCTAACACAAGTTTAGAGTGAGGGGTGAATAAACTTGTCACCAAAAACCTAACAGATAACTGAGTCTAGTACATATTGATTAACAATTAAGGTTCAATTATAACTTGTGTGGAGTTGAGTTGACAAAGCTACGTTTAAGTCAAGCTGACTTATACACAACTGAGTCAACCGACAGCGGATATAGATTTTAGCCTTTATCTGGATCTTGTTATTCTATAAGAAAAAGCTATGTATGCAAAACTGAATTCTGGTGAATGTCAGTTTGTGAACTGTGTATGCTTATAATGATCAGTTTCAGTATGCTGTATAAATAAATTTAAATGTTGTAAGGTAAATAACAAAATGTAAAGGCGTAAAGTATGTAGATCAAGATTAATAGTGGTTCCAGGTGGTGTAATCTTGTCAGTCCACTCTTCCCCTGTGATGTAGGAGGAAAATTCCACTAGAACTCCTTGAGGTACGCTGTTACAAAAAGTCCGATATGATAGTCCTTCACTAATCCCTAGTGTCACTATCTAAACAACTAAAGAACAGGTTGAATGGATGCTCTTCAACTGCTTGAGCCACTGGACCTTAGAGGGTTGTATTGCCTCTTCACCAACTACCACTACAAACACAGTCTACCCGACTGTAAATGTCACAACTGTCCTTGGCAACTCCTTCACCGGATTGCTTCACAGTCTAAACCTTTGATTGGGAATCAAAGTTGGGCTGAGAATCAATAAATTGATTCTTGCTTGTGGTTCTTCTAAGTGTAGAAATCTGGATAAGATCGATGTTGCTTGAACACTTGAAGAATTTCAAGATATGATCTTGTTGAGCGCAAATAATGATAGCAATTCGAATGAACTAGACTTTTGCACAAAAATGCTTGTAATCTTGTTGATTCAGTAGTATTATCCTTGGTGCAAAGTCCCCTATTTATAGTGTGAGGTCCAACGTTCATCTTGCTTGAATCTGAATTGTATCAACGTCTATCTTGTAACGGCTATATTTAGTGACCGTTCTGACTTGTTAGTATTTCATCCAATAGGGTTGCTTTCTTTACAACGTTCGAATGTACTATCAGTTTGTTGCATGGATGACTTATAAAACTGAGTTTCCCGATCAATTTTATACTGAGTATGTCAGTTTTCATTTACTAACTGACTTAGTGCATTAACTACGTTTTTACTCTTCTTCAAAAACTTTAGTACTCTATTTATCTGATTATATGTGGCTGAATCGGATTACACCATTCCTTTAAAAAGATCATCTAAGATATCATAGTCCTTATGATACTTAGGTCTTCTACAAGATCCATAAAGTCAGTTCAGGACATCACAGACTTACCTGAATTCTAACTTTATAGTCTTGGCTTAAATCTTCATAACTGAGTTTGAACCCTCAGTTCTTCAATCTTCCTTAATCGAGTCGGTGTCCTCGCTTCTTCAAATCTTTGAGTTTGTTCCTCACCTTCGATTATAGATAAGCCAACCGAGTATGTGTCCCTCAGCGAACTTACTTTCTTTAGTTCTGAGTGAACTTTCAGTTCTAGGTGTACATCTTCAGTCTAAGGTTAAGTTCCTGTTATTTAGATTATTTCTAGTTTCTTAGATGATTTCCAGTTTCAGTTCTACGAAACTTCTATCTATTATAGTGCTTGTCTGATATAACCTATACAATTATCAGACTCTAGTTTAACCTATACATTCAGTTCTAGACATCTTTTAGTTTTCCACTACAACAGTTAGTTTCAGCACTTTATCAATGGGGTGTTAACAAACATATTATTGAATAAGATAAATCATCATCAAAAGTAAATTTTATTCCTAACAGTGATTTTAAAAAAAAACTACTTTATTTATTAAGATGTGGGAAAATGAAAATAAAATTGCATTAATTATAATCAAGGAGTGTTAATGTCATTTTTATATTAAAGTTATATTTCTTTCCTTAATTTGTATTTTTTATCAAGTGCGATAATTAAAAAGAAACGGATAGAGTATTGTTTTGGTTGTTTTTTGAGAGGACAATGTTTTTTTAATTTTTATTTTAACAAAGACAATGTTTTCTTGAAGAGGTCAAATACAATAATATGACGAAAAATGCCACCCAATAAAACACCAAAGAGACCTGAAAATATTAATTTCTCCAGCCATGCTCTTTTCACACAACTAATTAAACATATAACACCCCTCAAAAAAAATTTAAATATATACCAACAAAATATTAGTTTGGTGAGAAAAAAACAATTGCATATCCTTACCGATTAACGATTAAACTTCATTTTCCGGATGAGACATTATCCCTTTTTTTTTTTTTTTTTTTTTATGTGAGTGTAGTTTTGAAAGGGTTAATTTCTTAAAAGTATAGTTTTTATACTTATTAGTCTCATAAAGACATAAAGAAATCTGTTGGACTTATAATGACACATTTTATTCAGCTTACCTAATTTACCCTCCTTCACGTCAATGTGGAATAAATCACATCTGTATGAACTCAGGAGTGCAAAGGTTGACCTTGCTCAGCAGATCAGCAATCCAAAGATTCATTCTGCTGCTTTCGATTCTTCCCTCATCTTCCACAACATGATTGCCTGCCCAGTAAAGACATGTCAGACAAGCTGCCTTATTAGCCCATGTAATTAGGATAGTTTGCTTCCCTGTTTCGGGTGAAATTACGTTCTTGATTCCAACGGCAAAGGTTATATTCACCGGCAGTTTATGGGCAATCCGTTCCCATTTGTAATACAGGGGAGTTGCGCCTTTGTCCACGCTTCTTACCACTTTGAATGCAGCGATTCTTGCAGGATTCTCAACCAATTTCACTTTTGTAGGAAAAGAACGACACCAAAGTGGAACAAACCCCACCTCTAATTGCCCGAAAAAGTCCTCACCCATTGCTTTCCAATCCGACTTACGCCATCGGCATCCATTACGTGTATATCTGCTAAATTTTTACTAAGAAATCACCGCATGCGAAGCTACAAAACAAAGCGAAATGCTGAAATTTGCTTGTAGCAGTAAGGTGGTTGTAAATTCTTCATCCATGGATGACATGAACCTAATTCATCAAGCTCAGCAAAGGCATCATCATATAGTAGTACGCAAGCTTGGAGAAGAGATAGATCTAGAAATCGGACCGGGTGATGATGATCCGGACCCGACTTTTTCCCACCACAATTCACGACAAATCTGCATGTGAATTCTGTTGATTTTGCTCATTGAAATCGCTTGTTTCTGTTGATTGTCAAATATTGGGGGAAAAAAACAAAAAAAAATTCTTGTATAGCGGCCAAGTTGAATTCCGGCTTCGAGCTACGATAATGAGAATGTGCGAGTGGTTGAGAAATTGTTGAGAGTAATGAAACACGGCCATAGCTTTCCTCGGCTTCATCAGCTGTGAATACCATGTTTCCAGTAGCAACAACAACAAATTTTGGTACACTCCATTCGACTTATCATCGACCATCTTGCGTTCAATCTCACTCTCTTTCTGTCATTCCGTGGTTAAAAATGAAAACCCAGTACCATATAGTTCTCTTTCTTGGTTCTAACTTCTAATTGAGTGATTCCCCAGTTTCATATTCATTTTCCTTGTTGATTGAAGTAATGGAGGTAGAAGATTATGAGTACAAGAAAGAAGAGCGCATAGTCTTTGATCAACATACTAGTTTTTGCTTCTCTTTGCAATTGCATCTTTGCTTGTGGTCTTCACTACTATTGCTATCTACGCCATAAAGTTGCTAGCCGCTTTAAAACTCATAAAAGTATGTTATTCCCTCTTCTCGCATTATTACCTTTTGCCCTCATTTTTCTAAGTTCTGTATCTTTTAAATTGAAGTGCTTTTGAATGTTAGTGTTGCTTCCCCACATAGCTAAAATGGGTTCTACATTTTTCAATTTTCCCCCAATTCAAATGGGTTGAGAAATAAGTGATTATTTGGGGATTTCTATGCTATTTTGTGGTGGTAAATAGTAATTTACATATTTTTTTGCCCTGTTTCAGTCTCTGGCTCATTTAATAGGACTGTTTTTTTCTTTTGGCTAGTTGGTTGTATGAAAAGGTCTTTCTTTTCTTGTTCTTCTTATGCAAGGTGTTAATGATGATGATAAATGAACCAATTCTGCAAATGTACAAGTTGATATTGAGAAAGGGGTTCAGCTATTTACATATAAGCAAATGCAAGCTGCCACTGGTGGTTTTGGGAAATCTAATGTAATAGGGAGCGGTGCATTAGGATCTGTGTACCGAGGAGTACTTCAAAATGGAAGGAAGGTAGCAATCAAGTTAATGGATACAGCTGGAAAGCAAGGAGAAGAGGAATTTAAAGTAGAGGTATATATTGTGTTGTTAAAAATCATTGCTTGAGCTTGTCAAATAGGGATGTTTATAACCTGATTTCTAGATTAGAAGTTATTTTATGTGAGTTATTGTTTTTTTTGATGATTTTGACATTGCGAAATCATTGAAGGACATGTACATGAGGCTTAAGTTCCAAACACGCCATTAGAGTTTCTCCGTTGCCAAACAAGCCAAATTGATATAATTAATGAAGTGACAGTGATGTCACTGCAGATGTCACTGCATACATTAGACAACTAATGAAGTGACATTGATGTCACTGCATATGTCACTGCATACATTAGACAACTAATGAAGTGACATTGATGTCATTGTAGATGTCACTACATAAATCGATACAATAAGACGTCATTGAATAAATCGATACAATAAGACGTCACAACATACACCGATACAATAAGGTGTCTCTGCATCGCGGTGTCTCTGCATCACGGGGTCTCTGCATCGCGGTGTCTCTGCAATGCGGTGTCACTTCATCGCGGTGTCTCTGCATCGGGGATGTCTCTGCATCGGGGGTGGTCACTGCATCGCGGTGTCACTTCCCGGATGCTTGTGGACTAAGATATGCAGGTGGATAGGAAGTAAATCCAAGTGTGTCAGCTATATATACACAAAAAAAATTAATTAACAGTTTGATCAGTTCGACTTCGAGATGCAATATATAATCAAAAACTATGTACTATTAGTATTGAACTTGCTTGCCTGCAATATCGGTAGCTTGTTTCCCGTTACAAAATCTTCCGGTAGCCTGACGATTAGGGAAATTCCTGCCATGTGGAATTTTTGTCTTCATGTTTACCCAGAATTTTGTGTAAATATTTGATGAAATTTCCGTTGGATTTTCTTCATTGCATAAATCGATATAATAAGACGTCACTGCATTACGTCACTGCATGATGTCACTGCATAAATCGATATAATAAGATGCCACTGCAATAAATCGATACAATAAGACGTCACTGCATAAATCGATACCATAAAACGTCACTGCATAAATCGTTATAATAAGACGTCACTGCATAAATCGATACCATAAGACGTCACGGCATAAATTGATACATTATGATGTCACTGCATAAATCGATACAATATGACGTCACTACTAAAAATATGACGTCGCGACGGTCAATCAGACGGTGCGGTCAATGTGTCGCGGCGGTCAATATGTCGGGGCGGCCAATGAGTCGTGGCTGTGCAATGCATTAGAGCGGTCAATCCGTTTCGACGGTCAAAAAGTCGCAACGGTCAATGCGTCGGGGTGGTCAGTCTGTCCCGATAGTCAATGCGTCGCGGCGGTCAATGCGTCCCGACGGTCGATGCGTCGGGGCGGTTAATGCATCCCGACGGTGAATGCGTCGGGGCAGCCAATGCATCCCGATGGCGAATGCGTCGCAGCGGTCAACCATTGGGTCAGTCAATGCTTCGGGATGGTCAATGCGTCGTGGCGGTCAATGCGTGGTCGCGGTCAATGCGTCGTGGCTGTCAATGCATCAGGATGGTCATTGCATCGAGGTGGTCAATGCATCGGGGCGGTCAGTGCATCGCGGTGGTCTCTGCATCGCGGTGTCACTTCATCGTGGTGTCTCTGCATCGTGGTGTCACTTCATCGCGTTGTCTCTGCATCGTAGTGTCTATGCATTGCTGTGTCATTTCATCGTGGTATCTCTGCATTGCTGTGTCTCTGCATCGTCAAATGTTATAACATCGCATGCGGTGTCTCTGGATCTGGTGTGGTCAATGCATCGTGGTGCCACTTCATTAAGGCGTCTTTGCATCGCGGGTGGTCACTACGTCGCTGTATCACTTCATCAAGGTGTCTCTGCAATGCGGCGTCTCTGCATCAAAGTGTCTCTGCATCGGGGGTAGTCACTGCATCGCGGTGTCTCTGCATCACGGTGTCGCTTCATCGCTGTGTCTCTACATCGCTGTGTCACTTCATCGCGGTGTCTCTGCATCGCGATGGTCATCGCATCGGGCTTCACGGTGGTCAATGCATTAGGATGGTCATTGCATCAAGGTGGTCAATGCGTCGCGGTGGTCAATGCGTCGCGGTGGTCATTGAATCGCGGTGGTCAATTTATCAGGGGTGGTCATTGTATCGCGATGGTCAATACATCGGTTTAAAAAAAATCTCTGAATCCCTGAAGGAAAAAAAAAAGAAAAAAAACTAACTCTGATCGGCTGAAGAAAAAAAAAACAAAACAAAACAACAATCAGCGCCTATTGTCTCTCTCTTTTTCTTTAATTTATTTTTTTCATTAAGGGTATTTGAGTCTATCTATCTAATTTTTGTCCTTATAAGTCCAACAGATTCCTTTTTGTCCTTATAAGTCCAATAAATCCGTTTTGTGTACTTTTGGGTCTTTGGCCCTAGTTGAAATTTGTCTAAAACTTTACGAATTCTAATTTATAAAAGAGAAATTAGGAAGAAGGACCAAAAAAATTCATTTTTTGGAGAAAAACAAAAATATTTTATAAATTATTGAATGTGACAGCTTTTAAAAAAAATTGCATAAAGTTAAAAAAAATTCATAAAAAAACAAGGCTGGCGCCTTTTAAAAAAAACAATACACTTTATCTTTCATCCGTAATTTTTAAACACATATAGCTCTCAATCTACTACTCTAAGTTTAAAAAATTTTCACCTAATTTTTTTTTTATTTTTTCACACTATTTATTTTGAGACCACATTCACCATATTCCGACGTAATTTCGGAAAATCCTCTTTTGAAATTCAACATCATTCAAAATTCACAGTTTTTCGGGATTCGCTAACGAGATTCACCGAGTGAATATCGACTGTGAATCCCATGACAAACGATATATATAATGATATCGAACCAAATCTGAAAACAAATAGCATGAAAAACTAAAAAGAACAATCATTGTAATTTTTATCACGTTTGGAAATCTAGACCAAAAGATATGAGTGTTTGAAAATGGATGAGGGAAGAGAAGAAAAGAAAATAAAGGAGCAGCATCAATCGGTGTGTATTTGTTTTTTTGGTCCTTTTAGCCATAAATATTGAAGAAGTTTGTCCTTCTCGCTATAAGAAATATTTTAGGTGTCCAAATATGTCATATTTCCTAATTTTCTAATTTATAAACTATCTTTTTGTTAATGCTTGAGATAGTCACGTTTCAGTCTTAATTTGTTTTGACCTACTCTACGACGACACTATTGGTAACACTATATTTAGTACTATAAAGTATTACATTATTCACCCCGAATCATGCTCAAATGACAAGAGATAGCCCAGTTATTGTGTGAAATACTATTGATTGCTTAGGGTGTGTTCCTTGGTCGTTAATTCTGCATTTACATATTTATCCCTTGAATTTGGTATTTTTGTGTTTCGTTATCCGCGCTTTTCAGGTATACTATATTCTGGACCAAAGGAGAGTGCATCCGAACTATAAAGAGTCATTGGGCGGAAGTAATAAAGTCCACGAAGAAGTCTACTAAGGTATACGAAGCTGAAGCTGGGCCAGCAACTGCGGAAGCCCTGCCGCAATTGCGAGACTTTAGGCATTCAAAAAAGGAGCTGCGTGTTGTAACTAGGTCAGTTAGGGTTTAGGTTGATTAAAGTCAGTTAAAATGCTTATTAATAGTCTGTACAAGCCTCATTGTAACATGTACTCCAACTATTATTATGTTTATGAAATAAATTAGTTTCTTGTTATTTCTTTGAGTTCTTCCATTGATTTCATTCTCCAATCCATCAACTAGCTTGAGTTGATCAAAGCTAGACTCTATAATTGATGGTATGAATCATTGAACGTTCATTTATATTTTCGGTATGGTTGATTAGATTTATTTAACGTGATGTAATTATTCTGCATGTTCAACGCATCCATAATTTACTAGAATTAATCTGAAATGAACCATAAAATTCCAGAATCAGGAACCGCCGCGCTCGCAATTGAGACGGTCTATATCGTAATTGCCCGGCACAACAGGGTCACCCTAAATCTGGAGATTCAACGTCAACTATGTTGATCGACATGTTTAATTCGTAGTAGGTTAGATCTGGTCAATCTACTTGTCGTATTTCATAATTTAACGTGAAGGACTTGCAAGGTGAAGTGTTAGTTACGACATAGTTTGGATCTGTCCATAGGAACGTGCCAGTTAGTGTCAATGGCTGCTTAAGGAGGTTCTCGGTCTTGAGCTGGCACTTTCTAGAACTTATTGCTTGTTGGTTAATACAACCAATGAAAGAGGTTAACAAATGGAAGTAAATCATACATTCTGATTGAATCGGGGATTTACAGGTAAAGTAAAACATTGTTGCACATAGACTTTTACTGTCATTGCAAATGGAAGTAAACAAGGTTAGGAGATTGAACCCGTAGCTAAAAGTGAATTAAAACATAAGTTCTGATTGAATCGGAGAATTATAGAGAAAATAAACATAAAGTTTAATTATACCGTGCTAGGAGATCGGTTAGGAGGAGCAACACCGTTGGTCCATGAAAATGCTGACACAAGTTTAGAGGGGGGGTGAATAAACTTGTCACCTAAAACTAAGACTTGAACAAAACTAAGTAAAGTACAAACTTGTGTGGAGTTTAGCTAACAAAGTTGAGTAAAAGTGAATTGACATATGCTCAAACTGAGTTAACTGGTAGCGGATTTAGTTTTAGCCTTTTTAAAATGATCTTGTTGTATCTACGAAAAAGTTGGAATGCTGAACTATGTTCTGGTGAACTTCAGCTTGTGTTCCGTGTGATTATCAATCAGTTTGTATGCTTTGATAGACAATGCTATAACAATCACAATAACTGGAATGTAAATGACTGTAAATTAAATGCGTAAATAAAGTAAGTAAATAATGCAAGAAATTATAGAGGTGGTGTAATCCTGTCAGTCCTCTTCCCCCATGATGTAGGAGGAAAATTTCCACTAGAACACTTGAGGTAGATCGGTTACAAAAGTCCTAATCTAATACTCCTTGACTAATCCCTAGCTTCACTATCTAAGAAACTATAGAACAAGTAGTACGGCTGCTCTGCAACTGCTTCACTGGTCCATAGAGGGTTGTATTGGCACTTCCGCGGCTCCACCACAAACACAGTCTTCCCAGACTGTAAAAACAACTGTCATTGGAACATCCTAGACCGGATTGGAAACCTTTGATAAAATCAAATTTGGGCTTTGAATCAAGTAAGTGATTCTTGTTTGTGGGTCTTCAAAGTGTTGATAACTTGATAAATCTTCATAGCTTGAACCCTTGGAAGATCTCTAGATCGTTAACTTGTTAGCTCATAGTGATAGCAATTTACTTAACACAACTTTAATCACAGAGAAATACTTTGAACTTCTTAAATATTGGTGTATTGTGTGTGTGATCAAATTCCTCTATTTATAGTGTGAAATCAAAGGTTGAAATCTTTGAATTTGAATCCTTGTAGCTTCCAACGGATATATGTCAGATATGTCAGTTGTCCTTTCTGACATGTCAGACCTTTATCCAATAAAAATGCTTCCTTTCCAATGTTCCAAATTTTTCTTCAGTTTTGGGATGATTTCAGACTGAGTTTTGAGGTATGTCAGTTTTCAGCTGGTATAACCGAGTTTTCAGTTCTTAGAGCATTAACTAAGTTTTTACGTACTCTTCTTCAAAACATAGTACTCTGTATTCATCTGATCTTTATTGACTTGATCAGATTACACCATAAAATTCAAATCATCCAAGATATCATTGTCTTTATGTATCTAAGGTCTTCATACAAGATCTATAAAGTAAGTTCAGGTCATCACAGATTTACCTGAATTCTAACCTTACAGTCTTGGCTTTAGTCTTCATAAACTGAGTTTGACCCCTCAGTTCTTCAATCTTCATAACTGAGTATGTGTCCCTTAGCCTTCATAACTGAGTTTATTTCCTCAGCCTTCAGCTTTTAGATTATCCAACCGAGTTTGATTCCTGAGCGAACTTACCTTCTTCAGTTTTGAGTATTTCTCAGATTCAATTGTTGAGATTACTTTCAGTTTCTTTATCACTTTTAGTTTTAATATGATTTCCAGTTTTTTGTTTTATGACTCTCTATCTATTACAGTGCTTGTCTGATAAAACCTATACAATAAAAAACTCTAATAAATCTTATACATTCAGTTCTAGACATCTTTTAGCTTCACTATAACAGTTAGCCTCAGCACTTCATCAATGGGGTATAAACAAACTACTAATTAAATATAGATGAATCATCCTCAAAACATCAAATTTTATTTCTAACAATTTCCCCCTTTTTGACGATGCCAAAACCCTCCTTAAAATAAAAGAATAAAGATAAAAACAATCTTAAACTAATAAAAACAAAAAGGTAAAACTGAAATTGGATTTATCATTAAACATTCAAAAAATGGTTTAAAGCATAGCTGATTAAAAATTCAATTTCCACAAAGTCAATTTCAAGATCTAAGCTTCTAAGATTTCTAAGTAATTTTGATACTCTCTTTTCTTATCATAAAACCTATATTCAGTTTCTTTAGCTGTATCTTCTCATGAAAACAAATTTTTGTAATCAACTTGACTTCTTTCTTTCCACTTTCTCCGCAAAGCTAGTTTCGGAAGATCTTCATTATCTATGTAGTAGCTTTCAAATTCTTCAACGTCGATCTGCATATGTTCTCTTCTGTCTTTGGTTGCCTATCTCTCTTAAATTTTTCAGATCTTCTTGTGTTTAACCATCATCTGTGAGTGTAACTTGTTTGACAAGAAGGCTACCAAAGACTCTTCATAGCTTTTGTGACTGTATTTTTCCTTCAGGTGATTATAATCTTTGTGAAACTCCATCCAGAGATCTACTGTAAGAGCTACCCTCTTTTCACTGGGTTTGCTGTACTTCAGAATGAGCTCTTCTTCAGTTAGTTCAATAGGGTCTCCGATGTATGAAGTTGATTTTTCCATTTCACCCTTAAGAAATGCTATCTCCGTTTCAAGTTTTTGCTTTTCTTCTTCTACTTCCCCTTTTTTGGCATCATGCAACTGAATAACTAACTCACGAGTGAGTTTCTGATTTTTTGCAATGCTCTTTTGTGAGTTGTAGAGTTCTGATAGTTGTGTGTCCAGGCCACAAAATCTCTGATTGAGATGGCATTCAGATTGAGCACGAATTTCATGATCTTCACGTGTTTCTTTCTCAAAATTTTCTTTGAGTTGGAGAATTTCTGAAGCTGAGTTTGATGTAACTTGTTTGAGTACATCAAAATTTGAGTTCACAGTTACATCAGTCTTTTTCCTGTAGTCTAAGTAATCTGAAATACTTGACAATAGACCGTTATAATCTTCTTTCTGAGTGATTAGGTCATCCAAAGCTGTCCGTACTTTGGTTAACTCATCCACGGTTAAAATTTCAGTTGGATCAGTATCCAATTTGATAGTTGACTGAATTTGAGTGTCTAAATTCATCAAAGCTTGCCCATCATCCACAGACTGCTTTTGATTGTCAGTTGTCTTTGACCGACCTGGCAAATCTTCATTCTGATCAACTGACTTTCCTTGATTGTCAGTTTGTATTTAGTTTGCAGAACTGAATCTTTTTCTTTCAATTTCTTTGACTCATCATCATTGTCTTCATCATCATCCTTCCTTGGTTTTTCCTTAGGTTGTGATGAATCAGTTGACTTCTTCTTCTTCCTTTTCTGTGCTTTCTCTTCAAGTAGTTTGTAGCATCTTGTTAGAAATTCTTCTAGGGAATAATGCATACAATTTTTCTACTTCAATTTTTCAGAAACCATTCCTCTTCAGATTTGAAGGTTTCTCTGAATGATTTCTGACTGTCCATATTATTCAATTCATTTTCCTGAGGTTGATAATACCTTCCGGTGCAATGGGGCTTTCATCTTCCTGTGTCTGCTGAGTCTCTATTGTGATATCCATAGAAGAAAATTGTTTCTATGCTATCCTTTGCTTTTTGAGAGACCCACCTTCAACTGACTGAACATCTTTAGATGTTGACTTCCTTGTCTTCAGTTCATGTTCCCCCTTAGTTGTTGCTTCTTTGCTTGTTTCAGTTCCCTTAACTGTTGACTCTGGAAACAAGGCTTTGCCCACTGCCCTTTTTCCTTCTAAGTCAGTTTTATGCTTGACTCATTTCTGTTCAGTTATCTATTTTGAAACAGTTTTCCTTCCTCTTCCTTTGAAGGTATTTCTTTTGAATTACAACTGTTGCAATTTTCTCAGTTTTGCTTGATGCAATAGGTTGTTCAGCTTCTACTCCATGTTTGAGTACCTCCAAGTAATGCTGTATTACTAAACTGAGTGACCTTTTCATATGAAGTCTGCTCGTCTTCATATTTCTTTCACTCTTGTCTTTGTTGATCCGTTCAACGTCTTCAATATATTTCTTCTTGATATGATTGAAAACATATCCAGCCCAATTGAAGTCAAACTGATCCCAAATGATGTTCATCAAATTGATCTTGTCCACAGATAGACTATCAAGCCCCTGAAACTATCCAATAACTGTTCTTCTTACCCATTTACAGAGTATGGCAAATTCTGGCTTTAAACTTGCCATACTTGAGTAAACATCTGCTGGTTTCTCTGTTGATGAAATCTGAGAGAGAAAATCTTCATGCTTGAGTGGTAAACTAACTATGTTGATTGATTTCTCATTTGGTTTCTTGAAATCAAACAACTGTCGGATAATCTCTGTACTGATGTAGATTTTCTCTCTGTAAGCTGTTGTTGTGAGAGAATTCTTCATAATCTTCATATTCTCCCATAATTGAATGATAGCTTCAATATCTAAATTTTTCTGTAATTTGATGTCTAACAAGTTTTCTAGGCCTTTTATTCTTCGAATCTTTTCACATAAAGGCTGGCTAGGAGAGTTCCTTCGCATTCTATTTCAAATTGACCTAGGGAAAAGTTTACTCCACTGTCTATCAATCTGGATTATTGAGAAGGAAAAGAAATGTTATGAGTAAAAGTGGGAGAGACAATTAGCGGTTTGCTGATTTGATCCCACGATCTTTATAAGATTGTTTTGTACCGCTTGAACTTCCACCATGTGTATTTGTGTATTCGATGCATTTACATTTGGCTTTATCCGGGTACACACGCAACAAATTCTAACAATTACGACGGTAATTTAATGTGATGTGACTATTGTCAAATACATACACTTAACCTTTTTGACTTCTTTTGACTCAGGTTGAGAGTCAGTTTGCCATGGTCTGTTTGATGGTTCATTGTTAGTTTGATTGACATTCTTCTAACTGAGTAAAATTGGTTTTTGATCATGTCAGTTCTTTCATATTGTCAGTTTTGAGATCATTGATGTCAATGATTGATCTGTCAACTGAGCTCACCCATCATTACAAAGATTAGTCACCTTAATGGATCTCAGTGTGTGTATCTAACCTAACTGACTTTGATAATTCCTAATTTAGTTCTCATTTTCGAAAACCTTTCTCCATCAGTGGTTTTGTGAAAATATCAGCCAACAGATCTTCAGTTGGCATATAAAGAACCATGACATCCTTCATCTCTACATAATCTCTTATAGAGTAATGTCTTACATCAACGTGATTAGTCTTTGAATGCCAAACTGGGTACTCATTTATTGCAATTCCACTTGTATTATCACACATTATTGGTATCAAAATTTCTTCAATTCCATAGTCTCTATGTTGTTGTCAAAGCCACAAAACATGAGCACAACAGCTTTCAGTTGTGATGTATTCAGCTTCTGCTATAGAGGTTGAGATTGTTTCTAGCTAAACCAATACAATAGTCTATGTCCAAGTAACTGACATGTTCTTGAAGTACTCTTCCTATCAATTTCGCATCCAGCATAATCTGAGTCTGAGTATGATATTAGCTTGAATTCTTCATCTCTTGAATACCATATTCCCACTCCTTGTGTATCCATAAGTTACCTCGATGTTCTTTTGACAACTGTCATATGACTTTCCTTTGGTTTAGTTTGAAATTTTGGACAAATACCTACTGCAAAACATATGTCCGGTCTGCTTGCTGTGAGTTATAGTAAGCTTTCAATCATTCTTCTATAAAGTGTTTGATCCACATCTTTTCCATTTTTATCTTCATCCAGTCTTACATTTGTTCCAATTGGTGTTGCTATTCCTACATTGTTCTCCATTCCAAACATCTTGATCAGTTCTTTTGTATACTTAGTCTGATGAATGAAAATTCCATTATCCATCTACTTTACTTGTAGTCCTAGGAAATAATTCAGTTCACCCATCATACTCATTTGAAATTTTCTCTTCATAAGGCTTGCAAACTTCTCACAATGTTGTTGATTCTTTGATCCAAAAATGATGTCATCCACATAGATTCGAACTAGGAGAGTGGTTTCACCAATCTTCATTTTGAAAAAGGTTTTGTATGTGGTTCCTTTAATAAAACCATTATCCACTAAAAACTGTGTTATAGTCTCATACCCAGCTCTTGGTGGTTGGTTAAGTCCATAAAGTGATTTTCTTAGTCTGAAAACTTTGTTTTCCTGTTCTTTGATTTCAAATCCAGGAGGTTATTGCACATAAACTTCATTTTCAAGTATTCCATTCAGGAATGCACTTTTGACGTCCATTTGATACACTTCAAACTTCTTGTAGGATGCGTGAGCAAGAAATAGTCTGATTTCTTTTAATCTTGCAACTGGTGCATAAGTTTCATGAAAATCTATTCCTTCAACTTGAGAACATCCTTTGGCTACCATGCTGGCTTTATTTCTAACAATGTTTCCATCTTCATCTAGCTTGTTTCTGAAAACACATTTGGTACCAATTATATTTGCATGATCTGGTATGTCCACCAATTCCCATACTTGATTTCATTGACATTAATTAAGTTCTTCTTGCATAGATAGTATCCATTTCGGTTGTGTTTGAGATAGGAAATATGCTATCATTGCATCTAACTGATTTCTTGTCCGAACTCCTTGTTAAATGTATCTAATTATTTGTTCTTCAGGATGATCTCTCATCCATTGATGTATTGGGTGTTGTTTTTGTGGAGCTTCATTCAGTTGAACTGGTTCTTCAGGAATTTCAGTTTGATCATCTTGACCTTGATTATTCTGGGTTTGAACTGGTTCAACTTCATGTTGTGCAGTTTGTTCAACTGTAGGTCCAGTTGTTGATCACTGGGACTGATCTTGATCAGTTGATTTTGTCAATCTTAGTATTTCCATATCAACAATAATTGGAGCTGAGTTCTTCTTTAACTGAGATTGAGAAACTGGTTTTGGTTGGTCTTCTTACCGTGTCTCCAACAAAATTTGGTTCATCAAAAACCACATGTATTGATTCTTCATGGTTGAGTGTCCTCTTGTTTAAAACACTGAAAGCTTTACTGACACTTGAGTATCCTAAGAAGCTGATCTTTCCCATTGTTATGTATATAGCATTTGCTTCCAAAAGCATGAAAATATGAGACATTTGGCTTCCTTCCATTCCATATCTCATAAGGTGTATTTCCAACCTATTGCTCATTAGGGCTTTGTTCTGAGTGTAGCAAGCTGTGTTCACATCTTGCATTCAATATCTTTTAGGAAACTTAGATTCAGAAATCATAGTTTTACTAGCTTCATTAAGTGTCATGTTTCTTCTTTCAGCTACTGCATTCTGTTGAGGTGTAGCTGTAGCTGCAAGTTGATGTAAGACTCCATTTTGATCACAATACTCAATGATTACATTGTTGAGAAATTCAGTTCCTTTGTCAGATATTATCTTTACTACTGTAACACTCTTCTGATTTAGAAGTATCTTCAGCAGTTCTGTCAATTTTTGCTTGGTTTCACCCTTTTTTGTTAGGAAAGTTACCCAAGTATATCTTGAATAATCATCAAATACTACTAGTGTGTATTTCTTTCCACATACACTGATAGGTGTAACCGGTCCAGAAAAGTCCATGTGTAACAGTTCTAAGATCTTTGTTGTTGAAAGTTGAGATTTGGTCTTGAAGCTTGCTTTTACTTGCTTCCCTTTCTGACATGCATCATATAAGCTATCTTTCTTGTAGGTTACTTCTAGTAATCCAATTACTAGATTCTTTTAGACCAGCAGGTTGATGTCATCAAAATTGAGATGACTCAGTTTCTTGTGTCATAGCCAACTGACTTCTTATTTGGTATGCACAAGTAGGTAAATTTCTGAAACAACTGTGGCACAGTCCACAACATACATATTTTTCTTTCTTCTGCCAGGTAGAACGACTTGGTGAGTAGTTTCGCTTATAACAATGCAAAACCCTTTGTCAAAAGTGACAATGTATCCCCTGTCACAAAACTGACTAGTTCTGAGTAAGTGGTAGTTGTGTCCTTCAACATATGCTACATTTTTTATCTTCAAACCATTCGTGACAAAGGTTCCATAGCCTCTTGTATAACCAGGTTTGTCTTTGCCACCAAAATTGACTTTTGGTCCGTCTTTAGCATGAAAATCAACTAAATAGTCTTTGCTCCTTGTCATGTGTCTAGAGCAACCACTGTCAATGTACCAAGTATCCTTTAACACAAATTAATGAGTTTTAGGTACTCAAGTCATTTTGGGTCCATAAGGGTCAAAAGTAAGTACAACATTTGAAATGTTTACATAAGGTCACCTCTGGAAATTGTTGCACTTATTATCATATATATAAGCTACATTTCCATAGTACCTGTCTCTGGATTTATCTTACTTATATGCTATCTCGGGTCTTTCGGTTTAAAATCATTTTCATAGTGCCTTTTATTGTTAAAAACCGAGTAATAACCATCATTCTACTGTCTATGGTGCATAGTTCTATACTGAGGTCTAAACTGACTTATGTATTGAGGATTCAGTTGAGATCTCGGTTGAGTTCTTTGTTGAGTCCAAGACTGATACTTATTGTAAGTTCTCTGTTGAGAATGATTATTCCTTGCAGTTTTAGCAATAGGTTCAGAGAAATTCCAATCATCATAAGAAGGGAATAATCTGCCTTTCCCCCTGAGTTTGTTATTCATTGAATGATTAACATTCTTGGATTTAACTTTCACTGGTTCTTAGCTGGTTTAGCTTCTGTAGATCTGGCATTTGATCTTGTTGGATGTAATATCGCCGGACGGATCTAGATCCGGCTGATTACGCAGCGGAATAAACAAGAGGATCACGATCATATAAAATTAAACTACATAATTTAAGATATACCTACAAGAAGGTGATATCTACTTACCAATCAAAAGCGAGATCCAAAAGATTGATGAGTCGAGATCCAATTTGAGATGCCAAGATCTTCTGATGTGTATCTCCAAGCAACAACCGGTGGATGTTGATCCTTGATGCTTGACATCCTCGATATGGTACCCGGAAAATCCCGAATATTTTCCCAACTCTAAACCCCAAGCTTTGGCCGAAAATTCCAAGCCTTTTGTGTGTATAATGCGTGTTATGTGTTCTCAAAAGGCTTAGTAGAACTCTCTTTATATAGGAGAGAAATCCTTGTCCTCCAACGATTTAATAATTAATTAAATAATCAATAATAATCCTTTATTAAATATAAGATAAATCTAATATATTCTAAAACTAATTTAGATATATAATAGATAATATCTAATATCTCCCGGTTAATTATTTAACAAATAAACAATTAATCACATGACATGTAATTATCCAAGAAAACTAATATCTATCTAATCACAGCTTATAGAACACGCCATGCCCTAGTCAAATAAGGCTAGCACACGAAATTTCAGTTAATGGGCCGAGTCCACGAAAAATGTCTTTACCATGTATTTAATTATTTAGCCCACTAAATAATTATTCGAACATCAATTAAATAGTCCAACTACTTAATTATTATTGAGGCCCAATGTCAAGAAACATATGTATGTTAGGAGACACATCGGGGACCATGGACCTATAACCAGTAGCTACAATAAATTAAATAAAATTATTCATCGAACAAAACAATTCTTATTCAATATATTAATTCTAGGAATACGTCACCATAAACCTGAAAATGAACTCTATCGATTATAGATATATACTTACACTCTAATCATAGATTAAAAGCGTCCATTGATATAATCATTACATACATAAATCCCCCATAGACTGTTCGTTTTGATTCGGGATATCTCCGTAAACCCTTCTCAATACATCTTATCCTTATTTACCATTAACCCCCTAGTTATTAATTAGTTCATAACTAATATAATATGAACTGGGCCTATCGATCAGTTTCTAGGATTAACAAATAAGGGAACTGTCTGTCTACTTCCCGCAGGAAGGAATGGATTCCATATCTGTGAAGTCATACACTGAGTTATGTGATTACATACCGATATCCTCGTGTGTATTAATATAAGCATAAATGCAAATATTAAGACGAATTATAAATCCTGTCAAAAACAATTACAGAAATTGTCTTTCGGGCACTGTACCTAACAAATCTACCATCATTGTTTCTATGAGGTACATCTAATCTACCTTTAGATTTTCCTATATTATTGAATACATCTGACTTCTTATAAAACTGATGTTGAAACTGGGTTGATTCATTATTATGTGACTTGATTGGTTCAACATGCTTCTCAGTTTGAGGAACTTGTTCAGCTACGAACTTAATGCAGTCTGACACTTGGTTCACTAGTTTTACTAGTTCCTTCTTTTGAAGTTTGTTGTGTATCAAATCCTAGGCCAGTGCTATCACCATAGGGCTTTCCGGATTCGAAATCAATTGCAGAACACGATTGAGCTAGAGATTCAGCTGCTTCTACTGAAGAAGTAGGCTGATGCTGATTCTTTGCAGGGTCAGTCATTCATAACTTTAGAATGTTCAAATCAACTTTTAATCTTTCAATCTCCAAACTTAGAGATTCTTTCTCTGCTTTGACTGATTCATAACCAGCTTGTATTATCACCATTTGATTCATCAATGCATCAAAGTTTCTTTTATTTCTGAATTTTTAAGATTAGAACCAGCTGTTGAAGAACAAGCACTTTGTGTGGAATTGTAGTGTACTTAGAGTAAGATTGAAATACCTCAGTCTGGTCTTCCATACGTGTCATCAAAGCTTTGTCAACTGATAGAAATTTTTCAGTCTCAGCTTCATAGTCTAATTAATCACAAGCTAATAGTCCTCTTCCTCCAGTTTTTCTTTGCTGAGTTATTTTGTTGGTCAGTTCTGGACAATCAACCTTGAAATGTCCAGGTTTCATGCTGTTGAAACAAAAGTATTCATGTTCTCTCTTTGTCTCCTCAGTCTTATCTGGAGTCTTCTTGATATCTTCTGAGTATATGCCTGGTCACTCTTCATTCTTCTAATTCCTTTCAGCATGAGTGCCATTTGTTCTTCCATGTCATCCAGTAGTTGAAGGTTACTTGCAGATGTCTCTATGTTATCATCAGCTTCTGCAAGAGATGTACTCTTTGGATCTTTAAGTGCTTTGATTGCTACAGAGATTACTGTGAAATCTTCACTAAATTCATAAGGCCATTAGATCTGGGAAGATTTTGAAAGTGTCTTCTTCTCAAAGATTTATTGATTCTTCCATGGCTGTGACCTTCATTTTCCAACATGAGGGTAAAGCCTTCAAAATTTGAACATTAACTTCCTTCTTGGTGTAGACAATCTTGAGAAGTGCTAGCTCGTCCATAATTGCACTGAATCTTGTCATGATTTTCTCAATGGATTCACAAGGTTTCATCTTGAAACTTATGTTTTGCCACAAGAATTATGTTTTCTTTGATAGAGTATGTTCCTTCACAAACTAACTGTAGTTTTTCTCACATCTCTTTGGCAGTTGTGCAGTCTTTGACTTTCAGATACATGTTACCATCTAGAGTTCTGAGAATGATGTGCATGGCTACATTATTGAGGTTGTTTCTCTTTCTGTCATCGTTGTTCCATTCACTCTTGGGTTTGGGGACTCTAACTTGAACACCTCCTTCTCCTGTTTGCATGTGAGTGATCTATATTGGTCCATTAATGAGAATGTCGATGATCTCATCATGTGTAGTAGCAATAAATTGCTACAAACATCGTCTCTTTTCATCAAAATGATCCAAGTTGCACATAAGCATCTGTCTAGAATACTGATTGTTATCCATGTTGCATGTTTAAAAAACTGGTTTTTGAAAACTGAAAAACTGAGCTCTTTCAAAAGATCAACTAGAGGATAATATCAAGACAATAGCACTTCTCTAACACCAATTGTTGGCCCCGTGAAAAGGCTTACACAAGTTTAGTGGGGGGAGGTGAATAAACTTACCACCTAAAACTAAGACTTGAACAAAACTAAGTTTAGTTACAAATTTGTGTGGAGTTTACCTAACAAAGCTGAGTAAAGGTCAAGTGACTTTTCAAAATGATCTTGTTGTGTTAGAAATAAAATTTGAGTTTTGATGATGATTCATCTTTATTTGTTTGTTTATTTGTTCACACCCCATTGACGAAGTGTAAAAACTGTTATAGTGAAGAGCTAAAATATGTCTAGAAAAGAATGTATAAGATTTTTTGAGTCTGATCTTTGTATAGGTTATATCAAACAAGCATTGTAATAATTAGAGAGTCGTAATACTGAGAACTGGAAATCATTATGAAAACTAAATATCACACAAACTGAAAGAACAAAACTGAAAAATTTACTAAGAGCCAAGAATTGAAGTTCACTCGGAATTGAAGAAGGTATGTTTGCTGAGGGACACAAACTCAGTTGGCTTATCTAGAAGTAGAAGGCTGAGGGAACAAACTCAGTAAATGAAGAACTGAGGGACACAGACTCAGTTATTGAAGAATGAAGAACTGAGGGTTCAAACTCAGTTTATGAAGATTAAAACCGAGACAGTATAGTTAGAATTCAGGCAAGATTGTGATGACCTGAACTGACATTATGGATCTTGTTAGAAGACCTAAGATACATAAGGACAATGATATCTTGGATGATTTATATGATATGTGTTAGGAAATCTACGCGGGAACGCAGCGGAATTCAAAATTTTATTTCCTATCGACCCAGGATCAACTTCGTTTAAGCAATAAACAAATAAGCTAAAGACGGTGGTTACCTTGCTTGATCTAAAAGATCGACGCTTTGACCGTCAAAGGAGAGTAGCGATGCACAGAGCCGCTCAAGCGTTCGGCCTCTACTGCTAGTCCACATGAACAACCCACCGGAATCCACCATTGGATTGCTACTAGAAAAACTCGGCTGCTAGACCGACCTTTTATCTCTCTCAAAACTCTCTCTAGGATGCTCTCTATTTTTCAGAAGAACTATTAGTTCTTGGAACTATGATGTACTAAAGAGCTTGACACCCACCTTCTATTTATAATGGAAGTGGCGCCCCAATGTAGAGTAGAGAGGAAGAAAACTTTTTACTAGTAAATTAAGGAAAAAATATTTGATTGATTTTTCTCATTAATATTCAATATCTTATATTAAATATATCCAACATATTGTCAATATCTTATATTGACTATATTTATCTTATTACCATAAATCAATTTACATGCGTGTATATATCACATATATATTACACAAAGAAATCTATATATATATATATATATATATATATATATATATATCTTGGAAACAAATGTGCACAAGCACAATCTATGTGCAAGTCATGCATGTGACTATATATATTTATATATTAATATCTTAAATTAATATATGGTAACTGATGACGGTCAAATTATACCCGTAAAAGTCATCAACGTTGACCTTAAATCGAGATTAATAATGTATATTTCATATTGAATCACTCGTTTATATTTATTATTTAATGTTAAGTGATTATTAATATGATATTGGGTATTTAACTGTTTTTATTATTAAAAGGCCGATTTATTGTGCTATAAATGTTTATTTTGCAGATCACAACAAATCGGGAGGATTAATGTTAATTAATCAATGGTCTCAAGATAATAGAGAAAGAAAATCGGAGCATTAAACGAAAGGTTAATCAGATCAACACGAAGCGTGCAGTGGGGAGCAAGACAGACGAAGAAAATATTTAAAATGTGCCAAAAATAGGTTCGGTCGACCGAGCCTATAGCTTCGGTCGACCGAGTGTGTCATCTCGGTCACTTATCGGATTTTTTCGTATTTACCTTCTAGATCCTTCATAAGTCGGCAGAAACTCCTATATAAGCAGCAGCTACGAGAAATTGTAAATCATCCCTTCATTCTTTCTTCAATCTTACAATTCATAATATAACTTTGATACAATGTAGAATAATTTGAGGGTTTCCAGCAATTTAAGGGCTGCAATATGTAAGCCTTTATTTTCTGTTTCTTTCTTTTAAGTAATTAATCCCTCCCAATTATGCTTTATCGTTTGAATTAGCTAATCATAGCTAGATGATGTAGATCTAGGCTATGACGTTAGGAATGTGGCGACTCTTTGTCTATGGGGATCCCATAACCTACGTCATACACTTAGTATTTATTCATGAATCTACTTGATTTAATTAATGCGTATCTATGTTAGTTTATATGAATATCGTGCGAATTATCGCTTAACTGCTCGTATGATGAAACGCTGAGAGATATATTCTAAGATGTATTCTGGGTTGAAATCGTTCAGGTGACCGAAAGGTGTCCTTCCGTCAACCGAGGCCTTACACTCGGTCGACCGAGCCCTGTTTCATCAGTTATTTCTGCCACGCGTCTTTATGGTAGGTTTAGCCTAGTTGAATTTATTATCTCAAGAGGGTATGGCTATGGCTACGTTACTCGCTTAGTTTAATTAAAACGTGTAAAAGGAAATACCAATATAAAACTCTTAGTAGGCTTATGAATTGCTCTTCACGGACGCTCAAATGTTATCTAGGTAGG
This sequence comes from Gentiana macrophylla, assembly GCA_026214975.1. Lineage (NCBI taxonomy): Eukaryota > Viridiplantae > Streptophyta > Magnoliopsida > Gentianales > Gentianaceae > Gentiana > Gentiana macrophylla. The sequence goes on from CM047813.1 coordinate 53,638,863, forward strand.
TTTATTTCGGGAATTGCATGCACCTGCTTATACGTACGTCGTAGATTAGCATGAGACTATAACATGGTAATTGCTAGTCGGACGAGAGCTTGAGTAATCGTTTAGGAAGTATAAGTACGCCTAATCATAGGAATGTTGCCTAGACGAGGTGTACGATTAATATCGGCATCCTTAGTGTCGTAAGCGTGCAAGTTATATGAGATGGATACCTAAAAGGTGAAGTCACGAAATGTAGCACAGTGATCTAGCAACCTAACCGGTGCTAAGTCAAGTTTAAGAGGATGACTCCCGTAGCCAATTCAAAAGAGATACAAACGGATTGATAGTTAATAAGTCTTGTTTGTTATATAGATTGTGTAGGTCCAAACGATAAAGACTATAATTGGGAGGTTAATTACGTTATTTGTGTTGTGTCGCGTCGAGTCCTTTACCTTTTCTTGTCCTATGTTGGTCGTACACCGCCTTTATGTCCTTGACATGTATAATTAATTGTTTATATATGAAATGACCCATAATTGGTTACCTGTGGGATCGACCTTGATTCACTATAGCTATACTACGATGGGCCTAGTCCTCTTGCTAGTTGGTTTATGGTGGTCAAGTATATTATAACCTGATTGACCCCGACCAAGTTTTTGGCGCCGTTGCCGGGGAACCAACGGTCAATTTTATATATAAATAATTTTCTTATTCATGTCAAGTTTTCTGCTTTAGAGTCTGCTTTTGAGTCCTCTCGTTTATCTCTATGTGTAAAAATTCCAGAATCTGAATACCGGTTTCGCCCCCAAATGAGATCGCGCCTCCGTTGCCGAGCCTGGTTCTATTTTCTGGGACTTCGCGTGTCTGCTTTATCCCGTATGTTTAATCCGTAGAGTCTGATAGCAGCAAGATGGGAAACCATGTTAAAATCGATCTATGGTCTGCTTTTGTTTTTCTTCCGCTTGCGTAAAACCAGGAAAGCAATAATCCAAGTCAATAATTTTTCGCGCGCCGAGAAAATAACCCAAAGAAACATGTGGAGCTACGAATCTAAGATGGGAAAAGCGATGGAAGCAATACCTTTAAAGCACAAAGATGGCTCCGAAAAATTTTTAAAGGCTTAAATTCTTCGTGGTACAATGTTGAAGGCAAGGTACTACATTTTTGCTTATGTTTTACTACCTATAGTTTTTTTTATTGAGCATAAGTTAGCCTATACATGAACCTTAGTATGAATCTTGGCCCGGAGTGGTTTGTAAGATTAATTCTATTAGTGTGGAAGGTTCTGCCCCAAATCTGTCTCATCTAGAGGGTGTAAGGAAACATGTAGTCGTTGAAAGGAAGCAGTGAATAAAGAGATCCTCGTAGGTCTGTTAAAACCTCTTTGTCCTATGCGTGAGATTTCTTCTACTGGCCAGGGGAGCAACAAATTGTGTAGTTTAAGCATTCACAATCTAAAGAAGACGTTGAGTTTTGAGAGAACACCATCTTCTCGCTTTCGAGTTTTATGGTGATGGCTTCTCGGTGAACCCACCTTAAATGTAAAACGAGATTACGCTTTGGGTGAAAATTAGAAATCGGAGACTCTTAGTACATGGGTTCGAGAATGGTCTAACCATGTTGGGCGAGTTCAACCGAGCTTCGGCTCAATCGACTCCCTTCACGTGTGATGTGCGTTATGCAATAGCTTCAACAAGACTTAGCATAGCCGATAAGCCTTCGGGCTAAACGGGCTTAATCTTGACGGATTGGCCTGAATCATCACATATATGTTCCAACGAATAAGACGGCGTAGGCTTGCCTACATAACCGACCTTATTCGGAGTACTTTGATTCATTGTTTCTTATTGTCAAGTCCAAAACCGTAATTTTAACCGAGTTTCTTAGAATTCACTAATTCCTAAAACGAGCCGAGGTAAGAGCTTTGGATAAATGGTATGGATAAATGTTGTTTCCTAGGTCTCACAACCAAGGGAAGGGTATTAATCCGCAAAAAGCAACAAGCCCACCTCTTATAGTGCGAAATGGTCAAAGTCCAAGCGATCCAAGAATGATAATCGACAAGGATAATTTTTGGAAAGTCGAAATGAGGACTTTAAACTCGAACTACTTCTTTAAAACCCTTAGGATTTCTTTTTTAGGATTTTAGGTTTTGTTTTCTTTGAGTCAAATAAAAGTAACGTGACATATGTTGAGGTTTTTTATTTTGCCGTGTTCCGATGGCCATTGGGCTAAGGATGTGCAAAACTTTTTTACTCAATATAGGCCACGTGAAATAGAGTTCCGTAGGAGAGTCAAGAAATTGCTAAAGAAAAGGAAATTTAGAAATCCACCTTAAGATGGAGGCATTAAGAGAACTTGAGAATTATCAAAATGTAACAGAGAATGATTGGTGTGAACAAGAACAATTTTGGTCAACTTCTAAAACCTTTTAGAAAGGTGATCCAAGTGAAAATCCAAAGTAGTGTGCAATTCATTCTGCAATTATCCTTATCTTTCCCTTTACACTTTTTCACCTTCAAACTTTTCGATCCTCTCACCAATCTGCCCCAACAGTTCACATTTCTAACCATTCTTTCATCGCCTCACTTTCTTTCCATCCGTTTCACTCTCCCACCCAATCCCATTCCTTTAAACAATTCTCAATCCCAAAAACACAATTTCTTACCCACCATTTATCTTTTCTTCCCATCCTTATGTGTATCTTTTTCTAAACCCATCATAGTCTCAACCTCCATTTTGTTTACACAATACCTATGTGTTGCGGAATTTGAAATATTGCTAAGCTTTAATGATTATCTTTTATCATTTTGATTTTCATGACCCTTTGATTTTCACACTTTTCCGTCTATTCCGGCATTTCTAGATGATAAGTTTTGTTCTACATTATCATACTGATCCGACCTTGTTGATGACGGTTATGACTTTTACGTGATACATTGGGTTATTAGTAATTTCGAGGAGTAGCTACATCTCCCTAAGTTGTTGATATCCAATGCAAGCGAGAAGTTTCTGCGTTAAGTATTTGATTTTATCTTTATCCAATAGGTCGCATTCAACTGCTTATACCTTACCAAGTTTCTCTTTTCTGGATTGAATACCTTTTCGATCGAGTCACCCTCGTGTTTTCCCACGTCGGGTAATGCTTTTTGATCTTTGTCTTCTCCACCCGGTTTTAAGAATATTTAGGCGGTGGAGGTTGTAGATGAAGACCACCATCTTTAGTTGCTTGTTTATTTTTCTTTCTATTTAGTATTTTTCTTTTTGGTTTCCCTTGTCATTGGTTGTATAAAATAAAGTGGCTTAAACTGTTTTTAGGTATTTATACCTCATTACTACCACTTTATTTTATAACTTCCATAGACATGGTATTTGACGGTTTCATGGAGTTTGTTTGCTTATACATGATGTGTCTATCTCTCCACGACGTGCTGAAATTTACTCCGATCTTTTTCCTTTACTTTGACCCGTTCCAGAGCTAAGTATTTTTCTTAAATTCTCATTTATTTTTGTCTTTGAGGACAATGCCATGTTTAAGTGGGGGGTAGGAGACTTAGCCATGTTATTTTATAATTGAAAATTGAATGAAACGGTGAAAAATTGAATAAATACCATATTATGTATCTCGTACCCTTAGAATTGTGAGTTCCTAGCTAAGAATTGATAGGAAAGGAACCAAGTTTCATGAGTATGTGATCACTTTATACTTATGTTAAGTAAATTTAAGGATATTCATGCCCGTTTTTGCAAGTAGTTATTTATTATTCAATTACTCAATCTGTGAATTGAGTATACCGCGCAAATCAGAATAACTGAAGAAATTATGTGTACATTGCATAGATGATTGGTTATGTGAACTTAGTATCAATATCTATCTGCTGATGCATTCTTATCTTTTAGCCATTAAAGCGAGTAATAAGCTTGAGACGTGCACTGTTTTAGCAAAATGTTAGACACTGGGCTTGTAGTGACATTACCAAAGTAGCCCCGCGCTTGTGGTAATATTCGATGCTATACATGATCTAAGATAGGGGGATACTCTAAAATGTTTTCTTCCTTGAGATTGATAGTATTTGAAAAATATGAAGAATTGAAGAAATTCAACTTTTAAGAGGCTTTGAGTAGTACTCGGTCTCCAAGTCCAAAATCCCTATAGATACGCTCTTGCTTATTGCTCTAGTGCTCTAACCATTGCGAGGCATAAGAAGTATGAATGCTGAGGTTGGTAGGTTGAGATTGCGAAGTTAGCATAAACTCTAATCTTGCCACGAATATATAAAACTAAATGCACATGCACACATCACTTCGATTCATAGTAAGTAGTGAATAATGGATATCTTATGAGCATGACTAGTATGAGTTGACTTGAGTTTCTTGTGTAAGTATGATTTGACGATAGAAAATGTTGTCTTGGGGAATGACTTATTGATGCTTTGTTCGGGACGATCAAAGTCTAAGTGGGGGGTAGTTGATGACGGTCAAATTATACCCGTAAAAGTCATCAACGTTGACCATAAATCGAGATTAATAATGTATAATTCATATTGAATCACTCGATTATATTTATTATTTCATGTTAAGTGATTATTAATATGATATTGGGTATTTAACTGTTTTTATTATTAAAAGGCCGATTTATTGTGCTATAAATGATTATTTTGAGATCACAACAAATCGGGAGGATTAATGTTAATTAATCAATGGTCTCAAGATAATAGAAAGAAAATCGGAGCATTAAACGAAAGGTTAATCGGATCAACACGGCGTGCGATGGGGAGCAAGACAGACGAAGAAAATATTTAAAATGTGCCAAAAATAGGTTCGGTCGACCGAGCCTATAACGGATCGACCGAGTGTGTCATCTCGGTCACTTATCGAATTTTTTCGTATTTACCTTCTAGATCCTTCATAAGTCGGCGTAAAACTCCTATATAAGCGGCAGAATACGAGAAATTGTAAATCATCCCTTCATTCTTTCTTCAATCTTACAATTCATAATATAACTTTGATACAATGTAGAATAATTTGAGGGATTCCAGCAATTTAAGGGCTGCAATATGTAAGCCTTTATTTTATGTTTCTTTCTTTTAAGTAATTAATCCTTCCCAATTATGCTTTATCATTTGAATTAGCTAATCATAGCTAGATGATGTAGATCTAGGCTATGACGTTAGGAATGTGGCGACTCCTTGTCTATGGGGATCCCATAACCTACGTCATACACTTAGTATTTATTCATGAATCTACTTGATTTAATTAATGCGTATCTATGTTAGTTTATATGAATACTATGCGAATTACTGTTTAATCTGTTCTGTATGATGAAACGCTGAGAGATATATTCTAAGATGTATTCTGGGTTGAAATCATTCGGGTGACCGAAAGGTGTCATTCGGTCGACCGAGGCCTTACACTCGGTCGACCGAGCCCTATTTCATCAGTTATTTCTGCCACGTCTTTATGGTAGGTTTAGCCTAGTTGAATTTATTATCTCAGTAAGTATGGCTATGGCTACGTTACTCGCTCAGTTTAATTAAAACGTGTAAAAAGGAAATACCAATATAAAACTCTTAGGTAGGCTTATGAATTGCTCTTCACGGACGTTCAGCGTTATCTAGGTAGGTTTATTTCGGGAATTGCATGCACCTGCTTATACATACGTCGTAGATTAGCATGAGACTATAACTTGGTAATTGCTAGTTGGACGAGAGCTTGAGTAATCGTTTAGGAAGTATAAGTACGCCTAATCATAGGAATGTTGCCTAGACGAGGTGTACGATTAATATCGGCATCCTTAGTGTCGTAAGCGTGCAAGTTATATGAGATGGATACCTAAAAGGTGAAGTCACGAAATGTGGCACAGTGATCTAGCAACCTAACCGGTGCTAAGTCAAGTTTAAGAGGATGACTCCCGTAGCCAATTCAAAAGAGATACCAACGGATTGATAGTTAATAAGTCTTGTTTGTTATATAGATTTTGTAGGTCCAAACGATAAAGACTATAATTGGGAGGTTAATTACATTATTTGTGTTGTGTCGCGTCGAGTCCTTTACCTTTTCTTGTCCTACGTTGGTCGTAGACCGCCTTTATGTCCTTGACATGTATAATTAATTGTTTATATATGAAATGACCCACAATTGGTTCCCTGTGGGATCGACCTTGATTCTCTATAGCTATACTATGATGGGCCTAGTCCTCTTGCTAGTTGGTTTATGGTGGTCAAGTATATTATAACCTGATTGACCCCGACCAGTAACCACATTAATTAAATTGCACAATCCAAGTGTATCTTTATACACAATAATTTATGCGCCCCTATAGCCAATATTTTGGCATCCGGACCATGGCTAGGGGAAACCTCAATAGTGTCAAAGCATGACAATCCACACCGTGATGCCATGAAGACTCCGGTCCTAAGGATAATTACACAATCGCCACAGAGTGTGACACTTAACAGTGTAAGTGGGTCAGTCTAACGTATGAATTCTCTAATACACGTCCACATACAGTCCAAGTGTCTATACACTTCGATAGACGAGATCTATCCCTGCCCTTAAAGACAGAAGACATCTAATACGTGCTAGTCTATACGTACTATCACGGCCCTGTTTAATAGTACATCAGCCTAGAGACATTTAAGTATCAAACTTATTAAAGTGATTAGATATCTCATCAACCATAATCCCCTATCATGGTTTCACTATCACAATTTAATACTAAGGACATTATCATATAACAATTCATAACTGGTTCTTTTAAAGAACATATATATGACAACAGAAAAGTCATTTAATATATGTATAAACATAAAGAAATAGTAGAATTGATCCGACCCGGTCGGATCGGTCCAACCCGATTGGGTTAGGACACTATTCCAACAATATAGTGTACTCTGATTAAGTCAATTATAGTCAGATGAAAATAAGAGTACTAAGTTTTGAAGAAGAGTAAAAACTCAGTTAATGCTATTAAAATGAATCACTTTCAATTTGGCGCGACTTATCCCAAAGATACTAAGTTGTAAAGTCAAGTCAAGCAAAAGAAAATTGAATGAGAATCAGAACGTTATAAATCAAGCATTGTCATTGGATGAAGGACTGTCATATCAGAATGGTCACTGACATCTGACAGATAGCTGTTTGATAGATAAAGGAATTCAAAATTCAAACAAGATGAACTTTGGATTGCACACTATAAATAGATGACTTTGCAATACGGATCAAGAACCCAAGAACACCAAGAATCGAATACAAGTTTGCATGCATTTTAAGACCAAGCTCTGTTCATCTGAATTGCTATCAACTTTGTGCTCAACAAGATCATATCTAGAATTATTCATGTGTTCAAGCTTCAACAATATAATCAAGATCCAACATTTTAAAGAACCACAAGCAAGAATCAATTTTTGATTCTCAGCCTAACTTTGATTTTAATCAAAGGTTTTTACTGTGAAGCAATCCGGTCAAGGATTTGCCAAGGACAGTTCTGTTTCCGGTCAGGGTAGACTATGTTTGTGGTGGTAGCTAGTAGAGGCAATACAACCACCAAGGACCAGTATTTGTAGAAGCAGTTGGAGAGCAGCAATTCGACCTGTTCTTTGATTGTTTAGATAGTGAAGCTAGGAGTAGTCAAGGACTATCAGTTTAGGACTTTTTGTAACCGGATACCTCAAAGAGTTTTAGTGGAATTTTTCTCCGCATCATAGAGGAAGAGAGGATTGACAGGATTACACCACCTGCAACCTCTATAACTCTTGTTTACTTTAATTCACGCATTTACTTACTGTTATTAACATTCCAGTATTTGTGATTGTTTGTTTAGGCATACATAACTGATTGTTATACATACAAAATACACAAACTGACATTCACCAGAATTCAGTTTTGCATATTCAGCTTTTTCAAAGATATAACAAGATCATTTAAAGGCTAAAACTTATATCCGCTGCCGGTTGACTCAGTTCAAGCATAAGCCAGTTAGACTTATACTCAACTTATTCTGCTCAACTCCACACATGTTTATAACTTAACCTAATTTGATTTAAGATCTAGTTTTTGGTGACAAGTTTATTCACCCCCCATTTAAACTTGTGTCAGCCTTTTGAAGGCACCAACATTTGGTATCAATGTAGAGTTTTCTATTCAAGATTTTCAGATCAAACAACAGGTATTTAGTTATTCAGCTCTGACAAAACCCTCTAGTTGATCATCTGAGAAAGCTTAGATTTTCAGTTTCCAGTCTTTGCATAACTTAGTTTTCACAATCTTGCATCGTAGACAACAATCAGTATGCTAGACAAATGCTTATATGTAACATGGATCACTTTGATGAGTATAGACGTCGGTTGCATGCATTTCTTCCTGCCACATATGATGAGATGATGGATGTACTTACTGATGGACCAATTCAGATCACTCACATGCAAACAGTTGAAGGAGGTGCTAAAGTTAGAGTTCCCAAGCCTAAAAGGGAATGGAACAATGATGAAATAAAGAGGAACAATCTCAACAATGTTGCCATGGACATTTATCTTGAGAACCTTGGATAGCAACATGTACCTAAAAGTCAAAGAATGTACAACCGCCAAAGAAATATGGGAGAAACTACAGCAGTTGTGTGAATGAACTGATTCTATCAAGGAGAAGAAGATCTCAGTCACCAAACAAAAGTTTCATGACTTCAAGATGTAACCGAGAGAAACCATTGAACAAATAGAGACAAGAATTAGTGCAATCATGGATGAACTGGCACTTCTCAAGATAGAATACACCAAGAAGAAAATCAACACCAGAATCTTGAAAGCTTTACCCTCATGCTGTAAAATGAAGGTGACAGCTATGGAAGAAACAAGAAAGCGTGATCAAGATGACACTTTCAAAATCTTTTTAGACTTAAAACTATATGATTTCAGTGAAGATTTTACAGTTATCTCAACTCTAATTAAAGCACTTAAAGAGCCAAAGACTACTGCTTTTTCAACAGCTAATGATAATATGGAAACCTCAGCTAGAAATCTTCAACAACTAGATGAAATGGATGAACCAATGGCACCCATGATGAATAGAATCAGAAGAATGAAGAGTGGCCGGCCAGTTACTCAAAAATACAGCAAGAAAACTCTTGAAAGTATGAAAGATAATGAGTATTTTTGTTTCCACTGCAAAAAGCATGGACATTACACGGATGAATGTCCATAACTGACCAGCAAAAGAACTCAGCAAAGAAGAACTGGAAGAAGAGCATTATTAGCTGGTGATGAGTCAGACTATGAAGCTGGTACAGAAAGACTCTCATATGACATAGCTTTAATGGGTCACATGGAAGACTCGAATGAGGTATGTGAATCCAATTCAAAGTATACTTCAGCACAAATTTCCATACAAAATGCTTGTTCTTCAACAGCTGGTTCTAATCCTAGAAATCCTGAATTAGAAGAAACTCTTGATGAATTGCTGAATCAGTTGGTAGAAATACAAGCTGGTTATGAATCAATCAAAGAAGAGAAAAAATCTCTACTTCTAGAAGTCGAAAGATTAAAAACTGAATTGAACATGTTAAAGATGACAAGAACAGACCGAGCCAAGAATCAACATAGGCCTACTGCTTCAGCAGCAGCTAAATCTTTTGCTCAGTCAAGTTCAGCAACTAGATTCAAATCTGGAAAGCCCTATGTTGACAGAACTGGCTTAGGATTTGACACATAACAAACTTCAAATGAAGTAACTAGTAAAGCTAGTGAACCTAATGTCAGAACTGGCATTATGTTTGCAGCTGAACAAATTCCTCAAACTGAGAAGCATGTTGAACAATTTAAATAAGTGCAACATGAATCAACTCTGTTTCAACATCACTTTTCTAAGAAGTTAGCTGCACCTAAAAACAAAGGTAAATCTAAAGGTAGATCAGATGTACCTCAAAGGAACAAAGATGGTAGATTGTATGCCAGATCTACAGAACCAACCATGCCAAGAACCAAAAAAAATCAATCAAAGCTAATCCAAAAATGTTAATCATTCGTGGAATCACAAATTCAGGGGAAAGGAAGATTGTTTCCCACAGATGAAGATTGGAACTTTTCTGAACCTAATTGAACCAAACCAATAGAACAAGGGTTAGCTCCGCAGCTGGTCTACAAGAAAGGTAAGTAGGTCCATTACCGGCCGACTCCGGACCGAAAAGACCTAACGGAGTAATCCCAAAAAATCATTCAAGACAAAAGACTTTTTAAAAGTCACAAATAAGGAATCAACAAAGAACTTACCCAAAGTCTTAGCAGAAACCCCAGTACAGAAGTCAGTTCAGACCACAGTACAAACAAAATAAAGGTTATTACTCAGCTTTTAATAATAGAAAGCAATCCGAAGTCTGTTTAGACCAAAAGGCTTAAGAGAGCATATAAATAAGACACGATCCAGAAATAAATACTATGGGATTGTGGCTTATATATATGCTGACAAGTGCAACAATTTCTAAAGAAGACCTTTTGGAAATATCCCAAGAGTTGTACTTAAAATTAACCCTTATGGACCTAAACAGAGTTGGGTACCTAAAACTTATTAATTTTTCTTGCAGAAAATATGGTACTTTGACAGTGGTTGCTCAAGACACATGACAAGGAGCCAAGACTGATTTCAAAGCCAAAGATGGGCCTAAAGTCAATTTTTTAGGAAACGACAAATCTGGTTATACAAGAGGTTATGGAACCTTAAGCAAGAATTGTTTAAAGATCAGGAATGTAGCATATGCTGAAGGACTCAACTACAATCTTCTCAGCACTAGTCAATTCCATGACATGGGATACAGAATCACTTTTGACAAAGCGTTTTGCATTGTTGTTAGTGAAACAACATATCAAGTAGTTCTTGTAGGAAGAAGTTAAGACAATATGTATGTTGTCGACTGGACAACAACAGTTTCAGAGACTTGTTTACTTGTGCATACCAAATCAGAAATCATTTGGCTATGGTACAATAAACTGAGTCATCTCAACTTTGATGACATCAATTTACTGGTCAAGAAAGATTTAGCAATTTGACTATGAGAGATTTCATACAAAAAGGACAATTTATGTGATGCTTCTCAAAAAGGGAAGCAAGTAAAAGCATGTTTCAAGATCAAATCTCACCATTCAACAACAAGAGTCTTAGAGCTCTTGCACATGGATTTTATTGGACTAGTTATACCTATCAGTGTTAGTTGAAAGAAATATATATTGGTGGTAGTTGATGATTACTCAAGATACACATGGGTAATTTTCATGACAAAGAAGAGTGAGACTAAGCAAAAACTCACAAAAATGCTGAAGAAACATCAAAATCAGATAAATGTTACAGTTGTCAAAATAAGACCTGACAAAGGAACTGAATTTCTGAACAATGTGATCATTGAATATTGTGAAGAAAATAGAGTGTTCCATCAACTTGCTGCACTAGCAACACCTCAGCATAATGGAGTCGCTGAGAGAAAAGAAAGGACACTCAAGGAAGCAGGTAGAACTATGATCTGTGAATCAAAGTTACCTGAATGTATTTGGTATATGTAGTAAATACAGCTTGCTACACTCAGAACAGAGCCCTAATGAACAAAAGGTTGGAGAAAACACCCTATGAGATATAGAATGGAAGGAAACCTAATGTTTCATATTTTCATGCCTTTGGAAGGAAATTCTACATACACAATAATGGAAAAGATCAGCTCAAGACTTTTCAACCTAAAGCCGATGAAAGTATAGTTTTGGGATATTGAAGTGTTAGTAAAGCATTCAGATTTTTGAACAAAAGAACAATCAAGCAAGAAGAATCCGTACATGTGGTTTTGGATGAACCAAACTTCACTGGTGATACAATTGAAGACAATCAAGAACCAGTTTCTCAACCTCAGTTACAAAAGACCCCAGAATCAGTTTTTGTTGATATAGGAAGGTTCAGGATTTTAGAATCTTCAGATCAAGACCAGTAGCAGTTTCCAATCGATGAACAACCAGTACACAATGAAACAGATCCTACACAAGTTCAAGCTCAAGCAGATCAATTTCTAGAAGCTGAAATCCATGAAGAACTAGACCCTATAATGCAACCCGCACTGCATCAATGGGTGTGAGATCACCCTGAGGAACATGTGATTTTCAATAAGGAGTTCATACAAGAAACCAGTTAGATGCAATGGTAGCATGTTTTCTATCTCAAACATAACCAAAAGAGATAGAGGAAGCCTTGAAAGATCCAGATTGGATACTAGCCATGCAAGAATAACTAAATGAATTTGAAAGAAATCAAGTATTAGAGTTGGTGGAAAGACCAGATCATGCAAATGTTATTGGCACCACATGGTTATTCAGAAACAAACTTGATGAAGAAGGACACATTGTCAAAAATAAAGCTAGACTTGTGGCAAAGGGATATTCACAAGCAGAAGGAATAGACTTTGATGAAACATATGCACCAGTAGCAAGGTTAGAGGCAATCAGATTATTTCTTGCCTTTCCAGCACACAAGAAGCTCAAAGCTTACGAAATGGATGTCAAAAGAGAATTTTTGAATGGAGTAATTGAAGAAAAAGTATATGTCCAACAACCACCTGGATTTGAGATTAAGGACCAAGCTGATAAAGTTTTCAAATAGAATAAAGCCCTCTATGGACTGAAACAGGCAGCCAGATCCTAGTATGAAACCTTATCACAATTTTTGGGGGACAATGGTTTTACCAAATGAACCATTCACAAGACGCTGTTCAGAAAGAATATTGATGAAAGTTCTCTCCTAGTTCAAATGTATGTTGATGATATCATTTTTGGATCTTAAAATGAACAACTTTGTGAGAAATTTGCAGCTTCGATGAAGAGCTATTGGACATATTCTAGTTTTAATGATGAGTGCCAGACTAGCCGTTATAGAGCAAAGGCAAAACGATGTCTAGAATTAATGTATAGGTTTATTAGAGTTTGATCTTTGTATATGTTTTATCAAACAAGCACTGTAAAAAGGTCAGCTGACTTGCTCAACAGACCGGTCTAGGTTAGGTGTTCAGTATAGTGTCTGATCGCATATAAGTCGCTAAATACTAGCAAGAGGACTAGGTCAATCGTAGTATAGCAAGGGCGAGTCAAGGTCGATCCCACATAGACTATTATTTAATAATGCTAAACACAACCACAATTCACAGGCCAACCGGACAAGGGTGGTCATTGACCAACATAAAGGACAAGTAAAAAAAATGAAAATAAACCAATCATCAATCATATATCGAAAAGGAACTAACCATACTATTCCTAACTAATCTCCCATTAATCCGTGTTCCACTCCTGTGCGTAATTTAGCTACGGGTGCAACTCTTAACCATATCTACTCCAACAATGGTAGTAGACAATCTATACGCAAGCTACCCTCCTTAATTGGTCTGTAATAGCCCATATGGATAAAGAACTAGAATTGCCAAAATCGAGCGCTAACTCATACCGCTAACCCGCCTAGACAGCTGTTGACACTGATCAGCATGTTCCCAGTGTCCGTCAAGACTATGTCCAAATTAAAACTTCACTATTCATATTTCATGTTAATTTTACGAATACAATAAGCAGATTGGCCAGATCTAACATAATGTTAATTAAACCTGTTGATCAACATAGCTGACGCCGAACCACTGAATTAGGATTTACTAGGTATTCAGATCTAGCGATAAAGATCGTCGCAGATCTGAAGAGCGCAACCCATAATTCTGCGTTTCATATTAACGAATCGAATAACAAAGATTAAGGTTCGTTTAATTAATTCATAGATGATTAGATGCAAGCATAATCTAGATCTATCATAAGAACAATCATGAATCTAAGAAAAAAATTAAAACATTGGAATAGATCTTACCCATAACGAAGAAAATATCTACTCTTCAATTCTCTCTCCCTCCGGCGATTCAAGACGATCATTGATGATCTTAAACCACGCACAATTCAATAATGAAAGACTCATGACTTATTTGCAAGAAGAAAAGAAGAATTTATAACCTGAAGACTACATTGTATCTAATTTATGAATAGATCTATGAATGAATTAGAGAATACATGGAATTGATGATGAATACAATTTCGCAGCATTGAATGGTTTTATATAGGTGTCTAAACCGACTTAGGGGTAAACCAAATGCTTGGAGGACAAGAAAACGCATTTCGGGAAGATTTTGGGCCTTGGTAAACCGAGAATAACTCCAGGCTTACCGGGGGTATATTTGTCTTTTTCTGCCTGCCGACTTAACTTGGAATACCCTAGGCTCAACTTCGGTATTTGGACCATAACTTGGCCTATGAAACTCCGATTTGGATGTTCCAATGTGTGTTAGAATCCTCGTTTAAAGACCTACAACTTAAATATAGAAGTCCAAGCCCAGTTCAACTTTGACTACATCGAAAACTGTGTTTCAAGATCCCTAATCAGATTCTCGGGTCCAATATCCACTTGAAACACTTCAACCTTCAGTTCCGTTCAGTTCTTTATCGATTGACTCTCATATTCAGTCCAAATGATGCATCGAACACTCGTCCATCTGTCAATAAAATCATAGCACACATAGTAGCTTCTATTTCTAGCAAATAACGCATAAAATACACGGTTAATACGCATAATACAAATTTATTCACCCCGGACGTGGCTTAATGACATTTAGCTAATTATTCCATGATTTCATACATATTATCCCCATTGAGAACACAAATCCGGGGTAGATTGATGGTAAATAATGATACCAATTTGACCGTCATCAACTACCCCCCCCCCCCCCCCCACTTAGCTTTTGATTGTCCCTAGCAAAAACCAAATCAAACAAACCCCCTAAACAATTACAAACTAATTAAGAACAGACTCATTCAAGAGTGATAAATAAGATGAGGGTCAACATACATCCATCAAGAATCCATTAAGCACTATCTCGTACTAGAACCGACATGTGTGTGCAATAACTCTCAAACAACAATGACGCAGACAAAATCACATTATATCAACAAGGATGTCAGGCAAAACATGTATCATACAACAATTCATAAGTTCCCCATTAATCACTAATTACCATGCATCAATGTGTCGTGTGAAGAATCAGTCATGATAGTGCGTTCGTAAGCAGAATCAAGTTGCATTAACTCCATAATCTTAACTTACCTGCTCATACACTCGCTCATCTTGCCTTCGGACTTGGTTATGTTAGGTGTGATGCCCGAAAGACAATTTTGTAATTGTTTTATTTAATAAATGAAATGATATTATTATTCATATTTATTATTCTCATAATCACCGATGTGACAATAGTATTTACACTACAGAAAACCCTAAAGTATATCGTTTATGTAATCACTTAACTCAGTGTATGGTATATACACGGGAGGATTGAGTTAGTGAAGATGTACTTAAAATACAATTAGCCCGTAGTGAAGTTAATCGAGAGTATCGGGTCTCTCCTTTAACGTGCTATTAATGCGCCTGAACACAATAGGTGTGATTGTCTTATCCGACTTTCGGTTAAGAGAACCTAGTGGGGCATTTATATATGATAGATATATCATATAGTATTTGGACCGATTTGATTAGAGTTCACGATATAATTCCGTAATCGAGAAGTCTTATCGAATCAATGGATGATCATATTTATGGATATATCTTAATCACGAGGTGATCACGATCAACCGCTTGAATCGGTATGAAGTTTGACTTGACGGTTAAGGATTACACCGAGTCCGTGAGTCCGAATTACCCCATCTTGGCATTGTATTTGGATTGAGTGAGTAGTCCGTGTTATCACAGATACGGAATCCATTCCTTCCATTTATGGAAGTAGATGACGAGCGATTCCTTTGTTTGTTAATCCTAGAAACGATCGATCCATGGAGTTCATATTACAATGATTAGCTACCAGTGAGTTGTATGAATTAATTGATCACTGTGGGTTAATGGTAAATAAGGATAAGAGGTTCTAGAAAGGGTTAACGGTAACTTCCGATTTAGAATGAACAGATCATGGAGGATTAATCCATATGTAATGATTATATCAATGGACGCTTATTATTATTCTCGTGGAGATAAATATAATCTCATAATCGAGGAGTGCGATCACGGGATTATGGTGGCATATTCCTGTGATTGATTTATCGAATATAATTATTACATTACGCAAGATAATTATTTATTTGATTTATCGGAGCCGATTATTAGTCCATGGTCCCCGACGTGCCTCCTAATATAGCATAGCTATTCTCGGACGTCGAATCCTAATAATATTAATTTAGTTCTTGTTGGACTTTATTAAAACGATATGTGAATTAATTGTTTAGAGGACTATTTAATTAGTTGGGCTAAATAATTAAATATGTGGAAAAGACATTTTCCATAATCTTGACCCAATTATTGTGTTATGGCAAAATTAATATTGACTAGGTCAATATGGGTGAATTTCGCCCCTTGTCTATTTTATGGAACAAGAAATTGTTTTCTTGTGTATTAATAAGACATGTGCATAAAATATTTATTAGATAAATATTTATGGTAAGAAATAAAGATAAATATTATTCTAGATTTGTTCTAGAATATTATGGGATTATCTTTTATTTAATGGGATTATTATAATTGATTTTGTATTAATTATTAAATCATTGGAGGCTAAGTTTTACTCTCCTATATAAAGAGAGTTCTCTCAAGCCTTATACACACAATGTAAAATTCGACTTCTCCTCTTAGAGAGGAAGAAGAAAATTTTCGGCCAAGGGGGATTTTGGGGAAAATCTTGGAGATTTTTCCAGGTAGCATGTCGGAAGGATTCGAGACGAGGATTTCCTTCCATCGGGAGTTGCTTGGATCACACGTACGGAAGATCGTGGTGCTCTTCACACCTTCGTTCGTTCTTTCTATTGCGGTTCTTCAACTTGGATTTTGAGATCCAAGAGGTATGTTCTACAACCCCTTGTAGATATAGATCTAGTTATTTTATTACGTGTATTTTATAGATCTAGATCCTTAAAATCGCTTCCGCTGCGGATGATATTACTAACAGTGGTATCAGAGACCAAGGTGATCTATATTTATACGTATAAAATATTAGATCTAGGAGTGGTAAAACATGGAGATTTTTTGTCCCAATTTTTTTTTTTAAAAAGGGGCCGATGCACTTGTTTAATTTTTATGAATGTCTTGGTTGAAGAGATGGATTGGGGTTGGTACTGTTTACTCGTTAGATCTATTGTAGCTCCTTTGTTTAGTAACAATTGAGCATAGGAATTGTATTTTTATTTATGTCAATTTTCGTAATTTATATGTAAAAGTAGCATCTTTTATCGTAATTTTTGATCCGGGTTCGAGACGACGAAGATGATGTTTTGAAGATCATGGTGTTGAAGATCATCAAGAAGGTAAAAACGGGAGGAGGCCGATTGTTTTTTTTTTTTTTTCTCCAGCAATTTTTTTTACTCGGCAAAGTTTTGCGGCGGCAATCACAATTTTTAGTTGACTTTCACTTATTACTTAGGTCATAAGACCAATTGAAAAAAAAAAAAAAAAAAAACAAATAAAAATGTATATATATTGCTGCCGTGGAAAAATTTGGCCGAGGCCTGTTTGATTAAATAAAATAAAATTTTTCTTTACAGCCGTGAAGAAGAAAAAAAAAAGTTTTTTTTTAAAAAACAATTTATTAATATAGATATATTTTTTAAATATATTGGTATATTACGGCCTCCTCTTCTCGTCGTTCGTGGTTCGTGTCAAGATCGAAGGTTCGAGATCCGGAAGTTTCGATTTCAAGATTCGAAGATCAAGACTCGAAGACAACAAGATTGTAATTTATTTTTCCCATGATAGATTAGATACGGGGGTACCAACAATCCATCTCGGTGTTTAAATTTTCCGCAATTTATTTTTTATGTGTTTGATCATAAAATAAGATATAAAATCGGAATTGCCATGACATGCATCATATCATAAATCCACTCCATGCATACATGTAGAATTTTAATTTTGGTAATTAAAATAGGCATGTATACAAACTCGTGTAATTAGTTGAAATTTAATTAATACGTGGTAATTAATTAATTTAGTAACTAATTAAAGATCCGAGGACTGGTTATGAAATCGTTAAGCCTTTCGGTGTGTGTTCTCGGTGAACCGCCTTAAACCCCAAACGAGATCACGTTTTCGATTCGTAGTGTCTACGAGATTGAATGATGGTAAAAGAACAATAAATCTTGGATAAAAGCGGTTCGCTTATAGGTTGGGTGGTCAATCGAGCTTCGCTCGACCGACTTAACCCTCTAGTGTGATGTATGCACGGGGTCCGGCAAGACTAAGCTACACCGGAGAGCGAGAGGGGTGATTCCTTCTTATCTCAATGGGGTCATCTTGACCCGATTTCGTCCGATCACACATATGTTCCAACGAATAGGGCGGGTAGGCTTGCCTACGTTACCAACACCATTCGGAATCCTTGATTTGATGTGCTTTTATGTTAACATCAAAAAGACGTGGTTAGTTAACCCACAACCACTTCCAAAATATTGAGTGGGAGCGGGGAGGCGACAGCCAACCCCACGGCCTCTACTATTAGATACAAGTAAGTGAGAGAAGGGTGACGCCTCGAGGCGCTTTGATTTCGTCCCCCTAAGGATGGTGTTCGCCCCTATCAACATTCATGGCTTGGTCTCCGAAAGGATAGGATTTCCGGGTACTCGTCGGGTCACTGACCTATCCTAAGACGGCATACTCGGGCGTACCCTAAGAGATCCGATATAGTAGGTCACACTCATCATGGGTATTTTTTTGATAATATCTAGGCTAAAAAAGGAAGGTAGTCAATGAATAAAGGGATGTTCGATTCTCGTGGGATGTTCGATTCTCACAAGTTATTCATTGATGAGATTGTCTCGATTTAACCGTCATCTCTTTGACCTACCCTAAGGCGGCACTGAGATGCGAGGTTAAAACCTTGGAATGGTAGAGTAGACTTAAATTTTAGTTTACAATTCCTAAAATAAAATAATATAGTAGTGTTAAACTTGAATTAATTTATGTCATTTTATTTACACAGATTATCCCTTACTAAATTGCTTAAAAATTTATAATTGACTAGTATTGACTTCTTTAAAAATGGAAAGTAACTAGGGCGTTGAACTAGTTAATCGATAATGCAATTAATTTTCGAAAGAGATATTTTCTCTTAAGCCTTTTAAAAACCAGTGACATATAGGTATGTCACTAGTGTCATTCGTGTCAAACGGAAGACAAACTTAGTTTGATCAAAGGTGATTTCGGACTTTAAAATTCTTCTAGTGAATTTTGAGTGTGTAGTGATTACACGAGTAATTTTCTAATTGAAAAATCGGAAAATCATGAAGTGTTACTAGTTGGACGATATTTGGAATCAATGAACTAGTGGGAGCTTTATGATTTGTTGTTTTTCTAGAACATTAGAAAAGTGTAACTGACAACACACGTAACCGTTCTAATTGAAAAACCGGAAAGTCATGAAATGTCGCTAGTTGGACGATATTTGGAATCGATGAACTAGTGGGAGTTCTATGATTTGTTGTTTTTCTGGAAATATTGGAACTATGAGATTTTTTCTAAATCGAAAAAATCGGAAAATCATAAATAAAGTATTGCTCGTTAGACGGTATTTGGAACCGATAAACTAGTGGGAGCTTTAATATGATTTGTTGTTTTTCCTAGTATATTAGAAAATCCGAGAAGTCCCGACGAGTAACACTCGAAATAGACATCCCACGGTTCAAGAGTAGTGTCTACTCAAACGAACCGCTGGTTCAAGACTGTTTCCATTCACGGAAAGTCAAGAATGGGAGAATATGTCTAAAAGTGTTAGTCATCTAAACTAAGAAAATTTTAAGGCTGAACCGAAAATTAATTAACTGAAAATCATAGGATAAGGACAGTGATTTTGGATCACCAACCTATGAATCCTTGGCGATTTTCTCGAGCTAAGTTCTTTGGCAGAACAAGGTAGCAGTGCATTTAACGATTAAAAGAGTAAACAACGGGCATTTAACGATGCCCGAAAGACAATTTTGTAATTGTTTTATTTAATAAATGAAATGATATTATTATTCATATTTATTATTCTCATAATCACCGATGTGACAATAGTATTTACACTACATAAAACCCTAAAGTATATCGTTTATGTAATCAATTAACTCGATGTAAGGTATATACACGGGAGGATTGAGTTAGTGAAGATGTACTTAAAATAAAATTAGCCCGTAGTGAAGTTAATCGAGAGTATCGGGTCTCTCCTTTAACGTGCTATTAATGCTTGAACACAATAGGTGTGATTGTCTTATCCGGACTTTCGGTTAAGAGAACCTAGTGGGGCATTTATATATGATAGATATATCATATAGAAATTTGGACCGATTTGATTAGAGTTCACGATATAATTCCGTGTCGAGAAGTCTTATCGAATCAATGGATGATCATATTTATGGATATATCTTAATCTCTGAGGTGATCACGATCCAAGCGCTTGAATCGGTATGAAGTTTGACTTGACGGTTAAGGATTACACCGAGTCTGTGGTCCGAATTACCCCATCTTGGCATTGTCTTTGGATTGAGTGAGTAGTTTGTGTTATCACGATATCGAATCCATTCCTTCCATTTATGGAAGTAGATAAACGATTCCACTTGTTTGTTAATCCTAGAAACCGATCGATCCATGGAGTTCATATTACACCGATTAGCTACCAAAGTGAGTTGTATTGTATGAATTAATTGATCACTAGGGGTTAATGGTAAATAAGGATAAGAGGTTCTAGAAAGGGTTAACGGTAACTTCCGATTTAGAATGAATAGTCTATGGAGGATTAATCCATATGTAATGATTATATCAATGGACGCTTATTATTATTCTCGTGAGGAGATAAATATAATCTCATAATCGGAGGAGTGCAGTCACGGGATTATGGTGGCATATTCCTGTGATTGATTTATCGAATATAATTATTCTGTTCGTAAGATAATTATTTATTTGATTTATCGGAGCCACTGATTATTAGTCCATGGTCCCCGACGTGCCTCCTAATATAGCATAGCTATTCTCGGACGTCGAATCCTAATAATATTAATTTAGTTCTTGTTGGACTTTATTAAAACGATATGTGAATTAATTGTTTAGTGGACTATTAAATTAGTTGGGCTAAATAATTAAATATGTGGAAAAGACATTTTCCATAATCTTGACCCAATTATTGTGTTATGGCAAAATTAATATTGACTAGGTCAATATGGGTGAATTTCGCCCCTTGTCTATTTTATGGAACAAGAAATTGTTTTCTTGTGTATTAATAAGACATGTGCGTAAAATATTTATTAGATAAATATTTATGGTAAGAAATAAAGATAAATATTATTCTAGATTTGTTCTAGAATATTATGGGATTATCTTTTATTTAATGGGATTATTATAATTGATTTTGTATTAATTATTAAATCCTTGGAGGCTAAGTTTTACTCTCTTATATAAAGAGAGTTCTCCCAAGCCTTATACACACAATGTAAAATTCGACTTCTCCTCTTGGAGAGGAAGAAGAAAATTTTCGGCCAAGGGGGATTTTGGGGAAAATCTTGGAGATTTTTCCAGGTAGCATATCGGAAGGATTCGAGACGAGGATTTCCTTCCACCGGGAGTTGCTTGGATCACACGTACGGAAGATCGTGGTGCTCTTCACACCTTCGTTCGTTCTTTCTATTGTGGTTCTTCAACTTGGATTTTGAGATCCAAGAGGTATGTTCTACAACCCCTTGTAGATATAGATCTAGTTATTTTATTACGTGTATTTTATAGATCTAGATCCTTAAAATCGCTTCCGCTGCGGATGATATTACTAACAGGTTACACAACATGGTACCTTAATCGGGCCAGACGGAATCGGGGACTGATTCTTGCTCTTAAGTCCTCGTTTGTTTCTTCTTGTGTGAGGGTCGTGCCCTTTTTACACGAGTTCGCTTCCCTCACTGCCTTTATTATGTATTTTTTTCTTTCAAATTTTTTTTTGGGCAGATTTCCTCACTGGTTTTTTCTCTCTCTCACAAGTCCGTTTTGTCCCTGTTACCTCTTGTGGCATTTCAAGTTGCTTCCCTTATCTTACAACAATTTGTTAAAGTATATAGACAGACAAATAATGATTCCACGTAAAAACAATTTGTCATCTAATATTAAACACTTCTCACTCAGATTATGTGCTCAAATATTGAGTGCAATGATAAAATAATAATTAATAAGTCACTACTTCATGCAACATAACACATGATCATTCTTCCATAATAAATTGAATAATGCATCATCTATACTACATACTGAAAAAAATGAGTTATACGTGCTTAAAAAAGCCGAGTCCACAACAAGATAGATGATTAATAAACCACTACTTTAAATAGTTGACAAACTCCTTATGCATCATTAATGAAGTAAGTTTGTAATTAAACAATTTCAACGTTTTAAGGTTTTTATTTCATTCAATTTAAAAAATCGAAATTCACAAATGTAAGTGTATGTGTGTCTCAATTTTTCAAACTAAGTGTTGCCTACCTCCCACTTTAAAACTAAACATTGTCCCCAATGTGAAAAGTAAAGCAAAAAAAAAGTAGGAAAAAAAGAACAGTTAGCTTTTGGAAAATAGAAGAACTAGGTGGTTGTCTGAAGTGAATCATATCAATGAACTGGACCAAAAGTTGTCTTCTCCAAAGGACTAATCTGCACTTGGTCAGCTAAAACAAACAATTCTTGAACAAAGGCCAGTAGTACCGCGAGACGCGAATAAATAACAAAATCATTATGTCATGTGGCAGTCATTAGCACAACTAAAAAAAGAAGTGCAATAAACAATTTAAGCCAATACATAACAACTTAATTACTTAAACACAACTAAAAGACTTAATAGACGACTCCAAATAAAAAAAATTAAAAAAGACACAAGACTTAAAAATAATAATCAAATAATCAAGTGAAGTAAAAAAAAAAACTCACGCACATCCTTTGCTCAACAGCCTTAGGATCATGGCGATGAAAAAAAAACCTTCTCATTTTTATTTTATCAACAAAAAGAAGAAAAAAAACTAACAGAAAATGTTAACTATAAATTAATGGTTATGCCTAACAATTAAATAAATAGTCTCCGGTAACGGCGCCAAAAACTTGATCGCGTGTAAGTCGCATAATACTAGTAAGAGGACAAGGTCAATCGTAGTATAGAAAGGTCGAGTCAAGGTCGATGCCCCATAGACTTTTATTTAATAATGCTAAACACAACCACAATTCATAGGCCAACCGGATAAGCATGGTCATTTGACCAACATAAAGGACAAGTATATAAAAGAGATGCAAATAAACCAATCATCAATCATATATCAAAAAGGCACTAACCATACTATTCCAAAATAATGTCCCCTTAATCCGTGTTCGACTCGTGTGCGTAATTTGGCTACAGGTGCAACTCCTAACCCTATCTACTCCGACCATGGTAGTAGACAATCTATATGCAAGCTACCCTCCTTAATTGGTCCGTAATAGCCCATACTCATAAAGAACTAGAATTGCCGATATCGAGCGCTAACTCCAATCGCTAACCCACCCAGATAGCTGTCGACACAAATCAGCACGTTCCTAGGGTCCAACAAGACTATGTCCAAATTAACACTTCACTATTCGTATTCATGATAATTTTATGAATACAGTAAGCTGATTGGCCAGATCTAACCTACTATTAATTAAACCCGTCGATCAACGTAGCTGATGTCGAACCACAAAATTAGGATTTACTAGGTATTCAGATCTACCGATAAAGACCGTCGCAGATCTGAAGGGCGCAACCCATAATTCTGCGTTTCAAAAATTAAGGTTCGTTTAATTAATTCATAGATTGTTAGATGCAAGCATAATCTAGATCTATCATAAGAACAATCATGAATCTAAGAAATGAAATAAAACATTGGAAAGATCATACCCATAACGAAGATCATATCTACTCTTCAATTCTCTCTCCTGCCGACGATTCAAGACGATCCATGATGATCGTAAAACAAGAAAAATTCAATAATGAAAGACTCATGACTTATTTGAAAGATGAAAAGAAGAATTTATAACCTGAAGACTACATTGTATCTAATTTATGAATAGATCTATGAATGAATGAGAGAATACATGGAAATGATGATGAATACAATTTCGCAGCTCTGACTGGCTTTATATAGGTGTATAAACCGACTTAGGGGTAAACCCAATTCTTGGAAGACAAGAAAATGCATTTCTGGAAGATTCTGGGCCTCGGTAAACCCAGGGTAACTCCCCATTTACCGGGGGTGTTTTTGTCTTTCTCTGCCTGCCGACTTAACTTGTAATACCCTAGGCCCTGCTTCGGTATTTGGACAATAACTTGGCCTACGTAACTCCGATTTTGATGCTTCAAAGTGTGTTGGAATCCTCGTTTAATGACCTACATTGATCATGTAGAAGTCCAAGACCATTTCATCATTTACGGCTTCAGAAACTGTGTTTCAAGATCACCAATCAGATTCTCGGGTCCAATATCCGCTCGAAACACTTCAAGCTTCAGCTCCATTCAGTTCTTTATCGATTGACTCTCATATCAGCCAAGATAATGCATCAAACACTCGTCCATCTGCCAATAAAATCATAGCACACATAGTAGCTTCTATTTCTGGTAAATAACGCATAAAATACACGGTTAATACGCATAATACCAAATTAGTCACCCTGGACGTGGCTTAATGACATTTAGCTAATTAACCTATGATTTCATACACATTATCCCCATTGAGAACACAAATCCGGGGTAGTAAGTCTGTGATGACCTAAACGGATCACATATACCTTGTGTAGAAGGTCTAAGTCCCATAATAAGTAAAGTGATGATTGGAACTTGGTTATACTTAAAATGGTGTACTCTAACTTCATGATAAAAAGTTAGATGAGAAGCAGTCACCTGAGGTGTTTATAAAACACAGCAGAATAAAAGCCAGCTGATCATATATGGACATCAGCAGACCTATACAACAGGTGTCTGCTGAATGTAAAAGTCAAATTAAGCCAAGTTTTTCTGGAAGATTAAACGGATAAGGATGAATTACAAGCATTGGATTAATTAGTCAATCAATGGTTAGGATGAAATTGACGTTTTAAGGATTTCAGAGCCAAATCAAAATGGAAGTAAATCATTGGTTGACAGACTGGCTGTCAAGAGGACACTGACACTGTCAGTATAGTACAGTAGAGGGAATTTTAGGAATAATCATATATCCTGGAACGGTTGAATTTGAAATTCAAATTCAAATCACAAAATTCACACCTAGAAATAAAGGAGTCCTTATTCAGATTATACAAATGAAACAACTAAGTATTTTTTAGCAAGAACAAGCAATATCGTCCGAGTGCAATCTTACCCTGCTGATAGTATTTGAGCTTTAAACTTACTGATCAAGAATTTTCTTCAAGTGTTTCTGCAATCAAGTTCCATGCAGTATACACACTTGAAGTCTACAAGCTGCTGATCTTTTCATCCTGATCAAAGCTTGCTGAAAGCTGAATCACATTCTTGATTCAACCCCTTCTTTTTTATGAAGAACCCGAAGAAAGAGAAGCACTGCTGAAGTGTCAAGGTTTGTTGTGTTTTGTGGTGGAGCTGGTGAAGAATCAATCCTACCTTTCAAGGATAAGTGGAATATTTAGTAGCCCATTGCTCCCCTTTCCCAAGTAGTTACTACTTGAGCTACAGAAGATGCTTTTTGACCAATAGCTACATAAACACATATTACATTTTGACCTTGTTGATTGAGAATCGTATCTGTGGCTATGGTCATTTTATCGAACTCATCAGAAACTCACTAGAGGCCCAGGAAATAAAGAGAAGATGTGTACGAACAAGATATCCAGCAAAACGAAGAAGGAAAAGGATTGAATAGAGGACCTCCCGAACATTTGGTGATCTTAGATGTGTCGATATCAATGGTGACTAATTATTTTGATGAATCGTTTCTTCGGACAGAAGAAGATTATCTTTTTTGTTTCTGAAAAAAAGCTTTGTAAAAAAAGATAGAAGAAAAATGTGGATAAACGGAAGGATGAGAGAATGAGAGAAAAAATGACATAGAATTCCAGTAATGTAAGCCGTTTCCAGCAATCCTAACTGTTTCTAGTGTTCAGTTTGTGAAGCCATAGTCATTGGTCAAGGACAAACAGTTTAGGGATTTTTCTAACTGCTATCTCAAAAGTCTCTAGTGAATTTCCTCCAACATCATACGAGAAGAGTGGACTGACACTATAAATCTTGCCTAATGATGTAAGTCAACCCGATGATAAAATTTCTGATGATTTATTCCCTTTTCTCATGCAATTAATGACATTTTGACAACAACTTGAGCAATTATTATGATAGATTAAACTATTTTGTGTACATAGGAAATATCAGAAAAACCATGCTTTTGCTTTTATTATGGGCTTATTAGCCGATTTTTGTTATTAGTTTTACACGTGGTATCTTTGTGTCTATTTTGCAGCATAGATATCACGGCTGGGAGCTTGGATTTTGATTTGATGGTGTCATTGGATTGATTGAGAGATGATTTTGGAGCTGAGGCAAGAATTCCAAACCAGAAGGATTATGGATACATGTTAGAGGGTTCAGTCCATGTCAGTTGGAGAATAAATTCGATCAGGGGCATATTATATGCATATGGTTCATGCCATTATACATCTGACTCATGTCAAGTGAGATATTCAAAGTCTACTGAACATTTAATGTGCATGTCATTCGGCTAACCACCACATAAGACTTGGCGCATGCAATTGTCAGTGACCGACGCCAATCCTTCATTAATATACATGACGTGCGCCAAAGTGGTCCGACACGCCCATTATTGCAGTCGTTATATGATTGATCCTTTTTATTCCTCCACTTACCAAAAATATTAGATACACTTCATCTTCTCCAACTTCTTCCCCTTGAAGTCACCTCGACCTCCTAAGGCTCTCCTAGCCAAATTTTAAGTAGAATTAACTCTTGATTTTGATTGTAAAAATTAAGGATTCTTAGCTAAAATTATACAACATTGTTTAGAGTTAGAAACACACTAGTGTTGACTCTATTGAAGGTTTGGAGTTGAATGAAGAACACCATTTCGAGTTCTTGCTTGTGATTGGTAATTCTTAATCTTTGTTTTGATTCAAGTGTTCTTATGATTATGAATCTTAGCCTTGATATGTTAATGTTTGTAGTTATGAGTGGCTAGGTTAAACTGGCCAAGATTAGGTGTGGGAAGAGGGTAGGAAAACCTGAAGGTAAAATCAACCTCTCAAGGCATTCGATTTCTTATCCGGGGATAGTTGACATTGTCATTGCATTCAAAGTGCTTATCATACCAATTCATTAGGTTTAGGACACCTAGGCCAAGGAGGAGGTATAGATTAGTTTCATACACTCATATGAGGGGGAACTGCTTGCTTAGGAAGGCACCATTTCCCATTTTGAACACGAATGGTAGGAAGGAAGGAAATCATTCCCATGATACTACGAGAGAATTTCTAGTCTACATATTGTCCTGGTTAGGTTCTTTTATCATTTTATCACTTTGTTGTTACGAGAGAATTTATTTATGTACTTACTATCTTCCAATTTGTGACCTAGATCAAATTAATATAAGCTTTTAAGTGTTTAACCTCACAAACCCTTGTGGAATACGACCTTGACCACCGTGCTAGACTACAATTGACCCGGTACACTGCCGGTTAGATTAGACTCTGGGAAAGTTGCATCAAGTTATTTGGCGCCATTGCCGAGGATTGTGTAACGGTTAATACTTGTACTAGTTTTAAAATTTTCGAGAAGAGGTCAGACTTTCCTAATCTCATTTCTATTTTACCTTTTTTGGTGCTTACCTCATGGTGAGTCACAAAATGTTATTATATTGTGTTTTTGTTGTTTCTATCTTGTAATGGATGACCAAGACCTGACGTGGAAAGGCAGCGCTTACTCCTCTCATTCCGGATATCAATACGTATATTAGAGAACATGTTGGTCCCTAGAAAAGGCTAACAAAAGTTTAGAGGGGGGGCTAACTTGGCTGAGTATAAGTCAAAACTGACTTATCCTTAACTGAGTTAACCGGCAAAGTGATTAAATTAAGCCTTTGTAAAATATAAGTTATCAGTTAATATCTCGACTCGATTTTTCGATGTTTACCGAGTATGTGAACTGAATGAATATAACTACAATGCAGTAAGTAAATACGTAAGGTAAATGGACAAGAATCATAGAGATTCCAGGTGGTGTAATCCTTTCAATCCTCTCTTCTCCTGTGATGCGGAGGCCAAATCCACTATGTTCTTGAGGTTTACAGTTACAAGACACAAAGTAAATTCTAGACACTTGATTGTCCTTCACTAATCCCTAGCTTCATAATCTTCCTGCTTCAGTCTTCAACAGGTGGAATTGCTGTTTGAACTAAGCTTGCTACACTGGTCCTTAGAGGGTTGAAATGCCTCTTCACCAGCTCATCACAGTCTAAAACCTTTGATAAGATCAAAGTTGAGACTTGAATCAATAACTATGATTCAACTTGTGATTTGAGCTCTCTCTTCTAGATAAATAAGTTATGCACAACTTTGTTGTCTTCAAATGATTGATCTTGATCTTCTTTGAATGCTTATGATCACTTGAAGATATTTCTTGATCTTGAAATTAAGTGCTTAGCAGGAATTCATTTAATTTGTTTTCCCCCTCAATATGAACTTTCTTGATTCGATTAAATCTTAGAATTCCGCTTCCCTTCTTGTAGTAGAAGTGATCTATTTGTAGGGGTTTCTCTAATGGTTAGATTATATGAATTTGAATCCTTATAGCCGTTAGTGGTCATGCTCTCCTTTTGTGTGTCAGTGTCCTTCCTGACATTTCTGTGTATCCAATAGGATTGCTTATCTTACAACGGTCTGATTTATCTTTAGTTTTCTTATCTTCAGTTAAAAACTGATTCAATCATGATGTAGTCAGTTTCCAGTTTTTTAAGAGCATTAACTGAGTCTTTACTCTTCTTCAAAATCTTAGTACTCTATTCTTCATCTTATTGAAATTGACTAAATCAGAGTTCGCCATTCAATCGAATATTTAAGACATCATTGTCCTTATGATTCTTAGGCTTTGATACAAGATCCATAAAATCAGTTCAGGTCATCACAATCTTGCCTGAAGTCTATCTTTACAGTCTCGACTTTAGTCTTCATAAACTGAGTTTGAACCCTCAGTTCTTTAGTCTTCAATAACTGAGTTGGAACCCTCAGTTCGTCTAACTCGTAGATAAGTCAACTGAGTCTGTGTCCCTTAGCGAACTTACCTTCTTCAGTTTCTATTGGTGTGCTCTAATGTCAGTTTTTAGTATCTCTTTAGGTTCTCAGTTTTCCTTAGTTAAATACTCAATTTCTCAGTTCTCAGCCTAGAACTATTACATTGCTTGTCTGATTAACTTATACTAATATCAGACTCTATTAAATCCTATACATTGATTTTTAGACATCTTTTTGCTTTGCACTATAACAGTTAGTTATGACACTTAATCAATGGGGTCTAAAAATAAGAACTGAATAAGTGATGAATCATCATCAAAACATAAATTTTATTTCCAACAGAACGAGTAGCTGAGAATAAATTTGGTCAAGCTCGTCGTGGTTTGGAACTTAGTGGAGACTACTCCCAATGATCATCTCCCCAAGGAATAGAAATGGCCGAGGAGATAGCAAATTCACAAGTTGATCAAGGGCATTACAATGTCCAAAACCATGAACAAAACCAAAACCTCCGCATACTTAACCCCCCAAATCCCAAAAATCCACCACCACCAAATAATCAACAACAAAACCGCAACCAAAACCAGAATCAAAATAACCGGAACAACAACAACAACACACCAAACCCAAGACCCATTTTTGATCAAGACGTGAGAAGGAATGAAACCAACAATCCAATTCATTTACCAAACGTGGGAGCAAATAATTTTGAGGTTAAAGCTCATCTTTTTGGATTGGTTGGAACAAGAGCTCAATTTCATGGGCATGATGATGAAGATCCACATCACAATCGTTACAACTTTGAGCAATTATGTAATACGGCCAAGAGTCAAGGTGCTAATAGGGAATTGACAAGAATGTCTATGTTTTCTTTCTCCTTGGATGGGAAGGCAAAGGATTGGTTTATGTCGCTTCCTCACCATTCCTTGACAAGTTGGGAGGAAATCCAAAATGAATTCTTGAAGCGATACATCACACCGGGCCAAAATTTAGAATTGAAAGTTGAGATTTCTAGTTTCAAGCAAGGTGAAAATGAGTCACTTGGAGTTGCGTGGGAAAGATGTTGGCAGTATCCCATCCATCTTATTGTTTAAGATGATAATGCATTTTCAAATGCAATATTCATCGAGGGGTTTCCTACCCAACCCCACATGGAATAATTCTCTTAGTATTTGGATAAAGAGAAATAGGATAGATTCTCTTTTGGATAGAGAAACCCAGGTTACTAAAAGTCAATTAAAGTCAAATCTCGGACTCGAGTAATGGATAGCAGTATAGTGCATCCTCAAGTACCTTTAAAGAACGAGGAGATGTATGTTTGAGTATTCGGGTGCGAACCTGAGTATTATTGATGACACTGATTCTGAATTTAAGTCAGATTAAGGATGATCATTAATCTATCTCGGACTTAGTGTTTACTCATTGAGATAGAGGTACAGTCTGGAGCAATCCAACATTGCCGATTTGACTCTATAAGTCTAATACATAGCAGCTTTTGGAGTAGCTAGAGAGGCAGTATAGCCTGAAAGGTTCCTTGCCGATCTGGGAGTAATTCATGGTCTGAGTTAGCGGATATTTCTTCATTATGAAAACAGTTAAGAGGTAGCTTACGCAAAGGATCTTCGCAGTCACAAGAGGCCAAAAGCATGTTGAGAGAGACTACCAACTGGTCAGACAAATCGTGCAGAGGGGCGACATTTTGGTCTTAAAGATCATCTCAAGCCGACAACCTAGCTGATACGTTTACCAGGTTGCGTGACATCTAGTGTCACTCATAAGCGCTTGGCGGGTATGAAATTGAGAGATATGTCTCATCTGCTTTAGAGCAAGTAGGAGAATGTTATGGATACACAAAATAAGGGTGTGGTGCTCTAAAAACAATTGTTGCTTGTCTTTACGGGCAAGTGGGAGATTGTTAGGTGTAGTGCCCGAAAGACAATTTAGACTTGTCCTTACGGGCAAGTGGGAAATTATTGGAAGTAGCGCCCGAAAGACAATTTATGTAATTGTTTTTTGAATTAATAAATGGCAGAATTATTCTCATCTTATTACTTGCTTCGTGCTTGTAAGAAATACACTACTGAAATCCCCAAGTTGTATCATATGTAGCCATATAAGTTATTGTGTGTCACACGTGAGGATTAAGTTTATGGTGATACACTTGAACTTTTTGTTCGTGGTGAACTTAATCAAAGTATGAGGTCTATTGATTAAACCACCATTAATGCGCCCTAAACACTTTATGGTGTGACCGTCTTATCCGGACCGTCGATATTGGTTATCTATGTAGGGCATTTATAATTCCGTAATTGAGAAATCTTATTGAATCACAAGATGATCATATATGGATTAACCTTAATCCTGAAATGATTGCAGACTCCTGCTTGTTTCAAGATAGGGTATGATGTGTTCGTTAAGAATTTCTAAGAGGCGCGGTCCGACTTAATTTCACGTTGGCACTATTCTAGAATGAGTGAGGAGTGTGTGTCTCATAGATACGGAATCCATTCCTTCATGCAGGAAGTAGAAAGACAACCCTTTTATTTGTTAATCCAAGAAACTGATCGATCCTGAGAGTTCGTATTGGTTATGAACTAATTGATCACTTGTGGGTTAATGGTAAATAATGATAAGATGTAATGAAGAAGGTTTACGGAAACTTTCCCGCTTCTTTATGGATGGTCTATGGAGGGTTACTCTATATGCAATGACGACACTTGGAGAATAAGTTATATCTATAGTCGAAAGAGTTCAGTTTCGGATTTATGGTGGCGTAATTCCGGAATTAATAAGTTGTGTAGAAATATTCTGTTTGATGAATATTTTGTTCAATTTATTGTAGCTACTGGTTATAGGTCCATGGTCCCTGGGTTGGCTCATGATACGCGAGTGATTCTCATATTTTGGAACCTCGAGAATAAATTAAATAAGTGGTCTATTTAATGAATATGTGGATTGATTGGAGGTGACCCGAACAGGTCCACGTGTCAAACATATACAGACCAGTAGGACAAGATAGGGCCATATCTGACCTGAACCATATCTGACCTGGAAGTCAATACAACCAGATGGACCAGGCAATGGAAAGATCCCTGATCAGGCCAGGGCAGGTCCCTGGTAGAGAAAGTATGCGACTGCACCAGAGGCGGAGTCCTCGATCGAAAAAGCGGATCGAAGACATATGCATCTGGGACAAAAAGCGGTTAAGAGTAAACGTGAGACGTGGGTGGGTTACATAACAACCCATTAACTCCATTATCAACAATAACCGCCTGAACTACGGTTGGACATGATTCCAAATATACATATTTGGATACGTAGGCCGCTTATTCTCTAAGTCCTATCCAGACACAATTACAACTACTCTTTGTTCAATCCTAGAGCAAGAAATACCCAGTACTTTACCTGTTTAATTCTGGTTCGATCATTGGCGCTATATGGAGGGCAATTTTTTGTTTCTAGTGGCAGATTAACATTAAGTGGACATGAAATCTAAGAAAAATCAACAAGGGAAGGACCTAGCAGGTTCCTCGCACGATCCGGAAAATTTGGATCAATACCAAGAGCGAAATCCAGAAAAACAACCAGAAGATCAACCAAATCCAAAGGAAATGGCGAAACAACTCCTAGTAGATGCTTTAAAGACAATGGGAGATCAAGATTTCCATGTTCTTTTTGAAAGCGTGAGAAAGGGGAAGGAGAAGGTAGAAACTCTTGGAGAAGAAAGGCAGTTATCACCAGAAAATAGGGGTGGTCATAAGGAAGCTGCAGAATCTAGTTGCCGAATCATTAAGAGCAAAACTCGTCAAGCGGATGAGGCGGCAAGGGCCGAATTGGATGCAATGTTAGAAGATGAAGAGGACAAGTTCCACCTGGTTTCATCTTGCACAGGACATATCGAAGCATACCCCTATCCCAGAGTATTCAAGATACCCAAAATCAGTCCGTATGATGGAACAAAGGACCCGTATGATCACATGCATCAGTATATAGCGCATATGCAGTTATACAACGCCCCGGATGAAATGAAGTGCAAAGCTTTTCCCGCACTTCTATCTGGAAGGGCCAGGGACTGGTTTAAGCAATTGCCGTCCAGATCTAGCACCAGTTTTACGGTTTTAACAAAGAAATTCATGAGCATGTTCTTCGATGCAAGACCGTTCCAAAGAAACAGCAATCATTTGCTCACCATTAAGCAAAAGTCTGACGAAATGGTTCTACGGTTTATCAAAAGGTTTAATGCAGAATCAACCAAGGTGGCTGACGTAGACGACCAATTTCTGGTAGCCTCGTTCGTAGCAGGACTACGAGACGGGAGGTTACATGCAAAACTAAATGGAAAAAACCCCAGAACTATGGAAGAATGCTTGGAAATTGCTTTCAAACACTGTCAAGGTGAGGAAGCTAATCGTGCCAAGCACGAGTTGGAAAAAGGTGATCATCGGAAAGGAAAGGCAGAAGAGAAGTCTGACAAAAAGCACAAATCGGTTTGGGAAAGGGTGCAGGCACCCATAACCGATAGATTGGTTAAGAGGGATGCTCTGCAGGACAGAGACCTAATCCCGTCGAACAGATCACGGGAACAAGTTCTGGCTATCATGGAACACAAAGGCATAGCGAGAACCCCATTTCCCATGAAAGGACCCAGGGAAAAGTGAGATCAGACCAAATTCTGTAAGTTACACCAGGACGTCGGTCATGATACAGAGTCGTGCAGGGAATTGATCAGGGACATTGATGCAGCCATTATGGAAGGAAGACTTGACAAGGTGGTTGACAGATCCCGTAACAAAGAGCCCAGGGGGCGCAGAGAGTTCAGGAGAGGAACTCATCAAAATGACAGAAACAGGAACAATGAACAGAGAAGGCCGAGAAACCCTTCCCCAGATCAGGACGGTCAAATCGATAACCATCCAGTGAATACCATCAACACGATTATGGGAGGTCCCAGGCGGACAGATCAGGAATAGGGTGTGAAAAAGGCAGATAAAGGGGATCAGGATCAGAATCCTGGTAAGTGACAGAAGGTATCAGAGGAGGTAAGGTACGGACCAGAGGATCCACTACCACTGGTCATTAACAATGAAAGGCTGGTCATTGAGGCCGTAATCAACAAGAACTGGGTCAAAAGAATCTGTGTTGACACAGTAAGCACTGTTAACATCCTGTATTACAGGGCATTCCAGGCCATGAAATTGAAGGATTCTAGCTTAACTCCGGTATCTGCTCCTCTGTTCGGATTTGCAGGCCCGTCTATCCATCCTACGGGCATGATCACATTACCTACAACTTATGGTAAATTACCTAAGGGCAGGACCCTCATGGTAAATTACATCGTGGTTAAAGCGACCTCAGCTTATAACATCATCATGGGAAGACCAGCAATCATTGACTTACGAGCAGTTATTTCCCCAGCCCATAACAGTATGAAGTTTCCGGTCAATTCTGGATCGGTTGAAATTAAGGGAGATGTGGAAACAGCCAGGAGCACACATCTGTAGTTGGTGAAAAAAAGTTAGTTCAATAGGTAACTCTTGAGGATCTATTGCCCAAAGAGGAAAAAACTTGGGTATCGGTAGATCAGACCGAGGCTGTTCAGATCGGGGAACAGGGAGCAGAGTCAGTGGTCAGTATAGGTTCGTGGATTCCAGATCCCCATAAAAGGGCGCTAACAGATCTGCTCAGAGAGTACCAAGATGTTTTCATGTGGAAAACAGACGACATGCCAGGCTTATCACCAGAATTCATAGTCCACCGCTTGAACGTGGATCCGAACAGGCCCCTAGTTCGTCTGAAGAAGAGACATTTCGCACCAGAACGGATCTCGATCATAGAACAAGAGGTTATAAAATTAAAGCAGGCAGGAATTGTTAAGGAGGTGGTTTATCCAGAGTGGTTGGCCAATCCGGTTCTAGAGAATCTTTCCCTTCCTTACCTGCCGGAGTGGACCGACTGCCTGGGCTTTATTTAACCATACAAGTTGGCTTGGACAAGTTCTAAATAAGGTAAGGTAGCTTTTACCGATTAAAGTAGACTAGATAGAAGAGTAGATATGGGCGGGGGATACCCACGACGGATGGAATCACTACACCGACCGAGCCCACTATAAAGAAAGTGGAGAGATTTGGCGAGAAGTCATTTTGATAGGAAGAGATGAAAAGAAATCCCAATTAAAGGAAAAGTTAAAAAAAAAAGAATAAGTAATAATAAAAGGATCGAGATTCTGACAAAAAAAAAAGAAACCCTCTGACTCATATGTTTTTTTCTAATTCATTCACTTCTAGACTGGTTCTGAACGCCGCGTAACATCATCTTCAACCTACCCCCACCGTACGTACCTTTCGGTGCGACCACTAAAGAATTTCTTATACACTAAAAAGCTGCTTATATACGCTTACTAAAAGACTTACTTTCATTCATTATCATTAGGCCACTAAGAAAGAGAGATGTGCCTTCATTCAGTATTTGTACGCTTCATACGTAGGCGAAAGAGACCTTTCTTTGAATTCCATTAGACTAATGGGGACTTTTATCTTTACGAAAGAAATGGGGATTGTTTTGGGCATATAAAAGGAAGCAGCTCTACTATATTATATATGATAATACGAGGGGAAGCACATTCGGAAAAAGCAAAAGGATAACGTAAAAAGAAAAGCAAGACTGGGATCTGATTATAGCCACAGTGAAGTCTTGGGATGCAAAGGGGAAGGAGCTAGATTCATAGGGGCTATTCCTGGTTCACCACTCATTCCCGAGCCCGAGAAAGCACCTCGGTTTAGGTTCTTTTTTTATTGGCATGTGATAGGGCGGGGTGGTCTACATATCTTTACAAAACCTCTGGATGCTGAAAGATTTGCTAAGTTAAGAAAAAAACTTGTCATTCTCAAGGTGTGCTGACTTGATAATGGTCAGCAGGGTATTGGAATTCACCAAAAGGAATAGTCTTTGCTCTGTTGGGTGCAATCACTTTGCAGTTAGTCATTGGTATCAACAATTCCTAAATTCTCCTGTTAGATTAATCAACTGAGCAAATGAAGTTGCCAAGGGGATTGGTCTTTGCCATGTTGGGTGAGCTCACTTGGAAGATCAGTCATTGGTATTAAACATCTTCTTCTATTATCAGATGGGCAATTCTATGTTTAAAGTCAGCTGAATGAAAATTTGATGATTAGCTGGGTACTCAAGTGTCGGCAGACGGACACGCTCCGGAAGCAATTTAGCATAGTCTCTGTCACAGTCTACTGAAGTGGAATCTGCTGAAGAAGTCAACTTATAATTAAAGTCAACAGATGAAGTTAAAGGATTTTAACTTTATCCTTATCATAGCTGTTTCAAGGACGTAACCATTTCTTACACTTAGTTGGGTTATGTAGTGTGACACCTGGCAAACTCTAATTGGATGGTACATTTTCATGCAATGGGATGGTGCAAATGCAACAGTATGCGCCTGGATACAACTTTGCCTATATAACAATGTTTTGCAGATAATATCCTCTTACATTCTCCTAACTACACTCAAGCATTTTCGTACACTCTAGCAAATATTCATGTCTATTCTCTCAAAAATCAAGTTTCAAAATGTCCGCCGATGATGTGTTCACCAAACTCAGTCAATGTGTTCAAATTTTTGTCAAGGAATGTGGAAAATCAGTACCGGAAAAAGTTATTGGAAGAAGAATCCGCCATTACAAAGTACTGGAAAATGCTTTGAATATCATGTTAGACACTATCTCATACAGAAATGTCTGTGATTCTAGGCAAATGTGATTATATATCCAGAACAAGAAGAGCTTACTACAACCATGAATGGTCAGTTAATACATGTTTCTCCACTATTCTTGAGGGAAATTTTCGGTTTTGATGAAGTATCTGAATCCAATAGAAACCCAGAAGACATGCATTTTGACAGGTTGGGCTTCATTGAAGAAATCAAGATTGATCCAAAAGAAGTAGCCTCGGTAACTGTCAAGGTCAAGTATATCAATTTGGAATATGGGCAGCTGAGTAAGTATATTACTATGAATATCCTTGGTTAATCAGGAAGTAATGATTCTTTGTCATGGCCTAAGATTGATCTAATGGTGATCATTGCAAGACAGATGAAGTTTGACTGGGCTGGATTTTTCATTCATTACATGAAAAAGTCATGGAAGATGAAAGAAAGGCAGAAGAAAAGAAAAGGAAAGAAAACAACGCTGTTAAGAAGATTGGTTGTGGGCATTTTAATACCAAAAATCCACTAGGACTGATGGTTCAGTGCATATTGAATCATCTTCAGAATGAAGATGTTCATCCACAACTTATAAATCCAGCAAGGTACAAGCCTGAAGTGAATTCTCCTATCAGTAGGGTTGGATGATGAGGTACAATTAAATGTAGACGAACAAATAGCTGCTGAAAGAGGATCCAATAGGAAATCTGATTCACAACATGCTAAATCAAGAAGTTCAGTAGGCCAACCTGCTGTTGTGGAAAAACAAAGGAAATGTTTTAAGTTTACAAAAGTGACATGTTCTTCTTACCCTGCTGAATCTGAGAGATCAGTAGGCCCTCCAAAACCCACTGAACATGCTTCAAAGTAGAGGAAAGCTATAAGCTAGGAGGATCATGAAAGTGCACTTTTTCACGAATCTGAAATACAACGGAAGAGACTTTAAGTTGTTGCCTAGAAATGAGTAAATAATGGAGTTGGGAAACAGTTAAGAACTCTAGAAGAGAAAATGGCTGCTGAAGATGAAGGAGAAGAGCCTACTGAAAAGGCTGCTGATGTTGAAAAGTTACATGTGCAAGAAACTGAATAGGATCAAACACTGGGTGAAGTTCCGGTTCAACAAATGGAAGTTGTATATACAAATGTTCCTCAGTCAGATGAAGAATCAACTGACTTATTTCACAATACTGAGGAAATATTATCTCATTTGGTGGAAACTTTTGGAGGATATTCTGATGTGCCTCGACCTACTCCAAAAAACCTACAATGCTTATGAAAGGAGACCAAGAAAATAGAAAGTAGATCCAGACTTTAAGAAAATCCAAGATTACTTTTAGTGGATGTTTTGTTTCTATATAAAGCAAAACCCTACAGCAGAGCCCATGACAAGTTTTGAAGAATACGTATTTGATACGTTTGGAGTTTAGAATCTACTGGGTTGATAGATACCTCTGAGTTGAATTAATCACTGAAGGAAGAAAGAAACGGAAACCCCTATTCAAATACCCCTAGTACAAGCCATTTGGTAATTATGATGAATCATCATCATATGATTCTTATGAAGACCATCCTATGCATTCAGGAGAAACAAGTGGGGTTGTCAAGGAAGGCACAACAGACTCTAGGAGAGAAAAGTTAGCTGAGTCTGAGAAGGAACAACCTGTTGTGGACCCTAAACAGTCAACTGAGGGTCAGTAGGCGGTTGAAACCACTGAAGTTGCTGACGCTAAAAATGTTATAGTTCACAGAAAAGTTATTCTAAAGGATGATGATGAACTAACTACTATCCCTTCTGCATATCTTTAAGCAGAATTGGAACAAACAAGTTTGGAAACTGCACCAAAGGAGAAGACATCTATCTTAGGGGGGAGTGCCCTAAATGATTTGGATAAAGTGGCAAGAAATGAACAGACAGTTGATGTATCAGAAGAATCTATTGAATTTCAACACAGAATTAACACAGATAGAACCTTGGCTAATGCTGCTGTAAACTTAGAATTTATTGCTGAACAGGGAGGTTTTTTTGAAGAAATCATGGCAGTGTTCCCTGTCATTGCTGAAGGCAAAGCTTGTCAATTGGGTGTAGTTGCACCTGCGGGACAACCCATTCCAGTAATTATAATTCCTCAAACGCCAATTAAGCCAAATTTGGTGACTACCATGATCCCACAAGAACCACAACAAAGAGCAATTAAATCTTATACTCTCACACCTACAGAGATTCAAGTTACTGAAGAAGGGGTGGTTCAACAGGTTGAGTTACAAACAACTGTTGAACAAGGGTCGGAACTATAGCTGAAGGATGCCCCTACTAGTGGTGAAGAACTTGTTGGAATT
Organism: Gentiana macrophylla; assembly: GCA_026214975.1. Lineage (NCBI taxonomy): Eukaryota > Viridiplantae > Streptophyta > Magnoliopsida > Gentianales > Gentianaceae > Gentiana > Gentiana macrophylla. The sequence goes on from CM047813.1 coordinate 53,678,218, forward strand.
GTCCCTGAAGAAGAAATCATTGCTAATATTTTAGGGGAACAACAAGTTAATGACCTTTGCTTGGAAGAAGATAGTCCAGAACCCTTTGAATGGGACAAAAATCATACCATCGATGTTATACAGCCAAAACATGATGTTGATGATAGGTTTGCTGAGAATATAACAGGTGATGCTTCAAACATACCTGCTTACATATTGGATGAAATAAGGACAGTTAGAGAAGATATCACTCAGCTGAGAGGTCAGCTGAGTGATAATTAACAGAGGATGGAGGATCTTGTCAAACTTGATGAGAATAAGGGAAGAACCACTTAGGCATATACTTCAAACATTACCAATTTATAGACCAGATGCACTGACATACATCATGATGTGAGCAAGTTATGCACAAATAATTCCAAGATAGACAAGTACTTCACTAAGAAACTAACCAGCATGCATGACAAGGCGGATATGCTGAGTATGAATCCCCAACCTCAGCTGACTACTCCACTCACTGATCCTAAGTACTTGGAAGATTGAATCTGCTGGAACAAACTTTGCAATCAAGGATTCCTTCAATTGACAGAAGAACAGAAATCACTAAGGGACAACTGAATAATCTGGTATCTACTCAAGAAAGAGTTATAACCCTTTTGCACCGTTTAATTGATGATGTCAATAAAGGTGCAGAAGGCGAAACAACAAAAGAAAAAGAGTCAGCTAGGGCTTATCATTAAAGGAATTATGAAGCTGAAATGAGTGCATTAAGAACTCTTGCACCTGGAAGAGTGGAATTAACCAATGACCTGTTGAAAGAGTTTACCAGTGCCTACAATGCAAGAAGAAAATCCTACAAAGATATGACATTTTCATAAGGTTTGAATTCATTTCTGGGATTAAAATTATAGGAAATAAGAGTTAGATCCATGAGAGCTAAAAGAGGTAGTGGAATAGGTGGATCACGCAGTGGTAGAGGACAAACTGCTGAACAAAGGCTAAAAGGGCTCTAAACAAGAGACTTCTCAGATGAATTTAAAGAGCTATATACGAAAGGAGCCTTTACTTTCCAAGGTATTCAAATGACTGTTGCTGAAGCTTGGAAATGGTGAAAGATGATACACACTTGGATTGAAAATCAGTGGATGGTTGATATGCAGAGACAAATCAGAGAATACCAACAGAAAAGACACCAAGAAAGTCATTAATTCAACAAGCTTTTTTTTTTTTTATCTTTTGTTGAATGTAGTTGTAATAGATATTGAACAAATTCAGATCACAATGATGTGTGTGTGTGTGTGTGTGTGTGTGTGTATATATATATATATATATATATATATATATATATATATATATATATATATATATATATACTCATAATAAAAGTGCGATGATGTGTTTCCCCAAAATTGTTTCCTACCCTCGGTGTTTCCCTCAATAAGTGTTTCCTACCCTCGGTGTTTCCCCCATTATAAAATAATTTATTATATTATTATATTATATTTTAATCGTACGTTATTATTTAGATAAAGATGATGCATTGTATTAATTCATTATATTATTGTTTAGTTTGTTTAGATAAATTTTATAGCGTTAAAAAAAGATAAATTTACAATCATACGTTTTTTTATAGATAAAGTTGATTTAGTGTATTAATTTATTATATTATTGTTTAGATTAACATATTTTATTGTTTAGATTTTTTTCACCGAAAGTTATTGTTTAGATTTTTTTAATCGTTTTTTTATTTTTTATTTTTTTATTAAGGTGATGAATCACATTATTAATTAATAGATGATACAATAAAGAATATATTTTGATGTTAATTTTCACTTTCATTTATCACACCATATTAAGCAAAATATTTTTTTTTTTGAGTGGAACAAGATTTATACCATTTATGTCAATCAATAATATAATAATAAAATTATACTACTCAAAATTATAAAATAACACTGATACTTTTGCATAGAGTCATTTTCACACCTATACAATTCTTAATACAATGCATTTTTATTTTCGATTTTGCCCTTACTTTTTTTTATTTCAATGATTCCAGCCTAATTTTATGCGTAATAATGTTGATAAATTTAATGACTTGATTAATAAGAAAGTACCAAATGTACATTTTGATCGGTATTGGATCTTCAAATTTCTCAAAATTTGACTCAAATATGTTAGAATAAAAATGACTATGTATATCCAAACTCAAATTCGTTGGTTAAATTTTGAATTAATAAATATTATTTACTTTCTAGATTCATGAATTAGCATTATCTTGTCAAGCTCCAGAGCCCTGCCAATCAAATATTCCATCGTATGTGGCATTATTCCAACCATATTGTGCATGATGTCATCAGCTAATCCGTCCATCAAGTGAGTCACCTTCCTTATTTAACAGTTCATAAGTTCCGGTACATATTTTCCCAGCTTGTAAAATTTCTGTCGATATTCCATTACGGACATAGCACCTTGACTTAACTTAAAGAAAGAGACTTCTGCCAAACATAAGTCTCTCAACCTATATCATGTCAATCCAATCTTGGGCCTAGGGTTTGTCCGGAGGGAGTGTCTATTTCCCATTATTTAATGAAGAATCACTTAAGGAATGGATACGGCGCAATGAAAGATACTTCCATATGCATTATGTTTTGGATGATGAGTAAGTAGACTTAGCAGAAATGCATTTTCAAGAAAAAGCCTATGTGTGGTTTGGCAATCTAAGATTGAGTTTTACAACAAGTATTTGGGCATTAATGAGAGAAGAAATTATGAAACGATTAGGAGGTAGACCGTCAAAACTGGCAGCAGATGAATTCCATCAACTTAGACAAAACACCATGGTAGAGGAATATGTATCGGAGTTTGAGGAATTAAAAAGCTTAAAATCCTATGTAAACAAAGACTTACTTCATCAAATGTTTTATAAGAGGCCTTAAGACTGAAATTGATTCTAGGGTGAGATTGATGAAGATGAGGATATGTCTGCTGCCATTGATGTCTCATATGCCAGGAATCTATTATAATGGCATTGAATGACATACATATAGAGAAAAATTACTCTAACCCTAGAGTCTAGGTTCTCTCAACTCACCACTAAGATGACTGATAAAATACCAGACACTGAGAATAAACTAATGATACATGAGGAAATTAATCCTAAGAAGTTGCGGGAGAAGAGGGCCGTTGGGTTTTGTTTTAGGTGTGATGAAAAATACACCCCTAGCCAAGTGTGCAAGCAGAAAAACATACATTTTTGGGTACCTGAGGATGTAGTTTGAGGAGAGATTGTAGTGGAAAATAGGGATAAAAAGGATGTGGTATGGAATGCTGAACCATTTGAGACTACTCAATTATCCATGTACACCTTATATGGACAAGTCACCTTCTACACCATCAAAATCAAAGGCCTCTTGAAGAGAGAGCCAATTACTATCCCATAGACAGTGGTGCATCTCACACTTTCATAAACCATCAGACAACCTATGAGGTGTTGTGTGTGACAAAACCAAATCACCTTATGTTAATCACAATAGTAGATGAAATAGAATGGTGAGTGAATTTAAATGTCCTAACTTGCCATGGATCATGCAAGGGGTTAAGTTTGAGATTGATTGAGTTGAGAGGCAATGATATTGTATTAGGGGTGGATGGATGAAAAGGTACAGTCTTATTGTCTTTGACTTCAACAAAAGAGAGGTGTTTTTCACTAATGACGGAGAACAAATTAAGCTGAAAAGTTACACAAAAGAAACTCAACTTAAGATTATTAGTTGAAAAATATTTACTAAGAAATGGAGACATGGATTGATTCTTAAGGAGACTCAATTTGATACATTAATATGCTTTGAATCATGTGCCCCATAAACTAACTCCTATCCGAGAAGAATGTCATGAGGTGTTTGCAAATTTCGAAGGATTGCCACCAATGAGAGGCTATGATCATACCATAACTTTAAATGAAGGTGTTGAACCTGTGAAACTAAAACCTTATAGGTATGCTCACAAAAAGAATGATGAAATAGAGAAATTGGTGGATAAAATGCTACAACAGGGGAATATACTGCACGGTAATAGTCCATTTTCATCACTCTTGCTCCTTGTGAAACAGAAACATGGAACCTGGAGATGTTGTGTGGATTACATAAGGTTGAATGACTTGATTGTGAAGGATATCTACCATGTTCCCCTAATTGATGAATTGTTGGATGAGTTAGGGAGTCCTAAGGCATTTTGTAAAATAGACTTGTCTGGATTCCAGCAGATTCTGATGAATGAAGATGATGTCTAGAAGACTGCCATCATGACCAATTTGAATTCAAATTTCAAAGTGATGCCATAAAGTATAGATGTTGAGACCTTACTCGAGGAATTTTGTGCTGGTATTTTTTGACAACATCTATATCTTCAATTCTGACATGGATTCCCACATACAACATCATAAAATGGTTCTAGAAGTTTTGATGAAGAACCAATACTATGTTAAATTGTCCAAATGCTCTTTCAGACAAACCAAGGTGGAATACTTGGTTTATATCATACATGAGGGTGAAGAGCATGCTAACCCAAGCAAAATTCAATCCGTCAAATTGGCCCCAATCCCATAATATGACTGAGTCGAGAGGGTTTTCGGGCTTAACATGTTTCTTCATGAGATTTGTGCTTCATTATAGTATTATTGCTAAATTCTTGAATGACCTACTCAAGAAAGATGGAATTTGAGGGTCACGGGGTGTATAAAAATATTCTAGAAACTCAAGGAGGCCATGTGCAATTCATCATTACTTGCCTTAATAGATTTTGGAATTCCATTTTGCATTGATACATATGCATGTGGCAAAGGCTTATGGGTTATTTTACGGCAAAACTAGAAACATGTGCTTATCTAAGCAAGTCCTTCAACTCTAAGAAGATGGGATTATTCATCAACGAGAAGGAACTCCTAGCAATCCTTAAGGCAGTAACCAAATGAAAGCCATATATTGAAGGTAGGCCACTTGTCATCAATACTGGTCAACAGAGACAAATCTTCATTATATATCACCAATAAAATACATGATTTTATGACTAAAAAATCTTATCATTACAAATAAAAATATAACATGACAAGTTTGATTCAATATGCATGAGTAACAGAACTAAATAATTTTACCAAACATAAAATCATTTTATAACAAATGTCTTTATTTAACATATATTTTTGTTTATTTATTTATATTATAAATTAAATGCATAGTCAATAATATAGATATAATATTAAAATATATTTTAAAAATAATACACTAGCTAAACACGTGCGAAGCACGTGCATTTTGCTAGTATATGTATATATATATATATATATATATATATATATATATATATGAAATTTGTTCACTTTTTTATTTTTTTTTATCTTTTTGCTTTGTTGTAAGGAGGGTATTGGCATCATCACTAAAGATGGGGAAATTGTTAGAAATAATTTAGTTTTAATGACTAGTGCCAGACTAGCTGTCATAAGGCAAATGCAAAAAGATGTCTAGATTGAATGTATAGGTTTACTAGAGTTTGATCCTTGTATAGGTTTGATGAAACAAGCACTGTAAAGAGGTCAGCTGACTTGGTCAGCAGAACTATCTAGAGTAGGTTTCAGTAGAGTTTCTAGGTCCTGCTAAAGACTGAAGGCTGAGGGTTCAAACTCAGTATTGAAGACAGAAGGCTGAGGGTTCAAACTCAGTATTGAAGAAGGAAGGCTAAGGGTTCCAACTTAGAATTAAAGACTTAAAAGCCAAGGATTTGGGATCAGAATTTAGTTAAGTTTGTGATGGCCGGAACTAATCACATATACCTTGTATTGAAGATTTAAGTTCCCAAAGAGGACACGTGATGGATCAGACTTAGTTATGTTTAAAATGGTGTACTCTAACTTCATAATTAAAAGTTAGATGAGAAGCAGTCAGCTGAGTGTTCAGTCAAGAACACAACAGACATAAGTAAGCTGAATAATGTATATCTCAGCAGACTCCTGAACCAACTATCACTGAGTATACTTAAAAGAAATTTAATCTGTTCCAAGGATTATTCTGGAAGATTAAATGGATAAGGATGGATATCAAGCATTGGTTGACGGACTGACTGTCAGAATATACAACAGATGGATTTTAGGGAATAATTAGGAAAATCCAATAATAGTTAGATTTGTATTTCAAATTCAAACACAAGATTTTCACCTAAAAATAGAAGACCCCGGGAACAAGTATCTACACCGAACTTACAAGCAATTACTGATCCAGAATTTCTTCATGTGTTCATGAGTTCAAGTATCGTCTAGCATACACACTTGGAGATCCTAAGCTGCTAATCTTACCATACTGATCAAAAGCTTGTTAAAGCTGAATCACATTCTTGATTCAAATCTTTCTTTTTCAAAGAAACCTGAAGACATATAAGCACTGCTGAAGTGTCAAGAATGGTTGTTTGTGGTGGAGCTGGTTAAAAGGTATTCATACCCTTCATTGACCAGTGGAATACTTAGGAGTAGCAATACCACCTGTTTCTTGGTGTTCAGTTTTTGAAGCCATAGTTATTGGCGAAGGAAAAAAAGTTTGGGGCTATTTTAGCTGCAAATTCAAAAGACTTTAGCGAATTTCCTCCAACATTACGGGAGAAGAGTAGACTGACAGGATTACACCACCAGGAACCACTATAAATCTTGCTTTATGTAATTTTATGCACTTACTTCATTTATATTGACTATAATCAGAACAACATCTATCTGCTGAATTGATACTGATTTCACACACTACACTACCGAGTATCCAATACACGGTACCATTATTTAAACAACAAGTAAAAAGGCTTAGGTGCTATTCTCACGCACTGCACTCAAAGAGACTATCAATCGGTGATCTGCTCAAACTCCAAAAAGTTTTAAGGGTTAATTTTATTCACCCCCTCTAAACATTACCAAAGACTTTTCAAGGGACAAACACACCATACACAGTTGTTGAGAGAAATGTCTTTCTACCTTCATATTCTCCCAAAATTGTATGATTGGTTTAAAATCCTTGCCTTTTTCCAATTCGATGTCAAGTACGTCTTTTAATCCTTGAATTTTGCGATTTTTTTTACTAATCTGGCTTGCTAGTAGAAATTCTTTACATTCTTTCTCATACTCTTCTAGTGAAAAAACCATTCCTCTGTCGATTAATCTTGCTTTTTTTGAAGATAATTTTTGTGCGTCCATTTCTTCAGTAATTCTTTTGGAGAAGTAGTTTTGAAGAGGAGAGTTGAATACTTAGTGGGTAAAATGGTTCATTTTATGCTAAACCGTGATCTTTTTAAGGATTTGGTTTGGTGCCGTTTGAACTTCCACTCTTAACATTTTGTATATCCAATGCATGTACTATTTGTCCTTATCCGGTTACACACGTAACGACCTTTCTGACTATTACGACGGTAACTAATGTGATGTAACTGTAATAGTATACACACATTTTACCAATTGACTAACATTGACTTCCAATAATCCAAAAACTGATCATTAGTTGTTAGGCTAACTTTAGCTTTTGTAAATCTATGTTCATCCAAATATCAGTCCTCCTTATGTCAGTTTTAGTGAGATAATTGATACCAATGACTGACATGTCAAGTGAGGTCACCCAACATATCGAAGATCAATCCCTTGGTGGATCTCAGTTGATTAACTAACCTTGATTATGCCCAACTGAGTTCATAGTTTTGAGAACCTTTCTTCAGCTAATGGTTTGGTAAAAATATATGCTAGCTGATCTTCTTTTTATATGTAAAGTACTGTTATATCCTTTCTCTCCACGTTATCTCTTATGAAGTGATGTCTGACATAAATGTGCTTTGTCCTCGAGTTTAATACTAGATTTTCAGTTATAGCTAATGCACTTGTATTGTCACACATTACGGGTATATCACTTTCTTCAATCCCTTAATCTCTAATTTGTTGTCTAAGCCACAAAACATGAGCAGAACAACTTCCAGCTACAATATATTTAGCTTGAGCTGTTGAAGTTGAGAATGAGTTTCATTTTTTGCTAAACCACGACACTAGTCTATTTCCTAGTAACTGACAAGTGCCTGAGGTGCTCTTTCTGTATATTTTGCATTCTGCATAGTTAGAATCTGAAGATGAAATCAATTTCAGTTCGTCATCTTTTTAATACTATATACCTAGATGTTTCAGAATTCTTTTATATGCTTCTAGGTGACTTTCTTTAGGTCTTGACTGAAACCTAACACAAACTCCTACTGCAAATGATATATCAGGTCTGCTTGCAGTTAAGTAAAGTAATCTTCCAAACATTCTTCTGTATAGTGTTTTATCAACATCTTATGTTCATCTAGTTTGATGCCAGTGCCCATTGGGTTACAAATTCCTGAAGTGTTTTGCATACCAAACTTCTTTAACAGTTCACTGATGTACTTGGTTTGGTGTAAGAAAATTCCATCTTTCACTTGTTTTACTTATAGTCCAAGAAAATAATTTAGCTCTCCCATCATACTCATCTGAAATTTTCTCTTCATTAGGTTGGCAAATTTTTCACACATCAGTTCATTCTCTGATCCAAAGATAAGGGGGAAAAATGGAATTTTAGTCCGGTAACTTGTCTATTTTTCGATTTTAGTCCTTTTTAAACTCCGGTGAGAATTTTGGTCCGTTAAGTTTTAAAAAATCGGATTTTTAGTCCTTTCTCGCCGGAATGCTGATGTGTCATATTAATCCGGTGAGAGCTACTGAGTTGGCGGCCATGTGGCATTACCATGCTGAGTTGGCGGCCATGTGGGGCACATCTTCGAGTTTGAAAATAAAAATGAAGCAAATGGGATTCGAACCCATGCCCCCTTTCATAAAATTCAGCTCCTTACCACTATGCTACCAAGATCAATTAGTATAAATGGGAAGTAAAAATTATAACTAATGTTTATACGTAAGTGTATGTATATAGACACATATATACACGCACATAAATATGTTTTTGTATATTACGTAAGTGTGTGTAAGAATATAAAAACACTATTGTGTACATATATATATATATGTGTACGTATGTATATATGTGTATAATATAGATATATATGTATGTATGCATGTATGTACATATATATATATACACATATATTTATGTACATACTTACATATACACACACATATGTATATGCATGTACGTATGAGATACACACACACATATATATATATATATATATATATATATATATATATATATATATATATATATATATATATATATATATATATCGGTAGCGATCTCGAAATTTTTTACATTTGTACATGCATATACGTATTAATAGTGTTTTTACATTTGTTTTTAACACTAATAGTGTTTTTATATTTTTACACACACACTTACGTAATATACAAAAACATATTTATGTGCGTGTATATAAGTGTCTATATACATACACTTACGTATAAACATTACATATAATTTTTAGTTCCCATTTATACTAGTTGATCTTGGTAGTATAGTGGTAAGGAGCTGAATTTTGTGAAGGGGTCATGGGTTCGAACCCCTTGGCTTCATTTTTATTTTCAAACTCGAAGATGGGCCCCACATGCCACCAATCCGCCACATGGCCGCCAACTCAGCATGGTCATGCCACATGGCCGCCAATTCAAAGAGCTCTCACCGGATTAATATGACACATCAAGATTCCGGCGAAAGGACTAAAAATCCGATTTTTTAAAACATAACGGACCAAAATTCTCACCGGAGTTTAAAAAGGACTAAAATCGAAAAATGGACAAGTTACCGGACTAAAATTCCATTTTTCCCAAGATAAGGTCATCAACATATATTTGTACAATTAGGATTTTGTCTCCATCTTTGATTCTAATGAGAGTCTTGTCAATGTTTCCTTTTGTGAATCCATTATTCACCAAAAACTAAGATAAAGTCTCATACCATGCTCTGGGTGCTTGCGTTAATTGTTAAGGGTGATTTTATACGTTTTATAAGGATATATTTTATGTCAATATTCCCCATATTCTTAGGATTTTCATAGAAATCGAGCTTATAATCGATTAATTGAGTAAATGGTGTTTCTAATAGGTTAAATTGCAAAACGTAGCGATTTATGTGTTTAAATCATGATTTTATATTATTTTAGGATTGTGTTACGCTTTGGTATGTTTTTTCCTACATTGTAGATACACATTGTTGATGGAAAGGATGATTTTAAAGAGATGAATTCGAGTGGAAAATCCCGAAATATACTCGTGTCTGACGGGCTAATCAAAAGGCATTTTCTCAAGAAGAGTCCTTAATGAAAGTTATAGAGTTTTCCGAGAGCTTTTAATGACATTCGGATCATAATTTTTGGAGGTCTACAACTCAAGATATGAATTTTAGAAGTTTGAGTTCAATGCAAGCGAACGAGCGTCCACCAGCTTAATTCGATGCAGGATGTGCGGACACCTTCCAGACGAACGTTCAGCCTCCGTCCAAGGATATCATGCACAGCCGACTTAAGCCTCTTTTTAATAATAGCCGCATGCAAAATCCTAACTGAAAAAGGAATTATTCCAGCCGACATACTCCTCTATAAAAAGCAGCAGCTTGTAATCCCCATAAACAATTTTTACAGCCGCATTATTCACAGAAAAGCAGCGGCCATCTTGAGAGTTTTCAAGGCCGGTCACCCGAGCCTTGTGCTCGGGTGACCCGGGGTTAGATTAGGATGTCTTTTTCTTGTTTTTTTCCATCGTTGATGCTTGAAGATCAACCTTTGTATCAAACTATGTGAGTTTAATCTCTTTTTAATTTATTCAATCTCTAGTTTATTTTCATGATCTTTAATTTATTTTGTATCTTTCTTTGATTATGATGCTATGTGTGAACTTTATCGAGAGATTGGTTTGCGATTGATAGTTACAACATACGAAAGTTGCGTAAACTAGATCCCCATAGAAAGATAGGATTTTTAATCATTAATGATGACAAGTTAATCGGTTAATTATCTAGGTTGTTAGGTTCTAAAATACGAGAGTTAACTTGAATCTACACCTTCGTTTTATATGGAATATCGGTCTCAACATTCGAGAGAGGAGAGATTGATAAATTGAATTCACTACGAGAGTAGGATTTCATAGCTTGAGAATACAGATTCACTAAGAGATTAGGGGTTTGTATCTCGTGTAAAGGTGAAACCACAATTTGAATTAAAATCATGAAATGAACTAGGATTGAAATCACTTGGTTTATGCACTGTTTGATCCCATGTATCTTTAGTTTAGTTTAGGTTGTGTTATTTTATTTCGTAGGTTAGATTTATTTTAATTGCTCTTTCGTTTATTTTATTTGTTCTTTCGTTTATTCATTTTTCCTAAGTAACAATTGAAAGGAATTAGTGAAATTAGATTCAACATCCCGATTCCCTGTGGATCGACCCTGTACTTACCCTACTATGCTAGCAATTACCCGATATTCGGTCGGTTAGGAGTTAGTTTGCTTGTTAGGTATAGGTTTATAAATTATTTTTTGTTTAGTGATGTAAAATCCTCCGAACAAAAGTGGCGCCGTTGCCGGGGAATCGGTGTTTTGTTGAATCTTCTTTCGTTAATTTTTCTATTTTGTTACGTTTTATTTGAATAAAAGTAGCGTTAAACAAATTGAGAGTTTTTATTTTTGCCGTGTTTCGATAACCGTTGGGTTAAGAATGTGCAAAAAGTTTTTACTCGATTTGTGAAACGTGAACTATATGTTTGTTTGTATCTAGTCTAACCCTCTGTGCTTTAATTTGATGCGGCTGATATGTGATATTTGATGTATGATCTTTTAAGAAATTAGGGTTTGCTTTGTGTTTCCTGCGTTTTCTATGCAAATTCATTCGTTGGACGAGCGTTCGTAAGTGAACGCCCGTCCGATCCTAACATGCTTGTAAACGAGCGTCTGGTTTGTTGGGCGCCGTCCGTTCCAAAACGACGCTCGTTATTGCTTTTCAAGAACCAGACGGGCATCCATATATCTAAACGCCCGTCCGCCTGCATAAGTTTTAAACGCCCGTTTGAATTAGTGAACGCCATCCGAGTTCCATTTCTTCTCAATTTGATTTTTAATGCTTTATTTGATATGGATACTTTAATTTGAGCTTCTGTGGCTACTTATTTTCACGTAGATGTTTTGAACTTGCATGTTTACATCTTTCCATCTGCGGATCCATGTTAAATAATTGAATCTAATGGATAATATACTTGATTCATCCATGCAAGTTATAGTTACTGTCGGTTCTCGTATGCTATAACTGGTCTTCGTGTCAATTAGTAGCTAATGTCGGTTTCCGTATGCTACATACCGCTGTGATGAATCTTTTAAGCTTTGAGACTTATGTGCTTCCTTGTTGTTTTTGTAACTCATATGGGTAGCTATTGTCGGTTTTCCGTATGCTACGTCCAGTCCATATGAGTTATATCTGTTTAGTATAGCTAACTGTTGGTTTTCCATAATGCTATCACTTTTTACGAGTCTTAAAGCGCGTCTACACTGCATGTAATGAAACGATCTTATCGGGTTATCGTAACTCGTCATTATTTGGTAGACGTTTATTATATACATGTCATGTTGCTAATGAGTGGGCTAGTTTTCTTTCTTTTATTCTCTTTTATTTTTACATATCACTTAGATGCATATCATTTAGTTGCATGTCATCTAGTTGCATTGTTTTCCTATTTTTCTTTTATTTTTTCTTGAGTGTAGTTAATCAGCGGTTTCCGTAATACTACCTCGTTTTTTTCTCGATTACGCACGGGCCGTAGTCACACCGTAGGTTGTCCTCCAAACTCGCTCACTGAGCCTGGCTCGAATTTATATTTATTTATTTTATTTTTAGGATTGCATATCATGTAGGCTGCATTGTAGTATATTTTCATGTAGTTGCACCTAGCCTACTGTTGTGTAATGTTCCATGTATATGTATTCCATCTTTATACTTAAATTTGAACTATCTCTATATCTCCTTTTCCATGTGCTTTATATATGTAATCTTTTCTTTTTCCCGTAGACTCTTTTTGCAATCGATCAAGTCTCACAGGATATTTTTGATAGCTATTGTGCACTTTCACGATGAATTCAGTTTACTGTGATGCTCCACGATCTCTTGAGCTATCAAAGCAATTTTGGTTTTACCGATTTTTCCGGAATTGCCAAAGATCCAATCGACTAAGTTCTCTAATTTATTATTTCTGCACAACTTGAGGACAAGTTGCAATCTAAGTGTGGGGGAGAGGATGGTTTATATGTATCTATGAGTCGTTTGCTCAATTTCTATTATATTTCTATGAAAAGTGCTTAGATGGTTTATATGTATCTATGAGTCGTTTGCTCAATTTCTATTATATTTCTATGAAAAGTGCTTAATTTTAAAAAAATTGTTTTGTCCCGAGTGAGCATTGCATGTCTTTGTTCGATGTTTATAATCATTGATGCTGTATTCTGCATATTTAGTAAATTTAGTTGTTTCACCCGACACTATTTTTCACGTGCCATAGTAGATGATGAGCTATATTTTAAAGCCATACCCATTTGATTAGAGATTTTTGATGATTATCGCATGATTCTTTGCTTCCATACGAATTTTGAAAATTTTAATAGTTTGTGTTTAATATTAAAGTATGACATACTGTGAATATTTGAAGGTTTGAATGTGATAAATGACACGTAACTATTTAAGCTTTTGAAATGAAGTGAATAAGTGAAGTTGTTTTAAATTATAAATGTGTGTGTCGAAAGTCGGGTCGATGATTTGAGTGAGGTAGGTCATACCACGAATGTCCTATTCCACTATGATGACCAAAAGCTCACGGCGCTTAGAAAAAGTCGCCTTATGATTGGAGTAGGTAGGGGATTAGCGGGAAATGTCCTATTCTGCTATGAGGGCAATAGCTCATTCTGATGTGTGTTTAAGTGAAATAATTAAATCAACTTATGAGAATAGTGATATGAATTAAACGAAAGACTTAGTTATCGTCAATCTTATCCCCAGTATAAACTGAAAGATATGTTGTAGGGACTATCCTCTGAGTATGTCGGAAATATTTTAAATGCTCCCTATTATTTTTTTCGGGGTTTGTATGTTTTGTGAGGTGCATGTTATAATCGTTTTTTTTATATGTCTAATTTAAATGGGGTGTTGGCTAGTTTTGCTTGAATCAATTTCAAGTGTGGATTTAGTGGAATATTTATTATGGCTATGCACACACTCACTTGGGTGAACCTCTAAACTACTTGAATATGTTTTATATTTGCATAAGTGTTTATTTGTCTCGAGTGATGATTATGTTTTGTCTTGCTCGGGACGAGCAAGGTTTAAGTGTGGGGGAGTTGTTAAGGGTGATTTTATACGTTTTATAAAGATATATTTTATGTCAATATTCCCCATATTCTTAGGATTTTCATAGAAATCGAGCTTATAATCGATTAATTGAGTAAATGGTGTTTCTAATAGGTTAAATTGCAAAACGTAGCGATTTATGTGTTTAAATCATGATTTTATATTATTTTAGGATTGTGTTATGCTTTGGTATGTTTTTTTCCTACATTGTAGATACACATTGTTGATGGAAAGGATGATTTTAAAGAGATGAATTCGAGTGGAAAATCCCGAAATATACTCGTAATACGACGGGCTAATCAAAAAGGCATTTTCTGAAGAAGAGTCCTTAATGAAAGTTGTAGAGTTTTCCGAGAGCTTTTTTATGACATTCGGATCATAATTTTTGGAGGTCTACGACTCAAGATATGAATTTTAGAAGTTTGAGTCCAATGCAAGCGAACGAAGTCCACCCAAATTTAATTCGATGCGGGATGTGCGGACACCTTCCAGATTTAACGTTCACCTCCGTCCAAGGATATCATGCACACCGACTTAAGCCTCTTTTTAATAATAGCCGCATGCAAAATCCTAATTGAAAAGGAATTATTCCAAATTGACATACTCCTCTATAAAAGCGACTTGTAATCCCCATAAACAATTTTACAAATTGCATTATTCACGCAAGCGGCGGCCATCTTGAGAGTTTTCAAGGCGGTCACCCGAGCCTTGTGCTCGGGTGACCCGGGGTTAGATTAGGATGTCTTTTTCTTGTTTTTTTCCATCGTTGATGCTTGAAGACCAACCTTTGTATCAAACTATGTGAGTTTAATCTCTTTTTAATTTATTCAATCTCTAGTTTATTTTCATGATCTTTAATTTATTTTGTATCTTTCTTTGATTATGATGCTATGTGTGAACTTTATCGAGAGATTGGTTTGCGATTGATAGTTACAACATACGAAAGTTGTGTAAACTAGATCACCATAGAAAGATAGGATTTTTAATCATTAATGATGACAAGTTAATCGGTTAATTATCTAGGTTGTTAGGTTCTAAAATACGAGAGTTAACTTGAATCTACACCTTCGTTTTATATGGAATATCGGTCTCAACATTCGAGAGAGGAGAGATTGATAAATTGAATTCACTACGAGAGTAGGATTTCATAGCTTGAGAATACAGATTCACTAAGACATTAGGGGTTTGTGTCTCGTGTAAAGGTGAAACCACAATTTGAATTAAAATCATGAGATGAACTAGGATTGAAATCACTTGGTTTGTGCACTGTTTGATCCCATGTATCTTTAGTTTAGTTTAGGTTGTGTTATTTTATTTCGTAGGTTAGATTTATTTTAATTGCTCTTTCGTTTATTTTATTTGTTCTTTCGTTTATTCGTTTTTCCTAAGTAACAATTGAAAGAAATTAGTGAAATTAAATTCAACATCCCGATTCCCTGTGGATCGACCCTGTACTTACCCTACTATGCTAGCAATTACCCGATATTCGGTCGGTTAGGAGTTAGTTTGCATGTTAGGTATAGGTTTATAAATTTTTTTTTTGTTTAGTGATGCAAAATCCTCCGAACATTAATCCATACAAATCTTTCTTCAATCTGTAAACTTTGTCTTCTTGACTCTTGACTTCGAATCCAGGAGGTTGTTGTACATAAACTTCTTTCTCTGGTAATCCATTCAGAAAAGAATTCTTGACATCCATTTGATAAACATTGAAGTTCTTGTAAGTTGCATTGGCAAGAAAGAGTCTGATTTCCTACCATCTTACTACAAGTTCATAAGTTTCATCAAAGTCAATTCCTTCTGCTTGTGAGTATCATTTTGCAACTAGTCTTTCTTTATTTATAACAATGATGCCTAATTCATCAAGTTTGTTTTTGTATAACCACTTTTTTCCAATGATATTTGCATGTTAAGGTCTATCAACTTATTCCCAAACCTAATTTCTTTCAAACCCCTTAAGTTCTTCTTCCATGGAAATTATCCAATCTTGATCTTTAATTTCTTCTTCAATGACTTTTGGTTCTAGTTGAGATAAGAAACAAGTTAACATAGTATCTACCTGACTTCTTGTTTGCAGTCCTTGCTGAATATCTACAATTACTTCTTCAGCAGGATGATCTTTCATAAATCTATAATCATCCGGTTGAGCTGCTTGATTTTCTTGATTTGTTGGAACTGGTTGATCTTCTTGATTTTCTGGATTTTCAACTTTAGCTTCTGAGGTTGATCATTAGTAGGTTCAACTACTGGTTGATTCAAAGGGTTTGAGTTGATATCAAATGGTCAAGCCTCTGATGAGCTATCGGTCAGTCTCAGCTGACCAATTTTCTTCTGAATTTCCACATAAACCGTGTTAGTTTCCTTTGGTTGAGAATCTTGTTCTGGAACATCTTCAATAGTCTCTCCACTAAACTTGGGTTCATAAAAAACAACATGAATTGACTCTTAATGTTTAAGTATTCTCTTGTTCAATACTCTGAATGCCTTACTAACACTTTAGTATCCCATAATAATTCCGTCATCAACTTTAGATTGAAATCTTTTGCTGATCCTACCCATTGTTATGAATGAAAAATTTGCTTCCCAATGCATGAAAGTATAAAATGCTGGGTTTTCTTCCATTCCAAATTTCATAAGGAGTCTTCTCAACTTTCTTGTTCATCAGGGATCTATTTTTTGTATAGCAAGCTGTATTTAATTCTTCAGCCCAATATCTTTCTGGTAACATTGCTTCAATTATCATGGTTCTTGCTGCTTCCTTGAGTGCCCTATATCTTTTTTTAGCTACTCAATTTTGCTGGGGTGTTGCTATGACAGGCAGTTGATGTAAAACACCACTCATTTCAAAGTATTCTATGATCACCTTGTTGAGAAACTATGTTCATTTGTCTGATATGATCTTCACACTTTTCTCATTTTGATGTCTCTTCAATAACTCAGGTAACTTCTTGAGAGTTTCACTTTTCTTTGCCATGAAGATCAGCCATATGTATCTTGAATAATCATACACCACAATTAGTGTGTACTTATTTCCACTAACACTAATTGGTGTAACTGGGCCAAAAAATATTTATGTGTACAAGCTCTAAAACTCTGTTTGTTGGCTGTTGAGATTTTTTCTTGAAACTTGATCTGACTTGCTTTACCTTCTGGCAATCATCACAAATGTTGTCTTTCTTATATGTGATCTCAGGTAGACCAACCACTAAATTCTTCTACACCAATAATTTGATATCATGAAAATTGAGTAACTCAGTTTCTCGTGCCATAACCAGTTGACTTCTGATTTGGTACGTAAAAGTAAACAAGTTTCAGAAACTATTGTTGTCCAGTCTACAACATACATGTTGTCACGTCTTTTTCCAGCTAACACAACTTCATAGGCCATATCAATTATTAGTATACAGTAATCTTTTTAAAATTTCACTCTATATCCCATGTCACAAAACTGATTATTATTGAGGAAGTTGTACTGCTATCCTTCAACATAAGCTACATTTCTGATTCGAAATCCATTCTTGACCACGGTGCCGTAGCCTCTTGTATAACCAGGTTTATCTTAGCTTCCAAAATTTACTTAACGACCATCTTTAGTGATACAATCCCCTAGACAAATTTTGCTCTTCGACATGTGTCTTGAGCATCCACTATCTATGCCAGCAAAACAAATTAATGATTCATAGGTACCCAAGTCTGTTTGGGTCCATGATAGTCAGTGGTAAGTACAACTCTTGGAACATTTCCATAAGGTTTTCTTCTGAATGAGTTGCACTTGTTTTCACATACGAAAGCCACATATCTGTATATTCTTCCATTAGTTTGTGAATCATTCATATATGTTCTCTTGCCTTTTGGTATAAACTAGTTTCCACTATGCTTTCTATTGTTAAATCTAGCATAATAACCAAAGCTCAGCTGATTTTGGATTTCAGCATTGAACTGAGGTCGTTGTTGACCTCTGAACTGAGCTTTTTGCTGTGATCTCAGAAGAGGTCTCTGACGAGTCTTTTGCTGAGGTCTAGTTTTAGAAAATTGGTTTTTATTTGCTGATTTAGCTACAGAAACAGAAAAATCCTAGTCCTCATCCAAAGGAAATAGCCTGCCTTTCCCCCAAAGATGGTTATCACTAGAATGATTAGCATTCTTCGATTTCACATTGGTGTTACTAGGATTTTTCTGGTTCTTGGGTTTTGGATTAGCCTTTTATGGTCCTGCACATTTTGTAGTAAATGTACAATCAGTTTGTCTTTGAGGTGCAACTGACCTATCTTTGGATTTTCCTCCACTGTTAGGTACTGCTGACTTCTTAGTGAACCGACGTTGCTTGTTTGATGCTTTCTCAATTTGTCTAACTTGTCCATCAAATTTCTCATTTTCAGGTGTTTGAGGAACTACAAATTTTATGCCATTTCTGACACAAGATTCAGTAGCCTTTCTAGTACATTCCATTGAAATTTACTGTGTATCAAATCCAAGAGAAGTCCTATTACCATAGGGCTTGCCTGATTTGAATCCAGTTGTAGACTTGATTGTGCTTTTGATTCAGCTGATACTGCTGATGTTGTAGTCTTCTGCGGAGTCTTGGCATAATCAATATCTTTAACTCTCAGAATGTTCAATTCAGCATTCATTCTTTGGATTTCCAAGATTCCTTTTCAGCTTTTTCTGCTTCATATCCTGACTGTATTTTAGTCATTTGATTCATTAGGATATACAAGGTTTCTTCCATCTCAGAATCTTAGGATCTGAACAAGTTTTAGAGAAACAAGCACTGTGTGCAGAGGTATACTTCGAGTTTGATTGAAAAACCTCAGATGAATCTTCCATGTGAGCCATCATTGCTTTGTAATCTGATTCAGTAGCTGACAAATATTTTCCATCTTCAGATTCATCATCAGCTTCATCTCCAACTACCATTGCTTTTCTAGCAGGTCTCTTTTGCAGGTATATCTTGGTCTGCAAGAAGAAGAAGAAGAAGTTAGTCGAATCATCAGCACCCAAAGAAAATCCGAAGACGGACTATGAAGAAGACAAGGATGATGAATCAAATAAACTGATAGATCAAGACTCGGTTTTGCAACCTGAAAACAAAACTAAAACTCAAGGACAATCAGTTGCTCAGAAAAAAAGCATTACCAGTTGAGTCATAGACAACTAACAATCAGAAGCAAGCTGAAGATGTTAGAAAAGAACTGATGCTTGTGGACAATCAAACTCAGTCTACAATCAAAGAAGATGTAGATCCATATGAATTTTTGACACCTAAAGAACTCACCAAAGTACATACTGCCTTGGACAAAGAAGATTACAACAATCTCTTATCAAAAATATCAGGATATCTAGACTACAGGAAAACGACTAATGTTACTGTACACTCAAAGCTGGACACAATCAAGCGTACAATGTCAAATTCAGCATCTGAGATACGCTAGCTCAATGAAAAACTGGAGTAACAACTTTTGAAGACCGTGAAATTTGTGCTCAATCTGAATGGCACTTGAATCAAATGATTTATGGTCTAGAAACTCAGCTTTCAGCAAGCCTCACTTCACAAAAGGCATTACAGATGATCATAAACACATTTGCTAATTAATTAGTTATATGATGCCAAAAATAGGAAGTGGAAGCAGAAAAGCTGAAACTTTAAGAAGAGAAACTGAAACTGCAAGCTGAACTAGCAGAACTGAAGATTGAGAAGGGAAAGTCAGCCTTAGTTTCAAATAACAAGAACTCAATGGAACTTAATGATGAAGAGCTCATTGTGAAATACAACAAACCCGGAGACAAAAGTGTAGCTCTCACATAAGACTTATGAATAAAATTTCACAAGGACTACAACAATGTGAAAGCAAAATACAAGTATAGATCTTTTGAAGAATCACTGGTATATTTCTTATTAGATACTCATCACTCTCAGAAGATGATGAATCACAAGAAGATAAGAAGGATGGAAGAAAAGTTTGGAAACAAAGAGAAGAATGAACAGATGAAGATATATTTTGCTGAATTTGAAGATTACCTACAAGCACAATGATGATCTTCCCATGTTAATATTTTTGAGAAAATGGAAGCAATCAAGTCAAGTTGACTACAACAGAACCTTCTCCAAAGAAGACACATCTTTAGAAACTGAATATAAGTTGTATGACAAAGAAAGGTTGTATATGAAGGTTACACAATCACAACAAGCCTGATAGTTTTTATTTTAGCAATCAGTTGTGTAACTTGTTCCAGTTTTTTAAAATTCTAATGATATATCTTGTTTCCAGTATTACATTGTTTTACTTTGTTTTTATCTTTACGATTTACTTTTAAAGACGGTTTTGGTATCATCAAAAACGAGGAAATTGTTATAAATAAAATTTGAGTTTTGATGATGATTCATCTTTTTTATTTAATTTTTTGTTTATACCCAATTGATGAAGTGTTGAAACAACTATTATACTAATAAGCTAAAAGATGTCTAGAAATGATATGTAGAAGATTTATTAAAGTCTCATCTTCGTATAGGTTGAATCAGACTAGCACTATAATCGATAGAGAGTTGTAGAACTTAAAACTGGAAATCATATAGAACTAGAAATCATATAGAAAACTTGAAATCATATAGAAAACTGGAAGTCATACAAAACTGGAAATCCTAGAAACTGAAAAGTTTTACTCAGAGCCAAAAACTGACATACACTAAGAACTGAAGAAGGTAAGTTCACCGAGGGACACAAACTCAGTTGGCTTATCTAGAAGCTAAAGGTTGAGGGGAAAAACTCAGTTAAAAAGGCCGAGGGACACAGACTCAGTTATTGAAGACTGAAGAACTGAGGGTTTAACTCAGTTTATGAAGACTTAAAGCTTAGACTGTAAAGTTAGAATTCAGGTAAGCCTATGACGGCCTGAACTGACTTTATGGATCTTGTATGAAGACTAAGATATATAAGGACAATGATATCTTAGATAACTTAAGAGTTATGGTGTAATTTGATTAACTAAATAAAAATCAGATGAAAAATAGAGTACCATGTTTTGAAGAAGAGTAAAAACTCAGTTCATGCTCTAGATCAGTTAAAGGATGAAAACTGACCCACTCAGTTTATGAAGCTTAAAACTGACTTATCTCAGACACTCAGCTTTAAAGCTAAAGGCATCCAAGAACTGAAAGGAAATCTAGACGTTACGAATCAAGCTATTTCATTGGATGATAGACTGACATGTCAGAACGGTCTCTGACATCTGACATATAGCCGTTTGATAGTAAAAAAATTCAAAATTCAAACAAGATGAACGTTGGATGGCACATTATAAATAGAGGACTTTGCAACAAGGATCAAGCACTGAATACATCACCAAGAATTTGAGAATTATTCATCTGTGCATTTAGGTATATTGCTATCATCATCCTGCTCACAAAAAATTATAAAAAAATCTTCTAAGTGTTCAGGCTACAATGAAATTATCAAGAAATCAACACTCTGAAGAACCACAAGCAATAATCATTTACTTGATGCTGAGCCCAACATTGATTTTAATCAAAGTTATAGAATGTGAAGCAATCCGGTCAAGGATTTTCCAAGGACGGTTGTTGCAGTCGGATAGATTGTGTTTGAGGTGAAGCTAGAGAAGAGGCAATACTACTCTCTAAGGACAAGTGCAAGCAGTTGCGGAGCAGGAATTCTACCTGTTTTATAGTTGCTTAGATAGTGAAGCTATGGATTAGTCAAGGACAATCAGTTTAGGACTTTTTCTAACCGATCTACCTCAAAGAGTTCTAGTGAAATTTTCCTCCGACATCATAGGGGAAGAGAGGACTGACAAGATTACACCACCTAGAACCTCTATAAGTTTTTGCCTTATTTATTTTACACATTTACTTTTTGCTATTTACATTTCAGTACTTGTGATTGGTTTTACACAGTTTGTTCAAGCATACAGAACTGATTGATACTCACACAAAACACAAACTAACATTCATCAGAATTCGGTTTTGCATAACAAGTTTTTTCATAGATACAACAAGATCAATTAAAAAGGTTAAAACTTAATCCATTGCCGCTTAACTCAGTTTAAGCATAGGTCAGTTTGACTTATACTCAGCTCAGTTAATTTAACTCCACACATGTTTAAAACTGAACCTAATCAATTTTTAAGTCATGTTTTTGGTGACAAGTTTATTCACCCCCTCTAAACTTGTGGCAGCCTTTTCAATGGATGAACACTTCCCATTCTTGGCTTTCTTTAAAAGGAAATGGCCTTGAAGTAGCAGTTCATTTGAGTAGGCACTTCATGAACTATGGGATGTCTTGTGAGATTGATACCAAATCATTCTCGTCATCTTTCAAATAATTTTTCTTGTCTCTCATTCAACATGAGTGACAGTAGTGACACAATTACAAGTGTCACTAAAGTTTGAAGGCTTAAGAGGAACGTCCTCTAACAAAATTAATTTGCATTATCGATTAATGAGTTCAATGTTCTTGTTACTTTCCCACTTATATGAAGGTTTTACTAGTTGATGTCGGTCAAGTTATAAAAAATAACTCGATACCTAAATAACACACTAGCAAGAGAACTAGGTTCAATCGCAGTATAGTTAGATAGAGTCGAGGTCGATCCCACAGAGACTCGGCTTAAACGAAATATGACTTATTTAAACTAAAAGCAAAAAAAGCGGTCTACGACCAACAAATAACGCAGTAAAATAAAATTGACACAATAGAAACACAAAACCAACAAAGGACACAACGACACTAAGACACTTGTTTTTATAGGTTTTGATAAATAATTGACAAACGGTATTGATAACGCTAGTAGTAATTACTCCCCATGCTATGTAGATTGACGACGAGACAAAACAAGACATTTAAGATTAATTATTCTCGACTACGGAGTCATCCCCAAAATAGATCTAGCTCGGTTAGGCCATCTAGATCATCGTGTCTCCATTACGTGACTTCACATTTTTAGTCTCCATCTCATATAACTTCCGACACAATTACGAAACTAGGGATGCCGGTATAAACCGTAACCTCATCTAAGCAACATTCCTATGATTAGGCGTATTTCTTAGACACCGATTCAATCTCTGTCCTAAATAACAATCACTTTTTGTCTCTCATGTTAAATTACGATGACAAATAATTAAGTTGATCAAGTTTAATTACTCGCTTGAATTACAAAGCAGAGAACCTCGACGTAGTCGGCCGCTCACGCACAAATCAAGAACATCACGATCTTGCTACCAACGAGACATAAGCTCACCGCCAACAAGCTCAGATCTCAACCAGATTTGCTCGTGAAACGCCTTTTACGCCTCGTGATCTACATAAACATGGGTTCGATAATTAACTACATCACGAAATCAATACACAAAAAGACTACTCCATAACGAAATAAATTAGATCTACGAATAAAGATTGCATAATTGAGTAGACATTACCCTCAAGACGAGCATGACTCCCACTCTTCGACATTTATCTCTAACCGAGATTCTAACGACTCCGTAATGAAAGAACATAAAATAAAATAAAGAAAACAACGAACTATATTGATAAAAGTATTGAAAATATTGTATTTCTCAAGTGTACATATAGGCGTGGTAGTATGCCTCTTTATTTATAGGTGTTCAAGCTAAATAAGAGATATACTTCAAAATGTCAAACAAATAAGAGATAACTCCCGCCGATCATTAAAATGATAAGGTGCGCCCCTAAATGGCGTGTTCAAGTTGGCGCCACCTTTTGATTGGTTGCCGCTTTTGTCATGCTTATCCGATCTTTATCTTCAATGCATCTTGATTTTCTTGGATTTATCTTGTGATTGAATTCTCCTTTTGTATTTATCCTCCATAATTATCCAAATTTCAAAAATAATATTTATCCCAAAATAAATCATATTTAAATAATAACGGATAAATATAATAAAACGGATAAATACCAAATTATATCTTATTAATAGATAAATACCAAGTTATATGGATAAATACCAATTTATATTTTATTAATCACATAACATTAAATAATAACTATAAACGTGTGATTTATCATAAAATATATATTATTCGTCCCGATTTAAGGTCTACGTTGATGACTTTTACGGGTATAATTTGACCGTCATCAACTACTCCCCACTTAGACTTTGATCGTCCCAAACAAAGCATCAATAAGTCATTCCCAAGACACATTTTCCATGGTCAAATCATACCTATACAAGAAACTCGAGTCAACTCATACCACTTATGCTCATAAGGTACCCATTATTCACTACTCGCCATGAATCAAGTGATGTGTGCATGTGCATTTGGTTTATTATATTCGTGGCAAGATTAAAGTTTATGCTAACTTCAAGCCTTAACTTAACTACCAACATCAAGATTCCCACTTCTTAAGCCTCGCAATGGTTAAAGACATGGTGCAATAAGCAAGAGCGCCATCCATAAGGTTTTTGGACTTGAGACCGAGAAAATTACTCAAGCCTCTTAAAAATTTGAATATTCTTTTCATATCTTCATATTTTTCAAATACTATCAATCTCAAGGAAGAAAACTTTTTAGAGCATCCCCTATCTTAGATCATGCATAGCATCGAATATTACCACAAGCGGGGCTACTTTGGTAATGTTATTATAAGCCCAAAGGTTTGACTCTTTGTCAAAACACGATAATTCTCAAGCTTATTACTCCGCTTAGATGGCTGTAAGATAAGAATACATCACAGAGATAAATACCGACTCTAGGTCTCAGATAACCAATCATCTACGCAATGTACACATAATTCTTCAGATTTATTATGATTTGTGCGGAATTCGTCAATTCAAATTGAGTAAGCAAATAATAAATAACTACTTGCACTAGTTGGCATGAATATCCTTAAATTTACATTCATATAAGTATAAAATGATCATGTAATCATGCAACTTGGTTCCTTTCCTATTAATCCTATGTATAAGAACTCACAAATCTAAGGGTACGAGACAATTAATTTGGCATTTGTTTCAGAAAAATTTTCAATTTTCACCGTTTCATTCAATCTTTAATTATAACATCATGGCTAAGTCTCCTACCCCCCACTTAAACTTGGCATTGTCCCCAATGACAAAGAAAAATGAGATTTTAAGAAAAAGACTTAGCTCTGGAAACGGCTCTCAAGTAGATGCAGAATGTAGTTGTAGACCAAGCACGTCGTGGAGAAGCACACAAAAACCTGTTTAAGCAAACCAAACAGAAGCTCCACGAAACCGTTAATAAACTTGCCAATGGAGGTTATAAAATAATGTGGCATAAATCGATATAGAATATCCAAAAACAATTTAAGCCACTTTATTTCATACAACCAACGACATGGAAAACCAAAGAGTTAAAACTATAAAACTCACATGTCGGCTATCAAGGAAAAACTCGCTTATTCCGAACTTAGAATCGAACTTGGCGAGATGAAAAACCTTAGCAAATGTGATGCTACTTTATTCAAACAAAACAAAAACAAAAGATAGTTTTTCGTAAATAGTTCTCGAGTTTATAGTCGCCACTGACTTAACTCAACGATGGTTTAAGTATAGGTGGGGTCTTCAAGAGTGAAGACTTCCTCCTCCTTTCCTTGACCAAGACCAACATAATGTTTCACACGGTGTCCATTAACCACAAAGGTGGATTGGTCTTTAAGGTTCAATAATTCAACACCTGTAAGGAAAACCTTACTCACTCTATAAGGGGCCATACCATCGTGATTTTAACTTGCCAGAAAGAGTCTCAAACGCGAATTGTAAAGAAGAACCAGATCGCTTTCCTTAAAGGTGCGGTCCAATATCTTTTATCATGAAATTTCTTCAGGCGCTCCTTAAAGATTTTTGCATTCTCATAAGCTTCCAGATTTAAACTCCTCTAGGCGAGTCAACTCTAACAACCTTCTTTCTCCAAATAAAACTCTCATCAAAATTCAGCATACGCCAGAGCCCACATGGCACGGTGTTCAAGTTCAACCGGTAGATGACATGCTTTTCCAAAAACAATCTTATAAGGAGACATACCAATGGCCGCCTTATAAGCAAAATTCTATAAGCCCATAAAGCATCATCTAATCGCAATGA
The DNA here is from genome assembly GCA_026214975.1 of Gentiana macrophylla. Taxonomy (NCBI): domain Eukaryota; kingdom Viridiplantae; phylum Streptophyta; class Magnoliopsida; order Gentianales; family Gentianaceae; genus Gentiana; species Gentiana macrophylla. The sequence goes on from CM047813.1 coordinate 53,704,630, forward strand.
CCAATCCTTTCTCGGTCGTATTCACGCTTTCTCCAAAATGCGCTTTATTTCTCGATTTGTAACCTCAACTTGTCCACTTGTTTGAGGGTGATAAGCGTGAGCTAACTTGTGTCTAACCCTCGCACTTTAATCATCAACTTTTCAAACGGCCTATTACGTAAATGGCTTCCATTATCACTTATAATGGCACGAGGGGTTCCAAACCGCTTGAAAGATATTTTTCTTTAAGAACTTTAGTACGACCTTCGCATCGTTAGTGGGTGAAGCAATGGCCTCAACCCATTTGGACACGAGTCGATCGCAACTAAGATATAGCGGTTGGACAAAGACGGCTAAAAGGTCCCACAAAATCAATACCCCAAACATCAAAGAGTTCCACCTCTAGGATATTCTTTAGTGGCATTTCATTTCTTCTCTAGATATTTCCCGTCATCCGGCAAGAATGACAAGATTTAGCATATTGATGCGCATCTTTGAACAAGGTCGGCCAAGAAAAACCACATTGGAGAACTTTCGCAGCCGGTCTTGTCTCCTCCATAATGTCCTCCGGCCTCATAAGCGTGGCAATGTCTAAGGATATCATATATTTCTTCTTCCGTACACATCTCCTAAAGACATTGTCGGATCCTAGCTTAAACAAATAGGGCTCTTCCCAATAATAGTGCCTAAGATCCTTGAAGAATTTCTTTCTTTCTTGGGGTTGAGATTTGGTGGCGTGTATTTTATGGATGATAATTCACAAAGTCTTTAAACCATGGTTGTTTCTTCTCCCTAACAACCTCAATACGCCAAGATATCGCAGCAGCAAGTAATCATCCTTTCCATGTATGGCCGTGATGGAGAATAGTTGTTCATCAGAAATGCTTCTCCAATCTCGGTCATTGGTTCTTTATCCTCTATTTGGAGACGGGAGAGATGATCTGCAACCAAATTTTCAGATCCTTTCTTATCACGGATTTCTACATCAAATTCTTGCAATAGTAGAATCCATCTTAATAACCTTGGCTTGGAATCTTGTTTAGCTAAAAGATACTTCAAAGCCGCATGGTCACTCCAAACAGTGACTTTAGATCCTACTAGATAAGATCTAAACTTGTCAAACGCAAAGATAACAAATGAAGTTCTTTCTCAGAGTTGCATAGTTCCTTTGAGCAACAAGCTTAAAGTTCGACTAGCATAGTAGATGGGCCTAAAGATCTTGTCTTTCCTTTGTCCTAAGGCGGCACTCTACAAATGTATCGCTTGCATCGCACATCAACTCAAAAGGTAGATTCCAATCAAAGCAATCGTAACGGGTGCAGAATAAGCATGTTCTTTATCTTATTGAAAGCTCTCATGCACTCGTTAGTAAACACAAATGGCACATCCTTGGCCAATAACTCAAGAAGAGGTCTGAGATTAAGGAAAAGTCCTTCACAAACCGACGATAGAATCCTACGTGGCCAAGAAAACCTCGCAATGTCTTAAGATTGGTTGGTGGAGGCAGTTTTTCAATCACCTCTACTTTGCTCTATCCACCTCTATACCGCTTTTGAAATACGGTGGCCAAGTACTATACCTTCAAGAACTATCGATGACATTTCTCCCGCTTAAGCACCGATTCGCCTCCTCACATCTCTTCAATACTCTTGCCGATGCGTGAGACATGAATCAAATCATCTCCAAATACGGAGAAATCATCCATAAAGATCTCCAGAAATCTTCAACCATATCAAAGAAATAGAGAAATCATGCATCTTGAAACGCTTGTCAAAGCGCTGCACAAACCAAAGGGCATTCTATTGTGTTTAAGGTTCCATATGGACATGTAAAGTGGTCTTCTCACGATCCTCGGGTGAGATATGAATTTGATAGTATCCTGAGTAACCGCCAAAGAAAGCAATAAAATGCATGTCCACTCGCCTCTAGCATTTGGTCAATGAAGGAAGAGGAAGTGATCCTTACGAGTTGCATCATTCGGCTTCCTAAAGTCAATGCATACTCTATGACCAAAGAATGAGTCTAACAGAATTAACTCGCTTAACTCATTGGCTTGTACCAGAAAACCTCCTTCTTCGAACTACGTGGATCGGGCTAACCCATTCACTATCGTGAGATAGGGAAGATGATCCCCATTTCCAACATCTTAATAATTTCATCCCTAACCACGCCCTTCAATTGTGGAGTTAGCCTTCTTTGGGTTGTACAACCGCTTTCTTTGCAGGATCGACGGAGATTTTATGCATGCAAACACTGGACTAATGCCTTTGATGTCACTATAGTCCATCCAAATGCTCCGCGATACTCTCTCAACACTCTCATCGCCTTTTCTTCTTGTATTTCACTCAAGGCGTAAGAAATGATAAGCGCAAGGTCTCATCTTGAAGGAATACATACTTCAAATGTGCAGCAGAGGCTTCAATGTCGATTGGTAGTGGTTCTTCTAACGAGGTCTTTAACTTTTGACCAACAAATTAAGTTCAAAGTACTTATGCCATGTTGGTCTCGTGATAGTACTTCTCAACCTCGGTAGATTTCATCTCTTCAACATGTATAGTGTACCTCTACTACATCCCGGCCATACCACTTTCTCTTCCTCACTCCTTTCATATGGCACTTCATCCTCTAACTCTGTGGTAGCCTCGAGGAAATCCTTAATATCCTCATATCATGTTGGAAGTCATTGACAAGTTTGTCAACGTAATCCAACATGAAACATGCATCCTCTTCATCATCGGGTGTTTTCATAGTATCAAGCACGTTGAATGCTATTTGATCTCCATTTACTCTTAACACTAACTCTCCTTTGTAGACATCGATAAGCGCCCTACTAGTGGCCATAAAAGGTCTTCCTAAGATTAGTGGCACTTCAGAGTTAGCTTCCATATCCAAAGACAACAAAGTCGACAGAAACACAAATTTCTCAACTCTTACTAGCACATCTTCAACCACTCCACAAGGTTCCTTAATCAACGATCAGCTAATTGCAAAGTAATTGAAGTCTTTTAAGGTCCTTCATACCTAGCTTTTGAAAAATGGATAGAGGCATCGATTTACGCCGCTCCTAGATCACACAAGGCTTTGTTCAAACAAACGTTACCTATGGTGCAGGGGATGAGAAAACTTCCCGGATCCTTGCACTTAGCGGTAACTTATGTTGAAGAATGGCCGAGCACTCCTCATTTAGGCAAATGGTCTCTAAATCTAAGAGTTTCCTCTTAGTAGAGACAAATTTCTTTCAAGAACTTTGTGTACTCAGCATCTCGCCAAGGCTTCAACTAGAGGTATATTGATGTGTAGCTTTCTAAAAATATCAATGAACTTCTTATACCTCTTGTTATCAACCTTAGGCTTAGGTTTGGGTGGAGGATAAGGTAAGGTTGAAGGATCGACATCAAGAAAATAGGATACTTATTATTATAAAGCTCAACTCTAGGGCCAAAGAGGTTCCTTATAGGTTTCTTGCTCAGCAAGGTTCCGTATGTTTGCTTCCTTGCGTGGCTCACCATCCTTACTTTCTACGATTTCTCTTTCTCTTTCAAAGATGGTGGAGTTACTTCTTTCCCACTTCTAGTCATGATCGCATTCAAATCCTTAGGTTCTTGTCCGTATTGCTTGGCAATCCTCCAGTGAGGTCTAGTTGAGACTTGCTCACCTAATTGTCCTATTTGGTGAGTGAGATTTTGACTATGGCTTCTTGATTGGTCACCTTAGCATCGGTCTTCCGACAATATTGGCAAAGTTAGTGGCTAAATCAGCCATTGATTTTGAAAGTTGTCCCATATTGTCAAGAATTTACATTACTCTCGCTTTTTCAATCGCAGCCTTCCCAACCAAAAGTTTTAGTTTGTCGTGGGTACATAAGTGGTAGGCGGTTTAGGCCTTTCTCCTGCATTAATGTCGCTATATCGAATCCAGATGGTTATGATTAGGCTTGTACCTCCCCGATATAATTGGCTTCTTCCGTATCAAAGATTCTCACTTTGAGGTGTCACCTCAATTCCAGCCTTTTCTACTCTTGCCATCCTCTCTGCATGCCATCTACCTTATCGCTGATAATGCATAGCTTGTTCTAAGATTTTGGTAGATGCACTATCATCAAATATGTCGCCATCTTCACAAAGAGCTATGTCATTGCCTCCCATTGACTATTCATTGCTATTTGCTCCATCTTTCCTTGTGCCTCCTCAGAGATAAAGAACAAACGCCCCATTGCTTTGAGGCGCCTACTCTAATTTTCTCGCCTCAAATCCATGGTAAAAAGTTTGCATTAAAAGCCAAAGAGAGATATCATGATGAGGACACTTCCTCATAGCTTCCTTAAAACGCTCCTGTGCTTGATCAAAACTCTCCCAGTGTTGTTGCTTAAATCCTAAGATGTCTTGGCGTAACTTAAAAGTTTTTCCTAAGGGAAAATACTTATTCATGAATTTCTGCAACAATTGTTCCCAAGTAGTGATAGATCCAAATTTCTAAAGAGAGAAGCCATTGCTTAGCTTTATCTTTCAAAGTGAAAGGGAAAAGCTTAAGACGAATGTTCCTCCGGGATTAATTTCGGTTTCACAAAGGCTAACGATTTCCAAGAAATTTGTCACGTGAACACCAGATCCTCGCTTTGACTCCATGAAAAGTGGAATAGTTAGTCACCATTTGGATCACATTAGGCCTGGGGTGATAGATTTCCGCAAAGATCTCATGCGGTGCTACGATAGCAGGGATGAATTGCTCAATAGTGGGCGCTGCATAACTTTGCAAAGTGCGCCGCTCGCTCCTTGAACTAGGGCTTGGTTTCCATTATTAGCATTAAGATTGTTCGCATTATTAGCATTATTGATAATAGGATTAGGTACTGGTTTGGATTGACAGAATGTCTTCCATTTCGCTTTCTTCTCGTAATGCTCGTGAGTGATCGGTGGTATGTCCTTCTTCCACCGTGCTCGCTTCCTCAAGATTTGGATCCTCTTCTCCTTGCTTAGCCGCCTTCTAGCTAACTTTCTATTTCGCCTTGCAAATTTCTCTATTTCAGATTATAAGGCTCAAGCGGTTCCTTCCGATTTCCGAGTAGCGCGCTATAAAATAAAAAAAAACAATAAAACAATTAAAAACTTTAAAGGCTAGGCCTTTACTAGACTAAATTATAAAAAAAAAAAATGAAACTAAAACAGACTCTATTCACAATATTTACGAATTTACTTTTAATAAAATAAGCTATATTTAATTTAATGACACGAGTCCCCGCAACGGCGCCAAAAAACTTGATGTCGGTCAAGTTATAAAAATAACTCGATACCTAAATAACACACTAGCAAGAGAACTAGGTTCAATCGCAGATAGTTAGATAGAGTCGAGGTCGATCCCACAGAGACTCGGCTTAAACGAAATATGACTTATTTAAACTAAAAGCAATAAAAAGCGGTCTACGACCAACAAATAACGCAGAAAATAAAATTGACACAATAGAAACACAAAACCAACAAAGGACACAACGACACTAAGACACTTGTTTTTATAGGTTTTGATAAATAATTGACAAACGGTATTGATAACGCTAGTAGTAATTACTCCCCCATGCTATGTAGATTGACGACGAGACAAAACAAGACATTTAAGATTAATTATTCTGACTACGGGAGTCATCCCCTAAAATAGATCTAGCTCCGGTTAGGCCATCTAGATCATCGTGTCTCCATTACGTGACTTCACATTTTTAGTCTCCATCTCATATAACTTCTGACACAATTACGAAACTAGGGATGCCGGTATAAACCGTAACCTCATCTAAGCAACATTCCTATGATTAGCGCATTTCTTAGACACCGATTCAATCTCTGTCCCTAAATAACAATCACTTTTGGGTCTCATGTTAAATTACGATGACAAATAATTAAGTTGATCAAGTTTAATTACTCGCTTGAATTACAAAGCGAGAACCTCGACGTAGTCGGCCGCTCACGCACAAATCAAGAACATCACAGATCTTGCTACCAACGAGACATAAGCTCACCGCCAACAAGCTCAGATCAACCAGATTTGCTCGTGAAACGCCTTTTACGCCTCGAGATCTACATAAACATGGGTTCGATAATTAACTACATCACGAAATCAATACACAAAAAGACTACTCCATAACGAAATAAATTAGATCTACGAATAAAGATTGCATAATTGAGTAGACATTACCTCAAGACGAGCGTGACTCCCACTCTTCGACATTTATCTCTAACCGAGATTCTAACGACTCCGTAATGAAAGAACATAAAATAAAATAAAGAAAACAACGAACTATATTGATAAAAGTATTGAAAATATTGTATTTCTCAAGTGTACATATGGCGTGTAGTATGCCTCTTTATTTATAGGTGTTCAAGCTAAATAAGAGATATACTTCAAAATGTCAAACAAATAAGAGATAACTCCCGGCCGATCATTAAAATGATAAGGTGCGCCCCCCCTAAATGGCGTGTTCAAGTTGGCGCCACCTTTTGATTGGTTGCCGGCTTTTGTCATGCTTATCCGATCTTTATCTTCAATGCATCTTGATTTTCTTGGATTTATCTTGTGATTGAATTCTCCTTTTTGTATTTATCCTCCATAATTATCCAAATTTCAAAAATAATATTTATCCCAAAATAAATCATATTTAAATAATAACGGATAAATATAATAAAAACGGATAAATACCAAATTATATCTTATTAATAGATAAATACCAAGTTATATGGATAAATACCAATTTATATTTTATTAATCACATAACATTAAATAATAACTATAAACGTGTGATTTATCATAAAATATATATTATTCGTCCCGATTTAAGGTCTACGTTGATGACTTTTACGGGTATAATTTGACCGTCATCACTAGTCAACTTCAAAATTTAGCAGTTTAGTTATCTTGAGATGATATGTAGTTGAAAAAAATTATGACAAAAATATAAATCAAATCATACACCACAACAAATAATGATTTTAGGAATTATAAATATGAACCCATGCATGCAGTTTCTCTTACCATTCCAAGGAATTAACCTCGCATTATATTGCCGCCTCAAGGTTGGTATCAATACGATGACGGTTAAATTGAAACAATCTCTCTCAACAATAAAACCGTTAAGAATCAGACATCTCCATTTAATTGTTGATTACCTTTCTTTTTCAGCCATGATATTTCCAAAATTATCCTTAGCTTTTGCAGCTCACATAGATTTCAAAGTCTATCAAATGGATGTAAAGAGTGCATTTCTGAATGGATTCTTTGAAAAAGAAGTATATGTTGAACAACCACCTAGCTTTCAGATCAAAGGAAAAGAAGATAAGGTGTAAAAACACAAAAAGGCACTTTATGGACGACTCGAACAGGCACCTGGAGCCTGGTATGGGACACGGTCACATTTCCTGATCAATAATAGATTCAGCAAAAGAACCATTGACAAGACACTATTCAATCTAGAAGATGTATAAAGAACCTTGCTAGTTCAAATCTATGTGGATGATATCATTTTTGGATCAAAGATGAGAAGCTATGTGAAAAATTTGCAAATCTGATGAAAAGCAAATTCCAAATGAGCATGATGAGAGAACTCAACTACTTCCTACGATTACAAGTGAAATAGATTGAAGATGGCATCTTTATCAATCAAGCAAAATATACAAAAAAGTTAATCAACAAGTATTGTATGGTAATCAAAAAAATCCGGTCATTAAAAGTATGGACCACTACAAGAAAATATGGTATGGTATGGACCACTACAAGAAAATCAATTTTTAATGAGGGGAAATCCGGTCATTAAAAGTCTCTTTCCTGTCATTATAGAATTTTTAGGGACGGGAAATTTACTCTCGTCGCCCGTCCTTATTGCTTCTCTATATAAAGGCATATAGTGAGAGTCAAAGGTCCCGTCACTATTGATGCTTCTATTTTACCGACGGGTATTTTACTCTCATTACAAACACATATTTTACTCTCATTAAAATATGTGTTTGTAATGAGAGTAAAATACCCGTCAGTAAAATAGAAGCATCAATAGTGACGGGACCTTTGACTCTCACTATATGCCTTTATATAGAGAAGCAATAAGGACGGGCGATTTAGAGTAAATTTCCGTCCCCTAAAAATTAATAATGACAGAAAGAGACTTTTAATGACCGGATTACACCACAACAATTTTTTTATTAATACCATACACCCTTATTGTATCTTTATCTACCCCTAGCTAAATCATGTCAATGATGACAAAACATATATCATACGAAGTAGAATACAAGATTAAATACAAAAGCAATATCACAAAACCAAGTAAAAGGGTTGCTTAATAAAGTGGTAGTAGCAAAGTAAACAAACAATACTAAAACTGCTTTGCATCCTAAGAAATGAGCCATACCCCGCGACAAAGTAGAAGAATACTATGATCAGTCAAGTATAAGACATAACCGCATACATATATTCGGCCATGTGGTCCTATGTACATGAAAAATAAGACATTGGGACATAAGGAACAAAGTCGATCAAACACGCACATTAAAGACTCCCCGAAAAAGACATGCCTGCTTTAGTTTCCGCATTTCATACTCTTTCCTGAATTGGTTGGGCTGTTTTGTTTGCTGAAAATACTCTTCATCAAACTGACAATCTGTAGTTCAAGTGAATACCTGAAGTAACTAAATAAGTTCACTTCTCAAGCCAACAAAAAGTACATATATCAATAAGAGTTCAGAACTTCAGATCATCACAATTACTAGGTAAATTGACCACTTAATCATTGCCTGAATCAAACTTAATACACATACAAAATGCAAAAGCTCCCACAACCTCTCGAACTTTTTGGTGCACTAGAAGCACCGTCACGTATTGCTTAAATTTTATAAGGAAAAGCAAGTACCCAATCATTTCGTACGATGAGTTTTCCGTGGCCAGTCCTTTTAACCTACAGACAATTATATTAGTAAATATACACTTAACTAGTTGGGGAATGACATTTACTTCATTTAGAAATTATTATAAGGGAAATCCGATAAGCTAGTTCAAAACAGAACCATCAAAACCAGTCACCTACAAACTGACTGCTCCTTTTAAGCACAAGGCAATCCAATTCTTGATAAAGTCTTTTTAAAATATATAGTTTATAATGTGTTACGCACTTATTGAAGTTAACCCAAAAAAAGACATGCATGATTCGATTTCCCTTTCTATTTGCTGATACTATTCATCATGGCAGCAATAAACAACACGACTAAGGTGAAAACCAAATCAAAATTAAAAGTAGAAAATATTCGAACAAAGAGCTGGAGGCCCAAATGTCCGAGCTTAAGTTAACCCTTGAAGAGAAAAATATAAAGGTACAATGCATTTTTAACTCATTGATTTCTATCCTTTCTTGAAATTTAATTTCCAGCAAATGGGCCTGCCCGCGGAGGACAGTCTGTAATTTCAGATCTTCTATTAGTCAAAAATTTGTAATTGCTAGTCATTCGCTAATCATCATCTTGGTAGATAAATCATGTTAGCTTTTTAACTTTCAAGACTTGTGTAAGTTTAAGCTGAATTATACACGTATTTGGCAAACATCTTACACTTCCACATACTCTATCTGCCAATTTTCAAATTCAATACTAAAATTGTAGAAGATGTAACCTTAATTCAGCACTTTGTTTCAAGAGGGCTGTTGACGTCTGGGAATAATTGTAAAATCATCTTTTATTTAGTATTTATAGTTGAAAATTTCTTGGGCGTTATAGATTCACCGGTCTTAAATGCATGGTTTGGTTTTGATGAACATTGTAATACATTAAAGACATTATCAAAGCATTAATAAAAACCTCACCTAACTAAGTTGATGTGAACACCAAGACTCCGATGGACGGCCGAGCAATCTAAGCAAAGGAAAATCCCATACGCCAGACACCCATGTAGGGTTCTTAGCATTGCAATCGAAAAATATCATTATTCCACAAAATTGGTCAGATCTACACCAATGTATCAGATATATAAATAAATTATTAATAAATAAATCAAAATAGACTGCAGCCCTAAAAAGAACAAGTTGAAAGAGGAAAATCACCTTCTTTACCACTTGGGCAAGCCTCAACGGGCCCAGAAGTCATACAAGTTGATAAATCAACTAAGGATGGCGCCATTTTTAATATTCAATACATCATTTTCCATCTATGACCAATTAAAATCAGCAAACCGGAAAGCCTGATCTAACCATGGGCACAATTTGATGCAAAGTTCTTCACTATACAAAAAGACAGCACCTCAAATGTAATCATGCTGATGTATTGTAATATCATTATGACATTAAAACATGACTTTATACTAATGGATTATAATTCCGTAGATTCACAACTAGTCTCCTATTGGAGTTAGTCTTCCTAACTACGTTAAACGAAGAAAAGAGAGGTATGTTTACCAGCTGTTACAACAAAAACATAGAAAAAGTGAAATAGTAGAAATGGGGTATACCAATTATTTAAGAAGCATTTAAGTACACAACAGATTATTGACAACTTACAGGTTGTCAGCAGCGTATCGTCATTAACCCGAATTCCACCGAAATTATCAAGCCCAGACTGAATCTAGGAAATATGTATGTTATTAGACTAAGCCAAAAAAATTGTGTTAGGCTTGAACTGATCTGTTTTTGTAGTAAGATAAAATGGTACTTTGACAAACTACAATTGCATGAATCTGTATAGAATAAAAACCCTCCCACGAACAAAGACCTTCCCATTGAGTTCAACAGGAGCAAAAGGACTGCCACATTGCCACTGGCAAAAATAGCTCGACCCTACGATACATTTTCGAGGAACAACATTAGAGAAAATAGAGTCCATAGCTCTGGTAAACATGTGATTAATATGAAATCAAAGTCTAACCTCACTCCATTTATAAGCATCTTCAGCTGTGCACTCGGACTGTGAGGTTGGGTTGGAAATAGCCAAAATAAGGGGTTTTGTTGGCATTAATTAACAAGAAGTTATTGGTTTGCCCATGAATGCACAATGTTTCACACAAACAGAAAAGAAAAAAAAAAAAAAAAAAAAAAAAAAAAAAAAAAAAAAAAAAAAACAAGCTTATAAGTAAATAAATAAGGAATGTAACTTCACGTATTTCCTAAAAGATCTTCCATAGTAGTACATATTCGTAGTAGCATGTGGAAGTACCTCATTCAAGGATGCCATAGTCTCGACAACTTCTTTAGTGAAAGTTCTTCCAGCTCCTGATGATCCAATCAACACTGTTGGCTTGATAGACTGGAAGAAAAAAGAGGAAAATATTCAAGGTTGCATAACTTTTCCTTAAAAAGATGTTTGAGATTACAAAATAGACTTTCCACACCTTAACAACATCCAGCAGATTATAAATCGGTTCATGCTCATATGCCCATGGTTTCTTAAAATGTTGTAGTGACCCGAGACGTGATTGAACAATTAAACCCTAGAGAAAGAGTCATTGAATATTGTCAGAAACAGAATGGAATTGTAGACTTTGTCCCAAATCAATTGTCCCAATATTTCAATGGGAAGCAAAATGGTGTTAGAGAAAAAAATGCATGTCTGGGAGTACCTTTGAGTCCACCAGCCAAATCCTCTTACGCGTCTCCTCTATAGGGGCTTTAGTCTGCATAAGAAATCTTCAAGGTGTAACAGAGGATTGATAGTGCAGCATAATATTCACTCAAATAAGTACATAAACCACAAACACAATAATGAATCTAGTTTGACCTGCTTTGATATCTCAAGAGCTATGAGTTCTGCAATACCAGTGTGCCTGTCACTGAACTTCTAAATTCCTTTCTTTAATAGGTACAGAACCGTTTGGTCTGACACCTCTTTTCAGACTTTCAGCTGATGATGGTATAGCAGATGCTGATTTATGTGGCTTATCCATCAAATCTTCACTCAACAAAGCATCAAGCTTTACAAAATTTTGAGGCATGTTAGCTTAAGATTCAATGGATTCAGCTAATGAATCCCCCATACCTGCGTAAAATGTCAACGAATAAGTAATTTAATAATCAACTTAATCACCGTGATCATGTAATTCAAGACCAACAAATTATTCCAAGCGCAAGATGCTCACTGAAATTCCAGGAAAAAAAAACTAACAAACAAACAAAAAGAGCATTTCACTTACCGAGCAAGTGGTGAATTTGTGTTCAAATTATTCATTGACGATGACAAATTATGTCACCTTAAAGATTTGAGCCCTAATTTAATCTAGTGATGAACACACAAGAACCCTAATGCCAAAAAGAGGAATGAGGTGGTGGATTTTTAGGTTTGCGGCTGAGTCCAAGACTGTATCTTGGATTGCCTACGTATCCTGTTAGGTTCCAGGAATCAAGCCCTACGTAGTTCCTGGAATGGGGTATTTATAATGACAACACTTGCCTAAACTCTAAGGTTAAGTCGGCTTATGTTGTTGTCACCTTTACCCTTAAATGGGCCTTGACCTCGCCCCGACTACCGCTATTAATGGGCTTAGTGTCGATGACGGACTCGTCCTCGATGTCGACCTGTGGTGATCGACTCTGGGACTCATTGTCCTACATTGCTAGCTGGTGCGGACTGAATGTCCTACACTGCTCGGTAGTCGATAGTCGTAACCTGGAGCCGATTAGATGGCCCTAGCCTCGGTCCTGGGTCTCGACATGAGTATGTTGTAGTTCATCCATAGTGTGATGACCAACCGATAGACGACACGTGGAGGGAGTGAAACCCTGTATCGTCATAAGCCCCCCAGACTTGAGAGAGGTGACTCCCGTTATCCGAGGTCGAGTCTGTCACTGCTAACCGTCGTCGAGTTGGGTCTCCATTTGGGCGGGCTTTTTCCGCCACTTGTTAACCCTAACCGCCATCGCAACGTGGGCACGATATCGAGCATACGAAACGCGCTTGAATCCCGCAAAAGACGCGTCTCTCGCCTTGATTATCGTGATTTCCAGGGGTTATAACTCCCCATCCCCCACGCCCTTTCAGTTCATTTGCAATACTTTTGCTTTCATATATAAAAGGAGGTAGGACAGACGCTGCTGCAAACCTGCTTGCTATTTTCTTCCCACAATCTCCAAATCTTCAAACGCAAAAGTAAGCTTCTTTTTTTTTACGTGTTGTTCATCTTTTCGTGATTTTGTTCATGTCTAGTAGTAGCGCAACTGAATCAGATAGGGTAGTGACACACCCGTTCATAGCCAATCTCCGGCACCTGTCATCTCCGATCTTCTTCTCCGGGGAGACTCCGGTGAGCCTGTAGCTTCCCCTCCTCCTGTCCCTAACCAGCCTAAAAAACTAGTAACTAGGATGGACGGAAAGGGTGCAAAAGGGTGTCTTAGTACACTTACTCCAGAGGATATTGTTGAAATCTGCGGGAAGTATAACATCGTTCATCCTCCGTTCGAATCTCGACTCCCGTCAGGCCTGCATCGATTCGCGGATGAGCCCCCAGAGGGGTTTTGCACTGTTTATGAAAATCAACTGGCGAGTGGACTAAGGTTTCCACTCTGTCCAGCCGTTCTGGCCATCCTTCACCATTATGAGATAAGCGTCTCTCAACTCGCCCCGAATGGCGTCAGAACTCTGATGGGGTTCATCATAGCATGTCGAGTGGCCCAGGTATGCTTTTCGGTGCCCGTGTTCCGACACTACTACAAGATTGCTGCCACACCGGACAAGTTATGGTATTCCTTCCAGAGGAGAACAAATCGCCATGAGTTTATTACGAGGGGGCCTTCTTCTCATGGAGAGTGGAAGCCTCGATTTTTCTTTGTCCGTCATGGCCTAGATAACCCCTACATTGGTCAATGGAGGTCGAGAGAGGGGAAACAAGACAAGCTTGGGAAGGAACCGGCTCCTCACGAGGCTCGACTCTTGGGAGGACTCAACTTCGAGGTGTGTACTCGAGACCTAAGTCTCCTGTATCACCTGGCTCGCTTTGAGGAAGCTGGGCCCATGCCATACGTAGGCCTGAACGTTCCTGATCACGAGAATCGTAGGATGTTTACTTGCTTTTACATACTGGCTATTCTTTGAGTCGATAACTAGTTGTTTGTTGGTCAGAACTAACTTGTCTTTTTTCTGTATTGCAGTGGGCAAATTTTCCAAGGTCACCAACCCCCAGCGCATTCCTGAATCGACGGTCGTGGCTGCTCCACCTCTCGAGGGTCAGGCCACTACCGATTTGCCAGTGGCTGAGATCAGTGTGCCTTCCTCTTCTTGAGTGGGAGCCGTCCCTCCACCTAGGACAAACCCTGTCGCCATCGAGTCGTCCTGCGCGCACTGGATCGATCAAAGTACCTCGACCACCGGCGAGTTAATCGTCCGATTCGGTTCTCTTGAGGACGAAGGCGAGGAGGAGCCTATCGATTTGACCTCGAATGTCGAGGTTAATGTTGAAAAGCCGGCGGTGCAAACAAAGAAAAGACCATCTGCTTGCCGAGGTGGTGAGGGAGCGACTTCGAGGAGGCGAAGAGGAAGAGGGTCGCTGAGACCTCCACCGAGTCAGGGATCGGCACGGACTGGGTTGCCGATGATTACGCTGGCGTGGACGACAAGAACCTGTCCTTCGTGCTGCGAAAATTAAATCGTCTTGTAAGTCGATCCTTCTTTTTCTATTAACTTCTCTCGAAGCCTATGCCTTGTCCCTTTTCTGATATATTCTTTACGTTTTGTAGAATACCCTTGTTGGTCGGGAGGCTGCCCGACGGCTGGCCAAGAAGGGGAGTCGGCGGATGAGATCAAGAGAGAGAATGGCAGACTGCTTCAAGACAATGTCGCCAAAAGTGCTGCCCTTTCTGCTGTGGAGAAACAGTATAATGAGTTGAAGCACGAGTCGGTCGCCGAGCTCGAGAAGCTGCAAGATAGGTTGGTGGCTGCTGAAGCAAAGCTGACCACTACCGAGAAGGAGCGGGACCGATTGTGAGATGAAAGGCAAGATCGGGTGAGAGGCGCTCAAGCCGCTCAAGACTATGAGAGGCTGCAGTGTCAGAAGGCTGCGGACGAAGAAGCTTGGAAGGCTCGCCAAGATCGAGATGCGCTACAGGCTGAATTACATCGAGCGCAGGTGCAGGTCGAAGAGGCTAAGACCGAGGCCATCATGGAGTATCGCAAGTCATCCAATCTTGAAGATGATCTAGAAGTGATCATGCGGGCTTCGATGATGGGTGGATACACCCTGGCCGTGGATCGATGAAGGAGAGTCGTTCGAGCTTCGACATGTCGACTCTCCGCACGCCGATGTTCTACAACCCCGACTCGGAGAAGTCGTATGATCGATGCTTTGAAGAGTTTCAACGGGGTGAGTCTTTGGCTATAAAGTATGCCCCTGCCACGTCTGCCCCTACTGCCGATCCGACCGCCACTGATCCGACCCCGGAAGCCGACCCCTGATCGTTTTCTTTTTAATTCTTCTTCTGATATTCGAACTTCTAATTTGTAATAACCTTTATAACTCTGGCTGGTCTTTTTCGACCTGGCCTTGTTTTTGTAATAACGTTATTTTGAATTTTGATCTGATTTTGACATCTTTCTTGACTTGACTTTACTCTGCTTGTCTTGATGTTTCTTAGTCTTTCGCTTGTCGAGCTCCTGGCTCTGCTCGCTACTCGCTATTCACTTTATTTGCTATACTTGTTGTTAGTGTTGTGTTGCCCCCCAAGTGTATTATGAACCCTTGGTTCTTATTGCACTTGAGATCGACTTGCTTGCCTTAGTCTTTTGCCCCTTAGGCTTATTTGACCTTTAGGCTGAGCATTTTAATGTAAACTGTCCCTGGTTTTAGATCTTTTTTGCCTCTTAGGCTTTTTCGACCTTCGACCGAGCAGGTGGCCCGACTATGCGAACCGTCCCTTTGTCTAGGCCTTTTCGCCACTCGGGCTCATTCGGCTTCGATCGGGACAGTGGCCCGACTATGCGAACCGTCCTTTGCTTTAGCCTTGTTTGCCTCTTAGGCTCGTTCGGCTCTTAGCTTGGACCTTTGGCCCGACCTCTGCGAACCGCCTCTATGCCTTTGCATTAAATGCCGCCCATTAGGCTAACTTTGCTTTGGCTTTATCGAGATGTCCGACTGCGGATTTCTCTACTCGTTTTATATCATTTTGCCTTTAACTTTTCTGTCATATTGGACTTGTATTGTTTTGTCTATAAATCCTAACAAACACAGAAAACATCACGAAAAGATACAAATTTATTAGAACACTCATAAAATAGTCTCATGGACTTATTACAAGATTCAGAAATGAAAGGTAAACGAGTTCATCAAAGTAAAGCTTATCTCAAACATAATATTTCCTCAGATTGTTGGCATGCCAATGTCGAGGAACAGTAGTTCCATCTGCCCGACCAAGTTGATAAGACCCTTTGGGGTGGACTTTCAGGATCTGATAAGGTCCTTCCCAATTCGGGGTTAATTTTCCGGCCGCCTCCTGTCGACTTGCTTCATTCTTCCTTAGAACCAAATCACCGACCTTGAAGTATCGATGCCTGACCCTCGAGTTGTAATACTGAGAGATCTTCTGTTTATACCTTGCCATTCTGGCTGAGGCTATCTCCCTTCGCTCTTCGACATTGTCCCTTTCTTGTCGGAGTTCGGGATCATTTGTCTCCACATTGTAGGCCAGAACTCGAGGAGAGGGAACTCCGATCTCGGCGGGAATCACCGCTTCACACCCATATACCAAAGAAAAAGGAGTTTCCCCAGTTGATGAATTAGGAGCTGTCCTATATGACCATAGGATGCTCGGAAGTTGTACTGCCCAATCTCGACCTTCTGCCTCTAGTCTCTTTTTTTACTCCAAACTTGATCTGGTCGATTAGTTTGCTCGACTTGACCGTTTGCCTGTGGATGAGCTACCGAGGTGAATCGTTGGTCGATATGATATTCACTACACCATTCTCTGACTTTACGATCTTCGAACTGAGTACCATTATCCGAGATCAGAGCCTTAGGGATCCCATACCTGCACAAAATGTCGACCCACAAGAATTTTTTGATGGTTGCAGCTTTGATGTCGGGTATAGCCTTAGCTTCGACCCACTTCGTGAAGTAATCTACAGCCACGACCACATATTTAAGATTTCCCAGAGCTCGAGGTAGGGGTCCAACGATATTGACCCCCCACTGATCAAATGGCCATGCTGACGAGATGACATTCAGATCTTGCGCTTGTTGATGGGAGATATTATCATGAATCTGACAAGTGTTGCATTTTTGGACAAGATTATTCGCATCTCGTTGCTTCGACGGCCAAAAATACCCAGCTAACTTGCATTTTCGAGCTAACATTCTAGCCCCACAGTGGTTTCCACATGCTCCTCTATGAATTTCTTCCAAGAGATATTCACCTTCGGTTTCAGATACACATCTTAACCATGGACTTACAAAAGATTTCCGATATAGGATGTCGTCGAAAAACGCATATCGAGTGGATTGTAGTCGAACTTTTCTAGATTGTACCTTATCAGATGGTAGTATTCCGTCTTTGAGGTAAAGAGCGATCGAGTCCATCCACGTGGCCTGCTGAGTAATCGGCTGGGCCTCTGTCTCGATGTAACTCCTATCGGTCGAGAACTTCGACTAGAACCTTCTTACTTGACATGAAGTTTGAGGCCAACTTGGAGAGCGCGACGGCTCTCTTGTTACGACTTCTTCGGGAACTCGCCGAATTGAACCGTTTTGAATTTTGGTATGAGGCTTTCAACAACTGCTAAGTAATTCTTCATGGTTTCTTCCTTAGCCTCATACTCCCCTTTCACATGATTGACTACTAACTGCGAGTCACTGTATACCGACAAATCTTCGACACCCAGCTTCAAAGCGAGCTTTAAGCCAGTGATCATAGCCTCATACTCGGCCTCGTTGTTCGTTGCTTTGAAGTCGAATCGAAGGGCGTATGGGAATTCCTCGCCTTTCGGGCTTACCAGAAGGAGCCCTGCTCCTGCCCCCTCCTTACTCGATGCTCCATCGACTTGGAGAGTCCATTTTTCCTCTGGACCTTGTTTTTCATGATCGAGTTGGACGGAGATCCCTTCAGCCAAAAATTCCGCCAAGGCCTGTGCTTTTATTGCAGTTCGAGGGACGAATTCGATGTCGTACTGGGCCATTTCAATCACCCATTTTGCCAATCGACCTGAGGTGTCGGGCTTTGCCAATATTTGCTTTAGTGGTTGGTCAGTGACTACCACAATGGGATGAGCTTGAAAATAGGGCCTCAACTTTCTCGAGGCATGAACAAGACATAATGCTAACTTCTCGGCTGGCGAGTATCGGACCTCGGGGCCATGCAAAGCCTTGCTGACAAAGTAGATTGGCACTTGGCCATGTACCCCTTCTCGAACCAGGACCGCACTCCATGCCTCCTCGCATACTGCCAAATAAACTAACAATCTTTCCCCGTCTCGAGGTGAAGTTAAGGTAGGTAACTCGATAAATAAGTCTTCAACTCTTCAAAGGTCATCGACATTCATCATCCCAATGAAAAGGACTGGCCTTCCGGAGTATCTTGAAAAATGGTAGTGCACGCTGCGCTGATCTCGATAGAAATCTGTTGAGAGCTGCCATTCGACCCGTGAGCCTCTGCACTTCCTTTACATTTCAAGGTGTGGGCATATTCTTCAACGTGTCGATTTTATCCGGATTCGCTTGAATCCCGTCCTTCGAAATCATATAGCCCAAGAACTTACCCGACCTAACTCCAAAAGTGCACTTCTTCGGGTTTAATCTCATCTGCGTTTCTCTCAACACTTCAAAAACCTCTCGAGCATCGACCAGGTATTGTCTCATAGATCGACTCTTGATAAGCAGGTCGTCTACATAAACTTCCATACATCTACCAATTTGTCTTGCAAATATCTTATTGACTGCCCTCTGGTATGTTGCCCCAGCATTCTTTAATCCGAATGGCATGGTCACATAGCAGAAGGTGCCGAATTCTGTGATAAACGCTGTTTTTTCCGCATCTCGAGGATCCATTAAAATCTGATGGTATCCTTTATATGCATCTAAAAAACCAAAAACTTCAAAATCAATGGTTGAATCTACTAACCTGTCGATTTTGGGCAGCGGATACGAGTCTTTTGGGCATGCTTTGTTCAAATCTGTAAAGTCCACACACATGCGCCAACTACCGTCAGGCTTCTTGACTAAAACCGGGTTAGCTAGCCATTCTGGGTATAATACCTCTTTTACTATCTTGGCTGCTAGTAGCTTGCCGACCTCCAACTCGATGGCCTCAAGTCGATCCGACGCAAAACTTCTCTTCTTCTGTTTGACTGGCTTTTTAGCCTGGTCAATTTCTAGCTTATGAACCGCGATGTCGGTGGACAGCCCCGGCATGTCGGTGGCTTTCCAGGCAAAGATGTCCCTGAACTCGATTAAAAGCTCAACTAGTAGCTGTTTTTCTTTCTCTGGGATCCAAATTCCGACTTGCACACACTGATCGTCCTCTCCTTCCCAGAGTCGGACGTTTTCGACTGCGTCACTGGAGACCCAACTCTTCTCCTCTTCTTCCTCTGGAATCAGTTCCTCGATTAAAACTTGTTGGACCGCCATCTTCCCATTCATGACAACAGAGTTACAACTCCGAGCGACTTCAACGTCTCCTTTTACTTCGTGGGAACCGTTGAAACTTCATACTGTTATGAAAAGTCGATATGATAGCACGCAGGTCGAAGAGCGCAGGTCGTCCTAGGATAACATTAAGCGAGAAGGAGCCTTGACCACCACATAACTTAATTCAAGTGTCCTTCCTTTCGCCATCACCAATCGTCGTGAGTAACTTTATCGAGCCCATGGGGTGGATCGCTTGTCCGTGAATCCAAACAGGGAGACGCTATGGGGCTAGATCCTTCTCTTTCAACTTCATCGCTTGAAACGCCGAGTGATATATGATGTTCATCGCACTCCCGTTATCGATCTGGACTCTCGATACACGGGCTCGGCTAATAATCGCCTCGATAACTAACCGCCGCTATGACTCGACTTGGGGATATCATCTCGAGGGCCGTATCCGACTTCATGCGTGAATCAGAGCCGCTTTGCGCTCTCTCGAGCTACAAGTCGGCTCTGCAGACCGTCTGGTCTTTATCACTCTCACCAGACCAAAGATTGTGTTGACATAGTTAACTGGTCGATTATCTTCATATCTATCTCGACCAAAATTCTCTCTGTTGTTTCCTTCTCGACCCGGGGATCGATTCCTCTGAGGTGACCGATCCCTTCGTCTCTGGACATCTCGACCTCGGTTCCTATCTTGATCGGAGTTTTTCCTCTTAAATTCCCCACGCCCTCTGGGCCCATCATACCGAGATCTGTCAACAACTTTGTCTAGCTTTCCTTCCTGAATGCAGACGTCGCTATCTCTCTTCAGGTCGATACAATCCTCTGTTGTATGGCCTATGTCTTCGTGAAAATCACAGTATTTGCTTGCATTCCTCTTTTCTCGAGGCTTTTCAACGGTGGCGGTTTCTCGCCAAGTTTTTTGAAAGCATAATCGATAACACCTCGGATCGAGGTCGATTGAGTGGGATAAAGTCCTTATCACGTGAGGTCCCTTCTGCCCCCACGGTGCGAGGTGGGCGTGTCGATACGGTCCCAAATCGATGACTTACTCGACATCCCGCCTCTTGACTGATTCTGCTCGGACCTCGGTGTCTTTCTTGGATTCCATCCGGTCGGATTGGGTGTGCCGCCGCCGCGCCTCCTCCCATGACGAGAATCTATGCACTACATTGACACATTCGTCCATGGTATTGGGGACGTCTCTGCTCAACTTCATGTATAACTTAGTATTACGCAGCCCCCCTACAAATGACGTGATCAGAAGTCGGTCATCCGCGTCCTTGACCTGCATGGCCTCGAGATTAAACCTCTTCAAATATTCCATCACCGTCTCATCTCTTTGCTGCCTCACGTTCATGAGGTGCGTGGCACTCAGATGAAACTTCTTGTTGACTATAAACGCATCTCGGAACTTTCGAGCGAGCATGGCAAAACTGGAGATCGACCCTGGTCGTAGCTTCGTGAACCATTCTCTTGCTCGACCTACGAGTAGCGTCTCGAATGCCCGACAGCGCATTGCATCGGGTGCCCCATCCAACCTCATTTGAGACAGATACCTGTGGAGATGGTCCTCCGGGTCGGTGGTGCCATCATAAGGTTCTATCTTTGGTATCTTAAACCCTTTGGGGTTTAGGAAAGCTCTCGATCTCCTTCGTGAAGGAGACTCGAGCCACAAATGACACTTCTGACTCTTTCCCAAAATTGCATTCAACTCCTCCCTGGCGCTATCATCGCTCTCTCTCTGGTGTTTTTGGTGGATCTCGCGTCTCTTCCTTTCCACCGAGCTAGATGATGCGCTTGCCGTCCCAGGAGTCTGCTTAGGCTTGTCCACTACGCCTTTCGGCCGCCTTCCGCCATAGCTTCTTTTTGGGCGGCGTCACGCTGCCTTCAGCTACCAGAATCCGCCTCGGCTATTATTCTCGGACATCACCTCCAAATTCGCGCTTGCCAATCGATGCATAGCGACCGATATTCGGAGCAAGGGCTTGCTTTTTCGGTTGGTGGGTCTCTGGGCGACAGATTCAAGGTTGGATCTTTTCCCTGCTTTTGCCGAGGATCGTCTTTGAATAAGATCCAAGCGGGATCTTCGCCTCCTTGCATATCAGGATCGATCGGCTCGTTCAACTGGGAGCCTTGATCGACTGCTTTGGATGCAGTTTTGGATGCAGTTTTCTTGGGAGGCATCGTGTTTTTTGCGTATTCAATCAATAGAAGGCCCTCCTTCTAGCGCCAATGACGATGACAAATTATGTCACCTTAAAGATTTGAGCCCTAATTTAATCTAGTGATGAACACACAAGAACCCTAATGCCAAAAAGAGGAATGAGGTGGTGGATTTTTAGGTTTGCGGCTGAGTCCAAGACTGTATCTTGGATTGCCTACGTATCCTGTTAGGTTCCAGGAATCAAGCCCTACGTAGTTCCTGGAATGGGTTATTTATAATGACAACACTTGCCTAAACCCTAAGGTTAAGTCGACTTATGTTGTTGTCACCTTTACCCTTAAATGGGCCTTGACCCTTGCCCAAGCTACCGCTATTAATGGGCTTAGTAAGCTGATGCGGACTCTGTCCTCGATGTCGACCTGTGGTGATCGACTCTGGGACTCACTGTCCTACATTGCTAGCTGGTGCGGACTGAATGTCCTACACTGCTCGGTAGTCGATAGTCGTAACCTGGAGCCGATTAGATGGCCCTAGCCTCGGTCCTGGGTCTCGACATGAGTATGTTGTAGTTCATCCATAGTGTGATGACCAACCGATAGACGACACGTGGAGGGAGTGAAACCCTGTATCGTCATTCATGTTTGCACGAAGCTGGAGTAGATAAATTTGGAAGCAAAACCTGAAAGAAAAAAAGCAACAAAACTGAAGGGGCATTGCTAATTTAACCGTAAATAAAAATCTCCAAATTAAACAAAAAGGGAAAGTTCCAAAACTTCAAAAAGCTAACACATTTGGCGTTACAAATTAGATAGGGAAGAAAAGACACCCCACTTGGATCTAACAAGAAATGCAGCTTCACAGCTTCTTAATCTCAATCAGACAAACCACCGAATACTTTGTGGGCAATTTTTTTTGTTAAAGTCAACAGCATTATAGAAAGAACAAAAAAGTGGGGTTTACATTACCAAAAATGCAGAACAGATCTGAAGAAGAAATAACCGATAGAAAAAAAAGCTGCTCAACTAAGCTTGACCATCATTCCCACTTGAAGGGCTTTTGGTAGAAGAAAGAAAGAGGACTGCTAACTGCAAGTCCGCAATAGCTAAAGTAATAAAAGAAAACAGATAAATAAAGTCACATCAAACTGCAAAGATATGCTCTCAAATAATCACCCGAAAAAAAAGGAGCGGGGGCTTGAAAATGAGAGGTAAAGTGTGCTACTGACAATAGTGTACTACTACTACTACTAAGTTCAGTGTATTCCTGGAATAGAAAGGAAAAAATCAAGCCTCAGGTACTTGATCAGTACGATCTACAGCAACGATCTCTTCGAATCCAGCATCCTTAAGCACAGTGGCGGACCCAGAAATAATTTTCAGGGGGGTCCGTAATTTTTTGTCTAAGTAGAATAATTTTTTTACGGTGTCTAAAATATTTTTCTATAGGTAAAATGTAGAGTTTTCTTTCAGAAATATTTTTCGAAGTCCGTAATTATTTTTAAGTAGAATAATTTTTACGATGTCTAAAATATACATATATATAGGTAATAATTTTTTTTTCAGGGGGGTCCATGGACCCCCTAGTGGATCATGTAAATCCGCCTCTGCTTAAGCATATGTTAGCAAAATCAAGCCTCAGGTACAATTTTAAAGAAAAACGGAGAGAAAACAATGCTAAAAAGTTTATTATATGTTGTAAATCTCACCATAAGCTTCCACATCATGCGGATCATATCCTCTTTGCTCAATATATTTTGCAAAATCTGCAGAAGGTGGTACGGCGCTTTTACAATAATCACTAATAAGAACTTTTTCCCCTGGTTTCAGCCATTTCACCATTTGTAGAAAGATTTGAACAATGAAGGCTTGTCCTGAATATAAAACATTCGTTATAAGTTCCCAACACAAAATATACAAGCACTGACTTGAAGAAATAAAGCATAAACACACAACAAGCGATTACACAAACACATGCATGCGTAAATCTGCTGAAAGAAATAGACTTTCTATAAGAATTTCTATTTTATCTTCAATACAGAGACTAAGAGCAAAGTTTGTAATCACTAGAAACACTCTCTAAAATTGAAAATATTTACAGAACTGTCACTATAGTTCACTATCTTTTACCCAATAATGGAAAGATCAATTAATGTTTAGCACTTTGTAGTCTTCGTTCTTAAGAAATAAAAAATGTTGCAATTTGTTAAAATAAAACATCTACAAGACAGTCCACAAGTGATTTTTCTAGTTGAAATCATTGTAATCGTGGTCGTGTATAGAAGAACGAGCCACTTAGCCTAAAGTATGCAAATCAAGGGGGAAAAAAACATTTCGTGTTCATCGAACAGATGACATAAGAAACCTTTATGATTGTCACTTACCTCATTCAAATAAGTTATTAAAAAATATGCAAGAATAAACTTATAATTAGCAATACAAAGTGCACCCACGCATTTTATCGAACATCTGGTAGACGGAAATAATGACCCGTAGATAGTCAGAAAAACCATGAAATTTAACAATGCATACCCGTAGATAAAAAAGTTGCAGCACACCAATACTTTGAAGGTTGAAAATCAAAAGTAGCCAACCCGATTGTAATCGAGGGGAGCACTAGAAACCAACCTTCAAACAGAAATATCAAGAGTTTGAATCCTTAAAACAAGAAATTGAGCAGCCAATCAGCCCCAATTTCTACATGAATTCAAAACCCTGGAAATCGATTGAAGAGAGAGCTCAGAGTAAGATGGAGCAGCTAAGAGCTACAAACAGAGAAGGGCTACAAACAGAGGAAAACCCCAATTTCTACAACTAATCTCTTCACCGGCGGTCGTTTGAAGGATTCAGCCGCTTCACAAACAGAGAAGAAAGGGTTCCATCGAAGAAAGGAGCAGAGAAGAGCATCAAAACACCCAGGCATCAATGAAGACAATATATACCTGCCGGAGCATGGAAGATGCGTTCAGCCGCTCGAGAATCGCCGGATCGCACCTTTCTTGAGAGCTCAACTCTCACGAATATATTTAGCATCCTAGTTGTTGATGTCTTGTTTGTGTTCATGGAGGTGGGGACTAGTGGTGACCATCGGCGGTGCTAAACCTACGGAGGGTCGGGGGTGGAGCCGAGAGGTCGGGGAGAAAGATATTGTTTGGGGTTTGATTTTGGGTGTGGAAAGTTTTTTTTGGCGTTTTTGTTAAACGAAAATGGTGTATAAATGAGGGAAAATGATAGAATATAATAGTGTGATATTTTATTAAAAAAAAATTAGAGAGAAAAAAAAGTAATTGGGCATAATGAGAGGAAATATTTATTTATTTATCTTAATGACGGGATTTTGTATAAATAGTGAGAGTAATTAAAATTCGGTGGTTAATGGTCACCTTTTAGCTATATAAATATTTTCCTCTCACAGTTTTCCCCATTAAAGCATTCTTTTAATGATGGGATTTGCACCCTTCACTAAATTTCTATCATTGTTGGCCCTTTTTCTTGTAGTGGACATCAGTGGAACTTCTGAAACACCTGTGTGTACAAGAACTATACTTGGGAAGGATGAAAACGGGATGGATGTTGATCAAAAGTTATACAGAGGAATAATTGGATACTTACTCTACCTAACTGCAAGCAGACCTGATATAGCATTTGTAGTAAGAGTATGTGCAAGATTTCAAGCTCAACCTAAGGAATCTCATTTATTAGAAGCAAAGAGAATTATCAAATATCTGGAACACACAATAAATTTGGGAATTTGGTATCCAAAATATGGTGGATTCAAGTTGATATCTTACTCAGATTCATATTATGCTCAATGCAAAATTGATAGAAAAATCACTTCAAGAACTTATCAGATTCTAGGCAGCAGACTAATATCTTGGTTCAGTAAAAAGCAGAATTCAATATCTACTTCAATAGCAGAGGCAGAATATATAGCAGTAGGAAGCTGTTGTGCACAAGTACTATGGATTAGACAGCAGCTAAGAGACTATGGAGTAGAAGAAAAGACAATTCCAATCATGTGTGATAACACGTGTTCAATATCAATTACAGAGAATCCGGTACATCACTCAAGAACAAAGCATATTGATGTAAGACATCATTTCAACAGAGATCATGTTGACATAGTCAGGCAGGCTTATACAATTACGCTCACGAGCAGAATATTAGCTTGAGCCTACCTTTGCACACCTCCGTTACTCTTTAAGAGGCATCCGCCCCAGGTAAACTACCCAACTCGCACTGTCCTGCCTCCCCCGAATGATCGGTACGGCGGTTAGGCATCCTTAGATGAAAGAGTGGTCTTTCAGGATTGGTCGTTGTGTGTCACCACCTCCCACTTATCCTACTCATTCGATCAAGGTTGTCACTGCGAAGCTATAGTAAGGAGATGTAACTCTGAAGTACATATCTACTGATGATCAATTGGTTGATATATTCACAAAGCCACTCAGTCATGAAAGATTTTGTAACTTGGGGACTGAGTTAGGAATGATTGAATTGGACTAAGTCTTTTGAGCAGCTAACTGGAGTAACCAGGTGACAGAACCTTTTCCATTTTGGGTGCGCTCACTTGGCAGGTAAGGCACTGGTACCATCGAAGTTCTCTCCACTGGTTGTTAGGAACTGTTTTGATAAAGCAGCTCAGTAAAAGATCGACAGAGTAATTAGCATACTCAGCTCATCACTCCACCGGTGAAGTATAATTATCAAAGAAGTGTGAAATGAATAAACCATTTACACATGTGGAAAATCAGAGGATTTCTTTAGTAATTATGGAGGATTACACATGTGGATTTTATTTTGCAAAATCGTGGGGAATACAATTTAATTTGATGGAATGACGGCAACGCCTCGATTCCGGGATTTATCGTTACTTGCCTCAATCCACTCTCCCACTAGACTTAATAACCGTGATTTCTTATACACAAAATCATGTCATTACTCCACTAAATCCTTCCATATTCAAAACCCCTTCACACTCAAATTGTTTGGCTATATATATGAACCACACTTATACTTTTTTATAAATTCTTTACGCCTTCTTTGCATTTGAGAATCTATTTTCCAGAAATTCAAGCCTTAAACTCTCAAACTCTTAAGAAATGGCTTCATCTTCTTTCAACAAAAAGTTTGGCAATCAGTATAAAGAAGCAATCATCATTGGGTCATTCTTCAGACCCGAACACTATCTCACCTTGTGCAACAATGACCCTCAAGCACAACGGTTGGCGGATGGGTGTACCAATTTAGGGTTAATGACTATTCTTAACCCTCCGATCAAAGGACTTTGTAATGAAAATCGTGTTGCCTTTTGGAAAAATGCAAGATTTGAGCCTAGCCACACTTCAGACGATGGTGATTCAACACCTGATAAAATCATCACCACCGTAAAATGAAGGGAACTGATCATTACAATGACAATGATCAATCGCTTCCTCGGGCTATCATCAATAGACTCTACAAATATGGCAGGCATAGATGTGGATACTGACGCTTTTTAGCTAGAAATCTGGAAACGCGCCACATCGAAGAACAAAAGATGCAATTGTAGCAGATCTGACCTAAAGAAGCCTTTTGAGGAATTTGGTCTGTTAATCATCAAGTGCATACAAGGGAATCTTGGGTCACTGCATGGAATGACTGAGGTTAGAACAAAATTGATGGCCATTATTTACCAAGGTTGGAATTCAATTAGGAAACCTACGTCTTTACTAGAATCAAGGAGCAAATACTGGCCGAAATTGATGCAGCAGCCTTAGGCGAGAAAAATGGATCTGCAAAGCCTGTTATTTTCTGTTGGTCCCAGAGAATGGTAAAACTATAGAATTTTCTTATATTTAAAAGCTTTTGGGCAGCGGATAAGTCCCTTCTTACTAAGTTATTTCAAGGTAGTTTGATCAATCACAGATATATGATATAGTATAAGCAATTTAAATGAATGCAGTAAGGTAATTTGCAGAAAGTAAATTGACACAAGGCTTATAGTGGTTCAAGGTGGTGTAATCCCTTAATCCACTCTTCTCCTGTGATGATTGAAGGAATTCACTATTGTTTTCACATATACAATAGTACGATTGTCCTTGACTTCACAAGCTTCACAATCTACAAGACAATCACTCCTTGACTGCAACAGCTTCAATGATTCAGTCTCTTTCACTGCTTCTTGGGATCAAATCCTTCAGCAGCTATCACAAACACAACTCCTTCTCAGATGCCTCTGATTCAGTTGCTTGATTGATGTGAATTGGATTCACAAACTTGTTGATCAATCTCAATGCTTGATGTTTGATTTGTATCTCTTAGATTTGAGTTGATCACTGGATATTTCCTTTTTGCACAGATAGAAGATTTCACTTTGACAGAGTTTCTGCTCAGATTTTTTTTGATCGTTTTCTACTTGTTTTTCGTTTTCTGTCAATGTCTTCTATTTATAGCCTTGATTATTCTTGATTTGAATTTCCGTCCATTGGCTATATTAATGAGGGGAATAATCCTTGATTTTATTCTTGATTCCCCCTTAATTGCAATCTCCTTGATTTTAGTGATCGGATTTTTCTTCAAACGTTTACCATAAAATCTGTATGATTGATCCTTTATTGATTGTGCATTTAATGCTTGATCTTTTGTATCTTCTTCATATTTCAATAATCTGACTAAGTAAGGTTTACTCGGCCATTCTTCGATCGGTCGAATGATTCATCTGACTTTGCCGCTTAGATCTTCCTTCACTGCTTTGTCTTCACTCAGCCGAAAGTCAGTTTACTTTGCCGATTCACTGTTTCCTTCATTCTTTCAGTTTAAGAAAAATCCTTGTACTTCACTGATCCTTGATTTGGGTGAGATCAGTGTACACCATATTTAAACATTATGTTTCACTCAAAACATAATTTAGACTTATCCAAGGTCATCATAGACTTCCTTGGTTATAAGTCAGGTCATAGTGTCTTCATTGCTTCTCTACTGGTGCTTGGCTGGCTTCACTCTGCCGAAAATCTGTTTTTACTTTGCCGTCCTACCAACTAGTACAATACTTGTCTGACTCAACTTATACATCATGTCAGACTCTAAGTAAAGACTATACAGAGTGTTCTAACTTATTTCAGGCTTGCTATAACAGCTAGTATGGCTATCAACAAAACATAATAAAATGTTCCTAACAATTTCCCCCTTTTTGATGATGCTAAAACCCTCATAAGCCTGAACATAAGTATGCCAAATTTTTCAATGATTATTATTAACATAATAGAAATCAAAAAATTGTATTCATCCATTTAAGGGAAATAAGATATTTCATCCTTTTTATTCAAAAACAAAGGCCAATAGAAATAATTCAATTCAATTTGCATAATTTGCATAAGGTCTACTTCTTTATTTCTTCAAACCTGATGCATTTGCCTTTGATGCCTTTGCCCTTATCTGTTGGGCTTTCCTTCTTTCCACATGAGCTTTCAGTTTCAGGCTTTGAGCTTCCTTCCCCCTTTTTGGTATCACCAAACCGTTCTTCAAGAGTCCTGATTGCATCTTCAGATTCAGGGAGAG
Organism: Gentiana macrophylla; assembly: GCA_026214975.1. NCBI lineage: Eukaryota > Viridiplantae > Streptophyta > Magnoliopsida > Gentianales > Gentianaceae > Gentiana > Gentiana macrophylla. The sequence goes on from CM047813.1 coordinate 53,733,865, forward strand.
GACCATATCTTTTCTGCAGTATTTTGTTGGTTGCTCCACCAACTTTGAGTAGGAGGTTGAGTTGCTTTCCAGAGTGCTCCATGACCTCATCCAGATGTTGAATTTGATGAGTGTGAGCAATAAGAGTGTCCACCAAGGGTTTGAGATTGTTGTCAATCTCTTCAGCATGAAATTCAAGATTGGTTTGGACATGGTAGGGAATAAGATGATGTAAGTTGCATAGCAAGTTTCCCCATTTTTCCATGACCTCATTTTGTACCTTGATATGACTGATGAGTGCTTCAATCTTATGGTTGAGGGAGGTTGCTTCACTCCCTAAAGCAGCTTTCAGATTTTGCCTGTTGTGGTACTGCTTCTCCATGTCCACAATTAGGGGTTGAATATCCAGATTGAAGACTCTTTCTGGATCAACTTCCTCTGGTGCCACTTCAACATCCTCATCATCTTGATCTTTCACCTCCTGCATTTTCACCTCTTCTTCTTCCTCCTTCTCTTCTTTCTTTTCACTTTCTGTGTTTTCTTCTCTTTCTTCCTTCTCTTCTTTGTCTTCCTCATTGGACTTAGGGTCAGTAGGGGGTTGCTGGGGTGTGCTGGCTTCTTCATCTGCTGGAGATAGGACATCCTCTGCTGCTGTTCCCCCTTGGTCAATAGTGGGGGAGTTGGCACGTTCGGCTGAGTGAGTTTTATCAGCTGGCTCACTTGGCTGTTCGTCAACTTTGCCGATGCTCTTGAAAGGCACTTCTTGAAGTGTCAGCTCATCATCTGAAATCTCCATGTTTTCTGGATTAGCTTCAAGGTGGCCTCCTTCTGAGTGTTCATCCTCTATCTCACCTTCTTCCTCATCCATCTCCTCTTCTTCAGATGAAGTGAGAGCATATCCTTCCTCACCTTCTTCTAGATAGGTATTGTCCTCTTGCTTTCCCCCGTTGCAGTATCATCACTGATTGTCACTGGTTCGTCCAAGTTGCTGGTACCAGTCACAGAGGTGTTCTCTTATGCCTTCTGGGATCAGGTTCTTCGTCCCACTCCTGATCTGCTGCTTTCAGGTTGTTTCCTTTTTCTCCTGTCAGTTGGTTTGTGTTTCATAGATGCCTTGAGGTTGGTAAACATTACCTTAGAGCTGTGTGGAGCCTTTCTTCTACAAACCCTTGCTTGGTGCCCGTAATGGACAGATCAATCTCCTTTTGAATCTGGTCTTTCAACCTATTGAATACGAATGTTGCCCAGTCAAAATTAGTACCTTCATAGATGATTTCCATGAGCTTGACCCGTAACTCAGTTAAGTTTTCCATCGACCCTTTTCTTCCTTCGATGTTTTTGGTGATGACCGGTGCAAATTCAGCAAACGGAAGTTTTAGTGCTGATCTAGGGAGATTGTATGTTTTACTGTTTTTCTTGGGGTTCTTGGCTATCTCAGCCCAAAATTTTTTGATGTCAATCGTTACAAACTTTATATTAGCCGGACCTATCATAGGTATGTGTAGGAATCTATTGAGAAGGCCCGGCGTAATGACTACTTCTTTCCCAAAGATTGAACTTTTTATGTGGTCGATATCAGTTTTCTTTGTGCTTGGCACAAACGTGGCATTTTCCAGAATGCAAACAGATTTTCATAACAAATTCCATTGATTGGGGGCTTTAGGAAGGTCATTAACCCCAGATTTGAACAACAATCAACCAAGCGTTGAGCTTGGGCATCATTGTCACAGAAGGAGAGGTAGTGTTCAGGTTTGAAAAATGATCCAGTGATGATTGACTTTTCATAGAAATTTTCAGTGGGAGAGATTGTAGAAGATGAAGCCATTTCTTTGAGATTTGAGAAATAAGTTTTGATTTTGCAGTAAGAAATAGGGTTTTTAACTTGCAATAGAGTGTAAAGATTTCTGAAGAATCTCTAAGTATAGTTTATATAGGATAATTTTGGGTTGTGTGAACGTGGTTTGGATGTGGAAGGATTTTATGACATAATTGCGTGATTTTGTGTATATGAATCCCAATATTAGAGTGTAATGGGGGAGTGGATTGAGGTAAGTAATGATAAATCCCGGGAATCGAGGCGTTTGTAATTCAAAAAATAATATGGTTACCTCCATGATTTGATCTCCATGAAATAATATGGTTAAGAGAACACCAAACCATTACTTCCATGATTACTTCCTTATTATCCACATGATTTGATCCACTACTTCCTTATTATCCATTACGTTTCTGGGACCATTACTTCCTTATTATCCACGTGTATAAAAGTTAATTTGGTTCACACTTTAATTTTCCCATTTCTCCATTCTTCATTTCGGTGGAGTGCCTTGGCTGGTCACTTAGCTGATGTAGTTAGTTTTTCACTGAGCTGCTTTAGTCTATCGTTCCTTACAATCAGTGTAGTTAACTTCACCGAGTACCAGTGCCTTACTTGCTACATCTCCTGTAGTGGCAATGGTTTAAACATCTGATGAAGTCAATTGGCTGATTACTACAGTTAGCTGCTCTTTGGTACTTAGTCAATTTCAATCTTCCCAACTCAGTTCTTAACATGCTAAATCTTTCATGACTGAGTGGTTTAGTGAAAATGTCAGCCAATTGATTTTTAGTGGATATGTATTTTAGGATGACATCTCCTTTTTCAACATGATCTCTGATAAAATGATGTCTCACATCAATGTGCTTTGTTCTTGAATGCAACACTGGATTTTCAGTGATAGATATGGCACTTGTGTTGTCACACATGATTGGGATAGTCTTTTCTTCCACTCCATAATCCCTTAGCTGTTGTCTGATCCAAAGTACTTGTGCACAACAACTGCCTGATGCTATATATTCTGCTTCAGCTGCTGATGTAGATATGGAGTTTTGCTTTTTACTGAACCAAGAGACTAGTCTGGTGCCTAGCATCTGGCATGTTCCAGAAGCGCATTTTCTATATATCTTACATCCATCATAATCAGAGTCTGAATATGATATCAACTTGAGTCCTCCATCTTTTGGATACCAAATTCCAACATTGATGGTGTTCTTCCGGTATTTGATTATTCTTTTGGCTGCTAGAAGATGTGATTCTTTTGGTTGAGCTTGAAATCTTGCACATACTCCTACTTCAAATGCTATATCAGGTCTGTTTGCAGTTAGATAGAGTAGGGATCCAATGATTCCTCTATACATTTTCTGATCAATATCTTTTCCAGCTTCATCTTTTCCAAGAGTGACTCTTGCACACATTGGTGTATCTGCTGTGCCACTTGTATCCATACCATACTTGTGTATTAAGTCTTTTGTATATTTGGCTTGACTAATGAAGATACCATTCTTCGTTTGCTTTACTTGAACACCAAGAAAGTAATTTAATTCTCCCATCATGCTCATTTGAAATTTGCTCTTCATCAGGTTTGCAAATTTCTCACACAGCCTTTCATCCCCTGATCCAAAGATGATGTCATCAACATAGTTTTGTACTAGCAATGTGCTTGTTCCTTCTTCTAATTTGAACAGGGTTTTATGTATAGTTCCCTTGTTGAATCCATTCTTGATCAGAAATTGTGATAGTGTTTCATACCAAGCTCTAGGTTCCTGTTTGAGTCCATAAAGAGCTTTCTTGAGCATGAATACTTTGTCTTCTTTTCCTTTGAGTTGAAAACCAGGAGGTTGTTCCACATATACTTCTTCTTCCAAAAGTCCATTCAGAAATGTACTCTTGACATCCATTTGATAGACTTTGAAGTCTTTGTGTTCAGCAAAAGCTAGAAAGAGTCTGATTGCCTCTAGTCTAGCTACTGGTGCAAATTTTTCATCATAATCTATTCCTTCTGCTTGAGGGTATCCTTTTCCAACTAGCCTTGCTTTGTTTCTGACAACTGTTCCTTGCTCATCCATCTTGTTTCCGAATACCCACTTTGTTCCAATGATGTTGGCTGTGTCTGGTCTGTCAACAAGTTCCCAGACTTCATTTCTTTCAAATTCATTTAGTTCTTCTTGCATGGCTGTAATCCAATCTGCATCTTGGATTGCATTATCTATTGTCTTGGGTTCCACTTGTGATAGAAAACATGTTAGCATATGCTCCAGTTGTCTTCTGGTTCTAACTCCTGTGCGAATATTTCCAATGACTTGTTCTTCAGGATGATCTCTTAGCCAGATTAGGTCAGGTTGAAGTTGTTCTTCATTTGATGCTTCTGCAACTTCAGGTTCTGCATGAACTTCAAGTTCTGGTGCTTCTTCTGTTGTGTTGACATGTTGCTCATTTTGATTTTCAAAGTGATGATTCAGAATGGTAGCTGGTATGGTTGTGTTTGTATATACTTCCCATTTCTTTTTCTTCTTGATCTTGTAGACTTTCACCATTTTTGTTTGGTTCATCAAATACTACATGTATTGATTCTTCAATCACTAATGTTCTTTTGTTGAGAACTCTGAATGCCTTGCTGGTGTCTGAGTTTCCCATAAAGATTGCTTCGTCAACTTTTTCATCAAAGGTGTGTAATTGATTCCTATTCAAAACAAAACATTTAGATCCAAACATGTGTAAATGTGAAATGTTAGGTTTTCTTCCATTCTATATCTCATATGGGGTCATTCCATGATGTTTGTTGATGATTGATCTGTTTTGAGTATAGCATGCTATGTTTGCTGCTTCAGCCCAAAATCTCTTTGGTAAGCATGCTTCTGCAATCATTGTTCTGACTGCTTCTTTGAGAGTTATGTTTCTTCTTTCTGCTACACCATTTTGTTGTGAAGTTCCTGCTGTAGATAATTGGTGTAATACTCCATTTTCTTCACAGTAAGTTCTGATCACTTCATTTAGAAACTCTGTGCCTCTATCTGATTTGATCTTGATAATCTTTAGTTCTTTCTCATTTTGAATTCTTCTTAGTAAATCTGGCATCTTCTTGATCATGAATATGGTCCAGGTGAATTTGGAGAAATCATCAACCACTACTAGAGTGTATTTCTTTGCACTTGCACTTACTAGTGTGACTGGTCCAAACAGGTCCATATGTAACAAATGCAGAATTCTTGTTGTAGATTGATAGGGCTTTGACTTAAAGAAACTTTTGATTTGTTTCCCTTTCTGACATGCATCACAGAGACTTTCTTTCTTGAATGTAATCTCAGGCAAGCCTTCAACTAACTTGTTCTTTGATAATGTGTTGATGGTCTTGAAATTCAGATGGTTTAATCTTCTATGCCAAATCCAGCTGGTTGATTGTTTATTTTTGACAAACAAACATGTTTCTGCTTTAGCTGTTTTCCAATCCACCACATACATGTTGTCTTCCTTTTTTCCTGCAAGAACTACTGTGTTGGTTTGGCTGTGAATCACTTTCCATCCTTCTTTGTTGAAGTGTACATTGTAGCCTTTGTCATTGAGTTGACTGATGCTTAACAGATTGAAATTGAGTCCCTTAACATATGCTACATTTTGAATCTTCAAGTTGTTCTTGAGCATTGTGCCTTCCCCCTTAATCTTTCCAGGGTTTTCTTTGCCTCCAAATGCGACTTTGGGTCCATCAAAAGCTTTGAAATCAATGAGCCATCCTTTGTTCCCTGTCATGTGTCTGGAACATCCACTGTCTATGTACCAGACATCCTACAAAACAAATTAATTAAGTTTTAGGTACCCAACACTGTTTGGGTCCATACCTGTTAGCTGTCATGCCTCCTACTCCAAGTGTATATCCAAATGATCTTCTTTTGGATAGTTAAAATCATCAACTTCATATGTATATGGTATGGCGTAATAGCTTCGACATTTCTACCAAGGTATTACGATACTTTTCTACTTTTTGGTGCATTTGCATCCTTCTTCACCTTCCAATATGCAGTGTGAAACCTATGTTGTTTCATGTGTTTGGGAGCCTGCCTAGATTGACATTTCTTAAACACATGATGCATATCATGGTATGGTTTCTTCTTGTATTTTGGAGGTTCAAAATTCCGATCATCCTCTGAAGGGTAAAGTCTTCCTTTACCTTTCAGTAGGTCTTTGTTTTTGAATGACTGGAATGATGGTTTAGTCTGCTGTTTCACTATATTAGGTTTTGACTTCACTGGTACAGGATGAGTGATTGAAATTATGGTCTGTCATTTTCTGAACATTGGTCCATTCTTGGTCCTAGATTCAGAATTATGTTGCCCATTGTTTCTATTCTCATCCTGACTATTGTAGCCAAGACCATATCTGGATCCAAACCTTCTTGGAGGTTTGTAAGCTGGTGCATTTAGTGGTGCAGTGGTGTTTTTAGCTGGTAGGTGGATTTCCTCAGCTGATCTGTTAGCAGTTGATGAGTTATCATCTGCTGCTTTTTGATTAGGTGAGTATATCTCCTTAGTAGCTAGTTCAGCTTTCAATTTGTCCAATTGTTCCTTCAATATTTTCTTTTCTTTTCTTAGATCCTTACATTCCTTTTCTAGAATTTCATGATTCATCTCAATTTCATCAAATTTAGTCATGAGATTTTGGACTAGGGCTGCTGGATCTAATGGGAGAATAGAAGATTCTCAGTGTTAGTTAGATGTGGATGCATTTGATGAAGAGTAAGAACTAGATGTTACCTCGCCATCAGATTCTTTGGCCATAAGACATATACTTGCTTTCTCGGTCCGAGTCACCACCTTCATCTTCATATATTTCTTTGGTCATGAGACATAGACATGCTTTTTCATTGTCCTGAAATGTCTTCTTCATCACTATCATCTGAGTCATTATCAGATGATTCTTCATTCTTTTCACTTCTTGATTCATCCTTGAGTGCTTTCTTACCTTTCTTCTTTTCAAATGCTTTGTACTTCTTCTTTTCCTCATCTTTATTGTTTTCTTACGGGCAATCGACCTTGAAGTGTCCTTTCTTGTTGCAAATTCTGATGCTCAGTATTCATCATCTCTTTTCTTTATTTCTTTGTTTGAGCTTGACCTCTTGTTTGATGATGAGTTTCTTTTGAATTGCTTCTTTTTGCTAAACTTGTCAAAACGTTTAACTAATAAAGCTACATGTTCTTTGAGTTCTAGTGTCTCTTTGCAGATGCAACCAGCAAAGTTACTTTGATGTGGTGCTATCAGTGCACAGGTTTTTTGTGTCTCTGCCGGAGCACCATCTTCGCCGTTCAATTCGAATTCATGAGCTTTTAGTTGGGACATCAGAGTCAGGCTGTCAGTATTTGCAAGATCTGTTGTACCTCTGATTACTAATGTTATGATCTTCCATCTTTCAGGCAAGCCTCTCAAGATCTTTAAACACACTTCTTTCTGGGGGTATGTGTGTCCAAGCTGTTGCAGTTCACTGACGATGCTTGAGAATATGTTGTCCTTTGACCAATGGATACACCAGCCTTCAACTTGAAGTTCTCAAATTTCTGTTTTGCAACAGATAGTTTGTTTTCTTTAACTGCCTCAGATCCTTCATTTATCAGTTCCAGCTTGTCCCACATCTCCTTTGTTGTTTTGCAATCTTTGATTCTAAGGAACATGTTGCTATCTAGGGTTTTCAAGATCATATCTTTTGCAACAAAGTCTAGATTTGCTCTTCTCCTGTCATCCTTGGTCAAATCTTTCTTGAGTTTATCAACTTCTTTTCCTTGATCTGCTCAAGTGGTTATCACAGTCATGATCATGATTGGGCCATCATTGATTACATCCAGCATCTCCTCATGAGTTGCTGCAAGATGAGATAACATTCTTATTTATATTCATCAAAATTATTAACATTAAAAACTGGTACTTTAGACATAAAGTTTGAGGAGTCCATAAGTACAGATTTGATATATTTATGTATATAAGCAGAAAGCACATAATTGATAACTACTTTGAAAATATGTGATCTCCTTGTAACCAGAAATTAGATCTGAACAGGTTCTGATACAAGGAACACTGCTCTGATACCCATTGTTGGTCCCAGAGAAGGGTAAAACTATAGTCAGGGGGTGAATGACTATAGTGGAGTTTCAAAAACTTTTCTTATATTTAAAAGTTTTTGGGCAGTGGATAAGTCCCTTCTTACTAAGTTATTTCAAGGTAGTTTGACCAATCACAAATATATGATATAGTATAAGCAATTTAAATGAATGCAGTAAGGTAATTTGCAGAAAGTAAATTGACACAAGGCTTATAGTGGTTCAGAGTGGTGTAATCCCTTAATCCACTCTTCTCTTGTGATGATTGGAGGAATTCACTATTGTTTTCACATATACAATAGTACGATTGTCCTTGACTTCACAAGCTTCACAATCTACAAGACTATCACTCCTTGACTGCAACAACTTCAGTGATTTAGTCTCTTTCACTGCTCTTTGGGATCAAATCCTTCAGCAGTTATCACAAAAACAACTCATTCTCAGATGCCTCTGATTCAGTTGCTTGATTGATGTGAATTGGATTCACAAACTTGTTGATCAATCTCAATGCTTGATGTTTGATTTGTAGCTCTTAGATTTGAGTTGATCACTGGATATTTCCTTTTTGCACAGATAGAAGATTTCACTTTGACAGAGTTTCTGCTCAGATTTTTTTGCATCATTTTCTACTTGTTTTTTTTTCTTTTCTGTCAATGTCTTCTATTTATAGCCTTGACTATTCTTGATTTGAATTTCCATCTGTTGGCTATATTAATGAGGGGAATAATCCTTGATTTTATTCTTGATTCCCCCTTAATTGCATTCTCCTTGATTTTAGTGATCGGATTTTTCTTCAAACGTTTACCATAAAATCTGTCCTTCATTTTTCCTTTATTGATTGTGCATTTAATGCTTGATTTTCTGTATCTTCTTCATATTTTGATAATCTGACTAAGTAAGGTTTACTCAGCCGTTCTTCGATCGGTCGAGTGATTCATCTGACTTTGCCGCTTAGATCTTCCTTCACTGCTTTGTCTTCACTCAGCCGAAAGTCAGTTTACTTTGCCGATTCACTGTTTCCTTCATTCTTTCAGTTTAAGAAGAATCCTTGTACTTCACTAATCCTTGATTTGGGTGAGATCCGTGTACACCATATTTAAACATTAAGTTTCATCACTCAAAACATAATTTAGACTTATCAAAGGTCATCATAGACTTCCTTGGTTATAAGTCAGACCATAGTGTCTTCATCGCTTCTTTGCTGGTGCTTGGCTGGCTTCACTCTGCCGAAAACATGTTTTTACTTTGCCGTCCTACCAACTAGTACAATACTTGTCTGACACAACTTATACATCATGTCAGACTCTAAGTAAAGACTATACAGAGTGTTCTAACTTATTCCAGGCTTACTATAACAGCTAGTATGGCTATCATCAAAACATAATAAAATGTTCCTAACATTTTCTGGCAGAAAAAGTCCTACGGAATTCCCCTTTAATATCTACTAGACTGCATGAAGATCAAACCCGTCAAACTTCTCAAACCACACAACTCAAAGGTGAAGTTCACTTATATCAAAGAGTCAAGGAAGTTGCAGACACCAGCAGGGTAGAAAAGAAAGCAGTCTGAGAGCAGCAGTTCTGGGTTAAGAAGAAGAACCATATCTCAAATTAAAAGAGCTCAACTCAGGATTTTGCCAAGCAATAAGGAAGCACCATTGGTGATAAGTGAGGATGAAGAATATCTACAGGAAGAAGTCCACCCTCAATCTGACGAAGAAAAAGAAGAGGATGATGAAGAAGTTCTTTCAACACCTGAACTAGAAGAAAAAGAAAAGGATGATCATTACTCTGATGGTCATGAAGAAAAGAAAATTCTGATAAAAATCTGTCACTCCTCCATACTGGTCAAAAGAGTGAAGCAACGAAGGAGAAACAGCTGAGTGGATTAACTGAAGGAACTCGACCAGCAGATACATGTACTGCAGGCACATCAAGAAGAATACCCAGCACAGAGAAATGAGAATGGCCACTGAAGAATTTGAAGATGTGGCAGATGAAAGGTGATGCAAAATCCCCTTAAGGATTTCAAGTACATGAAGATCCAATCTCTGACATGGAGTCTGAAGAAGAAGAAGAAAAAGCTAATAAAGATCTTGCTGATACATCTGCACCAGCACAAGAAAATGCTACCACTGACCTTCCAGACAGAACCTTTCGTCTGGACATTGGTCCCCTGATTGTTGACATGGAGTGAAGAGCTCCAAGCCTGGAAAATCACAAGCAACTATGAGAAATGAAAGCTCTCACTGAATCAGAAGATTGAGGCTCTACTGAGCCACATTGAGCCAGAAGATGAAATCATTGAGAAGAAGGGGGATGGGGGATCTGCTATCTCAATTGAACTCAAAAATTACCTATCATGGTCATACATAGCTAACTTATCTGGGAACTGCATTTGATGACAGGGTGAATCCCATTCTTGAGATATTGGACACTCATTCTTAACAAATTCAGACAATTGACAACACTCTGAATCATGCTATGAAGGAACTGGACACCGTAATCACAGTGTCTGAGGCCACAAACAAGATTCTGGTAGAGAAGTATGATGCTACCAAAAAGGGGAAGGTAGTGGTAAGCCTAAAAGTTCTAGACCTTAGAGAGTAGACTGTAATGTGTTTCTACTTTTAAACAACTTCTTGCCCTTTATGGATGAATAAAATTTCTGAGTTTTTTTATTCGTTTTATTATATAAAAATATTTACTTATGTTCAGGCTTATAAGGGTTTTGGCATCATCAAGAATAGGGAAATTATCAGGAACATTTATTTGTTTTGATGATGGCCATACTAGCTGTTATAGCAAGCCTGAAATAAGTTAGTAATATCCGTATATGACTTTACTTAGAGTCTAACATGCTCTATAAGTTCAGTCAGACAAGCATTGTACTAGTCTCGTAGGATGGATCAGTGAATTAAAGGACAGAAGATCAGCTGAGTGGAGATAGCCAAGTACCAGTAGAGTAAAGTGAAGACTTATAGTCTGATTTATAACCAGGGACATCTGTGATGACCTTGGGTAAGTCTAAGATACACTCTACAAGTGATGAAATATATTTTAAATATGGTGTACACTGATCTCACACAAAATAAGGAACAATGAAGTAATGCTCTATCAATTTGCATCATCATGCAAAGATCGGTATAAGCGAGAAAGAAAAGCGGTGATAGGAGCCTATTGCAGCCTAGTGATTAGCAAATATGTAAATGAGTAATTGGACCGGCTAAGCAACAGCCAAGTCAAGTATATTGTGTATATTTGATTCGGAACATGGAAAATAAGGAAATCAAGCAATTAATGCAGAATCAATTAAGGACGGATTTTATGAGGAACGTTTGAAGAATATCGGGATCACCAAAATCAAGGAGAATGAAATCAAGGAAGAATCAAGGATTATTCTTCACATCAAATAGCCAACAGAGGAAATTTCAAATCAAGGAAATGAAGGTTATGAATAGAAGGCATTGACAGAAAGAAAAAAAAATAGAAATATACAGATGATCAATAACGATTGAACCACCGAGAACTCTAAGTGCTCAAACTTTGTCAATTTGACAAGCCTTCTTTATAAACTTAAAATACTTATCCAGAAGATCAAACTCAAAAAATAGAGTATCAAATCTATATCATGTACTGAGTCTGATCAAGCCACTGTAAATTCAATTCACATCCAACTGAAGCAATTGAATCAGATCATTTGAGAAGGAATTCTAACCTATTGTGATAGCTGCTAAATGGTTTGTTTTCAAGGAGCAGTGTTGAAGACTAAGTCACTGAAGCTTTTGTAGCCTGAGAGTGATAGTCTTGAGATTGTGAAGCTTGTGCAGCCATTGACAATCGTGCTATTGTATTGGTGAAACAATAGTGAATTCCTCCAATCATCACAAGAGAAGAGTGGACTAAGGAATTACACCACCCTAAACCACTATAAACCTTGTGTTATTTACTTACAACATTTAATTTCTGAATTTACTTTTATTACTTTATTTATATGCTTGTGATTGCTTAAGTGGTTTGAAAATACATTTTAGAAGGGTTTTAATATTCTGCTGCACAAAAGCTTTTCATCAGAAAACTTTTTGCAACTCCCGAGGTTTAAAGTTTTTAAACTCAAAATATAGTCATTCACCCCCCCGACTATATTTCAACCTTCTCTGGGAGAAACACTCTCTTAGGGACCAAGTCCAATCAAAATTCCAGAAGTAATGCAGCCTACATTGTGATGTGATTTGTGGCCCGTTAAAGGTAATCTCGACACAAGGAAACGAAGAACATGAATAACACAAAAAGTTCCTCCATCGACTCATGATCAACTTATGATCAAACTCCTCGGGGTGAACATTAGTCTTCTAATCAACCCACGATTAGACATCAATGATGCTCGGATACCCACAAACTCACGGCTCAACAAGTTTGATAAATTTAACTGAGTGAATCTTCAATCCTAGAGAAATGACATAAAAATGAGAAAGTATCATATGTAAATAATGATTCAATTGTCTTCTGTGAAATACATTCACTACGCCTTTATATAGGCTTGGCGACGCCCTAAGGCTTGCAACAATATAAATGGGCCTTATATGGGCCAAACAAGAATATATAAATACGAATGAACTAAAATTAGTAAAGACACTAATTGGGCTTAAAGAGGTCCATAAGACTCCCAAAAAATTAATAATATAATTCCACAATAAATAATAAAAATACATAAGGAAATAATAACAATAACCCAAACTAAAATCATCAAAATACGAGTAGTTTAGTGTGCGACGGGGCAAGGTTGATCCTCATTGTTCTCTCCCCCTTCGAGATGAGTCGTCCTCAAATCAGAATAAAGCCGTATAGATGAGAATCATCAATAAAGGATGGACGAACCAGATAAATCACTAAAGATATTTCTAAATCATATACAAGGCATATGGACAACTTCATATTAATGTCATGTTGTACTGACGATCCATGTTTCACAAATGGAACATACGCTGTGTGTCTCGCTTCGCTATGAATGTAAATGTACTCCTGTTTTAAGAAATATAACCATAGCAACTCAAACATAGAAGGTTATCAGCATGCTCTAAAAAGGAATAGAGGAAATGGAGATTCAATTTTCCACAAATGTCACCGGCTCAAAGGGATTTGAATATAATACAAGAACTGCTTTAGGTGCATTCAATAGTCTGCTATTATCCTTACAATGATAACCATCATGTACCCGGAAATTAGAAAAAGTAGAGCTAGAGGAATTACTCTTTCTCCACCACTTTAACCTCCACAGTTGGTTTATCATTTTCTTCTTCCTTCTCAATTGATGCATCTTTTTAACTCCTAGATCCATCTTTAATTGTTGTGATCTTTATGCGTATGAGATGTTGCAAAGATATAACTTTGTTCTTTAGAAATGTTTGCTATGTATGTATATTATGTATTTTTACAACCAATGCATCAAGATACTTGTGGTGCTCGTTCATTTATACGAGATGACGCAAAGATATGACGTTGTTCTATCCATTTTCTTTAGCATTGTTTGTTAGTTTGTTGCTTCTTCTTCTACTTTTTAATTTTTTTTCGACTAAGAAGTTGTAATTGATAATAGGTCATGTCATTTATATACAGAAATGATAGAAATTCACACATTGATCCCTGAATAAGACTCAAACCCAAGGCCTTTTTTACCCAAATAGATAATAGTTCATTCCATTTTTTATACAGAAACGATAGAAACATACACACTGATTCCTGAATATGACTCGAACCCAAGGCTGTTTTTACCCAATTTCATAATAGTTCGGTTCTTTTTTTTTTATATAGAAACAATAGAAAATCACAAACTGAGCCCTGATAAGACTCGAACCCAATACAGTTTTGAACCAGATTGATGATAGTTCAGTTTTTTTGGATAGGGAAACAACAGAATCTCACACACTGAGCCCTGAATAAGACTCCCCAATCTTGTTTGAACCAAATCATGTGAGTATCTTGTTTGAACCAAATCATATGAAATTCTGGGGAGTCTTACACACATTTGAAACAAATCATGTGAGTATCTTGTTTTGTTGCATTTCGAAGGTTTTCATTCCGATTTTTAATGGAGTAATTTGTTCCATTGAAATGTGTATTTGTAGTTGGTTGAAATCGGAGGATTTTAAGGTGTTTTTCGTTCAACCGGCCGTTTTCCGATCGGTGGTTTGGGAAAGTTGACCGGGTGCTTAAAACGTCCGTGACAGTGACTTTAATGCAAACAAAACATCAGCATGGCTAACGTTTAAGTCATACAACCCCACTAGGGTAACATGTTCTTTCGTCGGTGAGGGTGACGTTTATCTCGTACTCAGAACGTCGGAGTGGGGGACGTTCTAACTTAACGTCAACTTTGGTGACGTCTTAAACTATAACGAACATCTTAAACATCAACTCATTAAGTTCTGGAGTCAAAAACGTCTGGAGTAGTGACGTTTATTTTCGGTTCCAACGTCATAGTTGGTGGCGTTATAACAGCTACAAATTATTCATTTCTGGACTACAAGACGTCACCAAGTCTAATGTTTATTATACATACGAACGTCAGTTGTAATGACGTGGGGTTGGATGCCAGACGGAAAATCCAATGGCCGATCGGAAAACTTTAAAAAAAACTTCATTTTCCCCTAGTTAATGGTGTTTCAAGCCATGGAATATGAATTTTGATTCAATTTTGCTTCCATATTGTTTGAAAATGATATTTGGGTGAAAAAGGTTGGAGTATATGAAATGAATTTTGATTAAGAAGAATGTTAAAAAAGATGAAGATGAATTTTGATGATGAAGAAGGTTGAAGAAGATGAAGATGAATTTTGATGATGAAGAAACTTGTAAAGGATGAAGATGAAGATGAAGATGGAGATGGAGATGAATGTTGTTTATTGTGGTGCCAATAAAGAAGTAAATATAGATGATAATTTGGATGAAAATTAAGTTTGTGGTTTGTTATTGATATAAGTTAATAATTTTGGATTATAATGCTTAATTTAAATAATCAAAAGAGAAAATTGTATTTATTAAAATTTGTGGTATAAGGAGAAGTTTTTTTTTATTTTTTTGGTTGTGCTTGAAATAAAAAAAATTAATACAAATAATATGGTGGTGTCAAAAGCAATTTTTGGTGCCGGAAGTATTCGTGGTGCCACAAGAGATTTCGTTGTGCCGATAGAAGCTGCCTAAAAAATAAGGAGGAATGAGGGAGAGACAAAATCATTTCATGAATTAAGGAAAAATGACAGTTTTTTGAAACTTTTGCATAAAGGACAAAACTAAATTTTTTTTCTGGCGCATGTTTTCTATAAAAAAAAAAACCAACACATTTTCTCTCTCATCAAATTTTTTTAAACACTCATATCTCTCAATCCAAAACTCCAAATTTGAAAACATTTCACCAATTTCTTTTTATTTTTTCATGCTATTTATTTTGAGACCACATTCAACATATTCCGACGTGATTTCAGAAAATCCGCAGCTGAAATTCACTATCGATATTCATTGATTTTCGGGATTCACTGAGGAGATTCACTGAGTAAATTTCGACTGTGAATCTCATGAAAAACGTTGTAATGATATCGAACCAAGTCTCAAAATGAAGAGAATCAAAAAATAAAAAATTCAGTGAAATATTCATCACGTTTGAAGATCTAGATAAAAAAAAATATGAGTGTTTGAAAATCGATGAGGAAAGAGAAAAAAGAAAAAAAATGTTCCAAGTACCATGCTGCAGCAAGAAGCGAGAAATTTTTTATTTAATTTTTTTTTTGGTTTGTCCTTCTGGCCATAAAAAAATATAAAATTGTCCTTCTCCAATAAAAAAATATGCGCCTATCATGTTAATAAAAAATATTCAAAAATTTGTCCTTATCCCTAATTCTCCAAAAAAAAAAAAAATTGGAAAGACAAAAACACCGTTTTACCCACACAAAAAATAATTATAAACCACACCATTTTTTAGTTTAAGATTTGAATTGAAATTTTGAAATTTTGATTGTTGTTTATGGCCTATCATCATCAAGATTGTTGAAATAAGTATTCGGTGGTTGATGAGATGCCATAAACACGATCGACTTGTAGTATTTCCAATGATCATAATTGTAAAGGACATGATTCAAAATCAAGCCATCAAACTCTGAGGCAAAATTTCTTACAAGATGATCATTGTTCATGGCATATCATCCACAAAATGATTCATATGGCTCATAAAGTAGATGAGATGCCATGAACACGATCAACTTGCGAAAATTCAATATTCAAGAAGTATCATTGCCGAATTTTTAAAGGTGAAAACCAATTGTTGATGCCATTGAATCAACTAGAGGCCAACATTTTGAGTGTTCTCAATTGTTGTGCATGAGGGGTTCTTATATAGACATGATTTATAATACAGAAATGCAGATGCACTGAATTTGGTGTTAAGGTGGGCCCCATCCAGTCAAACTTATTTAAAGGAAAGAGGTTGAATATTGTAATATTTTAACTAAATGAAACTGCAACTTTGCTTCAATGTTCGTTTAAGGACCACACTCTTTGACCAAACTTAGTCGAAGTTCATAGGTTTTGAGATATTGCTATTGTAACGCCCCGCTCCCGGATACCGAGTCTTTATCCGGAAAGGAACATTCGGCGCGTATAGCATTAAATAAATTTAATATTATATGCCAGCCTCTACGTCGTCGTATCGAGTTTAGGAAACGAAAGCTAAAAAGACTCGGCAAAACATCGTAAATGCTACTAAGATTGGAATACAAACCGACTAAGGGTAGAAAGGAAAAACTTACAACAACGATACAAAGCTTACAATGTACGATGTTCCAAAAGGAAAGATACAACACTTGTATCACAAAGATCTCAATAGAAAGTCCAACAGGTTCTTAAACTAAAACAACAAGAAAAGACATCCTCAAGCATCCCCGTCACATATCATCAATGAACTCCATCCTCAACGAGGTCAAGATCAACCTGTTCGTCTTCTCACCCCAAAAGCATACCAAAAAAAACATGCAATTGAGGTAATTACAAAGTACTTAGCAAGAGTGAGAAGCTAATGTATAATTAGAGTTTATAACGAAAAGGTTTACATTATTATTAATTTATCTTTATAAGACCGACTCAAACTCTGTGTTCACTACATGCTCATCAACATGTCGTGACTATTAGTTTCTAGCTTAGCCTATCTCTGTTACAACCGCAATTCAAGGGCACTACGCATGGTGTTCACTCACCACGAAGTATCTGTTGCAACATATTGGTGGATTACACCAATAACCACGGAAGTCTATTTTAGTAGACTTCGATAGTGAATACGTTCGGCGAAGTCCCCTTGCCATTCAGCCATTTAGAGGCCAGCAGAGTTCTTCACTTTATCTGACCGCCCACACATTGCGATATAGGCAGTGCCTTACCAAGAATGACATGTTGTTTATTCTTTTAACTACACAAGTACGTTTGTTATAATGCTGTTCACTAGCCACCTAAGTATTTTCAAGTAAGCTCCCTAATCACTAATACTCTCTTTCCTAGACCACTAGACATAGACAAGGCTTAGCAGACATTGATGAATACCTTTTTATCAAAGCACAAGCCTATCATACCCTTCCGATGGTCCCGAACTTCAACTCCCTTGAAAATCACATTCGGTGCCGGAACTAAACGCATCAAAAACTCAATCAATGCTTGTTCATGTTTAATTAGTGTTATTAGATCAAGAAACAAAATTTAAAACTGGATTCGGAGCTTAAAACTCATTAACCACCAAAACAGGCACACTGCCCGTGAATGCTCATGAAATGCCCGTGCATTGAGCCAATGCTCGCAATTGCTCGTGGAATGCGCATGCACAAATCATCCTTTATCACCTTTTATTACTCTCAGGCCCCGTATGCGCACGTATTAAGGGATATGCACGTGCATTGCCCTAAAAACTGGCCTAAACTCAGGTTTCTGCACTTTACGAGTTCCAACCCCTTCCCAACGTGATCAACATCAAAATATACATCAAAACAACAGCAAAACAGGTTCTAAATATGCTATATCATACCAAAGCACATCAACAACAAAAAACATGATTTCTAACCAAGAATATAGCACAAACTCTCAAACTTAACATTATAAACCTTGATTAAACACTAGGATGAGCCTCTACCTTCTAACAAGAAAACCACAGCCCAAACTTGAAGGACATCTTACAGCACTTCCACAAGCCTCAACCCAACACCTAGTTGATCAACTAATTGAACAAATAACAATTGTGATCAAAGTTTCTAGACAAAAGGGACTATGAATTCAACCAAACGAAACCACAACTTGATCATCTCTTGATGAATCCAACACTGAGGCGAAACTAACCTTATTCCAAAATTGATGCTCTTGATGTCAAATGGAAGCCCTTCTTCCGCTAATTCTAAATCTTCAATTGCTTCTGAAATCTGAAAAGAACTCACTGAGAATTATGAGGAAGCCTCTTAAGCTTTTCTATCCCTTTTCTTTCTCAATTGAGAGTGCAGAGTTCGAACTTGGGAGAAGTTGATGTTCTGACAACTTCCTTCAGAACATGGGATGCTTATTTGTAGAAAATAACTCCCAAGGGTTAATTGCAATTAACTTCCCTTAATTATGCTTAATTCATATTTGGCCCCTTCTCTTTCTTTTCCTTTTATTTAAATCATACTTAAAATCCATTAAATATTAAATATAATATTCCGTTTCCATAAAAAGACACGTCTAGCCTTTTATGAAAGGTCGGGATCGGGATATTACATTCATTCCCCCTAAAGAGGAGTTTTGTCCTCAAAACACGAACATGCTCAAACCATAAGTCTTTTTTTGCAGCTCTTTCTTCAACACAAACCAAACTGAAGCTTCACTTGTTTCCCCACGGACAACACCAACCGATTTTGATCTTGCTAACCACTGAACCAACACTCTAGTGCTTCCTAAACCGTTCAAACTCTTGTTCACACAAACCAAAACCAATTAACGAATCTTGAACCACTGACACCACACTAATCAATTAACAGGTCCGTTGTGGTACCAAAAAAAGAATAAGAAAGAGCAAAGCTAGGAGACAACCTGTAAGGGATTAATTAAATTCCCCTTCTCAATTGCAATTTCTGCATACATTAATTTGTATCCAGAAATGAAAAGGAGAAAGGTTGTTATGAGATAGAGCATCCCCCGCCTAGCGTCTATCTGGCTTTTCAGCCATGATAGTGATGGGGTTAAACAAGTTGCTAGTAAATTAAAATTGGAATTGGCGCAATTCGCAGAATTAGAAGCTTTTGCACAATTTGCTTCTGATCTCGATAAAGCGACTCAAAATCAATTGGCAAGATCCTTTACAAAAAATAGAGGTAAGAAGCAATTTTATCCATCTCTGAATGTACACCGAATGGATTATTTGATCCATATTGATGCAATGCGGCCAGATGAAGAATACTGGCACCTACTAAAATAAAGGGGAGTAAATGATGAAGACTAAAAAACGATTTAAGGTGGCACTTCCCGAACCAAACATGAATCTTTCAATTCATTTGGCTCTCACACTCAATTACTTAGAAATTAGTAATGATTCTCATATCAATTCATCTGGGCTTTGTTCTGCCATCCCGACCAGTGAATTAGTAAGATTTCCTTTTCCATAGAATCTTTTGCATTCACAGCTTCCATCGTTCACATCGCTTCTTACTTAATGCTTAGGTCTGAATTTGACAATGGAGCTCGTCATGAAAGTTGTTCTTAAGTCAATTTTCTAAGTCTTTATTGGCTCGAAGCTCTTGATTTTTTGGTTACCTACTCACGAGTGGCTTACGCACCTATACTTTTAGTCTTTCATTCATGCAATGAGTCAGCTGAAACAGCCAACATTACAGTTTGTGGCGGATAAGCACCCCAATTACAAATAGTGTCTAAGGACAGACCCAGCTACGCTCAAATCCCTGCCTACGCACTATGCATAAAGGAAAATGGAACGTCCACGAAGAAGGAAGACTCTTGCCGACATTGGCTAGCAATAGGGGATAGAAATGAGAGATCTCTTGTACTCGTCTTCTCTTCTTAGGAAGAACACATTCCTAGTTCAACAGTCCAAGTAGACAAACTCTTGGATAGCCAACATATACCAAGAGACACACCAAGGCCGTAGAATTCAAAAGAATAACTTTGTTCTTACAACAGTAGAATCCAACACAACCAATCACTTGTAGTAACATCCTAGCAACCGTGATTACTCTATCCAAATGTGTTGTCTTAACCAAGGCACCCTTGAGGTTATTCTTACTTAAATAGGGATGGGATATCGGTTTCTGAAACTGATCAACATGTTCCAACGGACACACATCTGTCTTGAACCAAACCATTCGCTTCTTGTTGAGCCCTAAAAATTCCCATTCCAAATTTACCAACACGAGCATCTCTAAGGTTACCTACAATTCTGGAGGATCATAAAGGATCCGAAGGGTCCTATATGGTCTAAAGAGATCTTAACTTAAAGGGAAGGAATCCTAAGACAGCAAGGAATGCTTTGCTCTGATACCAACTGTAACACCCCGCTCCCGGATACCGAGTCCTTATCCCGAAAGGAACATTCAGCGCATATAGAAATGAATAAATTTAATATTATACGCCACCTCTACGTCGTCATATTGAGTTTAGAAAATTGAAGCTAAAAAGACTCGGCAAAACATCGTAAATGCTACTAAGATTGGAATACAAACCGACTAGAGGTAGAAAGGAAAAACTTACATCAACAATATAAAGCTTAAGACGTACGATGTTCCGAAATAAAGATACAATAATTGTATTACAAAGTTCTCAAAAGAAAGTACAACAAGTTCTTAAACTAAAACAACCAGAAAAGACATCCTCAAGCTTCTCCGTCACATATCATCATCAAACTTCTCAATGAGCTCAAGATCAACTTGTTTGTCTTCACACCTCAAATCGTACAAAACAAACATGCAATTGAGGTATGTACAAAGTACATAGCAAGAGTGAGAAGCTAATGTTTAATTAGAGTTTATAACGAAACAGTTTATATTATTATTAAGTTATCTTCATGAGACCGACTCAAACTCTAGGGTTCACTACAATGTTTATCAACATGTCATGATTATTGGTTTCTAGCTTAGCCTATCTCTGTTACAACTGTATTCAAGGGCACTACGCCTGGTGTTCACTCACCATAAAGTATCTGGGTGCAACATATTGGTGGATCACACCAATAACCACGAAAGTCTATTTTAGTACACTCTGATAGTGCACGCATTCGGCGAAGTCCCCCTGTCATTCAACAATTTAGAGGCCAGCAGAATTATTCACTTTATATGACCGCCCACACATTGCGATATAGGCAGTGCCTTACCAAGAATGACATGTTGTTTATTCTTTTAACTACACAAGCACATTTGCTATAATGTTGTTAACTAGTGTTGGAAATAAAATTTATATTTTGATGATGATTCATCAGTTATTTTAATTATTATTTTTAACCCTATTGATGAAGGGTCATAACAAGCAGTTATAGTGCAAAGAAAAAAGATTTAATAGAGTCTAAAAATTGTATAAGTAAATCAGATAAGCACTGTAATAATCCGAGGGTCAGAACTGAGAAACCGGGAAACTAACTTGATGATATTAGAAAAACTGAGTTTACAGCAGAAGATAAATCAATTTGTAAAAGTGACTCAGAGCGCACTGATAGAAACTGAAGAAGGTAAGTTCACTGAGATACAGACTAAGTTGACTTATCTAAAAGCTGAAGAACTGAGGGAACATACTCAGTGGATGAAGAACTGAAGGACACAGACTCAGTTATTGAAGACTGAAGAACTGAGGGTTCAAACTCAGTTTGAGAAGATTAAAAGCCGAAACTTTAAAGTTAGAATTCAGGCAAGATTGTGATGACCTGAACTGACACTATAGATCATGTATGAAGACCTAAGATACATAAGGACAATGATATCTAAGTTGATTCATGAACTTTGGGGTACTCTGATTAAGTCAATAATCATCAGATTAAGAATATATATAGTGTACTGAGATTTCGAAGAAGAGTAAAAACTCAGTTAAAGCTCTTAAAGTTGAAAACTGACTAAATCTTATAAGACCAGTTTTTATGCTGAGGTTAGGAAAAACTGAAGAAGATCTGACCGTTATAAAGCAAGCCTTCTTATTGGATACATAGAAATGTCAGAAAGGACACTGACATTCATCAGATCAAGCAGAACTACCAACAGATATATGGATTCAAATTCAAACGTTCAAATTCATCTAACCGTTGGAAAACTCCTATAAATGTATCACTTCGGTCACAAGAAGAAGTGCGGAGTTCTAAGAAATAATTGCATTATGAACGATTCTACTAAGGGGGAAAGTGAATCAAAAGAACTCCTGCTACATTCTACATCGCAAGATCAAGAAATCTTCACAGTATTCATAAGCATTCAAAGAAATATCAAGTTCAAACACTTGAAGAAAAACAGAGCCTGAGCAGATCATATACTTTCAGAACAAGAAGATCAAATCACAAGTTAAATCATAGTCATTGATTCAAGTCTCAACTTTGATTTTATCAAAGGTTTTAGACTGTGAAACACCAAGAAGGTGTGAAGGATAGTTGAGCTGCAGTGAAGAAGACTGTATTTGAGAAGAGCTGATGAATAGGCAATCCAAACCTTCAAGGACCAGTGGAACATGCTTAGTTTAAACAGCAATCCCACCTGTTGAAGACTGAAGCTGGATGATTATGAAGCTAGGGATTAGTGAAGGACAATCAGTGTTTAAATTTACTTCATGTCTTGTAATTGTAAACCAGAACATTTTGAATTTTGACTCCGCATCACAGGGGAAGAGAGGACTGACAGGATTACACCACCTGGAACCTCTATAATTTCTGCCTCATTTATTTATTTACTTTACGCATTTATTTACTGCATCTTAGTTTATATTGCACCTAATCACAGACTCAGCAAACATTAGAAACTGAGCCAGCACGACATTGCATTTTCAACTAGACAAACTGATAAACTTAAGTCTTATAAAAAGGCTTACTTTAATCTGTTGCAGGTTAACTCCGTTAAGCATAAGTCAGTCTTGACTTATACTCAGTTAAGTTAGCTTAACTCTACACAAGTTTTAGATCGAACTCAATCTGCTTTAAGATTCAGTTTTTGAGGCTTTTGGGGACAAGTTCATTCACCCCCACCCACTAAACTTGTGTCAGCCTTTTCACAGGACCAACAATTGGTATCAGAGTAGTTCTTCCTTTTGGAGGTGATCCAAAGTTGTTTCTTCTTCGAGTCTTTAGCTTAAATGACTGGCCATCAGTTTTTCCAATACCAACAATTGGTATCGGAGTGAATCTTCAACCTTGAAGAGATCTCCGACTGAGTTCTATCAGTTTGAAGTAACCAGTCTTCAGTTATTGCATCATGGAATCACATAATCACTTTAGAAATATTGCTTAGTTCTTCATTTTTTAGATTTGATGAATACATAAATAAATTTCAGGCTTTGGTACCTGACACTCAAGAAAAGTTGATTGAGACATTCATTGAAGATCCATCCTTTACAAACAATGAAGAAAGTGCTGAAATACTACCCATAAGCTTCGGAGGAAATGATCATGGTGAAAGTGATGAAGAAATCATACTTTTTGGAACTAATCTGATGAGCAACTTTGCCGGATCAAAAAAAGGCATGCAAATAATGGAATATGAGGTAAATTCTTCCACATCCAACACTCACAGTGCCATGAAAAATCATTGAAATGAAGATTTCAATGAAAACTTGGACATACTCAAAAAGGAATTAGAGGAAATTCAAAAGAATTATGAGAATGTCAAAAAGGAAAAAGAATTATTGAAAGCTGAAATTCTAAGATTGAATATTGAGATCAATTTTATCAAGGCTAACAATGGAACCAAGGAGAATTGCTCAACAGATGTAATAAACATCACAGAATCATCAGTTGATCTAAATCCTAATGTTCAATTCAAACCAGGAAAACCATTTGGAGATAGAACAGGTTTAAGGTTTGACAATCAACAGAATTCTAAGTCCAGACCTAGTTCAGCTGCACCTAGGTTTGTGGCTGCACAAAAGTCATGAACTCAGAAAACTATAAAATTGTTAGAACTGACAAAAACTCAGAACAACCTCGAACAAAAGCGGACAAAACTGTAAATGACAGATTCTATAGAAAGAATCAGAAGGCTGAAAAGAGCAGAACTGATCAAAGACCAGTTAAAAGAACATTCAAGTCATATCCATCAAAGAATGATAATCATTCATGGAATAATAGATTTAGGGGGAAAGGAAGACTCTTTACTACTGATGAAGACTGGAATGCACCTATGATCACTAAAAGATCATATCAGTTTCAAAAAATAAAGGAACAAAAGACTGTTAGACCAAAACAGCAAAATTTTATGAAAACTGGCTTTACTCAGTCAAAATGTCAAGAATGGCATAGAAGTAATATGAAGATTAAAACCAAAATTGACACGTCATCCTCGAAGAATCCAAAAACTAATAAAAAAAGGACCCAAACAGATATGGGTACCAAAAATTTCACAATTTGTTTTGCAGGAGAAAATCAAAAGCTGAGAGAACCGAGAACCTGTAATTCTCAAAACTGAGTTATAATTTCAACTGAGTTTTGGAACTGATCAAAAGGACAACTGATTCAAGTTTTGGATTAGATCAAAGCTAAACCTTTACAGCTGGAGATATAACGTATCTACTATATTTACTGATACAAGCTAGGAATGGCAGAAAAGATGTGACCTACATTAATCTCGACCATCCATTTTCTCCACACAACATCTTTTTCACAATCTCAACGCCAGATGTGACTTATGACAAGACGTTTTAAAACCCACTCAAAACCTTCTAACCGCCTCATCTACCACCTATAAATACCCTTGTATTTTCCACATCAATTCATTACACTCAGTTTTTGTAATCACTTCAACAATCGGAAATCATGACTTTTACCAGAGTAGAACCTGGAATGATCATCTCACTCATTCAATATGTCGCGAGATATATAGATCAAACACTAGCCCAGAAAATTGCTGAGAAAATCTGGAAAATCAAAGGTCTGGAACAAGTGTTCAACATCAATTTGGAGAGTGTATGTCTGAACAGCATCGGCGATTTCTATGAGTTTTGGAGCTAGAGCATACAAGATGAAAAGATTTTTACCTACTCTGCCAAATTTAATGGGAAGGAGATCAAGGTTACTGTGAATCTTATTACAGATATCTTTGGCTTTGAGAGATCTGGATATTCTTCAGCCTTGAAAGTGACTAAATAACAAAGGGAAAAATTGTGGAAAATCATCACAGTTAAAGAAGACTCAAATGTTTTGTTATCTGGAAGTACATGACTTCTCAAACCTGAATTCAATTATCTGACCAAGATGCTTGCAAATTGGAAATGCAGGCAATTTTGGCAATCTTTCTGGAACCAAGATAGACTTGCTATATGTTATCTGGATTGTAGAAGATTTCAATTGGCAGAGGTACATTTTGGATCAATTGATAGCAGAATCTTCTAATGTGCCCAAGAAGAAAACTGATGAGAATAAAGGAAGATTTTTTCAAAAGAAGACCCTTGCATTATTGGCACAGAGGATCATTGATCATTTTGTAGTTACCAAGAAGAGGATCAACTGCAATTATTGATGGCAAAATTGCAGCTAAAGAAGAAAGATCTAGAAACAGAAAAGATTAAGGTTCTGAGGCTGAACCTAAGAAGAAAAGAAAGAGGTCATCTAAGAAAATGACCACGGCTGAAGCACTGGAAGATCTTGAGAGACTAAAGGAGAAAAAGAGAAAGTTGGAAGCTTCAGTCAAAGCAAAGGTTGATAAAGTAGCTGAAAAAATTATAGAGCCTTCACTAGCAAAATCTGCTACTCCAGTTGCTGAAAGTCAAGCAGAGAAACCTGAACCGAGGAAACCCCACAAAACCTGTCACCACCGAGAGAGAAGTTTGTTGTTGAAGAAGGGATAGTTCCAAAGATCGCCGGAAAGTCGATCGTTAAGGAGTGATTTTATGCGTTTTATAACGATATATTTTACGATGATTTTCCCGTATTTATATTATTTGCATAGGAATTGGCCTTTATATTGAAATATTAAGCGAGTGATGTTTTTAAGGGTCTAATTGCAAAAGTGATTAAATTATGTGTTTAATTCTTTGGTTTTATGTTTATTCGTATGATGTTACATTTTTCATGTTTCTATCATGTTGTTAGATACGTTTTCATGATGAGTAAGGAGCTTAAACGATGATCACATGAAGATGGAAGAGTTGAAAGATGTTTAAGTGAAGAATTATTGAAGAAACCGAACCAGGCACTTCATGGGAATTTTGTCCACTTTTGTAGCCACTTTCAGGAAAGTTGTCTTGATGTAAGTTGTAGAGGATTTAAATAGCTTTCCAACGCATGTTGAATCACCTCATTTGGAGCCCTAGAAGTGAAGTTATGAGCAAAATACTGGAGTGAGTAGTGGACGGGCGTCCATAAAAGTGAATCGGCGTCCAAAGATCGTATTTTACATTCGAGAGTTCAGACGCGTCTTGAGCGAGCGCTCATTCTCCGTTCATAGAGGCTGGACGAAGCGTCCAAGATAGTGGACGGGCGTCCACGGCACCGACTCAAATAAAACCGACCTAAAAATCTATAAATAGCGCGATTTCTCCAACCCTAATCATATTTTTCGACCCTAGGCGGCCACAAGCCCCTTTGGGGCAGCTTTTGCTGCGTTTTTCCTCTGCAACAAACATCTTTTTAATTTCTTTTCAATTATGTTATTTCTATTCCAACGATGAGCTAAGGCTAAGCCTAGAACAAGCGTGTGAAGCAAATCTCTGCGACGTTTCAATTTCTTCTTTGGATGTTTAGTGAGTTTTATTTAAAGTTCGTTCCTTTATTATGCGTTCTTATTGATTATGCAATTTATATCGAGAGATGGTTGCTTATTTGATGTTTAACGTTGATGAGAATCGTTGTTAGACCTAGATCACCATGATAAAGTTTGGATCTTTAACCTAAAAATAACGAGAGTTGATAGGTTGAATTTCTAGGTTGCTAGATTGAGAGACCTTACACCTTGTTTTGATAGCATCAATCTTATAGATCGAGAGATGAGAGATTGATAGGCGGATTATCTACGAGAGTAGAAGTTCATACCTTTGATAGGTGAACCACAACCTTTATTTAATCTTCACCAAACGATTTAGGGTAGAAGTTGAGAGTTGTGAGATAGGTGGATCATTGCTTGTTCTTCGTTAAATTAATTGAGTTGTTTCCTTAGTTTATAGATTACAATTAGTTTAGTTAGTTTGGTTATAATGATCTTTCCTGGCTTTGGATTGTTGATCCTCTGTCGGTTTATTTGTTTGTTTTCGTTTTTAGTTTTGTTTTGTTTTGTGTTGTGACGTTCTTAGGAAGAATTAATAAAACTAGATTAAACAACCTCGATTCCTCGAGATCGACTCGGTATCAATCGCTATACTACGATCCACTCGCACTTGGGGAATACCGGATTTATAAATTATATTACTTGTTTGTTTTGCATAGATAAAATCCGTGACACTGACAGCATGAGGAACAAACCCTGAGAACTGAAATCGATGATGAAGGCAATGACAGTGAGGAAGAGGTGATTGGATCAGAAGTATTGACCATGCTCAACTTAATTGCTAAGTCTAGATCAACACCACAAAAATCAGCATCTAGACTTGAGTATGAAGAGTCAACTAGAGAATTGAAAGCTTCTCAGTCGCAAGGAAAAGAAGTTGCTGAAATTGAATATGCACTAGTACAAGTCATCACTCTGGATGAACTTGTTAATGAAGAAGAAGTTGAAAAGAAAGCTGATGATAGTGAAAAAGGTAAGGAACCAGTTGTTGAATTGGAAATTGAACCTGTCAAGGAACCTGTTGCTGAACCAAGTGAGCTTCAGGCAACTAAATTAAAAAACCCTGAACAAACTGCTGAACTTATATCTGAAGTCACAACGGAAAGAGAAGTTGTCGCTGAAGAGAAACAAGAAACTGAGCAGTTACCTTATTCCCAGAAATTGAAGCTGAATCATCTGTCATCCTAGTTGTTGTTGAGGAGGAATCCAGCTAAACTGAATCATAGAAAACTCTGAGAAAGTTGAGACTCTAGCTGAATCCAATCTGGAGATTCCTAGAGAAACTGAAGAGATTACAACCCATCTTGATCCATCCATCGATATTGGGAAACTTATTGAAGCTGACTGTAGGAGACTTGATGCTTATCAACATTGTAAGTTCAGCTCAATACCAAATCAATGAAGTCAACTAGAGGAAATGGAAAGCACAGAGGAATGGGTTTTTGACCTATTCAATATCACTCATCTATCTCAATTATTCAGATCTGAAGAATTTCTTAGCACGGGTTATTCTTTGATAAGAAACAAATACTAGGTGAAATGTACTAAAGAAGGAGATTTCAAGTCTAAAAAGGATGATAATGATGACAATGATGATTCATATGGAGATCATGATTTACAGAAAAGGATTCTCTCCTCATTTCAACAAAAGGAAGCAGCAAAGATGTTGCTGAGAGCTCTGATGAAGAATGTTCTGAAGTAAGTAGTGTTTCAGAATCCAAGACTCATTCTGCATCAGAAAATGAAGAGAAAGAAGGATATCGGTCTCCGAATGACAGAGGTGTGCTTGAAATAGCGAAAGCTGAAGCTGACCAAGCCAAAGCTGACATTGCTAAAGAAGAGAATGATGATAATTCACCAATAAGGGAAACTGATTCAGCAGAAGAAAGGAGGAAGTCTGAGGACTACAAAGAAAAGATGAAACAAATCGCTTCTACTCCTCTGAAAGAAATATAGATAGCTGAGAAGCTCAGATTAAAACTGAGAAATTACCTGGAGCTGAAAAAGGCAAAACTGAAGAAAAGGAAGCTGAAACTAGAAAGGAAGTACCTACCCAAGCTAGGACCATCAAAAACTACTTTAATGAGCTTGTGAGAATTCTGAAAAATGATTTAAGTGTTTTTGGAAAAGTTTTATAGTCCATGGAGGAAAACAAAAATGAAAGAGTCAACATGGAAAAGAGAATAGACAGTGTCAAAGAGGACTGCCACAACACTTTAATTGAAATTCGAAAAACAACCATTGAAATTGACGCCAGGGAAACTGAGACACAAAGGAGATTAGAAGGCATTCTTAACAATTTGCTTGACACATTGATTCTACAGGAGAATGCAATGAAAGACTCAGTGGTTGTACAGACTATATTGGCATCAAATCAGCAGCACCTAAATTCTTATATCAGGAGCTTGATCAATAATGATGATGTCAGTAAGGGGGAATGTCTGGACCGTTTAAAAGTCAATGCAGCTGATATGCCACAAGTTCTTGAAAGCATTGATGAGAAACTGGTTGAGCTGAAGAAAGCCAGGCAAGACATGACTGATGAAGAGATGGAGTTGATTTCAAAGTTCTCAGAACCAACTGAGAAAAGACTTGGTTTTGATTCACAGCTATACAATATTTTCAGAGAGCTACCCACAACGGAAGGTGAATCAAGGGAACAAGCTTTAGAAACCTTTTTGATCATGCAAAAGATTCTTGTGCACTACGGGCATAAACTGAGCAAATGGGAGAAAAATGGTGCTCTAGACAAGGTTTCAGAAAAAGTTGAAAAGACTGAACTTGAGTACGTTCTAGATTTACTGAAAATAGCCACAAGCGAAAGATTAATGAGGATTGTATTCGTATTCTCAGTATATTTCAAAAGCAAGTTTTTTAGCAAGCAAGACATGACCACTTCATGGAACATATGGGCAAACATCCATGGAATTGAGAGTACTTCAATGAATGTTGTTATGAGAGAGCTTGCTGAGATCTATGACAACAAAACATGTGAAGCTGACCAAGGGAAAAGAAAAGAAGTTGGAACTTAGTTTCTTTTCATGTATTGTATTTTAATACTTTGTAACTCAGTTAATCAATAAAATCTCAGTTTCTTAGTTCTTCATGTTTGTTATAATTTTGTTCTTATTTTTTTGCATTGCTTTTAAAGAGGGTATTGACATCATCAAAAAGAGGGAAATTGTTGGAAATAAAATTTATGTTTTGATGATGATTCATCAGTTATTTTAATTATTATTTTTAACCCAATTGATGAAGTGTCATAACTAGCTGTTATAGTGCAAAGCAAAAAGATGTCTAGTTATTGATGTATAGGATTTAATAGAGTCTGAAAATTGTATAAGTAAATCAGACAAACACTATAATAATTCTAGTGTCGGAACTGAGAAAACAGGAAACTGACTTGATGATATTAGAAGAACTGAGTTTACAGCTGTAGATAAATCAGTTTAGAAAACTGACTCAGAGCACACTGACAGAAACTGAAGAAGGTAAGTTTACTGAAAAACAGACTCGGTTGACTTATCTAAAAGTTGAAGAACTGAGGGAACAAACTCAGAGGATGAAGAACTGAGGGACACAGACTCAGTTATTGAAGACTGAAGAACTGAGGTTTCAAACTCTGTTTGAGAAGATTAAAAGCTGAGACTATAAAGTTAGAATTCAGGCAAGATTGTGATGACCTGAACTGACTCTATAGATCTTGTATGAAGATCTAAGATACATAAGGACAATGATATCTTAGTTGATTCATGAACTTTGGTGTACTCTGATTACGTCAATAATGATCTGATGAAGAATATATATATATAGTACTGAGATTTTGAAGAAGAGTAAGAACTCAGTTAAAGCTCTTACAGCTGAAAACTAACTAAACCTTATAAGACCAGTTTTTATGCTGTGGTTAGGAAAAACTAAAGGAGATCTGAGCGTTATAAAGCAAGCCTTTTTATTGGATAAACAGAAAGGTCAGAAAGGACACTAACATTCATCAGATCAAGCAGGACCACCAACGGATATAAGGATTCAAATCCAAACGTTCAAATTCATCTAACCAGTTGAGAAACCCCTATAAATAGATCACTTCTATCACAAGAAGAAGTGCGGAGTTCTAGGAAATAATTGCATTAAGAAAGATTCTACTTAGGAGGGAAAGTGAATCAAAAGAACTCCTGCTACATTCTACTTCGCAAGATCAAGAAATCTTCAAAGTATTCATAAGCAGTCAAAGAAAGATCAAGTTCAAACACTTGATGAAAAATAAAGCCTGGGCATATCATATACTTTCAGAAGAAGAATCTCAAATCACAAGTTAAATCATATTCGTTTATTCAAGTCCCAACATTTATTTTACCAAAGGTTTTAGACTGTGAAACACCAAGGAGGCGTGAAGGACAGTTGAGCTGCAGTCAGGAAGACTGTGTTTGTGAAGAGCTAGTGAAGAGGCAATCCAATCCTTCATGATCCAGTGGAGAAAGGTTAGTTTAAACAGCAATCCCACCTGTTGAAGACTGAAGCTGGAAGATTGTGCAGCTAGGGATTAGTGAAGGACAACCAATGTTTATATTAACTTTGTTTCTTGTAACTGTAAACCTCAAGAACATAGTGAATTTGGCCTCCGCATCACAGGGGAAGAGAGGACAAACAAGATTACACCACCTAGAACCTCTATAATTTCTGCCTTATTTATTTATTTACTTTATGCATTTATTTACTGCATCTTAGTTTATATTGCACCTAATCACAGACTCAGCAAACATTAGAAACTGAGTCAGCACGACACTGCATTTTCAACTAGACAAACTGATAAACACAAGTCTTATAAAAAGGCTTAATTTAATCCGCTGTAGGTTAACCCGGTTAAGCATAAGTCAGTCTTGACTTATACTCAGCTAAGTTAGCTTAACTCCACACAAGTTTCAGATAGATCTCAATCTGCTATAAGATTCAGTTTTTTAGGCTTTTGGGAACAAGTTTATTCACCCCCCTAAACTTGTGTCAGTCTTATCACGGGACCAACAACCAGCCACCTAAGTATTTTCAAGGAAGCTCCGTCACCACTACTACTCTCTTTCCTAGACCACTTGACAAGGACAAGGCCTACCACATACATAGACATTGATGAATACCAATTCATCAAAGCAGAAGTCTATCATGCCCTTCCGACGGTCCCGAACTTCCACTCCCTTGAAGAGTACATTCGGTGCCGGAACAAAACGCATCAGAAACTCAATCAAGGCTTGTTCATGTTTAATTAGTGTTATTAGATCAAGAAATAACATTTAAAATTGGATTCGGAGATTAAAACACATTAACCACCAAAATAGGCAAAATGCCCACGAATGCTCGCAGAATGCCCGCTCATTGAACCAATGCTCGTGAATGCTCATGGAATGAACACACATTAAGAGATATGCGCACGCATTACCCTAAAAATTTCCCTAAAATTGGTTTTTCTGCACTTTATGAGTTCCAACCTTTTCCCAACGTGATCAACATCAAAATATACATCAAAACAGCAGCAAAACAGGTCTAAACATGCTATATACGAAAGAACATCAACAACAAAAAACATGATTTCTAACCAAGAATACAGCACAAACTCTCAAACTTAACATCATAAACATTAATTAAATACTTGGAAGAGCCTCTTACCTTCTAGCAAGAAAACCACAGCCAAAACTTGATAGAAATCATGCAGTACTTCCACAAGCCTCAACCCAACACCTAGTTGATCAACCAATTGAACAAATAAAAATTGTGATCAAAGCTTCTAGACAAAAGGGTCTATGAAGTCAACCAAACAAAACCACAAAACTTGATCATCTCTTGATTAATCCAAAACAGAGGCGAAACTGAACTTATTCCAAACTTGATGCTCTTGATGTCAAAAGGAAGAACTTCTTCCGTTGATTATGAATCTTCAATTGCTTCTGAAATCCGACAAGAATTTACTGAGAATTATAAAGAAGTGTCTAAAGCTTTTCTATTTCTCTTCTTTCTCAATTGATAGTGCAGTGTTCGAACTTGGGAGAAGTTGAAGTTCTGACAACTTCCTTCAAAACATGGGAAGTTTATTTGTAGAAAATAACTCCCAAGGGTTAATTGCAGTTAACTTCCCTTAGTCATGCTTAATTCCCATTTGTCCCCTTCTCTTTTCTTTTCCTTTTACTTAAGTCATACTTAAAATCCATAAAATATTAAATATAATATTATATTTCCATAAAAAGACACGTCCGCCATTTTACGAAAGGTCGGGATATAACATTCCTTCCCCCTTAAGATGTGTTTCATCCTCGAAGCTCGAACGTGCTCAAACCGTAAGTCTTCCTTTGCATCTCTTTCATCAACACAAACCAAACTGAAGCTTCACTTGTTTCCCCACGGAAAGAGCCAACCGATTCTGATCTCGCTAACCACTGAACCAACACTCTAGTGCTTCCCAAACCATTCAAACCCTTGTTCACACAAAACAAAACTGATTAACCACTCTTGAACCACTGACACCACACTAATCAATCTTGTACTCGTCTTCCCTTCTTAGGAAGAACACATTCCTAGTTCAACAATCCAAGTAGACAAATTCGTGGATAGTCAACCTATACCAGGAGACACACCAAGGCCGTAGAATTCAAAACTATAACTTTGTTCTTACAACAGTAGAATCCAACACAACATATCACTTGTAGTAACATCCTAGCAACCTTGATTACTCTATCCAAAGATTTTGTCTTAACCAAGGGATCCTTGAGGTTATTCTTACTAAACCTAGGGTGGGATACCGGATTCTGAAACTGATCAACATGTTCCAACTGACACACAGCTATCTTGAAGCAAACCATTCGCTTCTTGCTGAGCCCTAAAACGTCCCATTCCAAACGTACCAACACAAGCATCTCTAAGGTTACCTAACATTCTACTGGATCAGGAAGGATTAGAATGGTCTTATGTGGTCTAAAGAGATCTTAACTTAAAGGGAAGGAAGCCTATGACAACAAGGAACGCTTCACTCTCATAACAACTTTAACACCCTGCTCCCGGATACCTATTCCTTTTCCGGAAAGAAACGTTCAGTGCATATAGCATTAAATAAATTTCATATTATACACCAGCCTTTATGTCTTCGTATCGAGTTTAGCAAACGGAAGCTAAAAAGACTCAACAGAACATCATAAATGCTACTAAGAATGGAATACAAACCGACTAGGGGTAGAAAGTAAAAGCTTACAACAACAATATAAATCTTACAACGTATGATGTTCCAAAAGAAAAGATACAACACTTGTATTACAAAGATCTCAAAAGAAAGTACAACAGGTTCTAAAACTAAAACCGACTAAGGGTAGAAACTAAATAACTGCCGGTTAGAAACTTTCCTTTAACCTCGATTCTCTACCATTCACGATAATCAGTTAACTCTTTATTACTGAATCATTATGTTACTGAACTTGCTATCACACCTACAATGTCCAGTGCCGTTACCACCGGAGGTCCACCACCTACAACTACATTAGTTGTTGTATCCTTTTTGCCAGTTGCAGCAGCCACCACATCAACCATAGATCAAACCATGAAAAAATCTTCATTTGGAATCTTATTTCCACACCTTAAATGCACCACTCTTCCGTTTCATCCTTTTTTAATGACCATATGTGACACAATTTTACTTAATCATTCTAATTTGGCATCCATTTGTAGCAATTAAAACAAGATTTGTACCATTAAGGTTGAGATATCTAACTATCTACCGTGGAAATCAACCATCTTGCATGTTGTCCGTGGACATAAGCTAGAAGGTCACCGCCTGGGAACCACAGCTAAGCCAACCAGTTCATCCCAACATGTGGAGCCTCTTAAAGCTATGATTATGTAGTTCCAAACTATGTAGGTGAAGAATCGGTCAACACTGACCAACTTTGATGGAATAGCTCATAAGTTATAAGAAGGAAGAGGCTCTGGTTGAAATTATGAGGTGTAACTCAGCAAATGGAATCTGGACTACTCTAGATGCTTTGTTCAGCAGCAACTCTAAAGCATAGATGTTGGAGTTCAGGAAAGAACTCATTAAGATAGAAAAGTTGTCATAATCTGAGATGGATTACCTTGAATTACTAAACAAGAATTGATCATAGAAACTCTTGGAAGATTGAGGAAAGAATCTGAATATGTTATTGTGAATATAACCTCATGCAATAGATCTCTATTATGGAATGAGGTTGAATCTCAGATGATCACTCGTGAAAGACTCATGGCTTGATTCAATCCCATAATTACCCTCGATCTGAACCAAACCTAAACTATTTTGGAAGTGGCTAAATCTGTGGGTTGCAAGCCACGATTCAAAGGCACAAATAAAAACTGAATGACCTTTTTTCAATTGGGAAGAGGAAGCTGTAGTAGAGGTGGAGGAAGGAACATAGGAAAAAACAATTCTAGTCCAGTGTGTCAATTATGTGACTAACCATGACATATAGTTGCGAACTTTTGGTTCATATACGACGCAACCTTTTGTTGGTAGTAGTTCCCGAAAGACAATTTATGTAAATTTTTTATTTAATACATGATATAATTATTACCATCTTATTATTTTCTTTGTACTTGGGAGTAATACGTTGCTGAAAACCCTAGGTTGTATCATATGTAGCCATATAAGTTAGTGAGCATCACACGTGAGGATTGAGTTTATGGTGATACACTTAAAGCGTTAGTCTGTGGTGAAATTAATCAATGTATGGGGTCTAATGATTAATCACCAATAATACGCCCAGAACACTTTATGGCATGACGGTCTTACCCGGACCATTGATATTGGTTATCTAAGTGGGGCATTTATATATGATGTAGTCATATAGGACTGGACTGATTTAATCTACATTTCAAATGCAATTCCATGATAGAGAAATCTTATTAAATCACAAGATAATAATATATGTACCTTAATGCCAAAGTGATTGCAGAATCCTGCTTGTTTCAAGTTACGGTTTGATGTGTTCGTTAACGATTGCTAAGTGGAGCGGTTTGAATCAGTTCTGCATTAGCACTATTCGGGAATGAGTATGTAGTGTGTGTTTCACATATACTGAATCCATTCCTTCTTGTAGGAAGTAGCAAGACAATCCCCTTATTTGTTAATCATAGAAACTGATCGATCGACCGAGTTCTTATTGGTTATAAATTAATTGATCACTTTTGGGTTAATGATAAATAAGGATAAGATGTAATGAATAAGGTTTACAGAAACATTCCCACTTCATTATGGATAGGTAATGGAGGGTTAGTCTTTATGTAACGATTATATCAATGGACACTTATTGACTCGACATATTAAGAATAAGTCTATAATCGAAAGAGTTCAAGTTCGGTTTTACGGTGTCTTAATTCCAGAATTAATAAGTTGAATGAAATGTTTTGTTCGATGAATATTTTTATTCGGTTTATTGAAGCTACAGGTTATAGGTCCATGATCCCCGGGTTGGCTCCTAACACGCGAGTGAATTTTCATATGGTGGAACTCGAGAATAAATTAAATAGTAAGTCTATTTAATTAATATGCGAAATATTATTTATTCGGTAAATAATATGTAAAATAAAAAAGATATTTTCTATTGTTCCGTGGCAGTATATGGCGCCACATGTGGAAAAATTGGGAAAAGAAATTTTTCTTAATTATATCAAATGTGAAATTAATTATTTATTTTTTAAATAATTAATGATTAAATAAAGAGATTGATTTTCCTAAGATTATTTCTTATTCATTGGAAAATAAATTTTCTTTAAGGAAAAATATATTTGTCTTGTGAAAGGGATATACTCCCAAGCCTTGTGATTTTCCTATATAAGGAGAGTTCCTCCCAACACAAGAACACAGAATATCCTGCCCCATTTAGTGAGAGAAATGAGAGAGAAATGAGAGAAAAATTAGTTTCTTGTCCTAGCCATCAGGAGAAGAAAAACTAGGGTTTTTCTTGGAGCATATTCGAGGAGGTTCGAATACGGAATCGACGTCCACCAATCATCGCTTAGAGATACAACTCGGAAGATCACGGCTTCTCTTCAGTTGGGTAAATCATCAAAGCTTCTTGTAGATTAGATTAATGAATTATGTGAATCATATCGTGGTATAATAATAAATGAATTTAATTTGTTGTTTCCTCTGCGCATGATCGAGTGTCTCGAACGGTGCTGTGAATCAGATTTGATCTCGACAATCTTAAAAATGGAAAACCCCTCGATGCATCGGAACCCACTCTCGATGCGGCAGGAGCCGGAAAATTTCCGGATTCAAGTTTTTTCATTTTCCGGATCATGATTCGGGTTTCTGCATATCTAACATGTGGTATCATAAAAAGGTTAAAATGAGTTTTCAATTTTGATTGCATAACTAATTACTTAGAAGTGGAGTTGCATTTGAATAAAGTTGCATCTTTTATATATTCGTTATATAGATTGCGTGGTTGAATGTTTTGGTTGAGGAGATGGATTAGAGGTTGGTTCTTGTTTACCTGTTACATCTTTTGTGGTAGGGCACCACCATGTAAATTATTGTTATGTTTTATTTTTCTTAATAGAAATAGAATAGATTGGAAATAGTTTTTTATGTAATCTGCGTTGCTGAAAGCTGTTGCACGAAGAATGAAGCTGAGACAGATTTCCTGGAGAGCAGGGCAAAAGAAAAAAAATTTCCCTTGACGTGGCGAGAACCACTCTCGATGTGTTGAGAGTTCCAAAAAAGGGCTGAAGGGATCCAAGTTCGAGCAGATTCAGAATATGGGGCCCAGTTGAATATGAAGACGAAGACTCAGTGAATCTTTCCGTTTTTCTTGTTTGTAATAGATTTGATACGGGAGGTACCAACCTATCCATATCAATCGTTTACTTTTCCGCATTTGTTTTCCTTTGGGGATTATGTGATATAACCATGTAATACCATACCATGAACAACATTCATGAATTCCACTCCTAGACATGCAAACATGTAGATAATTATTTTTTGAATTAATTAGGCATGTATGAACACGTAATTAATTAAATAAATTCAGCAAACGGAATTTTATTTGGATATTAAATTCACATGAAAAAAATAATTTTTACTCGGTAAGGTAAATTTGATTTTGGATCTACAATTCTTTGAGAATTTTGATTATGCACTGTGTTAAGGTATATAAGATGTTAATTATCTACCTCCCCATCAGCTTAAGCTTTTGGGAGAGGTGGTAGTTTAACATGGTATCGGAGCCAGAGGTCCTGAGATCGAGCCCTGGTGTGACATTATTTTCACAATTTATAGTGTTGTGAGAGATTTCCCACACTCTTAAATACATCATGAAATATAGTAGCACCTTTACATATATCAATTGGTTTTAGTAGAACGGTAAGCGCTTGATCCTAACATAGTGGCCATATATAAAGGATTTTAATGATCTAAAATTTGGAAAATCGTGAAAAGAGGGATACTAACTACACAGTATTTGGAACCGATTAGTTGGTGATTGCTTTTCATGATTTATTGTATTCGGATTGTTGGAAAATTCTAAGATCCTGATTTTTTATCTTGACTAGATTAGGACTATAAAATTCGGTAAAGTTTAGTTGTGTAGTGTCTACACAAGAGATTTCTAAATAATCAAAAAATTGAAAAATCAGGGAAAGTGACACAAGTTAGACGTTGGAACCGATAAACTAGAGAGGGTTTAAATTTTGTGATTTATTGTTTTTCGAATTATTGGAAAATTCTTAAGTCCATATGTATAAGAGTTATGAAATTCTTGATGATATTTGATTGTGTAGTGTCTATACAAGGAATTGTAATAAATCCATAAAATTGGAAAATCATGAATATAGTGAAACTAGTTGGACGGTATTTGGAACCAATGAACTAGTGGGAGGTTTAATTAAATATTCATGATTTATTGTTTTTCGGATTATTAAGAAATTCCAAAATCCTAATGAGACTACCTATTTTTCAAAATAACGAGCGGGTGCGAGGAAGGTGAAAACCGATCCCGCGGCCTATACTGTTGACACAAGCAGCATGAGAGAATGGTGACGCCTCGTGACACTTTGATTTCAGCCACCTGAGGATGACCTTCATCCCTATCAAAATGCAAGGCTTGGTCTCCGAAAGGATATGATTTTTGGTACTCGTCGAGTCACTGACAGACCCTGAGGTAGCATACTCAGGGCGTACTGTGAGATCTAAAAAAGTAGGTAATTTTAGAGATCATGATCTTCAGAATATATAAGCTTCCATCATAAGGGATATGGAAGTGAATACTCTTAAATATTCTAGCATACGCAATAGAAGTTTACAACCTGAAATGCCGGGCTTCTTTGACGGATAATCAATATCAAAAGCATCGGTAAAATGGCCGTGCAACGGAGAATAAAGAGAGCAATGCTTCATACCAGAATAAGAAGCAGTGAATAAGAGTTGATTAGTAAAATAATGACCTTTCTTTGAAGATGTGGAAAATGGCACTTAACAAAGTGTGGGCTTCGGATCAAAGAAATTTGAAACGCACTTGAAATTCACAAGTGATTTCACCGGAAGACGTAGATGGATTTCGGTAATCTGATCTTCAGGAAGCCTTGGATCATTTAAAGATTCCGAGTTTGAAGAGGAAGGATATCCGATTAAGCGCATGGATACATACCGTAAAACTGCAAGCATAAGATTCCGAATTCTCTCCATTTTCAATTTTAGAAGAGATTCGATTACAACAAAATGCCTAGAGTTTGTAAACCAATTTACTAATTAAACCATAAAGAAGATAAGAATGGTTTAAGAAAATGTATCAAAATATCTAAATAAGAGAATATCTCTCTATCTAATATTTAAATGAAATGTGAACAAAAAAACAACATCAAAGAAAAGAACTCACTAATGCCTACAAAAGGATGAACTGTTTTGTGAACGAATTTTCGGACCTATAGAGAATGGAATTTGTGCTTATGGAAATTATACAGTATTTGAAAATCAAAAAGAAAAATCCAAAAAATTTGTGAACAATCCGGACTCCGGAGAGTTGCCTAACCCACCCTATGAGCTGAAATATTCTGCTGTTCTTTTTTTCTTTTATACGTACGGAGCAATTGCACAAACTAAAAAAAGGAAATATGAACAATATATCCGACATGATTTAATATCTAACCTCTCATCAAAGAAGCAACCATCTAGCAGCCAACAAAGGATTATCAAACAACCAGTACCAAGAGTAATTGAATTCAAACTTTTAACAATGAACAAAAAAATAAAGTAAAAATAAATAAATAAATAGAAAGCATAAGAAATTATTGATCCATACACATACTGAAAACTAAACACATAATGACTAAAAAAATTATGTACCCACTTTTCATTTTGATGAAACACAAATATTGCACATTCTCCTTCCAATCGGTCACAAGCTGGGAGTAGTAACTCGCCAAACTTCTCTAATCAACATTATATTCCATGCCTCGAGCAGCTAGAATTTGCAGAAAACCAAATCAAAAAATCATACGGAAAAATACAAAACATAGTAGGTCTATTTATTCAGACTTACCAATGGTCCAATTAGATGATGAAGAACCCCATAACTTCAAGATCCGCCGCCAACAGACCCATTGGCACCATCACCAGCGCCATCTGTCTCTACCGTCATGGCATCTGTTGAAGCCGCAACGGCCTTCGACCTGAGATTAAGCACCGGAAATTTAAACAAAGGAGAAACAAAAGAATTAAAACTCATAGCTTTTGAGAAGAAAAAGAAATTAACCTCTATCAACTTAGAAGAATCATAATCAATTCATCAGGAATAATATACGACGCAACAGGACGGGTTTTAATTTTAGGGAAAATAGCCCAATTTTAAAATAGTCAAACCAAATAATACCTAATCTCAGCATATTGCATGAATGCGGATCTTATATACTCTAAGTAATCAACATTCCTTGGTTACCTCTAAAATTCTGGACAACCTTGCAACCATAAATACATTCAATAATCCAGAGACAGCCAAATCAAAAGCATGTTAGATCATCATCAAAAAGAAACTTTAGGAACTGACGGAGGTAGGATCAGCACCTCGCCACGTGTCACCTCCCACAGTGATCCAACAATAAATGAAGATAGACAAAGTCCACCTTAAGGGCCAGAATCCCCAGTATCTGAGCGAAGCAAGCTCGGCCACTCTCTCCCCGACCATAAAAGGTCGGCCGAGGCATAAGGTTAACCTACCCATGTCCAACCCTGCAGGTCGGCCTAAGCCCGCCTCAGACCAAATTCCCCACGTGCAAGATAAATCGAATAAATATGGAAAGAATCCTAAATCATAACTACTCTGATCCTAGCATTCAAATATATGTCCATAATTATCCCCTAAAGTCAAGGAGATCAAATCGTCATTATCTCTTCCTTAGGAAACACGGCATTAGAGTCCAACAATACACACAAACACTAGGCACAAGCACCTCTATATAAACAATCCCAAAGGAACTACGAAGACTTGATTTCAATACACACATTGGATACGTAGACAGCTTGAGAAATAACATCTCAAGTGCAGTCTAAATCACCACCAAACACCCCCCGTTTCACATCGTTTTTAGGGTTCCACCATAGAACAAATTGTCACTAGGAAAAACAAGACCCGGATTTTTTACCCGACGATCTCCAGCATCGTCAAATGGCACTAGAAGGAGGTCATCCTACAGACAACTTTGTTCAAAATCCAATAGCAAGAACACGCAACCAGACAGCTGCAAAAAACACAGCATTCAGATCGGTGGTTTATTGCCAGAAATTGATCAAATCAATCACGGCTAGGAGCAATAAATGCAATGAAATCCAAGTAGGATTTTATGATGTTTATTAAAATCTGAAAAGAGGAATTCGTGGAAGAAGAAAATGTTGATCAAAATCAATGTGTATGACTGCATTTTTTCCCTTCGGATAAATTAAAAACAAAAAAAGG
Organism: Gentiana macrophylla; assembly: GCA_026214975.1. NCBI lineage: Eukaryota > Viridiplantae > Streptophyta > Magnoliopsida > Gentianales > Gentianaceae > Gentiana > Gentiana macrophylla. Next base: position 53,775,643 of record CM047813.1, read on the forward strand.
AAGAATCCTAATAAAAATCATCAAGAATCTAGAAGGTCGATCATCAATCCAACTAGAGGCTCCGCCTCTGGAAACGTATGCAATCAAACTTTCGAAGAGGGCCATTAGAGGGGTTCCAGAAATATATAGCTTTCCGGATCTAGATAGTAATCTGTAAAGCAAAAAATTATACTGCAGCACCAACCAATTGGAATCATGCCATGCTCAACAAAATTGCAATTAAGATCTATTTCCTGGGAAAGATTCGGGGATCCAACAGATAAATACAATGGCCAAGAAATCAAAGAATATTAAATTTCAAGCATGAAACTGAAGCTGGGATTTTAGGCCAAGATCTAAGCTCTTCGGCTCTATCCGGGCCGTGCTCCTGAGCTCTTCAAGCTCTGAGCCGAGCTCTCTAGTTCTCCAAGCTCGAGCTCTCAAGCTCTTCAAGTTATTGAGCTCTCAATCTCTCAAAGTTACAAGATCCAAGCCGAGCTCTTAATTTCTCCAAGATCAGAGCTCTCAAACTCTCCAGACACGAAATCTCCAGCCTTCTTATTTGCGGAACTCTCCCGACCAAAGGTGGTGGGAAGAGACTTCTTATTTTTAGAACTCACCCGAGGTCAGTTGGTCATAAAAATAGGGTTTTCTCTTCATCAAATAAGTTTATCCGCCTCGAGCGAATCTTTTATAAGACCGACTTTAGCTCGGCATCATATCTAGAACTTGCCTTCGATCGAATCTTTTATAAGACCGACTTTAGCTCGGCATCATATTTGGAACTCGCCTTCGAGCGAATCTTCTATAAGACCGACTTCATCTCGGCATCATATCTGGAATTCACCTTCGAGTGAATCTTCTATAAGACCGACTTCAGCTCGACATCATATCTAGAACTCGCCTTCGAGTGAATCTTTTATAAGACCGACTTTAATTCGGCATCATATCTGGAGCTCTCACCCGAGAAAATCTTATGTAAGTCCTCTCGCTATCTAAGCACAGCAGCCACAGATTACGCCAAATAAGCAAATGGTACATTAACTTACTATTATTTTGCTTTCCATTACACATGTTCTTTATTGAGTTTGCAAGACAAACAAACGTTCAACAATATACGGGAAGTCAGTACAAACTGGCCCAGCTCACTCAACAAAGTCCGGGAAGTCAGACAAGTCTGGCCCTACTCGGTAAATAATTAATGCCGAAAGTCAACAAATTTGGCCCAGTTCGCTCAACAAAATCCGGGATGTCAGACAAGTCTGGCCTTTCTAAGCAAAAAATCATTGTTGGAAGTCAGTGAAAACTAGCCCAGCTCGCCCAACAAAATGTGAGAAGTCAGTGTAAACTGGCCCAGCTCGCCCAACAATATGCAGAGCAGTTGGCTGACATGAATGCCATAACTCTAAATGCCATCATCACATCGGTACAATCAACAACACCTCTGGTGCACCATGCGGTCAAGCCCGTGTTAAGGACATCATGCCATCAGGTTCGCCTTAACGCCATTTCAATATAATATTGACTCGTTCCATGTGTATTTTGTGATTAAGTTCTACAGGACAGACACGCCTATATCGAGTTTTCAAAAGCTCAAACTCACTGAAATAGTGAGAAATATTTCTGACTCCATTAAAATATGATATCTAAGCTCCACTAAGTCGGGCTCAACAAAACATACTCGAGGTCTAAAAAATCTGACCCAACTTGCAGAAATCTAATATGCGAAGTCAGCAAACTTCTGACTCAGTTTGCCAAAATATGACATCGCGCTCCCCGCCTCGGACCAAACAAACATTTTTGCTAAATTGTCTGCCGGCCAGACAAGCCGAGCTCTGCATGGATGACTTCACTCAAATCGCTAAGGCTGACACCTGAGATCCGCAAGTTAGACTCAGCAAGATCGGCAAAGACCAAACTAATAAAGTTTGCATGTCAGACCCAAATAATTAATTCTATAGGTCAGACTCAAGAATAGACAAACAAACAACCAAGTATGCCATCCAAAATCTATAAGTTAGTGCATGACATACCGAGGGGCAAGACATCCCAGATATAAAATGAAATGAAATTTCTAATTATGAAAACTCATCAAGAGTAAAATAGCATATATTGCAAAACAAAATTCCAAGTCAACAGGAATAACTTCCGAGCTCCATAGTACATGCTCCGTTTAAAATCAAATCTGCAAGACAGATTTGACCTGAGCTTCGTAGGTCGAACTCAGAAAAACTTGCAGAGGATAAATCCCAAGTCTACGGGACATACTCGAACCGATGACCACAAGTAAAAGACCATCCCTTAGTTCAGTGGTCGAACTCAAAGAGTTGGTCTGCGCAAGTTGGACTCAAGTAGTTTGTAAAAAAATCTTTTAAGTCTGCAAGTCGGACTAACTGCATTCAGTGATCGTAGGACAGACCTGAGCAAAAACATGACAAAACCATTAGTATGTCATCCAAAACTACAAGTTAATACATGGCATACTGGGGGGCAACATACCTCACCATTAACGAAGCACTTAAATAAAGTGCGGATTAAAGCAAGTACTTAAAGAAGTGCTCGAAATAAAGTTAAGGCTAAGAACTTAATGAAATAATACTTTTATTATCAAATTGTATAGATTATAATTTGAATAAAGTGCTTAAAGAAGCACTTACATAATGTGCGGATTAAAACAAGTACTTAAAGAAGTGCTCGAAATAAAGTTAAGGCTGAGAACTTAACGAAATAATACTTTTATTATCAAATTGTATAGAATACAATTTCATTTGCAATAAATTTTCAAAAGAAAAATACTACATGTCCATAAGCCTACTGATATAAAAACTGGGGGATGGACTCCGCGGTGGCTCGGAAGAAGCAAGAGCCGAGGTAAGAGCAGCGGCAGCATGGCTAGAGTACTCGGACACAATGTCTATCCTTGCCTTGAAGTCCTTCACTCGAGTGTCATAGACCACACTCACCCCAGGCTTATAAAGAGCCTTGCTAGGAAGGTTGTCCATGACAAAGTCGGCGACCTGACCCTTTGCATCATCCGTGCCTAAAGTATATCCATGATTCAGGATCCGAGTAAGCAGCAGCTCCAAAGCCTGAGTAAACTCCTCTGAAGCCTCATATTTTTTGTTGTCTTCAGCAATCCAAACTAGAATAGAAGCTTCCAGCTCAACCTTCTCAGCAAACTTTTCTACTGACTTAAGCTTAACCTCCAAAGCCTTGATTTTCTTTTGGAGAGCCTTGATCTCCTTATCATTGGATTCGACAGAGACTGGTCGGCCGTAGGTCAACAACCTTCTTCATCCAATCTCCAGTAATTGCTGAAAACTTGCCTAGCCCTGGGAAAACATCTTGGCCAATCTAGGTTCCTTGCAAGTGAGAAACACAATCAAAGTACAAAAGTTAAGTAAGAAAAGAAAGCTTGCGTATTCTATGGCCTTGAAGCCAGCCTCAACTAGCTCCACATCAGTCATCCCAGAGATCGGCTCATTTTCCATAGGTCGGACTCAATAAAGTCTGCAGGACAGACAATTTGAGCTCTGCAGGTCCGACTCAAGAAGCATATGTCAACTAAAAATGACATTGAGTCCACTTAATAGCGTGGAATCATAATAACGTTCACTTAATAGTGCAGCATCATAGGCCTATCCTCTTAATAAGGCGAGAATTCAGTTTAATCTGGCCCTACTCGCCAAAAAAATCAACGCAAGAAGTCAGTCTAATCTGGCCCTGCTCGCTGAAAAACCTAATGCTAGAAGTCAGTCTAATAATCCCTAGAGAGAATCGTTTATACGCCTGACTCTAGCTCGGCGTCATATTTAAAGCTCACCCCCGAGCGAATCTTCATAAAATTGTGGACTTACTCTCTCAAGCATGACGCATTTAAAACCGGTTGCTACCTAAGCACAGCACCGTCAGACTACGCTAAATGAGCCTTACGTTATCTTAGTGGATCGTTCGGCAACAGTCACCTCAGCAAACGGTATATCAAGTCGCTACAACTTTACACCATGAATTTCATTTACACGTTTGAAAGCTCAAAGATGTTGAAATAGTGTCCTAAACCCAATCGGGTTGCACCGGATCCGACCGGGTCGGATCATTTCTACTATTTCATTATGTTCATACATATGATAAATGACTTTTCCTTTTGTCATATATTTGTTCTTTTAAAGAACCAATTATGAATTGTTATAGGATAACGTCCTTAGTATTAAACTGGGATAGAGAAACCATGATAGGCGATTATGGCTAATGAGATCTCTAATCAATTTTAACAAGTTTGATACTTAAATGCCTCTAGGCGTATGTACTATTAAACAGGCATTGATAGTACAAACGGGCTAGCACATATTTGATGTCTTATGTCTTTAAGGGCAGGGATACATATCATCTATCAAGGTGTAAAGACACTTGGAATATACGTGGACGTGTATTAGAGAATGCGTACGTTAGACTGACCCACTTACACTGATAAGTGTCACACTATTTGACAGTTGTGTAATTATCCTTAGGACCGGAGTCTTCATGGCATCACCGTGTGGATTGTCATGCTTTGACACTATTGAGGTTTCCCCTTGCCACGGGGCGATCATGCGGTAGTGATTGGGTGTGATACTGAAGCATGCGGAGTATAAATGTTTGGTCGTCCAGGAATCACGTACCCTATAAGTAGTGGTGAATATCCGAAAGGGCCTCTTTATAAGGAATGTCTTACTCTCGTGAATCTTTGCAAAGTGGAAGTAAATGAGTTACTTCGAGAGAGCATGATATCCAGATTATAAGATACGGTTGTTAATGTTTGACACTCGACGAACGACGGTATGGATATTATTACAGCGATAGAATTGTATTCACACGATAACTGTTTCACATGAAAGGTAGTAGTCATTGCATTTGACTCTTCCGGTGATTGGGGGTCATGGTGTGTTGCTAGACGCTATCCCGTGATTTTTAGGCATAAAGGGTATTTTCGTAATTTGCACTTTGTGTCTACGGCCCACATATTCGGAAGTCTATCGGGTCACACACATAAAAACATCTAGCTGGATTAAAATATGGTTATAGTTGATGACCATATAAGGAAAGAATTTATCTCAAACTATAAAGATTATAGTGGTAAATTAATATGGTGGTATTTATTTATTATAATAATACAATATATTAATTATGTTGATTAATTAAATATGTATATAGTGTATTTTGTGAATTAATTAATCATAGTATTATATTAATTAAAGAAATCTCAAGTCCCAAATTAGTGGGGAAAGGGACGCCATATTAAAGTGTATTGGATACATTTGAATTTTACAATTCAATTAATAAGATTACCATAATATTAATATTAGATATTAATTGATTTTGAAAAAATAGATTAAATTTATGGTAAAAAGATAAAAATATATTCAATATAAGATATTGTCAATATATATCTTGGAAATATATTTAATATAAGATATTGAATATTAAATGAGATAAATCAATTAAAGATATTTTCCTTATTTTATTGGAAATTGGTTTTCTTTCTCCTATATCCATTAGGAAACTTTTCCCAATCAAATTAGGATGTGTATATGGCGTCTATCTCCCTATAAAAGGGGACCTGTGCCAATTGTTTTAGAACACAATATTCTTGCAATATTTTAGTGAGATAAAAAGAGAGCTTCTTAGGATAGAGTTTTGGAGAGAGAAAAGGCGGCCTTGCAGCTGAATTTTCCGGTAGCAATCTAATGGTGGATTCCGGCGGGTTGTTCGTATGGACTAGCGGTAGTGGCCGAACACTTGGGTGGCTCCGTGCACCACTACTCCTTCGTAGACGATAAATCTTCGTTATTTTAGATCATCTAAGGTAACTTTATCGTATACTACTTATTTGTTTATTGCAAAAACGAAGTCGATTCAAATTAGAATGAAATAAAATTTTAAATTCCTCTACGTTCCCTCATAGATTTCCTAACAGTGGTATCAAAGCGAGCTTCGAGCTTAAGCAATAAGCATGTTAATTTGCGTAGTAATTAATCGATAGATGCAAGATCTAGATTCGCGATAACGGAAAAAAAAAAATTTGGGTAGGGAGCTCGGCCGACTGGCGGCGGCTCCCCACCATGCGGCGGCCGGTGGAGGCGGCGCCCTTAGGGTGCTGCCGTCCGTTGGTTGTCTCATGGCGGTCCCGATTTTGTTTTTCGTTTTGCGATATTTATTGTGCATTGATATCTCCTTTGTTTAGTTGTGTCATATGGCTAACCAATGGTTCGAATAGTTTGGGCCATTGGGATGCCACATTGCATTAAAATAATAATGGCAATTCTAAACTTGTTTAGAATAGGCCTAGGCCCTTTCCAGATATTTGATTTGGGAAAAGACCTAGGCCTAGGCCACTTTTAAAATTTTTTTTTGAAAATTGGCTAGACAAATCAATCAAAATATTGGCCTTTCCAAATTTTGTTTGGAATTGGCCAATACCCTTTCCAAATATTTGATTTGGGAAAAGACCTAGGCCTAGGCCACTTTCAAAATTATAATGACGGTGAAGAGCCCTTGTTCGGATCCAACCGATCGGTCCTCGTCAGGAGTTTACCTACCTCGGGTATATCGTCGTTATCGAGATTTGATTGTTATGAGATCTAATGAATAATTGGGTTAAGACTCGACTAAGAATCTTGCGGTGATTGGCCCTCGTCAGGACCATCTGATTTTAGAGACAATGAGGTTGACTATCACATAAGATATGAATTGTCAAAGAGTTGACTAGTCAACCACCAAGAGTCACATAGAGATGTGATTGGTAAAGTGTTACCTGCCTTTCAAATTATTCCGGTTGATCGGCACTCGTCGGGAATCGGGGTAACTAGATGGGATCTTGGCCACTAAAGAATTTTTGGCAGATTCTTGAAAGTCAATTGGGAGTAGTTGACTAGTGGGAGTAAAATCATAAATCAAAAGACCATTTTTTATTTTGCATGTATAAACAACAACACTCTTTTATCTTTATTTTATGTTGTAGTTTTTAGCAAACTTTTATATTTATGTTTTTAATTCTAGATTAGTAAAACCAAATTGTTGTTGTTACCTTTTGAGAAACGTTCTCATGTATGGTTAATTAAGTTTAATCCTTTTAAAAGCGTGCAACCCCGTTATAGCAGTTAGAGACAAGGAGACTACATATTTGATGCAGTGCTCCAAGACTTTAATTAGGAATGAAAAGCGGAAGCTCATGAGATGATTAAATCACTTGAAATAAGTTTCAACGAATTAATCATATATTGGATACCATCCAATATGATCATTCAGTCACACGATAACAATTAATTCAAACATTGGATAACAATGTCCACATCGAATTTTGGAATGGTTGTTTTCAAAGTTGTAAGATTTAAGTATCGACTTATTTCTTTAATCATTGCTTCAAGGTTTAATAAAATAGTTCATGTTTTGAATGTGATTCAAATGGCTAAAAAACTATCTAATAAACTTTAGATTTTCTTTATGAAAGGAAATTAAAGACATAGCTCTTGTGATATTTCTTAAGTCTTATGAAGACTACACTAAGAAATATTTACAAGTGCTTAAAGGATTAAAAAGGAAGTTAGGGCATGTGCTTAAAATAAGAGATCTTATCGAAGTCCTTATTCTAGGCAAGTGTGTTGAGATAAATCCATCTAAGTTCAAGTCAACTCTTAGATATATGATATCTTACGAGTATGATTAAATTATAAGGATTAAATACGGAATACACAAAGATACGGAAAGGTGAAGCAAACGTTGCGACATTTTCGGTTTTGTATTCTGAGTCTAGTAAACTGATAAAGGAACTAAATAAATGTTATCAAGTTTTGGTTCTTATGAAGAACATATTTTCAGTTTGATGCTAGGATTACAAATTCAATTGTAAGGAATAAATGTTATCCCGATAAAGTTGAACAGTCAATGAATCTGACATACTAGATTGGTGTCACTATAGTTGATATAGGTGATGAAATCTCAACTAAGTATTTGTATGGCTGTTATTCTTAATATTTGGTGGTCGTTCTAGAAATAGTCTCTATGGAAAAGGAACGTGTAATCAAATACCATTATGATGATGTCTGAACCATGTGATTATGATTCATGCGGGTAATACATACCTTTTCTAAAGATGACTGAAATACCTTTTTATGAAAAGGTTACAAAATCTAGAAAGTTTTCTAAAGCCTAAACACACCGATGTTTGCTGGCTTATGACAATTAATACCACAAATAATTGTTTATTACTCTCTGTGACTATTTTTGAAATAGTTGAACGTTCTTAGTGAAGAACAACAATTTGGAAAGCCCGAAAGGTTCGAGCTAATACAAAAATGAGATTGATGAGCTACTTGGTAATTAATCTTCAATTGGATTGAAGCAATTAATACCTGAAGGATGTTTCAGAAGTTGTCTGAAAAGGAATAATATTCTCCCTTGAAGGATACCATCTTTGGATATGCAATCAGATTGTGTTCCTAAAATGGAAACAACACTTTATATGATAAAGGTTTGACGTATGCCATGCGAAGTATCCCTTACCCGTTTCGGGATAGTGCCCTTATATGAAACATATACTTAACCGAGTTCCAAAGAATAAAGGTTGAATAAATTCCATATTAGATATGGAATGGGATAATGTCGAATCTATCTGAACCGATGATTTGAAGCTGTCATAGGAAAAGTCTGAAAGGCTTGGAGCCTAGTGCGACATATGCTACTTTGTGGAATATCTTGGCCAGTACGCTAGATATTGTCCACTTTCCCGTGGAACAAAATGTTTGTCTCCAAACATGCTGTCTTCTAAAGTAGGTATTTCTGCCCAAAGAGACAACGGAGTAAGTGAGATCTCAAGAGTTTGAGAGCTACAATGAGAGATTCAACCATAGGAACGCGAGCGGATGCCACATAGTGATGAGGTGTAGAGCACTGCTCAGTGCACACAAAAGTTCTATAAGTCTGTGCATAACCTCAAGCCTGAAAAGGCTGCTGGTATGTTCATCTTGTAGAATGAATATCTCACGACTTATGAAGGAATGTTTGAAAGGCAAGATTGGGAGATATGGCCAGGAGCCATAATATCTGAATTAGATTCCATCAGTGACAACCAGGTTGTGAACATAGTCTGTCTTACATAGAGGGAATTTCCCTGAAAGGCTGACATGTATAGTAATATGATTACAATAAGGCTATAGTGTCGGCTAAAGGGTACGTGGTGTAAACCTTGTAATTATCTTTATGCTGCCGGCTGAGCCCAGTTCTATTCGGACTATGCTTGTTATAACTTCGTATCATGGCTATATGATAGTGTTGAAAATTTTGGGCAGACAGCTCGATGTTCATAGACGATAACATGATATGTGAGCCCACAAGATCCATCTATGGACTCAAACATGTTTCTCTAGACAATTTTTTTGTTTGATAATCAAAGGAGTTTGATTTGGTCAAAAGAAGGGATATGCCCAATGTGCATGAGGGATAGTGGGAGCGTGTTACAATTTTTGAGTAAGGAATTGGATATCTCTCTCGGGAATTATCACCCCATATCACAGTCAATTAATATTTGGTAGTTCAGGGTCTTTACTAAAGCACTTGGATTAGTAGTTCTTATTTAAGGAATAACAATCTATAGTGATGGATTTAACTACTGTTAGTTTATAGTTTACCCATATAGATGTGATGCTAAAAGAGTTTAGCATAGATCGCAACAGGAGATAAGTGTTCTCAAGATCTATCTATGTTAGGACGTTAGTCCAAAAGATAAGGTGAAAGATGATCCTTATGGAAGGTTTCCTTTGCTACTACGATAGAAACCATCATAAAAGTAATGCCAGATGTTTATGGCCCATGAAGAGTCATGAGCAAGTGTGAAAGTAAATCTGGTGAATGTCGAGAATATCTTTAAATAAGTTATAGATGGTTTCCTAGTTTATCGAAACATAGAAATTGGATAAATATAGATATACAGACGTGTATCCTGAGTCTTATGAAGGCGAGTGAGAGGTACAGTCTAGGTTTTCAGTCACTTTGATTAAGTGATACAGTGAGCTGGAAATGTTCTTAGCTAGAAACCACTGGAGATTCTACAACTAGGCCAAAACACAGTAGTGACTTAGTGGCGCAGCGGGAGCAGTATATGGATCCAAAAGGTTCATTCCTGAACCTAGTGCGGTTCTTCCACCTTTACTATATAGCTGATATAGTGGTGGATTCATTGCTTGAAGCAAGGACCATGGTCTCGCCAGAGATTCATGGCTGTGTGTTGAGGCGGTTCTTTTTTACTTTGTTATTTGGGACATGATATGAAGATAGTCTGAGTCCTCACGGATAGCGATCCATTCATGGCTAGGGTTGGTTATGAGTATTGCATGACATTCTTATGTTTCAAATTGGTCTTGTGTGTACGAGTGATTGGGTTTAGGCCAAGTGGGAGATTGTTGAAATAGTGTCCTAAACCCAATCGGGTTGGACCGGATCCGACCGGGTCGAATCATTTCTACTATTTCTTTATGTTTATACATATGATAAATGGCCTTTTCTGTTGTCGTAAATTTGTTCTTTTAAAGAACCAATTATGAATTGGTATATGATAACGTCCTTAGTATTAAACTGTGATAGAGAAACCATGATAGGCGATTGTGGATGATGAGATCTCTAATCATTTTAACAAGTTTGATACATAAATGTCTCTAACCTTTTGTACTATTAAACTGGGCATTGATAGTACAAACAGGCTAGCACGTATTAGATGTCTTCTGTCTTTAAGGGTAGGGATAGATCTTGTCTATCGAAGTGTAGACACTTGGACTATACGTGCACGTGTATTAGAGAATGCGTACGTTAGACTGACCCACTTACACTGATAAGTGTCACACTATGTGACAGTTGTGTATTTATCCTTAGGACCGGAGTCTTCATGGCATCACAGTGTGGAATGTCATGCTTTGACAGTATCAATGATTCCTCTAGCCACGGGGAGATCATGTGGTAGTGATTGGGTGTGATACTGAAGCATGCGGAGTATACTTGTTTTGTCGTCCAAGAATCGCATACCCTATTAGTAGGGGTGAATATTCGAAAATGCCTCATTATAAGGAATGTCTTACTCTCATGAATCTTTGCAAAGTTGGAGTAAATGAGTTACTTCGAGAGAGCATGATATCCAGATTATAAGATACGGTCGTTAATGTTTGACACTCGACGAACGACCATATGGATATTATTACAGTGATAGGATTCTATTTACACGGTAACTGTTTCACATGAAAGGTAGTAGTCATTGCATTTGACTCTTCCGGTGATTGGGGGTCATGGTGTGTTGCTAGACGCTATCCCGTGATCATTATGCATAAAGGGCATTTTCGTAATTTGCATTTTGTGTCTACGGCCAACATATTCGGAAGCCTATCGGGTCACACACATAAGAACATCTAGCCGGATTAAAATGTGGTTATAGTAGATGACCAAATAAGGAAAGAATTTATCTCATACTATAATGGTTATAGTGGTAAATTAATATGGTAATATTTTATTTATTATGAATAAATATAATACAAGATAATAATTATGTTGATTAATTAAATATGTATATAGATACATATATTTTGAGAAAAAAAAAAAATAAATAAATAAATAAATAAATATATATATATATATATATATATATATATATATATATATATATATATATATATATATATATATATATATATATATATATATATATATAAATGTATTTTGTAAATTAAATAATCATAGTATTATATTCATTAAAGAAAATCTCATTTCCCAAATTAGTAGGAAAGGGACGCCATTTTATAGTGTATTGGATACATTTGAATTGTGTAATCTAATTATTAAGATTATCATAATATTAATATTAGATATTAATTGATTTTGAAAAAATAGATTTATGGAAATATGATAAAGATATATTCAATATAAGATATTGTCAATATATATCTTGGAAATATATTTAATATAAGATATTGAATATTAAATGAGATAAATCAATCAAATGTATTTTTCTTATTTTATTGGAAATTGGTTTTTTTTTCTTTTCTATCCATTAGGAAGCTTTTCACAATCAAATTGGGATGTGAATATGGCATCTATCTCACTATAAAAGTGGACTTGTGTCAACTCTTTTAAAACACAATATTCTTACAATATTTTAGTGAGATAAAAAGTGAGCTTTTTAGGAGAGAGCTTTGGAGAGTGAAAAAGGCGGCCTAGCAGCTGACTTTTTCCGGTAGCAATCCAATGGTGGATTCCGGCGGGTTGTTTGTGTGGACTAGCTGTAGAGGCCGAACACTTGGGCTGCTCCGTGCGCCACTACTCCTTCGTAGACGATAAAGCTTCGATCTTTTAGATCATCCAAGGTAACTTTATCGGATACTGCTTATTTGTTTATTGCTTAAACGAAGTCGATCTGGTTAAAAGGAAATAAAATTTTAAATTCCGCTGCGTTCCCGCATAGATTTCCTAACAAAAGAGTAGGCGGATATGGATGTGTCGAATCATGCCATGTCCCCCAGTTCCGGAAAGAGCCCATCGATCCAAACATGTCCCATACGTAAGCCCATAAACCGATCTCTAGGATGACTGATATGAAGCTAGTTGATGCTGGCTTCAAGGCCATGAACTACGTAAGCTTGCTTTCCTTCCTTGAGTCTTATACTTTGATAACGTTTCTCAGTTTTGATGTTCTGTTATGCAGGGAACCCGGGTTGGCCAGGAAGTTTTCCCCAGGCTGGGAAAGTCTACAGCCATTACTAGAGATTTGAAGAAGAGGGTTGCCGACCTACGACAGACCAGGAAAAAGATGAAAGGCTCTGTTGAGTCCAAAGATAAGAAGATCAAGGCTCTTTAGAAGCGACTCCAGGCTATGTAGGTTGAGCTCAAATCCTTAAAAAAACTTTGCTGAGAAGATCGAGCAGGAAGTTGTTGTTCCAGCTCGGGTTGTTGAGGCTAGGCCTAAGGAAAAAACCGAAAAACCAATCCGAACCGAATACCATCTCGAACCGAACCGAAATAAACCAAACCAGAGAAAACCGATCAAATAGGTTTGGATTGAAATCGAACCGAATTGAAATGGTTTGGGTTCGGATTATCCTAATTATAACCCACCCAAACCGAAACCGAATCGAATTACCTACCATATAGACACACCTATTATTACTCAACCCTAATTAAACATCCCATGGTGGGAAAATTCTCTCAAAGCCGCGGCGCCTCTCCTCTTCTTTTCCGCCGATTTCTCCACCTCCACATTTGTTCCTGTTCAACTTCAAAACAACTCTATCTACGCTATTGCCCACACGTGTTCCTCTCTTTCCTCCTGGTACCGGTAGTGTTTTAATGGAACATTTTTTTTTAAGTTTTCTGTCATGATAAATTATAATGTATGATATCTTTTAATGCTCAGTCCGATGACTGATGATGAAAAATTAGCATGAAACACTAATTCGATGTTGTATTTAGTATCGCATTTTCATTTTTCTTGCTTGTAATTTTAGGTTTGAATTGGGGTTTTGAAAACCTTCAATCTGTTTTTACTTTATATATTATATAGGTACTTAATATTTTTGATAGCTTGGGCTTGTAAAACCGAAACCGAACCGGATCCAAACTGAAACCAACCCAAACCAAACCATTGGGTTCGACATCATTTGGGTTCGGTTTGGCAGGTAAAATACGTTAACCAAACCAAATAACTAAACGTAAAACCCGAACCGAAACCACCCAAACCGAACCTTAATCAGGCCTAGCTGAGCCCATCAAAAGTTATGAGGTTTCGGAAGATTCCACTCAGGCTTTGAAGCTTCTTACTCTGATCCTGAACCACGGATATACTTTAGGCATGGATGAGGCAAAGGGTCGGGTCGCTCACTTTTGTCATGGACAACCTTCCTAGCAAGGCTTTTTATAAGTCTGGGATGAGTGTGGTCTATGACACTCGGGTGAAGGACTTCAAGGCAGGGATAGGCATTGTGGTCTAAGTACTCTCGCCACCCCGCAGCTACTCCTACTCTGGCTCCTACCACTTCAGAGCCACAACAGACTCCAGCCCCAATTGCTTAGATCCATAGGCTTATAGAGTTGTATTCTTAGTTTTTTGTTTTGAAATTTCATTTCAAAATACATTGTAATTTAATCCTACAATTTCATAATGTAAGTAGAATTTTGTTAAGTTATCAGCCTGAACTTTATTTCGAGCACTTCCTTTAAGTGCTTGCTTTAATCCGCACATTCCTTAAGTGCTTCATCAATAGTAGGGTATCTTGCCCCCGAGTATGCCATGCATGAACTTGTAGTTTGGGATGGCATACTTATAGTTTTTTTGAGTTTTTGGTCGGGTATATTCTACAGACAACGAATGCAGTTGTGTCCGACTTGCGGGCTTAAAGAGTTTGTTTGGCAAACTTCTTGTGTCCGACCTACGAACTTAGGGATAGTCCTCTGAAATCACATTGAGTCTGACCTGTGGACTTTGGTTCATGTCTAGCCTGTAGACCTAAGGAGCTTGTCTGAAAAAGTTCGCTGAGTTTGTCATACGAAGCACAGTTCGAGTCTGTCATGCAGACTTCGAATTTATCCTTTGCTAACTTTGCTGAGTTCAACCTGTGAAGCTCAGATCGGATCTATCATGCAGACCTAAATTTTTTGCTGAGTCTAACCTGTAGAGCACAATTCGTCAATCCTGAAGATTTATGAATGTTAGCAGAGTCCATCCTGCGGAGCTCGACTTGTCTGTGGGCAGTCTTCCCAACAAGACTTTGTACAGAGTTGGCTCTAGCAAGTTCTATGATGACTTTTTGAAGGAGTTTAAAGATGGAGTAGACATCGCCACCAAGTATGTTCGTCGGGGTACTCCCCGGCAAGCTTCAGAGTCAGCTCTTTCTTCCCAGCTCCGTCAGTTGCCTCAAAACCGTGTCAAGCTCCGGCTCCAGATGCTTAGCTTAGTCTTTTAGAATTTTGTTCTTCTTTTTTGCTCTGAAAAATCCTCAGATTTGTAACATGTATGCTTATCTGGATAATATATGTTTTGCCCAACTCTTTTGCCTTGGCTTGTTTTAAGTACTTATTTGCATTGTTTTTGCTCTATAGTAGAGTGAGGAGCTCCCCCCATATGCCATGCATTAACTTATTAATTGTTGGATGGCATACTTAGTGTGCATTTACATAGTAGGGTTTTATTGAGTGTCTGTCCTGCAGACAGAGACAGTTTGGCATCTACAAACTTTACTAAGTCTGACCTGCAGAGCTCAGATCGGAATGTCTGACCTCTAGGTGTGGATGATGCCAAGGGTCAGTTCGCTCTATGTCTGTCCTGCGGACCTTTTTTTTAGTCTGACCTGGAAATTTTATTTATTTATTTATTATTATTATTATTAAGTTCATGGTAAGATATCTTGCCCCTCAATATACTATGCATTAACTATCAGAATTTGTATGGAAGACTTAGCTATTTGTATGATTTTTTATTTGAGTCCAACTTTCAAAGGTCGGATAGTGCGTCTGGCCTGTAGACTTGTGAATTTTGCTAAGTTCGTCCTGTGGAGCTCGGTTTTCTGTCTTGCAAACTTAATGAATCGGTTGGATCCGACCTATGGAGCTCAGTTTGTCTATCCTACAGACTTAAAGCTTTTATCTTAAAGTTGTTACGTATTATATGCAATAAAAAGAGAAATATAGTATTGAAATAATAATGGTAAATTGAAATAATTTATTGAATTCTAGAACCTGTCCCGGACGTAAAGCTTGCAACGATTGTTTGCATGCCAGCTTTGTGGAATGGTCCTGCCATTTGAATCTGCCGTTTGATATGCACCATTGCCTTTCAATTTCACCGCTTTATAGAGGTATCATACGGACCTCGGGTTGACGACATGTAGACTTGTTAATTTTATTTAGGCCGACCTACGGAGCATAGTTGTCAGTCCTGCTGACCTGAATTTTTCGCTGAGTCCGACCTGCGGAACTCAAATCTTCAGTCATGCTGACTTAGAATTTTTTGCTTAGTCCGACCTGCGGAGTTCAGTTTTCAGTCCTGCTGACTTATAATTTTTTGCTGAGTCCGGCCTGCGGAGTTCAATTGTCATATTTAGTGTTTTGAGTTGAGCTCTGCTTGTTTTGTCTTACGGACTTATTTTTTTTTTTTTTTTTTTGTGTCTGACCTGTAGACTTAATTATCCTCAATCTGTCCTGCAGACTTAATTTTTTTTAGTCTAACTTGCTGACTTAAATTTTTGGAGTCTGTCCTGCAGATTTAATATTTTGAGTCTGACTTGCAGACTTAAATGTTTTGAGTTTGTCCTGCAGACTTATTTTTTTTAATCTAACTAGCAAATTTAAATTTTTTGAGTCTAACTTGCAGAGTTAATTTTTTTGATTCTGTCCTGCAGACTTAAATTATTTTTTTAGTCTGACTTGCAGACTTAAATTATTTGAGTCTGACCTACAGACTTATTTAATTTTCTTTTAGTCCGACCTCATTTCGATTCCGATCGTGCATCATACTGGACTTAGGGAGTGTGTCTTTTGCAAACTTTTTGAGTCCGACCTGCAGCTTAGTTTTGATCGTCTGTCTTGCACACTTAGGGAGTTTGTCCTTTGCAAATTTTCTGTGTCCGAACTGCGGCTCAGTTCTGATCGTCTGTCCTGCAGATTTAAGGAGTTTGTCCTTTGTAAACTTTCAGAGTCCGACCTGCAGCTCAATTCTGATCATCTGTCCTACCGACGTAGGGAGTTTGTCCTTTGCAAAATTTTATAAAATCATCATGCATAACGGAGAAAACAAAAATTTGTTGAAATAACATATAAAAGTCTGGAACCTATCCAAGACGAATAACTTACGGAGATTGTTGGCATGCCGACTCCGTGGAATGGTCCTGCCATTACAATTAGCCTCTGAGGTGATGTGATTCCGGATGGAATCAAATCCGATGTTTCACCCAGGAAGTAACTAAGGGGAACAATAACGATCTATGGATCCTAGACCTAGCAATCCAACTAAATCGTAGGAAGAGAACGCCCAAAAATTGCTCAAAGTGCTGGTAAATTCTTGAAGGGTTGAACTTTCTACGACGAAGAAAATTCTCACCCGCAAGTGATGTTCAAGTCTCACGACTTGGTTGAGTAAAACTCAATAATATGATTTTTCTTCTATAAAATTGTGTCTCAAATGAAAAGCTAGTGTTTGCCTTATATAGGTTTACAACCAAAAGAACTAGAAAGGAAAAGGCAATGTGGGAGAATTTCCCACCTAGAAAATGCGCCCCATGTGAAGGAAATGGGCTTACCTAGTCTACTTAGGCCCAAATGACCTTTATTAGATAATAATTAAAGTAAAATAAGTCCACCACATAACAATTTCGTCCATCCCCTTCTTTGCGTCCAGAATTTGGGCTTTTGGCCTAATATAAAGCCAAACCACGCAATAAAGCTCTAACCAGACCCAACAGTACTAAGAAGGGTCACTATTGGCACCTCATTCTTCTCCACGGGCTCTCCATACTCCGCATAAGTCTCTATCACCAAGTTGTTCATAGCATCTCTCAATCTCTTCCTTTGAAGCCTTGTTATTGGCCCATCTCAAACTACAAGATGATCCACGGGCTACATAGGTTCCAATGTGTCAGGAATATCATCATGGATCACATCATTCCCTCCTGGTTATGAAGAATCTGTCCTCAGATTGTAGGGGTTTTCAAAAGGCATCGAATCAGATACATTGATTGTGCCAGAGACGCCCCATTTAGGTGGAATAGAAACCTTATAGGCATTATCATAGATGCGTGTTAAGGGTGAAATTTATGGTTTATTCTACAATATTTCCGTAACAATATCCTCGTTATTTAAATGGTTTTTATAGAAAATCATTGGTTTTATCTAAATATTGAGCAAACGCGTTTAAGAAGCGTCTAAGTGCAATAGTGGTAGTTTTACGTGATTTTATAGGTAAATACCGTTATATCCGTGATATTACATTTTGCACACCTTTATCGTGATTGTAGGTACCTAAATATGTCATGAGAATTGATGGGATGAGCTTAAACAATGATGTTTGATTGAAGATTAAAATGGAAAGAAAGAGATACAAGAGGATGAAGATGGATTAAAGCTTTGGAAAATCCCGAAAACGACTCGTAACACGACGGGCTAGTCAAAAAGGCGTTTTCTGAAGAAGAGGCCTTAATGAAAGTTGTAGAGTTTTCCGAGAGCTTAATTATGACGTTCGGATCATAATTTTTGGATGTCTACAACTCAAGATATGAATTTTAGAAGTTTGAGTTCAAGAAAGAAGCAAACGGGCGTCCGGAACTTTTGTGCAGCAACCAACTTCAGCATATCTATAAATACCACAGCTTTTAACCCTAATCACATATATTCATACACAGCCGCAATTCACAACAGAGAAGGGCCGACTTTTTCCATTTTTTTCCCTTTATATTTTCATTCCAAAAAAAACACAATTAGGGTGTAAATTTCTCAACAATGAGGAGCTAATTTCTTCATCAAGCAAACTAGGGGAAGCGTTTCAAACGGATTTTGGTTTCAGATTATTGTATTGATTGATTTCTATCAAAAAAAGGTTAGAACTTTTGTATCGTTTTCATATCGTTTTTACATTTCGATCGATAGATTATTTGTATGATTCGACAATCCGTTGATGACGATTAATGGAACCCTAGGTCACTATGCAAAAGTTTGAATCTTTTAAACCAAATTATAACGAAAGTTGTGGTTTAAACGGTTTAGATTTATGGATATTGATAAATATCCCCACCTAAGAACGTTAAAGGATCAATCTTTGATAAAAGATTGTGAATAAAATCATCTAAGCCATTAGAGATTTGGGCATTCGGTTAGGTGTAATAATCGTAACCTTGGGATAGAATCATTTGATTAATAGTTTGAAACCGGTATTTGTTTGATTCGTGGAACCGTGTGCTTGCTTTTATATCACTGCATTTGGATAATTGTTCAAGCCTTCACCCTAGTTGTTAATTATTATTTTTCTGCGTTTTCTTCGTTCATCGTGACTTTGTTCACTTTCGTTTTTACTGTTCATTGTTTCGCAATTAGTATAAACTCGTGACATTTGCAACTAAAACTTGAATCGATACAACCCCAATTCCCCGTGATCGACTCCGGTTACACCATTTTGCTACGACCTTGCACTTGAGGCCACGACCGGATTATAAATTTTTATAACTTGTTTTGATCGTTTTATGATGCGCTCTATCACCTCAAAAGGACCATCACCACAAGGACGTAACTTAGATTTCCGGGGTTTGGGAAACCTACCGTTGTGAAAGTGCAGCCACACCCAATCCCTGGGTGCGAAGATAACCTCCTTGCGGCCCTTGTTGGCTTGCTTCACATATCGAGCCGTTGCATTCTCCATATGCCTCCTAGCATCCTCAACTTTTTTACCAACTCAGCCTTCTGCTCACCATCCAAGCTAGCATGCATACCTGCGGGCGAAGGAGCCAAAGAAAAAGGTGTTTCTGGGTTGAACCCATACACGACCTCAAAGGGGTTAAAACGAGTAGCAGAATGTTTACAACGATTATACGCAAACTCAACACATGGCAAACAATTTTACCAATTTTTCAAATTTTTCTGGACCACCACACAAAGTAATTGCCCTAAAACTCGATTAACCACCTCAGTTTGACCATCCGTTTGGGGATGATAAGCAGTAGAAAACAACAATTGAGTACCCAAACGCTGCCAAAGAACTCTCCAAAAGTGACTTATAAATTTCACATCACGATCATTCACAATAGTACGTGGTACCCCATGCAAACGAACAATCTCTTTAAAGAACGAATCTGCAATATTAGATGCATCATTCGTTTTATTACATGAAATGAAGTGAGCCATCTTAGAAAAGGATCCACCACATTAAACACCGAATCCTTACCACTCTTTGAACGAGGCAAACCCAACACAAAGTCCATAGACAAATCATTCCAAGGGGACGTGGGAATAGGGAGTGGTGTGTACAAGCCGTGGGGGGTTGACTTAGACTTAGCCGATTTACACACAAGACAAGCATCACATATACGTGTAACATCAACTCTCATTTTAGGCCAAAAGAAATGTGACTTAAGCATGTCAAAGGTTTTAGTAATACCGAAATGACCCATAAGGCCACCACCATGTGCTTCCCTATCCAGCAATTCACGCAAGGAACATTGGGGAATGCAAATAACATTATCACGATATAAAAATCCCTCATTCCTAAAAAACTGGCCATCATCCGCATGCACAGTAGCCACAAATGCCTTACCAAATCAGGATCTAAAGCGTACCACTCCTTAATAAATTCAAAACCAAGAAATTTAGTTTGCATGGTAGTAATCAAAGTGTATCTACGAGATAATGCATCAGCTACCACGTTATCCTGGCCTTTTTATACTTAATCACATAAGGAAATGATTCAATGAATTCCATCCAACGAACATGTCGCTTACTCAACTTACCCTGACCTTTATGATACTTGAGGGACCCATGATCAGTATGAATAACAAATTCTCTAGGTCAAAGATAATGCTGCCAAGTTTGAAGACATCTAACCAAAGCATACAACCCCTTATCATAAGTAGCATAATTCAAATGAGCACATTTCAATTTCTCACTAAAATATGCAATTGGTCTAGATTCTTGAATTAAAACACCACCAATACCCACACCCAATGCATCACATTCAAGTTCAAAAGCTTTATTAAAATCAGGCAAAGCAAGTATGGGGGTAGAAATTAAACGAACCTTAAGAGATTTGAAAGCTTCCTTTTGCTTCGGGCCCCCCTTCCAAGGGACATTATTCTTCACCAACTCATTTAGGGGTGCGTCCAAGGTGCTAAAATCCTTGACAAATCGCCTATAAAACCCCGCAAGGCCATGAAAACTACGAACCTCTGCACAATTTGTCGGTTCAGGCAATTCTTCCACCGCTTTTGATCTTCTCTCTATCGACCTCAACACCCTGTGAACTCACAACAAAGCCAAGAAACACAACTCTATCCAAGAAAAACAAACGCTTCTTAAGGTTAGCATACAATTTTACTTCCCTCAGAGTCTCCAAAATTGCCCGTAAGTGGCTCGTATGCTGTTCCATGTCTTGGTTGTAAATTAGGATGTCATCAAAATAAACGACCACAAACTTACCAATAAACTCTTGAAGCACCTCATTCATTAACCTCATAAAATTACTAGGTTCATTAGTTAAACCAAAAGGCATGACAAGCCACTCAAATAACCTAAATTTAATCTTAAATACAGTTTTCCACTCATCACCCTCACGAATCCTCACTTGATGATAGCCACTTTTCAAATCAATTTTAGTAAAAAAAATTAGCGCCACACAATTCATCCAACATATCATCTAAATGAGGAATGGGATAGTGATACCTTACAGTGATTTGACTGATTGCACGACAGTCGGTGCACATCCTCCATTCACCTCCTTTCTTGGGGACTATAATTACCGGAACCGCGCAAGGACTCATAGATTCTTGAACTTTACCTTTCTCCAATAGCTCCGTCACTTGCTGTTGGATTTTTTTAGTTTATTCCGGATTAGAACGATAGGTTGGTCGGTTAGGAAACACTGTTCCGGGAATAAAGTCTATGTGATGCTCCGCGCCACATAATGGTGGCAATCCGCTTGGTTCCTCCACGGGAAAGACATCCACAAATTCCTGCAATAGAGACACAACAACACTAGGAAGGGAATCCGTGAGTTCTGAAACGGTTAGAAAACATGGGGAAAGGATTTGGGAGGTACGACCTCTTTGTAAATAAATAGGAGAGGTGCATTTCTAGCCTTAATGGCATTGCAAACCTCCTTAGTTTTCGCATAGAAACTACTTCTCACTTTGGCCTCCTTTTTATTTTCAACTTTAGAAGCTCCCTCACTACTAATGGCACCCTCCCTTTCATTTAAATTTTCGACTTTATTTTTCCCCTCAAATGGTATATTAGCTCCCTCCCTCACATTTTTATTTTCAAATTTTATTTTACCCTCCTCTCGAATCACACTACCCTCTTGGTTTTTCTCTCCCGTCGCTTTGGGTTTACTTTTCAACTGTATAACTCCCTCATTTTTTTCCTTCTTGCTCTCGTGTTGCAGCAATGCGGAGTTGATCCTTGTGTGCTTCCTCGGGGGACAAAGCTACAAATGTAAAATTCCTCCCATTAAACTTTAAGCTATACCTGTTTAAGTAACCATCATATGTGACACATCGATCAAACTTCCATGGACGCCCTAATAATAGGCGACTCACATGCATAGGGACCACATCACAAAAAACATCATCTTCAAGCTTGCCAAGGCTAAAAGAAATAAGTGCTTGACGGTTTACTCGAACATCTCCCACATCATTAAGCCACTGTAAATTATATGGATGGGGATGTGGGGTTGTGGGAATGGATATTCGTGACACCAAATCAGCACTCACCACGTTTGTACAACTACCCGGGTCTATTATCATAGAACAAAGCATTCCACCTATCAAACACCTCGTGTGGAATATATTTTCCCGCTGATCATTATTCTCCACCTTCACCACACTACTTAAAGCTCTTTTTAGAATACACAACTCACCATTGGATGCGTGCACCAATTCCCTTTCTTCCTCCTCCTATTCGGCCTCTTTCTCCTCCTCGGAAGCCGACTCATACTCATTCGCAACCAACTCACCAACCAACAAAATTCTTTGTTTAGAAGGGCATTGGGACTGAATATGCCCCATCCCACGACACTTGTGGCATTGAATTTCATGGGTAGGCTTCGGTGGCAATGGTGCACCTTTTTCCTTATCATCTTCCCTCGCCTTGTAAGCTACCTTAGGTAAAATAATAGGCTGTTTTTGTGCATTTGGTGCGTAAGTAGGGGCTGTTTGAGGGTATTTAGGGCTATCCCCTCTATATGGAAAAGTAAATGAAGTAGAAGGTTTACCTCCCAAAAATTTAGCTTGGGTTGCTCGGTGTCATTTTAGTTGACCTTCAATGGTCAAAGCCACATGTAACATGTCTTCCAACGTCGCACAACCCTTGACTTCAACCGGATTTGCAATATCCAAACGCAGCCCCATTAAAAATCGTTGTATAGTAACCTCCTCTCGTTCATCAAGGTCTGACTTTGCAAAATCTTGATAGTAAGAAACTCAAACTAGAATTAACAATTAGGTCAAATAGGCCTTTTGTTATTATACGGCAAGAACAGCAAAACAGAAGCTTAGCAATCAATTGACAAAAGAAATTGAGCAATCAAAGGTTTATGATGATGCAATGGATGAAGAAGAAGACAGAAAAGAACAGAGATTTTTTTTTATTATGAGCGCCGTGGGGGAGGGGGGGGATTTTTTTATTAAGGAGATTTAGGGTTCTTGGGGTTGAAGGTTTGAAGATGCAAGGGAATTTCCGGGTTGGGCGATGAAGATTGCTTGTGTTCTCGGGGGGGGTGGTGGTGAAAAATAAGAAAAACAAATTTTTTTTTTGGACTTATACGGAATAAAGGATAACAAAAATAAAAGGGATATTTGCTCACCGAAGTTGCTGAACTCTGCTACCAACTGATGTGATTCCGGATGGAATCAAATCCGATGTTTCACCCAGGAAGTAACTAAGGGGAACAATGACGAGCTAATGATTATAGACCTAGTAATCCAACTAAATCATAGGAAGAGAATGCCCAACAATTGCTCACAGTGCTGGTAAATTCTCGAAGGGTTGAACTTTCTACGACGAAGAATATTCTCACTCGCAAGTGATGTTCAAGTCTCACGACTTGGTTGAGTAAAACTCAGTAATCTGATTTTTCTTCTATAAATTGTGTCTCAAATGAAAAGCTAGTGTTTGCCTTATATAGGCTTACAACCAAAAGAACTAGAAAGGAAAAATCAATGTGGGAGAATTTCCCACCTAGAAAATGCGCCCCATGTGAAGTAAATGGGCTCACCTAGTCTACATAGGCCCAAATGACCTTTATTAGATAATAATCAAACAAAAGCTGAATAATCAAAGTAAAATAAGTCCAACACTTAACAACTTCGTCCATCCCCTTCTTGGCTTCCAGAACTTGGGCTTTTGGCCCAATATGAAGCCAAACCACACAATAAAGCTCTAACCAGGCCCAACAGCACTAACGAGGGTCACTATTGACTCCTCAGTCTTCTCCACGGGCTCTCCAAACTCCGAATAAGTCTCTATCACCAAGTTGTTCATAGCATCTCTTAATCTCTTCCTTTGGAGCCTTGTTATTGGCCCATCTCGAACTACCAGATGATCTACGGGCTGCATAGGTGCCAATGTGTCGGGAATGTCATCAGGGATCACATCATGAGGGATCTCCTAGATCCTTCCCTTGGACTGCTACATGGATAAAGGCATGTAAGGTTGATCCATCAATGACAACTGGTTGTTCCTCCAGCGCTTGTTGTGCCAGATTTAAAGAAGCTTGCTCCTTGCTAAGGCTGGTTAGTGGAGGCGGGTAGGCTGCCACCCCTCCTCCGGGGTTTTCACCACCATCGTTGGTGTTTTCCCCTAGTGTTTTTCTTGTTATTCTTTTCCGGTGGCATATTGATCTTGAATAACTGTCAGTAGGAGGCCCTCCTACTTGCGCTATTTGACGATGATGGATCTCGTCTATGATTGAATCCGGGCGTATTTCCTTTAGTGACAATAATTCAAGAATAATTAAACAAAAGGGATGGTGTTTATGGTGATTTTAGACTGAGCCTGAGAGTTATTTCTCCCAAGTTGCCTATGTATCCAATGTGAGTAATTAGAATCAAGTCTCTTGTAGTTCCCTAGGGTTAGCTTATATAGAGGACGTCTCGCCCGTTTCCTTGTTCAACAAGTATTCTAATTCTTGATCCCTAAGGATAATCTCGTGTGTATCCCTATAACTTAGGGATAATTATGGATAGTTTAAATATCAAAATCAGAGTCTTAATAGGTAAATGATCCTCACGGTCTTCCCATAATTATATTATAAGCACGTGGGCTAATTATCATATAAAGGAGGCTCTGACCGACCTGCATCGAGCCCCCCATGCCGTCTCGGCCTGAACTGCATTGGCCTAGCTCCGTTGCGACCTAGCCGACCTGCGGTGGTTTGAGGAGCGGGACCGATCTCCCACCTGGGTTTCGGATCTGTCCTTAGGTATGAAGTGGGGCTCCTGACCCATAATGTTACAGTTTTTATGTCTCCATTTAATTTTTGATCAATTAGGAGATGACACGTGGCGAGGCTCAGTTCAACCCTCGTCATATTCCTTTTTACAGGAACCTCGTCATATCCGTAACCCACTGATCCGACTAATCAGGAATTTGGTCTGGGGCGTGCATGCAGAATCCTACCCTTACTAATCAATCATTTATCAGGGCACTCCCAGCAGAGTCCCTAAATTTTATCCCTAAAATAATATAAAATAATACATATCCCTATTTTACAACATCTCAATTCAAAAACCTCCACAATAGCATCCCTATCCTTATCCCTATAACATTTCAAATAATATTAAATAATACATATTCTACCTCACAACCCTATATATACACATTAAATGTAACGCCCCGTTCCCGGACACCGAGTCCTTATCCGGAAATTGAAACGTTTGGCACGCATAACATCAAATAAATAACATTACACGTAAGCCTCTACTACGTCGTATCAAATAAAAGCAAACGGAAGCTAAAAAGACTCGGGTAAATTTTTTTTCCAAGTAACCAAGAATAGAAATAAAGAACTAAAGAGGAAATGTAATATCATTACATCCGAAACGAAACCAACGAATCCAAAGTGTACGAATTCCAAAGTACTAAAAGTAAACTACTAGTTTCAATAACACAAATCTATGAAGTAAACGTAAATAAACAAATAATAAACAAGGTCTTCAACTCCGGCGTCCTCAAACGTCGTCATCAAAGTCCTCCTCGAACTCCTCATTTACCTGTTCGTCTTCTCTCCCCCAAACACATAAATAAACATACATTTGAGGTAAGTACATTTGTACAAAGTAAGAAGTAGAAGCTACAATATAATTAAGGTTTCTTATTAAAAGATTTTCCTCACTGAGACCGACTCGATCTTGGGTTCACTAAATGCCCATCGACACATCATGACTATACGTTTCTAACTTAGCTTATCTTTGTTACATCATTACTCATGGACACAATGCATGGTGAAAATTCCACCACGAGATATACTTGCCAACTACGGTGATTAGCACCGGTAGTCCCGGGATCTCCCCGGTATGCATATACGTTCGATGGATTTCCTCCACTACCCTTCAGCCTTTTGAGCCAGTAGCATTGTCCACCTTTTATGAACGTATCACATCGCCGATTTGAATCAGTGCCTAAACAAGAATAGATGACGTTTTAGCTTTTACTACACTTATGTAATTATTAATGTGAATTAACTAGTCACCTAAGTGTTTTCAAAATAATACTCACCTTATCAGCTCTACTCCCTCATTTAGACAACTAGACATCACATCCTATCAATTACACATACAATGATGAACCCTAGTTCATCAAAGCACAAGCCCTTTCATGCCCTTCCGACGGATCCGAACTTCAACTCCCTTTAAGAGTACATTCGGTGTTTTAACTAAACGAATCAGAAACTCAATCGGGGCTTGTTAACATTTAATTAGTGTTATTTAATCATGAATTAAGGTTTAAAATTCCAAACATAGCTTAAAACAACATTAAATAGAAAACTGGGGCAATGCGTGCGCATTACTCTGGAATGCGTATGCATTGAACCTGTTGCACGTATTCTAAGCAGTCCTGTATCAGGAATGCGTGCGCATTGCTAGCCATGCGTATGCGTCCTACGCAGAAAAAAGCCCTAAAACCTATTTTTCAACCCTTAACGATCTCTACTCGAATCTAAACATCTTGCACATGAATTATAGCAGAAAAACAGTAGAAAAAAAACATGTCTTTTAAGATCCGAAACAAAACTTAATCCTTAAACATCATCTAAGCTTAAAACTTGATACAATATGCATCCAAAACATGATCTATTCTACTCTAAACCACAATTAGATTGTAGGAAGAGCTTCTTACCTTTAGCAAGCTTATTCCAACAAAGAAAACTCGAAAACAAGCAAACTAAAACGATCTTTCTCTTATCAAAGCTTCAACTTTCTGCAAACAAATCGTTGCCTTCTTCACAATGTTTCCGGCGCTTTAATCTGATCTGAAAACCGTCAAGAATTGCTTTAACAGCTGATTGAAAAACTCTCAGCCCTAATTTTTGCTCACACACGCAGAGAGATATTTTGGAGGTGGAGAAAATCTGATTTCTAGTAGGTTATAAGAATTGTCGGGATTTATTTTCTTTAAATAACAAATCCCAAAAAAAAAGACAAAGATCTTATTATCTTCCTTTACAAAAAGATAAAGTTCTTATTATCTTCCTTTATCATAAGATAAATCCCAAAAAAAAGAACCACTATTTTCGGTTGTGAATCTTCCAAATCATTCCCGCAGGAGATCCGGACCCATTTTTTTCTGATCCTTCGATAAAAGGATTCATTCTCTTCATAAAAAATAGGAGGTAGAACCAATAAAGATTTCTTTTTCGATTCATCCAGGAGTTGAATACCTCATTCAAGAATCTTTGTTGATCCAATCCATAGGAATCAATAGAAAAGGCAAATCCCTTAGGATACACCGAATCCGGCTCGGTTATTGATAGAGTGAATAGATCTGGCATTTCTTGAAATCTCTCTTCTGATTCAAAATCGTGGTGTAACGTGCATCCTCCCTGTTCGATCATGGAATAGATGAAATAAAGAAAAAAATGGATTTTTGTTCAAGAATGAAATCTTATTGGAACTGTCCATATCCGGTTCATCTCTGAACCATATTACATCCCGGATCTCGATGAAATAGGATGAATTGAGACGGTATTTTGTAAATACGTAATTATCTTGAATATATTAACCATTTCTTTATTTTCCGGTCGCTGGAAGGGACAAAAGAAAAATCGGCCCTTTCTTCAACAATTTTGGATCTCTAGTGAACCTCTCGGTAGGATTCGAACCTGATGGAGTTCGACCATCTATCGAGAAAAAAAAACGAACGGATCTTGTAGGATTCCCGGAAATCGAAGAATTCCTTCCGGAAGCGAATGATTAATCATCTCGCTTCTCACGCTCCGTGAATAGCCGGGACATTGAGGAATAGCAAGAAAGACATTTCGGGAATAGGTCTGATTCTATCCTGTTCCTTCCGTTTGAAGAAAGGAAGGATCCCAAAGGATCGATCCTTCTTTTAGTTGTTGAATCTCTCTTTGAGTGTGATATTCGAATCCTCATTACTAATGGAATCCAAATGATCTCTGGATTGATCGGAAGATCCTTTCGATTGGCTAGAATCCGTTACTTGAACGAAACTAGATCTTGTGGAATCATATTGAATATTTGACGATACATCACGTACCTTGCTAAAAAACCGATCCTTGTTTACTAACCATACATTGTCTAACCAAATCCAATTGTCTCTCGATATGTTCCTCAAAAAATTCGATTCATGCATTCTTCCCCAACTAACGAAGAGATCTTGGCGGAATTGCCACATATGAAATTGAGCACAATTTTGCAAAGAAATAGCCCCATTCTTTCTCGAGAAGAGATGGGAAACATGCTCAATATCATTTGATCAGCCCCTTGTTGTTTGAAGAAACCCTCCACTTCAATTGGTATTTTTTCACGAAAGGGGAACATGAGATAAGAAATCCAGCGTTTCACTAAGATTTCGAATAGAGGTCCCGAATTCAAGTTGATTGTATTTCGCCTCTTCCTCGAGAAAGACGATCAAACAATTCCCAATCATGGTCCTCTTGCGGGTCGGATCATTCATATAATATACAAAAGAAACTCCAGATATTTGGGATCTTTCTCTTTCAATAAGATTTCAATTCAGCTGCTGACAGTTTCATTAGATATCTTACAACTCGAATCCCCTTTTTTCCGATCCAGTTCCTCCACCAATGCGAACCCCGTTAGATTCGTGGATGCTACACTTTTTAGTGTATTGGGAGAACGCATAAGTACTCTCTTTCGGATACAGAAACAAATCTCGAGAGATCTTTTTTCCTTTTGGAAGATAGAGGAGCGAAACAATCAACCTATTGATATTGGAAGACCCCACGGATTCTTCCAATGTATCGCTTCTGGGTCCAATAGAATTCATAGGTATAGGAAGAAGTCCTATCAAATAGAGATTTTTACATGTCGACCATATTTCGATTGTTAATACGATATATAAATATAAGGACCGCTACTAAAAAGTATTACACCCTCGCTCGTGAAATATCGATTGCTTGTTGAACCCTGTGAATTGCGTGAAAGTAGGATACTCCAAATTCGAGGGTCAAAGACTTTTAGAAAACGTGTCTTTTTTGTTACATTTAACATATAATAATAATAGTAAAAGGTTTATACAAGAATAAATCAGTATTTTTTATTTTCTCGTTATCTATTTTTCAGCAAGAGGGAGATTTTTTTAGTTATTTTATAATTTTATGATAAGGTACTATCTTTGCATACCCTCTCTTAACCAATTTTTCGGAAATTCAGTTTCCGATAATTGAATACCATTATATGTACATTTAATATGCAGTTCTCTATTCCATTCCTGTAGATCCTCAAACCATTCAGGAATTTGCAATAAAACCATACGTCCAATATTTTTTGCTATTATCAATGAAGGCAATAGAATATATTTTCTCAAATTCGATTGAGTTATTAGCATCAAACTTCTTGTTTTTCTTGCAATTGGCATACTATTCCATGCTTCAGCTATATCTGACCACTATTCAATGCGTATTCTCAAAATACCTATATCTACAGCTGTGGCAATAGGGGCATGGTTCGGTAATACGCCAATTTGACCACTATTCGTAGATAAAATGATCTCTTTTACTTCTGAATCCCAAACAATTCGATTAGGGGTTAGTACACAAAGATTTAGGGTCATTTCTTCAAATTGTTCTCCATTTCTATGTTTATAGCCTTTGCAGTAACTTCATCAATATTACCTACCAAATAAAAGGCCTATTCAGGAAGACCATCTGGTAGCTTTCTCGCAGTATGAGGTATGTCAGTCCTATGAAATTTTTGGATCAACTATTGGACCATGGAAAATAGAAACACTTTTTCTTGGATAAAGGAACAAATTACTCGTTCTATTTCCGTATCACTTCTAATATATATCATAACCCGCCCGGACATTTCAAAAGCATCCCCCGTTTTTGCACAGCAAGGTTATGAAAATCCACGAGAAGCGACGGGGCGTATTGTATGCGCCAAGCCAATACTTGCATGATAACTGTTGTTGTAAGCAAACTCCGCTACCGGTAGGTAATCATCCTATGATCCACCTACTTCCAACACACAAGCTCTCAACATATCTTCAAGTGTTTGGATGGTTCTCTCATATTGTCCATCATCGAGGATGAAAGGCCGTACTCAAATCCAACTTGGTTCCAAAAGTCGCTTGTAAACTTTTCCAAAATCGATCGACGAGCGTCGAATCACGATCCGAAACTATTGAGATAGGTACTCCGTGTAACTTCACTATATTATCCAAGTATAGTGTCATCATTTTCTTTAAGGGCATATCGACCTTATATGGTAAGAAATGAGCGGATTTGGTCAATCTATCCACAATCACCCAAATCGCATCATTACCGCCTCTCGTCTTAGGTAAACCGGTGATAAAGTCCATAGTGATCTTATCTCACTTCCATTCCGGGATATCCAATGGCTTAAGCATTCCTCCCGGTCTTCTATGTTCTTCTTTAACCTTCTGGCAAATATCACACTCTGCAACGAACTTGGCTATCTCCAGTTTCATCGAGGGCCACCAAAACCTTTCCTTCAAGTCTCTATACATTTTAGTAGATCCCGGATGAACTGCAAAAGCAATCCTATGTGCCTCTTCCATGACTCTCTGTCTTAAATCACCCACATTAGGCACACACAAACGATCCTAATACCAAAGGTTCCCATTCTTATCTAACACATATCCAACCATAGGCTTTTCCCTTGCAACTCGCTTCAAGTCAACCAAAACTGGGTCTTCATCTTGCTTCTCCCGAATGTCATCCATCAACTCAGACCTTGCTAACAATGGTGCCACAAACTGTCGGTCTTCAATCTGATCAAAGCTTCAGATTCTCAACCCATCAAACCTTTCTGCAACGTCTTCAACACTCGATACTGCAAACACTGGTTTTCTGCTCAAAGCATCGGCCACTACAATCGCTTTACCCGGATGGTACTGAATCTCCAAGTCATAATCCTTAACAAACTCCAACCATCTCCTTTGTCTCATATTTAGATTTTCCTGGGTAATGTAATACTTCAAACTCTTGTGATCGGTGAAGATGCTGGCCTTAACTCCATACAAGTAGTGCCTCCAAGTCTTTAGGGCAAACACTACTGCTGCCAACTCTAAGTCATGTGTTGGGTAATTCTTCTCATGCACCTTCAACTGTCTAGATGCATAAGCAATTACCTTCCCTCCCTGCATCAACACACAACCTAAACCTTGTCCCGAAGCATCCGTGTAGACATCATAATTATCAAAGATCTCCGGAACTGCCAAAACTGGGGCTGTAGTCACTTCTTCTTCAGCGTTTGAAAAGCATCTTCACACTTACTGGTCCACTCGAACTTCATGTCCTTTTGAGTGATCCGGGTAAGTGGTGTAGCTATCTTTGAGAAGTCTTGTACAAACTTCCTATAATAGCCAGCCAAACCGAGAAAACTTCTAACCTCTGAAACGATAGTCGGTCTGGACCACTTCTCAACTACTTCAATCTTCCCGGGATCAACCTTAATGCCATCTCCAGAAATGACATGACCCAAGAAACTCAGTTGATCTAACCAAAAGTCACACTTTGAAAACTTAGCATACAACTAATTCCTCTTCAAGGTATCCAACACTATCCTTAAGTGTTCTTCATGTTCTTTCTCATCTTTAGAGTACACCAGAATATCGTCTATGAACACAATCACAAACTTATCCAAGTTTGGCATGAAAACACACTGCATTAAATCCATAAATATAGATGGAGCATTAGTGAGTCCAAAAGGCATGACTAAGAACTCATAATGTCCATACCTCGTACTAAAAGCCGTCTTAGGTATATCAGCCACCTTGATCTTCAACTGGTGGTACCCCGACCTAAGATCAATCTTAGAAAACACTCTATTGCCTGGCAACTGGTTAAAAAAATCATCAATCCTTGGCAAGGGGTACTTATTCTTGATGGTCAGATTGTTCAGCGCTCTGTAGTCTATGCACATCCTCATGCTACCATCTTTCTTCTTAGCAAACAGCACTGGGGCTCCCCAAGGCGAAGTACTAGGCTAAATTATATTCCTCTCAAGCATATCCTTGAGCTGTGCTTTCAACTCCTTCAATTCAGCCGGTGCCATTCTATAGGGTGCCTTAGCAACTGGTGCCGCTCCTGGCATCAACTTAAACTCAAATTCAATCTCTCTATCCGGCATGTTTCCCGGTAACACTTCTGGAAATACCTCTGGGTATTCCTTGACTACAGGGGTTTCCTCTAATTTAGGATTCACTTGTTCCACATCCACTGCGTACAACAAGTAGCCTTCACAACCCTTCCGACAAGCTCTTATAGCCTTAACTGCTGAAATTATAGGATGGCGCTTGCTTGTAGACATTACCTTGATATGTCTTATCTGATTTCCCGGGTATTTTAAAGGTCACTCTCTTTTCTCTACAATCCAGGTGGACAAAATTCTCGGATAGCCAATCTATCCCCAGAATCACATCAAAATCTGAAAAGTCCAAAACCGTAAAGTCACTCTTGCAACAATACTTTCCAACTTGAACCCCTACCTGAGGTATCAACTTGGTTACCTTAGTCACTTTTCCCAAGGGTGTTGTTATCTCCAAAGTGTTTCTTAAAGGTTCCATTGGTAAGTTAAGCTTCTTAGCGACCTTAGTTGACACAAAAGTGTTAGACGCTCCTGTATCAAACAATGCCGTAACTGCTAAGTTTTCTAGAATTATTGTACCTAGGATGTGAATTAATTTATTTAAATACAATACAACATGATTTAAATCGTGCTATAAAGTACTCTAATAAATCACAATAAACCAAAGGTACCTGAAATAACATTGTCATCTGGTTCAGCCATCTCAGCATCCACTGCAAACACTCGAACTGGGCGACTTGGGCCGCCTTTCCCATTTCCTTGTCTCAGAATATTCGAGCTCCCCTTCGTTGGACACATCTTGGCAAAGTGCCCTAAATCTCCGCAGTAGTAGCAGCCGCCTGAACTAGCCTTACATTCACCTGAGTGGTTCCTGTTGCAGTTAGAGCATAAAGGTGCTCCGGTGGGAGGTTTACTCGCTGCAGAGGCTGTTGTCTTCTTGAAATTTTGTTGCGGTGCTCCCCGGCTATTACCTTGACTCGTGCCAAAATTCCTCTTATTCCCAATAACAACTGTGGCCTTCTTCCTAAAGGTCTCAACTTCCAAGGCCTTATTCAACAATTCAGCCTTATTCTTGGTTGTGAAACCCAACATACCTGACTGTATCTGATAGGCTAAGCCTTCCTTGTAAAGGGCCATCTTTCTTTCTTCAACCTTCATCAACTCAGGGTAGAATCTCTCCAACTCGTTAAACTTGTTGGTGTCTTTGCGCGATCTTGTCATGTAATTACCACCTTTAAGCTTTAAACTGACTTTCCATGTCTGTCTGCACTGTTTCTGGAAAATACTCATTATAAAACATGTCCTTAAAGCTTTCCCAGTCTGTCACTTTCCCATTGCTACTTTGTATAGCGTCAATCCAAGCTTCAGCTGCACCCAAAAGGAAACTAATAGCTAACTGTGCCATCTCAGGTTCAGGAACATGTATATTCCTACAAGCCTTCTCGAAGCCTCTTAACCATTCCTCAGCCTTTGAATGCTCGACATTCCTATAGAAGTCTTGAACTCTGTTTCTTCTCAACCTCGTATACCAGTCAATTGGTGGTGCTAGCTCGAAAACCGGCCTAACTGGTGGGGTGGGCGAGATAAACCTGAGAGGTATCCATAAGGTATCTCTTTCGCTTCTTTGATGCGGGTGTTAGTGGAAACCGTAGGGTGGGTAACCAAAGCCTTCTTTGATGGTCAAAAGCGGGGTGAAGGTGGTACAAGAGGTCGAGAGTGTGGCCCACCTGGAGGAGGGTAAAAGGTCCGATGTTCTTTGATGATGGAAAGCCGGTGGCGAGGGGTGGCTCACCGTGGAGGTAAAAACTCTCTGGAGGTGGGTAAATACTAGTTCTTTGAAGTGCGTGGGCTGTGGAATGTCTCCCCACTACAGATGACTCATATAGGTGCTTCTCACGGTTCTCCATAGATGTAGTTGTACCTTGGTGGAGGTAACTTCTCGGTGGCGGTACTTAACCCATTTGGAATGTCACTTACCAAGGAAAACTGAACCGAACTTCCCACATGCCATTGTGGGTGTTGCTCCTGATTGGGTCGCAGTGACAAACTCCACTGAGATCGTGGTGTAGGGGTTGCAGTATGAGGGGGTGCAGTGGGGCTCGGATGAGGTGAAGAATTCTCCTCATGAAACCGCCTCTAACAACTGGTGTAGGACTCTCCCGACGTACTCCTGAAGCTTCTGCACCCGCTCCGGTTCTCATGAACACCATCCTGATGATCAACGAAAACCAAAACTTTACTAAGAGGTCTAAAGAGAACTTATCTTAATAGAAAGAAAACCTAAAAGACGCTTCTCTCTGATAACAACTGTAACGCCCCGTTCCCGGACACCGAGTCCTTATCCGGAAATTGAAACGTTCGGCACGCATAACATTAAATAAATAACATTACACGTAAGCCTCTACTACGTCGTATCAAATAAAATCAAACGGAAGCTAAAAAGACTCGGGTAATTTTTTTTTTCAAGTAACCAAGATTAGAAATAAAGAACTAAAGAGGAAATGTAATATCATTACATCCGAAACGAAACCAACGAATCCAAAGTGTACGAATTCCAAAGTACTAAAAGTAAACTACTAGTTTCAATAACCCAAATCTATGAAGTAAACGTAAATAAACAAATAATAAACAAGGTCTTCAACTCCGGCGTCCTCAAACGTCGTCATCAAAGTCCTCCTCGAACTCCTCATTTACCTGTTCGTCTTCTCCCCCCCAAACACATAAATAAACATGCATTTGAGGTAAGTACATTTGTACAAAGTAAGAAGTAGAAGCTACAATATAATTAAGGTTTATTATTAAAAGATTTTCCTTACTGAGACCGACTTGATATAGGGTTCACTACATGCCCATCGACACGTCGTGACTATACGTTTCTAACTTAGCTTATCTTTGTTACATCATTACTCATGGACACAATGCATGGTGAAAATTCCACCACGAGAAATACTTGCCAACTACGGTGATTAGCACCGGTAGTCCCGGGATCTCCCCGGTATGCATATACGTTCGATGGATTTCCTCCACTACCCTTCAGCCTTTTGATCCAGTAGTGTTGTCCACCTTTTATGAACGTATCACATCGCCGATTTGAATCAGTGCCTAACCAAGAATAGATGACGTTTTAGCTTTTACAACACTTATGTAATTATTAATGTGAATTAACTAGTCACCTAAGTGTTTTCAGAATAATACTCACCATATCGACTCTACTCCTCATTTAGACAACTAGACATCACATCCTATCAATTACATTGCACAATGATGAACCCTAGTTCATCAAAGCACAAGCCCTTTCATGCCCTTTCCGACGGATCCGAACTTCAACTCCCTTTAAGAGTACATTCGGTGTTTTAAGCGAACGAATCGAAACTCAATCGGGCTTGTTCAAATTTAATTAGTGTTTTTTAATCATGAATTAAGGTTTAAAATTCAAAACATAGCTTAAAACAACATTATATAGAAAACTGGGGCAATGCGTGCGCATTACTCTGGAATGCGTATGCATTGAACCTGCTGCACTTATTCTAAGCAGTCCTGTATCAAGAAAGCGTGCGCATTGCTAGCCAATGCGTACGCATCCTATGCAGAAAAAAACCCTAAGACCTGTTTTTCAACCTTTAACAATCTCTACTCGAATCTAAACATCTTGCACATGAAGTATAGCCGAAAAATAGTAGAAAAAAAAAACATGTCTTTTAAGATCCGAAACAAAACTTAATCCTTTAACATCATCTAAGCTTAAAACTTGATACAATATGCAT
Source organism: Gentiana macrophylla (assembly GCA_026214975.1). Lineage (NCBI taxonomy): Eukaryota > Viridiplantae > Streptophyta > Magnoliopsida > Gentianales > Gentianaceae > Gentiana > Gentiana macrophylla. The sequence goes on from CM047813.1 coordinate 53,811,899, forward strand.
CCAAAACATGATCTATTCTACTCTAAACCACAATTAGATTGTAGGAAGAGCTTACTTTTTTAGCAAGCTTATTCCAACAAAAAACTCGTAAAAACAAAGACTAAAACCGATCTTTCTCTTGTCAAGCTTCAACTTTCTGCAATCAAAACGTTGCCTTCTTCACAACGATTCCAGCGCTCTTCTCTGATCTGAAAACCGTCAAGAATTGCTTTAACAGCCGATTGAAAAACTCTCAGCCCTAATTTTTGCTCACACACGCAGAGAGATATTTTGGAGGTGGAGAAAATCTGATAAGAATTGTGGGGATTTGTTTTCCATAAATAACAAATACAAAAAAAAAAAAAAAAAAAGATAAAGATCTTATTATCTTCCTTTACCATAAGATAAATCCCAAAAAAAAAAGATAAAGTTCTTATTATCTTCCTTTATAATAAGATAAATCCCAAAAAAAGATAATGATCTTATTATCTTCTTTTATCATAAAAAATCAGATTTTCCTCCTTAAATATATACATATTTATCTCGAAATATATATATATATAAAATTTAACAAATACTTAAACTCCGAATAAAAGAAACCGAACCCAATATTTCGTTTTCGCAAAATGACACGTCTGCCCTTTCCCGAAAATCGGAATATTACATTAAATATTTATTATTTCACTCCAGCAGCATCCCTATCTCTTTCCCTATAATTTTTAACAATTAAATATGTTTAGGACAGTGAATAGTGCATCACTGTTCATATCTCTAAAAATAAATAGGGATAGGGTCTCTGCTGTAGGAGCTATTTGAGGCAAACTCTATTTTTTATCTTCATTTTAGGGATAGGGCACCATATAGGGCTTCTGCTGGGAGTGCCCTCATGATTTCAACAACTTTCGAGATTTATGACTTTTGCTTGATTATACAACTTTGTTGCCTAAATAAATTGAATGCTTGTAGGATTCATTAAAATAAAATAAAATTAAGTTTATCAATGTGAACATGTATACAACATATAAAACTACATGCAATATACCAAAAGCTATATTTTTTTAGGGGTATTTACTAAATGGTTTAGATTTTTTTTTTTTTTTTTTTTTTTAGAAACGAAAGGATTATATTAAACAACCAACACAAGTACAGACCGGACCTTCGCTTTAAAATAATTTGACAACTTCCAGATCACCACCAGCAAAAAGCTGGACACAAGGAAACGAAAAAGGTATGGAAAATCCACACCGACCAAATTCAGCCTCAAAAGAGGACATGATTTGGTAACATAATATTAAGACAACCTTCATCTATGCTTAATACTTAAATTGAACTCTAAGGGGTAAAACCATAAACAAACAACGATCTGGAACCGCCAACCAAACCGACTCGATCCAAAAAGAACACAACAGAACAAAAGAACAATAAACTATAACATGCAAAGACAACAACGACCCAAATCCAACACCAATCTGCACAAACCACCAATCCATCATAGAGACATAACCACCGGCACATAATAGGTTATCCCGCCGAGAAGGACAGCGAATCCGGCCAATCACCGCAAGGAAACCAAGTCTGAAGAGCATTGGCGCCGGAAAACTCCTCCACGATGGCGTCTTCTAACCGATCCGGAGATGGTGCGAAGAAAATAACGAGATCTAGAGGCATCGCGAAGAAAAGGAGAGATAATCATCCAGCAGAGCCGCCGCCATCGGGAACGGAGAAGAGGATGAGAACCGCCGGTTAGTGATATCGGAAGATGGAACGGACAGAGAGGAGGTAGATTTGGAGACAACCAGCAGAAAAGAGAAATATAAAGAAAAAACAAAAACAAGAACTAGAACCGGCACCGGCGCCATTCGGCAACCGGCGCCGGAAAAAGCTTCTCAGATGAGGTAAAGGAGCTGTCTTGCAGAGAAAAAGTTTAGAGAGAAGTTTAGAGAGAAGTTTTTCGCCTACCCGTTTAGATAAATCAAAATTAGAAGCGTTTAGGATTTTATTAAATATGTAACATAAAACCGGCAGCGAACAAGTTAATTTCGTAAATGCAAATAGTAACACATAATTCCCAAGACGATAAAAAAAAAATTTATTGTAATTAACAATACGTAATAATTAGTAGAAGCCTTCAAGTACTGCTTTGTGCCGCAATCTTTTTAGCCAGGTAACACGCCTTTATAATTAAATACATATTTTCCATACGTATTTCAGCGAGTTCTCTTTCATGATTTTCAATATCTTGTTTTATCTTAGAAACATTTTGTCGCATAGTAGCAACATGTGCTTCTAGCTTCATCAAATAAACCTTTTCTCTCTTTCTTGATTTTCTCGCATTTTTTTTGTTCAAAGCTCTTCTTATCCAAAAGTATCTCATCAGCTTTCTTTGTTTTTAGAGTTACCCCCTGAAAAAAAAAAAAAAAAAACTAAAAAAAACACTTCATGTCATACAAATACAATGACTATTTTCAGAATGAATTACACAACACACATTTACACAATTGATTATGATGGTCGCCATATAGATCTTTGGCAAACCCAAATTTTTTTTTTTCATTAGGCACGAAAACGAAATCAAAGATCAGTGGTGACATTAGTTGTCTTTTTATATTTTTTTACCAACAAAACTAAACCGTTTTTCGGATCTAAATGGCTGTAATGGCCCACCTATATCACCACATAGGTCTGGCCATGTCTATGGGTTCTACAACATTATCAATGCTGTAAAAATCCGTTATGTCAATAGTAATTTCTGGTATTTGTTATTGTCACAAGAAGCATATCAAAACGTAGCAAATGATCAAACCATAACAAATAATGTGGGGCATAAAGTAATTTCCAATGGCAGACTTGATGACATGGATTGGTTAGGGAGTGATGAGGTTTTGGAGGAAGAAACTGTTTTGCTTCGAGAAGGATCGTGTCTGAAGAAACTGTCAATTCAGACAATTTCTAATGAATTGACTATTTATTCAAATTACATGCTGTAAAAATTCTAATGAATTTCACTATAAACATGAACAGGGATTTTGTAAACCAAATAATTAATTTTTTTTTTTTGAATATTAATTTTTTTTTGGAAACCCTAAACCAAAGAAATTTTTAAAAGTTAAAACAGCACAATTTGGTCTCTATTATGCTACTCTCAATGTTTCGTATTATTCAATTTTCTTATGCAAATTTCCTGCAGTATTGACAATTTAGAATAAAACCTTCTTATGTACGCTTTGTATGTAAAATGTATGTTTCAATCAATTAATTAAAGAATATTCCTAGTTAGTCGCATTGATTCAAATATTTTCTAATACTGGTTTTCATAATTGATTTATGTATTCACATCAGAAACCCAATTTTTTTTTTCTCTGAGAAAACCGTAGGGGAAATTTCGACGTATATATACAATCCTGTGCCTATTCTGCCAGAGTATATATATATATATATATATATATATATATATATATATATATATATATATAATGAAAAGGATCTAGTTTCCTACAGAAAAATTTCTAATTTACGAGGGAAGGAAATAAACTTACAGACCTTCACTTAGTAGTATTGTTGTAGCTAGCTCTGCTCCAGATCGCACACAAAAGCAAAACAATAGTCTCAAATTATTTATTTGATGAATATAATAGGTATATATTTATAAAGAAAAAGTAGGGTTGTGGTTATTATAGTTACCATAAATAAAAGATTTTTGAATGTGTGAACCTAAGAGAATGTATGCAATCAAGGCTGCTGTCAAGGCCCATTACCTGTTGATTGAGTTTCTACAAAATATGTCTGCAATGATGATTATTTTATTCAATTTTGTGTAACAATGATGAATTGCATTATATATAAACTTTATCTCATCCCTCCAAAAAAAAAAAAAAAAAAAAAAAAAAAAACATTTCCTCAAAAAAGAAATATTATTATTGGATTAAGGTAAAAAATGACCTATTTACTACTAAATGTATCAAAAAGGACATAGTTAAAAGATAATGGTAATGATAGAAAAAAAAAAAAAAAAAAAAAAAAGTAATGACAAACTTAAGTTGATGATCCAATAATACCCTTAATTACCAAAAGCAAAACAAAAATCTCTTAACATAAATCACGCCACATCACAAAAAAAAAAAAAAAAAAAAAAAAAAAAAACTTTAACCCAAATCACGCACAATCTGTAAAATAAATAAATAAGTAAATAATAAAAAACAATCCCGGGAAGTCAAATAAGATACCAACTCAATCGAATCTCAGACACAACCAAATAATGCATTGCATTGTCACTATAAAATTACAATATCATCGTAAGAAAACCCGATCATATATTACACTGGCATTATAAAATTACATTGTCATTGTCACAAAATGACCTTGCAGTGACGTTATGTAACATAGTTACTACATTACAATATAATTACATAATTACCATTTCAATTTATGAAAATGTCACTACGTTACAATGTCACTACATAATTACAACAGTTACGCAAAAGTTACTGCATTATAGTGTTTCTAGATAATTATTATGTCACTGTTATAAAAATGTCACTGTATTACAAAGTCACTACATAATTACAATTTCATTACAACGAAAAAGTCACCGCATTAGTCACTACATAATTACAATGTCAATGTTACAATGTCAATCACACGTATATATCACTTCCGGTTTTTTATTTAAATTGCAATATTGATTATTTAGGAGATATTGTTGTTGATTTTTGTTGTTTGTGATCAGATTCGATTTTGATTGATATATTCTTTTTTGGGGCAATTGTTCAAAAGGACACATATTAGACTTAATTAGGTAAATAGGACACACTAAAATCTTATTTGGTTATAAGGACGCAAAATTAGTACACAGACCAAACTACCCCAATTTAAAAAAAAAAGCTTGTAAACAGCTTTCTTCCGCTTTTTTTTCTTTTTTTTTTTTTTTTGGCGTAAACAGCGTTCCTTTTTTTGCTGCGTTCTTTTTTTTTTTTTTTTTTTTCTCTGTTGATCAACGTATAATTTTATGTTATTTTGGGATTTTTTTGGTTTTACTCGATTTTTCAAACAACTATATCTTTTGATATAAAACTCCGATTCTCGTAATTCTTGCACCATATTTCATATTTTTTTTGCGATAACTATCGCGATACATTGACCATTGAGATCAATTGACTACCACGATGCATTAACCATCAGGAAAAATTGACCACCGCGATTCATTGACCATCGGGATGCATTGACCACCGCGATGCATTGACCACCCCGATGAAGTGACCACCGCGACGCATTGACATCCACGATACAGTGACCACCGTGATGCACTGACCACCCCGATGCATTTATTTGTTTGTTTTTTTTAATTATTAGTTGTTTTATTTTTCGGTGACCACCTCGATGCATTGACCACCGCGATGCAGTGACACACCCGATGCAGGGACGCTGCGAGCAGAGACAATGCGATGCATTGACCACCCCATGTCTATTGACTCCCCCGATGCAGTGACCACCCCATTTGCAGAGACACCACGATGCAGTGACCACCCCCGATGCAGAGACGCCTCGATGCATTGACCCCTAGATCCATTGACCACCGTGATGCAGTGGCCACCCTCGGCGATGAAATGACACCGAGATGAAGAAACACGGCGATGAAGTGACACCGCGATGCAGAGACACAGCGATGCAGAGACACCTCGATGAAGTGACACCACGATGTAGTGACCATCCCGATGCAGTGACCACCGCAATTCATTAACCTCCACGATGCAGAGACACCGCAATGCAGAGACATCACGATGAAGTGACAACGCGATGCAAAGACACCGTGATGCAGAGACAACACGATGAAGTGACACCACGATGCAGAGACACCGCGATGAAGTGACACCGCGATGCAGGGACATCGCGATGAAGTGACACCGCAATGCAGAGACACCGCGATGAAGTGAAACCGCGATGCAGAGACACCATGATGCAAAGACAGCATGATGAAGTGACACCGCGATGCAGAGATACCGTGATGTAGAGACACCGCGATGCAGAGACACCTTGATGGAGAGACACCGCGATGCAATGACCACCCCCAATACACAGACACCACGATGCAGAGACATCACAATGGTATAACATTTGATGATGCAGAGACACCGCGATGTAGAGACACCGTGATGTAGAGACACCGCGATGCAGAGACATCGCGATGAAAAGACATCACGATGCAGTGACCATCATGTTGCGACACCGCGATGCAGTGACCACCGTGATGCAGTGACACCCCCGATGCAGAGATGCCGCGAGGCAGAGACGCCTCAATGAGTGACACCGCGATACATTGACCAGCCCAGATCCATTGACCACCTCAATGCAGTGGCCACCTCTTTTAATGCAGAGACACCGCGATGCAGTGACCACCCCCGATGCAGAGACAACGCGATGCAGTGACCACCCACGATGCAGAGACACCGCGATGCAGTGACCACCCCCGATGCAGAGACGCCGGATGTAGTGACCAACCCTTATACAGAGACACGGATCACGGTGACCACCCCGATCGCAAATGACACGGATGTAGTGACTACCCCCGATGCAGAGACACCACGATTAAGTGACACCGTGATGCACTAACAACCGCGATGTAGTGACACCGCAATGCATTGACCACTATTAACAAGTCGAGCTCGATTTTGTTATATTTTATTAAAAATTAAATGAATTCTAAGAAAATAATCGACCTTACAAGCCGAGTCGAGCTATATCGAGTACTTAGCGAGTCGAGTTCGATCTTGCCTTTTAATGGCTTCATCGAGCCTGAACTTTATCAACATTTTATGCAATGACAATGGCAATCATATATGCGTGACATCAACAATTTATGCAGTGACAGCAACATTTTATGCAGTGACATCGGTAATCATATATGTATGACATCAATTTATACAGTGACATCAATTCTCAAATGATCGTAAATTTTGGATGTTAAAATACATGAGCATAATTATTCAAATCTTTCCAAATCTAGATCATGTAATTTTCTGACAAAAACAGCTGCACTTGATAATTTTGGATTGCAGAGTATATACCCTACTAGGATAAATTATCCACCAGCTTGTAAAAGCCATCTGGACAAGAAAATCCAAAGCAGGCCTGATAACAAATGAATAGGCCAGGAAAAAAGGAGACCCGTGATATCAATATTTTATGCAGTGACATCGGCAATCAAATATGCAGTGATATCAACATTTTATGCAGTGACATCGACAATCATATATGTGTGACATCAACAGTTTATGCAGTGACATCGGCAATCAAATATGCAATGACATCAACATTTTATGCAGTGACATTAGCAATCATATATGCATGACATCAATAATTTATGCAGTGACATCGGTAATCAAATATGCAGTGACATCAACATTATATCTACATTGCAATGCACATAACTAATAAAAGAGCCATCATAACAAATTACTCGAATTATAATGTCAACTAGCAAGTTAAAGTTTACCGATGCAAACCAATGATTTAAAGATCTTAACCATCATATCATCATAATATATGACTTCTTGCTTTGTTATCGTATCAGGTTTATGATACATAAAAAAATGCCCACAAATAAGCTAGGCAAGAGATTCAGAAAGCTCAAGACAAAATCACGTGTCAATGCATCTTCATTATCATAGCATCTTCAATTTAATTTCACGATTCATGGAATCGAACAAAGAAACGAATCCAAGCCAGAAACCTTTCACCAAATACCAATACTTCTTCATAAAAATCGATGCGATCACGTTGACCACCCGATCTTTGTGACATTGACCACCGCGATGCAGGGACATTTATATTTTGCTCCGAATTCCACTAATTCAGAGAAAATCAAAAGTTCAGCAAACTTTTCAAGGTGCACCCAAAAGAAGTCAGAGTAAACATTAGCTTCCATGATAGTTGCTTAAAGAAATGGTAGAGGGGCAAGGGTATGTAAGCTACATTGCAATAACTGAACCGAAAACAATATCATGGTACTTTCCTAAAAAAAAGGGCCCTGCTAATAAAAACAGGATTTGTAATAAATAAGCTAAAAGCTTGCAGTAAAGAAGAATAAATTGAGCTTCTTCATGGCAGTGACCAACAATAATTAAGGAAATCAAGCATTTTATGAAAGACCCCAATGAATTTACTAGCAATTGTATCTAAAATTATTGATCTTGTAGGAGTTTCCAAGTTGCCGATGCTGCGTAAAGTCGATGGGGGCTGCAGGTGGTGGTGGTCGTCGGTCGGAGTTTTCAAATTGGGTTACACGGGTAGATCGGAAGTTGCCATCTGGGCCGAATTTTTACTCGGGTGAGGCAACGATCAATGACAGACTCAACATTGGGATGTCCGGGTAGAGTGAGAGGAAGGCGCCATTTAGACCGAATTTACTTCCGGCGATAGCACCGACGACTAAACAAACAAAGAACAATACTTTTTTTTGAATAGGGTAAACATATCATTAGATCAAAATGGCTCCACAATAATTAGCGACAAAGCATATTCAAAACTTTGGCTCAATTCAATTAGTAGCACACTACAGGTCACCGAAAAACATGCATAATATAAAATCAATTCAAAATTTGTCCCAAGTAATTGATTGGTAAACTAGACGCTGGATAAAATTCAACGTTTGCCGCTACCGCCTGAAGACCTGGGAATCGGAACGAATAATTCTAATTCCTTGTTGGAATTGATTTCATTATTTTGCCCAATGATGGGTAATTTAGGAAAGTAAGGAAAAATGTGTCCTTATAACCAAATATCTTTTATGTGTGTCCTAAGTGTCTAATTAAGTACTGAAACTAGTCCTTATAAACAAATATCCATTCTTTTTTACAAGCACAGCTCCATTTTTTTTATTTTTCAATCACAGCTCCATTTTCTGTTCCACATCCCGTACGATAAATTTTTTTTTTTAAGGAGAAAAACCAATCTATTAATTAATATCCGCCGAAAAAGATAAAATTACATTGAAAGGGAGAGACGAGCCCCATGAAACGCTTCCTACAAACTCCAACCCTTTTTGAGCCAACAGATGCGCCGGAAAATTTCCCTTGCGCTTAACAAATGAAAAACTGAAATAAGAGAAACAAGCTAAAAAGGTACGGCAATCCTCAACAATATTTCCCAAGTCCGATAAATCTTGCATCTCTGCATTCATCTTCTGGCACACAGTAAGGCAGTCTGTTTCAAAGATCACTTTAAAGAAACCCCATTGAATCGACAGAAAAACCACATGATACACCGCTAAAGCTTCTCCTACTCCAACATCATAGTGTCCTTCCAACATTATTGAGAAGGATTGGAGAATAATGCCATTCCTATCACGAACTAATCCTCCAATTGATTCTAAACATCCACTAAAAGCCGCGTCGATGTAATTATGTAGAACTTCCTTTGCGTGTGTCATAATAGTTCTACATTTCGATATTGTAAGATAATTTGTAATTAGTGCGTGCGCCATTAACTGCACCCTAATTTCCAGGTTAAATTATTTTTATATTGTAAATGTGAGCATTAGAATCAAACTCCCTACACCTTATTTTAGCTCCACAATAGGGATAAAATGTGAGGATACAGTCAAAAACACACTCCATCAGCCTCCTCATAGGGACCATGAACAGCGCCACCCCAAATGTAGGGTGGTACTGTAGCTCACCCTACATATTTTTTATTCATTCTATCTCTCTCTTTCTAACAAAAATTAATTTTGAAAAAATTGTTTATAGATAAAGAATGAATACTTGAATGGTGTAAGGACAGAGATAGGGAAGCTGATGTAGAGTACTTTGAATTTAGTTGCTGTAAAGTAGGGATATGTATGTTTTAATAATATTTTTTGGGATAGGGATGTGGAGAGTGATAATAATTCTCTAATACCCGGGCATATTACTTTTTGACCCCAATTTGTACCGAAACCGAACCCAAAGTTTTGTTTAAAGTCAAAATATCTTGATTTATATTTATTTAAATATCTAGTTTTATTAAAAATAAAGTATATTAATAGCATTTTTATTCATTTTAAGTTAATATGTGAATTTATGTCGTGGATTGAATATGGGATTTACAAATAAATATTCATCCAACTGCAGCTCAGGAAAAAGTCTACAATAACAGTGGCTTCTTTTTCCAACGAGCTTGGCTAGATCACGAACACTTTGAGGATTTTGTTCAGTCAGCTTGGGTCCAAAATCCGTGCCTGCATGATAAGATTCGAAAATTTACAAAACATGCCAAAATTTGGAATAAACGGGTATTTGGGAACATTTTTCACCAAAAAAAGAATATTTCAGCTCGCATTGCATGTATTGAACGCAGCCTTGAATCCCACCCATCCTTTTTTTTGGCCGAGTTGAGTGAGGAGCCTAAAAATATCTTGCGGCAACCCTTCAGTAAAAAGAAACTTATTGGCACCAAAGACTCTCAATTGAAATAGCTTGCCAAGGGGAGAGAAACACTCACTTTTATCATCTTACCGCTAAGGAAAAATCCAAACGAAAGGTGCTTTGTCTAAAAGATGATACAGAGATACTTGGACTTAAGATCAAGCGAAGATTCGAGGTATGGTCATTAACTTTACCTCAATCTTTATGTTAATGATAGGGAAATCGACTGCAGAGACTTCTACCCTCAATTTAATGGTTTATCCAACTCGGATCTACTTTTCTTAAACCGATCGGTGTGTGAAGCTAAAATTGAGAAGGCCCTATTTGATATGGTCACTTATTAAGCGGCTGGCCCAGACGGCTTGCCTTCTATTTTTTACAAATCTCAATGGAGCACTGTTGCGCCCTCCATCGTCCAGTTGTTCAATCAGTGTTTAGCTCGGGTCACTTTCCAGATTCGATGAATGAAACCGTGCTCTCTCTGATTCCAAAGTGTGACGCCCCTACATCCCTGACCTTTTTTTGCCCGATAGCTCTTTGCAATGTGATTATAAAGCTGCTCAAAATCATCGCCAATCGATTAAATCCCTTCATTGACAAATTAATTGGTTCCTCTCAAACGGCGTTCATCCTTAAGCGAGGAAGTACGAGCAACATTATTATTGTCCAAGAGGCTATTCATACTTTCTATAAAAACAAGGGAAAAAGGGCTTCATGCTTAGTAAAATTGACTTGGAAAAGGCTTATGATAGGGTCCATTGGGAGTTCTTGGAAAAAATTATTGTTGCGGTTGGTTTTGTTCCTAATCTTATTAGCCTGATCATGCATAGTTTGAAGTCGATCGGCTACTCTCTCGGTCCTTTGAAACGGTGTTAAACTAGATCCGATTACTCTAGAAAGAGGTCTCAGGCAGAGGGACCCTTTAGCCCCTTATATTTTCATCATTTGGAAGGAAATTCTAGTTAGAAAATCAATGAAGTAGTAACTCAGGGTCTTTGGAAGCCTATTCGATTTAGCAGCAAGTCAATGCCTCTATCTCACTTATTCTTCACCGACGACCTTATTCTCTTTGGTGGATCATCAGAAGCGCGAGCCGTAGACATAGAAAAAATCCTTGCAGATTTTTGTAGTATCTCGGGGCAAAAAATTAGCATTCAAAAATCCACCTTCCATGTGTCGAAAAATGTTAGCATGCAGCTTCGATCACACATTTTCCGAAAGCTGGGAATGCAACACACCTCTGACTTGTGTAAATATTTGGGAGCTCCTATGATACATTCCCTGATAAAAAAGAAAACATATGGTTTCATTCTTGATAAAATACGAAAAAAGCTTGCAGCGTGGAAGGCGAGAGCTCTCTCAAAGGCAGGTAAATCAATTTTGATTCATGCATCCCTATCCACCCTCCCGTACTACACGATGCAAACTGCTAAATTACAAAAAGGCCTTATTGGTGATATCAAGAAGCTTTGTCGACAATTTTTTTGGGATGAGCTAGATTGGGACAAAGATTGCCACTACCTTTCGTGGAATAATTTGTGTAAACCAAAAGATACTGGGAAGTTGGGTCTCAAACGCCTGGAGGAGATGAACTATGCTTTTTTTTTGGGAAAACTAGTATGGTAGTTGCTTACGGATGACATCTCCCCGTGGGTTTCTCTCTTGATCAAAAATACGGAAACCCCTTTGCTGCGCCTAAATAAGGAGCTTCATCTCTATGGAGAAATATATGTCATACTACGAATGTCCTTCAGGAAGGCTTCAACACTAGCACGGGTACTGTCTCATAGAGCCCTTATAGAGAAGGAAAATATTGCTTACTTATTCCAGATATAGACTCAGGATGAATTACAACACACTCCGGATTGGAACCGGATTTGGAGCTTAAAAAGGCCTATGCGATACAATTTCTTCTTATGACAACTCTGTCACAACTCCCTCTCGGTCAATAGTTTCCTTGCATACCGTCATATTTCGAGTACCTCCCTCTGCCAAATTTTCCATGAAAGGGAGGAAACTCCACTCCATGCCATCCGGGACTGCAAATGGCCACGTCACGTTTGGAAGCGAATTCTAGAGCCCTCCCAAAGGGAAGATATTTTTGCCACCTCAGACGTTCTAGATTGGGTGATGGAAAATATCATGCCTTCTCCAATAGCTCGAGCCTTGGTCAAATAGTGGCCTTATCTCTTTCGTGAGATTGCCTATGCGATTTGGTACTGGCGGAACAAGCTGACCCACTCTCCGGATATTGTTTACCCTCATATTCAAGTGTTTATTTCCAATGTAGTTAAGCATTTTAGGAACCTACAGCTATCCTGGGCCATCGATATAGACTAGATTTCTCTATTTCTAACACTGCGGTTTTGCTACCAATCCTTAAATAGAAGTTCTTTTTTCCAAAAAACAAGCATGATGGTCCTGTGAACCAATCATATATTTCCATGTGTGATGTTGAACATAATCAATGGAAGAGAAAATGCGCATTATTTTCATCTTCCAATTAATGATTTTTTTTCTTTTTATTTTAATTTTTTTACAAAGAAAGATAAATTCATTAACATAACGTTAAGATACATCATTGTTTACAGCTTGAAGAAACCAACACGGAAAAGATAAAGTCCAAGTGACTTCACTTTTAGCAGAAAAAACAACCGGGCCAACTTATGGCTAGCAGAGCTCTTGGACCGACTAACAAACACAACTTTAGACCCTACACAGGCTTTCCACAAAACCCATATATCTTCCACTATGACACTAACACTCAGCCCAACAGGCCCAAACCGGTTTATCGCATTTACTAAACCATGGGCGTCTAAGCAGATCCAACAACCACTTCACCCCTTGTTTTTTGCCTGAATGAGAGCTGCCCGAATCACAAGAGCTTCGACCAAGCTTGCCGACAGAGCTCTGAAAATGAAAGAGCCACTTGCTTCAAGGGTGGTCCCGTTCATCACTACCACTTGGCCTATAGCTCTTGAGTTTGAGAGCTTGTCCCAGGCCGCATCCATCCTCATCAGTGACGGAGATTGCCGCAAAAGTACGGAATCTGCAACTGGGATTTCTTGAGTTGGCCGCTCTGACACTTCTTCTTCGTGCGTGAGAGAATCTTGAATTGCCTTCCAATAGTTCATGGCCTTATTGAGAATGTCAATAATAGGAGGCTGACTTCCTTGAAAGATGCTCTCATTCCGAGCCCTCCATAAGTGCCAGAAAATGGCTCTAGTGATCCCGATTCAGTTATGTCCAAATTCCGATCTGACCAAATGGTTGATTTTACGCCACAAACAGTTAAAATTGAAAGTTTGAAGATTGAAATACTCTCAAGAGATTGGAGCTATCCTCCATATATCTTTAATTTTATCACAATGAACCAAGAGATGTTCCAGAGATTCAACATCTTATCCACAAGATTTGCAGATAGGGTCAACGGTTGGTATCCTTTTTGTTAGAAGTGCTGCCATTGGTAAGCCATTGGAGATACACTTCCATAGAAAAAAATTTAGTTTTGGAGTTTGCTTAATTCCCCAAATGTTTTTGAACTCAGTCTTCTGTTGATTTCCTGTTGATGACGAAGTGTTTGGGGCAATAATCTTTGAGGTTCCGCTTCAACTCGAGAAAATGCTAGCTTATAACCGGATTTTACGGAATAAATCCTATTGTTGGTAAAGTTCCACACTTTCTTATGTATCAGTTTTTGTGACTTTATCTCTAAACTGATAAATAAATCTAGTGGAACTAATCTGAGAAACTGAGACTGAGAATGATGGTCAGTTCAGTTAAGTATATTCAATTTGTGAATGTCAGTTTGATGAAGTGAAACTGAGTTTCTTCTGAAGTTGATTACAAGTCTAGAAAGTCAGTTTGAAGTTGAGTATCATCTGGTGGATAACAGCTGGAGCTGGGGTTCACATCTAGGATATATATGACGATTCCGACAAAGATGTTATGGCGGTTAGGGTTTGGGCTTTGTGCTTATAAATACCAATGTTGTAATCAATACAACGTGCGTCATTCAAGAGTGTTGTTCACAAACATGTGAAAACCTTGTATTTCTATGCATAATAATATATCTTATTTTCTGTCTATGGAGTTGTCGTCATAACTCCAGAAGCCACGCTAAATCACTGTGTTCTCTTTGTTTCTGTGTTTTATCAATTCCGTCATACCTTATGTTTGCATTGCTATCTGTTATTTATCTTTCTTAAACTGCAAGTCTCTTCTGTGTGTTTTAACAAACTGGTGCAAGTGAGCAGATTTGATCTTCACCAAAACTGGTGACCGGTGCTAGGATTTTGTGATCAAAGGTTTGTTCTTTAATTAGAAGGATGTCATCAACGAACATAAAGATTGATAAATTTACAGGGGGAACACTTTCAGTTTGTGGCAAATCAAGATACGGGCCTTGTTAAAGCAACAAGGATTGTGGACTCCTTTATCTGATAGAGGGGATGCCAGTTCTGCAGATTATGCCATCCGGAGGAAAAGCATATTCAACCATCTTGTTGTGCTTGTCGATAATGTTATCACGAAAGTTGTTGAGGAAGACACATTTGCCAAGTTATGGTTAAAGCTTGAAAGCTTTGTATATGACTAAGTCAATGACCAACAAGTTCTTCATTTGAAGGAGAGGCTATTCACCTTTGAGGATGCATGGGGACTCAGGTTGAGAGATCATCTTGATCGGTTGAACACAATATTACTTGATCTCGGGACTATTGATGTTAAGATTGAGGATGAAGATGCAACTTTGATTTTGTTGGTTTCATTACCATCTTCTTATGAGAATTTTGTGCAGTCCTTCATAGTTGGGAAGGATACAGTTGCTTTAGAGGATGTAAGGTCAGCTTTACATGCCAGGGAGAGAGACATAAAGCGGTGGAGGGGCGGATAATCAGCTGCAGATCTTGATAGTCAGTAGCAACAAGGGAAAAGAGCATAGTCAGTCTAGGATGAAAAATTCCAAGAAGACATGGTCCAAAGGCCCTAAATCCACAGATGTTTGCAATTATTATAAAGAGAATAGTTTTAGATTATTTTCCACAGAGGAAGAAACAACAGGAGAATGGTTCTGGCATAGCTGATGTGGCAGCTGAGCATGATTCAGATGAGGACATTGTCCCAGTGCTAGGAGAGTCAACATATCAAACTGATATGTGGATTCTGGACTCTGGGCCATCCTTTTATATTTACCCTCACAGAGAGTGGTTGATGACGTGGTCAATCAGGTTATAATATACTCGACCACCATAAACCAATACTAGCAAGAGGACTAGGCCCATCGTAGTATAGCTATAGTGAATCAAGGTCGATCCCACAGGGAACCAATTGTGGATCATCTTATATACAAACAATTAATTAAACATGTCAAGGAAATAGAGGCGGTCTACGACCAACATAAAACAAGAAAAGTAAAGACACGACTCGACACAACGTAATTAACCTCCCCAATTATAGTCTTTATCGTTTGGACCGAGATAATTTATATAATAAACTGAACTTATTAACTGTCAATCCGTTTGTATCTATCTTAGATTGGCTACGGGAGTCATCCTCTTTAACTTGACTTAGCACCGGTAGGTCACTAGATCACTGTGATATTGTTACGTGACTTCGCCTTTTGGTGCCTCCATCTCATATAACTCACACGCTTACGACTCTAAGGATGCCGATATTGACCGTACACCTCATCCAGGCAACATTCCTATGGTTAGGCGTACTTATACTTCCTAAACGATTACTCAAGCTCTCGTCCAACTAGCAATTACCAAGTTATAGTCTCATGCTAATCTCGACGTGCGTATAAGCGGTGCATGCAATTCCCAAATATAAACCTACCTGAGATAACGCCGAACGTCCAAGATCAATTCATAAGCCTACCTAAGAGTTTTATATCGGTATTTCCTTTTACACGTTTTAATTAAACTAAGCGAGTAACGTAGCCATAGCCATACCTCTTTGAGATAATAAATTCTATTAAGTTAACCTAACCATAAAGACGTGGCTATTTAACGGATAAACAGGAGGCTCGGTCGACCGAATATAGACACTCGGTCGACCGAATGACACCATTCGGTCACCCAAACGATTTCAACTCCCAAATTACATCTCTGAACGTATCTCTCAGCGTTTCATCATACACAACAGATTAAACAGTAACTCGTAAAGAAATCATATAAACTACTTAGATACGCATTAATTAAACAATGCAGATTCATGAATAGACGTTAAACATATGACGTAGGTTATGGGATCCTCATAGACAAGGCTTCGCCACATCCCTGACGTCATAGCCTAGATCTACATCATCTAGCTATGAATTAACTAACTCAAACGATAAAGCATAATTGGGAGGGATTAATTACTTGAAAGAAAGAAACAGAAAATAAAGGCTTACATATTGCAGCCCTTAAATTGCTGGAAACCTTCAATAAACTACATTGTATCAAAGCTATAAAATTGAAGAAAGAATGAAGGGATATGTTGGTGTATTTGGTGTGTATTACAATTCTCGTAGCTGCTTGCTTATATAGAGGTTTTTGCCGACTTAGGGTGGTTCTAGAAGATAAGCACGATTAAAGCCGAAAACCGACCCAAACCCGAGGCTCGGTCAACCGAGAGGTGACACTCGGTCGACAAGCATCGAGCCTCGGTCGACCGAACCTAAACTTGGCATATTTAACACGTTTTCTTCGTCTATCTTATTCCCCACTCCACGCTTGCATGTTGATCTGATTTCTCTAATTTATCTCTTGATTAATGCTCCGATTTTCTTCCTTATTATCTTGAGATCTTTTGATTGAATGACATTTATCCTCCCGATTTGTTGTGATCTACAAAATAAACATTTATCGCACAATAAATCGGCGTTTAATAATGAAAACGGCTAAATACCAATTTACATAATATAAATCACATAACATTAAATAATAAATATAAACAAGTGATTTAATATGAAATATATATTATTAATCTCGATTTAAGGTCAACGTTGATGACTTTTACGGGTATAATTTGACCGTCATCAACTACCCCCACTTAGACTTTGATCGTCCCAACAAAGCATCAATAAGTCATTCCCAAGACAACATTTTCTATGGTCAAATCATACTTACACAAGAAGCTCAAGTCAACTCATACTAGTCATGCTCATAAGATATCCATTATTCACTAACGACTATGAATCAAGTGATGTGTGCATGTGCATTTAGTTTTATATATTCGGGGCAAGATTAGAGTTTAAGCGGACTTCAAATCTCAACCTACCAACCTCAAAGATTCATATTTCTCAAGCCTTTAAATTTTGAAGCACTAGAGCAATAAGCAAGAGCGTATCTATATGGTTTTTGGACTTGGAGACCGAGTACTACTCAAAGCCTCTTAAAGAGTTGAATATTCTTTTCATATCTTCATATTTTTCAAATACTACAAATCTCAAGGAAGAAAACTTTTGAGTATCCCCTATCTTAGATCATGTATAGCATCGAATATTACCACAAGCGGGGCTACTTTGGTAATGTTACTACAAGCCCAGTGTTTTAACGCATTGTCAAACACAGGTACGTCTCAAGCTTATTACTCCACTTTTGTGGCTAAAATATAAGAATGCATCAGCAGATAGATATTGACACTAAGTTCACATAACCAATCATCTATGCAATGTACACATAATTTCTTCAGTTATTATGATTTTCGCGGTATACTCGATTCACAGATTTGAGTAATTGAATAATAAATAACTACTCGCAACAACCAGCATGAATATCCTTAAATTTACTTAGCATAAGTATAAAATGATCACGTACTCATGCAACTTGGTTCCTTTCCTATCAATTCTTAGCTAGGAACTCACAATTCTAAGGGTACGAGATACATAATATGGTATTTATTAAATTTTTTCAATCATGTGCCGTTTCATTCAATTTTCAATTATAACATAACATGGCTAAGTCTCCTACCCCCCACTTAAACGTGGCATTGTCCTCAATGACAAAAATAAGTGAGAAGTTAAGAAAAAGACTTAGCTCTGGAAACGGCTCTCAAGTAAAGGAAGAACATCGGAGTAAATTTCAGCACGTCGTGGAGAGATAGACACATCCTGTATATAAGCAAACAAACTCCACGAAACCGTAAAATATCATGCCTTTGGAAGTTATAGAATAATGTGGCAGTAATGAGGTATAAACACCTAAAAACAGTTTAAGCCACTTTATTTTATAACAACCAATGACAAGGGAAACCAAAAAGAAAAATACTAAATAGAAAGAAAAATAAACAAGCAACTAAAGATGGTGGTCTTCATCTACAACCTTCACCGCCTAAATATTCTTAAAACTGGGTGGAGAAGACAAAGATCAAAAAGCATTACCCGACGTGGGAAAACACGAGGGTTACTCGATCGAAAAAGTATTCAATCCAGGAGAAGAGAAACTTGGTAAGGTATAACAGATTGAATGCGACCTATTGGCTAAAGATAAAATCAAATACTTAGCGCAGAAACTTCTCGCTTGCATTGGATATCAACAAATTAGGGAGATGTAGCTACTCCTCGAAATTACTAATAACCCAATGTATCACGTAAAAGTCATAACCGTCATCAACAAGGTCTGATCGGTGGGATATTTTAGAACTGAACTGATCATCTAGAAATGCCGGAATAGACGGAAAAGTGTGAAATTTAAAATTTCCGGTAGAAAGATAAGTTGTACTTTGATCGAACCAAAAACCTTTAAAATCTAGCTAGGTTCGAGCTACACTTCCCAACTAGGATCATGAAAATCAAAATGATAAAAGATAATCATTAAAGCTTAGCAATATTTCAAATTCCATAACACATAGGTATTGTGTAAACAAAATGGAGGTTGAGAATGTGATGGGTTTAGAAAAAGATACACATAAGGATGGGAAGAAAAGATAAAGGATGGGTAAGAAATTGTGTTTATGGGTGGGTTGAAAATGGTTAAGGCATTGAGATTGGGTGGGAGAGTGAAACGGATGGAAGAAAGAGAGCGATGAAAGAATGGTTAGAAATGTGAACTGTTGAGGCGATTGGTGAGAGGATCGAAAAGGTTGAAGGGTGAAAAGGTATAAATGAAAGGATAAGGGTAGTTCTGGAATGAATTACGCACCACTTTGAATTTTCACTTGGATCACCATTCTAAAAGATTTTTGGAAGTTGACCAAAATTGTTCTTGTTCACACCAATCTTTCTCTGTTACATTTTCAATAATTCTCAAGCTCTCTTAATGCTTCCATCTTAAGGTTGTTTGCTAAATTTCCTTTTCTTTAGCAATTTTTCGACTCTCCTACGGAACTCTATTTCACGTGGCCTATATTGAGTAAAAAAGTTTTGCACATCCTTAGCCCAATGGCCATCGGAACACGGCAAAATAAAAAACCTCAACATATGTCACGTTACTCTTATTTGACTCAAAGAAAACAAAACCTAAAATCCTAAAAAGAAATCCTAAGGGTTTTAAAGAAATAGTTCTGAGTTTAAAGTCCTCAGCTCGACTTTCCAAAGATTATCCTTGTCAGTTATCATTCTTGGATCGCCAGACTATGACCCTCTAAGCACTATTAGAGGTGGCTTGTCGCTTTTGCGGATTAATACCCTTCCCTTGGTTGTGAGACCTAGAAACGGCATTTATCCATACCATTTATCCAAAGCTCTTACCTCGGCTCGTTTTAGAATTAGTGAATTCTAAGAAACTCGATTAAATTACGGTTTTGGCCTTGACAATAAGAAACAATGAATCAAAGTACTCCGAATAAGGTCGGTTATGTAGGCAAGCCTACGCCGCCTTTATTCGTTGGAACATATGTGACGATTCAGGCCAATCCGTCAAGATTAAGCCCCGTTTAGCCCGAAGGCTTATCGGCTATGCTAAGTCTTGTTGAACTGCTGTAACGTACATCACACGTGGAGGGGAGTCGATTGAGCCGAGGCTCGGTTAAACTCGCCCAACCATGGTTAGACCATTTCCGAACCAATGTACTAAGATTCTATGATTTCTAAATTGTCACCCAAAGCGTAATCTCGCTTTTGTTTAAGGTGGGTTCACCGAGAAGCCATCACCATAAACATCAACGAAAGCCGAAGATTGCGTTCTTTCAAAACTCAACGTCTTCTTTAGATTGTGAATGCTTAAACTACACAATTTGTTGCCCCCATGGCCAGTAGAAGCAATTTCATGCATAGGACCATGAGATTTTAACAGAACTACGAGGAACTCTTTATTCACTGCTTCCTTCAACTACTACATGTTTCCTACACCTCTAGATGAGACAGATTTGGGGTGTAACTTTCCACACTAATAGAAATAATCTTACAAACCACTCCGGCCAAGATTCATACTAAGGTTTATGTATAGGCTACTTATGCTCAAAAAACCAAAAGGTAGTAAAACATAAAAAAAAAAGGTAGTACCTTGCCTTCAACATTGTACCACGAAGAATTTAAGCCATAATTTTTTTCGGAGCCATCTTTGTGCTTTAAAGGTATTGCTTCCATCGCTTTTCCCATCTTAGATTCGTAGCTCCACATGTTTGCTTGGGTTATTTTCTCACGCCGTGAAAATTAATGACTCAGTTATTGCTTCCTGGTTTCGCAAACGGAAGAAAAACAAAACAGACCGTGACGATTTTAACATGGTTTCCCATGTCGCTATCGGACTCTACGGATTAAACATACGAGGATAAATGGACACGCCAAATTCCGCACTCGAAACACAAATCGAAACCGTAAAGCGAATCGAGCAGAAACAAAACAAAAAATATTATAAGTGCTCGGTCGACCGAATGAGGTCTCTCGGTCGACCGAATAATAAATTTTTTTTTTTAATTATTTATTTATTTTTATTTATTTTTAAAATTTTTTTTAAGCTGGAATTTTCAGACAGAGCAGACAACCAGAGGGACTCAAAACGTAAAAACAGACTCTAAAACAGAAAACTCGACATGAATAAAAAAGTATTTATATATAAAATTGACCGTTGGTTCCCCGGCAACGGCGCCAAAAACTTGATGACGTGGTCAATCAGGTTATAATATACTCGACCACCATAAACCAATACTAGCAAGAGGACTAGGCCCATCATAGTATAGCTATAGTGAATCAAGGTCGATCCCACAGGAACCAATTGTGGATCATCTTATATACAAACAATTAATTAAACATGTCAAGGAAATAGAGGCGGTCTCGACGACCAACATAAAACAAGAAAAGTAAAGACACGACTCGACACAACGTAATTAACCTCCCCAATTATAGTCTTTATCGTTTGGACCGAGATAATTTATATAATAAACTGAACTTATTAACTGTCAATCCGTTTGTATCTATCTTAGATTGGCTACGGGAGTCATCCTCTTTAACTTGACTTAGCACCGGTAGGTCACTAGATCACCGTGATATTGTTACGTGACTTCGCCTTTTGGTGCCTCCATCTCATATAACTCACACGCTACTTACTCTAAGGATGCCGATATTGACCGTACACCTCGTCCAGGCAACATTCCTATGGTTAGGCGTACTTATACTTCCTAAACGATTACTCAAGCTCTCGTCCAACTAGCAATTACCAAGTTATAGTCTCATGCTAATCTACAACGTACGTATAAGCAGGTGCATGCAATTCCCAAATATAAACCTACCTAGATAACGCTGAACGTCCGAAGATCAATTCATAAGCCTACCTAAGAGTTTTATATCGGTATTTCCTTTTTACACGTTTTAATTAAACTAAGCGAGTAACGTAGCCATAGCCATACCTACTGAGATAATAAATTCTATTAAGTTAACCTAACCATAAAGACGTGGCTATTTAACGGATAAACAGGAGGCTCGGTCGACCGAATATAGACACTCGGTCGACCGAATGACACCATTCGGTCACCCAAACGATTTCAACTCCCAAATTACATCTCTGAACGTATCTCTCAGCGTTTCATCATACACAACAGATTAAACAGTAACTCGTAAAGAAATCATATAAACTACTTAGATACGCATTAATTAAACAATGCAGATTCATGAATAGACGTTAAACATATGACGTAGGTTATGGGATCCTCATAGACAAGGCTTCGCCACATCCCTGACGTCATAGCCTAGATCTACATCATCTAGCTATGAATTAACTAACTCAAACGATAAAGCATAATTGGGAGGGATTAATTACTTGAAAGAA
Organism: Gentiana macrophylla; assembly: GCA_026214975.1. Taxonomy (NCBI): domain Eukaryota; kingdom Viridiplantae; phylum Streptophyta; class Magnoliopsida; order Gentianales; family Gentianaceae; genus Gentiana; species Gentiana macrophylla. The sequence goes on from CM047813.1 coordinate 53,834,469, forward strand.
AGAAACAAAAATAAAGGCTTACATATTGCAAATTTAAATTGCTTGGAAACCTTCAATAAACTACATTGTATCAAAGCTATAAAATTGAAGAAAGAATGAAGGGATATGTTGGTGTATTTGGTGTGTATTACAATTCTCGTAGTTGCTTTTATATATAGAGGTTTTTGCCGACTTAGGGTGGTTCTAGAAGATAAACACGATTAAAGCCGAAAACCGACCCAAACCGAGGCTCGGTCAACCGAGAGGTGACACTCGGTCGATCAAGCATCGTGCCTCGGTCGACCGAACCTAAACTTGGCATATTTAACACGTTTTCTTCGTCTATCTTATTCCCACTCCACGCTTGCATGTTGATCTGATTTCTCTAATTTATCTCTTGATTAATGCTCCGATTTTCTTCCTTATTATCTTGAGATCTTTTGATTGAATGACATTTATCCTCCCGATTTGTTGTGATCTACAAAATAAACATTTATCGCACAATAAATCGGCGTTTAATAATGAAAACGGCTAAATACCAATTTACATAATATAAATCACATAACATTAAATAATAAATATAAACAAGTGATTTAATATGAAATATATATTATTAATCTCGATTTAAGGTCAACGTTGATGACTTTTACGGGTATAATTTGACCGTCATCAGTGGTTCTCAAGTTATCAGCAGATACATGGTGGTCATATATCTATGGCAAACAAAGGATGGAAGATTCTGTAAACTTGATTACATTCATTCTGATTGTTGGGGGCCATCAAATTCATTCTGTGAGCATTGTACACAACACAAATTCATCACTTGATTACATTTATTCTGATTGTTGGGGGCCATCAAAGGTGTAGTCATTAGGAAGTCACATATATTTTGTATCCTTCATAGATGACTATTCAATGTTGACTTGGGTGGTGCTGATGAAACACAAAACTGAGGCATTCAAGAGCTTCATGCAATGGAAGACTCTAGTTGAATATCAGTTGAGGAAGAAGATTAAGAGGCTCATACAGATAATGGTTTGGAATTCTGTTGGACTGAGTTTGATACATTATGCAAAACTGAGAGTATTTCCAGACATCATACAGTCGGGAATACTCCTCAGTAAAATGGTGTAGCTGAGAGAATGAAACAAACCCTTATGGAGAGAGCAAGATGTATGGTTTCTCATGCTGGTTTGTCGAGGAGATTTTGGACAGAGGCTGTAAGCATAGCTTGCTACGTAATGAACATGTGTCCTCAGATAAGGATCAGTCTCAAAAGACCAGTTTAGATGTGGTTAGGCAAGCCTGCAGATTATTCAGTTCTAAGGTATTTGGAAGCACAGTTTATTATTATGTCAGTGAAGGGAAACTGGAACCAAGGGCCAAGAAAGGGGTGTTTGTGGGGTATGGTGATGGATTAAAGGGGTACATAATTTGGTCATCAACAAAAAATGGAGTTATTCTCAGCAGAGATACAATTTTTGATGAAAAATCTATGCTTAGTTCATCAGTGGGGAGGATAACTGAATCTGAAACCAATGTTGAAACTGAGAAAACTGATAGTAAGGTGGAGCTTCAGGTGGAGTCAGTTGAAACGCAACAATCAACTAATCTAAGTCAATTTTCATCTGATCTGGATGTTGAACCAAAGCTGAATCGATGCCAGTCAGCTGAGCAAATGTCTGTCGAGCGTCAAATTGAGAACATAGATCAGTAGGGTATAGCTGTTAGCAGATCTAGAAGATCCAATGTTAGGGTACCTTCCAGAAGGTATGAGTTTGATGATATGGTTTGATACACACTTCAAGTTACCGAAGAAGTGGGTGGTTTTGAACCTTCTACTTACATGGAAGCAGTGACATGTTCTGAAGCATCTCAATGCCTTGCTGCCATGGGAGATGAAATGGAGTCATTACTGAAGAATCAGACTTGAGATCTAGTTAAGCATCCAGCTGATAGGAGAGTTGTTACTTGCAAATTGATTTTCAAGAAGAAGGAAGAGATACTGAGGCAGAAGGACTTAAGTATAAGGCACGTTTGGTTGCAAGAGGGTTCAGTCAGAAAAAAGGGTAGACTTTGATGAGATATTCTCACCAGTGGTCAGACATACTTCAATCAGAGTGTTACTAGCAAAGGTGGCACAGCAGGGCTTAGAGCTTGAGCCGTTAAATGGGAAGACAACTTTTCTACATGGTGAGGTAGACAAAGAGATATACATGACTTAGCCTGAGGGTTTCCAAGTTCCTGGTAAAGAAAATTTTGCTTCTAAGTTGAAGAAGTCCTTGTACAGACTAAAGCAGGCTCCTAGACGGTGGTATAAAATGTTTGACAGTAACATGATCTAGTTGGGTTACGACAGAAGTCTTTATGATTGATGTGTTTACAACAATCAGTTGAAAGATGGATCATACATCTATCTTGTGTTATATGTGGAGGACATGCTGATAGCTGCAAGAAAGAAGTCTGATGTTTAGTATCTAAAAGACCTTCTCAGAGCTGAGTTTGAAATGAAGGATTTGGGTGCAGCCAAGAAAATTTTGGTGATGGAGATCTGGAGAGATATAAATTAGAAAAAAAAAACTGTTTTTATCTCAGCAGGCTATATACAGAAGATTTTGTCAAAGTTTGGCATGTCAGTTGCTAAGCCAATAGATACTCATATGGCATCAAAAGTTCATTTGTCAGTTTTTGCTTCACAATCATCAGAGGAGAAGGAATACATGTCAAGAGTACCCTATGCTAGTGCAGTTGGCAGTCTGATGTATGCAATGGTGTGCACTAGGCCTGATCTGGCTCAGGCAGTCAGTGTTGTCGGTGTTGGAAAGGTGTCCTAAACCCAATCGGGTTTGACCGGATCCGACCGGGTCGGGTCAATTACAGTCTATTTAGTTCATGTAGTAACTTTATTATGACTAATAAAAGCACTTATGTTATTATATATTGTTTATCTTCATATTATTTGTTGTACACATATAGTGACGTCCCTAGTATCAAACTGTGATAGAGAAACCTTGATAGTGATTATGATTGATGAGATCTCTAATCACTATAACAAGATTGGTACTTAAATGTCTTTAGTCATATGTACTGTCAAATGGGACATTGATAGTATAACCAGACTAGCACGTATTAGATGTCTTCTATCTTAGTGTAGAGACACTTGGACTGTACGTGGACGTGTATTAGAGAATGCGTACGTTATACTGAACCACTTAGATTAAGTGTGACACTATGTGGCGGTTGTGTAATTATCCTTTAGACCGGAGTCTTCATGGCATCACGGTGTGGATTGTCATGCTTTGACACTATTGAGATTTCCCCGAGCCACGGGGCGATCATGCGGTAGTGATTGGGTATGATATTGAAGCATGCGGAGTATACATGATATGTCGTCCGGGAATCGCGTATCCTATGATTGGGATTGAATATCCGAAATGGCTTTCTTATAAGGAATGTCTAGCTCTCGAGAATCTTTGCAAAGTGGGAGTAAATGTGTTATCCCGAGGGAGCATGATATCTAGATTATAAGATACGATCGTTAATGTATTGACACTCGAGATACGATCGTATGGATATTATTACAGCGATAGGATTGTAAGTTACACGGTAACTGCTTCACATGAAAGGTAGTAGTCATTGCTTTTGACTCTTCCGATGATTGGGGTCACGGTGTGTTGCTAGATTCTATCCCGTGATCGTTAGGCAAGAAGGGCATTTTAGTAAATTGCACTTTGTGTCTATGGCCAACATATTCGGAAGCCTATCGGGTCACACACATTTGAACATCGAGTCGGATTAAAATGCGGTTATAGCTGATAGCCAAATAAGGAAAGTTTATCTCTAGACTATAAAGGTTATTGTGGTAATTAAATTAATATGGTGGTATTTATTTATTATGAATAAATAAAATACAAGATATTAATTATATATAAATTATATTAATTAAAGAATATTCCGGAAGTCAATTTATTGACTATTGGGGCGGCACATCTAGGGTATAAGGAAACACTTGGATTGTGCACTTTAATTAATGTGATTACCATAATATTAATATAAGATATTAATTGATTTTGGAAAAATAGATTTATGCTAATAAGGTAAATATAATCAATATAAGATATTGGCAATATTTAGATTTTATTTAATATAAGATATTATAATAAAAGAGATAAATCAATCTAATTGATTTTCCTTATTTTTTGGGAAAATGTTTTCTTCTCCTCCACTCTAGGTTGGGGCGTCTTCTACACTATAAATAAGAGGTGGGTGTCAAGCTGTTTTGTACATCACAATTGCAAGAGCTCATAGTTCTTGTGTAAAATAGAGAGCATCCTATAGTGAGTTTGAGAGAGGGGAAAAAGGCCGGTCTAGCAACCGGAGTTTTCCAATAGCAATCAATGGAGGATTCCCTCGAGGAGTTCGTGTGGACTAGTGATAGGGCCGGACGCGTGGACGGCTTGCGCTCAGACTACTCTCCGTTGACGGTCAAAGTGACGATCTTATAGGTCATCAAGGTATAACCGTCAAACTACTTAACGTGTTTATAGCATTGAACGAAGAACGATCTAGAAAAAGGAAATCAAATTTTAAATTCCACGGCGTTAAACTAGTGATTTCCTAACAATGGTATCAGAGCCAGACTGGCGGCGCCCCCCTCTCTGCGGTGGTGGCGGCGGCTTTTATGGCTGTCGTCCGTCGGGTGTCCTCTTCCAATGGGGAGATCGATCATTTTCGTTTTGTTATATTTATTGTGCATAGATATCTCGTTAGTTTAGTTGTGTCATATGACCAACCAATGGTTCAAATAGTTTGGGCCAACGGGAAACCATAGTGCCATATTGGCCTTTCCAAATTTTAATTTGGAATATGACTAGGCCCTTTTTCAAATTTTGATTTTAAAAGGCCTAGACCACTTCCAAAATTTTGATTTTGGAAAGTGGTCATGCCTAAACCAAAATTATTTGGCCTTTCCAAATTTTGATTTGGAATAGGCCTAGGCCCTTTTCAAATATTTGATTTGTAAAAAGCCTAGGCCTAGGCCACTTCCAAAATTTTGATTTTGGAAAGTGGCCAGACCTAAACCAAATTTGGTTTTGGAAGATGCATTTTGGTTTAGGAAACCAAAGGCATCCCTTTTGGTTAAGAACCAAAAGGGAAATGAAACAAATTGGAGACTTTTAAATTTTAATTTTATTTTGAATAGTTCAAATTTAATAAAATTTAAATTAGAATCGATTTAAAATTAAATGTTAATTTTATTTTCGATTAAGTCATATAATTAATTAAATGTTATTTAATTATTTGATGTGATAAAATAAGACGCATAAGTAGTTAAAATTAGAATTTAATATTTTTTACAAGATAAAATTGTATGGATTAGATGTGTAGATATAATGTGATTATATGGATCCCGATTGATCATTGACTCGACCAATAGGATAGATGGGAATGTTTTCTTTATGTTGGTTTTTTGAAAAATTGTCCTAGGCCGTTATGAAGAACGTGACCTAGTTTACTTTTTGCATTTATCCCATTCTCGTTAGCTCCCCCTGTGTGCGGCGGGTGTAATTAATTATTAGATAGATTATTATGTAACAAGAATGGAGCAAGAAGATGAAGACCAAAGAGAGATAAAGAACCCATTGGCGTACAGCAATAAAGATCCTCTTGGCGGTTGGAGACACCCTTAGTTTGTGACCCGCGGTTTCGTCAGTTTTTATTCGATACCGCACCTAGGAAAAGTCCAGGATCATACCGGTTATTTTGTGCATGAATATTGTGTATGTTTTACTTTATATGATATCGTAGTAATATGCACATATTAGATGAGACCATAATTAAACAAAATTAATTAAGTGAATTAATTTAAAAAATTATTCCCACGTAAAAAATCAAGTCTTAATTGCCTCCCCATATTATAACGACGGTGAAGAAACCTTGTTCAGACCCAACTCACCAGCCAAAGCGGGGGTTGACCTACCTCGGGGGTTGATCGAAAGAGATCTAATGAATATTGGGGTTATGACTCGACTAAGAATTCTCTCAGCCACCAGCCAAAGTGGGGCCATTTGGATTTTAGAGGCAAGGGTTTGACTATTTTTATAAGATGAAAAATTGTCAAAGAGTTGACTAGTCAAAACAACAAGAGTCATATAAGATATGATCGACAAAGTGTTGTCCACCTGTTAAATTATTTTCGGCCCATCAGCCAAAGTTGGGGGTAAAGGTACTTCGATGGGATCTTGCCCACTAAATAAATTATTTTCTTGAATGCCAATTGGGAATAGTTGGCTTGTGGGAGTAAAAACCTTACAAAATTTTAAGTGCAGATTTAGGGTTTTTATACATGAGCTTTTACTTATTCTATCTTTGTTGTAGAAAATGTCAAACAAGTTGAACCTTCGTTTTATTTTCGACAATAAGCTTGATGAAACTAGTTTTCTCGATTGGGAAAGAAACCTCAAAATCGTTTTGAGGCACAAGAAGGTTGGCTTTGTCTTGGACGAGGTCCTGCCGGAGAATCTTGTTGAGGGTTCGGCTGCAGATGCTGTCGAGAAGTATAACAAGCACTATTCTAACAGTACTGAAGCTACATGTATCATGCTTGCTTCGATGACACCTGAACTGTAAAAACAATATGAGTCCATGGATTCCTACACAATCATGGTCCACCTAAAGAAACTCTATGCTTCTCAGTCTCGTACTGAGAGGTATAAGGTCTCGAAGGCCATGTTTAGTTGTAAGATGGCATCTAGGACTGCTGTGGGGTCACACGTGTTGAAGATGATCGGGTACATAGAGAGGCTTGGGAAGCTGGGCCACAAATTAGAATGAGAATTGAGTATTGACTTGATTCTGCAATCTCTACCTGATTCATTCTTGCAGTTTGTGAATAATTAGCACATGAACAAGATAGATTTCTCCCTTGCGGAGTTATTGAACATGTTGAAAACTTCTGAGGGCACTGTGGGGAAGGGAAAGCAAGTGTTGCTGGTTACTTCTAGCAAGGGCAAGGCCAAAGCCCAGAAAAAGTCCAAGAAGGCGAAGGTTGTACCTAAGCCAACTCCTAAGATATAAGAAGACAAATCCAAGGATGCTTGCTTCCATTGCGGTGAGACCGGACATTGGAGGAGAAACTGCAAAGGCTTCTTGAGTACCAAGAAGAAGTATTCTGATGCTTCGACTTCAGGTATATTTATTATTGAGATCAACATTACTTTTTCTAAGTCTAACCACTGGGTATTAGATAGTGGTTGTGGTTCTCATATTTGTAAAAATATGCAGGCACTAAGAAGAACTAGAGAGCTATGGAAAGGAGGGGTGGACCTACGCGTTGGAAATGGAGCAAGTGTTGTTGCACTAGCCGTAGGAGTTTATTTTCTTTCATTGCCCAGTGGGCTAGTACTTGAACTTAGTAACTATTATTTTATTCATGCTCTTACGAAGAGCATTATTTCAATTTCTGCATTAGATGTTGAGGGATTCTCATTTACGTTTGAGAATAAATGTTGTTCTTTTTCACGTGAGGTAATTTTTTATGGTACTGGCATACTTAGCAACGGTCTCTACTTATTAGATATGAATGTTGACGTACTTAATATAAATAACAAGAAAGCCAAGACAAATGACTTGAATGAATCCTACTTGTGGCATTGTAGACATGGCCATATAAATAAGAATCACATTTCCAAACTCCATAAAAAATGGAATGTTGGATCAATTCGATTATGAATCGTTTGATACATGCGAAGCTTGTTTACTTGGTAAGATGACAAAGTCACCTTTTAGTGGCAAAAGGATAAGATCCAATGAATTTCTTGAGCTCATACATACTGATGTATGTGGCCCAATGTCAATTCAAGACAAATGAGGATACTCTTATTTTATCACTTTCACTGATGACCATTCTCGCTATGGTTATATATACTTAATGAAGTATAAGTCTGAAGCCTTTGAAAAGTTCAAGGAATTCAGAAGTGAAGTGGAGAAACAACTAGGTAAAGAAATCAAAACACTTTGATCCAATCGAGGTGGAGAATACTAGATGGAGAGTTTCAAGATTATTTGCAGGAGAATGGGATTCTATCTGAATGGACCCCTCCCGGGATGCCACAGATGAATGGCGTGTCTGAGAGGAGGAACCGCACCTTGTTAGACATGGTGCGATCCATGATGAACTACGCAGTTCTCCCAATATCATTTTGGTTGTATGCTCTAGAAACCGCATCCTATACACTGAACCGAGTTCCATCAAAGACGGTTGACTCTACGCCATAGGAGGTATGGACTAAGAGAAAACCGAGCCTAGGTCATATCAAACCTTGGGTTTGTCTGACTTATGTGAAGCGGATGATGCCTGACAAATTAGAGCCCAGGTCTGACAAATGTCTATTTGTAGGATATCCTAGGAAAACCAAAGGGTACCAATTTTACCATCCTAAGGAACAAAAGGTGTTTGTTGCCAGGAGTGACCACTTTCTGGAGAAATAGTTTATTCTGGATAGGGTCAGTGGGATTAAAATTGATCTTGAAGAAATTCGAGAACCACTTACGGATAACAGTCAGTTGATGGAAGTAGAGGAGACACCATATACAGATATGATGCCAACCCCTACCGTGGACACACTAGAACCACGAAGATCCACCAGGGAATGCCGTGAACCCGAAAGGTATACAGGCGTGTGTCACATGGAAGATGAGGACCGTAGAACTTATGAGGAAGTGCTATTAAGGCATGACAAAGAGAAATGGCTAGAAGCCATGAATTCTGAAATGGAATCCATGAAAGACAACCATGTTTGGAACTTAGTTGATCCACCTGAAGGAATAGTTCCTATAGGGTGCAAATGGGTCTTTAAGAGAAAGACCGACATGGACGGTAACGTGGCTACCTACAAGGCTAGGCTAGTGGCATAAGGTTATAAGCAAAGACAAGGAGTTGCCTATGACGAAACCTTTTCCCCTGTTGCCATGTTGAAATCCATTAGAATTTGGCTCGCTATTGCAGCATACCATGATTACGAAATCTGGCAGATGGATGTGAAAACCGCTTTCCTTAACGGGAACCTGTCTGAGGAGGTGTATATGACACAGCCTGAGGGTTTCACAACCAATGACGCCAAGATGGTGTGTAAACTGGAAAGATCCATTTATGGGTTAAAGCACGCTTCTCGAAGTTGGAATCTTCACTTGGATGAGATAATCAAACAGTTTGATTTCATCAAGAACGAAGATGAGCCTTGTGTTTACAAGAATGTTAGTGGGAGTGCCATTGTGTTCTTAGTGCTTTATGTAGACGATATATTGCTCATAGGGATTGATGTGCATATGTTACAATCAGTCAAAGCTTGGTTATCCAAGAACTTCTCAATGAAGGACTTGGGTGATGCAGCCTATATTCTAGGAATAAAGATCTATAGAGATAGATCTAAAAGGTTGCTTGGTCTGTTGCAATCCACCTATATAGACAAGATGCTGAAGAGATTTAGCATGGAGCAGTCCAAGAGAGGATTGATACCCATGTCACATGGGGTCTACCTGTCGAAGGGAATGAGTCCTAAGACAGGGGAGGAAAAGGCACAAATGAGTAAGATCCCTTATGTTCGGCAATCGGGTCTATCATATATGCCATGTTGTGCACTGGACCAGATGTCTCGTACCCTCTTAGTTTGACTAGTAGGTACCAGTCCAATCTAGGTGATGGTCACTGGATTGCTGTCAAGAATATCCGAAAGTACATGAGACGTACTAGGGATATGTTCCTGGTTTTCGGGAATGATGATTTAGTTTTACGAGGTTATACAAATGCCAGTTTCCAAACTGACAAGGATGACTTTAAGTCACAATCTGGATTGGTTTTCACGCTTAACGGCGGAGCAGTGAGTTGAAAGAGTTCCAAGTAGGAGACTACTGCAGACTCTACAACGGAAGCCAAATACATAGCAGCCTCGGCGGCAAAGGAAGCAGCTTTGGATGAAGAAGTTCATTCATCGAACTTGGTGTGGTTCCTCCATTGAAGGTCCAAAGGCTCATCTTCGTGATAATAATAGAGCGATATCTCAGTCAAAAGAACCAAGGTCTCATCAGAAGTCCAAACATGTGCTACGGTGCTATCACTTGATTAGAGATATAGTAGATATAGGAGATGTAAAGATAGAGAAAGTCCACTTGGATGAAAACATAGCTGTTGGAAATAAAATTTATGTTTTGATGATGATTCATCACTTAGTTTATTAATTGTTCTTAACCCCATTGATGAAGTGTTATAACTAGCTGTTATAGTGCAAAGCAAAAAGAAGTCTAGATACCAATGTATAGGATTTATTAAAGTATGATATTTGTATAAGTTAAATCGGACAAGCAATTTGTAATAGTTCTTGACCGAAATCGAAATGAAGAAACGATATTTTGACTAGTTTGAGACTCTATGAAAAACTCGACAATAGAGCACACCAACAGAAGATTGAAGAAGATAAGTTCACTGAGAGTTCTGATTGCTGGTTGGCTTATCTAGAAGATGGAAGAACCGAGGACACAGACTCGGTTATTGAAAAACGAAGAACCGAGGGCACAAACTCGGGCTATGAAGATTACAAGTCGAGATCAGAAAGTTGGACTTGAGCAAGATTGTGATGACTGAATCGACTTTATGGATCTTGTATGAAGACCTAAGAATCATAAGGACAATGAATCCTTAGATGATAAATGTATCATGGTGTACTCGATTAAGTCAATTATAATCGATGAAAAAACCAGATCTTGATATTTGAAGAAGAATAAAATCTCAGTTAATGCTCCAAGTCAGTAAGGAAACTGACAAGTAATAAACACAGTGTAAAACTGATAAGGAAACTCAGTTTTACAAGTTAGTCATCCAACAAACTGGAAGTACAATCGAACGTTGTAACGAAAGAAATTTCATTGGATGAGTCACTGACACAAACAGTCAGAATAATGTAAAATATAGCCGTTACAAAGCAGGATGAATGTTGAATGAACCCCTATAAATAGATTACCTCTACAACATCAAAAAAGGGGGGAGCAGGATATATGATAACTAGCAAGAAATCCATCTAGTCAAGAAAGATCAAATTGAGGGGGAAAGCCAAATTCCAAAAGAATACCTGCTAAATTATTAATTGCAAGATCAAGATCTAACATTTGAAGAAATACAGAGCCGTGCTTAAATTAATTATCTAGAAGAAAAGCTCTAATCACAGTTGAATCATAGTCATTGATTCAAGGTCTCAACTTTGATTTTATCAAAGGTTTAGACTGTGAAACACCAAGAAGGTGTGAAGGACAGTTGAGTGCAGTCAGGAAGACTGTGTTTGTGATGAGCTGGTGAAGAGGCAATTCTACTCTCCAAGGACCAGTGGTTCAAACAATTGAAGAGCAGCAATCCTACCTGTTCTACAAGTGTTTAGATAGTGAAGCTAGGGATTAGCCAAGGACTATCAGTTTAGGACTTTTTGTAACTGGGCCATCTCAAAGAAGTTCTAGTGGAATTTTCCTCAACATCACTGGGGAAGAGAGGACGTACATGATTACACCACCTGGAACCTCTATAATTCTTGCCTATTTACTTTATGCATTCATTTATTTCCTTCTAGTGGTTTTCATATCGAAATTATAGTTACTAGTTGTTAAAGGCTAATTTTATATCCGCTGCCAGTTAACGAGACTAAATATAAGTCAGTAATAACTTATATTCAGTTGAGCTAACTGAACTCCGCACAAGTTGAAGGGATGAGAACAAAATCGAAGATCGCTTTAAGTTTCGAGAAATTCGATTTAAGAATTTTCCACTTTCAGATTAGTTTTGGTGACAAGTTTATTCACCCCTCTAAACTTGTGTTAGCCTTTCCAAGGGACCAACAATTGGTATCGGAGCAAGTTCTTCCTTTTGGAGGAGATCCGAATTATTACTGATCAAAGGAATAACTGTGCATCAGTTATTTCGAAACAACCAACTGTTGAAAACCCTTACTGCATACTTCATTACAATGGATACATCTAGAATTAGAAATTGGCTAAATAACCCCTGATCGACTACTTGCGAGAATGTTGTCTATGATTTCAAGATCAAATATTTGAAAGATTCAATCTTACAAGCTCTCACACAAATCCGGAACCTCATTTCAGTTATGATGAAGACATTGAGTTTAATGCGAATATTGATGATGAATCCAGAGGATTTCCATCCTTAAGTGATCTTTCAGAAGAAGCAAAAAAAGAATTAATACGGGTGGCTGACTCTATAGAAGAAAAGCTAACCAGAGATCCATCCAGTATAAAAGTCATAGATATTGATGAGACCCTACCTACAAGCCATGGAGGAGAAAGCGATGAAGAAATCATATTGCTAGGAGCCACACAGGAGAATGCTATTGATAAAGGGAAACAAGTTCTGATCAGTGATGATTCCTCAACACCAGGTTTATCTATCAAACATCAGGAGGTAAGTGCATCTACATCTAAATCTCACACTATCCTGAACAATCAAAGAAATGAATATTTCAATGAAACCCTGGACATACTCATAAAGCAATTAGAGACAATCCAAAAGAATTATGAGAATGTCAAAAAGGAGAAAAGTTATTGAAAACTAAAATTTCAAGATTGAACGCTGAAATTAACCTAATCAAGACTAATAATGGAACCAAAGTGATTGGACCAACTGATAAATCAACAAACGTTGTAAACATCAGTGAATCATCAGTTGATCCAATCTCCAAAGTTCAATTCAAACCAGGAAAACCATTTGGAGATAGATCTTGTTTAGGGTTTGATAATCAGTATAATTCTAAGTTAAGACGAAGATCAGTTGCAATAAAATTTGTGACTACTCAACCGTCAAAAACTCGTAAAACGATAAAGTTATTAGAATCGATAGACACTCAAAGACACCAAATGCACAAGTTACTAAAATCGAAAAATCATTAGTAAAATTCACCAAGCCAGTGATTTAATAGAAAAACTCGGAAAGGTGAAAAAGAATGGCGATCAAATATCGATAGAAAAATCTTCAAGTCATACCCATTTAAGGATAAAGATCATTCTAGGATCAGAGGGAAAGGAAGATTATTTCCCACAGATGAAGATTGGAATAGACCATCACATCGGTTTCACAATCAAAACAAATCTAAAATCATTATGACAAAAGCAGAAAAAGTTTGTGAAACCGACTTCACAGTCAAAATATCAAGAAAGGTACAAATTTGTATCATCACGAGCTAATCAGTTAGGACCCAAAATGATATGGGTACCAAAAATTTCTCACTTTGTTTTGCAGGAAAAACACAACCAAATTTCAATCAAAAATGTAATTCACAAAAGTGAGTTGTTTTCACAACCAAGTTTTTGAATTCAGCATGAGGACAAAACTGAGAATATACAGCTGTCAACATATCGTACCTTCTTTATCCACTTTTATCTAGCTACGGTTATCAAGAAAAGACGTGGTCCTTTTCAATCTAAACCGTTCATAATTTCCACCCATCCACTTTTTCGCGATCTCAACACATTTATGACAGGACGTTTTAAGTCCCACTCAATTCTTAACTACCCCCACTCCAAATTATAAATATCCAGCATTTTCTTTTATATAAATTCTTTACGCTTGAATTCTGAATCTACTCTCTGAATTTCAAATTTTCAAATCTTCAATCAAATCCAGAAAAATGACCTTCACTCGTGTTGAACCCGGAATGATCGTTTCTCTTGATCAATATATTGCAAAGTATGTTGATCAAACTCTAGTTAATTCTATTACGACAAAAATTCGAAAAATTAAAGGATTGGAAGCAGTCTTCAACATCAATCTAAAAAGTGTTTGTTTAGAAAGCATCGGAGACTTCTATCAATTTGGAAGAACAATTGTGGAAGGAGAAGACACACAAACCTTCATCACCACTGTCAGTAATAAGGAAATCAAAGTCACTGAAGTGTTAATTGCAGAAATATTCGGGTTTGACAAATCTGGAGGAACAACAGCCATTAAGTTGACTAAAGAACATAAAGAGAAGTTATGGAAAGATATAGCAATTAATGGTGAATCTACTGTCTTACAGACAGGGAGCACAAGCCTACTCAAGCCAGAGTTTAATTTTCTTTCGAAGTTGCTGGCAAATTGCATAATTGGGAATGCTGGAAACTTCAGCAATTTATCTGGAGCAAAACTAGATTTGCTTTACATAATCTGGTTTGAAAAAGATTTCAATTGGGCAAGGTATCTATTTGATCAATTGATAGCACAATCAATTGATGTACCCAAAAAGAAGACCGACGTGAAGATAGGAAGATTTTATCACAAGAAAACTCTAGCATTAGTAGTCCAAAGGATACTCGATCACTTTGGAGTTGCTAAGAGGAAAGAAACACATGTTGCTGATGAAAAGATTGATATTAAGGAAGAAAAGTCAAGGAAAAGGAAAGCTGAGAAAACTGAGACTGAACTCAAAAAGAAGAGAAGCAGGAAATCAAAAGAACACAGAATCGGAGATGAAGTGTTAGCACAAATTGAAGACTTGAAGAAAAGAAGAAAGCAATTGGAAGAAATCTGAAAAGCGTGAATCGAAAAACCAATGGAAATGTCATCAACTAAAGAAGCTAGAATGAAGTTGTCGATGTGAATCGACTAAGTGCAAACTGAAATTAATCTCACCAAATCCATTTCAACTTCGGTAACTGAGGTTTTACCAACTCAAGAAGAAGCTATACAAGGAATGGAAATAATGAAAGAAACTGAAGCTATCAATAGAGGACAGACTGTTGAAACTGACTTGCAGAAAGAAGCTGTAACTTAGGGGAACAGACCCTGAGAACTGATCCCGATAATGAAGAGTCAGATAGTGATGAAAGACTGATTGATGAAACAACATTGAACATGCTCATGTTGCTTTCAAAGTCTAGAGCTACTCCTCAAAAATCTGTACCCAGCTTGGAAATAGAGGAAACTGCCAAAGAATTTATAGCTCCTCAAACTGAAGAAAAGGAAGCTGAAGCAACAACAGAATCAACCAAGTTTATTCTATTGGATGAACAAGTTCATGAAGCTGAACCCACTGGACACACAATGGAAGAAGTTCCAATTGTTGAATTGGAACCTGAGCAAAGTGAAAAACAAGCCGTTGAAGAAGATGCAAGTGAAAAAGTTTTACAAAACTGAGCCGATAATCTCGACCACCGAGATTGAAAAAGGAACATCAGTTGTCCCAACTCACTGAGGAGAAACCAATGAGAACAAATCTTACGCAAACTGATGATCGCATGCAAATTGAAATTCCTACTCAAGGAGAAGATCATGAGATCACAAGGGATTCCGAAGACACCCTCACACCATTCAAATCTCCATCTGCTCATACAGAACTATTGAAAGCTGATTATGAACAATTGCAAAGATACAGAACCTGGAAGTTCAGTTCCATAAATGATCAGAGATGTCAGCGTGCAGAAATGGAGATCATTGAGAAATGGGTATTCGATCTATACAACATTACAAGCTTCATGGAGATAATCAATACCGAAGAATTCCTAAATCAAGGGTATGCGTTAATCAGAAACAGCTATTGGAAGGAAGCCATAGCCAGTGGAAGCTCTAAGAAAAATGTTGATGATGATTTTGAGGAAGATCCTGACCTACAAAAAGGGATTCTTGCCTCTATACAAGAAAAGGAAATTGCAACAGAACGAAATACTAATGAAGACTCAAGTAGTTCTGGTGGAAGCAGTGGAAGCTCAAGTTCTGAAAAATTATCTGAAACTCAGTCGGACAAGGAAGCGAGAAGAAGGTTACAGTCTCCCAACCGATAAATCCAAACTTGAAATAGCAAGAACATTGGCGGACATACACGGAGAAGAATCGGATGATGAACTGAAGTACATTTGTCACCAAAGAAAATTTATTGATTCATCAAGACTGGAGGAAGCTGAGAAACAGTCGGAAGAAGAAAGACAATCAGCTGAATATAGAGAGAAATTGAAGGAAATCGTTCTCTCACCTCTAAAGCAAACTAATTTACCCGATGCTGATACAAGCAAGTCAAAGGAACAACAAGAAAGAATTTCACAAGATGTTCCTACTCAAGTTGATCTCATTAGATATTATCACAATGAGATACTCAGAATTCAAAAGGATGACATGAGCTTATTCGGAAAAGTTTTAAAATCTTTAGTAGCCAGTCAAGATGAACGATCCAAACTTGAAAAGAAAATGGATACTGTGAATGACAATTGTCAAACTACTCTACTTGAGATTCGGAAAACAACCACTAAACATATCACGAAGAAAAATGAAACTCAAGACAGATGGGAAGGCATTCTCAGTAATCTAGTGGACAGAATGTTTTTAATGGAACAGGGCTTAAAGGACTCAGTTGTGGCTCAAACCATATTGGCATCAACTCAACAAACATTGAATGCTTACATCAAAAGCCTGATTAATAAAGATGATGTCAATAAGGGGAAAGTTTGGACATCTTAAAAGTCCATGCAAATTGAAATGCCACAAGCTCTCACAAATGTTGATGATAAGTTGAGTGAATCAAGAAAGCAAGAGGAGATTTTACTTGATGATGAGATGAAATCGATTGTTAAATACTCGTAACCAACGACAAAAGAGTTGGTCCGGATTCTCGCCTCTACAATTTGTTCAAGAACTTACCAGAGAAAGAAGGAGTATCAAAGAAGAATCTCTTGAAACATTTCTACACATGCGAGAAAGATACTTGTGTACTATTGGAATAAATCAAGAAATGGGAAGCAGATGGTACTGTAGATAAAGTTTCAGAGAAAGTTGAAAAGGCTGAACCTGAATTTATTCAAACTCTACTGAGAACAACCACCAATGAAAGACTAAGGACATCAGTCTTCACATTTGCAACTCTATTCAAAATTAAATTTTTCAAGAAAAACAATTTATCTCAGTCTTGGAACATTTGGGCAAGCATTCATGGAATTGAACATTCGGCCACGAATAAGGAAATGAGAATTGTTGCAGAGAACTATGATAATCAACCAGGACATTAAATTCAGTTGTTTTACTTATGTTGTATTCTAACCTTGTAACTCAGCTATCAAATAAAGTTTCAGTTTCTCAGTTCATGGTGTTGCTTACTATGTTTTGTCTTATGTCTTTTTGCATTGCTTTTAAGGAGGGTATTGACATCATCAAAAAGGGAGAAATTGTTGGAAATAAAATTTATGTTTTGATGATGATTCATCACTTAGTTTATTAATTGTTCTTAACCCCATTTATGAAGTGTCATAACTAGCTGTTATAGTGCAAAGCAAAAAGAAGTCTAGATACCAATGTATAGGATTTATTAAAGTCTGATATTTGTATAAGTTAAATCAGACAAGCACTGTAATAGTTCTTGACCGAAAGTGAGAAATGAAGAAACTGATATTTTGACTAGCTGAGACTCTACGAGAAACTGACAATAGAGCACACCAAAAGAAGATTGAAGAAGATAAGTTCGCTGAGAGTTACAGACTCGGTTGGCTTATCTAGAAGATGGAAGAACTGGGGGACACAGACTCAGTTATTGAATAATGAAGAACTGAGGGCACAAACTCAGTTATGAAGATTACAAGTCGAGACTGTAAAGTTGGACTTCAGGCAAGATTGTGATGACCTGAACTGACTTTATGGATCTTGTATGAAGACCTAAGAATCATAAGGACAATGAATCCTTAGATGATAAATGTATCATGGTGTACTCTGATTAAGTCAATTATAATCGATGAAAAGCCGAGATCTTGATATTTGAAGAAGAATAAAATCTCGATTAATGCTCCAAGTCGATAAGAAACCGACAAGTAATAAACTCGATGTAAAAACGATAAGAAACTCGCTTTTACAAGTTAGTCATCCAACAAACTGGAAGTACAATCGAACGTTGTAAAGAAAGAAATTTCATTGGATGAGTCAGCGACACGGCGAGAACGATCGAGAAAAATATAGCCGTTACAAAGCGGGATGAATGTTGAATGAACCCCTATAAATAGATTACCTCTATAACATCAAAAAGGGGGAGCGGGATATATGATAAGCGGCAAGAAATCCATCTAGTCAAGAATGATCAAATTGAGGGGGAAAGCCAAATTCAAAAAGAATACCTGCTAAATACTTAATTGCAAGATCAAGATCTAACATTTGAAGAAATACAGAGCCGTGCTTAAATTAATTATCCAGAAGAAAAGCTCTAATCACGGTTGAATCATAGTCATTGATTCAAGGTCTCAACTTTGATTTTATCAAAGGTTTAGATGTGAAACACCAAGAAGGTGTGAAGGATAGTTGAGTGCGATCGGGAAGACTGTTTTGTGATGAGTGGTGAAGAGGAAATTCTACCCTTCAAGGACCAAAGGGTTCAAACAATTGAAGAGCAACAATCCTACCTGTTCTACAAGTGTTTAGATAGTGAAGCCGTGGATTAGCCAAGGACTATCGAGTTTAGGACTTTTTGTAATCAAGCCATCTCAAAGAAGTTCTAGTGGAATTTTCCTCCGCATCACGGGAAGAGAGGGCGTACATGATTACACCACCTAGAACCTCTATAATTCTTGTCTATTTACTTTATGCATTCATTTATTTCCTTCTAGTGGCTTTCATATCGAAATTATAGTTACTAGTTGTTAAAGGCTAATTTTATATCCACTGCCAGTTAACGAGACTAAATAAAAGTCAAGTAATAACTTATATTCGATTGAGCTAATCGAACTCCGCACAAGTTGAAGGGGACAGAACAAAATCAAGATCGATTTAAGTTTCGAGAGAAACTCGGTTTAGGGACTTTTCAGCTCGAGATTAGTTTTTGGTGACATGTTTATTAACCCCCTCTAAACTTGTGTTAGCCTTTCCAGGGGACCAACAAATTAGTCTGTAACAAGTTTATTCACCCCCCTCCCCCGCTGCCAGTTTATGTTTTGATGATGATTCATCACTTAGTTTATTAATTGTTCTTAACCCCATTGATGAAGTGTCATAACTAGTCAAGTATAGTGCAAAGCAAAAGAAGTCTAGATACCAATGTATAGGATTTATTAAAGTCTGATATTTGTATAAGTTAATTCAGACAAGCACTGTAATAGTTCTTGACCGAAACTGAGAAATGAAGAAACTGATATTTTGACTAGCTGAGACTCTACGAGAAACTGACAATAGAGCACACCAACAGAAGATTGAAGAAGATAAGTTCATTTGAGAGTTCTGAGACTCGGTTGGCTTATCTAGAAGATGGAAGAACCGAGGGACACAGACTCGCTTATTGAAGAATGAAGAAGCGAGCACAAACTCGCTTATGAAGATTACAAGTCGAGACTGTAAAGTTGGACTTCAGGCAAGATTGTGATGACTGAAATCGACTTTATGGATCTTGTATGAAGACCTAAGAATCATAAGGACAATGAATCCTTAGATGATAAATGTATCATGGTGTACTCGATTAAGTCAATTATAATCGGATGAAAAGCGGAGTACTTGATATTTGAAGAAGAATAAAATCTCGATTAATGCTCCAAGTCGATGAGAAAACGACAAGTAATAAACTCGATGTAAAAGCGATAAGGAAACTCGCTTTTACAAGTTAGTCATCCAACAAACCGAAGTACAATCGAGCGTTGTAAAGAAAGAAATTTCATTGGATGAGTCAACGACACAAAGAGAACAAATGAAAAAATATAGCCGTTACAAAGCGGGATGAATGTTGAATGAACCCCTATAAATAGATTACCTCTACAACATCGAAAAGGGGGAGCGGGATATATGATAACTAGCAAGAAATCCATCTAGTCAAGAAAGATCAAATTGAGGGGGAAAGCCAAATTCAAAAAGAATACCTGCTAAATACTTAATTGCAAGATCAAGAAAATTTCTTCAAAGTGTTCAAGCATATTCAGCCAGATTCAAGATCTAACATTTGAAGAAATACAGAGCCGTGCTTAAATTAATTATCCAGAAGAAAAGCTCTAATCACAGTTGAATCATAGTCATTGATTCAAGGTCTCAACTTTGATTTTATCAAAGGTTTAGACTGTGAAACACCAAGAAGGTGTGAAGGACAGGTTGAGTGCGATCGGGAAGAATGTGTGTTTGTGATGAAATTGGTGAAGAGGCAATTCTACCCTTCAAAGACCAGTGGTTCAAACAATTGAAGAGCAGCAATCCTACCTGTTCTACAAGTGTTTAGATAGTGAAGCTAGGGATTAGCCAAGGACTATCAGTTTAGGACTTTTTGTAACTGGGTCATGTCAAAGAAGTTCTAGTGGAATTTTCCTCCATCACGAGGGAAGAGAGGACGTACATGATTACACCACCTGGAACCTCTATAATTCTTGTCTATTTACTTTATGCATTCATTTATTTCCTTCTAGTGGTTTTCATATCGAAATTATAGTTACTAGTTGTTAAAGGCTAATTTTATATCCGCTGCCAGTTAACGAGACTAAATATAAGTCACTAATAACTTATATTCAGTTGAGCTAACTGAACTCCGCACAAGTAGAAGCGACAGGAACAAAACTGAAGATCAGTTTAAGTTTCAGAGAAACTCAGTTTCTGGGACTTTTCCAGCTCAGGATTAGTTTTTGGTGACAAGTTTATTCACCCCCCCCCCCCCTCTAAACTTGTGTTAGCCTTTCCAAGGGACCAACAATAGCTGATCTGTTAACCAAGGCGTTGTCTCAAGCAAAGCATGAAAATTCACTTGCATGGGCTTAGGCATATGGGTGATTGGCTTTAGGCCAAGTGGGAGATTGTTGGAAAGGTGTCCTAAACCCATTCGGGTTGGACCGGATCTGACTGGGTCGGGTCAATTACAGTCTATTTAGTTCATGTAATAACTTTTTAATATTTAATAAAACCACTTATGTTATTATATATTGTTTATCTTCATATTATTTGTTGTACATATATAGTAACATCCCTAGTATCAAACTGTGAAAGAGAAACCATGATAGTGATTATGGTTGATGAGATCTCTAATCACTATAAAAAGATTGGTACTTAAATGTCTCTAGTCTTATGTACTGTCAAATGGGACATTGATAGTATAACCAGACTAGCACGTATTGGATGTCTTCTATCTTATAAAAGGTAAGGATAGATCTCTTCTATCGAAGTGTAGAGACACTTGGACTATACGTGGACGTGTATTAGAGAATGCGTACGTTAGACTGACCCACTTACATTAAGTGTCACACTATGCGGCGGTTGTGTAATTATCCTTTAGACCGGAGTCTTTATGGCATCACGGTGTGGATTGTCATGCTTTGACACTATTGAGATTTACCCTAGCCACGGGGCGATCATGTGGTAGTGATTGGGTATGATATTGAAGCATGCGGAGTATACATGATTGGTTGTCCGGGAATCGCGTATCCTATGATTGGGATCGAATATCCAAAATGGGCTTCTTATAAGGAATGCCTAGCTCTCGAGAATCTTTGCAAAGTGGGAGTAAATGTGTTATCCTGAGAGAGCATGATCCAGATTATAAGATACGATCGTTAATGTCTTGACACTCGAGATACGATCATATGGATATTATTACAGCGATAAGATTGTAAATTGCACGGTACCTGCTTAACATGAAAGGTAGTAGTCATTTCTTTTGACTCTTCCGATGATTGGGGGTCACAATGTGTTGCTAGACGCTATCCCCTGATCGTTAGGCATGAAATGAATTTTAGTAAATTGCACTTTGTGTCTATGGCCAACATATTCGGAAGCCTATCGGGTCACACATATGAACATCGAGTCAGATTAAAATGTGGTTATCGTTGATAGCCAAATAAAGAAAGCTTATCTCTAGACTATAAAGGTTATAGTGGTAAATTAATATTATGGTATTTATTTATTATGAATAAATAAAATACAAGATATTAATTATATATAAATTATATTAATTAAAGAATATCTCGGAAGTCAATTTATTGACTATTGGGGCGCCACATTTAGAGTATAAGGGTACACTTGGATTGTGCTCTTTAATTAATGAGATTACCATAATATTAATATAAGATATTAATTGAGTTTGGAAAAATTAATTTATGGTAATAACATAAATATAAGATATTGGCAATATTTAGATTTTATTTAATATAAGATATTATAATAAAAGAGATAAATCAATCTAATTGATTTTCCTTATTTTATTGGGAAAATGTTTTCTTCTCCTCTACTCTAGGTTGGGGCCCCTTACACTATAAATAAGAGGTGGGGGTGAAGCTCTTTTATACATCACAATTGCAAGAGCTCATAGTTCTTGTGTAAAATAGAGAGCATCATGTAGTGAGTTTGATCGAGGGGAAAAAGTCCGGTCTAGCAACCGGAGTTTTCCAATAGCAATCCAAGTAGGATTCCGGCGAGGAGTTCGTATGGATTAGTGATAGAGGCCGGACGCGTGGACGGCTTGCGCACTGTACTACTCTCCGTTGACGGTCAAAGCGACGATCTTGTAGATCATCAAGGTATAACCGTCAAACTACTTAACGTGTTTACTGCATTAAACGAAGAATGATCTAGAAAAAGGAAAGCAAATTTTAAATTCCGCTACGCTAAACTAGTGATTTCCTAAACGTCAGCAGGTTTATGGCTTAACTTAGAAATGAACACATGCAGATGTTGGTCTCATTTATGGAGGTGATACTCAGAAACTGATCATAGGGTACTGTGATGCTGATTATGCATGTGATATGGACAGAAGAAAATCAATGACTGGTTATGTTTTCATATTAGGGAATTCAGTTGTCAGATGGAAAGCAACTCTTCAGGAAATAGTGGCTTTATCACCTACTTAAGCTAAGTATATGGCTCTTACTGAAGCAGCCAATGAGGGTATCGGGTTAAAGGGACTAGTCAGTGATTTGGGGCTACATCAGGATCAAGCTGAGATTAATTATGACAGTTTGAGTGCAATTTGTCTAGCTAAGGATCAGGTTCATCATGGGAGAACCAAGCATATTGATGTGAGTTATCATTTTCTAAGAAATGAGAAGAGGGTTGTAGTGAAGAAGATCAGCACCAAAGATAATCTTGCTGATATGTTCACTAAACCAGATCAACAGAGCAAGTTTCAGTTATGTCTTGACTTGTTGAATATTCAAAACTTATAAACTGAAATCTGGATACTTAGTTGTGGGCATATCAACTGAGTGGATTCTAAGGAGAATTCTTGGTACAGTACATCCTGGCATTGATGAATGCATCTGGTACAAGTACATATAATTATGCAATCTGGATGACTGTGAATGAAAGTTCAAGTCAAGGTGGAGATTTGTCAGTTTTGGTGACTTGACCTCTAAACTGATAAATAATCTGATGGAACTAATTCGAGAAACTGAGACTGAGAATGATGGTCAGTTCAGTTGAGTATATTCGGTTCTATCAAAGTCAGTTTGATGAAGAGCAACTAAGTTTCTTATGAAGTCAGTAGTCAGTTTGGTCTGCTGAGTTTTCCGAGTGCAACTGATTTCTACATCTGGGCAGTTGATTACAAGTCTGGAAAGTCAGTTTGAAGCCGAGTTTCGTCTGGTGGATAACAGCTGGAGCTGGGGTTCACATCTTGGGTATTGATGACAATTCCGACAAAGATTTTGTGGCGGTTAGGGTTTGGGATTTGTGCTTATAAATACCAATGTTGTAATCAATGAAAAGCATGTCTTTCAAGAGTGTTGTTCACACACTTGTGAAAACCTTGTATTTCTATGCATAATAATATATATCCTTTTATGTCCGTGTAGTAGTTGGCACAATGCCGGAATCACTGTGTTCTCTTTGTTTCTGTGTTTTATCAATTCCGCCAAACTTTATGTTTGCAATGCTATCTGTTATTTATCATTCTTAAACTGCAAGTCTCTTATGTGTGCTTTAACATTATCACTTGCACATCCTTTTGAGATTGATATTTCAAGAATTTTAGCATTATCCACTAGTAGGAAAATTTGATTCAGGATATGAGAGTTCCACGAGCCATTTTTGATGAGTTGGTTGACAAAGGTTATGGTGCGATCCAGCGGTTTCGTGGTGATGGGCTTGAACGAGGGGTTATTTGGTATCCAAGCATGGTCCCAAACCTTGATAGAGTTTCAGTCCTACTCGAACCGCGTTCCATGGTAAAGGAGGAATGAAATGAGCCTTGACCAAATAAAAGACCCTCCGAGTTTTGATTTGGCTTGGAAGGAGAGGGTTTTCGAAATATTTTCCTTGGAGAATTTTTGCCACTAGAAGGTTCAGATTGGTTAGGATTCTCCAAAGACACTTGGTTAAGAGAGCTAGATTGAAGCATTATAAGTCCATGAAACCTAGACTTCGTCTTTGGGTTGCATACATTTCTCTCAGCTGATTGGATGAAGTTATTGTTTCTTAGCCTGATCATTCCACCAATATTTTGACATTAGGGATTGGATAAATTTGCATACCCGGGTTGGAAATTTGAAAACCGACATAGCATACATAGGCAGATCTTGAATTATAGCTTTGAGGAGTACTTATTTCCCACAATGGCTTAGAAATTTTCCTCTCCAACATTTTAGCTTGTTTTCTACTTTTGCCTTGATCATGTCAAAAATCTACTTTTTACTTCTTTCTTAAATGAGAGGGAGGCCTAGGTATATGGTATGTTGGTAGACTTTTAGGCCCGGGAATAAGCTGATTACTTCCTCTTTAATTTGAGAGTTGGTATTCATGCTGAAAGAGATTGCCGATTTACTCAAGTATATCACTTGTCCTGAAACTTTGCTATATTTCAACAAGGCCTCTTGAATTGATGTTGCTCTCTGCAGATTAGACCTGCAAATTAGTAATGAATCATCTACAAAAGAGAGGTGAGTCACAACCGGGTTAGCACGGCAAAGTTGTAAACCAATTGAATTGTTTTTTTCTCCTCTTGATTTGAAAGCGAGGTAAATCCTTAAGCACATAATGAAAATAAATAAGGTTAGAGAGGGTCTCCCTGCCGAATTCCTCATGATGGTTTAACAAAGCCTGCCACATTACCATTGATATTGAAAGAGTATGAAACAGAAGACATGCATTCGTGAATGTGGTTGGTCCATTTTTCAGAAAATCCCAACTTTCTCATTATTGAAGTTTGGAAGGGACATTTTACTCTGTCATTTGCTTTGGCCATATCCAACATAAGGGCAAAGTAAGAGTGTTTTGCTTGGCTGCTTCGGACAACGTGATGGAGGTTTTCATGGGCTATGATGTAATTATCAAGGATTTGTCTACTGAACGGGCGTGATTGGTTAAAAGAGATGCAAGCAGATATAACTTTTTTGAGGTAGTTGGCTTTGATTTTGGAGAGAATTTTGTACAAGACTATGCAAAGGCTGATAGGTTGAAAGGAGGAGAGGTCTTGTGGGCCTTTACATTTAGGAATTAGAGTGATGGTGGTTCGATTTATAGATTTGAGGAGATGGCCGGTGTGAAGGAAAGATGATAAGGTTTGAAGGAGATCAGATTTAATTTCAGGGAAGAATTTTTGAAATAAGTGAGGTGTCATCCCATCGTATCCCGGAGCAGTAGAGGGTGATAGAGAAAAAAATGGCCGACTTAAGGAAATGCCTTTTTGTACTACTTTTTAAGGAAATGCGTTTTTATACTACTTTTTATTCTACCTAAATGTAGGTAATATTAGCCATTTTATTTAGGAAAGAAGCATTTTATTACGCTATGTCTACAATAGCGGCCGAAATTACATCATGAGGAGGATAAGTTTCCCAAACTGTACGGCCAACATGACCTACCCATTTCTAGCCAAAGGTGTGCCGGAAAATTACCATTACGCTTAACAAAAGTAAAAGTAGAGGAAACAAAGGATGGGAAAAGCACAAGACAATCACGCGCTAAGAAACAAAAGACAGACAAATCATCCGACGGCCGCCGTAATGCTTTTATGCAAGACAGACATTCAGACTCAAAGGTGACTGTAGGGAGTCACAGCAGAATAGGCTCTTCCATTTCCAAAACAATTGCCTGCATCACTAAAGTCTCTGGGCTGATAGCATGGTCAAAAGTGAAACGAAAAAGCTACAATAATTGAGCCAAGCGCATCCCTGAAGATAAGACCCACTTCATAACCCGAGTCCGTGATAGAAGCATCAGAATTACATTTTTAGCTACCCTCTGGTGGTGCACTCCATATAACTGGATTGGCAGATTCCTCAAAAGCCGTGTGCGACGAGCACATGGCCGCATAAAACTCTATTTCTCCGGCTAAGGACATGGAGACTACACGGGATACATAAATAGGCACATCATTAAAGACCGCACTGCACCGGGTTTGTAGAGGTTCCAAAGAAGCAGACAAAAGGTAGAAACCTCATCCAGGGTGTAACACGCCATCACTGCTCCAAAAAACTCCTTGAAATTCGACCCATTGTGCATCCGTTTACTGCCAAACGACGAAGCTTCCCAGATTGGCCGAGCATAGTCTCATTCAAAAATCACATTCCATAAGGACTCCATTTCCCTACCACATCCCAAACAAAGACCCTAGCCCTGATTCCGCTTGGCAAGTTGCTCTTTAATCGGTAGACAATCCTGCATGTATCGTGATGACGGTCAACTTGGTATTATATTTTACCATCAAATTACCCCAAATTTGGGTTCTCAATTGTGATAATATGTATGAAATCATGAGTTAATTAGCTAAATGTTATTCAGCCACGTCTGGGGTGACTAAATTGGTATTATTCGTAATAATCGTGTATTTTATGTGTTATTTGCTAGAAATAGAAGTTACCATGTGTGCTATGATTTTATTGACAGATTAATGAGTGTTCGGAGCATCATTTGGGCTGAATATAAGAGTCAATCGATATAGAATTGAATGGAGCTGAAGATTGAAGTGTTTCGAGCGGAGATTGGGCCCGAGAATCTGATTGGTGATCTTACAACGCAGTTTCCAAAGCATTACTAGACGAACTGGGCTTGGACTTCTACATAAAAGTTATAGGGCTTAAAACAAGTATTCCAAGACACTTTGAATCACCCAAATCAGAGTTACGTAGGCCATGTTATGATCCAAATACCAAAGTTGGGTAGGGTATTCCAGGTTAAGTCGGTAGAAAGAAAAAGAAAAAAATACCCTCAGTAAATCGGGAGTTACCCACGATTTACCGAGCCCCAGAATCTTCAAGAAATGCATTTTCTTGCCCTCCAAGGATTGGGTTTACCCCTAAGTCGGTTTATACACCTATATATGGCCATTCAGAGTTGTGAAATTGTATTCATCTTCCATTCATTATCAATTCTTCATCTCTTTTCTAGTTCTTCATCAACTAGCTACAATGTAGTCTTTTGGGAATAATTTCTTCTTTTATTTACTTCTTTTCTTCTTGCAAATAAGTCATGATTCTTTCACTATTTAATTGTGCTTGGTTTATGATCTTCATGGATCGTCTTGAGTCGCCAGAGGGAGAGAGAATAGAACAGTAGATATGTTCTTCATTATGGGTAAGATCTATTCCAATGTTTTATTTCTTTTCTTAGATTCATGATTTTTTTGTGTTATATCTGGATTATGCTTGCATCTAATCATCTATGAATTAATTAATGAACCTTAATCTTCATTCGATTCATTCATATTAAACGCAGAATTATGGGTTGCGCTCTTCAGATCTACGACGGTCTATATCGCTAGATCTAAATACCTAGTAAATCATAATTCCGTGGTTCGGTGTCAGCTATGTTGATCGACAGAATAACTAAAACGAGTAATAGGTCTGGCCAATCTAGTATTCATAATTCGTAAATTAACATGAAGAACTGTTAGTGAAGTGTTAATTTAAACATTGCCTTGATGGACCCTAAGAATAGGTTGATCAGTGTCGATAGCTGCCTAGGCGGGTTAGAGGTATGGGTTAATGCTCATTACCGGAAATTCTAGTTCTTCGTGCGTATGGGCTATTATGAACCAATTAAGGAGGGTAGCTTGCGTTTAGATTGTCTTATACAATTGTCGGAGTAGATAGGGTTAGGAGTTGCACCCGTAGCTTAATTACAAATATGGATCATATAAGGATTAAGGGGAGATTAGTTATTAATAGTGTTATTTACTTTTCTATTATGTTGGTCAATGTTGGTCCCTTGAAAAGGCTTTGGTTAAGTTTAGAGAGGGAGGGGGTGAATAAAATTAACACTTAAAACTTTTGGAGTTAACAAACTCGGCAAGTTCGATTTGCTGTTGATCGCTTCGATGAGTCTGCTTGACATTTCGATGGTCTGCCGATTTGTTGATTTTAATGAATTTGTTGCAGCAGAATATATTCAAGTTAAGCCTTATTACTTGTTGTTAAAATATGATACCAAGTATTAGATACTCAGTAGTGTGAGTGTGTGATTAAGTTGCTAGTTTCAGTAGGTTGATGTGCTTAATATACTAAATGCGGAAAGTAAGTGCAGAAATTAAGTAGGCAATTTTATAGTGGTTCCAGGTGGTGTAATCCTGTCAGTCCACTCTTCTCCTGTGATGTTGGAGGTAATTCACTAGAGATCTTTGAGATTGCAGTTACAAAAATCCCTAAGTTGTCTGTCCTTCACCAATAGCTATGGCTTCACAAATTGAATACTTGGAACATGTAGGAATGCTTTTCCAAAGTCTTCCACTGGTCCTTGAAGGGTAGAATTGCCTCTTCACCAGCTCCACCACAAACAACAGTTCTTGACACCTAAGTGCTTCTCTGTCTTCAGCAGGTTTCTTGTAAAAGAAAGTTTGAATCAAGTAAGTGATTCTGATTTCAGCAGCTTGATCAAGATGAAATGATCAACAGTTTGATGTCTTCAAGTGTGTGAACTTGATGTATCTTGATAGCAGGTTACACTTGAAGAATCTTCTAGAGCAGTAGCTTTAAGCACAGTAATGTCATCAGGGTGATATCTTGATAAGAATTTGATAGCTCAAGATTGATTGTTTTTCATCTTTTTAAAATTCATCATTGTTTCTATCTCAGGGGTCTTCTATTTATAGGTGACAATCCTTGTGACTTATGCTTGAAAATCAAAAGATAGCCGTTTCAGATTTGTCCCCATCTTAACTTGCATTATGTCCTCAGACATAGTAATCGACATCTGTCGATTTACTTTTTGACAGCTTTTAGATCATCACCCACCCTTTGACTTGTACCCATTGGATAAACCTCTGTTTCTTTCCAACGTTCTTTTAATCTTGACCATTGATTTGTTGACAGAATCAAGAGTTGTTATATGTCCTTTTCCGTGTAATCATCCAATGTAACATTTGATTAAATGGAAATATGCATTCAGTGGGTTTCTGTGTATGCAAGTCTGCAGAAATGCTTATCAATCAGCTGTCTAAAGTTTTTTGTGTTTATAAAACACTTCAGCTGACTGTCTTTTATTTAATTTTTAATTTTGAAGTTAGATTACACCAATTTGAACATAACTAATTTCCAATCCCCACTTAACTTGTGCAACTTAGACCTTGTACACAATGTATATGTAATCAGTTTAGGTCATCACAGACTTCCCTAAATTTTGATTCCATATCCTTGACTTTGAACACTAAGTTTGATCCCTTAGCCTTCAATAACTGAGTTTGAGTCCTCAGCCTTCAGTCTTCCGTAGGTTCCTAAACTAGTCTACTGACTCAGGTACCTTACTGACCTAGACAGGTATGCTGATGAAAGTCAGCTGACCTTTTACAATGCTTGTTTAATCAAACCTATACAAAGATCAAACTCTAAGAAGCCTATACATTTAATCTAGACACCTTTTGCCTTTGCTCTATAACAGCTAGTCTGGCACTCATCACTAAAACTAAAAATATGTCCAACAATTTCCCTCTTTTTGGTGATGATGCCAATACCCTCCTTACAGCAAAGAAAAAAGGATAAAAAACAAAAAAGAAATGCAGAAAAAATTCAGTCAATTCTCATTATAATCATATTTGTTCATCATTATTACAAACTAGATTCAGCAAAAAATAAAGAATAATGTAAGTCCGCTGAACTAGTTCCTCATTTCTCTTTCTTGTCTCTCCCTTTCTTGTTGCTCTTGATATTCCCTTATGTCTCTGACCATGTCTCTCATCCATTGATTTTCAATAAGGGAAAAATCAATATATGGATTCACTTCCTTCCACCATTTCCATGCCTCAGGTAGAGTGAGATTGATTTTGTGTACTCTGAATCCTAGACGTATGTACAATTGCTTGAACTCTTCCAATGACTCTCTTGCTGATCAAGTTTCTTGTGAATGGTGGCAAATTGTTCTTTCAAGAACTGATCCTTGAGTGTATTCCCTTGTTTTATGAATCTCACATCTTTGGTTAGATCAACAAGAGCAAACTGAGTGGATGTGATATTGGAAGCAACTGTTTCAGTAGTCCTCCTTCTATTTTCCACCAGGTTCATCAAATCTTCAAATCTTTGCTCTTGTCTGTCAAGTTGAGTTCTTAACTGTCTAATGTCATGTCTGACTGCCCTCAACTCATCCAAAACATGTGCTGGTACTGCACCAGCCACACCTCCAGCCGTATGTCAAGCAACATCTTCAGCATGCTCTTCAACATTGTACTGTGCCCTCTGTCTGCTGACAACCATGGCCCAACTCCTATCCCTTCCAGCAGGGTCAGGACCTTCTTCAACTATAGCACCAAAAATATCTTCCAAAATAGGTTCTTCTTCAAACAATGGCACATATGCCTGTTGAGGTTCAGCAGCAACATGTTCTTCCTCAGGCACTTGGAACTCCTCATCACTAAAGTCATAGTCCAGCAGCTGTTCATCCTCATTAGCAGCAGTCTGCTGACTATCATTTCCATCACTGGCTTTTACTCCAGTAGGCTCTACTTCAATAGCCTGTTCTTCAACAATTGCACGGGTTTCCTCCAAACCCATTGTGAGTTCCAACCTTTGTCCAGTCTTTGTCTGCTCTCAAAGAAACTGTACTTCCAATTCCGACCTTTGTTCATGTGCTGTTTGTTCCTCAGCAGCCTGAACCTCCTCAAGTAGTATGGGTGACCCTTCAAAACTCATCACCATGTCTAATCTTTGTCCTATCACTGTTTGTTCCTCAGTGAGTAAGACCCTCTCTTCCATAAAAAAAAAAGGAAAAATAGCCATATTTTCCTCTAGAAATCCTCTAGCATCAGTAATTTTCTGTTGACTATCAGCAGTTTTAGATAAGGTGTCATGAGTATCAATCCACTCCTGATACTGAGCTGAATCTTCATAACTGATATTAGGCTCACTGTGTTCAATAATCTTCTCCTCATCCAAATTTTTAGTCTGCTGATCATCAGGATTCACATCAGACTCCACAACCAAGAATATGCCAGATGTACCAACCAGCTTGTTATCTCCAAAATTTATTCCATCATTGATTAGAGCCTCCAAATCATCTATAGTAAGATCTTCCAGATCTTCATCCATTAGATCGCTTTGTCGCCCCTCACAGACTTGCCAAAGACTAGTAGATTGTTCTACTCTTGGTTCAGTTGATAATGTAGTTCCACTGGCTTCTCCTTGATGAGTAGGATGATCATCATCAGAATCAGATGATGATGAATCATCACTATCTGGTGCATCCCTATGGTCTTTAAACATGATACTTCCTTCTCCCTTTTCTCCTTCAATGATTTCCATTAACCTCATATCCAGCAGGGAAGTATTAACCAAATCATGTAGCTTTTCCACCTCTAACTTTTCAAAAGTCCATTCTTCAAAATCTGTCATTGGCTCAGCAGCTGATTTTTGTTTCTTATAATATCCAAACTTCCATTGAAAGTAATCAGCAACCAGCTTAAGTTTGGGATCAACATATCCTTCTTTTCTTTTCTTCTCCTTCATCTCAAAAGGCATTGAAGGATTTCTAGGTGATGTTTGTTCAACTTGTTGTCCTCCAAAGGTCTCAACAAGCAGATTAAATGTTTCCTCAGTAGATGCATGATGACGGTCAAATTATACCCGTAAAAGTCATCAATGTTGTCCTTAAATCGAGGTTAATAATATGTATTTTATATTAAAACACATGTTTATATGGATTATTTAATGTTATGTGATTTATAAGATATATGTTGGTATTTATCTGTTTTTATTATTTAAATATTATTTACTGTGCGAAAAATATTGATTTTATAGATTGCGATGAATCGGAGGATATCTATTATCGGAGGATGTAAATCTCAAGAGAAGTCAATGCAGAATTGGACTACATTAAAGATAAATACCGAAGCAGCACCAAAAGTGTTGTAAGGAACAAGAAAAGCCAGCGAGCCAATCAGGAAGCAGTGAGCTCATTGGGAGAGCGAGTCATCACTATTGAAGCGAGTTAGCGATTCTCGAGGATTGGCTGGGAGTTATCTCTACGCATTTTAGGGTTTTCAAATATATCTTTAAGTCGTCCTAAGTCTCTATATAAAGGAGCAGCCACGAATTTTATTAGACACACCTTAGAAAAATACAATTCCACAACATGGGTTCTATTTTCAATACAAGTTTTCTTCATTTTATGTTCTTTCATTATAGAGTCGTTAGAATCGCCGGTTAGAGATCATATCGAGGAGTGGGAATCACGATCGTCTTCGAGGCTAATGTCTACTCAATTATGCAATCTTTATTCGTAGATCTAATTTATTTCGTGATAGAGTAGTCATTTTGTGTATTGATTTCATGATGTAGTTAATTAACAAACCCATGTTTATGTAGATCTGAGACATAAAAGACGTTTCACGAGCAAATCCGGTTCAGATCTGAGCTTGCTGGTAGCAGGATCTGTGATGTTCTAGATTTTTCTGTGAACGGCTTCGACTACGTCAGGTTCTCTGCTTTGTAATTAAATCGAGTAATTAAACTTGATCAACTTAATTATTTGTCATCGTAATTTAACACGAGACTCAAAAAGTGATTGTTACTTAGGACAAAGATTGAATCAGTGTCTAAGAACTACGCCTAACCATAGGAATGTTGCTTAGATGAGATTACGGTTTATACCGGCATCCCTAGCTTTGTAATTGTGTCAGAAGTTATATGAGATGGAGGCCTACGAAGTAAAGTCACGTAACGGAGACACGGTGATCTAGATGGCCTACCCGGAGCTAGATCTATTTTAGGGGATGACTCACGTAGTCAGAATAATTAATGTTAAATGTCTTATTTTGTCTCGTCGTAAATCTACATAGCATGGGGGAGTAATTACTACTAGCGTTATCAATACCGTTTTGTTAATTATTTATAAAACCTATAAAAATAAGTGTCCTTGTGTCGTTGTGTCTTATGTTGGTTTTGTGTTTCTATTGTGTCCATTTTAATTCTACGTTAATTGTTGGTCGGAGACCACGTTTAATTTGCTTTTAGTTTAATAAGTTATATTTCGCTTAAGCCGAGTCTCCGTGGGATCGACTCCAGACTCTATCTAACTATACTACGATTGAACCTAGTTCTCTAGCTAGTGTGTTATTTAGGTATCGAGCATTTTTATTACTTGACCCGACATCAATGCAACCAAGTCTCAGATGTACCTCAGTTGTACATTTGTACCTACCAACTCCAGCTTGTTCCACACTTGGTTCCCTCGACTTGTATGTGTAATAAAGTGGTCAAGAACCATGTGTTCTTCCCCGAGTTGTAGCATCCAAAGCGTGGTCGAGCAGTGTTCAACTACTTCTATAGTAGGCTTAGGTACAGCAGTCTGCTGTGGTTCTTCACTGTGTTGCTCAACAACAACAACAACATCAGCAATAGGCTCAACAGCCTCTACTTCCCTTTGATCCTCTAGAATCCTCAATTCTTTCCCTTTTCCATGTTTCTTTTTCTTCACAATTTCCTTCATTCTCTTTGAAGGTTGTTCAGCTTCACTCTCAGCAGCTTTCCTCTTTCTTCTATCTTCCTTCCGTTGCTCTTTTAAAATTTCAGCAGCAGATTTCTTCTTAGCGATTTCAGCAGGTTCAGCAGCCTCAGCATCAACTGGAACCTCAGTAGATTCTGCCGGGTCTACTGATTTCAGCTTTGTCTTCTTAGACTTAAGTAGCTCAAGAATCTTTCTAGTGTCGCTGAGCTTTCTCTTCTCAAAGACCTTCTTAGGTGCAACAGATTTAGTAACTTGTTCACCGCTCACCACCAAAGATCATCATCTCCACCATTGTCACTCTCACCCTTTCAGATGCAACTCTTCATCATCATCCAAACCAGGGATGAGATAACTGATCTACTTCTTATATCCGACTTGTTTAGTTTTTCAAAGCAACATCAAGAACCTTCAAATGAGTCAGCAGGGCCTGAATCATCAAAACCGAGGCCAGTGTTTTGGACTTTCTTGTCCCTTGTCTTTCTTCAGCTATTACTTTCTTCATATATTGGACAAAGAATCCTGCCCAATCAAATTTCATACTTTTGCAGATGATGATCATTAGATCAATCTTCGGTCCAGACAGTGTATCAAGGCTTCCACTGAATCCCAAGATGTTCTTTGCTATAATCTTACTCAGCAGATTATACTCCATCCTTATATGCTTCACATTGATGCTCAGTGATGATTTGATGGTATTGTTGGTCTTTATTTTATCGACAAAATCCAATCTTGACAGCCCCATTTCTTTAGGATTGGTTGGAGCATTATTTCCAGTGTCCAAAACTAAATGCTTCCTCAAGCAGTTTGAGGAAACTTCAATCTCTTGGCCATTTCTTCGTGGTAGTAAATGCCTCTCTATTATCTCTTATCACAATGTTTCTCCGTAAGTTTACAACATTCGTGTAGAGATGCTTTCCAATTCGTATTAAGAACATCTTCCAAATCCTTCAGTATCGTCTGATTCTTCTACCAATATTGATAGCCAACTTGGTTTTGTTAGCATCAACAACAAATCCTCTGACACTTTGGTTTGTTCCAATGTGAATTTCATCTTTTTCCGCCAATAGAGATGAAAAAGATGAAGAAGAATGTTTTCAAATCTATATTCACACTATGTATCTTCAGAGAAATATCGATCTGAAGGTTGTAAGTAATGTCTTTGTGTATATATATCTGTATATATATAGAGAAAGTAGTGGATGGTAACTGTCAGATAAAGTGTTGTACGTGCACTGTAGCATTAACCACGATTAAAGTTGGAATAAATGAGATTTTGCCATGTGTCCCACTAGTTGAATCCATTATAGTTGTAACCGTTGGATATTTGTAATCATGTTATAAAGGATAGGAATAATATCCTGTTACTGTTGACTTCATTTAAGTTTGAATTTCTTGTAACGTATAGTTCAAAGCGCTTTTGGTGTTCAAGACTTGGATCGTTAGAATTGATAAAGAATGACTCAAAGACTCTTTGACAAAGTAACTCTGCGATCTTCAATTCCTCTTGTTTTGTCCAACCGATAATACACGATGAAGTTTTACACCAATAATCGATCACATCAAGTGAGCTCACCCAACAGACTAAGACCAACTCTTGGCAACTTCATTTGCTCAATTGTCTAAACATAAATAAGTACATGGAATTGTTGATACCAATGACTAGTCTGCTAAGTGAGCTCACCCAACATAGCAAAGACTAATCCCCTTGTGAATTCCAGTATATTGCTGATCAAGAGTGTATCAGTCATCTTTTATAATTCCAAGTTCAGTCCTTAACTTAGCAAATCTTTCCCTATCCAATAGTTTAGTAAAAATATCAGCAAGTTGATCTTCAGTAGGGATGTAAAGAACCACCACATCTTTCTTTCAACATGATCTCTCATAAAGTGATGTCTCACATCAATATGCTTGGTTCTTGAGTGAAAAATAGGATTTTCTATGATTGCAATTGCACTTGTGTTGTCACACATTATAGGAATTTCTCTTTCTTCAATTCCATAATCCCTTGACTGTTGTCTTAACTATAATATTTGTGCACAACAACTTCCAGTAGCTATATATTCAGCTTCAGCAGTAGAAGTTGATATAGAGTTCTGTTTCATACTGAACTAGGAAACTAGTCTATTCCCCATCAAGTGGCAAGTTCTTGTGGTGCTTTTTCTATCAATCTTACATACTGCATAATCAGAATCTGAGTAGGATATAACCTTGAAGCTTCCATCTTTTGAATACCATATCCTTACTCCCAATGTCTCTTTTAGATACTTGAGAATCCTTTTGACTGCAGCTAGATGACTTTATTTTGGTTTTGATTGAAATCTTGCATAAACACCTACAGCAAAAGATATATCATCCTTATGTATAAGGTCTGATCAACATCTTTGCCTTCCTTGTCTTCATCCAATCTAATGTTTGTACTCATAGGAGTTGATACCTTGGTGCTGTTTTCCATACCAAATTTATTCAGTAGCTCCTTGGTGTACTTGGTTTGATGAATGAAGATTCCATCTTTCATTTGTTTGACTTGTAATCCCAAGAAATAGTTTATTTCTCCCATCATACTCATTGGAATTTACTTTTCATCAGATTTGCAAACTTTTCACATAGCAATTCATTTTCAGAGTAAAAAATTATGTCATCAACATAAATCTGTACCCGCAGGGTGTTGTGTCCTTCATTGATTCTGAAAAGAGTCTTGTCAATGGTTCTTTTGGAAAAGCCATTTTCCACCAAGAATTGATTTCTTCTTTTGAGTAGTTTACACTCAGTAGGGTGAGTTCATCCATGATGGCATTGAATCTTGATTCCATTTGTTCAATGGTTTCATTTTGAAATCTTGGAACTTCTTCTTTGCCACACTGATTTTGTTCTTTTTGATTGCATCAATGCCTTCACAGATTAATTGTAACTTATCCCAAAGTTCCTTTGCAGTCTTGCAATCTTTCACTTTCATGTACATATTGCAATCCAAGGTTCTGTATATGATATCAATAGCAATGTTGTTGAGGTTTGCTCTTTTTCTATCTTCAGCATTCCATTCCATTCCTTTTTGGTTTTGGAATGTACCGAGCTTGACCATCTACGCTATAGCTAGCTTTTGTGATTTCCAGTGGTCCATCACCAAAGACATCCATCATCTCATCATGTGTTGCAAATAGAAAAGCCTCAGCATACGACGCTTTATACTCATCAAAATGATCTAAAGAACACATCAACATTGTTCTAACATACTGGATGTTATCCATGATGCAAAGCTTTGAAAATCAGAAACTTGAAATGTTTTCAAAGTATTTTCACAAGCACAACAAGTAGGATTACTTCGCAATGTAAGCAATCGCTCCGATACCAATTGTTGGTCCTTGAAAAGGCTTTGGTTAAGTTTAGAGGGGAGGTGAATAAACTTAACACTTAAAACTTTTGGAGTTAACAAACTCGGCAAGTTTAGTAGCCTGCTGACAGCTCAGGAGTCTGCTGAATGTTAATTTTACTGAATTTGTTGCAGCGGAATATATTCAAATTAAGCTTTATTACTTGTTGTTAAAATATGATACCAAGTATTAGATATTCAGTAGTGTGAGTGTGTGATTCAGTTGCTAGTTTCAGTAGGTTGATGTGCTTAATATACTAAATGCAGAAAGTAAGTGCAGAAATTAAGTAGGCAATTTTTAAAGTGGTTCCAGGTGGTGTAATCCTGTCAGTCCACTCTTCTCCTATGATGTTGGAGGTAATTCACTAGAGGTCTTTGAGGTTGCAGTTATAAAAATCCCTAAGTTGTGTGTCATTCACCAATAGCTATGGCTTCACAAACTGAACATTTCGAGCAGGTATGATTGCTGCTCCAAAGTCTTCCACTGGTCCTTGAAGGGTAGAATTGCCTTTTCACCAGCTCAACCACAAACAACAGTTCTTGACACCTAAGTGCTTCTCTGTCTTCAGCAGATTTATTGTAAAAGAAAGTTTGAATCAAGTAAGTGATTCAGCTTTTAGCAGCTTGATCAGGATGAAATGATCAGCAGCTTGATGTCTTCAAGTGTGTGAACTTGATGTAGCTTGATAGCAGGTTACACTTGAAGACACTTCTAGATCAGTAGCTTTAAGCTCAGTAATGTCAGCAGGGTGATATCTTGATAAGAACTGATAGCTCAAGATTGATTGTTTTTTTTCTTTTTAAAATTCATCATTGTTTCTGTATCAGGGGTCTTCTATTTATAGGTGAGAATCCTTGTGACTTATGTTTGAAATTCAAAACATGGCCGTTTAGAATTTCTCCCCATCTTAACTTGCATTATGTCCATGTACATAGTAAATCGACATCTGTCGGGCTTACTTTTGACGCTTTTCGATCGTCCCTTTGACTTGTACCCATTGGATAAACCACTGTTTCTTTACAACGTTCTTTTAATCTTGACCATTGATTTGTTGACAGAATCAAGAGTTGTTTTCTGTCATTTTCCTTGTAATCTTCCAATGTAACCTTTGATTAAATCGAAATATGCATTCAGCAGGTTTCTGTGTATGTAAGTCTGCTGTAATGCTTATCAGTTAGCTGTCAGAAGTTTGATGTGTTTATAAAACCCTTCAGCTGACTGTCTTTTATCTAACTTTTAATTGTGAAGTTAGATTACACCAATTAGAACAAAACTAAGTTCCAATCACCACTTAACTTATGGAACTTAGACCTTGTACAAAAGGTATACGTAATCAGTTTAGGTCATCACAGACTTCTCTAAATTCTGATTCCATATCCTTGACTTTAAATACTAAGTTTGATCACTTAGCCTTCAATAACTGAGTTTGAGCCCTCAGCCTTTGATGAGAGTCAACTTTGCTATAATTTTGTGTGCATTTTACCCTCTATTTATAGCATATTCGGTGTAATTATGGGGTAGTTAAGTGTTTTTATAGGCACATTTCACCACGAGATGATAAGACGTTTACGTCAAAAATCTTGAAATTTTTGGGTGATTTGTGTATGTTTTATTGGTGTTTGTCACACTTGGGTATCTTGTTTATTTTTATTACAGGTATGGCGTGATAGAGGGCGTGACGAGGATTATAAGGGTATGAAAATCGTCTAAAACAGAGTTCGTATGAGAAAATGGCGCAAGATTCAAGTTCGGGTGTTCGAAGAAAAATAAATAATATTAATAAAATCGTGTGTCAAAAACAGAATGTAACACAGCCAGAACGTGACGGAGGCTGTTTTTTTAGCAATATTTTGATTATTATCGGTACAAAAGGAAAAACAAAAACCAAAAAAAAAAAAAAACAGGTTTGGTCAAAGTGGGCCAATCACATGCATTTGATGAGGCGGCCGAATTGCAATTAAAGAGGAGGACGCTGCTTATATATTTTCCGAAAAAAATAAATTTCCGAGGACGGAAGTCGACTATTGATGTATAAAAAGCCACTTAGGTCAAATTTCAACACACTTTTCATATCATAATTTATTTTTGACAGCAGCGACTTTTTTTCTTCAAATAGAACAGCTTTATTCGACTTTTCTGCAAAAAATTTCCTTTAGTATAACAGTAGTTTTCATCCGTTATTTTGCTATTGGAACACAACAAAGTGATTTATCTGACGCATGAATCGCTTTCAATCTTTCAATTGGTAAATTTATTTATCTTTTATGATGCCTATTATTTATTTCATCTTTGATTTCGGTGATTTTAGTATTGGTATCATGATTAGCTAATTTTAATATAGCTAGACTATGTGAGGAATTACTTAAATCGATACCTAAACGACGATCTCTGGATGAGTATGGGCAAGGAGTCCTCTATTTATAGGTAGGAGTCCTTGTGACTTATGTTTGAAATTCAAACATAGCCGTTTGATTTGTCCCATTTGACTTGCTTTTTCCGATCGCTCCTAAGATCGAAACGCCGATTCCTTTTGACGTAATACGCTTTGTCCACCCTTTGACTTGTATCCATTGGATAAAGGTCTAAATCATCCCAACGTCCCTTTAATCTTAACCATTGATTTGTTTGATAAAATCAGAGGTTGTTAGCTATCCCTTTCTTGTAATCTTCTGACGATACAGGGTTTCACTCCCTCCACGTGTCATCTATCGGTTGGTCATCACACTGTAAAATAACGCCGGTGTATTCATGTCGATGCCCAGGCTCGAGGCCAAGGCCATCATATCAGAGCCAGGCTACGACTATCGACTATCGAGTATCGAGCAGTGTAGGACATTCAGTCCGCACCAGCTAGCAATGTAGGACAGTGAGTCCCAGAGTCGATCACCACAGGTCGATAACGAGGATAGAGTGAGTCCCAGAGTCCCAGAGTCCCAGAGTCCCAGGTCGATAACAATAACATAAGCGATAGCTTGGGCAAGGGTCAAGGCCCATTTAAGGGTAAAGGTGACAATAACATAAGCCGACTTAACCTTAGGGTTTAGGCATGTGTTGTCATTATAAATACCCCATTCCAGGAACTACGTAAGGCTTGATTCCTGGAATTTAACAGGATACGTAGGCAATCTAAGAGACAATCTTGGACTCAGCCGCAAACATAAACACCCACCTCCTCATTCATTTTTGGCATTAGGGTTTTGTGTGTTCATCACTAGATTAAATTAGAGCTCAAATCATTAAGGTGACATAATTTGTCATCGTCATTGGCGCTAGAAGGAGGGCCTTCTATTGGTTGAATACGCAAGAACACGATGCCTCCCAAGAAAACTGCGTCCAAAACTGCATCCAAAGCTATCGATCA
Source organism: Gentiana macrophylla (assembly GCA_026214975.1). NCBI lineage: Eukaryota > Viridiplantae > Streptophyta > Magnoliopsida > Gentianales > Gentianaceae > Gentiana > Gentiana macrophylla. The sequence goes on from CM047813.1 coordinate 53,874,994, forward strand.
AGGCTCCCAGATTAACGAGCCGATCAATCCTAATGTGCTAGGAGAAGAAGATCCAGCCTTGGATCTTATTCAACACGACCCTCAGCAGAAACAGGGGGAAAAAGATCCGGCTTTGAACCTTATTCAGAGACCCACCAACCGTAAAAGCAAGCTCTTGCTCCGAATATCGGTGCTTGCGGATCGGCCAAGGGGGCGGTTTGGAGGTAATGTCCGTGATAATAGCCGAGGCGATTCGGCGCCGGCAGCAGCGACGCCGCCGTAAAGAAGCTATGGCGGCGGAAGGCAGCGAGAAAAGATGTAGTGGACAAGCCTAAACAGACTCCCGGGGACGAAATAAGCGCATCATCTAGCTCAGTGGAAAGGAAGAGACGTGAGATCCACCAAAAACACCAGAGAGGGGATGATGATAGCGCCAGGGAAGAGTTGAATGCAATTTTAAGAAAGAACCAGGTATCGTTGTGGCTCGAGTCTCCCTTCACGAAGGAGATCGAGAGCTTTCCTAAACCCAAGGGCTTTAAGATACCGAAGATAGAACCTTATGATGGCACCACCGACCCGGAGGACCATCTCCACAGGTATCTATCTCAAATGAGGTTGGATGGGGCACCTGATGCAATGCGCTATCGGGCATTCGAGACGCTACTCGTAGGTCGAGCAAGAGAATGGTTCACGAAGTTACGACCAGGGTCGATTTCCAGTTTTGCCATGCTCGCTCGAAAGTTTCGAGACGCGTTTATAGTCAATAAGAAGTTTCATCTGAGTGCCACGCACCTCATGAATGTGAGGCAGCAAAAAGATGAAACAGTGATGGAATATTTGAAGAGGTTTAATCTCGAGGCCATGCAGGTCAAGGACGCAGATGACCGACTTCTGATCACGTCGTTCGTAGGGGGGTTGCGTAATACTAAGTTATACATGAAGTTGAGCAGAGACGTTCCCCATACCATGGACGAATGTGTCAATGTGGTGCATAGATTCTCGCATCAAGGAAAGAAGCGGCAAGGCGGCACACCCAATCCGACTGGATGGACCCCAAGAAAGACACCCGAGGTCCGAACAGGAATCGGTCCAAGAGGCAGGATGTCGAAAGTAAGCCATCAGTTTGGGACCGTATCGACACATCCACCTCAGACCGTGGGGGCAAGAAAGGACCCTCACGTGATAAGGACTTTATCCCGCTCAATCGACCTCGATCCGAGGTGCTGTCGATTATGCTCTCAAAAAACTTGGCGTGGAAACCGCCACCGTTGAAGAAACCTCGAGAAAAGAGGAATGCAAGCAAATACTGTGATTTTCATGAAGACATAGGTCATACAACATAGGATTGTATCGACCTAAAAAGAGATATCGACGTCTGCATTCATGAAGGAAATCTAGACGAAGTCGTTGACAGATCTCGGTATGATGGGCCCAGGGGGCGTGGAGAATTCAAGAGGAAAAATTCCGATCAAGACAGGAACCGAGGTCGAGATGCCCAAAGACGAAGGGATCGATCACCTCCGAGGAATCGATCCCCAGGTCGGGAAGGAAACAACGGAGATAACTTTGGTCGGGACAGATACGAAGAAAATCGACACATGTGAACTATGTCAATACGATCTTCGGTCCGGATGAAAGTGATAAGGATCGAGGCGGTGAAGAGCCACTAGTAGCTCGAGAGAGCGCAAGCGGCTTAGATTCTGACGAAAAGTCGGATACGCCCTCGTGATGATATCCCCAAGTCTAGAGTCATAGCGAAGGTTAGTTATCGAGGCCGTGATTAGCCGAGCCCGTGTATCGAGTCCAGATCGATAACGGAAGTGTCAGTAAACATCTTATACTACTCGGCGTTTCAAGCGATGAAGTTGAAAGAGAAGGATCTAGCCCCCATAGCGTCCCCCCTGTTCGGATTCACTGGACAAGCAGTCCATCCCATGGGCTCGATAAAGTTACTCACGATAGTTGGAGATGGCGAGAAAGGAAGGACACTTGAATTAAGCTATGTGGTGGTCAAGGCTCCCTCCGCGTATAATGTTATCCTAGGGCGACCTGCGCTCTTCGACCTGCGTGCTATCATATCGACTTTTCGTAATAGTATGAAGTTTCCCACTAGGAACGGTTCCCACGAAGTAAAAGGAGACGTTGAAGTCACTCGGAGTTGTAACTCTGTTGTCATGAATGGGAAGATGGCGGTTCAACAAGTCTTAGTCGAGGAACTGATTCCAGAAGAAGAAGAGGAGAAGAGTTGGGTCTCCAGTGACGCAGTCGAAAACGTCCAACTCTGGGAAGGAGAGGATGATCAGTGTGTGCAAGTCGGGATTTGGATCCCAGAGAAAGAAAAACAGTTACTGGTCGAGCTTTTAATCGAGTTCAGAGACATCTTTGTTAGGTGTGATGCCCGAAAGACAATTTTTGTAATTGTTTTATTTAATAAATGAATTGACATTATTATTCATATTTATTATTCTCATATTCACCGATGTGACAATAGTATTTACACTACAGAAAACCCTAAAGTATATCGTTTATGTAATCACTTGACTCAGTGTATGGTATATACACGGGAGGATTGAGTTAGTGAAGATGTACTTAAAATACAATTAGCCCGTAGTGAAGTTAATCGAGAGTATCGGGTCTCTCCTTTAACGTGCTATTAATTCGCCCAGAACACAATAGGTGTGATTGTCTTATCCGGACTTTCGGTAAGAGAACCTAATGGGGCATTTATATATGATAGATATATCATATAGGGCTGGACCGATTTGATTAGAGTTCACGATATAATTCCGTAATCGAGAATTCTTATCGAATCAATGGATGATCATATTTATGGATATATCTTAATCCTGAGGTGATCACAGTCAACTGCTTGAATCAGTATGAAGTTTGACTTGACGGTTAAGGATTACACCGAGTCCGTGGTCCGAATTACCCCATCTTGGCATTGTCTTCGGATTGAGTGAGTAGTCCGTGTTATCACAGATACGAATCCATTCCTTCCATTTATGGAAGTAGATAGATTCCTCTTATTTGTTAATCCTAGAAACTGATCGATCCATGGAGTTCATATTACACTGATTAGCTACCAGTGAGTTGTATGAATTAATTGATCACTAGGGGGTTAATGGTAAATAAGGATAAGAGGTTCTAGAAAGGGTTAACGGTAACTTCCCGATTTAGAATGAATATCATGGAGGATTAATCCATATGTAATTATTATATCAATGGACGCTTATTATTATTCTCGTGAGGAGATAAATATAATCTCATAATCGGAGAGTGCGATCACGGGATTATGGTGGCATATTCTGTGATTGATTTATCAAATATAATTATTATGTTAAGTAAGATAATTATTCATTTGATTTATCGGAGCCACGATTATTAGTCCATGGTCCCCGACGTGCCTCCTAATATAGCATAGCTATTCTCGGACGTCTGATGATACGAGAATACACACCTCCACGTGGAATTATCTGATTGGTCCATCTGGTATTTGAATAAGTCTGGGCCGGCTATCGGCATCGGGTCGATACTAGACGTACCAGTGAAGACCACACCTGAGTGGGATTCACCAAGTGTCTCAACTCGAGGCCCACGCCGGCCGTCTTGAGTCGATCTCGATATCGTTAGCCGCTGCTCCCGGGCCCACATCCCACAGTTATTACTGGGAAAGGAGGCAAGGCCCTTTTAAGGGTATTTATGACAATAACTCCACCGCCCTTAGTTCTAGGGCATAAGAAGGACATGTGCCTATAAATACATCATTCCAGGAACTACGTAAGGCTTGATTCCTGGACTTTCACACAGGATACGTAGGCAATCCAAGATACATTCTTAGACTCAGCCGTTATACAACAAAAACACCATCTTTTGTTCATATTTAGCCATCTCGATCTCTTACAGCTCATCCTTAGATTACACGTGGCCTCATTCCACTGGTGGTGCATTATTTAGCATCGTCATTTGGCGCTAGAAGGAGGGCCTTCTACCGGTGAGTTGGTAAAGAGATTGCAATGGTGCCGCCAGCAAGGAAGAAACCGACGAACAAAGCAAGAACATGCGGATCGAAGAGCACACGGATGTAGATCCAAAGCAGGGTTCCTCACAGTTCAAGAAGTCCCCACTGGATCTAGACCAGCGATTCTGCAGATCCTCCCAGCCTCGCCTTCCCCCACAAACCGCAAGACGTGGCGCACTACTTAGCATCTTTGGATGAGGACGCTTTGAAGAGGGTGGTAGCCTCGGCATTCATAGGTAAGGAATCTGCAATCCCTGTTGAACACCGCCAGACCCTCCAGTCATAAGGAGATTGATAATGCTAAGGGTAAGAGGCCTGTTGGGGTTGAAGAGGAGTGTGAGGAAGGCGCGATTGAAATCGGCGTGACTAACGCCCATAAAACGCCCCGAGCAAGAAAAGCTTCATGTCGGTCGAATATAGTATCCAAACGAGTTCAACCGCATTGTGGGAAAGATCAACCCACCGAATGGCTTGAGTCACCATTTAGTCCCGAGATCGAAATATATACGATGCCTGAATCCTTTAAGCCGCCAAAGATGGAGCCCTATGACGGTACTACGGACCCAGAGGACCATCTATATCGATACATATCTTTGATGAGGTTGAGGAACGCCAATGACGCCATGAAGTGTCGAGCTTTTGATACCTTGCTCACTGGTCGAGCTCGGGAGTGGTTTCATAAGCTACGTCCCGGATCGATCTCTAGCTTTCTACAGTTGGGACAAAAATTCCGAGACGCTTTCATTGGGAACAAGAAGTTCCATCTTAGTGCCACCCACCTTATGAACATCAAGCAGGAAAAGGGAGAATCTACTATCGACTTCATGAGACGTTTCAACCTTGAAGCCATGAAAGTGCATAATGCCAGTGATGCGCTGCAAGTCAATGCCTTTGTGGGAGGTCTGCGGAATATGAAGCTGTATGATAAGCTATCCAAGAAAATGCCGAATGATATGGATGAATGTGTGAACATAGTCCATAGGTTCTGCCAAGGTGAAGAGGCAGTGCGTCTGCACACCATTTCACTTGGCCTCAGCACGAGGAACGACTCCCGAAGCCAGAACAAGGTTCAGCCTAGGGGTCGGAATGAAGAAAGCAAGTCCAACGTCTTTGATCGACTGACAGCTCCGATATCGGATCGGTTGGGAAAGAAAGGAAATTTAAAAGACCGAGACTTTATCCCCCTCAATCGATCTCGGGGGGAGGTATTGGCAATCATGATCAAGAAGAACATCGCTAGGACACCTAAGCCGAAGTCTAAAGATCCGGAGAAAAGGAAAAATACTCACAAGTATTGTGACTATCATAGAGATGTGGGGCACGACACGGAGGAATGCTTTGATTTGAAGAGGGATATCGACGCCTGTATCCAAGAGGGTCGATTGGATGAAGTCGCGATTGTGTCGTAAAAAAAGACGAGCCGAAGGGCCGTCGGGAGTACAAGAGAAAGAGCTACAACGGAAAGAAAGATCGGTCTCCACGTCGAGATAATAGGAATCGGCGGGAAAGGTCATCTGACCCAACACACAGAGACAACCGCCGAGATGACCGTCAAGAAATTCGTGACCGAGATCCTCATCGAGATAATCGTCTTTGATATGACGTTAACACAATCGTGACAGAGCATGAGTCGGATCGACCTCGATCAAGTCGGCACTCGCCTGGCGAGGGCGAGAGAGTCAAAAAGATCAAAGTTGACAACGGAAGTAGGTTACGGACCCAGGACGATGTTCCGAGTTCCCACGATCATAGCGAGGATTGGTGATCGAGGCGATGGCTAATAAGGGTCGAGTAAAAGGGTTTGTGTCGGCGGTGGAAGCGCCCGCAATATCCTTTATTATTCAGCGTTTAGGGCCATGAGATTGAAAGATGAAGATATCATTCCGTTATCTACCCTCTTTTGGATTTACGGGCAGAGCCATCCACCCCGCCGGGTCGATCGCTTTGTTAACGACGGTCGGAGATGGAGAAAAGGGCGACGATGGAATGACCTATGTTGTAGTTAAGGCCCCATCAGGCTACAACGCGATATTGGGTCGACCGGCTTTATATGATCTCAGAGCTATTATCTCGACTTTCCACAACAGCATGAAGTTTCCCACCTGGTACGGTACCCATGAAGTCAAGGGAGACGTTGAGGTAGCCCGGAATTGTAGCTTGGTTACGATCAAAGGAAAAGGAGTTGGGCAAGTGCTAGTTGAGGAGTTGATACCTGAGGAAGAGGAAGATCGAAGCTGGGTTTCTGCCGACCCGACCGAGGAAGTTCGAGTTTGGAAGGAGGAAGGAGGTCAAGGGGTCCAGATCGGGAAGTGGCTGCCACACCCCGACATGAGAGCCTTGGTCGACCTCCTGGTTGAGTTTCGAGACGTTTTTGCGTGGAAGGCAGATGACATGCCTGGCCTATCGGCGGATATAGCTATGCACCAACTTAACGTCGATTCCAAAAGAAGCCAATGCGGCAAAAGAAGAGAAATCTTGCACCTGATAGAAAAGAGGCGGTGAAGAAGGAAGTCGACAAGTTGCTCATTCGCGGGATCGTGAAAGAGGTATTTTATCCGGATTGGTTGGCCAACCCAAGTGTTAGTTAAGAAGCCGGTCGTAGTGGCGAATGTGTGTCGACTTTGAGATCTTAACAAGGCATGTCCCAAGGATTCTTACCCGCTACCAAAGATCGACCGCTTAGTCGACTCGACACTAGGCTTCGAGGTGTTCGGGTTCCTCGATGCGTCATGAGGGTTATTATCGATCTTTATGGACCCACATGACTCGGAAAAACCGCTTTTATCACAGAGTTTGGCACGTTTTGCTTTGTTACGATGCCGTTTGGGCTTAAAAATGCAGGGGCTACTTATCAACGGGCCGTCAACAAAATTTTCAAGAGGCAGATAGGTCGGAATATGGAGGTTTATGTGGATGATTTATTGATCAAGAGCAAGTCCTTGGGACGCTTTCTTGTCGATGTGAGAGAAGTTTTCAAGTATTGCGGCGGCAAAAAAATGAAGCTCAACCCAAAGAAATGCACATTCGGAGTTCGATCGGGAAATTTCTAGGATACATGATATCGAGAGATGGGATCGAGCTAACCCGAGATAAAATCGAGGCCCTCAAAGCATGCCCACACCTCGGAATGTCAAAGAGGTGCGAGAGGTTGACAGTCGGATGGCGGCTCTCAACCGTTTTCGTTGATATCGGCGCAGAGAGCTCTACCTTTCTTCAAGATTCGGAAAAAAGCTAGTCCGTTCCGGTGGGACGGGGAGTGTCAGAAGGCGTTTGACGATTTGAAAAAATATTTATCTGATTTGCCAACGCTATCCTCACCTCGAGATGGAGAGAAGCTCCTAGTTTATCTAGCGATGCTGAGGAGGCGGTAAGCGCTGCCTTAGTTCGAGAAGGAGACCAGGACAAATCCTACTATTTTGTCGCCAAAGCCTTACAAGGTGCGAGAGATCGATATACCCTGCGGGAGAAGTTAGCGCTGAGTTTAGTTCATGCGTCGAGGAAGTTGAAGCCATACTTCCAAGCACATCCTATTGCTGTGGTTACTGACCAACCGTTAAAACAAATTTTGGCAAACCCGAGACATCGGGTCGATTAACCAAGTGGGTTGTCGAGCTAGCGGAATACGACATAGAGTTTCTACCTCGAATGCCATCAAGGGTCAAGCTTCTGCCGACTTCTTAGCGTAGGGTTGTCGATTCGCCAGAGCAAAAAAATAATCATCGAGGAGCGATGGACACTTCACGTCGATGGTGCCTCGAGTAAAGAGGGGGCGGAGCCGGTTTCTTCGCTAATTAGTCCGAAGGAGAAGAGTTTCCGTATGCACTTCGGTTCGAGTTCAAGGCTACGAACAACGAAGCCGAATATGAGGCCTTAATCACAGGTTTAAAGCTAGCATCAAAGTTGGGAGTCGAGAACCTTCTGGTATACAGCGACTCTCAACTCGTGGTAAATCACGTGCGGGGAGAGTATGAAGCTAAAGAAGAATCAATGAAAAGCTATCTAAAGGTTGTTCAGGGGTTAATGTCGAAATTCAAGACGATCCTAATCGAACAGGTACCTCGAAGTGAGAACAAGCGAGCCGATGCGTTGTCTAAACTCGCGTCGAATTTCAAATCTAAGAGGAAAGTTACGGTTGAGATGCTAGCGGAGCGGAGTTATAACGAGGTCGACGTGCAACCCGTGGTCCAAAGATCGACCTGGATGGATCCTATAGCACTATTCTTGAAAGATGGAACCCTCCCCACGATAAATCTCGGGCCAGAAAATCCGACTTCAAGCCTCCAGTGCGCTCTTTTTTCGATTATGTGCTTTATCGAAAATCATTTGTAACCCCTTGGATGCGATGTGCATCGGAAGAAGAGGGGGCTTATCTGCTCGAAGAGATACACCGAGGAGTCTGTGGAAATCATTGCGGAGCTCGAATGTTGGCAAGGAAGTGCAAAGCGGCGTGATATTTCGGCCGTCAATGCAAAAGATGCGAGTCGATTGGTAATGAGTTGCGAGCCTGCCAGTACACGACGTGGTAACTCATCGCCAAGCACGAAAATGAATGCCATCGAGTCAGTATGGCCGTTCGATGAATGGGAGTCGATATAGTCGGACCTCTACCTCGAGCTCCGGGAATTTCAAGCACGCTGTCGTTGCGGTTGATTATTTTACTAAATGGGTCGAGGCCAAAGCTCTTCATCGACATCGGGGCCTGCACCATCAAAAATTTCTATGGGAGAATATTTTGTGTAGGTTCGAATTCGAAGTATCGGTCTCGGACAACGGGACTCGATTTCTTGATGATAGAGTGCGTAATTGGTTGAAAGAATTCGAGGATCGAGCACGAGCACGTCGGTGGCCCGACCTCGTCTAATGGGCAGTCGAGCGAGAAAAACAGTGAGATCAAGTTTGGATTGAAGAAGCGATTGGAAGATGAAGGTCGAGATTGGGCAAATTCGGTTACCCGAAGATATTACGGTCATATCGCCAAAGACCCAACTCAAAGAACCCAAGAAACTCCTTTTGCCATGGCCTATGGATGTGAAGTCATGATACTGCAGAGATCGGACTAGCATCGCCTCGGGTTTTAGCTTATAATGTCGAACTAATGCTGCCGATCTAAGAGAAGAAAAAGACAATGTCGAAGAAAAGAGGAAATGGCGGCGTATCGGATGGCCGATTATAAAAGAAAGATTGCTCAGTATTACAACGCGAGGGTGAAATACAAATACTTCCAAGTAGGAGACCTCGTATTGAGAAAAAATGAAGCCAGCAAGCAGGACCCAATAGGCAAGCTCGAGCCGAATTGGGAAGGTCCGTATAAAATCTTGAAAGTGCACCCTAAGGGTCATATCGATTGGGCGAGTCGGATGGAAGCACGAGTCCTCGAACTTGGCATGCCACCAACCTCGAAAAGTATTATGTTTAAATTATTTTCTATTTTTCATGACTTTTGCGATTCTATTCTCACCAATTGTAATAGGTCGATATGACGATATATTTCGATTCCTTTTATTAAGCATGGTTTCTTTTTCTTTTTAATTACGCAATAATCGACCGCGACATCCATTCTCCGACCCGAACAACTCAGCGCTGTACGGTGAAAAAAGCCAAGTCATTGACAATGCTTATATCACCTCGACACGACGAAGCTGGAGGAAATAGTGAATAAAGCCAAGTCACTGACAATGCTTATATCACTTCCGGGCTACAATCCATCGACACGATGGAGTTAAAAACAAAATAGTGAATAAAGCCAAGTCACTGACAATGCTTATATCACTCCCGACATGCCAGTAAGCCACGATGCTAAGCAGTCGGCGGATCCCGCGATGGATCCTTAACTCGGCTCGATCATAAGCACCACGATGTGCCCGATCAAAAGCAGAATAGTCGAATCGAGCTCCGACCAAAAAGCCAAGTCAAGCCAACAAGACAACACAATCCTAGGTCGACTCATACTCAAGTGTACCAGGAGTCATGAACTCCTACTACACTTCGAGGGGCCAGCAGGGGAATTAAGTCCGAAGGACTACACCCCATAAGGCAACATTTTCAAGGGAATTAAGTTCAAAAGGACTACACCCTAAATAAACGATCAACAAGATACAAAAGACATTCAGTGAAAAGCATAGTGATGATTCAAATTCAAAGATCAAAATGCAAATTAAAATGAATGCAAATTAAAATGTCAAGTCTATGGGATCGAAATGACCAAATATAAGTTTAGACAAATAAAAACATAAATGTTATTACAACCGATCGAATGAGAAAAGTTCAATAAAAAGGCGACAAGGGAAGAGCATCAGGCAGAAGGCTGGTTTGAAGTCGAAGCATTAGGATCGACTGCTCATCCAACTCGGCGTTCACTTCACCGGCTCCTCCAGGATGGGACCACGTGACTTGTTATAGAGACACACCACCTTGAAATCGGTGATGTATCGGCCATATCGGGAATGGACTGGGTCATATAAATAGGCTTTGCCGATGCTCTTGACCTCGAAGTCGGGGCGACCATCTTGACTTCGTCCGGTCGTTCGAGAACCCCTTCATGGCCTGACTCATCGAGCGCCAGTCGTTATCAAACTCGTCGGATGTCGAAATCCTTCTTAGCCGCTTCCAGCGGGTCGTGAAGCTATCGACCTCGGTGAAGATCGTCTCGAGCCTTGGTAGAGGCAGCCACCTCGGCTGGTTTGATCCAGCTCCGACTTTACCGCCGCCCCATTTCGGCGTCTACAGCAGACAGTCTCTTCGTGCCTTAGAAAGATCCGACTCGCCAGCGTCTATCGTCCAACTTATCGGCTTTAGCTTTCAAACTTCTCGAGATCCGATGTCAACTTAGCAATTGTCTCCTTCGCTCCTCTAAAGCCGCCGAGGAGACTCGATTCGCTTTTAACGCCACTTTCGCGGCGGCGAGTCTCGCAAAAGTGAAACATTGTTAACTTCGAAGTCAGACAAAACCTTGAAGATACAAGGAAATAAAAGAAGACTCACAACTCGTTGACTCTTCACGATAAGGTCGTGTAGCTCCTCTGGAGTCATGCCTTCCATCTCTGCTACGTTCATCCCGGGGATCGCCTCAGTAGAATTTGGTGGAGCAAGGTTACGGGTCTCCTTCCCGACCCCATGCCTCACCTCGGATGATTTATGACGTTTTCTCGAGACGAAGTCACCTTCGGTCAGCTCTACCACATTAGCCTCGTCAGGCTGACTCCTTAAGATCTCGGATGCCGGGCGGGAGTAAAGAACGAGTCGCACTTTGTCCGCGGATGTACCCGAGGAAGGCTTCTTCGACTGATGCCGCCATTTCTGGATTGTGCGAGGATCTTCCTTTTTAGGGTCGGGCATCTTTCCAATCGCCTCTAGCCTTGCAAAGTGTTCCACTCTGCGAACAAGAGATAGGTCGACGTTAAAACGAAGATTAAAAATCTAGAAAATACAAGTACAACAGTTCAACAAGAACGAATAAGTCGCTTCACGCAAAACTCGAACATCCTCATCGAGTTCCAGATAAGCGCCTGGACCTGCCGTCTCGATGTCAGCAAACGGATATAGAGAATGTAGGTTCCGAGTCGCAACATCGGGATGAGCGCACTCGATGATCGCGCACTCGCTGGGAACATCCGATTTGAGCCGATCATGCCATTTTTGCGGCCTTTGGAACCAAGTATGTATGTCGATATTAATCAGACCATGTCGAATAAAGAAAAAGTTGGGTTTCCAGTCGCCATGAGACGAGATCACTTTCCTCACGAACTCCGATGCCAGAGGACGCTTCTGAAATGTATACCATCCCACGTCCTGCAAACTCGCCAAGGCAAAGTACTGACGGAATAGTCGAACCGAGAATTCAACCTTGGCGATTCGACACGCCAGCGCGAAACCCATTACGCTCCTGATCCCATTGGGAGCGAGCTGGGTGATGCAGATCTTGTAATGTTGAAGGACGGCGATTAGACACGGGTCGAAGGGGAATCTTAATCCCTCTCTCAATTGCGCCTCGTATATGGCACAGAACCCAAGGGGAGGGTCGCATGCGAACTGGTATCGATCGTGTGACACTTTAATGTGGTCAGACGAGTAGGGGATTCCATATCTTAAACAGATCGCCTTGGCTTTCTCTGGCGTTAGATTTGACACACATCCGTACGGTCCCTGGCCTTGCATCCTGGTTTTGCGCCTGGCAACAGGTCGAGATGATCCAACGGGTCGAGGAGATGCCTCCTGCTCTCCCTCCTCTTCTTCTTCTCCGGCAGCTCTCTCACCGGAAGCAGTTGGGTTCTCAGAAATTGTTTCTTCCGTCGATTCTACCTCAGTTTCAACAATCTCCTCTCTATTTTGGGAGTCGCTATCACTGCTAGACATGGACTTAAGGAGAAGATGCAAGAAATAAAAATAAGAAGGAGAATTTAAGTGAGTTTAGGGCTTACTTGAAATTTCGGCTAAGAAACTGAAACTCGCTGAAGATTAAAATGACGAATGAAAAACGTCAAGCTCTTGGACTCCTTTTATGCGTGTGAATTTTGCAAATGATTTGAAAGGGTGGAGATTGTGGGCAGTTATAGGATACATAACGTGAGAATCAAGGGTAGTGGACCGCATAAAACGCTTCGTTTCCTGCACCCATTAATGCTAGTACAGTATGACGTCATCCTACGACAGCCTAGATCGGGTAGATAGGACAGCTGCGTTCCCGCCTAAAGAAGACCACGTGTCGAGAGGGTTATTTGAATTTTCAGATCCGATCTCAGCACTCGAGATGAGCTTCACTCCGATCTGGGGGGCTTATGATGATACGAGAATACACACCTCCACGTGGAATTATCTGATTGGTCCATCTGGTATTTGAATAAGTCTGGGCCGGCTATCGGCATCGGGTCGATACTAGACGTACCAGTGAAGACCACAGCTCGAGTGGGATTCACCAAGTGTCTGAACTCGAGCGCCCACGTCGGCCGTCTTCGAGTCGATCTCAGATACGTTAGCCAGTGCTCCTGGGCCCACATCCCACAGATTACTTGGGAAAGGAGGCAAGGCCCTTTTAAGGGTATTTATGACAATAACTCCAGCTGCCCTTAGTTCTAGGGCATAAGAAGGACATGTGCCTATAAATACATCATTCCAGGAACTACGTAAGGCTTGATTCCTGGACTTTCACACAGGATACGTAGGCAATCCAAGATACATTCTTGGACTCAGCCGTTATACAACAAAAACACCATCTTTTGTTCATATTTAGCCATCTCGATCTCTTACAGCTCATCCTTAGATTACACGTGGCCTCATTCCACTGGTGGTGCATTATTTAGCATCGTCAACGTCGAATCCTAATAATATTAATTTAGTTCTTGTTGGACTTTATTAAAACGATATGTGAATTAATTGTTTAGTGGACTATTAAATTAGTTGGGCTAACTAATTAAATATGTGGAAAAGACTTTTTACATAATCTTGGCCCAAATTGGTGTGTAAGTTGAAATTATTGTGACTAGGTCACAAGAGGCAAAATTTCGACCACATGCATATTTTAATGAGCAAGAAATTAGTTTTCTTGTGTATTAATAAGACATGTGCACAAAATATTTATTGGATAAATATTTATGGAAAGAAATAAAGATAAATATTATTCTAGATTTGTTCTAGAATATTATGGAATTATCTTTTATTTAATAGGATTATTATAATTGATTTTGTATTAATTATTAAATCTTTGGAGGCTAAGTTTTACTCTCCTATATAAAGAGAGTTCTCCCAAGCCTTAGACACACAATATTTTCGACCAACACCTCTTAGAGAGGAGAAGGTGAAAATTTTCGGCCAAGGGGAATAAGGGAAAAATCTTGGAGGTTTTTTCCGGGTAGCATATCGGAAGGATTCGAGACGAGGATTTCCTTCCACCGGGAGTTGCTTGGATCACACGTACGGAAGATCGTGGTGCTCTTCACACCTTGTTCGTTCTTTCTATTGCGGTTCTTCAACTTGGATTTGGAGATCCAAGAGGTATGTTCTACAACCCCCTTGTAGAGTAGATCTAGTTATTTTATTACGTGTATTTTATAGATCTAGATCCTTAAATCACTTCCGTTGCGGATGATATTACTAACAGTGGTATCAGTCGCCAAGGTGATCTATATTTATACGTATAAAATATTAGATCTAGGAGTGGAAAACATGTAGCTTTTATTGTCCAATTTTTTAATTTGGCCAATGCATGTTTATATATATTTATGTTGTTGCGATTGTTGTGGTTTGAAGAGATGGATTGGGGTTGGCATTGTTTACCCGTTAGATCTATTGTAAACTCGTATAAACGATGAAAATTCGTTCATATGAGTATAGGAAATTATGTAATTTATCTTTATTGCAATTTTAATTTCCAGAAAATAGATCTATTTAGTAGCTGTTTAGTATTTTAGTTTTTCCCGTTGATCGAGCCGTTAAAACGAAGATCCCTCCGGTCAGAATCAAGATCAGAAAATGGTGATTTACTCCACAAATTTTGGCATCGATCAGATTCCGTTTCGATATCCGTTCGTTGCTGCGAAGACGCTGCTGTAACAGAAAAACGCAGGATTCACAGAAACTCTACCTGTGACTTCCTCGATTTTCTGGGAGAGTTTGGACCGTTGAAACGCAAATCCGACCGTTCAGATTGATAAAATTAGAGTTTTGAACGTGTGATAAAAATTTCAGGTCGATCGGGATTCATATAGATTCCCGATCTGTCTCGGGAAGTCTTTGATGCGCTGCAGTCAAAGTCAGATTCAGCATCAAGTTGGGCGGCTAACTGGAGAAAATTGGAAAGTCAAAGCACCGATCCAACCGTCCATATTGAAGATCGAGAGGTGAAGAATATATCTGGAAAGTTTCGTCCCGATCCGAGTCCGTTTGGTATGTCGATCGTCGAAGAGTTCGAACAGCTACAGATTTTGTTAGAAAGTAGTAAACCCTAGTTAGGGTTTTTGTTTTGTTTTTTTTTTTTTTTTTTTTTCTAATAGATTAGATACGGGGGTGCCAACGATCCATCTCGGTGTTTAAATTTTCCGCAATTTATTTTTTATGTGTTTGATCATAAAATAGACATAAAATCGGAATTGACATGACATACATCATATCATAAATCCACTCCATGCATACATGTAGAATTTTAATTTTGCTAATTAAAATAGGCATGTATACAAACTCGTGTAATTAGTTGAAATTTAATTAATACGTGGTAATTAATTAATTTAGTAACTAATTTAAGATCCGAGGACGAGTTATGAAATCGTTAAGCCTTTCGGTGTGTGTTCTCGGTGAACCGCCTTAAAGCCCAAACGAGATCACGTTTTCAATTCGTAGTGTCTACGAGATTGAATGATGGTAAAAGAAAAATAAATCTTGGATAAAAATGGTTCGCTTATAGGTTGGGTGGTCAATTGAGCTAAGCTCGACCGACTTAACCCTCCTAGTGTGATGTATGCACGGGGGTCCGGCAAGACTAAGCTACACCAGAGAGCGGAGGGGTGATTCATTCTTATCTCAATGGGGCTCTCTTGACCCGACTTCGTCCGACTGTCACATATGTTCCAACGAATAGGACGGGTAGGCTTGCCTATGTTACCGACACCATTCGGAATCCTTGATTTGATGTGCTTTTATGTTAACATCAAAAGACGTGGTTAGTTAACCCACCACCACTTCCAAAATATTGAGTGGGAGCGGGGAGGCGACACCCAACCCCACGGCCTCTACTATAGATACAAGTAAGTGAGAGAAGGGTGACGCCTCGCGGCGCTTTGATTTCGTCCCCTACGGATGGTGTTCACTCCTATCAACATTCATGGCTTGGTCTCCGAAAGGATAGGATTTACGGGTACTCGTCGGGTCACCGACCTATCCTACGACGGCACACTCGGGCGCACCTAAGAGATCCGATATAGTAGGTCACACTCATAAAGGATATTTTTGGTAATATCTAGGCTAAAAAGGAAGGTAGTCAATGAATAAAGGGATGTTCGATTCTCGTAGGGTGTTTGATTCTCACAAGTTATTCATTGATGAGATTGTCTCGATTTAACCGTCATCTCTTTGACCTACCCTACGGGCGGCACCGAGATGCGAGGTTAAAACCTTGGAATGGTAGAGTAGACTTATTTTTAGTTTACAATTCCTAAAATAAAATAATATAGTAGTGTTAAACTTGAATTAATTTATGTCATTTTATTTACAAACATTATCCCTTACTAAATTGCTTAAAAATTTATAATTGACTAGTATTGACTTCTTTAAAAAGTGGAAAGTAACTAGGACGTTGAACTAGTTAATCGATAATGCAATTAAGTTTCGAAAGAGATATTTTCTCTTAAGCCTTTTAAAAACAAGTGACATATAGGTATGTTACTAGTGTCATTCGTGTCAAACGGAAGACAAACTTAGTTTGATCAAAGGTGAATTCGGACTTTGAAATTCTTCTAGTGAATTTTGAGTGTGTACACGAGTAATTTTCTAATTGAAAAATCGGAAAATCATGAAGTGTTACTAGTTGGACGATATTTGGAATCGATGAACTAGTGGGAGCTTTATTTTTGTTGTTTTCTAGAACATTAGAAAAGTGTAATCGACTACACACGTAACCGTTCTAATTGAAAAACCGGAAAGTCATGAAATGTCGCTAGTTGGGCGATATTTGGAATCGATGAACTAGTGGGAGTTCTATGATGTGTTGTTTTTTCGGAAATATTGGAACTATGAGATTTTTTCTAAATCGAAAAAATCGGAAAATCATAAATAAAGCATTGCTCGTTAGACGGTATTTGGAACCGATAAACTAGTGGGAGCTTTAATATGATTTGTTGTTTTTTTTTTCTTGTATATTAGAAAATCCGAGAAGTCCCGACGAGTAACACTCGAAATAGACATCCCACGGTTCAAGAGTAGTGTCTACTCAAACGAACCGCTGGTTCAAGACTATTTCCATTCACGGAAAGTCAAGAATGGGAGAATATGTCTAAAAGTGTTAGTCATCTAAACTAAGAAAATTTTAAGGCTGAACCGAAAATTAATTAAACTGAAAATCATAGGATAAGGACAGTGATTTTGGATCACCAACCTATGAATCCTTGGCGATTTTCTCGAGCTAAGTTCTTTGGCAGAACAAGGTAGCAGTGCATTTATCGATTAAAGGAGTGAACAACGGGCAGTTAATTTTAGCTAGAATAGTGGGAGTGATATAAGGAAATGAATCTCGGATTCAATCCTTGGATATCGCGGAAAAAAATTATTTTCTGTTTAAGATTCGTTGGAACGAAAGGATTTACCTTCTATTCGATAGTTTGTTTGTCGTATAGAAAGTGAATATACCATTTGTAGTACAAATCCAAGACTCGGACTTTTTGTTTGATAAAGTCAAAACCACTTACAACCGCTGAAATATGTATATAAAACTCATCTTAAGAACTATTAAAAGCAATTGGTTTCTATATTTAGATAAACGCTTCTTCATATTCCATAGTTAGTGCATAGTCCCTAAAAGACAAGACTTGAAGACTGGCTCAGGGTGATTCCTTTCTCCCAGTCTGGTTATATTGTCTCAAAGGTTCAATGACTAAGTTTCCTTTCAATCGGGAAAGGATAATGGTTATAAATAAGTAACATAGCTTGTTCATGACGACCTTCGGGGTCTGATGAAAGATACAAGCTAGTAGGAGCTTCCGAGTAGTGACTTCTTGTCTGATAACTATTCAAACACTCCGGTATGTTTATCCAAAATATTTTTGAGGTTTCTCTGTTTTCAACAGAGATAAAGTATTCTATACTCGGAATAGGCCATTCATAGTCATCGAGACTGATGCTCAGCATGCCTCATTGTGACATGTTCTCACCAAGTGAGAAACCGTTAAATTGCCTTATATAGTTTTTAGATGTGCTACAATACACTGCTTAACTCAATAAAGATATTGGAAGCGAAATAACGGTTTACATTGAAATGTAAGACCGAGAAGTCTACCTAGAATATGCTTTGGAATTTACGGATAAGGTGTGGATTCGGTTCACCCCACTTCCATAAATATAAGCATTTAGCACACAGTGCTTGAAGGTAGGTATGGGAATTTCGCGAACACGTTCGGCCAGTGACCAATCGTTATATATCTTGTAGCATTGAGAAAAGGTGTGTTATAAGATTCTTGAAATCGGGAAGGGACGCTTATCTTTGTTGCGTCCTTTCGATAGAGTCTATGAACAAGAAACCTTAAACCTTGCGATGCGTTTACTCAAGGTAGTTACTAATCGATTAAAATCGGACCACATCCAACATCGGTTGTTGGTGATAACACTAAATACTACTAAACTAGATCGAATTTCGATCCACCCGAATGTAGTGGGAGTATGGTTTATCCATTACCCATTACGGTTTCTGCAGACTTTGTAGTCTGAGGATCGATTGATGACCTATGGCTCTTTTGTGAGCGTATAGGATTCTGATACTAGAGGTTGGTTTAATAGCCATAACCCTATGAATGGAGTTCGGTACTCCGATTACTGTTCATACTCTTGTAGAACCACCGAGCGTCTCAGGCCAAAGTGGGAGTAATTGGATCTACACGGAAAAGAGTGGAATGAATAGGAAAGTTTATCTTTCAGAGCAAAGCTTGAGTGGTCTAGAGAGTTAATCAGACCTTGAACTCTCTTATCACTTTAGTATTGCATGATTTCGTTCATAAGCAGAAAATAGGGGTGATTCCCTGAGATTTTCTTGCCAAACAAACGGAGTCTGGATTCATTCGAAACAGAAGGGTATTGACTTATGAACTTATGACAGGATGACTGTCAAGGCTTATGTCCTTTGTGGATAAAGAGCAAACCTCTCGGTCATTGAAAGTCATATATTTCTACAATATGTGGATTTGACCAGAATATTGATAAGTCTTTTGTAGACTGGATATCAATTTTAGTACAGTAGTGAATATATAAATATATATTAGTGTTTGTGAAGGATAACACTGCACCCGTTGGAATCAACATGGGTGTGTTATCTGAAGTCAGAATCTGACAATACCACAATTCTCTGCAACAGAGATTTGGACAACATTCTAAAGAGTTTGACTCGGTCGAATTCATTAGAATCGATCAACGGTTTCCCATCCATCTTATTGGTTAAGATGATGCATCTGTGTATGCAACATTCAACGAGGAAGTTCTACCCTATGCCTCAGGAATGACTCTCTAAATCTTTGGATCAAGAGAAATAGGATAGATTCTCTTTCTAGTAAGAGATGGTCAGGTTATTGAACGTCAATTTTGATCGAATCTTAGATTTGGCGGTTAACAAAGAAACTTTAGTATTTCCTTTAGTATCTTGAAGAGAACGAGGAATAATATGCGGACATATTCATGTGTGAACTTGGATATGTGTGATACATTGATTTTGACTTTAAGTCGATTGAGGATGATCGTTAAGTCGATCTCGGGCTCGATGTTTACTCGATTACCACATGATTAGATGGACGGTAACGTTTCGATTCTACGGATCGTCCCGGTGACAACTGACTAATCATTAAGACCCATGACATTTAGATGTAGGTACTCCCGAGTCACTGACCTATCCTACGACGGCACACTCGGAGTGTATTTTGTCATCTGCAATGGTTATGATATGCTTAATGGGTACTAGAATACGGGATGGGTCTCCATTGCTTTAGAGCAAGTGGGAGATGTAGTTTGTTGTATTTTAAATAATAGGGTGTGCTCTAAAACAATTAATCACATGCTTTTCGTGCAAGTGGGAGATTGTTAGGTGTGATGCCCGAAAGACAATTTTGTAATTGTTTTATTTAATAAATGAATTGACATTATTATTCATATTTATTATTCTCATATTCACCGATGTGACAATAGTATTTACACTACGAAAACCCTAAAGTATATCGTTTATGTAATCACTTGACTCGATGGTATGGTATATACACGGGAGGATTGAGTTAGTGAAGATGTACTTAAAATACAATTAGCCCGTAGTGAAGTTAATCGAGAGTATCGGGTCTCTCCTTTAACGTGCTATTAATGCGCCTAGAACACAATAGGTGTGATTGTCTTATCCGGACTTTCGGTTAAGAGAACCTAATGGGGCATTTATATATGATAGATATATCATATAGAAATTTGGACCGATTTGATTAGAGTTCACGATATAATTACATAATCGAGAATTCTTATCAAATCAATGGATGATCATATTTATGGATATATCTTAATCTGAGGTGATCACGATCCAAGCGCTTGAATCGATATGAAGTTTGACTTGACGGTTAAGGATTACACCGAGTCTGTGGTCCGAATTACCCCATCTTGGCATTGTCTTTGGATTGAGTGAGTAGTACGTGTTATCACGAGATAAGGAATCCATTCCTTCCATTTATGGAAGTAGATAAACGATTCCTTTATTTGTTAATCCTAGAAACCGATCGATCCATGGAGTTCATATTACACCGATTAGCTACCGGTGAGTTGTATGAATTAATTGATCACTAGGGGTTAATGGTAAATAAGGATAAGAGGTTCTAGAAAGGGTTAACGGTAACTTCCCGATTTAGAATGAATAGTCTATGGAGGATTAATCCATATGTAATGATTATATCAATGGGCGCTTATTATTATTCTCGTGAGGAGATAAATATAATCTCATAATCGGAGGAGTGCGATCACGGGATTATGGTGGCATATTCTGTGATTGATTTATCAAATATAATTATTACATTCGTAAGATAATTATTTATTTGATTTATCGAGCCACCGATTATTAGTCCATGGTCCCCGACGTGCCTCCTAATATAGCATAGCTATTCTCGGACGTCGAATCCTAATAATATTAATTTAGTTCTTGTTGGACTTTATTAAAACGATATGTGAATTAATTGTTTAGTGGACTATTAAAT
The DNA here is from genome assembly GCA_026214975.1 of Gentiana macrophylla. Lineage (NCBI taxonomy): Eukaryota > Viridiplantae > Streptophyta > Magnoliopsida > Gentianales > Gentianaceae > Gentiana > Gentiana macrophylla. The sequence goes on from CM047813.1 coordinate 53,895,895, forward strand.
TAGTTGGGCTAAATAATTAAATATGTGGAAAAGACTTTTTACATAATCTTGGCCCAAATTGGTGTGTTAGTTGAAATTATTGTGACTAGGTCACAAGAGGCAAAATTTCGACCACATGCATATTTTAATGAGCAAGAAATTAGTTTTCTTGTGTATTAATAAGACATGTGCATAAAATATTTATTGGATAAATATTTATGGAAATAAATAAAGATAAATATTATTCTAGATTTGTTCTAGAATATTATGGAATTATCTTTTATTTAATAGGATTATTATAATTGATTTTGTATTAATTATTAAATCCTTGGAGGCTAAGTTTTACTCTCCTATATAAAGAGAGTTCTCCCAAGCCTTAGACACACAATATTTTCGACCTACACCTCTTAGAGAGGAGAAGGTGAAAATTTTCGGCCAAGGGGAACAATGGAAAAATCTTGGAGGTTTTTTCCGGGTAGCATATCGGAAGGATTCGAGACGAGGATTTCCTTCCACCGGGAGTTGCTTGGATCACACGTACGGAAGATCGTGGTGCTCTTCACACCTTGTTCGTTCTTTCTATTGCGGTTCTTCAACTTGGATTTGGAGATCCAAGAGGTATGTTCTACAACCCCCTTGTAGAGTAGATCTAGTTATTTTATTCCGTGTATTTTATAGATCTAGATCCTTAAATCACTTCCGCTGCGGATGATATTACTAACAATCTTTGCCTGGAAAGCCACCGACATGCCGGGACTGTCCACCGACATCGCGGTTCATAAGCTCGAGATTGACCAGGCTAAAAAGCCAGTCAAACAGAAGAAGAGAGGTTTTGCGTCAGATCGACTTAAAGCTATAGAGTTAGAGGTCGGCAAGCTACTAGCAGCCAAGATAGTAAAAGAGGTATTATACCCATAATGGCTAGCTAACCCGGTTTTAGTCAAGAAGCCTGATGGTAGTTGGCGCATGTGTGTGGACTTTATAGATCTTAACAAAGCGTGCCCAAAAGACTCGTATCCGCTGCCCAAAATCGACTGGTTAGTAGATTCAACCATTGATTTTGAAGTTTTTGGTTTCTTAGATGCATATAAAGGATACCATCAGATTTTCATGGATCCTCGAGATGCGGAAAAAGCAGCGTTTATCACAGAATTCGGCACCTTCTGCTATGTGACCATGCCATTCGGATTAAAGAATCTTTGGGCAACATACCGAGGGCGATCAATAAGATATTTGCAAGACAAATTGGTAGATGTATGGAAGTTTATGTAGGCGACACCTTATCAAGAGTCGATCTATGAGACAATACCTGGTCGATGCTCGAGAGGTTTTCGAAGTGTTGAGAGAAACACAGATGAGGCTAAACCCGAAGAAGTGCACTTTTGGAGTTAGGTCGGGTAAATGCTTGGGCTATATGATTTCGAAGGACGGGATTCGAGCGAACCCGGATAAAATCGATACACTAAAGAATATGCCCGCACCACGAAACATCAAAGAAGTACAGAGGCTCACGGGTCGAATGGCAGCACTCAACAGATTTCTATCGAGGTCCGCACAGCGAGCGTTACCCTTTTTCAAGATACTCCGAAAGGCCAGTCCTTTTCATTGGGATGATGGATGTCAGACAGCCTTTGAAGAGTTGAAAGCTTACCTATCAGAGTTACCTACCCTCACTTCTCCTCGAGAAGGGGAAAAGTTGTTGGTTTATTTGGCAGTGTGCGAGGAAGCAGTGAGTGGGGTTCTAGTACGAGAAGGGGTACATGGCCAGGTGCCTATATACTTTGTTAGTAAAGCATTGCATGGCCCCGAGATCCGGTACTCACCAGCTGAGAAGTTAGCATTGTGCCTAGTTCATGCCTCGAGAAAGTTGAGGCCCTATTTTCAAGCTCATCCTATTGTGGTAGTCACTGACCAACCACTAAAGCAGATTTTGGCGAAGCCCGACACCTCAGGACGACCGCGAATGGGTAATACAGATGGCACAAGCGATGATATCGAGTTCGTCCCTCGAATGCGATAAAAGCACACGGCCTTAGCGGATTTTTTTAGTGAAGGGATCTCCGTCCAACTCGATCAAGAAAAGCAAAGCCCGGAGGAAAAATGGACTCTCCAAGTTGATGGAGCATCGAGTAAGGAGGCGGCGGGGAGGTCTCATACGGTAAGCCCGAAGGCGAGAATTCCCATCGCCCTTGATTCGACTTCAAGGCAACGAACAACGAGGCCGAGTGCGAGGCTATGATTCTTGGATTAAAGCTCGCTCTGGCTGGGTGTCGAAGACTTGTTGGTGTATAGCGACTCAGCTGGTAGTGAACCATGTGAACGGGAATATGAGGCTAAGGAGGAAACTATGAGGAATTATTTAGCGATGGTCCAAAGTCTCATACCTAAATTCAAAATACCAATTCGAGCAAGTCCCGAAGTCAAAACAAAAGAGCCGATCGCTCTCTCCAAGCTAGCATCGAACTTCACGTCGAGTAAGAAGGTTCTAGTCGAGTTATTGACCGATAGGAGTTACGTCGAGACGGAGGCCCAACCGATTACTCAGCAGGCCACGTGGATGGACTCGATCGTTCTTTACCTCAAAGACGGAATATTACCATCTGATAAGATGCAATCTAGAAAAGTTCGACTCCAGTCCACTCGATATGCGTTCTTCGACGACATCCTCTATCGGAAATCTTTTGTAAGTCCATGGTTAAGATGTGTCTCTGAAACTGAAGGCGAATATCTCTTAGAAGAAATTCATAGAGGAGCATGTGGAAATCACTGCGGGGCTAGAATGTTAGCTCGAAAATGCAAGTTAGCTGGGTATTTTTGGCCATCGATGCAACGAGATGCAAATAATCTTGTCCAGAAATGCAACGCTTGTCAGATTCATGATAATATCTCCCATCAACAAGCGCAAGACATGAATGTCATCTCGTCAGCATGGCCATTTGATCAATGGGGAGTCGATATCGTTGGACCTCTACCTCGAGCTCCGGGAAATCTTAAATATGTGGTCGTGGCTGTAGACTACTTCACAAAATGGGTCGAAGCTAAGGCTATACCCGACATCAGAGCTGCAACCATCAAAAAGTTCTTGTGGGTCAACATTTTGTGCAGTGCACGAATTCGAAGGCTCGATCTCGGATAACGGTACCCAGATTCAAGATCGAAAAGTTAGAGAATGGTGCGATGAATACCATATCGACCAAATGATTCACCTCGGTAGCTCATCCACGAGCAAACGGTCAAGTTAAGCAAACTAATCGACAGATCAAGCTGGGTTTAAAAAAGAGACTAGAGGCAGAAGGTCGAGATTGGGCAATTCAGCTTCCGAGCATCCTATGGTCATACAGGACAGCTCCTAATTCATCGACAGGGGAAACCCCTTTTTCTTTAGTGTATGGGTGTGAAGCGGTGATACCCGCCGAGATCGGAGTTCCCTCCCCTCGAGTTCTGGCCTACAATGTTGAGACAAATGATCCCGAACTCCGACAGGAAAGGGACAATGTCGAGGAACGAAGAGAGATAGCCTCAGCCAGAATGGCAAGATATAAGCAGAAGATCTCTCAGTATTACAACTCGAGGGTAAGGCACAGGTACTTCAAAGTCGGCGATCTGGTTCTAAGAAAAAATGAAGCAAGTCGACAAGAGGCGGCCGGAAAGTTGACCCCGAATTGGGAAGGCCCATATCAAATTTTGAAGGTCCATCCCAAAGGTTCCTATCAACTTGGGCGAGCAGATGGAACCACGGTTCCTCGACATTGGCACGCCAACAATCTGAGGAAGTATTATGTTTGAGATAAGCTTTACTTTGATGAACTTGTTTACTTTTCACTTATGAATCTTGTAATAAGTCCATGAGACAATTTTATGAGTATCCTAATAAATTTGTATCTTTTCGAGATGTTTTCTGTGTTTGTTAGGATTTATAGCCAAAACGATACAAGTCCAAAGTGACAGAAAAGTTAAAGGCAAAACAATCGACAACAAGTAGAGAAATCCGCAGGACGGACATCTCGATAAGGCCAAAGCAAAGTTAGCCTAATGGGCGGCGAACGCAAAGGCACAGAGACGGTTCGCATGGTCGGGCCACCTGTCCCAGTCGAAAGCCGAATAAGCCCGTGTGGCGAAAAAGGCCCAGACAAAGGACGGTTCGCATAGTCGGGCCACCTGTCCCAGTCGAAAGCCGAATGAGCCCGAGTGGCGATAAAGGCCTAGACAAAGGATGGTTCGCACAGTCAGGCCACCTGTTCCAGTAGATGGTCGAAAAAGCCTAGGAGGCAAAACAGACCAAAGACCAGGGACAGTTCACGATTAAAATGCTCAGCCCGAGGTCAAATAAGCCCAAGGGGCAAAAGACTAAGGCAAGCAAATCGATCTCAAGTGCAATAAGAACCAAGGGTTCATAATACACTTGGGGGGCGGCATATCGATAAAATAAATAGCATTTCGAGCAAAGCCAAAGGCTCGACAAGAAGAAGACTGCAACACATCAAAGAGACAAGCAAAAATCACAAGAAAGAAAAATCAAATTTCAAAAGCAAGTCAAATTCAAAATAAAGTTAATACACGACAAGGCTAGGTCGAAAAGACCAGCCAAAGTTAAAATAAATATTGTTACAAAACTTCAAGTTTGAATTACAAATCAACAGAAGATTTAAAAAAATTCAAGATCGAAATTCGACTTCGGGGTCGGCTCGGTATGGGCGGGGTCGGATCGGCGTGATCGGATCGGCGATAGAAGCGGCGTGGTAGGGGCATACTTTATAGCCAAAGACTCTCCCCGCTGAAACTCTTCGAAGTACCGATCATACAGCTTCTCCGAGTCCGGATTATAGAACATAGGCGTCTCGAGGGACGACACGTCGAATCCTGAGATAATGGCCTTCACCTGATCGACGGCCAGAGTATAGCCACCCATCATCGAGGCGCGCATGATCACTTCCAAGTCGTCTTCGAGGTTTGTTGACTTGTGGTACTCCATGATTGCCTCGGTCTTAGCCTCTTCAACCTGCGCACGCGCCTGATCCAGTTCGGTCTGTAGCGCATCTCGATCACGGCGAGCCTTCCTAGCCTCTTCATCTGCAGCCTTCGCCATCGCAACATCTCGAGTCTTGAGCCGGCCTTGAGCAGCTCCTACCCCGATCAGTGCCTTTCATTCTGCGGTCGATCCGGCTCTTTCAAAGAGTAGTGCCGCGGCTTCGCAGGCCACCAACTTGTCTTGCAACTTCTTGAGCTCGGTGACCGACTCGTGCTTCAACGAATTATATTGTTTCTCCATAGCAGAGAGGGCAGCACTTTTTGCGACGTTGTCTTGGAGCAGCCTGCCATTCTCCTTCTTGATTTCGTCCGCCGACTCTCCGGTCTTGACTAGCCATCGGGCAGCCTCCCGACCAACAAGGGTATGCTACAAAACATAAAGAGTATATCAAAAAACGGACAAGGCATAGGCCTCGAGAGAAGATAATAGGAAAGAAGGGTCGACTTACAAGACGATTCAACTTCCGCAGCACATAAGACAAGTCTTTGTCATTCACACCGGCGTAATCGTCAAAAACCCAGTCCACACCGATCCCTGACTCGGTAGAGGTCTCAGCAACCTTCTTCCTCTTCGCTTCCCGAAGCTGCTCCTTCACCACCTCAGCAACAGTTGGCCTTTTCTTTGTCCGCGCCGCCTGCTTCTCGACATTAACTTCGACATTCGAGGTCAAATCGACAGGCTCCTCCTCGTCTTCGTCTCGAAGAGAGCCGAATCGGACAGTTAACTCGCCGGTGGTCGAGGGCACCTCAGTCGTTCCAGCTGCAGCAGATGACTCGAGTGCAACAGGGTTTGTCCTAGGTGGAGAGACCCCCCCCTCTCGAGAAGAGGAAGGCGCTCTGATCTCAGCCACTGGCAAGTCGGTAGTGGCCTGACCCTCGAGGAGTGGGACAGCCGAGACCGTGGATTCGGGGATACGTTGGGGGTTGGTGACCTTGGAGAATTTGCCCACTACAATATGGAAAAAGGACAAGTTAGTTCTGACCAACAAACAACAAATTATTGACTCAAAGAATAACCAGTGTGTAAAAGCAAGTAAACATCCTACGATTCTCGTGATCAGGAACATTCAGGCCTACGTATGTCATTGGCCCAACTTCCTCCAAGTGGGCCAGGTGATACAAGAGACTCAGGTCTCGAGTACACACCTCGAAGTTGTGTCCACTCAAGAGTCGAGCCTCGTGAGGAGCCGATTCCTTCCCAAGCTTGTCTTGTTTCCCCTCTCTCGACCTCCATTGACCAATGTAGGGGTTATCTAGGCCATGACGGAGAAAGAAAAATCGAGGTTTCCACTCCCTGTGAGAAGAAGGCCCCCTCGTTATAAACTCATGACGATTTGCTCTCCTCTGGAAGGAATACCATAACTTGTCGGGTGTGGCAGCAATCTTGTAGTAGTGTCGGAACACGGGCACCGAAAAGCATACCTGGGCCACTCGACATGCTATGATGAACCCCATCAGAGTTCTGACGCCATTCGGGGCGAGTTGGGAGATACTTATCTCATAGTGGTGAAGGATGGACAGGACGGCTGGACAGAGTGGAAACCTCAATCCACTCGCCAGTTGATTCTCATAAACAGCACAAAATCCTTCTGGGGGCTCGTCGGCAAACATATGATTACCGGAAGGGAGTCGAGATTCGAACGGAGGATTAATGATATTATACTTCTGGCAAATTTCGACAACGTCCTCTGGAGAAAGTGCACTGAGACATCCTTTTGCACCCTTTCCATCCATCCTAGTTACTAGCTTTTTAGGCTGGTTAGGGACAGGAGGGGGGGAAGCTGTGGGTTCACCGGAATCTCGTCGGAGAAGATGATCGGAGGCAACAGATACCGGAGTTTGGGATTGGGAAGGCGTACCGCTACCTCTATCAGATTCTGTGGCACTGCTACTACTACTTGACATAGATAAATCAAACAAAAGAAGAACAACACAGAAAGAAAAGCTTACTTTGCGTATGAAATTGTAAGAATGAAATGGCGAAGAGGTTTTTGCTGCGGCCTGTGTATTCTCTCCCTTTATATATGAAAGCAAAAGATTTGCAAATGATTTCAAGAGACGTGGTTAGTGGGGGTTATAACCCCTGGAGATCATGACAATCAAGGCAGTGACGCGTCTTTTGCAGGATTCGAAGCGTATTGTATGCGCGGATATCGTGCCCGCGTGGTAATAAGCGATTAGGGATAACAAGTGGCGGAAAAAGCCCGCCCAAACAAAAACTCAACTCGAAGACGACTCATATGACAGACTCGACCTCGGACAACGGGAGTCGCCTCTCTCAAGTCTGGGGGGCTTATGACGATACAGGGTTTCACTCCCTCCACGTGTCATCTATCGGTTGGTCATCACACTGTAAAATAACGCCGGTGTATTCATGTCGATGCCCAGGCTCGAGGACAAGGCCATCATATCAGAGCCAGGCTACGACTATCGACTATCGAGTATCGAGCAGTGTAGGACATTCAGTCCGCACCAGCTAGCAATGTAGGACAATGAGTCCCAGAGTCGATCACCACAGGTCGATAACGAGGATAGAGTCCGTATCAGCTTACTAAGCCCATTAATAGCGATAGCTTGGGCAAGGGTCAAGGCCCATTTAAGGGTAAAGGTGACAATAACATAAGCTGACTTAACCTTAGGGTTTAGGCATGTGTTGTCATTATAAATACCCCATTCCAGGAACTACGTAAGGCTTGATTCCTGGAATTTAACAGGATACGTAGGCAATCTAAGAGAGAATCTTGGACTCAGCCGCAAACATAAACACCCACCTCCTCATTCATTTTTGGCATTAGGGTTATGTGTGTTCATCACTAGATTAAATTGGGGCTCAAATCATTAAGGTGACATAATTTGTCATCGTCATCTTCCAATGTAACCTTTGAATAATTCGAAGTATATGTATCAGCAGGTTCATGTGATCATGAGTCTGCTGAAGTACATATCAGTCAGCTGATCCATATTTTGCTGTGTTTATGAAACAATGCAGCTGACTTCTTTTATCTAACTTTTATTTATGAAGTTAAATTACACCATTTAATCATAACTAAGTTCCAACCACCACTTATCTTATGGAACTTAGACCTTGTACACAAGGTATATGTAATCAGTTTAGGTCATCACAGACTTCTCTAAATTCTGATTCTATATCTTTGACTTTAATTACTATGTTTGATCCCTTAGTCTTCAATAACTGAGTTTGAGCCAAACCTTGATCTTGAAGAGTTTCTACACTAGTCTACTGACTGTACTTCTCTCGATCTAGACAGTCTCACGATGAAAGTCGGTGACCATTTATAGTGATTGTTTGATTAAACCTAAACAAGATCAAACTCTAATAAACCTATACATTTGATCTAGACATCTTTTTGCCTTTGCTCTATAACAGCTAGTCTGATACTCATCACTAAAACATAAAAATAAATCCAACAATTTCCCCCTTTTTGGTGATGATGCCAATACCCTCCTTACAAAGAAAGCAAAAAAGATTAAAAACAAAAAAGAACAAACTAAGACATTTCTCATTATAATCAATTGTTCAAAATTATTACAATCTGGAAACAAAGAAGAATAAAGTAGATAAGGTATGCTGATCTAGTGTCTTCTTTCTCTTTCTTCTATTGGCTTCTCTACTTGCTTTTGATAAGCTCTTATTTCTCTAATCATTTCTCTCATCCATTCATTTTCAATCAGAGAGAAATCAATGTGAGGATTCACTTCTTTCCACCATTTCCATGCCTCAAGTAGAGTAAGGTTGATCTGATGTACTCTAAAGCCTAAGCGCATGTATACTTCTTTAAATTCATTTAGTGATTCCTTTGCTGATGTGGTAGGTAAACTCCTTCCACCTATTCCACCTCTATGTTCAACTCTCAAGGCTTTGACTCTTGCTTCCCAAAACTTGAGTCCCAAAAAGGAGTTCAACCCTTCATGAAAGCCCTTGTCATGATAAGGTCTTCTCTTGCTGTTGTAAACTTTCTTCTATTCTTTGAGAAGATCATCAGTGAGTGGAAGTCGGCCAGGTGCAGGTTCTCTGAATGCTTTAATGTCATCTTCCCATCTTTTCTTTTCAAAAATTCTAGCAGCCACTTTTGCTACTGTTGTTTGGCTCTCTTCCCCCTTATTGACATCATCAACAAAACGAGACAGCAGGCCATGAACACTCTCCTGGGTGATTACTAGATTACTCAGTTGTCCCTCTATGATTTCAGTTCTAGTATCAACTGCAGTAATCCTTCCTTCCATTGCTGGCTCCAGTAGAGTTATACTCTCAGTTACTTTAGTATCTAGTACAACAGGTTGAGGTGCAGCAGCCGGTTTAGCAGGTCTATGTATTTCAGCATGATTATCCAATTTCTGATGAATAGAGGCAAGTTGATCTTTCAAAAACTTCTCTTTCAGTGTGTTGCCCTGTTTAATCCCTCTCACATCTTGTGTTAGATCAGCAATAGCATACTGTGTAGATGTGAAGTTTGAAGCAATTGTCTCAGTAGACTTTCTATTGTTGTCCACAAGGCTCATCAATTCTTCAAACCTATGCTCATGTCTATCAAGTTGAGTCATTAACTGTGTTATGTCATTCCCGATGCCTCAACTCTTCCAAGACATGTGCCAAGATCTCTCCACCCATTTCTCCAGCAGCTCCATCAGCCGGCTCTTCTACATTATACTGTTGCCTCTGTCTGCTGATAACCAAGGCATAGCTCATATCCCTTCCAGCAGGGTTAGGTCCTTGGAATTCCTCTAGAATAGGATGAAGAGTAGGTTCTTCAAAAACTATTGGTTCTTCCTCAGGCACTTGAAACTCCTCATCACTGTAGTCATACTCCAGTAGCTGTTCATCTTTATCAATAATAGCAGTCTACTGACCATCTTTCCCTTCAGTGATCTTTCCTCCAAGCGAGCTCTACTACAAAGCAAAGTTCTTCAACAACAGCAGGAGTTTCCTCCAAACCCATATATAGTTCCAACCTATGTCCAGTCTTGTTTGTACCTCGGCCACTGCACTCTCTGTTTCCAACCTTTGTTCAGTCTTTGTCTGCTCTCAAAGGCTGAACCACCGCCTCAACCTTTGTTCAGTCTTTGTCTGATCCTCAGCAGCCTGAACCTCCTAAAAATCAATGGTGATCATTCAAATCCCATCACCATATCCAATCTCTGTGCCACCACTGTTAGTTCTTCAGTGATCAGCACTCTCTGTACAAGAATTGCAGGGAATTCAGCCCTATTTTCTCTTTGAAATTCCCTAACATCAGCAATCCTTCTTAGAAAGTTTGCAGTTTTGGAGAGAGTGTCCTGAGTGTCAATCCATGCTTGGTATTGAGCTGAATCCCCAGAACTGACATCAGGCTCACTATGATCAGTAACCCTCTCATCATCCAAATCTTCATTCTGCTGATCCTCAGATTGTTCAGTAGCTTCTACAACAAATGAAGTGTCTGATGCACCAACCAATCTGTTGCCTCCAAGGGTTATCCCATCATTTATCAAGGCCTCTAGACCATCTATGGTGAGATCCTCCAGATCCTCATCCATCTGTTCATTTTCTTGCCTCTCAGTAGACTGTCCAGCACCAGTAGACTGCTCTACTCTTGGTTCAATAATCAATGCAGTCCCACTGATTCCTCCTGGACCAGATAGGTGATCATCACCAGAATCAGATGATGAAGAGTCATCACTGTCTGATTCATCTCTAGGATCTCTGAATTTGATACCATATTCCTTCTTTTGTTCATCAATAAGATCCATCAGTCCTGCTTCCAACAGAGAGGTATCAACCAAATCCAGTAGATTTTCCACTCCTAATTTTTCAAAAGCCTACTCCTCAAAATCTGTCATTGGTTCTGCAGCTGGCTTTTGTCTTTTATAAAAACCAAACTTCCACTAAAAGTAATCAGCTACCAGCTGGAGTTTTGGATCAACATAGCATTCTTTCTTCTTTTTCTCTTGTCTTTCAAAGGGCATGGTTGGCTTTCTAGGAGCTGTCTGTGCACTCTGCTGACCTCAAAAGGTCTCAACCAGCTAAGTCATAGTTTCTTCAACAGATGCCTCTAGGTCAGTAGGTTCTTCAGGTTGTACATTGGTACCTACCACCTCCATCTGCTCCACACTGGGTTCCCCCTGACTTACATGCTCATTAGCAGGGTTAGCTGCAGACTGCTCTTCCCGCTGAACTATTGTAGAACTTACAGGGTCTTGTACAAACTTCTCAACTTCCACAACATGTGTAGACTCAGTAGTCTACTGTGGTTCTTCAACAAGTTGCTCAACAACAACTTGTGCAGCTTCAGTAGGCTCAGCAGCCTTTACAGGGGAGGAATCTACTTCTTCAGTAGGCTCAGGTTCAGTAGCCTGCTGTGATTCTCCAGTAGGTTGCTCAACAACAACCTGTTCTCTCTCAGTAGGCTTGATAATTGTTAAGGGATCAGCCTCAATAGCCTCTCCTTCCTCTTCTTGTTCCCTCTGATCCTCCAGAATCCTCAACTGCTTCCCTTTGCCATGTTTCTTTTTCTTGGCAATTTCTTTCATTCTTTTGGAAAGTTGCTCTTCTTCAACTTCAGCGGCTTTACTCTTCCTTGTAATTTCAGCTATATCAATAACTTCAACTGTCTGCTTCCTTGTCTTCCTAAGCTTTAACATTTCTGTTATCTTTCTTGTATCAGTAGCCTTTCCCTTCTCAGCAGTCTTCTTGGGTGCAGCAGGCTTGGCCACTTGCTTAACCTGTTCCAGCATCATAATCTCTTCCGTCATCATCACTTTCTTTTGCTTCATCATCATCTAAGCCAGGAATAGGAGTAGCAACTTCTGGCTTATACCTCGATTTGTTAATCTTTTCAGATGAAATATCAGGTATCTAAAAATTATTCAACAAGGTATGAATCAGTAGACCTAGGGGCTTGACTATGGACTTCCTCACACCATCTATGTCTTCAGTAAACACCTTCTTCATGTAGTGTATGAAGAATCCAGCCCAATCAAACTTCATACTTCTACAGATGATGATCAGCATATCTATCTTAGGTCGAGACAGTGTATTTAGACTCCCAATGAATCCCAAAATAGTTTTGGCAATCAATTTGCTAAGGAGGTTGTACTCATATCCAATGTGCTTCACATTGATGCCTAGACTTGCAGCTATTTTCTCATTTGTCTTTATTGCATCCACAAACTTCATCCATGGCAGATTCATAGCTTCTGGATTGGTGGGGGCATTATTTCCAGGTCCAAAATGGAATAATTCTCTCAGTAGGTCTGAGGAAATTTCAATTTCTCTTCCATTAATAGTTGTGGTGATGGCCTCTCTACCTTCATGTATAACAATGTTCTTCTAGAACTCAAACACATTAACATATGAAATTCTTTCCAGCCTTCTGTTGATAATGTTCTCCAAACCAGCAAACCGTCTGATTTTTCGTCCTATGTTAATGGCTAGTTCAGTAGAGTGACAATCAGTCACATAACCTCTTACACTTTGACTGGTGCCAATATGAACTTCATCTTTGTTTGCCATTATAGAAGAGAAAGATGAGGAAGAAAGCTTTTAAGTCTGTGTTCACACAAAGTATTTGCAGAGAAATCGCAGATTGAGAGTTGTGAGTGTGAACTCTTTGTATATGTCTGTATTTATAGACAGAGGTAGTTGTAACTGTCAGAGCACGTACTGTGGTATTAACCACAATTAAATCTGAGTGAATACTGTCTTGACACGTGGCCCATTACTTTTCCATAACATTTTGTAACCGTCAGATCGTGTAACTACGGTTACAAGGATAGAATAAATATCCCGCCATTTGCTTTTTGACTTTTGTAAGTTTGACTGTGTAACGTTTCTTTGTGAGACTTTGTCATCGTGAGACTTGGCTCAAAGACCTCTTGACAAATATGTTAGGAAATCTACGCGGAACGCAGCGAATTCAAAAATTTATTTCCTATCGACCCAAGATCGACTTCGTTTAAGCAATAAACAAACAAGCTAAAGACGGTGGTTACCTTGGTTGATCTAAAAGATCGACGCTTTGACCGTCTAAGGAGAGTAGTTCTGCATAGAGCCGCCCAAGCGTTCGGCCTCTACCGCTAGTCCACACGAACACCCCGCCGGAATCCCATCATGGATTGCTATTGGAAAACTCCGATTGCTAGACCGGCCTTTTTCCCCTCTCTCCAACTCTCTAAAAGATGCTCTCTATTTTACACAAGAACTATGAGCTCTTGGAATTGTGATGTACAAAAGAGCTTGACACCCACTTCCTTTTTATAGGGAAAGTGGCGCCCCAAAGAAGAGTAGAAAGGAAGAAAACATTTTTCCAATAAAATAAGGAAAATATAATTGATTGATTTATCTCATTTATTATAATATCTTATATCAAATAAATCTAGGATATTGTCAATATCTTATATTGAATATTTCCAAGATATTGTCAATATCTTATATTGACAATATTTATCTTTTATTATATTACCATAAATCAATTTACACATGTGTATATATCACATATATATTACACAAATAAATCTATTAATAAATATATTTTGGAAACAATCATGCACATGCATATCCAATATGCATCACACACGCTGGGAACCAAAAATATATAAATATTAATATCTAATATTAATATATGGTAATACCATTAATTAAATTGCACAATCCAAGTGTATCTTACACACTTCAATGTGGCGCCCCTTTGACCAATAGATTGGCTTCCGGAATATTCTTTAATTAATATAATACTATTAATATCTTGTATTTAATTTATTCATAATAAATAAATATCACCATATTAATTTACCACTATAACCTTTATAGTCTCGAGATAAACTTTCCTTATTTGGTTATCATCTATAACCACATTTTAATCCGGCTAGATGTTCTTATGTGTGTGACCCGATAGGCTTCCGAATATGTTGGCCGTAGACACAAAGTGCAAATTACGAAAATGCCCTTCATACCTAACGATCACGGGATAGCGTCTAGCAACACACCGTGACCCCCAATCATCGGAAGAGTCAAATGCAATGACTACTACCTTTCATGTGAAACAGTTACTGTGTAACTTACAATCCTATCGCTGTAATAATATCCATACGGTCGTTAGTCGAGTGTCAAAACATCAACGACCGTATCTTATAATCTGGATATCAAGCTCTCTCGAAGTAACTAATTTACTCCCACTTTGCAAAGATTCACGAGAGTAAGACATTCCTTATAAGAAGGCCATTTCGGATATTCGATCCCAATCATAGGATACGCGATTCCCGGACGACCAATCATGTATACTCCGCATGCTTCAATATCATACCCAATCACTACCGCATGATCGCCCCGTGGCTAGGGGAAACCTCAATAGTGTCAAAGCATGACAATCCACACCGTGATGCCATGAAGACTCCGGTCTTAAGGATAATTACACAACCGCCACATAGTGTGACACTTATCCGTGTAAGTGGGTCAGTCTAACGTACGCATTCTCTAATACACGTCCACGTACAGTCCAAGTGTCTCTACACTTCGATAGACGAGATCTATCCCTGCCCTAAAGACAGAAGACATCTAATACGCGCTAGCCTGTTCATACTATCAATGCCATGTTTGATAGTACATCAGCCTAGAGACATTTAAGTATCAAACTTATTAAAGTGATTAGAGATCTCATCAACCATAATCGCCTATCATGGTTTCTCTATCACAGTTTAATACTAAGGACGTTATCATATAACAATTCATAATTGGTTCTTTAAAAGAACATATATATGACAACAGAAAAGCCATTTAATCTATGTACAAACATAAAGAAATAGTAGAAATGATCCGACCCGGTCGGATCCGGTCCAACCCGATTGGGTTTAGGACACTATTTCAACAATCTCCCACTTGGCCTAAAACCAATCACTCGTACACACAAGACCAAGTTGAAACACAAGAATCTCATGCAATACTCGCAACCAGCCCTAGCCATAAACGGATCGCTATCCATGGGGACTCGGACTATCTTCATATCATGTTCCAAATGACCAAGTCAAAGGAACTGCCTCAACACACACACGAATCTCTGACGAGACCCTGGTCCTTGCTTCAAGCAATGAATCCACTTACTATATCAACTATATAGAAAAGGTGGAAGAACCATACAAGGTTCAGGAATGAACCTTCTAGATCCATGTACTGCTCCCGCTGCGCCTCTAAGGCACTACTATGTTTTGGCCTAGTTGTAGAATTTACAGTGACCCATAGCCAAGAACATTTCCAGCTCACTGTATCACTTAATCAAAGTGATTGCAAACCCAGACTGTAGCTCCCACTCACTTTCATAAGACTCAGGATATACGTCTGTATAACTATATTTATTTATTTCCAAGTTTCAATAAACTAGGAATTCTTCCTTAACTTGTTTTAAGGATATTCTCGACATTCACCAGATTTACTTTCATACTTTCTCATGACTATTCATGGACTATGAACATCCGGCATCTCCTATAAGATGGTTCCTATCGCAGTAGCGAAGGAAACCTTCCATAAGCATCATCATCTTTCACTCATCATCTTTAGGACCAACGTCCTAACACGATAGATCTTGCGATCTATGCTAAACTCCTTTTAGCATCACATATATATAGGTAAACTATAATTTAACAACAGTTAAATCTATCACTATAGATTCTTATTTCTAAAATAAGGACTGCTAATCCAAGTGCTTTCATAAAGACCTTGAACTACCAAACATTAATTGATCGTGTGACATGGGGTGATAATTTCTAGAGAGATATCCAATACCTTACTCAAAAATCATAACACACTCCCACTATCCATCTTGCACATGGGGCATATCCTTCTTTTTGACCAAATCAAACTCCTTTGATTATCTAACAAAGAAACCGTCTAGAGAAACTTGTTTGAGTCCATAAATGGATCTCGTGGGCTTACATATCATGTTGTCATCTATGAACATCGAGTTGTCTGCCCAACGTCTTCAACACTATCATATAGTCATGATACAAAGTTATAACAAGTATTATCTGAATAGAACTGGGCTCAGCCTTACGGGGACATTCCCTCTAGGTAAGACATACTAGGTTCATAACCTGGTTGTCACTGATGGAATCTAATTCAGATATTATGGCTCCTAGCCATATCTCTCAATCCTGCCTTTTAAACATTCTTTCATAAGTCGTGAGATATACATTCATCAAGATGAACATACCAAAGAAATTCTTTTGGGCTTGAGGTTATCCACGGACTTACTGTAACTTTTATGTGCACTGAAAGCGTTGATCTACACCTCATCGCTATGCGCGCGCCTGCGCTCACGCTTCCATTGGTTGAATATATCTTTGTGGTTCTCAAACTCTTTTGAGATCTTATTCACTCCACTTTGCTTCTTTTGGAAGAAACACTTCCTCTAGAAGACAAACATGTTTGGAGACAAACATTTTGCTCCACGGACAAGTAAATAATATCTAGCATGCTAGCTAAGATATACCACAAAGTTGCATGTGTCGTACTAGGTTCCAAGTCTTTCTGACTCTGCCTATGACAACTTCAAATCATCGGTTAAGATAGATTCGACATTATCATCTTCCATATCTAATATGGGATTTATTCAACCTTTATTTTGGAACTAGGTTAAGTATAAGGGCACTATCCTCGAACGGGTAAGGGACACTTCGCATGGCTTGCGTCACACTTTTATCATATAAAGTGTTGTTTCCATTTAGGAGCACAATCTAATTAAGCATCCCAAAGATGGTATCCTTCAAGGGAGAATCTTATTCCTTTCGCAGACGACTTCAAACACCCTTCGTATTAATTACTTCATCCAATTGAAGATTAATTCCTAAGTAGTTCATCAATCTCATATTCGTATTTAGCTCGAACTTTTCGGGCTTTCCAATTATGCACTTCCTCGAGTACACTTGACTATTTCAAAAATAGTCGTAGAGACTAATAAACAATTATTTGTGGCATTAATTGTCACAAGCCAACAAACATCGGTATGTTTAGGCTTTGGACAACTTTCTAGATTTTATAACCTTTTCATAAAAGGGTATTTTAGTCATCTTTAGATAAGATACGTATTACCCACATGATTCATAATCATATGGTTCAACATCATCAGAATGACGTTTAGTTACACGCTTTCCTTCTAGAGAGACTATGTCTAGAACAGCCACAAATCAAGGATAACAGCCATACAAATATTTAGTTGAGATCTCATCACATATATCAACTATATAGTGACAACAATCTAGTATGTTAGATTCAGTGACCTTCCAACTTTATCAGAATAACATTTATTCTTTACAATTGAATATGTATACTAAATCCTAACAAATAACTGAAAACGTATTCTTCATAAGAACCGGAACATAATAACATTTATTTAGTTCCCTTATCAGTTTACTAGATCCAGAGTATGGTAAGTGTTACAACATTTGTTTAACCTTCCATATCTGTATTTAATCTTTCTAATTTAATCATACTCGTAAGATATCATGTATCTAAGAGTTGACTTGAACTTAGATAGATTTATCTCAATTCACTTGCCTAGAATAGAAACTTCAATAAGTTCTCTATTTAAGCACATGCCCTAACTTTCCTTTTTAATCCTTTAAGCACTTGTAAATACTTCTTAGTGTAGTCTTCATAAGATTTAAGAAAGATCACATGAGCTGTGTCTTGATTTCCTTTCATAAAGAAAATCTAAAGTTTATTAAATAGTTTATTTAACCTTTTAAATTGTATTTAAAACATTAACTATTTAATTAACCTTTAATCAATGGTAGAATTAAGTCGATACTTAAATCTTATAATTTTGAAAACAACCTTTCCAAAATTAGATGTGGTCATTCTTATCCAACGTTTGAATTAATTGTCATCATATGACTGAATGATCATATTGGATCGTATCCAATGTCATAAGCTTCCGCCTTTCATTAATAATTAAAGTCTTGGAGTACTGCATCAAATATGTAGTCTCATTGTCTCTAACTACTACAACGGGATTGCTCGTGTCATTGCTTATTTTAAAAGGATTAAAATTACTTGACCATTCTTGAGAACGTTTCTCAAACAGTCATAATTTGGTTTTACTAATCGACAAAAACATAAATATAAAAGTTTGCTAAAAACTACAACATTAAAAATGAAGATAAAAGAGTGTTGTTGTCTATACACGCAAAATCAAATATGGTCTTTGGGATTATGATTTTGCTCCCACTAGTCAACTACTCCCTTGACTTTCAAGAATTTTTCAAAATCCTTTAGTGGTCGGAATCCTATCTAGTTGACTCGATCCCCGACGCGTGGGCGATCGACCGGGTCAATTTCGACGGGTAGGTACTTCTTACCAATCGCGTCTGACGCGACTTCCAGTGGTTTGACTAGTCAACTCCTTGACAATTCACATCGTCTATGTGGTAGTCAACCTTATGTCTCTAAAATCAGACGGTCCTGACGTGGGCCAATCACCGCAAGATTCTTAGTCGAGTCGTAACCCAAGTATTCATGAGATCTCATAACGATCATATCTCGATAATGACGATATACCCGTGGTAGGTCAACTCCCGACGTGGGCCGATCAGTTGGATCCGAACAAGGGCTCTTCACCGTCACTATAATATTGGGAGACATATTATAACTCGATTTTTGTTGTGGAAGTAATTTTTAAATTAATTCACTTAATTAATTTTTGAATTAATTCTCTTAATTAATTTAACTACGGTCTCATCAAGTATATCTATCTCTATAGACATACGTCCTACACATTTATCTAGATCGTGCCTAGTCATGCATCTATCGTATCATATAAAATAAATACAAGCACAAAATAAGTAAATGCATAAAGTAACCGGTATGATCATGGACTTTTCCTAGATGCGGTTTCGAATACAAACTGACGAAACCGCGAATCACAATCTAAGGGTAGCTGCAACCGCCAATAGGATCTTTAATGCTCCATTCTCCAACGGGATCTTTATTTTCTTTCTTTGGTCTCCATCTTCTGCTCCATTCTTGTTACATTTAATTCTATCTAATAAAATAAATACACCCGCCGCACACGGGAGGAGTCAACGGGAATGGGATAAATGCAGAAAATAAACTAGGTCACGTTCTTCATAACGGCCTAGGACAATTTTAAACCAACAGAAAATTTAAATCATTCACATCTATCCTATCGGTCGAGTCCATGATCAATCGGGGTCCATATAATCATATTATATCTACTATATCTAATTCATACAATAAAATCTTATGAAAAAGATAAAATTAAAAATTAACTACTTGCGTCTTAATTAATCAATTAACATTTAATCTATTAAATAATTTTATCCAATCAATTAACTAATTAACATTTAATTAATTAAATGATTTTAATCGAAATAAAATTAACGATTAATTTTAAATGATTTTAATTTTAATTTTAATTAATTAGAACTATTCTAAAAATAAATTAAAATTAAAATTATGTCTCTTTTGTTTCTTTCCTTTTGATTCTTAATCAAAAGGGATGCCATTGGTTTCCAAAACCAAAAGGCATCTTCCTAAACCAAATTTGGTTTAGGTCTGGCCACTTTCCAAAATCAAAATTTTGGAAGTGGCCTAGGCCTAGGCCTTTTACAAATCAAATATTTGAAAAAGGGCCTAGGCCTATTCCAAATCAAATATTTGGAAAGGCCAAATAATTTTGGTTTAGGCCTGGCCACTTTCCAAAATCAAAATTTTGGAAGTGGCCTAGGCTTAGGCCCTTTCTCAAATCAAATATTTGGAAAGGACCTAGGCCTATTCCAAACAAAATTTGGAAAGACCATTATTATTTTAATGCCATGTGGCATCCAAATGGCCCAAACTATTTGAGCCATTGGTTAGCCACCTGACACAACTAAACAAAGGAGATATTAATCACAACTATGAACAATATTGAATCACAAATACACAAAACAAAATTGGGGACCACCGTATCACACCAAGAGCCGCCGGCGGCCGAGAGGCCGCGCCGCCGGCGATCACACACGGTGGTGCCGCCGCCGATCGGCCGAGCACCACCAAGGCCGCCCCACCTTTTTTTTTTCTTTTCGGGTATCAATTTTGCAAATCAAAAATCTTTCATCTTTTAATTACGTGATTTAAACGATAAAATTAACTACGCAATATAACATGCTTATTGCTTAAGCTCGAAGCTCTCTCTGATACCACTGTTAGGAAATCTACGCGGGAACGCAGCGGAATTCAAAAATTTATTTCCTATCGACCCAAGATCGACTTCGTTTAAGCAATAAACAAACAAGCTAAAGACGGTGGTTACCTTGGTTGATCTAAAAGATCGACGCTTTGACCGTCTAAGGAGAGTAGTTCATAGATAGAGCCGCCAAGCCGCTCGGCCTCTACCGCTAGTCCACACGAACACCCCGCCGAATCCCATCATGGATTGCTATTGGAAAACTCCGATTGCTAGACCGGCCTTTTTCCCCTCTCTCCAACTCTCTAAAAGATGCTCTCTATTTTACACAAGAACTATGAGCTCTTCGAATTGTGATGTACAAAAGAGCTTGACACCCACTTCCTTTTTATAGGGAAAGTGGCGCCCCAAAGAAGAGTAGAAAGGAAGAAAACATTTTTCCAATAAAATAAGGAAAATATAATTGATTGATTTATCTCATTTATTATAATATCTTATATCAAATAAATCTAGGATATTGTCAATATCTTATATTGAATATTTCCAAGATATTGTCAATATCTTATATTGACAATATTTATCTTTTATTATATTACCATAAATCAATTTACACATGTGAATATATCACATATATATTACACAAATAAATCTATTAATAAATATATTTTGGAAACAATCATGCACATGCATATCCAATATGCATCACACACGCTGGGAACCAAAAATATATAAATATTAATATCTAATATTAATATATGGTAATACCATTAATTAAATTGCACAATCCAAGTGTATCTTACACACTTCAATGTGGCGCCCCTTTGACCAATAGATTGGCTTCCGGAATATTCTTTAATTAATATAATACTATTAATATCTTGTATTTAATTTATTCATAATAAATAAATATCACCATATTAATTTACCACTATAACCTTTATAGTCTCGAGATAAACTTTCCTTATTTGGTTATCATCTATAACCACATTTTAATCCGCTAGATGTTCTTATGTGTGTGACCCGATAGGCTTCGAATATGTTGGCCGTAGACACAAAGTGCAAATTACGAAAATGCCCTTCATACCTAACGATCACGGGATAGCGTCTAGCAACACACCGTGACCCCGATCATCGGAAGAGTCAAATGCAATGACTACTACCTTTCATGTGAAACAGCTTTACGTGTGTAACTTACAATCCTATCATTTGTAATAATATCCATACGGTCGTTAGTCGAGTGTCAAAACATCAACGACCGTATCTTATAATCTGGATATCAAGCTTTCTCGAAGTAACTAATTTACTCCCACTTTGCAAAGATTCACGAGAGTAAGACATTCCTTATAAGAAGGCCATTTCGGATATTCGATCCCTATCATAGGATACGCGATTCCCGGACGACCAATCATGTATACTCCGCATGCTTCAAAGATCATACCCAATCACTACCGCATGATCGCCCGTGGCTGTGGAAACCTCAATAGTGTCAAAGCATGACAATCCACACCGTGATGCCATGAAGACTCCGGTCTTAAGGATAATTACACAACCGCCACATAGTGTGACACTTATCCGTGTAAGTGGGTCAGTTTAACGTACGCATTCTCTAATACACGCCCACGCATACCCAAGTGTCTCTACACTTCGATAGACGAGATCTATCCTCGCCTCTAAAGATGAAGACATCTAATACGCTGCTAGCTGTTCATACTATCAATGCCATGTTTGATAGTACATCACCTAGAGACATTTAAGTATCAAACTTATTAAAGTGATTAGAGATCTCATCAACCATAATCGCCTATCATGGTTTCTCTATCACAGTTTAATACCAAGGACGTTATCATATAACAATTCATAATTAGTTCTTTAAAAGAACATATATATGACAACAGAAAAGCCATTTAATCTATGTACAAACATAAAGAAATAGTAGAAATGATCCGACCCGGTCGGATCCGGTCCAACCCGATTGGGTTTAGGACACTATTTCAACAAAATATGCTCAGCAGCCTGCTGACAGAATTACTTTGCTGATCTTCCATTCTTCTTGTTTTGTCCAACTGATAATACAAGATGAAGTTTAATACCAACGACTGATATGTCTAGTAAGCTCACCCAACATGACAAAGACCAATCCCCTTGGCAACTTCATTTGCTCAATTGTCCAAACATAGGTACATGGAATTGTTGATACCAATGACTAATCTGCTAAGTGAGCTCACCCAACATAGCAAAGACTAATCCCCTTGGTGAATTCCAGTACATTGCTGATTAAAGATATATCAGTCAACTTTTATGATTCCTAGTTCAGTCCTTAACTTAGCAAATCTTTCACTATCTAATGGTTTAGTGAAAATATCAGTAAGTTGATCTTCATTAGGGATATAAAGAACCACCACATCTTTCTTTTCAACATGATCTCTTATAAAATGATGTCTCACATCAATATGCTTGGTTTTTGAGTGCAAAATAGAATTTTCTGTGATTGCAATTGCACTTGTGTTGTCACACATTATAGGAATTTCTCTTTCTTCAATTCCATAATCCCTTAATTGTTGTCTTAACCAAAGTACTTGTGCACAGTAGCTTCCAGCAGCAATATATTCAGCTTCAGTAGTGGAAGTTGAAATTGAATTCTGTTTCTTGCTAAACCAGGAAACCAGTCTATTTCCAATTAACTGACATGTTCCTGTGGTGCTTTTTCTATCAATCTTGCATCCAACATAATCAGAATCTGAGTAGGATATAACATTGAAGATTCCATCTTTTGAATACCATATCCCTACTCCCAAAGTCTATTTTAGATACTTGAGGATCCTTTTGACTTCATCTAAATGACTTTCTTTAGGTTTTGATTGAAATTTGCACAAACACCTACAACAAAGGATATATCAGTCTCTTAGCGTAGAAGGTGCATGTAAGACTCGCCTATCATCCTTCTGTATAAGGTCTGATCAACATCTTTGCCATCTTTGTCTTCATCCAATCTAATGTTTGTACTCATAGGAGTTGATACGTTGGTGCTGTTTTCCATAATTTCTTCAGTAGCTCCTTGGTATACTTGGTTTGATGAATGAAGATTCCATCTTTCATCTGTTTGACTTGAAATCCCAAAAAGTAGTTCATTTATCCCATCATAGTCATTTGGAATTTACTTTTCATCAGATTTGCAAACTTCTCACATAGCAATTCATTTTCAGAACCAAATATTATGTCATCCACAAAAATTTGTACCAGCAGGGTGCTGTTTCCTTCATTGATTCTGAAAAGAGTCTTGTCAATGGTACCTTTGGTCAAAACATTGTCTACCAAGAATTGAGATAGAGTCTCATACCATGCTCTTGGGGCTTGTTTCAAACCATAAAGTGCTTTATTGAGTCTGTACACTTTATCTTCTTGATTTTTAACTTCAAATCCAGGAAGTTGCTGAGCATAGACCTCCTCTTCCAGAATGCCATTCAAAAATGCACTTTTGACATCCATCTGATATACCATGAAGTTTTTATAAGCAGCATATGCCAAGAATAATCTTATAGCTTCCAATCTTGCAACAGGGGCATATGTCTCATCAAAATCTATTCCTTCTACTTGAGAGTAGCCTTTTGCTACTAGTCTGGCCTTATTCCTCACAATGGTACCAGATTCATCCACTTTGTTTCTGTATACCCATTTTGTTCCAATTATGTTTGCATGATTAGGCCTTTCCACTAGTGTCCAAACTTGATTTCTTTCAAACTCATTCAACTCTTCTTGCATAGCAATTATCCAATCTGGATCTAATATTGCTTTTTCAACAAATTTAGGTTCCATTTGAGATAGATAGCAAGTAAACATTGCTTCTAATTGTCTTCTAGTCCTCACACCTTGTTGTATATTGCCAATAACTTGTTCAGCAGGGTGATCCCTTAACCATTGTGGATTTTGGTTAGATTGATTCTCAGGAACATCATCTTGATAGGTCTCTCATTGCTTCTTCAACAGGGGCACAAAGCAGATCCTTGAACCGCCTATTGTTGCATCGATGAGTGTTATCGCAGGTGTTCAAAGAGAGGCGAATCAAAAATCTTTAAGTCATTAAATCTTTCCAAAACATCAACACATTCTTGATCAGTGACCTGTTGATTCTCAGCAGGCTCTGAATCTTCATCTTGCATTCCAGTGAACTTAAGTTCATCAAACACAACATGTGTTGTTTCTTTATGTTTCATTGTCCTTTTATTTAGTACCCTGAATGCCTTACTGATAAAAGAATATCCCAAGAAGATTCCTTCATTTGATTTTGGTTGGAAGGTCTTCAATTGCTCCTTATGATTCAAGATAAAACATTTGCTCCCAAATGGATGGAAATAAGATATATTAGGTTTCCTTCCATTCCAAATCTCATAAGGTGTCTTCAGCAGCTTCTTGTTCACTGAGGTCCTGTTTTGTGTATAGCATGATGTATTGCTTCAGCCCAATATCTTTCAGATAGCAATGCTTCACAAATCATAGTTCTTCCTGCTTCTTTCATTGTTCTGTTTCTTCTTTCAGCAACCCCATTTTGCTGAGGTGTACTTGCAGCAGCAAGTTGATGTAGTACACCATTCTCTTCACAATATTCTCTTATAACTTTGTTGAGAAATTCAGTACCCTTATATGATCTGATCTTCACTACTGTCAAACTTTTCTCATTTTGCAATCTCTTCAAAAGTTCAGGCATCTTTTGAAGTGTTTCACTTTTCTTGTTCATGAATACTACCAAAGTGTATCTTGAATAATCATCCACAACCACTAAGGTGTACTTCTTTCCTGTTACACTTGTTGGTGTTACTGGTCCAAATAGATCCATGTGCATCAGCTCCAAAACTCTTCTTGTTGATTGCTTAGTCTTTGATTTGAAGCTTGATTTTTTTGTGTTTACCTTGCTAACATGCATCACATATAGGATCATTTTTGAATGTGATCTTAGGTAAACCAATCACCAGTTTCTTCTTCACCAACTGATTGTTGTCATCAAAATTTAGATGATTGAACTTCTTACGCCATAACCAATTAAGTTCTGACTTGGTATGCACAATCAGGCATGTTTCTGGAACAGCAGTAGACCAATCCACAACATACATGTTTTGTTGTCTTCTTCCAGCCAACACAACTTGATTACTTCTTTCACTAATGACAATACATGTGTTTTTGTCAAAAGTGTCCTTGTAACCCATGTCACAAAACTGTCCAGTGTTCAGTAGGTTGTAGTCCTGTCCTTCCACATATGCAACATTACTGATTGTTAATCCATTTCTCACATGTGTGCCATATCCTCTTGTGTATCCTGGTGTGTTCTTGTTGCCAAAGTTCACTCTTGGACCATCCTTTGCCACAAAACTTGACAAACAGTGCTTATTCTTTGTCATATGTCTGGAACATCCACTGTCAAAGTACCAGACACCCTACAAAACAAAGTTAATGCATTTTAGGTACCCAAAACTGTTTGGGTCCATAGTGGTTAGTGGCAAGCATGACCCTTGGCAAATTTCCATAAGGTCTTCTTTGGAAGGTATCATACATTGGTTCATACATGTATTCTACACATCCATAAGGTCTAACAATTGGTTGTGTAGGATTCACATATGCTTTCTGGTCGTTAGGAATATAATGCTGTTTAAGGTGATTTCTTTTGTTAGAAGAACTTGGATAACCATAGGTTTGCTGTCTGTTAGGAACATCCCTGTAATATGGAGTCTATTGAGGTCCCTGCTGAGGTCTTGTATAGGTCCTCTACTGAGTCCTCTGCTAAGGTTTTGCCCTAGCAGCATGGTTATACATGTTGTTTCTAGCAGTAGGTGCAGGAATATTCCAATCCTCATCAGTAGGGAACAATCTACCTTTCCCCCTGAGATAAGTATCCCTAGAATGATTGACATTTTTAGATTTAGGATTCTTATCCTTGGAATATTTCTGATTTCTACCTTTGTGTGGTCCAGCAAACTTGGTAGCAGGTCTGCTATCAACAGGTCTAGAAGGTACATCAGCCTTATTTTTGGATTTATTCCTTTTGTTAGATGTTGTTGAACTTTTTGACTACTGATTTTGCTTCCTTGAAGCTTTCTCAGTAGGCTTTACTGCCTCAGCAACCCTTTTGGGAGTTGGATCTTGTGCAGGCACAAACTTAGGACCAATTCTGGTATTAGGTTCAGTGACCTTACTGGATCCACTCTTATTGGATTGTTGAGTTCCAAATCCAAGGCCTGTTCTATCACCATAAGGCTTTCCAGATTTGAATGCAGTGGAGGAACAAGTTTGTTCAGCAGATTCAACAGCTACTGAATGGACAGCAGACTTATGTTGATTCTGTACCAACCTCTTTTTCCTTACCCTTGAGAACTCTTAATTCAGCCTTTAGTCTTTCAAATTCTGATTGAAGAGCTTCTTTTTTAGCCTTCACAATATCATAACCAGATTGTATTATCCTCAGTTGATTAAGGATGGCATCCAAAGTTTCTTCATTTTCAGAAATTTTAGGATTTGAACCACAGGTTGATTCACATTCACTTCCAGGAGGAGTGTTAATAGATACATAATTTTATACCTCCTCTGTTTCATCCATATTTGCCATTAAAGCATAATCATCCATATCAGCAACAAGTGCAGTATCATCAGATTCATTCCTTTTTCTGATTCTACTTCATATCCTGATCATCTTCAGCAACCATAGCTTTCTTGCCAGATCTTCTTTGTTGGCTCTTGGTCTTCAGTAGGTCTGGACAATCAGGTCTAAAATGTCCAGGTTTCTTGCAGTTGAAGCAAAGATAGTCAGGTTCCTTTTTCATTTTAGTTCGGAGATATCGGTTTGAAGTGTCCTGGTTTCTTGCAATGATAGCACAAGTAATCATTATCTTTATTTGATTCTTCCTTCTTCTTTTCACTAAATTTCTTTGTGAAATTCCTTGGACAACCCTTTCATGTTTTCATCATTCTTATTTTCTTGCTCAGTAGGGCAATCTGCTCTTGCATCTCATCCAGTAGATCATCTTGAGCTCCTGATGTCTCTTCTTGATGTGAAGCAGCCAATGAAGTGGTCTTTGGTTCTTCTTTTTCAGTCTCAGGCACAAGCTTTTTGCTGACTTCATAGGCCTTAAGATCTGAAAACAATTTGAAGGTGTCCTCTTCATGCAAACTCCTCATTTCTTCAATGACAGTCACCTTCATCTCCCAAACTTCTTTTGTAGGAAATGCTTCCATGATTTTTGAGTTGATTTTTTCCTGTGAGTACTTCACACTCAGTAGGGTGAGTTCATCCATGATTGCATTGAATCTTGACTCCATTTGTTTAATGGTTTCATTTGGTTTCATTTTGTACTCCTGAAAATTTTTCTTTGCCACACTAATCTTATTCTTATTGATAGCATCAGTGCCTTCACAAAGTAATTGTAACTTATCCCAAAGTTCTTTTGCAGTCTTGCAATCTTTCACTTTCATGTACATATTGTTATCCAAGGTTCTGTATATGATATCACTAGCAATATTGTTGAGGTTTGCTCTCTTTCTATCTTCAGCAGTCCATTCCCTTTTTGGTTTTGGAATGTACTGTGTCTCATCTCCCACTGTTACAGACTTGGTGATCTCCAGTGGTCCATCTGTCAGCACATCCATCATTTCATCATGTGTTGTAGCTAGATAAGCATGCATACGACATTTATACTCATCAAAACGATCTAAGGAACATATCAACATTGTTCTAGCATACTGGTTGTTATCCATGATGCAAAGCTTTGAAAATCAGAAATTTGAACAAGTTTTCAAAGTATTTTCACAAGCACAACAAGTAGGATTACTTCAGAACAAAAGCACTGCTCTGATACCAATTGTTGGTCCCTTGAAAAGGCTTTGGTTAAGTTTAGAGGGGGTGAATAAACTTAACTCTTAAAACTTTATGGAGTTAACAAACTCTGCAACTTGACAAAGAAATTTGGTAGATCGATGAGTCTGTGACTATTTAGTTTACTGAATTTGTGCAGCAGAATATATCAGAAATTAAGCCTTATTACTTGTTGTTAATGTATGATACCAAGTATTAGATACTCAGTAGTGTATGTGTGTGATTCAGTTGCTAGATTCAATAGGTTGATGTGCCAGATATACTAAATGCAGAATATAAATGCAGAAAGTAAGTAGTCAGAGTTTATAGTGGTTCCAGGTGGTGTAATCCTGTCAGTCCACTCTTCTCCTGTGATGTTGGAGGTAATTCACTTGAGATTCTTGAGGTAGCTGTTACAAAAATCCCTAAGTTGCTTGTCCTTCACCAATAACTATGGCTTCACAAACTGAACACTTGGAACAGGTAGGATTGATGCTCCAAAGTCTTCCACTGGTCCTTGAAGGGTTGGATTGCCTCTTCACCAGCTACACCACAAACAACAGTCCTTGACACAAATGTGATTCACTGTCTTTAGTAGATTCTTTGTAAAACAAGGATTGAATCAAGTTAGTGATTCAGCTTTCAGCAACTTGATCAGGATGATATGATCAGCAGCTTGAGGTCTTCAAGTGTGTGAACTTGATGTAGCTTGAAAGCAGATTACACTTGGAGAACTTTTCTGGATCAGTAGCTTTATGCTCAGTAGGGTCAGCAGGGTGCTTGATCGATTATGAATCTGATAACTCAAGATAGATCCTTATTTTTCATCAATATTCATCCCTTGTATCTGAATTAGGAGTCCTCTATTTATAGGCAGGAGTCCTTGTGACTTATGTTTGAAATTCAAACATAGCCGTTTCAGATTTGTCCCATTTGACTTGCTTTTTCTAACTGTTCCTAGGACTGACACTATCAGATTCCTTTTTGACAGTATACAATATGTCCACCCTTTGACTTGTATCCATTGGATAAAGGTCTGAATCATCCCAACGTCCCTTTAATCTTAACCATTGATTTGTTTGATAAAATCAGAGGTTGTTAGCTGTCCCTTTCTTGTAATCTTCCAATGTAACCTTTGAATAATTCGAAGTATATGTATCAGCAGGTTCATGTGATCATGAGTCTGTTGAAGTACATATCAGTCACCTGATCCATATTTTGCTGTGTTTATGAAACAATGCAGCTGACTTCTTTTATCTAACTTTTATTTATGAAGTTAGATTACACTATTTAATCATAACTAAGTTCCAACCACCACATATCTTATGGAACTTAGACCTTGTACACAAGGTATATGTAATCAGTTTAGGTCATCACAGACTTCCCTAAATTCTGATTCCATATCCTTGACTTTAATTACTAAGTTTGATCTCTTAGCCTTCAATAACTGAGTTTGAGCCTCACCTTCGAGTCTTCAAAGATGTTCCTATACTAGTCTACTGACTCAGGTACTCTACTGATCTAGACAGATCTGCTGATGAAAGTCAGCTGACCATTTACAGTGCTTGTTTGATCAAACCTATACAAGATCAAACTCTAATAAACCTATACATTTGATCTAGACATCTTTTTGCCTTTGCTCTATAACAGCTAGTCTGGCACTCATCACTAAAATATAAAAATAAGTCCAACAGGTAGGAATCCTTGTGACTTATGTTTGAAATTCAAACATAGCCGTTTCAGATTTTGTCCCATTTGACTTGCTTTACATCACTTGTTCATAGTATCGACACCTTCGTCGAGATACTTTTTGACGATTTTACTGATCTGTCCCACCCTTTGACTTGTATCCATTGGATAATCCTCTGTTTCTTTCTAACGTCCATTTAATCTTAACCATTGATTTGTTTGATAAAATCAGAGGTTGTTAGCTGTCATTTTCTTTGTAATCTTCCAATGTAACCTTTGAATAATTCGGAATATATATTAGTAGGTTCCTGAGGATATTAATCTGTGGAAATATATATAAATCAGCTAGTCCAAGTTGTTGTGTTTATTAAAACACTTCAGCTAACTTCTCTTATATCTAACTTTTTATTATGAAGTTAGATTACACCATTTTGAATATAACTAAGTTCCAATCACCACTTGACTTGTGGAACTTAGACCTTGTACACAAGGTATATGTAATCAGTTTAGGTCTTCACACACTTCCCTAAATTCTGATTCCATATCCTTGACTTTAAATACTAAGTTTGATCCCTTAGCCTTCAATAACTGAGTTGGAACCCTCAGCCTTCAGTCTTCAGCATGTTTCTAAACTTGTCTACTGACTCAGGTAACCTATTGATCTAGACAGGTCTGCTGATGAAAGTCAGCTGACCTTTTACAGTGCATGTTTGATCAAACCTATACAAGATCAAACTTTAATAAGCCTATACATTTGATCTAGACATCTTTTTTCCTTTGCTCTATAACAGCTAGTCTGGCACTCATCACTAAAATATAAAATAAGTCCAACAATTTCCCCCTTTTTGGTGATGATGCCAATAACCTCCATACAGCAAAGCAAAAGGATTAAAAACAAAAACGGAACAAATATAGTCATTTCTCATTATAATCAGTTGTTCAAAAGTATTACAAGCTAGATTCAGCAAAAATAGAAAGCATGTGTAGGTATGTTGATCTAGTGTCTTCTTTCTCTTTCTTCTCTTTCTTTCTCTTGCTGCTCAGAATAAGCTCTTATCTCTCTAACCATTTCTCTCATCCAATCATTTTCAATAACAGAGAAATCAATGTGAGGATTCACTTCTTTCCACCATTTCCATGCCTCAGGTAGAGTAAGGTTGATCTGATGTACTCTAAAGCCTAAATGCATGTATACTTCTTTGAATTCCTTCTGTGATTCCTTTGCATTGGTTGTGGGAAGACTCCTTCCACCTCTGCCACCTCTTCCACCCCTTCCACCACTATGTGCAGCTCTTAAGGCTTTAACCCTTTCTTCCCAAAACTTGAGTCCCAGAAAAGAATTTAGTCCCTCATGGAAACCCTTGTCATGGTATGGTCTTCTCTTGTTGTTGTAAACCTTCTTATATTCTCTGAGAAGATCATCAATGAGTGGAAGTCTACCAGGTGCAGGTTCTCTAAAAGCATTGGTGTCAGCTTCCCATATCTTCTTAGCAATAATCCTAGCAGCCTCTTTTGCTACTACTGTTTGGCTCTCTTCCCCCTTATTGACATCATCAACAAAATGGGACAACAGGCCATGAACACTCTCCTGTGTGATTACCAGATCGTTTAGTTGACCCTCCATAATTTTAGTTCTTTGTGTCTACTGCAGTAATCCTTTCATGCACAGTTTGCTCCAGTAGATTGATCCTTTCAGTGAACTTAGGATCCAATCCAGCAGGTTGAAGTGTTCCAGCAGGCTCAGCCACAGCAGGCTTAGGTGCATCAGCAAGTTTATCTAGTTTCTGATGAATAGATTCAAGTTGGTCCTTCAAAAACTTCTCCTTCAATGTATTACCTTGTCTGATCCCTCTTACATCTTGAGCAAGGTCAGCAAGAGCATACTGAGTGGAGGTAATATTGGAAGCAACTGTTTTTGTAGTCCTCCCTCTATTTTCCACTAAATTCATCAAATCTTCAAACCTCTGCTCTTGCCTGTCCAGTTGAGTTCTTAACCTTGTAATGCCATTTCTGACAATCCTCAACTCATCCAAAATCTCTGATGTTACTCTACCAGCAATTCCTCCAGCCATATGTCCAGCAGCCTCATCAGCAGGCTCTTCAACATTGTATTATGCCCTTAGTCTGCTGACAACCATGGCTCTACTCATGTCCCTTCCAGCAGGGGCAGGACCTTCTTCAAGCCTGTTGTGGTTCATCAACAATATGTTATTCTTCAGGCACTTGAAACTCCTCATCATTGTAGTCATAGTCCAGCAGATGTTCATCTTCATCAATAACAGCAGTCTGCTGAACATCTTTTTCTACAGTGGACTTTCCTCCAGCAGGCTCTACTACAGCAGCCTGTTCTTCAACAGCAGGGGTTTCCTCGAAACCCATAGATAGTTCCAACCTATGCCCAGGTGCTGTTTGTACCTCAGCAACATGTACCTCCTATTCCAACCTTTGTTCAGGTGCTGTCTGATCCTCAGCAACCTATACCTCCTGTTCCAACCTTTGTTCAGGTGTTGTCTGATCCTCAGCAACCTGTACCTCCTCAACAATCAGTGGTGATCTTTCAAATCCTATCACCATATCCAATCTCTGTGCTAGCACTGTTTGTTCCTCAGTGATCAGCACTCTCTGTACAATAATTGCATGAAATTCAGCCATATTATCTCTTTGAAATTCCCTACCATCAGCAAACCTTCTTAGAAAATTGGTAGCTTTGGATAGAGTGTCCTGGGTATCAATCCAGTCTTGATATTGAGTAGAATCCTCAGAACTGATATCAGGTTCACTATGATCAGTAACCCTTTCATCATACAAATCTTCAGTCTGCTGATCCTCAGTAAGTGCAGCAGATTCTTCAACGAAGACAGTATCTATCTCACCAACCACCCTGTTTGCACCAACATGTATTCTCTCATTGATTTGTGCCTCCAGATCATCCATGGTGAGATCATCCAGATCCTCATCCATTTGACCTGTCTGCTGGTCCTCAGCAGACCTACCAGTATCAGCGGACTGTTGTATACTTGGTTCATTTATCAAAGTAGTCCCACTGACTCCTCCTGGACCAGAGGGATGGTCATCACCAGAATCAGATGATGAAGAGTCATCACTGTTTGATTCATCTCTGGGATCTCTGAACTTGATACCCTCTTCCATATTTTGTTGATCAAAGAGATCCATCAATCTTGCTTCCAGCAAAGAGGTATCAACCAGATCTAACAAACTTTCCACTCCCAACTTCTCAAAAGCCCATTCCTCAAAATCTGTCAATGGTTCTGCAGTTGGCTTTTGTCTTTTATAGAACCCAAACTTCCATTGAAAGTAGTTCGCAACCAGTAGGAGTTTAGGATCAACATATCCTTTTTTTTATTTTTATTTTTATTTTACTTTTTCTCCTTCCTTTCAAATGGCATGGTTGGCATTCTGGGAGCATTTTGAGTACCTTCCTGACCTCCAAATGTCTCAACAAGCAGTGTTAGAGTTTCTTCCAAAGATGCCTCTAGGTCAGTAGGTTCTTCAGGTTGTATGTTTGTGCCTACTACCTCCATCTGTTCCACACTGGCTTCCCCCTGACTTACATGCTCATCGCGGGGTTAGCGACAAAACCGCTCTTCCCCACGAACTATTGCGAGAACTTGCGGGGGTCTTGAACCAGCTTTCCCAACTTCCAGGCAAAGGACTCAGAGTTTGATGTGGTTCTCGCAACAAGTTGCTCAACAACAACTTGTGCGGCTTGATGAGGCTCAACAACCTTCTACACAAAGAGAGCTCGAGTTCAATGATCTCTGCTGTAATTCTTCAGTAGGTTGCTCAACAACAACCTGTTCTTTCTCAGTAGGCCTGATAATTGTTAGGGGCTCAGCCTCAATAGCCTCTTCTTCCTCTCTCTGAGCCTCTAGAATCCTTAACTGTTTCTCTTTGCCATGTTTCTTTTTCTTGGCAATTTCTTTCATTCTCTTAGAAAGTTCATCTGATTCAATCTCAGTTGCCTTCCTCTTTCTACTGAATTCTTTTTGTTGCTCCTTCAAGACTTCAGCAACAGACTTCTTCTTTGCAACTACCGCAGGGTCAGTAACTTCAATTTCAATTTGGACCTCAAAGAGACTCAAAGCAGATCTCGATGTTTGCTTCCTTGTTTTCCTAGGCTTTAACATTTCTATTATCTTTCTTATGTCAGCAGCCTTTCTCTTCTCAACAACTTTCTTGGGTGCAGCAAACTTAGCAACTTCCTTAATTTGTTCACCACCAGCACCATCATCTCCACCATCATCACTCTCAGTGGCTTCATCATCCGCATCTTCTTCATCATCCAAACCAGGAATAGGAGCGGCAACTTCTGGCTTGTATCTGGATTTGTTAATATTTTCAGATGAAATATCTGGTATCTGAAAATGATTCAACAAGGTTTGAATCAGTAGACCTAGGGGTTTGGTCTTGGACTTCCTTACACCATCTCTATCTTCAGTAAACACCTTCTTCATGTAGTGTATAAAGAATCCAGCCCAATCAAACTTCATGCTTCTACAGATAATGATCAGCGGGTCTATTTTAGGTCCAGACAGTGTATCTAGACTCCCAATGAATCCCAAAATGGTCTTGGCAATTAATTTGCTCAGCAGGTTATAATCATATCCAATATGCTTCACATTTATGCTTAGAGATGAAGATATCTTCTCATTTGTCTTTATTGCATCCACAAACTTCATCCTTGGTAGA
Organism: Gentiana macrophylla; assembly: GCA_026214975.1. NCBI lineage: Eukaryota > Viridiplantae > Streptophyta > Magnoliopsida > Gentianales > Gentianaceae > Gentiana > Gentiana macrophylla. The sequence goes on from CM047813.1 coordinate 53,930,308, forward strand.
TTTATTGCTTCTGGATTGGTGGGAGCATTATTTCTAGGTCCAAAATGAAATAATTCTCTTAGTAGATCTGAAGATATTTCAATCTCTCTTCCATTGACTGTCGTAGAGAAGGCCTCTCTACCTTCATGAATAACAATATTTCTCCATAATTCCAATACATTGACATATGAAATTCTCTCCAGTCTTCTATTGATAACATTCTCCAGACCAGCAAACCGTCTGATTCTTCGTCCTATGTTAATGGCTAGTTCAGTAGAGTGACAGTCAGTCACATAACCTCTTACACTTAGACTGGTGCCAATATAAACATCATCCTTGTTTGCCATTAGAGATGAGAAAGATGAAGAAGAAAAGTTTAAAATCTATGTTCACATAAGATATTTGCAGAGAAATCGCAATTTGAGAGGTTTATGTATCCTCTGTGTATATGTCTGCATAAAAAACAGAGAGTAGTGGGTAGAAAACTGTCAGACACGTACTGTAGCATTAACCACGATTAAGTTTTGAGTGAATGTTATCGTGCCACGTGTCCTATGACAGACTTATAATGGATTGTAACTGTTCGATCGTGTAACTATGGTTATAACAATGGAGTAAATATCCCGCTATTTTTCTTTTTGACTTTAGTAAAGTTTGACTGAGTAAGGTATCCTTCAAAGAGACCTTGTCATCGATGAGAGTTGGTTCAAAGACCTGTGATAAAGATGCCTTAGCAGCCTGCTGATAGAGTTACTCTGCTGATCTTCAATCTTTCCTTGTTTTGTTCAACTGATAATACAAAATGAAGTTTAATACCAATAACTGATCTGTCATGTGAGCTCACCCAACATGACAAAGACCAATCCCCTTGGTAACTTCATTTGCTCAATTGTCCAAACATAAGTACATGGAATTGTTGATACCAATGACTAATTTTCTAAGTGAGCTCACCCAACATAGCAAAGACTAATCCCCTTGGTGGATTCCAGTACATTACTGATCATAGATGTATCAGTCAACTTTTATAATTCCAAGTTCTGTCCTTAAATTAGCAAATCTTTCAATGTCCAATGGTTTAGTGAAAATATCAGCAAGTTGATCTTCAGTAGGGATATACAGAACCACCACATCTTTTTTTCAACATGATCTCTTATAAAGTGATGTCTCACATCAATGTGCTTGGTTCTTGAGTGCAAGACATGATTTTTTGGGATTGCAATTGCACTTGTGTTGTCACACATTATAGGAATTTCTCTTTCTTCAATCCCATAAGCCCTTAATTGTTGTCTTAACCATAATATTTGTGCACAACAACTTCCAACAGCAATATATTCAGCTTCAGCAGTTGAAGTTGATATTGAATTCTGTTTCTTGCTAAACCAGGAAACCAGTCTATTTTCCCATTAACTGACAGGTTCATGTGGTGCTTTTTTTTATATCAATTTTGCATCCAGCATAATCAGAATGTGAGTAGGATATAACTTTGAAGGTTCCTTCTTTTGAATACCAAATCCCTACATACAAGGTCTGTTTTAGATACTTGAGAACTCTTTTAACTGCAGCTAAATGACTTTCCTTAGGTTTTGATTGAAACCTTGCACAAACACCTACAACAAAGGATATATCAGCTCTGCTGGCAGTGAGGTACAGTAGACTGCCTATCATCCTTCTGTATAAGGTCCGATCAACAGCTTTGCCATCTTTGTCTTCATCCAATCCAATATTTGTACTCATAGGAGTTGATACTTTGGTGCTGTTTTAAATACCAAGCATCTTCAGCAGCTCATTGGTGTACTTGGTTTGATAAATGAAGATTCCATCTTTCATTTGTTTGACTTGTAAGCCTAAAAAGTAGTTCATTTCACCCATCAAACTCATTTGGAATTTACTTTTCATCAGATTTGCAAACTTTTCACAAAGTAAACCATTTTCAGAACCAAATATTATGTTATAAACATAAATTTGCACCAGCAGGGTGCTGTCTCTTCACTAATTCTGAAATGAGTCTTGTCAATGGTACCTTTGGTAAAACCATTGTCCACCAAGAATTGAGATAGGGTCTCATAGCATGCTCTTGGTGCTTGTTTCAAACTATAAAGTGCTTTATTGAGTCTGTACACTTTATCTTCTTGATTTTTAACTTCCAAACCACGAGGTTGTTGAACATAGACCTCCTATTCTAGAATGCCATTCAAAAATGCAGTTTTGACATCCATCTGATATACTTTGAACTTCTTGTAAGCAGCATATGCCAAGAATAATCTTATTGCTTCCAATATTGCAACAGGGGCATATGTTTCATCAAAATCTATTCCTTCTGCTTGAGAATAGCCTTTTGCTACTAGTCTAGCCTTATTCCTCACAATGGTACCAGATTCATCCAATTTGTTTCTGTATACCCATTTTGTTCTAATAATGTTTGCATGATTAGGCCTTTCCACTAGTGTCCAAACTTGATTTCTTTCAAATTCATTCAATTCTTCTTGCATAGCAATTATCCAATCTGGATCTGATATTGCTTCCTCAATAACTTTAGGTTCCATTTGAGATAGGTCCTCACACTTTGTTGTATATTGCCAATAACTTGTTCAAGAGGGGTGATCCACTTAACCATTATGGATTTTGGTTAGATTGATTCTCGTGAACATCATCTTCGAGGGTCTCCACTGCTTCTTCAACAGGGGCACAATGACTCCTTGAACTGCCTTGGTTGTTGCATCGATGAGTGTTATCGCAGGGGTTTAGCGAGGCGAGTCGAGAAAATTTTTAGTCATTAAATCTTTCCAAAACATCAACACATTCTGGATCAGTGACTTGTTGATTCTCAAAGGCTCTGAATCTTTATCTTGCATTCCAGTGAACTTAGGTTCATCAAACACAATATGTATTGTCTCTTCATGTTTCAGTGTCCTTTTGTTCAGTACCCTAAATGCCTTGCTGACAGAAGAATAACCCAAAAAGATTCCTTCATCTGATTTAGGTTGGAAGGTCTTCAATTGCTCCTTATGATTTAAGATAAAACATTTGCTTCCAAATGGATGGAAATAAGATATATTAGGTTTCCTTCCATTCCAAATCTCATAAGGTGTCTTCAGCAGCTTCTTGTTCACTGAGGTTCTATTTTGTGCATAGCATGTTGTATTAACTGCTTCAGCCCAATATCTTTCAGGTAGTAATGCTTCACAAATCATAGTCCTTCCCCCTTCCTTTAAAGTTCTGTTTCTTCTTTCAACAACCCCATTTTGCTGAGGTGTACCAGCAGCAGCAAGTTGATGTAGTACATCATTTTGTTCACAATATTCTCTTATAACTTTGTTGAGAAATTCAGTACCCTTATCTGATCTAATCTTTACTACTGTCAACATTTTCTCATTTTGCATTATCTTCAAAAGTTCAGGCATCTTTTGAAGTGTTTCACTTTTCTTGTTCATGAATACTACCCAAGTGTATCTTGAATAATCATCCACAACCACTAAGGTGTACTTCTTTCCTGCTACACTTGTTGGTGTTACTGGTCTAAATAGATCCATATGCATCAGCTCCAAAACTCTTTTTGTTGATTTGTTTGTCTTTGATTTGAAGCTTGATTCTGTCTGTTTACCTTGATGACAGGCATCACATATAACATCCTTTTTGAATGTGATCTCAGGTAAACCAATCACCAGTATCTTCTTCACCAACTGATTGATATCATCAAAATTTAGATCATTCAACTTCTTATGCCATAGCCAATTAAGTTCTGACTTGGTATAAACAATCAGGAAAGTTTCTGGAACAACAGTAGACCAATCCACAACATACATGTTTTGTTGCCTTCTTCCAGCCAGCACAACTTGATCACCTCTTTCACTAATGACAATACAGTTGTTTTTTTGTCAAAAGTGACCTTGTAACCCATGTCACAAAATTGTCATGTGCTCAGTAGGTTGTAGTCCAGTCCTTCCACATATGCAACATTCATGCTTGTTAATCCATTTCTCATAAGTGTGCCATATCCTCTTGTGTATCCTGGTGTGTTCTTGTTGCAAAAATTCACTCTTGGACCATCCTTTGCCACATAGCTTGTCAGACAGTGCTTATTCTTTGTCATACGTCTGGAACATCCACTGTCAAAGTACCAGACACCCTACGAAACAAAGTTAATACATTTTAGGTACCCAAAACTATTTGGGTCCATAGTGGTCCGTGGCAAGCATGAACCTTGGCAAATTTCCATAAGGTCTTCTTTGAAAGGTATCATACTTTGGTTCATACATGTATTCTACACATCTATTAGGTCTAACAATTGGTTGTGTAGGATTCTCATATGCTTTCTGGCCTTTTGGAATATAATGATGTTTAAGAGAGTTTTGAGAGAGAGAAAAAGGTTGGTCTAGCAACCATGTTTTTCTGGTAGCAATCCAATGCGGGATTCCGACGGGATGCTCGCTTGGATATCGAAAGAGGCCGAACGCTTGGGCGGCTCTGGGCACTACTACTCTTTCGTAGACGAAAAAGCTTTGATATTTTGGATCAGACAAGGTATATTCTTCATCTACTACTTTTATGTTTATTGTTTAAATGAAGTCGGTTGTGGAAAAGGAAATCAAATTATTAAATTATGTTGCGTAAACTAGTTGACTTCCTAACAGTGGTATCAGACCAGTCTACGAACTTAAGCAATAAGCATATGAATTTGCGTAGTTAACTTCATCGTTTAAATCACATAACAAAAGATGAATGATTTTGATTCATAAATCGATACAAGAAAAGAAAAAACAATTCGTCTCGGGTGGTGCTCGGCCGATCGGCGGCGGCACCACCACCGTCTAATCACCGGTGGCATCGGCAGCCCCCTGGCTTTCGGTATCGGCTGGTGATACCCGATGGACCCCGTGTTTTTGTTTTGTGTGTTTTGTGATTCCATATGGTTCATAGCAGTGATGATGATATCTCTTTTGTTTAGGTCATTCCAAATTTTTGGAATAGTCCTAGGTTGATGCCTTTTTGGAATAAAAAACATACGAGACAATTTGGCATCCCTTTTGGTTCATAACCAAAAGGGAAAGAAAACATAAGAAACAATTTATATTTTATTTTTATTTTTGAATTGTTCGACATAATAAAATTAAAATAAATATTGATTCCAGTTAATAATTATTAAATTGATTAAATGTTAATTAATTAATTGGATAAATAGGCGCAAGTTGGTGACTTTAGGATTTTTTATCTTTTTCATAAAAAATTTACCGTAGGGAATATGTTTTAGATATAATAAGATTATATGGACCCCAATTAATCAGGGACTAGACCAATAGGATAGTTGTGAATGATTTAATTTTTCGTTGGTTTAAATTTGGCCCTAGGCCGTTATGAAGAACGAACCTAGTTTATTTTCTGCATTTATCCCATTCTCGTTAGCTTCCCCGTGTGCAGTGGGTGTAAATTTTATTAGATAGATTTTATGTATCAAGAATGGAGTTGAAGATTGAGGTCAAAGAAAGAAGACACAGAGATCCTGTTGGTGGTTGCAGCTACCCTTAGATTTGTGACCCGCGGTTCCGTCAGTTTGTATTTGAAACAGCACTTACGGAATGGATAATGTTTTACTTTATTTTGATAACGTAGAAATATGCATGTTGTTGGATGAGACCGTAATTAATTAAGTGAATTAGTTTAAAATAATCCCATAACAAGAGTAAAGTCGATATTTTGTCTCCCATTATTATAATGACGGTGAAGAGCCCTTGTTCGGATCGAACTGATCGGCCAACATCGGGAGTTGACTACCTCAGGTATATCATTATTATCGAGATATGATAATTATGAGATCACACGAATATTGATTTATGAATTGACTTTAGTTTTGCGGTGATTGGCCCACGTCAGGATCGTCTAATTTAGAGACAAGGGGTTGACTACCACATAACTTGTGAAATGTCAAAAAGTTGACTAGTCAACCACTAGAAGACGCATGTGATGCGACCGGTAGGTGCACCCACCTTTCAAAACTGACCCGGTTGATCAGCCCACGTCGGGAATCTAGCCAACTACATTGGATCCCAGCAATTAAAGAATAATTAAAATTCTTGAAAGCCAATTGGGAGCAGTTGGATAGTGGGCGCAAAACCTAAATAAATTTTTAAGTGCAATTTTATGGTTTTGTATGCATGAACTAGTACTTATACTATCTTTACTTTATTGTTGTGGAAATTTCGAACAAACTGAACTTACGTTTCATCATTGAAAATAAATTTGACGAATCAAACTTTCTAGACTGGAAAGAAATCTCAAAATCATTTTGAGGCACGAAAAGATTAGCTATCTTATTGAAACACACATAACTAAGGAGCCTGAAGATGCTGATAATAAGGAATCGGTTGAGAAGCATTAGAAGCACTGTTCTTACAGTGTTGAGGCTACTTGCATCATGCTTGCTTCTATGACACCGGAACATGAAAAACAACATGAGCCCATGGATGGTTACACCATCATTGGTCACCTAAAGGAGCTCTAAGCTTCTCAGTCTCGCACTGAGAGGTACGAGGTCTCAAAGGCACTTTCAGGTTGCAAGATGGCTCCTGGCACTTTGGTTGGTTCGCGTGAGCTTAAGATGATCGGGTACATAGAGAGGCTGAGAAACTAGGCCACAAGTTGGAGCGTGAGTTAAGTGTTGACTTGATTCAGCAATCTCTACCCGACTCCTACTCGCAGTTGATGAAATATCACATGAACAAGATTGATTGATCCTTTGAAGAGTTATTGAACATGCTTGAGATCTTTGGGCGTGTCGATAAGGGCAAGCAATTTTTTCTTGTAACTTCTTTTAAGGGAAAGCAAAAGGCCCAAAAGAAGACAAAAAAAGGCAAAGGAGGCTCCCAAGCCGAAGCCTAAGATAGCCAATGACAAGACAAAGGATGTTTGCTTCCATTGTGGCAAAACCGTCCATTGGAGGAGAAACTGCAAGGCCTTCTTGAGTACGAAGATGATCAAGCATGGGGATGCTTCGACTTCAGGTATGTTTATGATTGTGATCAATTTTTCTTCTTCTAAGTCTAAACACTGGGTATTAGATACTGAATGTGGTTCTCATATTTGTCTGGATATGCAGGGACTAAGAAGGACTAGAGATTTGAAGAAAGGAGAGGTGGACCTGAAAGTGGGGAATGGAGAAAGTGTTGTTTCCCTAACCATAGGAGTTTATTTTCTTTCATTTCCCAGTGGGCTAGTACTTGAATTAAATAACTGTTATTTAGTTCCTGCACTTATGAAGAGAATTATTTTCATTTCTGCATTAGATGTTGAAGGATTTTCTTTTATGTTTAAGAATAAATGTTATTTTTTTCACATGATGGAATATTTTATGGTACTGAAAAACTTGACAATGGTCTCTACTTATTAGATATGAATATTGATATACTTAATATAAGCAACAAGAAAGCTAAAACAAGTGACTTGAATGAATCTTACTTATGGCATTGTCGACTTGGTCGTGTAAATACGAAATATGTTTCCAAACTCAATAAAGATGGATTATTCGATAATTTTGATTATGGATCATTTAATACATGCGAGGCTTGTTTACTTGGCAAGATGACAAAGTCACCATTTAGTGGTAAGGGGATAAGATCCAATGAATTTCTTGAGCTCATACATACTGATGTATGCGGCCCAACGACAATATACTCATGTTTTATCACCTTCACTGATGACCATTACCGTTATGGTTATGTATACTTAAAAACTTAATGAACTATAAGTCTGAAACCTTTGAAAAGTTCACGGAATTCGGAAGTGACGTTGAGAAACAACTAGGTAATGAAATCATAACACTTCGATTTGATCGTGGTGGAGAATACCTAGATCGTGAGTTTCAACATTACTTAAAGGATAATAGGATTCTACATGAATGGACCCCTTCTGGAAAGCAACAGATGAATGGAGTGTCTGAAAGGGGAACCGCACCTTTTTGGACATGGTGCGATCCATGATAATCTATGACATTCTTCCAAAATTGTTTTGGGGGTATGCTCTCAAGACAACATCCTATACACTTAACCGAGTTCAATCAAAGACGGTGGATTCTATTCCATATAAAGTATGGGCTAAGAAGAAACCGAATCTGGCTTACCTTAAACCTTGGGGTTGTCCGACTTATGTGAAGTGGATGATGCCTAATAAAGTATAGGCCAGATCTGACAAATGTCTATTTGTAGGGTATACTTGATAAACTAGAGGATACCAATTCTTCCATCCAGGACATCAAAAGGTGTTTGTCTCAGGATTTGCCACTTTCTAGAGAAAGAGTTTATTCTGGAATGGTATAGTGGGAGTAAGATTGATCTTGAAAAATTCATGAACCACTTGTGGACAACAGTCAATTGATGGAAGTGGAGCAGGCACCACACATTGATGAGGTTCAGACACATGCTCTAAAAACATGGACACCTTGAAGATTGACTAGGGCATGTCGTGAACCTTAGAGGTACACTGGCATATACCTCATGGCAGATGAGGACCCTAAAACTTATTAGGAGGTGTTAATGAGGGCTGACAAAGAGAAATGGCTAGAATCTATGAATTATGAAATGGAATCCATGAAAGACAACTAGGTTTGGAACCTGCCTGATCCACCTGAGGGAATCATTCCTATAGGGTGTAAATGGGTCTTTAAGATAAAAAACCGACATGAATGGTAATGTGGTTACCAACAAGGCAAGGTTGGTGTCAAAAGGTTAGAAAATGAGTTGACTATGATGAAACCTTTTCACGAGTAGCTATGCTAAAGTCCATTAGAATTTTACTTGCTATTGCAGCTGTTAAGGGTGATTTTATATGTTTTATAAGGATATATTTTATATCAATTTCCCCTTTATGTGGATGTTTTTCATAGAAATCGAGCTTTATAATTGAAATATTGAGCAAGTGGTGTTTTCAATAGTTAAATTGCAAAACGTAACGAATTATGTTCTTAAATTGTGATTTTATATTATTTTGGAATATCGTTACGCTTTGGTTTGTTTTTCCTACATTGTAGATACACATTGTTGATGGAAAATATGATTTTTAAAGAGATAAATTTGAGTGGAAAGGAATGAATCAGATTTATGGAAGAATAGAGGATATAAGGAAAGAAATCAAGTGTTGAACCAAATGGATCAAGGCGTCAGATTCATCAAACCAAGCGCCCAGAGGGGACGGCGTTTGACATGCTGGACGAGCGTCCAGGAGGAGCTTTTACATTCAGGATGTTCAGATTTTCAGTGGACTGGCGTCCAAAATTGCATAGGACGGGCGTCTGACGAAGACTCGGCCCGACTCGAAAGTTCAACGCATCTGGACGGGCGTCCAGTACCTTGGACAAGCGTCGACTTAGGCTAAACCACCTCAGATTTCTATATATACAGCCGCATATCTCAACCCTAAGATATTCATATAACACATCAGATTTTCTATACACCAAAAATACAGCAGCAGCCGCTCTTCTGAGGCTCTCAAGGCCGGTCACCCGAGCCTTGTGCTCGGGTGATCCAGGTTAGATTAGGATGTTTATTTTCGTTTGTTGAATCATGGAGATCATCCATTGTACCAAACTATGTGAGTTTAATCCTTTTTAATTTATTCAATCCTTGTTTTATTTTGCATAGAAACATAATAAATCAAGCAAATGATATGTAGATACACCAAACCATTCCCCTCCCCCACACTTAAATTGCAACTTGTCCTCAAGGTGTACAGAAATAAAAATTTAGGGACTTAGCTGATTGTATTTCCGAAAGCTAGCAATTGGAAAGACCTCACGAAGAACCAAAATTGCTTGCATAGCCTTGGAAATGTGGAGCATCACAGGATCCAAGAAAGCTTGAATGGATCGATGATCGTGGAGCATCACAGGAAAACTGATATCATCGTTAAAGCGCACAATAGCTATCACAAGTGTCCTGCATACTTGAACAGTGCAAAAAGGGTTTACGGGGAAAAAGGATTATACATGTAAAACACATGGAAAAGAAGTCATAGAGATTTTCTCAGATTAAGCTCATATAAAGATGGAACATATACATGGAACATTACAAAATAGTAGCCTAGGTGCAACTACATGAAAATATATTACAATGCAATCTACATGATATGCAATTGTATAAAAAATGCTGACAGGCTCAGGCTGAGCAAGTTGGGTAGACAACTCTACAGTGACTACGGCCCGTGCAAAATCAGAAAAGGAAGGACATAAAATAAAAGTGGTAGCGTACGGCAAGCCGACAGTAACTACCCTCAAGAAAAATAGATAAACAATGCAACTAGATGACATTCAACTAAATGATATGCAAAAATAAAAGAAAATAAAAGAAAGAAAACTAGCCCACTCATTTGCAACACGACATGTATATAATAAACGCCTCTACCAAATAATGACAAGTTTACGATAAAACGCAAGTATTATTCATTACATGCAGAGTGTGACGCGCGCTTTAAGACTCATCAAAGGTGATAGCATTATGGAAAACCAACGATTAGCTATACTAAATGATATAACTCATAAGCCAAAGATAGTAGCAACGGAAAACCGGCGGTAGCTACCCATATGAGTTACAAAAATAACAATAAAACACATAGGTCTCAAAGCTCACAAGATTCATCACAACGATATGTAGCATACGGAAACCGACATTAGCTACTAAATAACAATAAGAACAGTTATAGCATACGAGAACCGACATTAACTATAACATGCATAGATGAATCATTTATATAAAAGTTAATCAATATTTAACATGGATCCGTAGATGGAAAGATGTACACATGCAAGTTCAGAACATCTACGTAAAAATAATTAGCCACAGAAGCTCGTATGAAAATATCCACGTCAAATAAAGCATTAAAAATCAAGTCAAGAAAAATTGGAACGTGAACGTGCGTTCAACATACCAAACGGGCGGTTGCCTGGAAATTTTGCACTGGACCGCCGTTCAACAATTCAGCCGCGCGTTCACCTGCGTGTTATGGATCGGGCGGGCGTTAAACGCTACCTGAACGCCCGTTCAAACATCGAATTTGCAACAGAAACGCAGGAAAAACACAACAAACCCTAAATAGCTTAAAAGATCATCAATTAGAGACACCTGAGCAACCTTATAAACCCTAGATAAAACATCAAAAACCCTAGATACTTAAGAAATCCTAGAAATCCTTTATTTATTTATTTAAAATAGAAAACAGAATACAATGAAAGGGGGAAAAACGTGTTGAAATCATCTGAGCCCAAAATGGAAGGGAAAACAGTGGATTTTGACCTCAAAAACGGTGTCGAACGGCCATAAAGCGCACAATAAAACAAGGATCAGTAGACTGTGGAGCATCATAAGAAAATTGATATCGTCGTTAAAGCGCACAATAGCTATCACAAGTGTCCTGCATACTTGAACAGTGCAAAAAGGGTCTATGGGGAAAAAGGATTATACATGTAAAACACATGGAAAAGAAGTCATAGCGATTTTCTCAGATTAAGCTCATATAAAGATGGAACATATACATGGAACATTACAAAATAGTAGGCTAGGTGCAACTACATGAAAATATATTACAATGCAATCTACATGATATGCAATTATATAAAAAATGCTGACAGGCTCAGGCTGAGCAAGTTGGGTAGACAACTCTACAGTGACTACGGCCCGTGCAGAATCAGAAAAGGAAGGACATAAAATAAAAGTGGTAGCGTATGGCAAGCCTACAGTAACTACCCTCATGAAAAATAAAAGAAAAATAGGCTGTTCACCACGTCGTCGGCGTCGGAAAGAGCTTTCCGAATTGGGTTCCTGCGCGCCAATCCGACACTCGAGCCAAAAGTTACGGACAAAATACTAACGAGTGCTAAAATGATCCCTTTTATCCAAAAGTTCGATCGTACAAAACGTGGGGTCAGATAATTCAACCTCAGATGTCCCCGAATCAATGTAGAAACTAGGTTACAGATTAGGTTACACTTCACGTTTAACAAATCGAGTAAAAAAACTTTTTGCACATTCTTAACCCTACGGTCATCGAAACACGGCAAAAATAAAAAAAACCTCAATTTATTTAACGCTACTTTTTATTGAAAGAAAAATAAATTGTAACAAAAATTAACTCAATTAGATTCAACAAAACACCGATTCTCCGGCAACGGCGCCACTTTGTTCGGATGGTTTTGCATCATTAAACAAAAACAATTTATAAACCCTAACCTATATGCAAAACTAACTCCTAACCGGCCGAATACCGGGTAATTGCTAGTAAAGCGGGATAAGTAAGGGGTCGATCCACAGGGAATTGGGTTGATGAATCTAATCTTATTAATTCCTTTCAATTGTTACTTACGAAAACAAATAAACGAAAGAACAAACATAAAAACACATAGAAAAATAAACATAAGCTAAGAATAATAAAAAACGACCTAAATTAAAGATACATGGGATTAAACATTACACAAACTAAGTGATTTCAATCCAAGTTCATCTCATGATTTTAATTCGATATTGTGGTTTCACCTTTACACGAGATACGAACTCCTAATTCCTTAGTGAATCCGTTTCTCAAGCTATGAACTCCTAATCTCTTAGTGAATTCAATTATTGATCTCTCCTCTCTCGAATGTTGAGACCAATTTCCATACAAAACGAAGGTGTAGATTCAAGTTAACTCCCGTATTTCAGAATCTAGCAACCTAGATAATTAACCAATTAATTTGTCACGAATTAACGATTAAAGATCCTATCTTTCTATGGTGATCTAGCGTTTACGCAACTCTCATATTGTAAAACATCAATAGCAAACTAATCGCTCGATCTAATTCACATGACATCATAAAGCGCATAGAAAAATACAAAACGAATTAAAGCTCATGAAAATAAAACAAGGATTGAATAAATTAAAAAGGATTAAACTCACATAGTTTGGTACAATGGATGATCTCCATGATTCAACAAACGAAAATAAACATCCTAATCTAACACGGATCACCCGAGCACAAGGCTCGGGTGACCGGCCTTGAGAGCCTCAGAAGAGCGGCTGCTGCTGTATTTTTGGTGTATAGAAAATCTGATGTGTTATATGAATATCTTAGGGTTGAGATATGCGGCTGTATATATAGAAATCTGAGGCGGTTTAGCCTACGGCCGTTCAACACCGTTTTCGAGGTCAAAATCCACTGTTTTCCCTTCCATTTTGGGCTCAGAAGATTTCAACACGTTTTTCCCCCTTTCATTGTTTTCTGTTTTCTATTTTAAATAAATAAATAAAGGATTTCTAGGGTTTCTTATGTATCTAGGGTTTTTGATGTTTTATCTAGGGTTTATGAGGTTGCTCAGGTGTCTCGAATTGATGATCTTTTAAGCTATTTAGGGTTTGTTGTGTTTTTCCTGCGTTTCTGTTGCAAATTCGATGTTTGAACGGGCGTTCAATGTAAGCGAACGCCCGTCCAGTCCATAACACGCAGGTGAACGCGCGGCTGCATTGTTGAACAGCAGTCCAGTGCAAAATTTCCAGGCAACCGCCCATTTGGTATGTTGAACTCACGTTCAGGTTCCAATTTTTCTTGACTTGATTTTTAATGCTTTATTTGACGTGGATATTTTCATACGAGCTTCTGTGGCTAATTATTTTTACGTAGATGTTCTGAACGTGCATGTGTACATCTTTCCATCTACGGATCCATGTTAAATAATTGATTCACTTTTATATACATAATTCATCTATGCATGTTATAGTTAATGTCAGTTCTCGTATGCTATAACTGTTCTTATTTTTATTTAGTAGCTAATGTCGGTTTCCGTATGCTACATATCGTTGTGATGAATCTTGTGAGCTTTGAGACCTATGTGTTTTATTGTTATTTTTGTAACTCATATGGGTAGCTACTGTCGGTTTTCCGTTGCTACTATCTTTGGCTTATGAGTTATATCTGTTTAGTATAGCTAACTGTTGGTTTTCCATAATGCTATCACCTTTGATGAGTCTTAAGGCGCGTCTACACTGCGTATAATGAATAGTACTGTCGTTTATCGTAAACTATCATTATTTGGTAGACGTTTATTATATACATGTCGTGTTGCAAATGAGTGGGCTAGTTTTCTTTCTTTTATTTTCTTTTATTTTTGCATATCATTTAGTTGCATGTCATCTAGTTGCATTGTTTTTCTATTTTTCTTTTATTTTTCTTGAGGGTAGTTACTGTCGGCTTGCCGTACGCTACCACTTTTATTTTATGTCCTTCATTTTCTGATTCTGTACGGGCCGTAGTCACTGTAGAGTTGTCTACCCAACTTGCTCAGCCTGAGCCTGTCAGCATTTTTTATTAGAATTGCATATCATGTAGATTGCATTGTAATATATTTTCATGTAGTTGCACCTAGCCTACTATTTTGTAATGTTCCATGTATATGTCCCATCTTTATATGAGCTTAATCTGAGAAAATCTCTATGACTTCTTTTCCATGTGTTTTACATGTATAATCCTTTTTCCCCGTAGACTCTTTTTGCACTGTTCAAGTATGCATGACACTTGTGATAGCTATTGTGCGCTTTAATGACGATATCAGTTTTCCTGTGATGCTCCACAGTCTACTGATCCATTCAAGCTTTCTTGGATCTGTGATGCTCCACATTTCCAAGGCTATGCAAGCAATTTTGGTTCTTCGTGAGGGTCTTTCCAGAATTGCTAGCTTCGAAATACAATCACTAAGTCCCTAAATTTTTATTTCTGTACACCTTGAGGACAAGTTGCAATCTAAGTGTGGGGGAGGGGAATGATTTCTTATGTATCTACATATCATTTGCTTGATTTATTATGATTCTATGCTGAAATGAGCTAAATTTTTCGAAATTTTTGTTTTGTCCCGAGTAGGCAATTCAATTCAATGTTCGTTATTTTTATAGTCATCCAAGCTATATATCATATGTTTGATAAGCTAGTTGTTTCACTTGAGATCTACTTTTCACGAGCCATAGTGAGCGATGAGCTAATTTATAAAGTTATACCCCTTTTGGACGAGTTATTTCTGATTTTCTTATAAGTCATGTGCTTAGTGCTACGTATGTATCGTGAGACTTATGATAGTTTGTATTTAGATCCGAAGTATGTAATACTGTGAATATCTAAGGTTTGAATGTGATAAGTAACACGTAACTTATTGTCAAATGAAAAAGTTGAGTTTATTATGAATTAATTGGGTGTGTCGAAAGCTAGTCGATGAATTGAGTGCGATAGGGTATACCACGTATGTCCTATACCACTATGATGACTAAAAGCTCACGACAGTCAGAAAAAGCTGCCTTATGATTGGATTAAGGTAGGGTATATCTCGAATATCCTATTCTGCTATGACAGGGCAATAGCTCATTCTGATGTGTGTTTAAAGTGAAATAGTTGAATCAACTAGTGAATTGTTATGAAATGAATATAAGACTAAGTTATCGTCTATCTTATCCCCAGTAGAAACTGATGGATATGCTGTAGGGATTATCCTCTGAGTATTTCAGAAAGGCCCTAGATATATTCGATCATTCTTTTCTGTTTTATTTATGTTTTTTTTTACTTTAGAGTTTAGTGTAGCCTTTGTAAGAAATTCGTGCGGACATCTTGTTTTTGGTTTTGGTTTATGTAAACTCGGAGTCAGAAGGGACCGTTACTATACACCCCTGACCCCGAGCGAACCGTAGTCCGGTCAAACAGGCGGATTTTCCGTTCTGCGTTTCTGGCAGACAGAGCCGAGCAAGATCTCGAGGATTAGTTAGCCGTGGAAATCACAGATTTTGTAATAATGGTCGCTAATGATAGACGCGTCGTTGGCGACTACGCGCCATGCCTGGCGCAGATCCACAATCAACCCGGCTATCATCCTACCGCCATTAATGCTCGGACCTTCGAGCTAAAGCCTGGCTCATTCGGATGATGCAAAGATGCATCAATTTTCCACGGGTTTCATCAAAAATCCGCACACTCACTTGCATGCATTCTTGGAGATATGCGGCACCACACGCTTCCAAGGAGTTAGTGAGGACGCCATTAAACTGAAACTCTTTCCATTTTCATTGAAGGGAGAAGCTAAGGAGTGGTATAGCTCTCTCCCTGCCGAATCTATGAATACTTGGGCTGAACTCGAAAAAGAGTTCTTGAGTCAATACTTCCCACCTTCAAAAACGGCCCAATGTTTAAATGAGATATTCACTTTCCACCAGAAAGAGAATGAATCATTTTTCGAGTGTTGGAAAATATTCAAGTCTCTGCTTAGAAAGTGTCCCCACCATGGCTTGCCACTAGAAAGGCAAGTCAACACTTTCTTTAGTGGATTGACCGAGCTTACAAAAGGCATGGTCAATAGTTCATCTGGTGGGGCGTTTTTGAAGAAAACGCCTGATGAGGGGTGGGCACTGTTCAAGGACATTGCCAAATATAACTACGCCCCCTCTTATAAAGCAATTCAAGCACCTCCCCCTCCTCCTAAGGTTGAGGAAGTGAATATTCAAAGTTTGATCGCCATGCTGCAGAAGCAGATGGAAACATCTCAAATTTCCAATCCGTTCAATCAAACTCCCCCTTTTCCACAGAACTCTCAAGTTCTGTATTGTGAAAATTGATGTCAGACTGGCCACATGATTGGCCAGTGTCAATTCAATCCCCATGCACCTTATCAAGTGAATGATGTTCATGATTATGGACAGTATAATTAGGTCACATGTCAAAACTGTGAGAATGTGGGGCACACATCTAGATTCTGTCCTATGAACGGACATAATGCTGAAGTAAATGCATTCTTTGGCCAGAACAATCAAAGGTTTAATCAATTTTCTGGCCAGAATAATCTCCAAAACCAAGGGTTCAATCAATCTTCAAGTTTCAATCCGAATTCTAATTTCAATCATAATCAAAATCGAAACCCTGGTTTTCCTCAGAACCAAAATAATAATTTTTCCAACTCTAATCAAAGGTTCAATCAGAATTGGCCCGCCAATTCTAATCCTCGTTGTCAAAAGTCGGCCCACCAAATTTATTCTCAAAATTTCCAAAACTCTCAAGGCCCCTCCCAATCTAACAATCTTGAAGCTAAATTGGAGGAGCAAAATAAAAGTATCCAACTCCTGATGAGTGCAAATAAGAACCTTGAGAGACAAATTGGGCAACTGGCTGAGCAGTTAGCTTCAAGACCCCCAGGGCAATCGCCAGCCACCGAGAAAAATCCAAAGGGCGGTCACGTTGCTCTAGCCGACTTGAACAATGGCCAATGTACTGACCTCATACTATCAATTCCATACGGTAGAGAGGAGGCCAGTACAATGAATTTAAGAAGTGGTACTCAACTAAGTGGTCCCCCTCACCAGGGAAACCACTAACCCCTCCTGCCAGTGATAAGGCAGGAGGGGAAGCTGAGCACCTACACTCCCCTTGGCCGAAAGAGAATACTCATGTGGCTTATCCCCTGAGAGGTGAAAGAGTTGGAAGTCCTCAGGTGGCTGAACCCCTGAGGAATGAAGAATCAAGTGAGATTCAGGAGGCTGATCCCCTGACTAGTAAGAAGAATGAAAAGGTAGTAAGGTGGAAGGACTTGGAAAACAAAGCTGTCAGTTCATCCTCGAAGAAAGCCTTTTCTGAGAGTGACTTGAAAAACTTCCATTTCCACCTAGAAAAAGCAACATCTCCTTGAATGAGGACAAAAAGTATGAAAAAGTGCTAAACCTTCTGAAAAATACTCAGGTTAATCTTCCATTATCCGAGGTTTTGGTTGAGATGCCTAAGTATACCAAATTCATCAAGGATGTTGTTTCTTCTAAGAAGAAGTTAGCGGACATGGATCGGTTGATTGGTGAGGATTGCTCTATGATCAATTATGAAAATCTACCAATCAAGAGGGGTGACCCTGGGAAATTTGTGCTCACATTGCTAATGGGAGGCCTAGTCTTTCCAAACTCTTTATGTGACCTGGGTGCATCCGTAAGCCTGATGCCATTGTCTGTCTGCAAACCGCTTGGGTTAGACAAATCTTCTAGAACCCACCACCATGAATCTTCAATTCGTGGATAGATCTTCTAAGAAAGCTATGGGAATCTTAAAAGACGTACTAGTCCAAATTGATAGGTTTACCTTTCCCGTTGACTGGTACGTCCTAGACATTGAAAAGGATGAAAATGTCCCCCTGATACTTGGAAGACCTTTTCTGTCTACAGCTAGAGCCCTCATTGACTGCGATGGTGGGCAAGTGACGATACGTGTTGGTGACCAGGAAGTGAGCTATAATGTCTCAAGATCCATTCAAGTACCTTATGGTCCTCCAACCGGCTTTTCCGTTGAGGATATGTCTGATGACTTTAATGACCACATGGAAAAGCAAGTCATGGTCATTAATGCCGAATATGAGCGGTTGGTTGATAATTTGAATAATCATGGTGTGGTGAGTCTAGAGCAGTTAGAAGCTGAATTCGAGGATGAGTTGTTGAAAGGAGAAGCTTTGGCAGTGGGACCACTAAGTAAACTCAGCGATGTTGAGTTGAAAAGTGGAGATCTTAAGTCAAGTTTAGAGGACCCCCCTGTAGATCTGGTGCTGAAGCCGTTGCCTAAACATCTTAAGTATGTGTTTCTAAGAGAAGGTGACAAGCTTCCTTTGATCATATCTGCCAAGCTGTCTCGTTTAGAGGAAATGAAATTGATCAACGTCTTGAAGAAAATTTAAAAGCCTTTGGGTGGCAAGTAGGAGATATCAGAGGGATATCTCCGGACATCTGTATGCATAAGATCAAGACTGAAGAGGGTGCGAAATGTGTTAGACAACCCCAGAGGAGGCTCAACCCTCATATGCAAGAGGTGGTTAAGAAAGAAATCATCAAACTTCTGGACATGGGAATCATTTATGCCATCGCTGATAGTGAATGGGTTTCCCCGACTCAGGTAGTTCCCAAGAAAGGTGGAATTACGATTGAGAAGAATAAGAAGGAGAGGAAATAGCGGCGAGACTTGTCAACGTTACTGAGTCCAGATCGATTATCGGAAGCTCAATGAGGTAACCATGAAAGATCACTTTCCCCTTACATTCATTGACCAGATACTTGAGCATCTGGCAGGGCACGCATTCTACTGCTTCCTGGATGGATATTCAGGATACTTTCAGATACCCATTGATCCAGCTGACCAAGAGAAGACTACTTTCACCTGCCCTTATGGTACATTCGCTTACCGGTGAATGCCATTTGGTCTCTGCAATGCCCCAGCTACATTTCAAAGATGTATGCTGGCTATCTTTGACGGGCTAGTTGAAAAGTGCAAGGAATTTTTCATGGATGACTTTTCGGTCTTTGGTCAATCCTTCGATGATTGCCTTGACAACCTTGACCATGTCTTATCCAGATGTGTGGAAAAGAACTTAGTCCTCAACTGGGAAAAATGTCATTTCATGGTAGATGAGGGAATAGTTCTTGGCCACAAGATCTCCGCCAAAGGTATTGAGGTAGACAGGGCCAAAGTAGAAGCTATCGAGAAGATGAGTTATCCTAAAAATGTGCGCGAAGTCAGAGGTTTTCTTGGACATGTCGGTTTCTATAGGAGATTCATTCAAGACTTTTTCAAGATAGCCAAGCCCCTGTCTACACTACTTAAAGAAGACGTTGTATTCGATTTTGATGCAAGTTGCAAGCAAGCGTTTGAGGAGCTTAAAAGTCGATTAATCTCCGCGCCGATCCTTATTTCGCCTGACTGGAATCTCCCCTTCGAGCTTATGTGCGATGCATCAAAGTATGCTGTTGGTGCAGTCTTAGGACAGAGAATAAAAGGGAAATTCCAGCCAATCTATTACGCCAGTCACACATTGAATCATTCTCAAGTTAACTATACTACTACTGAAAAGGAATTATTGGCCGTAGTCTTTGCTATGGACAAGTTTCGTGAGTTACTTGTTAGGAGCTCAAGTGATTGTGTGGATCGATCACGCCGCTTATGCTATATCGATGACAAAGAAAGAGGCCAAACCGCGCCCTTTGCGTTGGATATCGACCCTACAAGAGTTTGACGCTCAAATTAAAGACAAAAGAAAAGCGTTAAACGCCGTGGCGGATCACGCTTCAAGAATGTTAAGTGAGGAAAAGGATGATCCAGACGATATAGATCTTTACTTTCCTCTAGAAAACATTATGCTTATCGACGGTTGTGCTCCAGATGTTCCATGGTATTCCTCCATTGTAAACTACCTTCATTCCCAATATCTTGATCCAGAATTTTCCTATCAGGAGAAGAAGAAATTCTTCTCTGATTTGAAAACATTCGTTTGGGATGAACCTTATCTCGCTTTAAGATCTCAGAAAGATGGTCCGCTTAGATGATGTGTTCCGAATCCGAGCAAATATGGATATTATTGAGCGATGCCACAAAGGGACCCACCTGAGGTCACTTTGGTCCTTGGAAAACCGTTGCTAAGATCTTCCAATCCGGCTTCCATTGGCCCACGATCTTTAAAGATATAGAAGCTTTCTGTAAAGCTTGTGATAGGTGTCAAAGAACCGTGTTGGACTTATTTCTTAGTTTTGATGATGAGTGCCATACTAGATGTTATAGTGCAAAGGCAAAAAGATGTCTAGATCAAATGTATAGGTTTATTAGAGTTTGATTCATAAATAGGTTTGATCAAACAAGATCAGAATGGTCACCGACTTGTATCGCCAGACCGGTCTAGTCGATGGGGTAGATAGGTCAGTAGACTAGTCTTGAACCCTTGAAGACCCGAAAGGTGAGGTTCAAACTCGAGAAATGAAGGCTAAGGGATCAAACTTAGTATTTAAAGTCAAGGATATGGAATCGAAATTTAGGCAAGTCCAGATGACCTAAACGATTACATATACCTTGTGTATAAGGTCTAAGTTCCATAAGTTGGATGTTGTTTGGAACTTAGTTATAATTAAAATGGTGTAATCTAACTTCACAATTAAAAGTTAGATAAAAGAAATCAGCTGCATCATATTTTATACACAGAAATATCATGATCAGCAGACTGATTGTAACTTCAGCAGACTGATGAACCTGCTGATATATATACCTCGGTTAATTCAAGATTATTTTGGAAGATTACTTGGATAGGGACAACCAACTACCTCTGATTTGATCAAACAAATCAGTGGTTATGATTAAAGGAACGTTGGGATGATTCAGGACTTTATCAAATGGACACAAGTCAAAGGTGGGCAGATCAGCATCATCAAAAGGAATTACGATGTCGACCCTATGAATAGTGAGATAATGCAAATCAGATGGGAGAAAAACAAGGAACGGTTACATTTGAAATTCAAATACAAGTCATATGCATTCTTGCCTATAAATAGAAGACTTTCAACTCAGAAAAAGATGATGAATTTTTGGATAAACTTTAAGTGTTAATACTGAGCTGAAAAACACCCTGCTGAACTTGCTGAGCATAAACCTGCTGATCTAGTAAATTTCTTCAAGTGCAATCTGTATTCAAGCTGCATCAAGACTACACACTTGAAGACTGCAAGCTGCTGATTACATCATCCTAATCAAGCTGCTGCAACTGAATCATTTACTTGATTCAATCTTTATTTCATAAAGAACCTGCTGAAGACAGTGAAGCATCCGTTGGGTGTGAAAGACTGTTGTTTGTGGTGGAGCTGGTGAAGAGGCAATCCTACCCTTCAAGGACCAGTGGAAGACTCAGGAGCAAACAATCCTACTGCTCCTGGCCAGCTTTGTGAAGCCATAGTTATTGGTGAAGGACAAGCAACCTTAGGAATCTTTGTAAAAGCTATATCAAAGATCTCTAGTGAATATCCTCCAACATCACAGAGAAGAGTGGGTGACAAGATTACACCACCTGAACCACTATAAAATCGGCTATTTACTTTCGACATTTATATTCTCGCACTTAGTTTATTACACACATCAACTTACTGAATCTAGCAAATCAAAATCACACACTTGCACTCATGAGTATCTAATACTTAGTATCATATTTAACAACAAGTATTAAGGCTTAACTTTGATATAATTCCATTTGCACAAATTCAAAGAATCGAATCATGAGACTATCATTTATCGCAAGAGGTCATCAAGTCTCAACAGACTCTTGAAGTATCGTGAGATCTGCTGAAGTTGCGAATTTGTTAACTCCAAAAGTTTTAAGTGTTAAGTTTATTCACCCCCCTAAACTTAACCAAAGCCTTTTCAAGGACCAACAATTGGTATCGGAGCAAAGGTGTACGTTCAAGTAATCCTACTTGTTGTGCTTGTGAAAATTCTTTAAAACTTTCTTTCAAGTTACCGATTTTCAAAGACTTGCATCATGGATAACACACAAAGTATGCTAGAACTATCTTTGATGTGTTCTCTAGATAGATTTGATGAGTATAAACGTCGAATGCGAGGCTTACCTTGCGCAACTCATGATGAGATGATGGATGTACTAACCGATGGACCACTTGGAGATTACCAAGGCGATGTGATGGGGATGATACAACCGAGTACATTCCTAAACCAAAAAGAGAATGGAATGCGAAGATTTAAAAAGAGCAAACCTCAACAATATTGCTATTGCCATCATTTACAGAACCTTGGATAGCAATATGTACATGAAGGTTAAAGATTGCAAGACTGCAAAGGAACTTTGGGACAAGATACATCTAATCTGTGAAGGCACTGATGCAATAAAGAAGAACAAAATCAGTGTAGCCAGGAAGAGGTTCCAAAAGTTCAAGATGCTGCCAAATGAAACCATTGAGCAAATGGAGTCTAGATTCAATGCAATCCTGGATGAACTTACCATGTTGAGTGTAAGTTATTCAAAAGAGGAAGTAAACACCAAAATCTTGGAAGCTCTACCTGCAAAAGATGTTTGGAAAATGAAGGTGACTGCAATTGAAGAAATGAGAAAGTTGCATGAAGAAGACACTTCAAATTGTTTTCGAGATCTAAAGGCTTATGAATTTAGCAAAAGCTTGTGCTGAGGCCGAAAAAGAAGAGCCAAAGGCCATCGCATTGGTGCTTCACATCAAGAAGAAACATCTGGAGGACAGGGATGATCTGGCGTATGAGATGCAAGAGCAGATTGCCCTACTGAGCAAGAAAATCGGGATGATGAAAACGGAAAGGCCACTTCAAGAAATTTTACAAAGAGGCCCTCTTGAAAGAAGGAAAGAAGAACCAAAGAAAGACAATGACTATCTCAGGCTTTCATTGCAAGAAACCAGGGCACTTTAAACTGGTCGTCTGAGTTAAAACAAGGCAAGGAACTCGATTATCTTTGTTTCAACCGCAAGAAGCCTAGACATTTTAGACTGATTGTCCGGACCTCACTCAAGACCAAGAGTCAACAGAGAAGACATGGCAAGAAGGCTATGGTTCTTGAAGATGAATCGAGGGTATGAAGTGGAAATCTGAAAAGGAAATGAATCGGATGACACAAAGACTTTGAGTTGTTGACATGGAGGATTATGCTTTGATGGCCAATATGGATGAAATCGAGGAGGTATACAACACTGTATCTATCAATACTCCTGCTGGAAGTGATTGTGAATCAACTTGTGGTTCAAATCCTAGAAATTCTGATAACAATGAGACTTTGGATGCCATCCTTAATCAACTAAGGATAATACAATCTGGTTATGAGGTTGTGAAGGCTGAAAAAGAAGCACTTGAATTGGAAGTTGGAAGATTGAAAGTGAATTAAGGGTTCTCAAAGGTAAGGAAAAGATGTTGGACGAGAATCGAAATAAGTCTGGCTGAACATCCAGCAACCTCTGAATCTGTTTGAACCATCTTGTTCCAATCCGCATACAAATCGGGAAAGCCTTATGGGGATAGAAACAGGGCTTGGATTTGGAACTCGAAGAATCTAACAAGAGTGGATCCAGTAAGGTTATGAACCTAGTTCCGCACTGGTCCTAAGTTTGTACTGCACTAGATCCAACTCCCAAAGAAGGCCGAGGCGCTTAAACCCAATGAGAATGCTTCAAAGAAGCAAAATCGAGAAGTCAAGAAAGTCAACGACTCTAATAAAAAGAGTAAATCTAAAAATAGGATTGTTTGTGCCTTCTAAACTCGATATAGCGAGACTGGCCGCCAAGTCTATTTGGACCACGAGAAGGTAAGAGACAGAAATATTCCAAGGATAAGAATCCTAAACCCAAAAATGTTAATCATTCAAGGGATACTTATCTCAGGGGGAAAGGTAGACTGTTCCCTACTGATGATGATTGGAATATTCCTGCATCTAATGCTAGAAACAGTAAGTATAACCATACTGCTAGGGTAAAACCTAGACAATGGGATCAGCAGAGGACTTACACAAGACCTCAGCAGACTCCATACTACAGGGCTGTTTCTAACAGACAACAAGCAAATGGTTATGCTAATGCTTCTAACACTAAGAATCACTTCAAACAGCATTATAAACCAAAAGGCCAGAAAACATATGTGAATTCTACACAACCTACTGTTAGAACTTATGGATGTGTGGAATACATGTATGAACCAAAGTATGACACATTCAGGAGAAGACCTTATGGAGACATGCCAAGGGTCATGCTTACCACTGACCATTATGGACCCAAAACAGTTTGGGTACCTAAAATGCATTAACTTTGTTTTGTAGGGTGTGCAGTACTTTGACAGTGGATGTTCCAGACACATGACAAAGAATAAGCACTGTTTGACAAACTTTGTGGCAAAAGATGGTCCAAGGGTGAATTTTGGCAACAAGAATACACCTGGATATACAAGAGGATATGGCACACTTGTGAGGAATGGACTTACAATCAAGAATGTTGCATATGTGGAGGGACTGGAATACAACTTGCTGAGCACTGGACAATTCTGTGACAAGGGTTACAAGGTCACTTTTGACAAAAACAACTGTATTGTCATTAGGGAAAGAGGTGATCAAGTTGTACTTGCTGGTAAAAGACAACAGAACATGTATGTTGTTGATTGGTCTACTGCAGTTCCAGAAACCTGCCTGATTGTGCATACCAAATCAGAACCCAATTGGTTATGGCACAAGAAGTTGAATCACTTAAACTTTGATGATATTAATCAGTTGGTGAAGAAGAAGCTAGTGATTGGTTTACCTGAGATCACATTCAAAAAGGATGCTATATGTGATGCATGTCAGCAGGGTAAACATATAAAGTCAAGTTTCAAATCAAAGACCAAACAATCAACTAATAGAGTGTTGGAGCTGATGCATATGGATCTTTTTGGACCAATAACTCCAACAAGTGTAACAGGAAAGAAGTACACCTTAGTGGTTGTGGATGATTACTCTAGATACACTTGGGTGATATTTATGAACAAGAAAAGTGAAACACTTCAAAGCATGCCTAATCTTTTGAAGAGATTACAAAATGAGAAAAGTTTAACAGTAATAAAGATAAGATCGGATCGAGTCTTGAATTTCTCAACAAAGTCATAAGAGAATATTGTGAATGTAATGGTGTACTACATCAACTTGCTGCTGATGGTACACCTCAGCAAAATTGGGTTGCTGAAAGAAGAAACAGAACTCTAAAGGAAGCAGGAAGAACAATAATTTGTGAAGCATTGCTACTTGAAAGATATTGGGCTGAAGCAGTAAATACAACATGCTGTACACAAAATAGAACATCAGTAAACAAGAAGCTGCTGAAGACACCTTATGAGGTTTGGAATGGAATGAAACCTAACATATCCTATTTCCATCCATTTGGAAGCAAATGTTTTATTCTAAATCATAAGTTACATTTGAAAACTTTCCAACCAAAATTAGATGAAGGGATTTTCTTGGGATATTCTTCAGTCAGCAGAGCATTCAGGGTACTGAACAAGAGGTCACTGAAACATGAAGAAACAATCCATGTTGTGTTTGATGAACCTAAGTTTACTGGTATGGAAAATGAAGTTTGTGAACCTGCTGAGAATCAACAAGTCACTGATCCAGATTGTGTTGATGTTTTGGAAAGATTCAATGACTTAAAAGTTTACGATCGATATCGCCTGCTTTGAACACCTGCTTTGTAATGTTATCGATGCAACAATCGAAGCAGCTTCAAGGATCTCACCGAACCCCCTGTAGAAGAAGCTACAATGAGACCTACTCAAGATGATGTTCCCGATAATCAAAATAACCAAAATCCACAATGGTTAAGGAATCACCTGCTTTGAACAAGTTATTGGCAATGTACGACAAGGTGTGAGGACTAGAAGACAACCTGGAAGCTATGTTTACTTGCTTTCTATCTCAAATGGAACCAAAAGTTGTTGAAGAAGCTATTTGAGATCCAGTTGGATAATAGCTATGCAAGAGGAATTGAATGAATTTGAAAGAAATCAAGTTTGGACACTAGTTGAAAGGCCAAGTTATGCAAATATCATTGGTACTAAGTGGGTATACAGAAATAAACTTGATGAATCTGGTACCATTGTAAGGAATAAGGCCAGACTAGTTGCAAAAGGCTATTCTCAAGCAGAAGGAATAGATTTTGATGAAACTTATGTACCTGTTGCAAGATTGGAAGCTATCAGATTATTCTTAGCACATGCTGCATATAAGAACTTCAAAGTATATCAAATGGATGTCAAGAGTGCATTTTTGAATGGCATTCTAGAGGAGGAAGTGTATGTTCAAAGAACCTCCTGGATTTGAAGTTAAAGATCAAGAAGATAAAGTGTATAGACTCAACAAAGCACTTTATGGATCAAACAAGCACCAAGAGCATGGTATGAGACTCTATCTCAATTCTTGGTGGACAATGGTTTTATAAAAGGCACCATTGACAAGACACTTTTCGAATCAATGAAGGGACAACACTGGCCGGTACAAATTTATGTGGATGACATAATTTTTGGTTCTGAAATTGATTTACTTTGTGAAAAGTTTGCAAATCTAATGAAAAGTAAATTCCAAATGAGTATGATGGGAGAAATGAACTACTTTTTGGGATTGCAAGTTAAACAGATGAAAGATGGAATCTTCATCCATCAAACCAAGTATACCAAGGAGTTGCTGAAGAAGTTTGGTATGGAAAACAGTACTAAGAATTCAACTCTTATGAGTACAAACATCAGACTGGATGAAGATAAAGAAGGCAAAGATGTTGATCAGACCTTATACAGAAGGATGATAGGCAGTCTGCTATACCTATCTGCCAGCAGACCTGATATATCCTTTGTTGTAGGTGTTTGTGCAAGGTTTCAATCTAAACCTAAAGAAAGTCATTTAGGTGCAGTCAAGAGAATTCTCAAATATCTAAAAGAGACTTTGGGAGTAGGGATATGGTATTCCAAGGAAGGGAGCTTCAAAGTAATATCCTACTCAGATTCTGATTATGCTGGTTGCAAGATTGATAGAAAAAGCACCTCAGGGAACACAATCGCTTAATGGGAAATAGATAGGTTTCTGGTTTAGCAAGCAATTCTATATCAACTTCCACCTGCTTGAAAATTGAATACATTGTTTCTTTGAAGTTCTTTGTGCACAAGTACTATGGCTAAGACAACAATTAAGGGATTATGGAATTGAAGAAAAGGAAATTCCAATTATGTGTGACAACACAAGTGCAATTGCAATCACAGAAAATCCTGTTTTGCACTCAAGAACCAAGCACATTGATGTGAGACATCATTTTATAAGGGATCATGTTCAGAAGAAAGATGTGGTGGTTCTATACATCCCTACTGAAGATCAACTTGCTGATATTTTCACTAAACCACTTGATAGTGAAAGATTTGCCAAATTAAGGACTGAACTTGGAATTATAAAAGTTGACTGATAACCAGCAGTGTACTGGAATTCACCAAGGGGATTAGTCTTTGCTATGTTGGGTGAGCTCACTTAGCAGATTAGTCATTGGTATCAACAATTCCATGTACTTATGTTTGGACAATTGAGCAAATGAGGTTGCCAAGGGGATTGGTCTTTGTCATGTTGGGTGAGCTCACTTGACAGATCAGTCATTGGTATTAAACTTCATCTTGTATTATCAATTGAACAAAACAAAATGAAAACGAGGATCAAGCCAGAGTACATATGTCGGCCAGGTCATTGAAGCCTATTTATCGCCAGATCGCCGAGCCCACCTCGCCGAGGACTACCTGCTTGAATGGAACGTTACTCAGTCAAAGTTATTAAAGTCAAAAGCAGTTTGGCGGGATATTTATTCTATCCTTTATTACCATAGTTAAACCATCCAACGGTTACAAACGTTATGGAGGAGTAATGGGCCACGTGTCAAGACAGAACTTATCCAATTTAATCGTGGTTACCTCAATGTACGTGCAATGGCAGTTTCAACTACCCACTGTCTATATAATCAGACTGTTACACAGCGGATTCTCTACTTGCAATT
This sequence comes from Gentiana macrophylla, assembly GCA_026214975.1. Lineage (NCBI taxonomy): Eukaryota > Viridiplantae > Streptophyta > Magnoliopsida > Gentianales > Gentianaceae > Gentiana > Gentiana macrophylla. The sequence goes on from CM047813.1 coordinate 53,958,616, forward strand.
TCTGCTTTATCTCTGCAAATCGTACATTGTGTGAACACAGATTTGTGAGCAATTCTTCTTCATCTTTTTCTTATTTCAATGGCGGAATGGATTGAAGTTCAAATCGAATCAAGCCAAAGTGTTAGAGGCTATGTTGTTGATGCAAACCAAACAAAGTTGGCTATTAATATAGGTCGAAGAATAAGGAGGTTTGCAGGTTTGGAGAACAAACTCAATATCGATTAGAAACAATCTCATACACCAATGTTATTGATTTACGGAAGAATATGGTTGTGGAAGAAGGAACCGAAGCATTCAAGACAATCTGTGAATCTTTGAGGAGCTTGTAATCTCCTCTAGTCTCTTGAGGGGAAGTGTTTGGATTTGAAGAAGTGGTGGATGGTTCAATCAATCCTCGAAGCAATGGGATTGGACAAATTGGCGTTTGTTGATCGATTAAAACAAATGCAGCCACCAAATCCGTACCAGGCATCAACTGCAGAGACATATTGGAAATGAATACGATCTGTGAGCAAGCTCATTGCAAAGAACATACTTGGACTAGTTGGCGTTATGGATACTCTATCGGGACCCAAGATAGAGCTGATGATAATCATCTGCAGGAGCATGAAGTTTGATTGGGCTGGTTATTTCATTCATTATATGAAGAAAGTAGCCAAGGAGGAGAAAGTAGGGAAAAGGAAATCAAAGGCCTTACCCTTAGGTTTGATGATTCAGACCCTGCTGAATCATTTGGAAGTTCCTGATCTTGAATCTGAGAAGATAAATCAGTCTAGATACAAGAAGGAAATTGATTATGCTATTCCTGGTCTAGATGATGATGAAGAGGTTGCTGGAGAAGCTGCTGGTGATGATAATGATGGAGATGATGGTGATGCTGGTGGTGAGCAGGTTCAGCAAACTAAGAAGATATCTATCAAACCTGCTGCACCTAAGAAAACTGCTGAGAAAAGAAAGAGTGGAGCTACAAAGAAAATAACTGAGGTATTAAAGCCTTTAAAGAAGACAAGGAAACAAACAAAGACAGATCAGCCGAAGTCTGCTGAGGGTTCGATGGAGGTTCTTGACCTGTTGTTCTTTAAGAAGAACTGTTGTTGAAATTTTGAGGGAACAATAGAAGGAAGCTAGTAGAAAGAGAAAATCTACTGGAAAAGATGATGATGAACCCCTCTCCAAAAGAATGAAGGAGATTTCCAAAAAGAAAAGGCATGGCAAAGGAAAAGAATTGAAAAACTTGGAGGCACAGAGAGCCCAAGAAGAGGCATCAGTAGAAGAGGAAGAAGAGGCTGTTGAGGCTGAGCCCTTATCGGAATTTCCCGCTATAATTATAATAAATATTCGATTTTAATTATGAAAAGGCCTTCGTAGCTTGCTTGGTACAAACATGAATCCTAAGCTTTATGTCATAGGTTCGAGTCTTGCTGGCTTCATAATATTTTTCAAATATTGTATTGTGTTTGTTGACTATCAATTCGTAATTTTTATTTCCCAAAAAAATAAAATTGTAATTTATTAATTTTTAAAGCAAAAAAATTATTAATTTCTTAAGAAGAGCTTTAATTTTTTTCAAAAAAATAATATACAAGCGGTTTGGTAGCTTGGTTGGTACGAACATAAATCCTAAGCTTTATGTCATAGGTTCTAGTCTTGCTGACTCCATAATATTTTTCAAATATCGTATTGTGTTGACTATCAATTCATAAATTATTAATTTTCTTTGAAATTTATCATTATTTTTCACCCATTAAATAAAATTACTCATACGATAAATATCAGTACGTATTTTATTAACTTTTTAAGAATATACCTTTAATTTTCTACACATTAATTATTCATTCTGTTCTTTATACATAATAATAAAGCATTGCATAAAATTGGCATATGACATATCATAACAAAAAAAAAATTGATATTTTTATGGTGTTTTATTTTTTTGTTTTTTGTTTACTTTGTTAAGAGTATGTTCGTTCATACGATACATCTTTGGAATGATATAATTGATATGTATTGTCTTTTTATTTTATTTTTAGAAAAGATATGTGCACATGTTTGTTTTGTATGCATTTTGAATATATAATTGATTTGTATTGGTTTTTTCTTTTTAGAAGAGATATGCGTACATGTATGTTTTGTTCGTATTTTAAATGGCATAGTAAGAAGATGGATTATTTCCAATAAAATCATTTTTACTTTGTAAAGCATTTGGAAAGTGTGCGAAAATTGTTTTGCCGCATAATACACACACGCAATAACTATTGTCGTTGTATTTGGCATAAAATGGGACAATTTGAGAAATATTGTGCATTTGGCAGCTTATCGTCAAAATGCCATATTGTTACCACAAGTTTTCTGACATTTTTATATAGTGTCATAAAAGTGACGTATTTTGTACGACACAACGTTAAACTGACACAAAAAATGTCACGAATTTGTGACATAAATAATGAGTGTCGGTTAATTGTCGGCAATTCATGACATAAAACAATATGTCGTAGAAATGTCGTACTTTCATGGCAATTAATAGCTTGTGCCGGAAAATATACGACAATTATTTAAATGATGCAAAGAAAGTGTCGCCAAAGGCCTGTTTTGTTGAAGAGGTTGTCAAATCTACGATCTTTGAGCGAGTTGTTGTTGAGCGATCTGTTGAAGATATACAACGATCTCGACCCTGAGCTTCTTTGTAGTATCTATCTTGAAGAACCACAGAAAACCACTTTGCCCGAACTCGCTGTGGGTAGTTGTAGAGGTAATTGAAAACTTGGTTGAAGACCACCGCAAGTGTGGCAAGAACTCGGGGGGAGAAGCGATCTGCTGACCTGGCGATGAGCATGTAAGTCAGAGGGAACCAAGTGTGGCACAGATGGAAGTAGTAGGCACAAATGTACAATCTCAGCAACCTACTGACTTTCAGACATCTGTTGAAGAAACTTTGAATCAACTTGTTGGGACCTTTGGAGGCCAACAAGGTACTACAAGAGCTCCCAAAGGATCATATCTACCCTATGAGAAACATGAGAAGAAGAAGAAAGAAGGGTATGTTGATCCAAAAATCCTACTGGTGGCTGATTACTTCCAGTGGAAGTTTGGATTCTATAGGATACAAAAGCCATTTCTTGAACCTATGACCCGATTTTGAGGAGTGGGCTTTTGGAAGATTGGGAGTAGAGAATTTGTTGGATCTAGTTGATACCAAATTTCTTTGCATCAAGACTGATGGATTTGTTTGATGACCAACAGAAGGAGGAGGGTATCAAGTTTAGAGATCCAAGAGATGGTCATGATGATTCTTCCTCATCATCAGATAGTAGAGGAGACTTTCCTTCTGGACCAGGAGAATCAAGTGGGGCCAGACCGACAAATGAACCACACAGCATAACATCAATCGATCTCGTAAGTCTGCCGAGGCCGTGAGATGGAGAGATAGATGAGGATCTACAGGATCTCACCATGGATGATTTGGAGGCATTGATCAATGAAGGTATTACTCTGAGTCTGGTAGGCTGACTGATGAACCAAGTACATTCCACTGTTGTAGAGCCTTGCATGGTGATCTTTGAGCGAATGAATGAGGATTTGGATGAAGAAAAGGTTATTGATTTCACTGAACCTAGTGCCAGCTCAGAAGAATCCATTGAATATCAAGATGGTTTTGACTTTGAGGGCATTCTTACTAAAACTGCCATCATCCTACACAAGATTGGTCATGCTGAAGGTTTTCAAGTGGATAATGAGGCTACATTCAATCCACAGAGAGTCAAGAGGAGGCAATTCTTTGGGACACAAACAAAGACTCGCACACAAGGTTGGAGCAGAGGTGCAGTGCTGAGTCTCAAACAACACTGGACAAAGGTTGGAACTGATTTGGGTTTGGAGAAACCCCTGTTGTTGAAGAGGCTCGCCAGTAGTGGAGCTCTTTGAGGCCAAGGCCACTGTAGGGAAGGATAGTCAGCAGGCTGTTGTTGTTAATCAAGAAGAACAGCTGCTGGATTATGACTACAGTGATGAAGAGTTTCAAATTTTTGGAGAAGAAGAAGCTGCTGAAGAACTGCACAAGATCCAGTCATGGAAGATATTCTTGGTGCTATGGTTGGGGAAGGACCTCTCCTGTTTGGGAGAGATATGAGTAAGGCAATGGTCATCGGCAGACAACAGAGCACAATATAGAGTTGAGGAGCTGTTTGATGGACTCTCACTGATAGTAGAATGACCAGTGAAGTACCAAGTTGAAGTGTTAAATGAGTTAAGGACTGTAAGGCATGATATGCAACGATTAAGGACACAAGCGACATGAGGCAGGAAGAAAGATTTGAAGAAGCGATGAAGATGGTAAATAAAAGCAGACAATCAAGCGCCACGGTTGCTTCAAACTTCACATCTACTCAAAATGCAGTGAATGATTTGATACTAGATGTGAGGGGTATCAAGGTTGGAAATACTGCAAAAGATAAATTTCTGAAAGATCAACTTATTTCTATCCATCAGAAACTTGACAACCTTGCTGCAACACCTGAACCTCATCAACTCTTTCTTTGCACAACAACAACCTGCTATGCCTGATCCCAAACTTACTGAATGGATCAACCGACTGGAGGATACCTTGCAATCAAGGATAACTTCACTTGATACAAGAACTGGAGCTATGGAAGGTCAATTGAATAGAGTGGTCATCTCACAGGAGGGTATTCATGGCCTCATATCCCGTTTTGTTGATGATGTCACTAAGGGGAAGAAGAGGGCCAATCACCGCAGCAAAGGAGAGGTCTGCAAGACTGCTTGCACACGAAGAGAGATGGCAAGATGATACTAATGCTTTTAGGCAACTTTGCACTGGCAGAGTGCGACTTCTTGATGATCTTCTTAGACAATACAAGAAAGAGTATTACAACAGGAGGAAACCTTATCAAGACAAAGGATTTCATGAAGGTCTGGACTCTTTCTTGGGATTGAAATTTTGGGAAGCAAGGGTTAAAGCCTTAAGGGCAAGCAACAGAGGTGGAAGAAGTGGCAGAGGTGATAGGAACTTGCCTATCACAAAAGCAAAGGATTCACTTGAAGAGTTTAAAGAATCAGATATGAAGTTTGGTTTCATAGTGAATCGAGATAAACCTTATCCTACACAAGCTTGGGGCGCTGGTGGAAGCAAGTTAATCCCTACATTGATTTTACACTGATTGAAAATGAATGGATGAGGGATATGATAGAACAAATCAGAGCCTATCAAGAACAAGCTGAGAAGGCTAGACAAGAAAGAGAGAAGAGACAATAGATCAGCTACTTATCATTCTTTATCATTGCTGCATCTAGTTTGTAATAACTGAACAATGATTATAATGAGAATGGACTGAATTTGTTCTGTTTTTGTTTCTTTATCTTTTTGCTTTGCTGATTAGGTGAGGGTAGTGGCATCATCACCAAAAAGGGGGAAATTGTTGGACTTATTTCTTAGTTTTGATGATGAGTGCCATACTAGCTGTTATAGTGCAAAGGCAAAAAGATGTCTAGATCAAATGTATAGGTTTATTAGAGTTTGATTCATAAATAGGTTTGATCAAACAAGCACTGTAATGGTCAGCTGACTTGTATCAGCAGACTGGTCTAGGTCAGTAGGGTAGATAGGTCAGTAGACTAGTCTTGAACCTGCTGAAGACTGAAGGCTAAGGGATCAAACTTAGTATTTAAAGTCAAGGATATGGAATCAGAATTTAGGCAAGTCTGTGATGACCTAAACTGATTACATATACCTTAATAGTAGAAGACTAAGTTCCATAAGTTGGATGTTGTTTGGAACTTAGTTATAATTAAAATGGTGTAATCTAACTTCACAATTAAAAGTTAGATAAAAGAAATCACCGCATCATATTTTATACACGAAATATCATGATCAATGATCGATTGTAACTTCAAAGAGATGATGAACTCACTGATATATATACCTCGGTTAATTCAAGATTATTTTGGAAGATTACTTGGATAGGGACAGCCAACTACCTCTGATTTGATCAAACAAATTAGTGGTTAGGATTAAAGGAACGTTGGGATGATCCAGGACTTTATCAAATGGACACAAGTCAAAGGGTGGAATGATGACACTTGCCTTTGTCAAAAGGAATTACGACGATGTCGATCCTATGAATAGTCACAGAATGCAAATCAGATGGGACAAAAACAAGGAACGGTTACATTTGAAATTCAAATACAAGTCACATGCATTCTTGCCTATAAATAGAAGACTTTCAACTCAGAAAAAGATGATGAATTTTTGGATAAACTTTAAGTGTTAATAATTGAAATAAAAACACCTGCTTTGAACTTCTTGAGCATAAACCTGCTGATCTAGTAAATTTCTTCAAGTGCAATCTGTATTCAAGCTGCATCAAGACTACACACTTGAAGACTGGAAGCTGCTGATTACATCATCCTAATCAAGCTCTTTGCCATCGAATCATTTACTTGATTCAATCTTTATTTCATAAAGAACTCTTGAAGACAAAAAGCATCATTGGGTGTGAAAGACTGTTGTTTGTGGTGGAGCTGGTGAAGAGGCAATCCTACCCTTCAAGGACCAGTGGAAGACTCAGGAGCAGCAATCCTACCTGTTCCCAGTTTTCAGTTTGTGAAGCCATAGTTATTGGTGAAGGACAAGCAACCTAAGGAATCTTTGTAAAAGCTATATCAAAGATCTCTAGTGAATTTCCTCCAACATCACAGGAGAAGAGTGGACTGACAGGATTACATCACCTGGAACCACTATAAAATCTGGCTATTTACTTTCAGCATTTATATTCTGCACTTAGTTTATTACACACATCAACTTACTGAATCTAGCAACTGAAATCACACACTTGCACTACTGAGTATCTAATACTTAGTATCATATTTAACAACAAGTATTATGGCTTAACTTTGATATAATTCCGCTGCACAAATTCAAAGAAAGTCGAATGTCGGCGAGACTCATTTATCGGCCAGGCTACTGAAGTCTCGTGAGACTCTCAAGTATCGCAGATCTTTGAAGTTGCAGAATTTGTTAACTCCAAAAGTTTTAAGTGTTAATTTTATTCATCCCCCCCCCCTCTAAACTTAACCAAAGCCTTTTCAAGGGACCAACAAACCGAAACTTTAACAAGGCGTTTCGACATGCCATTGAAACCCATCCTAGAATGCGAAGTCTTTGATGTATGGGGTATCGATTTTATGGGACCATTCCCATCATCTTGTGGAAATAAATACATCTTAGTCTGCATGGATTACGTGTCGAAATGGGTAGAGGCTCAAGCCACTCCTCACAATGATCATAAGACGGTCATGAAACTTTTAAAGAAGAACATCTTCGTGAGATTTGGATGTCCACGTGCCTTGATCAGTGATGAAGGGACGCATTTCTGCAACCGACCCCTAGAGAAAGTTCTTGAAAAGTATGGTGTTCGCCATAAGACAGGCACACCATATCACCCGATGACTAGTGGTCGAGGTTGAAAGGAGCAACCAAAGTATTAAGAAAATCCTGGAAAAAGCGGTCAACATCATAGGAAAGACTGAGTTTGAAATTGATGATGTCTTTGGGGCATCTGAATCGCCTATAAGACTCACATGGGTACATCTCCATATCGAGATGGTTTATGGTAAGCCATGTCATCGCCAATCGAGTTAGAGCATAGAGCTTATTGGGCTACAAAGTTTTGAACTTTGATTCCCAATCTTGTGGAAAGCATCGATCGCAATGATTTGCATGAGTTGGGCGAATTCGGACTCCAGGCTTCTGAAAGCGCCAGATCGGCAAAGAAGATAAGATGAAGCTCCTCCATGGCGCCAAGATTAAGAAGAGAAATTTCAAGTCGGGAACAAGTTCTTACAGTATAATTCCAGGCTACATCTGTTTCTGAAAGTTAAGGACACGATGGTCCGGTCCCTTTGAAATTCTCCAAATCTTTCTTGGAGGTGTTTTAGAACTAAGAGGTCATGGTGACCACCGTTCGAGTGAATGGTCAAAGGTGTAAGCATTATATCGGTCAAACCAAAGAAAGCCTTTGATTGTTCACTTCCTCGACATCCTCGGGTGTGGTACTCCTGAAGTCAATGAGTTTGACGAGTTTTACCCGATTTGTTTTACGAGAATGACGGCAAGTGGTCCAAGAGAGGAAGTTAAGTGGTAGTTAGGATATGGAAGATTTTAAACGGGAGGCACAATTAAAGAGAAGAAGAAGAAGAAGTGCGCAATGGGAAAATTAAGAATGTTTGGAAAGCGGTAAAGAACCCGACCCCATGTGTGAGATCTTGTGTTTAGTAGCCACACTAATGACCGAGAGCTTACGAAGTTGTGGCCGGAAGGAAGATTAAGTGGCCTGATCCAGTGACTAAACGCGTGTGTCTAGCCAAAGACACTAAAGAAAGGCGCTTGTTGGGAGGCAACCCAATAATAAGAATAGTTTTTATTATTTTGGACTATTTTGTTCTTTGTTGAATAAGGGGGCTAGTTTTGTCTTGTGTCGTCTAGGTTTTTGGAGTCGGTTTCGTGGGCGGGTAACTTGCATGGCGGAAGCTCTTGCCGTTTTTGATTCATCCGTGCTTTAGTTGGAGCTACTTCGGTTTTCCGTTGCTATTACTTTCGATGAATCTTGTAAGCCTTAACGCCGCATTTGCACTTTCGGTTGGAGTTTGGTATTTACGTGATGCACATGTTGGACCATATTTGTTTTGTAAACCTCTGTGGTTATATTTGACGTTTAGATGCCCTATGTTTTCCCTGTGTGGTGATTTTTCCATCTGAGCAATTATACCCTGTGCTTATATCAAACTTTTCTGCGCAATATGTTATATTCCCCTATCCCCGAGATCTTGTCTTGTTTCTCATATGTGCAGGATATTTGCGATAGCAATTGTGAGCTTTCAGATGAAGCCAGTTTCCCGGTGGATGGTCCACACTCTACTGATTTTTTCAAGCATTTTGGATCTGGATCGCGACCATTTCCAGAATTGCAACATTCGAACTACAATCAGCTAAGTACTTTATCTTTTCTTTAATTCTGCACAACCTGAGGACATGTTGTCATTTAAGTGTGGGGGAGGGGAATGGTTATGTGTATCTATCATTTGCTTATATTATTTTGCTATGCTGAAATGAGCTAAAAAAAATTTTAAAATTTTTGTTTTGTCCTGAGTGAGCAAATGCATATTTTTGTTCGGTTTTAATATTCATGGATGCTGTATACCGTATGTTTAGTAAGTTAGTTGTTTCACCCGACATACATTTCACGAGCCATATTGAACGATGAGCTAAAATATAAAGCTATACCCATTTGGATTAGTGATTTTTGATTATCTTATAAGTATCGTGTGCTTAGTGCTAATGTATGTATCGTGAGAATTATAATATTTTGTGTTTAGATCCAAAGTATGACATACTGTGAATATCTGAGGTTTGAATGTGATAAGTGAAACGTAACTACTGTGCTTTGAATAAGTTGTTTTGAAAAAAAGTTGAAATTGGGTGAGTCGGAAGCTAGTCGATGATTTGAGTGCGATAGGGTATACCACGTATGTCCTATACCACTATGATGACCAAAAGCTCACGACAGTCAGAAAAAGCTGCCTTATGATTGGAGTAAGGTAGGGCATATCTCGAATATCCTATTCTGCTATGACAGGGCAATAGCTCATTCTGATGTGTGTTTAAAAAGTGAAAGTAATTAAATCAACTTATATAAGAATTGGTATGAAATGAATAAAAGACTAAGTTATCGTCTATCTTATCCCCAGTATAAACTGATAGATATGCTGTAGGGATTATCCTCTGAATATTTCAGAAAGGCCCTAGATATATTCGATCATTCTTTTCGGGATATTTTACGTTTGTAGGGTACATCTTATAAGTATCAGTTATCTCTAGTTTAAAGGGGGCATTAGCTAGTTTTGCTCTGAGTTTCTCGAGTTTGGGATTTAGTGGAAGTTTGTTATGTCTTTGCACACACACCGGGGTGAACATCTAAGTTATTGCATATGTGTTATATTTGCTGAAGTGTCTATATTTTCTCGAGCCTTGATTCTTGTTTTGTTTTGCTCGGGACGAGCTAAGTGTGGGGGAGTTGTTAAGGGTGATTTCATACGATTTATTCCGTTATATTTTATAATGATTTCCTCCATATTTGTATAATTTGCATAGAAAATGAGCGTTTAAATGGTTTATTGAGCAAGTGAGGTTTTAAATGGTTTATTCGCAAAATTGGATAATTTATGTGTTTTATTGATGATTTTATGTTTATTTGGATACTATTACACTTTGTGATGTTTTTTATGACGTGTAGATGCATAATTGCGATTCAAAAGATGATTAAATGAAGACAAATGTCGGATTTAATGGATAAAAAAGAGATAAGGATGGAATTGGCTAGAAGAAAAGAGATAGAGTTGAAGATTTGGAATTTGGATCCAGCTGAACTGGCGTCCAAAGAAGTGGACTGGCGTCCAGGAGAGGAAATTTCATATAGAGAGTTTGGACGCAGCCTGGACGGACGTCTAAAGGAAGTCCAGAAGAATGGACGAGCGTCCAGGAAGACCAGACGGGCGTCCACGGCCGACTTAGCCCTGGCCGACTTAAAACCCTATAAATATCAGCTGCGCCCCAACCCTAATGACATCAAATTTTCACACATTATTGAGACCTATTGATACACAATCATTAGGAGAAAACCCTAGGCGGCCCCAGCCCCCTTAGGGGAGGCTGGGGTGGCGATTTTTCTTGTTTTATTTCCGCTTTCTATTCTGTTTTGCTGCTGCGTTTTATGCTCAACGCTTGGGGCTGAACATGTTCAAACGATTTGAATCTTTTCCATCAGGTTTTTCTATTTCCAATCTGAGTTTATGTTGTGATTTTAATTCAAAGTTGTTATCTTTTTTATGCTTATGTGTTATGCAATCAATATCGAAAGATGAATTGTTGTTGATGTTTACCGTATGACGAGAGTCGGTGTAGACCTTAGATCACCATAGGAAAGATGGGATTTTTAACCTTGACATAACGAGAGTTGATAGGTTAGATTTCTAGGTTGCTAGATTGAGAGATCTTACACCTTGTTTTGATAGCGTCAATCTTTATATCGAGAGATGAGAGATTGATAGGCAAATTATCTACGAGAGTAGGAATTCATACTTTTGAGAGGTGAACCACAACCATAATTAAATCTTCATAAGATAATTTAGAGAGGAAATAGAGGGTTGCGGGAACGGTGTATTATTGTTTGTTCGTTGTTTAATCACCATGATCATCTTCTTGTTTATTTCGTTTATTAGGGTTTCACAACTAATGATGCTAGGATGGTGTGCAATTGCAAAGGTCCATTTATGGACTTAAGCAAGCTTTTAAGAGTTGGAATCTTTGCTTTGATGAAACTATCAAATCGTTTGAGTTCATCAATAACGAATATGAACCATTGGTTTACAAAAAGGTTAGTGGGAGTGCCGTAGATTTATTACTGCTCTCTATAGATGACATATTTCTTATGGGGAATGATATACCTATGTTACAGTCAGTCAAATTTTGGTTATCCAAGAACTTCTCTATGAAGGACTTGGGAGATGCAGGCTATATTCTAGGAGTTCAGATCTATAGAGATAGATCTAAGAGATTTCTTGGTCTGTCACAATCCACCTATATAGACAATATGCTAAAGAGATTCAACATGGAGCAATCCAAGAGATGATTGCTACCCATTACTCATGGGGTCTATCTATCAAAGGAAATAAGTCCTATGACTGATTAGGAAAGGGCGCAGATGAGTAGGGTCCCTTATGCCTCGGCTATTGGCTCTATCATGTATGCCAAGTTGTGTAAAAGACCGGATATCTTGTACCCTCTAAGTATGACTAGTAGGTACCAGGAAAATCTAGGTGATGGTCACTGGATTGCTGTCAAGAATATCCTTAAGTACATTAAAGTACTAGGGATATGTTCCTGGTTTTCGTGAACTCTAATTTGGTAATTCGAGGTTATAAAGATGTCAGTTTTCAAACTGAAAAGGATGACTTTCAGTCATAGTCTAGGTTTGCTTTCACACTTATTGGTGGGGCAATTAGCTGAAAGAGTTCCAAGCAGGATACTACTGAAGACTTTACAAAAGAAGCCGAGTATATAAAAGCATCAGAGGCGGTGAAGGAAGCAGTTTGGAAGAAGAAGTTTGTTAATGAACTTGGTGTGCTTGCTTCCATTGAAGGTCCAGTCCCATTGAATCGAGGTCTCATCAGAAGTCCAAACATGTACTGCGGCGCTATCACTTGATTAAAAAGATAGTTGATAGAGAAGATGTAAAGATATAGAAAGTCCACACGGATGATAACGTAGCTAATCTATTAACCAAGGCTTTATCACAGGCTAAGCATGAGAAACATGTTCACATGAATGGACTTAAGAACATGGGGGATTGGCTTTAGGCCAAATGGGAGATTGTCAGATTAGTGTCCTAAACCGAATCGGGTTGGACCGGATCTAACTGGGTCGATGTTGAAATAGTGTCCTAAACCCAATCGGGTTGGACAGGATCCGACCTGGTCGAATCATTTCTGTTATTTCTTTATGTTAGTATATATATTAAATGGCTTTTCTATTATTATATATTGGTTCATTTAACAATCCAATTATGATATTGTATATATGATAATGTCCCTAGAGTCAAACTGTGAAAGAGAAATCATAATAGTGATTATGGATGATGAGATCTCGACTCACTTAAAAAGATTTGATACTTAAATGTCTCAAGTTGTATGTGCTGTTAAATAGGACATTAATAGTACGATTAGACTAGCACGTATTAGATGTCTTCTATCTTATAAATGTAGGGATAGATCTCGTCTATCAAAGTGTATAGACACTTGGACTGTACGTGGACGTGTATTAGAGAATACGTAGGTTAGACTGACCCATTTACTTTATTAAGTGTCGCACAATCATGTGGTAGTGATTGGGTGTGATACTGAAGCATGCATAGGATTCATGTTGTTCGTCTGGAAATCGCGTATCTTATGAATAGGAGTAAATATCCGAAATGGACTTCTTATAAGAAATGTCTAGCTCTCGTGAATATTTACAAAGTGGGAGTAAATGAGTTACTTTGAGAGAACATGATATCCAGATTGTAAGATACGGTCGTTGATGTTGACACTCGACGTACGACCGTATAGATATTATTACAGTGATAGGTTTCTATTTACACGGTAACCGTTTCACATGAAAGGTTGTAGTCATTGTATTTGAATCTTCCAAAGATTGGGGGTCACGATGTGTTGCTAGAAGCTATTACGTGATCATTAGGTATGAAGGGTATTTAATAAATGCACTTATGTCTACGGCCAACATATTCGAAAACATGTCGGGTCACACACATAAAAACATCTAGCCGGATTAAAATATGGTTATAGTGACAACCAAATAAGGAATGTTTTATCTCGACTATAAGGTGTTATAGTGATAAATTAATATGGTGGTATTTATTTATTATGAATAAATACAATACAAGATATTAATTATGTTGATTAAATTAAAGAATATTCCGGATGCCAATTTATGGCATTTGGGGCACAGGTGATATGTGTATAGGATACACATGGATTTCGCAAATTAATTAATCATAGTATTATATTATAGTGTATTAATATTAGATATTAATATATATAGATTTATTCATATAGTATATATATGTGATATTGTCGGTCCCAGAGAAGGGTAAAACTATAGTCAGAGGGGGGTGAGTGACTATAGTGGAGTTTCAAAAACTTTTCTTGTATTTAAAAGCTTTTGGGCAGCGGATAAGTCCCTTCTTAATATGTTGTTTCAAAGTAGTTTATGCAATCACAGATATATGATATAATTTAAGCAATTAGATAAATGCAGTAAGGTAAATTGCTGAAAGTAAATTGACACAAGGCTTATAGTGGTTCAGGGGGGTGTAATCTCTTAATCCACTCTTCTCCTATGATGATTGGAGGAATTTCACTATTGTTTTCACAGATACAATAGCCTAATTGTCCTTGACTATACAAGCTTCACAATCTTCAAGACTATCACTCCCTGAATTCAACAGCTTTAGTGACTCAGACTCTTTCATTGCTCCTTGGGAACAAATCCTTCAGCAGCTATCACAAACACAACTCCTTCTCAGATGGCTCTGATTCAGTTGTTTGTTTGAAGTGGATTGGATTCATAAAATTTGATGATCAGACTCAATACTTGATGTTGGAAATATAGTTCTGAGTTTTGAGTTGATCACTAGATATCCTTTTTTTAAGCACAGATGAAGGCTTTCTGATTTGACAGAGTTTCTACTTGTAAATTCTCAGACTTGATCGTTCTCTTGTGTGTGTTTTTTTGTCTGTCAATGCCTTCTATTTATAGCCTTGATAGTCCTTGATTTGAATTTCCGTCCGTTGGCTAAATTAATGAGGGGAATAATCCTTGATTTTATTCTTCATTCCCCCTTAATTATATCTGTTAGGTGTGATGCCCGAAAGAAAATTTTGTAATTGTTTTATTTAATAAATGAAATGATATTATTATTCATATTTATTATTCTCATATTCACCGATCGACAATAGTATTTACACTACGAAAACCCCACAAAGTATATCGTTTATGTAATCACTTAACTCGGTGTATGGGATATACACGGGAGGATTGAGTTAGTGAAGATGTACTTAAAATACAATTAGCCCGTAGTGAAGTTAATCGAGAGTATCGGGTCTCTCCTTTAACGTGCTATTAATGCGCCCATAACACGATAGGTGTGATTGTCTTATCCGGACTTTCGGTTAAGAGAACCTAATGGGGCATTTATATATGATAGATATATCATATAGAATTTGGACCGATTTGATTAGAGTTCACGATATAATTCCGTAATCGAGAAGTCTTATCAAATCAATGGATGATCATATTTATGGATATATCTTAATCTGAGGTGATCACAATCAACCGCTTGAATCGATTATGAGGTTTGACTTGACGGTTAAGGATTACACTGAGTCAATGGTCCGAATTACCCCATCTTGGCATTGTCTTTGGATTGAGTGAGTAGTCTGTGTTTATCACGGATACGAATCCATTCCTTCCATTTATGGAAGTAGATAGACGATTCCACTTATTTGTTAATCCTAGAAACCGATCGATCGCGCGAGTTCATATTGCAATGATTAGCTACCGGTGAGTTGTATGAATTAATTGATCACTGTAGGGTTAATGGTAAATAAGGATAAGAGGTTCTAAAAAGGGTTAACGGTAACTTTCCGATTTAGAATGAAATAGATCTATGGAGGATTAATCCATATGTAATGATTATATCAATGGGCGCTTATTATTATTCTCGTGAAGAGATAAATATAATCTCATAATCGGAGGAGTGCGATCACGGGATTATGGTGGCATATTCTGTGATTGATTTATCGAATATAATTATTCTATTAAGTAAGATAATTATTTATTTGATTTATCGGAGCGTGCGATTATTAGTCCATGGTCCCCGACGTGCCTCCTATATAGCATAGCTATTCTCGGACGTCGAATCCTAATAATATTAATTTAGTTCTTGTTGGACTTTGTTAAAACGATATGTGAATTAATTGTTTAGTGAACTATTAAATTAGTTGGGCTAAATAATTAAATATGTGAAAAAGGCATTTTTCATAATCTTGGCAAAATTAGTGTTATAGCCAAAAATTAACATTGACTAGGTCAATGATGGAAATTTTCGGCCAACACATGTTTATGGAAACAAGAATTATTTCTCTTGTGTATTAATAAGACATGTGCACAAAATATTTATTGGATAAATATTTATGGTAAGAAATAAAGATAAATATTATTCTAGATTTGTTCTAGAATATTATGGGATTATCTTTTATCTAATGGGATTGTTATAATTGATTTTGTATTAATTATTAAATCCTTGGAGGTTAAGTTTTACTCTCCTATATAAAGAGAGTTCTCCCAAGTCTTACAACACACATAAAATTTCGACTTCTCCTCTTAGAGAGAAGAAGTATAATTTTCGGCCAAGGGGGATAAATGGGGAAAATCTTGGAGGTTTTTCCGGGTAGCATATCGGAAGGGTTCGAGTCGAGAATTCCTTCCACCGGGAGTTGCTTGGATCACACGTACGGAAGATCGTGGTGCTCTTCACATCTACTTGCAATCTTCCTATTGCGGTTCTTCAACTTGGATTTTGAGATCCAAGAGGTATGTTCTACAACCCCCTTGTAGATGTAGATCAAGTTATTTTATTACGTGTATTTTATAGATCTAGATCCTTAAAATCGCTTCCGTTGCGGATGGTACGTATTACTAACAGTGGTATCAGTCGCCATGGTGATCTATATTTATACGTATAAAATATTAGATCTAGGAGTGGTAAAACATGTAGATTTTTTGTCCCAATTTTTTTTTTAAAGGGGCCGAAATTTTGTTTTACTTTTTTTTTATGATTGTGAATGTCTTGGTTGAAGAGATGGATTGGGGTTGGTACTGTTTACTCGTTAGATCTTTTGTAGCTCCTTTGTTTAGTAACAATTGAGTATAGGAATTGTATTTTTTTTATGTCAATTTTCGAAATTTATGTAAAAGTAGTATCTTTTATTGTAATTTTGATGTTCCGGGCTCGAGAAGATGAAGATCATGGTGTTGAAGATCATGATCATCTAAAAGGTAAAACGGGAGGAGGC
Source organism: Gentiana macrophylla (assembly GCA_026214975.1). Classification (NCBI taxonomy): domain Eukaryota; kingdom Viridiplantae; phylum Streptophyta; class Magnoliopsida; order Gentianales; family Gentianaceae; genus Gentiana; species Gentiana macrophylla. The sequence continues at coordinate 53,975,317 of CM047813.1, forward strand.
CGATTTGTTTAATATTTTTTTATTCATCGGCGGAAAATTTTATTTGCGGCGGCAACACAATTTTTTTTAGTTTACTTTTACTTGTTCTTAGGTCATAAGACCAATTGAATAATAAAAATAAAAATAAAAAAAAATTCTTGGAACAGCCGAGGGCTGTTATGAAAAAAAAAAACAAAAAAATTATTTTTTTTTTTTATAAAACATTAATATAGATATATTTTTAATATATTGGTATATTACGGCCTCCTCTCCTCGTCGTTCAAAGTTTGTGTCGAGATCCAAGCTTTGTATATCCGGATGATTCAAGGTTCGAAGATCGAAGACATGAAAACAATAAGATTGTAATTTACTGCTTTCCTAGGATAGATTAGATACGGGGGTACCAACGATCCATCTCGGTGTTTAAATTTTCCGCAATTTATTTTTTATGTGTTTGATTACAAAATAGATATAAAATCGGAATTGCCATGACATGCATCATATCATAAATCCACTCCATGCATACATGTAGAATTTTAATTTTGGTAATTAAAATAGGCATGTATACAAACTCGTGTAATTAGTTGAAATTTAATTAATACGTGGTAATTAATTAATTTAGTAACTAATTAAAGATCCGAGGACGGGTTATGAAATCGTTAGGCCTTTCGGTGTGTGTTCTCGGTGAACCGCCTTAAAGCACAAACGAGATTACGTTTTCAATTCGTAGTGTCTACGAGGTTGAATGATGGTAAAAGAACAATAAATCTTGGATAAAAACGGTTCGCTTATAGGTTGGGTGGTCAACTGAGCAAGGCTCGACCAACTTAACCCTCCTAGTGTGATGTATGCACAGGGGTCCGGCAAGACTAAGCTACACCGGAGATCGGAGGGGTGATTCCTTCTTATCTCAATGAGGCTGTCTTGACCCGATTTCGTCCGACTGTCACATATGTTCCAACGAATAGGACGGGTAGGCTTGCCTACGTTACCGACACTATTCGGAATCCTTGATTTGATGAGCTTTTATGATAACATCAAAAAGACGTGGTTAGTTAACCCACAACCACTTCCAAAATATTGAGTGGGAGCGGGGAGGCGACGGCTAACCCCACGGCCTCTACTATAGATACAAGTAAGTGAGAGAAGGGTGGCGCCTCGGCGCTTTGATTTCGTCCCCAAGGATGGTGTTCGCCTTATCAACATTCATGGCTTGGTCTCCGAAAGGATAGGATTTCGGGTACTAAATCGGGTCACCGACCTATCCTAAGACGGCATACTCGGGGCGTACCTAAGAGATCCGATATAGTAGGTCACACTCATAAAGGATATTTTTGGTAATATCTAGGCTAGAAAAGGAAGCTAGTCAATGAATAAAGGGATGTTCGATTCTCGTGGGATGTTCGATTATCACAAGTTATTCATTGATGAGATTGTCTCGATTTAACCGTCATCTCTTTGACCTACCCTAAGGCGGCACTGAGATGCGAGGTTAAAACCTTGGAATGGTAGAGTAGACTTAATTTTAGTTTACAATTCCTAAAATAAAATATAGTAGTGTTAACTTGAATTAATATATGTCATTTTATTTACAGCATTATATCCCTTACTAAATTGCTTAAAAATTTATAATTGACTAGTATTGACTTCGTTTAAAAGTGGAAAGTAACTAGGACGTTGAACTAGTTAATCGATAATGCAATTATTTTTCAAAGAGATATTTTCTCTTAAGCCTTTTAAAAACGTGAGTGACATATAGGTATGTCACTAGTGTCATTCGTGTGTCAAACGGAAGACAAACTTAGTTTGATCAAAGGTGATTTCGGACTTTGAAATTCTTTTAGTGAATTTTGAATGTGTAGTAATTACACGAGTAATTTTCTAATTGAAAAATCGGAAAATCATGAAGTATTACTAGTTGGACGATATTTGGAATCGATGAACTAGTGGGAGATTTATGATTTGTTGTTTTTCTAGAATGTTTAGGGTGATTTTATACGATTTCTAATGTTATATTTTATAACAATTTCCTCCATATTCGTATAATTTGCATAGAAATCAAGGGTTTAATCGAATTATTGAGCAAATGAGTTTTAAAAGTGGTTAAGTGCAAATTTGTGTTAATTATGTGGTTTCATTGATAAAAATCTTTGAATATGAGATGTTACATTTTGCACGATGTTATCATGAATGTAGATGCGCTTTGCATGTTAAATGAGGAGCTTAAACGAAGATCGGATGAAGATTAAGAAGAAAGCTCGATTCGAATAAAGAAAGCTCGATTCGATTCGCCCAAACTTGGTGATCAAGTATTTCAAAATATGCCACGTAACATTATATTTTGAGGCCTAAAAGATGGATTTTGAGGAAAGAAGAAGATGCCACGAGTTTACGAGATCAACGGATCAATATTTTCCAACGTGCACTTCTACCGTAACCTGTTTTCGATGGAAATTTTATCCGACTTAGAGGCATTTTCAGGGAAGAGTTCTTGACGAAAGTTGTAGATACTAAAATGAGCTTCCCAACGCATTTTGAATCACGTCAATCGGAGGTCTACAACTCAAGTTATGATTTTTTACCGAACTGCTGGAATTACGGACGAACCGGAGATATTTTGGCCAAGTTTGATGCATGTTACTCCATGTGCTCCTTAATGATGATGATGATGAGTCATAACAAACTCCACATGCTATTTTAGTGACTCCTCACCTTCACATGCAAAGTCATTATCACCTCCCACATGCTTATAACAAACTTGAGAATATTCCTTAGCATATTCTCCCAAAAATATCTCCTCAACTACAACCTCTCCTTATACACCTCCCTCAACTCTCCCTATAAGAACTCCCTCATTTCCATCCATAAAGCGCCCCTCCTTGGTCACTTTTGGCCAAGCTTTTACTTTTCCGTCTTTTATGTAAATACTGTGTGGCGTTATGCGAGAATAAATTAGAATAGTAAATCTTTGTTGTAATCTGGAGCTACGACCCTGATTACGAAATCATAATCGAGGATGATTGGCTAAGGTCTCTAAGCTAGAACCATCGTTGTGAAGCCACCATCACCGGAATAAATAAGGATTTCGCTTTAATTCATTTTCGTAAGTTATCTTGTTCTTCCTTCATGTTTTACTTTGTTTAAGTGCAATGTGTATGAACAATATGTGTGTTGCATGATATTCGAATTTAGATACGGAAGTTGATGAATTCGTAGATTACGTGAAGGAGAATGATAATATTCTTCCAACATATTCCAACATACGTAAGTTGAGGGTGAATGTTATTAGATTAGGATTTATATCCATATCTTTGATCCGTAAATGCTTTAGTTGTACCGAGAGTGGTGAACTAATTAAAAGGCGATGAACCGAAAGGGAAAATGCCTCTTTAGCAGATAATAATCCAAGAACTTACGAATGAATATGTGTCTTTCTTGTTATTTTCGGTGGGGTGGTGGATCATCGGTGCGTTCTAGTTGTTTTAATCTTTCTTTAAACAAATTTTCACGTATCGTCTTTCTTTTCACGTTTGCTACCTTAGTTTGTTAATTGAAAATCCGAGATCATAATCATCAACTTTATAAAAGAAATCGAAGGCAAAGACTCTTTTTCGTACAAGTCCTGCATGATACGATCCGGTTTCACCACTAGCTGCGAGCCTTCGCGCCTTGGGGTGACATCGGTTTTATTTTATTACTTGTTATCTTTTGCTTTGCATAAAACCGACGAACAAGTTTTTGGCGCCGTTGCCGGGGACTTGCACGGAAAATTTTACTTTCGGTTTTTTTTGTCAACTAAGTTATCATTTTTCGTCTTAAACAATAAAAAATAAAAATAAAAATAAAATAAAATAAAAATCTTTGGTAATTACAGAGAGAGAAAAAAATATTTTCTTTTAGTTACGCTTTTACTTACGTATTAGTTTTATAGTATTTTGTTTCTTTTACTGCTGTTTAGACTGTTTTGAGCTTTGTTTTAGTATAGTTTTTTTAATTCTAAAAAAAAAATTTAAAAAAATTTAAAAAATTCTCGATAAATACCGAGTGGATTCGGTAATTACCGAGAAAGAGAGAAAAGAAACACGGAACACGTTTCAATCATTGAGGTTGGGTGATGGATTCTCGGTGAATCCCACTCTGCGGAAGCATAAGGATAAAATCCCGAAACCTCGTGATTTAGGTGTTGGTGCCCAAACGTAGTTTATGCAAACTCGAACTCACGGGGGACCACTTTTGTATAATCCGGAGATAGAGCGAACCATCGCTCGACCAAACAGACGTTTGGTTCGGCTCGCTGGACCGACGGACGAGGGAACCACGGAAGGAAACGATCCTGAAGGATACACTGAGGGAGAAGCTCAAGGAGGAGCCCAGGTTGAGGAAATGGCAGATCAACGGACATTGGCAGACTTTGCCATGCCATCTATTGTGAAAGTGAATCCTGCGGTCGTGATTCCTGAAATCACGGCTGATAATTTCGAACTCAAAACTTCTTTAATCAATCTGGTGAGAGGTTCCACATTCCATGGATTTTCCACTGAGGACCCGCACGATCACATTCACTCATTTCTAGAATCGTGCGGGACTATTTTAATCAAAGGGGTCACTGAGGACGCCCTGAAAATGAAACTCTTTCCTTTCTCGCTGAAGGGAGAAGCAAAAGAATGGTATAAATCCTTACCAGTCGAATCCATTACTTCGTGGGAGGAGTTGGAGAAAGAATTCTGAGCCAGTACTTTCCACCTGCAAAGACGGCTCATCTTCTGAATCAGATATTCACTTTTGTGCAATCCGAGAAGGAATCATTTTACGATGCATGGAAACGATTTAAGACTCTCTTGAGAAAGTGCCCCACCATAAATTTGGACAAACAAAGATTGATCAACACTTTCTACAAAGGGTTTGACCGAATTGACTAAGGGAATGGTGAATAGTTACTGCTGGAGGTGCATTTACGAGAAAGACACCACGATGAGGATGGATGTTGTTTGAAGATATTGCAAAGTATAATTATGCCCCTACTATGCGGTCGTCCCAATCGAAAAAGCTCGATTTGCGAAAGTATGAGGTAGATGAGACCACGTCTCTAAAAGCTCGATTGGCACACTTCTGAAGCAAGTGGCGGCAATGAATGTTCAAAGTCTTGTGTGTGACAATTGCCATGGCCAAGGCCATCGTAGTAATCAATGCCCGACTTGACCCGATCTCACAGTCAAAGTCGTTCAAAACAATGTCGTTTGCCAAAATTGCGATACCGTTGGGCACGCATTCCATCGATGTCATCTATTGTTGCATTGGAAGAAGTGAATACATTCACTTCTCAAAATTATCGACCTTCGGTCGAAATCAAAACACTCAAGGATTCAATTATAACCGAACCACCCTGGTTTCCGATGGAGTGACCATCAGGGCAACAAACCCCCATCATTTTCAGGCCCCTAGGCTAATCAAAGCAATTTTCAATCCAACTATCGACCAAAGATGGAACACCAATCCACCGCAAAAATCAAAATCAATCATTTCGGATCTTAGAACAAAAGTTGAGCGAGCAAATCACGGCCAACACTCAATTGGCAAATGCTTTAAGTACTCGACCAAGATCAAAGTGAGAAATTTGGAGGTGCAAATGGGACAAATTTCGGGCAACAAGCAAGTCGACCTCAAGGTCATTGCCGAGTTTTATCGAAAGAACCCCGAGGGTTAATCGGTCCAAAATGACCGAGAATTCTTGCACCGATCTCATTGCACCATGGAACTATGGTCAAGATGAGTGAATGCTATAAAACCGAGGAGTGGGAAGCGGTTGGCGGTCAGGCCAACCAGGGAAACAGTAGCCCCTCCCGTGAGCGAGACGCAGAGGGGAAGATCTTTGTTCTCCTCGAGAAGGATGTTGGGACTACTATTGATCCAAGTGAAAGAAAAATTCGAAGAAAAGGTGAAAGTTGAGAATTACGATGATGAAGAGAATACTGCTTGAGAATAAGTCGATTCTAAGTTAAGTTCAGGAAGCATGTGAGGTGGAAGGATAGGAAGACAAAGCAATCAATGATAAGGCGGCAAAGAAGCACTTTCTTGAGGAAGACTTTCTTGATCTCCCTTACCCACCTAGCAAAAACAAGTTGTCATTAACGATCGATAAAGAGTATAAGAAGATAATCGACTTGCTCAAGAATCTTCGAGGCAAACATTCCATTAGTTGATCTTTTGGTAGGAATGCCAAAGTATACAAAGTTTATAAAGGGCGCAGATAAGTTCGAAAAGAAGCTCCAAGAGCTCGAGCACATAGTATTGAATGGAGAATGCTCAAAGAATCAGCCAGGACTAAACTTCTGTGAAGTGCCACGACCTGGTAGATTTACGATTTACGTGTACTATTAGGAATAGGACTTCCACAATGTTTTGTGTGATTCGGGAGCATCAATCAATCGATGTCTACGTCAATCTTCCAATCTCTTGGATTGGATCAATCTATTACGCTTAAACCTATTTCTCTTCAACTGGCATTAGAAGTGTGAAATATGCAAGGGGAATTGTAGAAGATGTATTGGTCAAGGTTAAGAACTTCATATACCCAAATTGATTGGGTAATCATGGATATGACCAACGATAAGAAAACCCCTTGATCCTTGGAAGACCTTTTCTTGCAACCGCCCGTGCCTTACTAGATTCCCACAGTGGCGAAGTGACCTTACATTTGGAGGATGAGTATATAAAGTTCAATGTGGGTAATGCAGTTGAAGCACCCGTCGTGTGACACTTGTTTAGCTATTGAGGACGATTTCAGCGATGAGTATGATAAACAAGTGTTCATGGGTAGTTGGGATGAGGAAGAATTCAATAAACTATCTCACAACTTGGACTAATGAGGAGTGGATAAAATTTTTAGAAGAGATTGACAAGGAAAGTTCGATTACCACGAGGTGGTAGGAAAGAAGATGAGGAGAGGCATGGTGATATGCCCAGATTTGCAAAAGGAGATGAGGCCCACACTGTCTGCTGGGGAGGCCATGATGCTTCAAAGCCCTTATAATAAGCTTGGAGATCTAGAGCTTAAGGGAGATAAATTGAGACCAAGTGTGGAGAAGCCACCGTCAGATTTAGTGTTGAAACCCTTGCCTCAACACTTGAAATACATTTTTCTGAGGGACGGTGATAAGCTCTCTTTGATCATTTCATCTAAGTTAGAACCGAAGGAGGAAGAAAAGCTTATCAAAGTGCTGCAAGATAATATCCTCGCCTTTGGTTGGCAAGTGGGAGATATTAAGGGATAAGCCACGATATCTCAGATGCATAAGATCGGGGGCTGTTGAGGATCGAAGAAGGTGCGACAACCTCGAGAGAAGGCTAAACCCTCACATGCAGGGAAATCGTTAAGAAGGAAATCATCAAATTGCTTGACATGGGTATCATCTACCCAATAGCCGATAGTGAATGGGTGAGCCCCACTCGGTGGTGGTGCCAAAGAAAGGAGGGATTACTATTGAAAAGAATGAAAAGGGGAAGAGATTGCCTTACGACAAGTCACCGGGTTATAGAGTTTGCATCGACTACGAAGACTAAATGAGGTAACTCTAAAAGACCACTTTCCCTTGCCATTCATTGACCAGCTCCTTGAGAGGCTTAGTGGCAAGCAATTTTATTGTTTTTGGATGGCTATTCGGATACTTTCGGATAGCTATCGACCCCATTGATCAAGAAAAGACTACCTTCACTGTCCCTCCGGTACCTTCGCTTACGAAGGATGCCATTTGGTCTCAGAACGCACTGAGGCTACATTTCAAAGATGTATGCTTGGCTATCTTCAATGGTTTAGTGGAGAAGGTGATGGAAATTTTTATGGATGACTTCTCTGTATTCGGGACAGTTTAGACCACTTGTTTACACAATCTTGATAAAGTTCTCATCGGTGCATAGAGAAGGACTTAGTCTTAAATTGGGAGAAGTGCCACCTAATGGTGGAAGAAGGAATTGTTCTTGGACACAAGGTGTCCAAGGAAGGTATAGAGGTTGACAAAGCGAAGGTAAAAGCTATTGAAAAAATGACATACCCTAAAAATGTAAGAGAAGTAAGAGGATTCTTGGGTCATGTTGGATTCTATAGGCGGTTCATTAAAGACTTTTCTAAGATAGCCAAGCCTTTGTCAACTCTCTTAAGAGAGGATGTGAAATTTGTTTTCACCCCGAGTGTGAAAGAGCTTTTAAAGAATTAAAAGACAAGTTGATTACCTCGCCAATTCTTATAGCACCCATTTGAAAGCTCCTTCGAGCTTATGTGTGATGCTTCTAATTATGCGATCGAGCGGTGCTAGGTCGAGAGTGGACGGCGTGTTCCAACCTATCTACTACGCTAGTCACACTTTAAACCCAAAGACAAGTAAATTATGCAACAACCGAGAAGGAGTTGTTGGCGAGTTTTTGCCATGGATAAATTTAGAAGCTATTTGCTTGGGTCGGAAGTTCTGATGCAGATGGACCATTCTCGCATTGAAGTATCTCATTGAGCAAGGTGATGCCAAGCCTCGCTTGATGAGATGGATCTTGATTTTACAAGAGTTTGATGTTCATATCCGGGACAAGAAGGGTAGCAAGAATGTGGTAGCCGATCACATGTCTCGGTGACCGATGATCATCAAATAGAGTCGGATGAGATTGGAATTGATTTTCCAACCGAGCAACTCATGACTATTGATGTGTGCGAGGTTATTCCTTCCCGTCTTGGAAAAGGTTCTCCTTGGTTTGCACCTTTGCAAACTTCTTGAGCGGCGAATATCCGACCACGACTGACATATCGACCAAAGAAGAAATTCTTTTTCGGGTTTGAACTATTATGTGTGGGACGACCTATTCTCTTCAAGCGTTGTAAGGATGGATTACTCCGTAGGTGTGTCCCCGAGTTCGAGCAGAGGGACATTATAGAGCAATGCCATGACGGACTGTGGGAGGTCATTATGGAGCTGGGAAGACTAACTGCGAAGATTTTTCATCCGGTTTCTACCGGCCGACAATTTTAAGGATACAGAGTTTTGTAAAGGTTGTGACCGGGTGCCGCGCACCGTAAACTTTCTCGGCGAATGGACATGCCCTACACCCCATTCAACAATGTGAGGTTTTCGACGTATGGGGTATTGACTTCATGGGACCGTTTCCATCCTCGTATGGGAACAAGTACATTCTCGTCTCAGTGCGTTGACTACGTGTCAAAATGGGTAGAGGCAATAGCAACACATGCGGAGCGACCACAAGGTGGTCAAGAGCTTCTGAGGAAAACATTTTTACACGGTTTGGTTGTCCACGAGCTCTCATCGGTGATTTAGGAACTCACTTCGCAATACTCCATTAGAAAAGATTTTAGAAACGATATGGGGTGAAACACAAAATCGCTACCCCTATCACCCTCGGACGAGTGGACAAGTTGAAGTAAGTAGCGAAGCACGAAAAGCATTCTTGAGAAGACGGTGAATTCTCATAGGACGGATTTGAGCAGGCTGGATGATGTACTGCGGGCCTACAGGATGCGACTTTCAAAACTCCTATCGGCACATCTCCGTTTCAGAGATGGTTTATGGTAAGGCACGCCACCGCCAATCGAGCTTGAGCACAGAGCATTCGAGGCTATTAAATTCTTAAACTTTGTGACCCAGATTATGCAGAAAAAGCGATTGTTGCGATTCACGGGGAGCTTGATGAGTTCGAGACTCCAGTGCCTACGAGAGCTCAAGAATCGATGGAGAGGACTAAACTTCTTCACGACAAGAAAATCAAGCATAGAGAATTCAAAGAGGCGAATGGGTTTTACTATATAATACCAGGTTACATCTGTTTCTGGTAAGCTACGCACCCGTTGGTCCGCCCCTTTGAAATTTCTCAGTTTTCCCTAGTGGAGCCGTCGAATTGAAAAATAAGCAGGAGAGTTGTTCAGAGTGAATGGTCATCGGTTGAAACACTATATTGGTCAACAAAAGGAACGACTGGTGGTTTTCCATCTAAACGACGTCCCTAGTCAAGACGACTCCGATCTTCTCGGAACCCGATGATTTACGTCTCTGTGAATTCTTTGATGATATTGTGATTACTTGATGATACACCTCGACTTGTGGAACCGAAACCTAAAAAGAAGAAGAGAAGAATCATAGGAACTAAGTGGATACTGAAAGTTTCTTGATATGGCCAATACGTTGGCGAGACTTTGTTTTTGTGGGATCCATACTATTGACCCGAGGAAATCAAGAATGATTCGGAAAGAGGCCTCACCGGCCCGACCGGGTTGAAAATTTTGGGTTGTCGAGCAAACGACATTAACCAAAAGCGCTACCGGAGGCAACCCGTTTAAAAAAAAAAAAAAAAAAAAAAAACAAAAACTCTACATTTTGCATTATACTTTACTCATACTTTGGATAATAGTTTTCCAATACTTCGAATTGATTTTCATTTTGTTTCACCAAGTCTCAGGATGAATGTTTGAATGTCATTTAAAGGGAACGATTAGGAGGTTATCCGAAAATCCCGAGGGAGTACAAAGAAAAAATTCAAATGCATCATTTCTTAGATTTAGGTTGTTAGAACAATTTGAAATAACCCTTGAGGATCTGGGTATAAAAGACTCATAGTTAATACTTTGTCACATATTTCATATCATGACCTAGTCTGTTTTAAATTTTCAAATAATGTGTGACATGTATTAATTCAACTACTATGCAACTAAGGGAATAGGAAATTCAAAGTGACCGAGTTGAAATTTTATTGTCTAGTCGAGCTCCCGACTATAATTAAGCCCTACTAGGGCGGTAACCTAGATATCTTTTCCTTTTTGTCTGTAGTTTATTTCTGTCTTTATTCCATGATATTGCCTTGTCTATCATCTTTTGTGCCCCTATCCCGAGGTACGTCTTGTTTTCCCATGGTGTGCAGGATTTTTGCGATAAGCGATTGTGAGCTTTTAGATAAATCGCCACGGTGGATGGTCCACGATCTCTGATTTCATCGAGCATTTCGAGTCGATTCTAGGCCACTTCCGAATTGCCACTTTCGAACCACAATCGGCTAAGTGTTCTTTTCTTTACATTCTGCACAACCCGAGGACATGTTGTGATTTAAGTGTGGGAGGAATAGTCGGTTATATGTATCTACCATTTGCTTAAATTATTTTGATTCTATGCTAAATGGGCTAAATTTTCAAATTTTTGTTTATTCCCGAGTAAACAATGCATATCTTTGTTCGTTATTTTTATAGTCATTAATGCTATATTCCGTATGTTCGATAAGTTAGTTGTTTCACCCAATATATTTTTCACGAGCCATAGTGAATGATGAGCTAAATTATAAAGCTATATCCCTTTTTGATTAGTGATTTTTATTATCTTATAAAGTCATGTGCTTAGTGCTAACGTCTGCGTATCGTGAGAATTATGATAGTTTGTGTTTATAGCCGAGTATGATATATTGTGAATATCCTCGAACGTTTGAATGTGATAAGTGAAACATAACTAATGTTCTTGCACAATAATTAACAAATAAATCATTGCTTGAGGTGTTATGCTCAGTAGGTTTGAATTGCTTTTAGCATGTTAACCACTGCCTGCCAGAAATCTCGAAAAAAGTAATCAATTGTGTGTGTCGAAAGCTGGTCGATGATTTGAGTGCGGTAGGGCATTATCTCAAATTTCCTATTCTAGTATGACGGGCAAAAGCTCATTCGATGTGTGTTGAAAAAAAAAAAAAAAAAAAAAAAAGTGTGAAAAAAAAGTGAAAAAAAATCGAAAAAATTTATTATTATGAATAAGTTAAGGACTTAGTTATCGTATACCTTATCCCCAGTATAAACTGACAGATATGTTGTAGGGATTATCCTCTGAGTATATCAGAATGGCCCTAGATATATTCTATCATTCTTTTCCGAGATATGTCACGCTTTGTAGGGTACATCTTATAAGTATCATTATTACTAGTTTGAAGGGGGTATTAGCTAGTTTGCTTTGAATTTTTCAAGTTTGGACTTAGTGGAAGTTTTCTATGGCTATGCACACACATCAGGGTGAACCTCTGATTTATTGAGTATTGGTGTAATTGGCTGAGGTGTCTATCTTTTTCGAGCCTTGATTCTTGTTTTGTTTTGCTCGGGACGAGCAAAAGCTAAGTGTGGGGGAGTTGTTTAGGGTGATTTTATACGATTTCTAATGTTATATTTTATAACAATTTCCTCCATATTCGTATAATTTGCATAGAAATCAAGGGTTTAATCGAATTATTGAGCAAATGAGTTTTAAAAGTGGTTAAGTGCAAATTTGTGTTAATTATGTGGTTTCATTGATAAAAATCTTTGAATATGAGATGTTACATTTTGCACGATGTTATCATGAATGTAGATGCGCTTGCATGTTAAATGAGGAGCTTAAACGAAGATCAGATGAAGATTAAGAAGAAAGCTCGATTCGAATAAAGAAAGCTCGATTCGATTCGGCCCAAACTTGGTGATCAAGTATTTCAAAATATGCCACGTAACATTATATTTTGAGGCCTAAAAGATGGATTTTGAGGAAAAGAAGAAGATGCCACGAGTTTACGAGATCAACGGATCAATATTTTCCAACGTGCTTTCTACCGTAACCTGTTTTTCGATGGAAATTTTATCCGACTTAGAGGCATTTTCAGGGAAGAGTTCTTGACGAAAGTTGTAGATACTAAAATGAGCTTCCCAACGCATTTTGAATCACGTCAATCGGAGGTCTACAACTCAAGTTATGATTTTTTACCGAATCACTGGAATTACGGACGAACCGGAGATATTTTGGCCAAGTTTGATGCATGTTACTCCATGTGCTCCTTAATGATGATGATGATGAGTCATAACAAACTCCACATGCTATTTTAGTGACTCCTCACCTTCACATGCAAAGTCATTATCACCTCCCACATGCTTATAACAAACTTGAGAATATTCCTTAGCATATTCTCCCAAAAATATCTCCCTCAACTACAACCTCTCCTTATACACCTCCCTCAACTCTCCCTATAAGAACTCCCTCATTTCCATCCATAAAGGCGCCTCCTTGGTCACTTTTGGCCAAGCTTTTACTTTTCCGTCTTTTATGTAAATACTCTGTAGGCGTTATGCCGAGAATAAATTAGAATAGTAGTACTGTTGTAATGCTGGAGCTACGGCCCTGATTCTGAAATCATAATCGAGGATGATTGGCTAAGGTCTCTAAGCTAGAACCATCGTTGTGAAGCCACCATCACCGGAATAAATAAGGATTTCGCTTTAATTCATTTTCGTAAGTTATCTTGTTCTTCCTTCATGTTTTACTTTGTTTAAGTGCAATGTGTATGAACAATATGTGTGTTGCATGATATTCGAATTTAGATACGGAAGTTGATGAATTCGTAGATTACCGTGAAGGAGAATGATAATATTCTTCCAACATACGTAAGTTGAGGGTGAATGTTATTAGATTAGGATTTATATCCATATCTTTGATCCGTAAATGCTTTAGTTGTACCGAGAGTGGTGAACTAATTAAAAGGCGATGAACCGAAAGGAAAATGCCTCTTTAGCGAATAATAATCCAAGAACTTACGAATGAATATGTGTCTTTCTTGTTATTTTCGGTGGGGTGGTGGATCAATGGTGTGTTCTAGTTATTTTAATCTTTCTTTAAACAAATTTTCACGTATCGTCTTTCTTTTCACGCTTTGCTACCTTAGTTTGTTAATTGAAAATCCGAGATCATAATCATCAACTTTATAAAAGAAATCGAAGGCAAAGACTCTTTTTCGTACAAGTCCCTGCGGATACGATCCGGTTTCACCACTAGCTGCGAGCCTTCGCACTTGGGGCTGACATCGGTTTTATTTTATTACTTGTTATCTTTTGCTTTGCATAAAACCGACGAACATAGAACATTAGAAAAGTGTAACTAACTACACACATAACCGTTCTAATTGAAAAACCGGAAAGTCATGGAATGTCACTAGTTGGACGATATTTGGAAACGATGAACTAGTGGGAGTTCTATGATTTGTTGTTTTCCTGGAAACATTGGAACTATGTACGAAAGATTTTCTAATCGAAAAAATCAGAAAATCATAAAAAATAAAGCATTGCTCGTTAGACGGTATTTGGAACCGAAAAACTAGTGGGAGCTTTAATGTTATGATTTGTTGTTTTTCTGGTATATTAGAAAATCCGAAATCCCCACGAGTAACACTCAAAATAGACATCCACGATCCAAGAGTAGTGTCTACTCAAACGAACATTTGGTTCAAGACTGTTTCCATTCACGGAAAGTCAAGAATGGACGAATATGTCTAAAAGTGTTAGTCATCTAAACTGAGAAAACTTTAAGGTCGAACTAAAAATTAATTAATCGAAAATCATAGGATAAGGATAGTGATTTTGGATCACCAACCTATGAATCCTTGGCAATTTTCTCGAGCTAAGTTCTTTGGAAGAACAAGGTAGCAAAGCATTTAACGATTAAAGGAGTAAACAACGGGTAGTTAATTTTAGCTAGAATAGTGGGAGTGATATAAGAAATGAATCTCGATTCAATCCTTGGATATCGCGGAAAATTTATTTTCGTTTAAGAGTCGTTGGAACGAAAGATTTACCTTCTATTCGATAATTTGTTTGTCGTATAGAAAGTGAATATACCATTTGTAGTACGAATCCAAGACTCGGACTTTTGTTTGACAAAGTCAAAAACCACTTAGAACTGCTGAAATATGTATATAAAACACATCTTAAGAACTTTTAAAAGCAATTGGTTTCTATATTTAGATAAACGCTTCTTCATATTCCATAGTTAGTGCATCGTCCCTAAAAGACAAGACACAAGACCGGCTCAGGGTGATTCCTCTCTCGATCCTGGTTATATTCTCTCAAAGGTTCAATGACTAAGTTTCCTTTCAATCGGGAAAGGATAATGGATATAAAGAAGTAACATAGCTTGTTCATGACGACCTTCGGGGTCTGATGAAAGATACAAGCTAGTAGGAGCTTCCGAGTAGTGACTTCTTGTCTGATAACTATTCAAACACTCCGAAATGTTTATCCAAAATATTTTTGAGGTTTCTCTATTTTCAACAGAGATAGAGTATTCTATACTCGGAATAGGCCATTCATAGTCCTCGAGACTGACGCTCAGCCTGCCTTATTGTGACATGTTCTCACTAAGTGAGAAACCGTTAAATTGCCTTGTATATGTTTGATGTGCTACAATATACTGCTTAACTCAATAAAGATATTGGAAGAGAAATAACGGTTTACATTGAAATGTAAGACCGAGAAGTCTACCTAGAATATGCTTTGGAATTTACGGATAAGGTGTGGATTCGGTTCACCCCACTTCCATAAATATAAGCATTTAGCACATGGTGTTTGAAGGTAAGACTGGGAATTTCATGCATACGTTTGGTCAATGACCATTCGTGATATATCTTTTAACCAATTGAGTATAAAGGTTAGATATAGGATTCTTGAAATCGGGAACGGACAGTTATACTGTTGCATCCTTTCTGATAGAATCCATGATCAGAAAAACCTTGAACCTTGAAGTACGTTTACTCAAGGTAGTTACTAACTGATTAAAATCAGACCACATCCAACATCGATTGTTGGTGATAACACTAAAATACTACTAAACTAGATCAGAATTTCGATCCACCCAGTAAGTATTGGGAGTATGGTTTATCCATTACCCATTACGGGTTCTGCGGACTTTGTAGTCTGAGGATCGATTGATGACCTATGGCTCTTTGTGAGCGTGATAGGATTCTCGATAATAGAGGTTGGTTTAATAGCCATAACCCTGTGAATGGAGTTCGGTAATCCAGTTCTGTTCATGCTCTTGTAGAACCACCTAAGCGTCTCAGCCCGGTGGGGAGTAATTGGATCTACACGGAAAAGAGTAGAATGAATAGGAAAGTTTATCTTTCGAGCAAAGATTGAGTGGTCTAGGGGTAATTCCTAAGAAGTAGAGAGTTAATCGGACCTTGAACTCTCTTACCACTTAGTATTGCATGATTTCGTTCAAAAGCGAAAAAGGGGTGATTCCACGAGACTTTCTTGCCAAACAAACGGAGTCTGGATTCATTCAAAATGAAGGGTATTGACTTATGAACTTATGACAGGATGACCGTCAAGGCTTATGTCCTTTGTGGATAAAAAGCAAACCTCTCGGTCATTGGAAGTCATATATTTCTACAATATGTGGATTTGACCGAGAATATTGATAAGTCTTTTGTAGACTGGATATCAATTTTAGTACAAGAGTAAATATATACATATATTAGTGTTTGTGAAGGATAACACCGCACTGATTAGAAACAACATGGGTGTGTTATCCGAAGTCGACCGACAATGCGACAATGCCACAATTCTGCATGAGAGATTTGGACAACATTCTTAAGAGTTTGACTCGGTCGAATTCATTAGAATCGATCCACTGGTTTCCCATCCATCTTATTGGTTAAGATGATGCATCCATGTATGCAACATTCAACGAGGAAGTTCTACCCTATGCCTCAGGGAATGACTCTCAAATCTTAGGATCAAGAGAAATGGGATAGATTCTCTTTCTACTAAGAGATGGTCGAAGTTGTTGAACGTCAACTTGGATCGAATCTTAGATTCAAGTTAACAAAGCAAGTTTAGTATGTCCTTTAGTATCTTGAGAGAACAAGGAACAATATGCGGACATATTCATGTGTGAACTTGGATATGTGTGATACACTGATTTTGACTTTAAGTCAGATTGAGGATGATCGTTAAGTCGATCTCGGGCTCAGTGTTTACTCTTGTGTTGAAGATATTGCCTGGAGGAATCCAGCAACGCCAACTCGACTTTAACTAGTTGGGTGATTAGCGGCTTTTGTAGTAGCTAGAGAGGCGATATAGCTTAAGGATTTCCTTTTCATATCTGGGAGTGATTCTAGATTTGGAAGCCGATACCACATCATTGTGCAAACGATGAAGGGGTAGCTTATAAGGATTTTTGAAATCACTAGACGTCAAAAACATATTAGGAAAGTACCACATGATTAGATGGACCGGTAATGTTTCGATTCTACGGATCGTCTCGAGCCGACAACCTGACTAATCATTAAGACCCATGACATTTAGATGTAGGTGCTCCCCGAGTCACTGACCTATCCTACGACGGCATACTCGGAGTGTACTTTGGAATCTGAAATGGTTATGATATGCTTAGTGAGTAATAGAATACGGGATGGGTCTCCATTGCTTTAGAGCAAGTGGGAGATGTAGTTTGTTGTATTTTAAATAATAGGGTGTGCTCTAAAACAATTAATCACATGCTTTCATGCAAGTGGGAGATTGTTAGGTGTGATGCCCGAAAGACAATTTTGTAATTGTTTTATTTAATAAATGAAATGATATTATTATTCATATTTATTATTCTCATATTCACCGATGTGCCAATAGTATTTACACTACAGAAAACCCTAAAGTATATCGTTTATGTAATCACTTAACTCAGTGTATGGGATATACACGGGAGGATTGAGTTAGTGAAGATGTACTTAAAATACAATTAGCCCGTAGTGAAGTTAATCGAGAGTATCGGGTCTCTCCTTTAACGTGCTATTAATGCGCCCATAACACGATAGGTGTGATTTTCTTATCCGGACTTTCGGTTAAGAGAACCTAATGGGGCATTTATGTATGATAGATATATCATATAGGGCTGGACCGATTTGGTTAGAGTTCACGATATAATTCCGTAATCGAGAAGTCTTATCAAATCAATGGATGATCATATTTATGGATATATCTTAATCCGAGGTGATCACGATCAAGCGCTTGAATCGGTATGAGGTTTGACTTGACGGTTAAGGATTACACCGAGTCTGTGTGGTCCGAATTACCCCATCTTGGCATTGTAATCGATTGAGTGAGTAGTCCGTGTTATCACAGATACGAATCCATTCCTTCCATTTATGGAAGTAGATAGACAGGTTCACTTATTTGTTAATCCTAGAAACTGATCGATCGCGCGAGTTCATATTGCACCGATTAACTACCAAAGTGAGTTGTATGAATTAATTGATCACTAGGGGTTAATGGTAAATAAGGAAAAGAGGTTCTAAAAAGGGTTAACGGTAACTTCCCGATTTAGAATGAACAGTCTATGGAGGATTAATCCATATGTAATGATTATATCAATGGACGCTTATTATTATTCTCGTGAAGAGATAAATATAATCTCATAATCGGAGGAGAGCAGTCACAGGATTATAGTGGCATATTCCTGTGATTGATTTATCGAATATAATTATTCTGTTCGTAAGATAATTATTTATTTGATTTATCGGAGCCGCTTATTATTAGTCAATGGTCCCCGACGTGCCTCCTATATAGCATAGCTATTCTCGGACGTCGAATCCTAATAATATTAATTTAGTTCTTGTTGGACTTTGTTAAAACGATATGTGAATTAATTGTTTAGTGAACTATTAAATTAGTTGGGCTAAATAATTAAATATGTGAAAAATGCATTTTTTCATAATCTTGGCAAAATTAGTGTTATAGCCAAAAATTAACATTGACTAGGTCAATGATGGAAATTTTCGGCCAACACATGTTTATGGAAACAAGAATTATTTTCTTGTGTATTAATAAGACATGTGAACAAAATATTTATTGGATAAATATTTATGGTAAGAAATAAAGATAAATATTATTCTAGATTTGTTCTAGAATATTATGGGATTATCTTTTATTTATGGGATTGTTATAATTGATTTTGTATTAATTATTAAATCCTTGGAGGTTAAGTTTTACTCTCCTATATAAAGAGAGTTCTCCCAAGCCTTACAACACACATAAAATTTCGACTTCTCCTCTTAGAGAGAAGAAGTATAATTTTCGGCCAAGGGGGATAAAAGGGGAAAATCTTGGAGGTTTTTCCGGGTAGCATATCGGAAAGGGTTCAAGTCGAGAATTCCTTCCACCGGGAGTTGCTTGGATCACACGTACGGAAGATCGTGGTGCTCTTCACATCTACTTGCAATCTTCCTATTGCGGTTCTTCAACTTGGATTTTGAGATCCAAGAGGTATGTTCTACAACCCTCTTGTAGATGTAGATCTAGTTATTTTATTACGTGTATTTTATAGATCTAGATCCTTAAAATCGCTTCCGTTGCGGATGGTATTACTAACAATATCCTCCTTGATTTCAGTGACCGGATTTTTCTTCAAACGTTTATCAAAAAATTCGTCCTTGATTGATCCTCAATTGATTGTGCATTTAATGCTTGATCCTCTAAATCTTCTTCATATTTCAAAATCCGATCAAGTAAAGTTTACATGGCCATTCCCTGAACGGTAAAGTGATCTTTCTGACTCCGCCGCTTAGGTCTTCATTCACTGCTTTGTCATTACTCAGCCGAAAGTCAGTTCACTTTGCCGATTTACTGTTTCCTTCATTCTTTTCAGTTTAGGAGAATCTTTGTACTTCACTGATTCTTGATTTATGTGAGATCAGTGTACACCATATTTAAACATTAATTTTCATCACTTGGAATGTAGCTTAGACTTATCCAATGTCATCACAAACTTCCTTGGTTATAAGTCAGAGCATATGTCTTCAAGCTTCTCTACTGGTACTTGGCCGCTTTTACTTTGCCGAACATCTAATTTTACTTTGACGTCCTACCAACTAGTACAATATTTGTCTGACTCAACTTATACAACATGTCAGACTCTACGTAAAGACTTATACAGAGAATTCTAATTATTTTCAGGCTTGCTATAACAGCTAGTATGGCCATCATCAAAACATAATAAAATGTTCCTAACAATTTCCCCCTATTTGATGATGCCAAAACCCTCATAAGCCTGAACATAAGTATACAAAAAAAAATTCACAATAAACACTGGAATAAAACTCAATAATTTTATTAATCCATTTAAGGGCAATAACGTATTGCATTATAATTATTCAAAGGCATTTTTATCAGTAAATGAAAATATAGAAAGGGCTACTACAGCTTCTTTTCTTCAAACCAGATGCCTTTGTCTTTGATGCCCTTGCCCTTGTCAGTTGGGCTTGCCTTCTTTTCACTGGAGCTCTCAGGCTTTGAGTTTCCTTCCCTTTTTTTGGAAGCTCCAAATCATGCTTCAAGAGTTGCATTTGTTTCTTCAAATTCAGGGAGAGGAACATACCTTGTCTCTAGAATTTTGTTGTTGGCCTCAGTTACATTTATCAAGGTCTCAAGTTGCTGGCCATAAAGTTCTATAACCTCATCCAGACGTTGAAGTTGATGAGTGTGAGCATTTAGAGTATCCACCAATGGTTTGAAATTGTTATCAATCTTGTTAGCATGAAACTCAAGATTTGTCTGGACATGGTAGGGGATGAGGTGTTGCGGGTTGCAAAGCAAGTTTCCATGTTTCTCCATGACATCTTCTTGAATCTTGATGTGACTGATGAGGGCTTCAAGCTTGTTATTGAAGGAGGTTGCATCACTCTTTAAAGCAGCTTTCATGTTTTGCCTGTTGGGATACTGCTTTTCCATGTCCACAATCAGGGGTTGAATATCAAGATTGAAAAGTCTTTCTGGATCTATTTCCTCTAGTGGCACTTCAACATTCTCATTATCATTATTTTTCTCCTTTTCTTCTGCTGTCTCTTGTTCTTGCTTTTCATCTTTTTCTTCCTTTGCTTCCACATTCTTTTCTTTTTGTTCATCGGCAATCTCAAGGTCTGATAGAGGTTGCTGAGAAATGCTTGCTTTTTCCTGCCTCTGGAATGACATATTTTCTTCTCTATATGTTGGAGACTTGATCCCTTCTACTGGTGTTCCCCTTTGATCAATAGTGGGGTTGTTGACAAGTTCAGCATAATGAGTTTGATCAGCTGGCTCACTTTGCTGTTTGACAACTTTGCTGAGGCTCCGGAGAAGGACCTCTTGAATTGTCTTTTCATCAACAGAAATCTCCATCTTTTTTGGTCTTCTTCAATGTGCTTTTCTTCCTCTGGCTCTATTTCGGCTGTGTCTGCCTCACTGTCAGTAGCATCGTCTTCACCTTCAATCTCTTCTTTATCAGATAAAGTAAGGCGGTATCCCTCTTCACCTTCTTCCAGATATGTCACTTCTTCTTGTTTCTCTTCCTCCATTGCTATATCATCACTGATCACCACAATCTCAGTCAAGTTGATGGTACTTATCACCGGAGGGCTATCTTATGCCTTTTGGGATCTGGTTCTTCGTCCCACTCCTGATCTACTACTTTCAGGTTATTTTCTTTTTCTCCTGACAATGGGTTTGGGTTTCAGAGATGCCTTGATATAGGTAAACATTACCTTGGACTTGTATGAAGGCTGCATATTTGTGGGTTTCACTTTTAATGAGTCAACAGGTGTTGAAGAGGGAACCCATATGATTTCCTTTCCCAGAAATCACCTTTCTTCTGCAAAACCATTTTTGGGGCTGTATTTGCCAGATCAGTTTCCTTCTGGATTTGGTCTTTCAGCCTGTTGAATAGAAACGTTGCCCAGTCAAATAGAATATCTTGATAGATAATTGTCATTAACTTGACCCGTAAATCGGTCAAATTCTCCATTGATCATTTTCTACCTTCAATGTTCTTGGTGATAACTGGTGCAAATTCAGCAAATGGAAGTTTGAGTACTGATCTAGGTAGGTTGTAGGTTTTGTTGTTCTTTTTGGGGCTTTTGGCTATCTTAGCCCAGAAGTTGTTGTCGTCAACCTGCATAAACTTCACATTTTCTAGACCAATCATGGGCAAGTGTAGGAATATTTTGAGAAGATCAGGTGTGATGACCACTTCATTTCCAAAGATTGCACTTTTTATATAGTCATGATCACTTTTCTTTGTGCTGGGCACAAACTTTGCATTTTTCCAAAATGCAATCAGGTTCTCATAGCATATTCCAGTTATTGGGGGGTTTAGGAAGGCCATTAACCCCAAATTTGTACAGCCATCAACCAGTCGTTGGGCTTGTACATCATTATCACAGAAAGTGAGATAATGATTTGGCCTAAAAAACGATCCAGTGATGATCAATTTTTCAAAGAATCGTTCTGTGGGAGATATTAAAGAAGATGACACCATTGGTTGAATGAAGATTTGAAAAAGCTTTGATTTTCAAGGGGAGAAAATAGGGTTTATGATTTGCAGAAGAGCGTGAAGAATTCTGAAAAATCTTTTAAGTGTGGTTTATATATGATGATCTGTGTGGTGTGAACATGGTTGAATATGGAAGGATTTTGTGATGTAATGGCGTGATTTTAAGTATATAAATTGTGGTATTTGAGTATAGTGGGGAGTGGATTGAGATTAGTAATGATAGATCCCGGGAATCGAGGCGGTTGTAATTAGAAGAATAATATAGTTACCTCCACGATTGAAAAATGATCTCCACATGGGTAATCTTTCACAGTATAATCTTCCATAACTTCTTGATTTTCCACGTGTATAAGGTTGATTTGATTCACACTTTAGTTTGCTGGTGACTCCAATTCATATTTCGGTGGAGTGCCTTGGTGGTCACTTAGCCGGTGTAGTGACTTCATTCTTGAGTCTTTGTATACAATCGTTTTCTAACAATCGCTGAAGTTGACTTCATCGAGTACCAAATGCCTTACTTCCTCGTAACGGCAAAGGTTGAATCACCGTGAAGAACTCAGCCGATTACTCTAGTTAGTCGCTCCTTAGTACTTAGTCAATTTCTATCATTCCCAACTCGATTATCAACATCTTTGAATCTTTCATGATCGAGTGGTTTTGTGAAGATGTCAACTAATTGATCTTCAATGGGTATGTATTTTAGAATAACATCTCATTTTTCAACATGATCTCTGATAAAGTGATGTCTCACATCAATATGTTTGGTTCTTAAATGCAATACTGGATTTTCAGTAATAGATATGGCACTTGTGCTGTCTCACATAATTGGAATTGTCTTCTCCTCAATTCCATAATCCCTTAGTTGTTGTCTGATCCATAATACTTGTGCACAGCAACTGCATGCTGCTATATATTCAGTTTCAGCTGTTGATGTAGATATAGAGTTTTGTTTCTTACTGAACCATGAGACTAGTCTGTTGCCTAGCATTTGACATGTTCCAGAGGTGCTTTTTCTATCTATCTTGCATACAGCATAGTCAGAGTCTAAATATGATATCAATTTGAATCCTCCATCTTTTGGATACCAAATTCGAACATTGATGGTGTGCTTCAAGTATTTGATTATTCTTTTGGCTTCTAGTAGGTGTGATTATTTAGGTTGAGCTTGAAACCTTGCACATACTCCTACTGCTAATGCTATGTCAGGTCTGCTTGCAGTTAGATATAGTAGGGATCCAATGATTCCTCTATACATTTTCTGATCAACATCTTTTCCAACTTCATATTTTCCAAGAATAACTCTTGCACACATTGGTGTATCTGCTGTGCCACTTGTATCCATACCATATTTGTGTATCAAGTCTTTTGTGTACTTGTCATGATTGATGACGATGCCATCTTTCAATTGTTTCACTTGTAGACCAAGAAAGCAATTCAATTCTCCCGTCATGCTCGTCTGAAATTTGCTCTTCATTAGATTTGCAAATTTCTCACACAACTTTTCATCTTTTGATCCAAAGATAATGTCATCAACATAGATTTGTACTAGCAATGTACTTGTTCCATCCTCTAGCTTGAAAAGAGTCTTATCAATAGTCCCTTTGTTAAATCCATTATTGATCAAAAATTATGATAAAGTTTCAAACCAGGCTCTGGGTGCCTGTTTGAGTCCATAAAGAGCCTTCTTGAGCTTGTATACATTATCTTCTTTTCCTTTGAGTTGAAAACCAGGAGGTTGTTCCACATATACTTCTTCTTCCAGAAGTCCATTTAGAAATGCACTCTTGACATCCATTTGGTAGACTTTGAAGTCTTTGTGTGCAGCAAATGCTAGAAAGAGTCCGATTGCTTCCAATCTTGCTACTGGTGCAAATGAAGCATCATAATCTATTCCTTCTGCAGGAGAGTAGCCTTTTCCAACTAGCCTTGCTTTATTTCTGACAACTATTCCTTGTTCATCCATCTTATTTCTGAATACCCATTTTGTTCCAATGATGTTGGCCCTGTCTGGTCTATCAACAGGTTTCCAGACTTCATTTCTTTCAAATTCATTTAGTTCTTCTTGCATTGCTATAATCCAATCAGCATCTTGGATTGCATTATCTATTGGTTTGGGCTCTACTTGAGATAGGAAACGTGTTAGCATATGCTCCAGTTGTCTTCTGGTTCTGACTCCTGTGTGAATGTCTCCAATGACTTGATCTACAGGATGATCTCTTAGCCAGTTGAGATCAGGTTGAAGTTATGCTTGACTTGGTGCTTCCACAACTTCAGCTTGTGTATCAGCTTCATGCTCTAGTACTAGTACCTCTTCTGTTGTATTGACTGGAGGTTCATCTTGATATCCAAAATTGTGATTTAGAATAGTAGTTGGTATTGTTGTATTCATATAGACTTGTCTTGGTCCTTCTTCTTCATGTTCTTGAAGGTATTCACCATTTGTGTTTGGCTCATCAAAGACTACATGAATTGATTCTTCAATTACCAAGGTTCTTTTGTTGAGTACTCTGAATGCTTTGTTGGTGTCTGAGTATCCCATAAAGATTGCTTCATCAGCCTTTTCATCAAAAGTATACAACTGATTCCTGTTCAAAACAAAACATTTTGATCCAAACATATGCAAATATGAGAAATTAGGTTTTCTTCCATTCCATATTTTGTATGGAGTCTTTCCATGATATTTGTTGATGATTGATCTATTTTGAGTATAGCATGTTGTATTTGCTGCTTCAGCCCAAAATCTCTTTGGTAAGCATGCTTCTGCAATCATTGTTCTGACTGCTTCTTTGAGTGTCATGTTTCTTCTTTCTGCTACACTATTCTGTTGTGGAGTCCCTGCTGCTGATAGTTGATGCAGTACTCCATTTTCTTCACAGTAGGTTCGGATAATTTCATTTAGAAACTTTGTGCCTCTGTCTGATCTGATCTTGATGATCTTTAGTTCCTTCTCATTCTGAATTCTTCTTATCAAATCTGGTAACCTCTTGAGTGTCTCTCTCTTTTTGTTCATGAATATGGTCCAAGTATATTTGGAGAAATCATCCACCACTACTAGAGTGTATTTCTTTCCACTTATACTGACTGGTGTGACTGGTCCAAATAAATCCATATGCAGTAAATGTAAGATTCTTGTAGTTGACTGATAGGGCTTTGACTTGAATAAGCTTTTGATTTGCTTCCCTTTTTGACATGCATCACAGAGGCTTTATTTCTTGAATGTGATCTCTGGTAGGCCTTCAACTAGCTTTTTCTTTGACAATTTGTTGATGGTCTTGAAGTTTAGATGGTTTAGTCTTCTATGCCAAATCCAGCTGGTTGATTGTTTATTTTTGACAAGCAAACATGTTTCTGCCTTTGCTGTCTTCCAATCTACCACATACATGTTGTCTTCTCTTCTTCCTATAAGTACAACTGTGTTGGTTTGACTGTGACTCACTCTGCATCCTTCTTTGTTGAAGTACACATTGTAGCCTTTGTCACAGAATTGACTGATACTCAGTAAGTTGAATTTTAGTCCTTTAACATAGGCCACATTTTGAATCTTCAAGTTGTTCTTGTGCATTATGCCTTCCCCCTTTATTTTACCAAGGTTTTCTTTGCCTCAAAAAGTAACTTTGGGTCCATGAAAAGCTTTGAAGTCAGTGAACCAATCTTTGTTCCCTGTCATATGTCTGGAACATCCACTGTCTATATACCAGACATCCTACAAAACAAATTAATTATGTTTAGGTACCCAACACTGCTTGGGTTCATACATGTTAGCAGTCATGCCTCCTACTCTTAGTGTGTATTCAAAGGATCTTCTTTTTGGGTAATTAATGTCATCAACCTCATATGTATAAGGCATGGCAGAATACCTTATGATACTTTTCTCTACATTTTGGTGCATTTGCATCCTTTTTCACTTTCCAATGTACAGTGGGAAACCTGTGTTTATGTTGCTTCATATGTCTAGGAACATGCCTAGGAACATGCCTTGGTTGGCTTTTCTTAACCACATGTTGCATAGTATGAAATGGTTTCTTCCTATATTTTGGAGGTGCAACATTCCAATCATCCTCTGAAGGGTAAAGTCTTCCCTTACCTTTCAAAAAATCATTGCCCTTAGTTGGCTGAATTGACGATTTAGTATGCTGTTTCACTACACAAGGTTTTGACTTCACCGGTGCAGGATGAGTGGTTGAAACTATGGTCTATCCTTTTCTGAATTTTGGTCCATTGTTTCTATTCCCATCCTGACTGTTGTAGCCAAGACCAGATCTGGATCCAAACCTTTTTGTGGGTTTGTAAGCTGGTGCATTTAGTGGTGCAGTGGTTGTCTTAACTGGTAGGGAGATTTTCTCAGCTGGTCTGTCAACACCAGATGTATGATCATCTGCTTCTTGTTGATCATTTGAGTAAATCTCCTTACTAGTTAGTTCATCTTTTACTTTATCCAGTTCTTTATTTAATCTTTTATTTTCACTTCTTAGATTTTCACACTCCTGTAATAGAATTTCATGATTCAACTCAATTTCATCAAATTTACTCATGAGATTTTGGATTATGTTTGCAGAATCTAGTGGGAGAATAGAAGATTGTGCAATGTTAGAAGTGGTTGCACTAGATGATGAGCATGAGCTAGATGTTACCTTAGTTTCATTAGATTCTTTAGCCATAAGGCATAAGTAAGCTTTTTCATTTTCTGAGCTGTCAGCTTTATCATCATCTGAATCATTGTCTGATGATTCTTCATTCTTTTCACTACTGGTTTCAGCTTTGGGTGCCTTCTTGCTTTTCTTCTTTTCATCCGTTTTGTACGTCCTTTTCTCCTCATCTTTGTCATTTTCTTCAGGGCAATCTGCCTTGAAAAGGACTTTCTTTTTTCAATTGAAGCATCTGTATTCATCATCCTTCTTCTTTATGTCTTTGTTTGAGATTGACTTTTTGTATGATGATGACCCTCCTTTGAATTGCTTCTTCTTGGTAAACCTTTCAAAACGTTTAACCAGTAAAGCTACATGTTCCTTCAGCTCCTGTGTCTCCTTGATGTTTGCATCAGCTGTGTTACTTTGCTGAGGTGCAACCAATGAACTAGCCTTATGTGCCTCTGCTGGTGCACTGTCTTTGCCGTTCAACACAAATTCATGAGCCTTTAATTGAGACATCAGAGTCAAGGTGTCAGTGTTTTCATGATTTGTTGTCCCTCTAATTACTGATGTAATGATCTTCCATCTTTCAGGTTAGCCTCTCAAGATCTTTAGGCACACTTCTTTTTGTGGATATGTGTGACCAAGTTGTTGTAGTTCACTGATGATGCTTGAGAATCTATTGTCCATTTGATCAATGGTTTCACCAGTCTTCATTTTGAAGTTCTCAAATTTCTGTTTTGCAACAGACAATTTGTTTTCTTTGACTGCTTCTGATCCTTCATTGTTCAGTGCCAATTTGTCCTACATTTCCTTTGTTGTTTTGCAGTCTTTGATCCTCATGAAGATCTTACTGTCCAGTGTCTTCAAAATCATGTCTTTTGCAACAAAATCGAGATTTGCTCTTCTCCTATCATCCTTGGTCCAATCTTTCTTGAGTTTATCTATTACCTTTCCTTGATCTGCTCTTGTGGCTTCCATAGTTGTAATCTCGATTGGCCCATCATTGATCACATCCAGCATCTCCTCATGAGTTGTTTGCAAGATAAGACAACATTCTTATTTTGTATTCATCAAAATTATTAACATTGAATACAAAACCCTTTGACATAAAATTTGAGGAATCCATAAGTACAAATAAGAGATATATATATATATATATATATATATATATATATATATATATATATATATATATATATATATAAAGCACATATTTGAAAACTACTTTGAAAATGTGTGATCTCCTTGTTACTGTAAATTAGATCTGAACAGATTTGATACAAGGAACACTGCTCCGATACCAATTGTTGGTCCCAGAGAAGGGTAAAACTATAGTCCCAGAAATTAGTGGAGTTTCAAAAACTTTTATTGTATTTAAAAGCTTTTGGGCAGCGGATAAGTCCCTTCTTAATATGTTGTTTCAAAATAGTTTACGCAATCACAGATATATGATATAATTTAATCAATTAGATAAATGCACTAAGGTAAATTGCTGAAAGTAAATTGACATAAGGTTTATAGTGGTTCAGTGTGGTTTAATCCCTTAATCCACTCTTCTCATGTGATGATTGGAGGAATTTCACTATTGTTTTCATGGATACAATAGCCTGATTGTCCTTGACTACACTAGCTTCACATCTTCAAAACTATCACTCCCTGACTTCAACAGCTTCAGTGACTCAGTCTCTTTCACTGCTCCTTGGAAACAAATCCTTCAGCAGCTATCACAAACACAACTCCATCTCAGATGGCTCTGATTCAGTTGCTTGATTGAAGTGAATTGGATTCACAAAACTTGTTTATTAGACTCAATGCTTGATGTTGGAATTGTAGTTCTGAATTTTGATTTGATCACTGGATATTCCTTTTTAAGCACATATGAAGGCTTTTTGATTTGATAGATTTTATGCTTGTGAATTCTCAGACTTGATCATTCTCTTGTGTGTGTTTTTTTTTGTCTGTCAATGCCTTCTATTTATAGCCTTGATAGTCCTTGATTTGAATTTCCATCCGTTGGCTAAATTAATGAGGGGAATAATCCTTGATTTTATTCTTGATTCCGCCTTAATTATATCCTTCTTGATTTCAGTGATCGGATTTTTCTTCAAACGTTTATCAGAAAATTCGTCCTTGATTGATCCTCAATTGATTGTGCATTTAATGCTTGATCCTCTGAATTTTCTTCATATTTCAAAACCTGATCAAGTAAAGTTTACTTGGCCGTTCCCTGAACGGTTAAGTGATCTTTCTGACTTTGCTGCTTAGGTCTTCCTTCACTTCTTTGTCATTACTCAGCCGAAAGTCTGTTCACTTTGCCAATTTACTGTTTCCTTCATTCTTTTCAGTTTAGGAGAATCTTTGTACTTCACTGATCCTTGATTTATGTGAGGTCAGTGTACACCATATTTAAACAATAAGTTTCATCACTTGGAATGTAGCTTAGACTTATCCAAGGTCATCACTACAAGAAATTCGGCTTTTAATGAGGAGAATTCTCCTCATAAATTGTCCATCACTCCTCATTAAAGATTTTTAATGAGGAGAACTCGATCCTCATTACCGCCTCCGCCGCTAAAGACATATAATGAGGATAAACAGATCTCCTCATTAATTAAATCATACATTTAATGAGAATATTTGCTCCTCATTAAAACTATTGTTAATGATGACTAATCTCCTTATTATCAGGTTATTTACTCCTCATTAAAATAAATTTTCAATATAACACAACTCCTCATTAAAAGTCCATTTGCTCCTCATTAAATCATGAAATATGAATGATACATCTCATTATAAGATTATTGACACATCACAAAATTGTGACAGTATCAATGCTATAAGTTTGAAGCCAAAAACAAAATAAAGCAAGCAAATATAAATATAAGCTTTATACTAATCAAAAATATATCAATATATACAACTATAGATTATTTTCAAAAGATAAATTACATGTAGATGTATATTTAAAGGATTTTCTTTTGCTTTGTTCACACAGAAACAATGAAGGAGAAAACAAACTATAATTGATTTCAGCCTGCAACAGAGCAGTAGCCAACTCTTGGTGTCCTCTCTGCCATTCGAACCGGAAAAGACTAAAAAAAATATCAACTAAACCAAGCTCCAGATGAACCTGCAGATTGGTTGACATGTAGAAAACAATAAAATACAGTAAAAAAAGATGTCAGAGACCAGTAACTTAAGCCACAAATGAAACAATAGACCATAACATAGTTTCCAAATGGCAATACAATGATACATAGCAATATAATCCTCAAAATGGAGAGTTATCCTTCGATAGAGTGTTCCTGTCAACTTGATTGCCTTCATTAATAATGCATAACAATCAGATTCAGGAAATACTAGAAAGACATACTATGAACAAACTTGTGTTGACGTAAAAGATTACTGACAACCACTCCAGGATGAAGAAAATTAATTGTCATGTTCATCTTTTCTTCCTATAACACAGTAAAAACATGTTTACCCCATTCTGCTAAGCATGTTAACTAAGATAAGAAATATACCGAGACAAAGACGATAGAGAAAGATTTTGACCAAAGCATGACCCTTTGACTATCATTTATGCATAGCCCAAAAACAAAATTATATAGTCATCAGATCCAACAACAATGATAATAACATATTTCAACCATTTACATTATAATGAAGCAATCTCAATTGCAGGAAGAAACATTAGTTGGATCCTCAAGCATAGTTTTTCAACTAATTATAAACATTTGAGAAGCTCAGGTGTTACTAAATATACATATAACTTATAAATCTTCTCAACATCTTAAGCTCTTTGGTGAAATAGGCTAACAGTTTACCATGGTATCACAACATGAGGTAATCAGATTAAACATTACTACCATATATATACATACATACATATATACATATATACATATTTTACTATTGTTTCTATTGTGTTACAACATGTCTACTCTTCTCCTTGTTTTGACAAACTCGGACATGAGCATGCGTGTTAGCCATTTAGTACAAACGACACATCTCTATTAGTAACATATTAGGTGAGATGAAATCTGTCAACATGTAAAATCTATTTGGTAAACACCAAACTTCCCAGTAGAACTAAAGGCACTTGAGAACATATTACACAAACAATTATTGAATTTTCTATTGCAATAAAAAAAGGACAGTCATGTGCATTGAACCATCCCACCCATGCAAGGTTCGGGTCATTTGGGAAAAACATTAACAAATGGACATGAATAATGATTGATATACAAGATTACCTTGTAGCACTTTGCAAGCTCCTTGACATGAAATATATTTGCAAGTTTTGAAACTCCATAGGAATGTAAATTATTGTAGCTGAAAAAAAATTAAAACTAAGGATTAGTAAGCATCTAGCTTTGGATATGAAATATATATTTTAGTGACAAAAGTGTAAGCACACAAAACACCCAAAAACTACCCCAGGTTACATTTTCGTTTAATGACCTTTGTTAATGTTAGGAAATAAGCTCCGATCTATAGCCTTTAATGATAATAACAAAATAAATGATAGGAGAAAATATATAGCTCGTAATGACGATAACATAAGAAAAAAAATGAGAGAAGAGAAATGATGAAAACCAGAACGAAGGCACCACATTTACGTGGTTCGGTTAATTACAAAAGCCTAAACATTAGCCTATAGGCAGTAAGAATTTCTCTTAAGTGATACATCTAAGAGGTGCATGTAATCGCAAAGGCTTAAGGCCTTGTTTATATAATATGAACTAAAAGCCCAAAATCAGCAAGTCACCAATATGTGGGACATTTGTCCCACATTCTTCATTGTTTGTCAAAAATGTACCTTGATGAAACCACGATTCACATAATAAAAACTTAAATAGCGTGACTGAACTTAATTGATTACCTTGAGTTGTCACTTATCTGGTCAAAATCAATTCCTTTGTATACGAACTTGTGGCTTATTGATGAAACAATGATGATCCTCCCTTGTCTATTGCAATCTCGTGCAGTGTTTTTCATGTTGTCCAACAACAGAATTGTCAAAAGAAAATGGCATGCATGGAAAGCAAGGTAAATTTCTTGTTTTGGTTTCACGGTTTATTATGCAGCCCTTAGAAGTATTTGTTAAGTTTGTTGAATAATATGCACATAAAGGATCAAGTCTATAGTGTACTAAAACTATCAAAAGACCTGTTAACCAATTTCCATACTAAAACTAGGCTGAAGGATGAATTTCTGTAAACAATGGTTTTTTTTACAAAATATTCTGTGGTGTTCTGATAGTTATGACATAAGCCACTACTCTAGAATATAAATGAAGAATTTGGTAAAATAAAAATGTTTCCAGATACATGACCCGACGATACAGGGTTTCACTCCCTCCACGTGTCGCCTATCGGTTGGTCATCACATTATAAAATAACTCCAAGATATCCATGTCGATGCCAGTGCTTGAGGCCAAGGCCATCATATAAAAGCCAGGCTACGACTATCGATCGCAACAACGACCGAGCGGTGTGAGATGACAAGTCCATAAGGATAGAGTCCACACCACCAGCGGTGTGGGATAACGAGTCTGAGTCGATCACCACAGTCGGAAGTATCGACTCGAGGACGTGGTCCACACCACCGGTATCTGAGCCCACCCACAATGATAGCTTGGGCAAGGGTCAAGGCCCATTTAAGGTAAAGGTGACAATAATACAAGCCGACTTAACCTTAGGGTTTAGGCAAGTATGATCACTATAAATACCCCATTCCAGGGAACTACGTAAGGCTTGATTCTGGAACATAACAGATCGTAGGCAATCCAAGATCTGATCTTGGACTCAGCCGCATACATAAAATCCACCTCCTCATTCATCTTTTTGGCATTAGGGTTCTTGTGTGTTCATCACTAGATTAAATTAGGGCTCAAATCATCAAGGTGACTTAATTTGTCATCGTCATTGGCGCTAGAAGGAGGGCCTTCTATTGATTGAATACGCAAAAACACGATGCCTCCCAAGAAAACCGCATCCAAAACTGCATCTAAAGCAGTCGATCAAGGCTCCCAGTTGAATGAGCCGATCGATCCTGATATGCAAGAGAACGAAGATCCCGCCTTGGATCTTATTCAGCACGATCCTCAGCAGCAACAAGGGGAAAAAGATCCAGTTTTGAATCTCGTCCAGGAGACCCACCAACCAGAAAAGCAAGCCCTTCCTCCAGAATATCAGGCACTTGCAGATCAGTTGGCAGGGGCAAATTTGGAGGTAATGTCCAGGATAATAGCTGAGGCGATTCTGTATGAAAGCGGCGAAGCCGCCCAGAAAGAAGCTATGGCGGAAGGCGGCCAGAAAGACGTGATGGACAAGCCTAAACAGACTCCTGGGGACGAAATAAGCGCGTCATCTAGCTCAGTGGAAAGGAAGAGACGTGAGATTCACCAAAAACACCAGAGAGGGGATGATGACAGCGCCAGGGAGGAGTTGAATGCAATTTTGGGAAAGAATCAGGTATCGTTGTGGCTCGAGTCTCCCTTCACGAAGGAGATCGAGAGCTTTCCCAAACCCAAGGGGTTTAAGATACCCAAAATAGAGCCTTATGATGGCACCACCGACCCGGAGGACCATCTCCACAGGTATCTATCTCAAATGAGGTTGGATGGGGCACCTGATGCAATGCATTGTCGGGCTTTCGAGACGCTACTCGTAGGTCGAGCAAGAGAATGGTTCACGAAGCTACGACCCGGGTCGATCTCCAGTTTTGCCATGCTCGCTCGAAAGTTCCGAGATGCGTTTATAGTTAACAAGAAGTTTCATTTAAGCGCCACGCACCTCATGAACGTGAGGCAGCACAAAGATGAAACTGTGATGGAATACTTGAAGAGGTTTAATCTCGAGGCCATGCAGGTCAAGGACGCAGATGACCGACTTCTGATCACATCGTTTGTAGGGGGACTGCGTAATACTAAGTTATATATGAAGTTGAGCAGAGACGTCCCCCATACTATGGACGAATGCGTTAACGTGGTGCATCGATTCTGTCAAGGGGAAGAGGCAGTGCGAAGGCACACCCAATCCGACTGGATGGAATCCAAGAAGGACACCCGAGGCCCGAACAGGAATCAGTCCAAGAGGCAGGATGTCGAGAGTAAACCATCGGTTTGGGACCGTGATCGACACATCCACCTCGGACCGTGGGGGCAAGAAGGACCTCACGTGATAAGGACTTTATCCCACTCAATCGACCTCGATCAGAGGTGTTGTCGATTATGCTTTCAAAAAACTTGGCGAGGAAACCGCCACCATTGAAAAAACCTCGAGAAAAGAGGAACGCAAACAAATATTGTGATTTTCACGAAGACATTGGTCATACAACCGAGGATTGTATCGACCTGAAGAGAGATATCGACGTCTGCATTCAGGAAGGGAAGCTAGACGAAGTTGTTGACAGATCTCGATATGATGGGCCCAGGGGGCATGGAGAATTCAAGAGGAAAAACTCCGATCAAGACAGGAACCGAGGTCGAGATGTCCAGAGACGAAGGGATCGGTCACCTCAGAGGAATCGATCCCCAGGTCGAGAAGGAAATAACAGAGAAAATTTTGGTCGAGATAGGTATGAAGACAATCGACCCGTTAACTATGTCAACACAATCTTTGGTCCTGGTGAGAGTGATAAAGACCAGACCACCGAAGAGCCAGCTTGTAGCTCGAGAGAGCGCAAAGCGGCTTTCATTCACGACGAAGTTGGATACGGCCCTCGAGATGATATCCCCAAGTCGAGAGTCATAGCGAAGGGTTAGTCATTGAAGCGATTATTAGCCGAGCCCGTGTATCGAGTGCTCAGATCGATAATGGGAGTGCAGTGAACATCATATACCACTCGGCGTTTCAAGCAATGAAGTTGAAAGAGAAGGACCTTGCCCCCATAGCGTCTCCCCTGTTCGGATTCACAGGGCAAGCAGTCCATCCCATGGGCTCGATAAAGTTACTCACGGCAGATTGGGGGCCGGCGAAAGGACGGACACTTGAATTAAATTATGTGGTGGTCAAGGCTCCATCTGCCTATAATGTTATTCTAGGACGACCAGCGCTCTTCGACCTTCGGGCTATCATTTCCACATTCCATAATAGCATGAAGTTTCCTACCAGGAACGGTTCCCACGAAGTAAAAGGAGATGTTGAAGTCGCTCGGAGTTGTAATTCTGTAGTCATGAATGGGAAGATGGCAGTTCAACAAGTCTTAGTCGAGGAACTGATTCCAGAGGAAGAAGAGGAGAAGAGTTGGGTCTCCAGTGACGCAGTCGAAAACGTCCGACTCTGGGAAGGAGAGGACGATCAGTGTGTGCAAGTCGGGATTTGGATCCCAGAAAAAGAAAAACAGCTACTGGTTAAGCTTCTAATCGAGTTCAGAGACATCTTTGCCTGGAAAGCCACCGACATGCCAGGGTTATCCACCGACATCGCGGTTCATAAGCTTGAGATTGACCAGGCTAAAAGCCATCAAACGAAAGAAGAGGAATTTCGCGTCCGATCGACTTGAAGCTATAGAGTTGGAAGTCGGCAAGCTATTGGCGACCAGATCGTGAGAGAGTATTCTACCCAGTGGCTAGCTAACCCCAAGATTAGTCAAAAAGCCCGATGGCGGTTGGCGCATGTGTGTGGACTTCACAGATCTTAACAAAGCATGTCCAAAAGATTCATATCCGTTGCCTAAGATCGACGGTTTAGTAGACTCGACCATCGATTTTGAAGTTTTGGTTTTTAGATGCGTATAAAGGGTACCACCAGATCCTAATGGACCCTCGAGACGCGGAGAAAACTGCATTTATCACAGAATTCGGCACCTTCTGTTATGTGACCATGCCATTCGGATTAAAGAATGCTGGGGCAACATACCAGAGGGCAGTCAATAAGATATTTGCAAGGTGTCCCGGATTTTATCAATACAAAACAACAAGTAATAAACCGGTTAACCTCAAGTGCAAGGATCGTAGTATGGAGGCTAATGCCGGGTCGATCTTACGGGAACTAGAACTTTGTTGAATCCAGTTTTTGTTTAAACTAACCTATGTCACGAAGCTAAACTAAACGAAGAACTAAACTACCAAATATGCAGAAAAAGTAACTAGACAGAGGATTGCTCCAATGCTAGGCAAGATTGAAAGCGATAAAAACTAAACTAAAGTGCAGGAAAAGTAAAACTAAAGCTAAGCAATTCAAGTTTAAAGGATTAAAATCAATTTATAACGAAAGCGAACAAGCAATTGATCCACCTATCCTATCAACATTCAATTCTAACTCGGATTAATTCGTGATCTCTACTCAAGTCGTGATTCACCTAATCGAAGGCATAAACTCCTACTCGTAGTAGACGAGTTCGTTTTCTAATCTTTTATCTTTCGATGTTAAAGATTACGCTCTTTCTAACCTAGGCGTGAAATCTTTCAATTTCTAATCTAGATTCAATCTAATAACTTTCGTTGTGATTAGATTAAAGGTCTAAACTTTTATCATGGTGTTCTAAGGTTAACATGACTTTCATCAAGCAAACAATAAACAAAAGCACGGATCTTTCGATATAGCATGCAATCAACATATAAAAACATGATAAAAGTAACAACTTTAATAGATACTCACAAAATAATCACGAACTAGAGATCAAACTGTTGAAACGGACGGCTTCACAACGCTCGTTCAAGGAGGATTTAGCCTCCTAGCATCCTTATGCAAACTCGAATTGATGGAATAAAGAACATAAATCTAACTATCTAATCTAGATGTTTTATTGCATAAAAACTGGAAAATAAAGGAGTAAAAACGCAGCCAAGCTGCTCCCTAGGGTTTAGGGATCGAATTGTATCCTTAGGGTTTGGTAAAACGCGCCTATTTATAGATTTTTAGGTCGGTTTCGCTGAGTCGGTGCCGTGGACGCTCGTCCACTCTCTTGGACGCTCGTCCAGACTCTATGAACGGAGAATGAACGCTCGTTCAGTACGCGTCTGAACTCTCTGAATGTAAAATACGATTCTGGACGCCAGTTCACTTTTATGGACGCCCGTCCACTACTCAGCTCCAGTATTTTGCTCATAACTTCACTTCTAGGGCTCCGAATGAGGTGATTCAACATGCGTTGGAAAGCTATTTCAATCCTCTACAACTTTCATCAAGACAACTTTCCCTGAAAGTGCCTACAAGTGTGGACAAAATCCCCATGAAGTGCCTGGTTCCGGTTTCTTCAATGATTCTTCACTTAAACATCTTTCAACTCTTCCATCTTCATGTGATCATCGTTTAAGCTCCTTACTCATCATGAAAACGTATCTAACAACATGATAGAAACATGCAAAATGTAACATCATACGAATAAACATAAAACCAGCAATTAAACACATAATTTAATCACTTTTGCAATTAGACCCTTAAAAACATCACTCGCTTAATATTTCAATATAAAGGCCAATTCCTATGCAAATAATATAAATACGGGGAAAATCATCGTAAAATATATCGTTATAAAACGTACAAAAT
The DNA here is from genome assembly GCA_026214975.1 of Gentiana macrophylla. Taxonomy (NCBI): domain Eukaryota; kingdom Viridiplantae; phylum Streptophyta; class Magnoliopsida; order Gentianales; family Gentianaceae; genus Gentiana; species Gentiana macrophylla. The sequence continues at coordinate 54,012,538 of CM047813.1, forward strand.
CACCCTTAACAACTCCCCCACACTTAGCTTTTGCTCGTCCCGAGCAAAACAAAACAAAGTAAAGGCTCGAGAAAAGTATAGACATCTTAACACATATACCACAGATTCAAATAAATTAGATGTTCACCCACGTGAGTGTGTGCATAGCCATAACAAACTTCCACTAAATCCAAACTTGAGGAACTCAAAGTAAAACTAGCTAATACCCCCTCGTAGAATAGCAATAAATGACACTCATAAGGTGCACCCTACAAACGTGACATATCCTGAAAAGAATGATCGAACCTATCTAGGGCCTTTCGAAATACTCAGAGGATAATCCTACAAACATATCTATCGAGTTTATACTGGGGATAAGGTTAACGATAACTAAGCCTTATATTCATTTCATAACAATTCTTAAGTTGATTGAATTCATTCACTTTTTAAACACACATTAGAATGAGCTATTGCCCTCATAGCAGAATAGGACATTTCAAGATAATACCCTACCTTACTCCAATCATAAGGCAGCTTTTCCTAACTGTCGTGAGCTTTTAGCCATCATAGTGGTATAGGACATACGTGGTATACCCTACCGCACCCAAATCATCGACTAGCTTTCGACACACCCTTTTTTAATCAACTATTAACTTATCCTTTTAATTGACATTAGCCCCGTGTTACTTATCACATTCAAACTTCTAGATATTCACAGTATCTCATACTTTGGATCTAAATACAAACTATCATAAATCTCACGATATATACGTAGCACTAAGCACATGACTTATAAGATAATCAAAAACTACTAATCCAAAACGGGGTATAACTTTATAAATTAGCTCATCATTCACTATGGCTCGTGAAAAATAAATCTTGGTGAAACAACTAACTTACTAAAAATATGGTATACAAATCAATGACTACAACAAACCGAACAAAACGTGTATTGCCTACTCGGGACAAAACAAAAACAAAAGTGTCGAAAAATTCTGAAAAATTAAGCCCATTTTGCACAGAAACATCATATTGTAAGCAAACGGTAGATACATAGCTTATTCCCCTCCCCCACACTTAAATTACAACATGTCCTCATGTTGTGCAGAATAAAAGAAAAAGAAAACTTAGCTGATTGTCGCTTACGAAAATGGCAAGTCCGGAAGTGGTCGCGTTCAGATCCAAAATGCTTGATGAAAACAGTAGACTGTGGACCATCCACCGGAAAACTGATATCATCTGAAACTCACAATTGCTATCGCAAGTATCCTGCATACATGAAAAACAACACAAAACGTACCTCGGGGGATAGGGGGGAATTATATCATATGAAACACAAGAGATAATCGTATTAGATGGAAAAATCATCGTCCAAGGAGAAGTGCAGAGCATCCAACCGTCAACTACAAATACGGAGCAGATTCACAAAATACCCTAACTAGACTAAAACTAAACTAAGACACACAAAAGAATAACAAAAGAAAATAAACAAAAGAAAAACAGATATCTAGGGTGCCCCCTAGTGGCGCTTTTTTGGTTTATGTCGTTAGCTCGACACCATTTAAGCTCACTGGTCAAAGCCATTTAACCTTTCTCGCCACCACTACCTCGTGTAAGCTCGAATCGATGGTGTGGCAGAGAACAAGAAATGAACACATGGGGTTAAATCTTTGAAAGCTCTCCATACCTTTTTAAGTTTCCCCATGGTTGCATTCTTTCTTCTCCGGTTCCTCTGATGACGTTTAAGTTGTCGCTCCCTTTCAAACTCTTCCATATCAGCACTACCTGCTAGAACATCTTGGATGTAACACAACCGTCATCCTCGGAAAAAACAAATCGGGTGAAAACTCGTCAAAGTGGTTGACTTCGAAGTCCCACACCCGAGGATTTCGAGGAATTTAACAATCAAAGGCTTTTCTTTATGTTCACCTATATAGTGCTTGCACCTCGACCATTAACTCGGAGCGGTTGATCACCATAACCTCGTAATTCTAGCACACCTCCGGGAATGATTTGGAGAATCTCGAAAGGACCGGACCAACGTGTCCTCAACTTGCCAGAAACAAATGCAACCTGGAATTGTAGAGTAACACTTGCTCACCGACCTTGAATACTCTCTTCTTTATCTTGGCATCGTGGAGGAGTTTCATCTTCTCCTTACTAATCCTGGCGCTTTCGTAAGCTTGGAGTCTGAATTCATCCACTCATGCAATCTACTGCGGCGGTGTTTGCCACAGATTGGGAATCGGTTAAGAAACTTCGTGGCCCAAGACGCCTCGTGCTCTGGCTCGACGAGCGAGATGACATGGTTTCCGTAGACCATTTGATATGGCGATGTACCCATAGGGGTCTTATAGGCGATCTATATGCCCAAAGTACATCGTCCAACTTGAACTCAGTCTTTTCTATGACTATTCACCGTCTTCTCCAGATTTTCTTAAGACTCGTTGCTTCGCTCAACGACCACTAGTCATCGGATGATATGGTGTGCCGATTTTATGGTGAACACCATACTTCTCGAGGACTTTCTCCAAGGGTCGGTTACAAAAGTGTGTCCTTCATCACTTATCAAGGCACGTGGACATCCAAACCTCACAAAGATATTCTTCTTAAGGAATTTCATGACCGTTTATGATCATTGTGAGGAGTGGCTATTGCCTCCACCCATTTGAAACATAGTCAACGCAGACTAAGATGTATTTGTTGCCACAAGATGATGGGAATGGTCCCATAAAATCGATGCCCCAAACATCAAAGACTTCGCATTCAAGGATGGGTTTCAAAGGCATGTCAAATCGCCTTGTCAAAGCTCCGGTTCTTTGACAACGATCACAAGCTTTACAGAAAGCTTCTGTGTCTTTAAAGATCGTAGGCCAATAGAAACCGGATTGAAAGATCTTAGCAACTGTTTTCCAAGGACCAAAGTGACCACCTGTGGGTCCACTATGGCATTGCTCGATTATATCGCGTTGCTCGATTCGAACACACCTCCTCAAACCATCATCTTTGCAAATCTTGAAAAGGTAAGGTTCATCCCAAACGAAATATTTCATATCGAGAAGAACTTCTTCTTCTCTTGATAAGACATTTCAGGATCGAGATAACGGGCATGAAGGTAGTTTACAATGGAGGAATACCAAAGAACATCAGGAGAACGACCATCGATCAACATGATGTTTTCTAGAGGAAAGTAAAGATCTATATCATCTGGTTCATTCTTTTCCTCATTTAACATCCTAGACACATGATCCGCTACTACATTCTCACCGCCTTCTTGTCTTTGATTTGAACGTCAAACTCTTGTAGGGTCAGTATCCAACGCAGTAGGCGCGGTTTAGCATCCTTTTTAGTCATCAGATATCGCAAAGCAGCGTGATCAGTCCACACGATCACTTGAGCACCCAGCAAGTAACTACGGAACTTGTCCATAGCAAACACTACGGCCAATAACTCCTTTTCGTAGTCGATAGTTAACTTCGCGAAGGATTCAACGTGTGGTCGGCGTAATAGATAAAGTGGAACTTTCCTTCGATTCGCCGTCCTAAGATCGCACCCACAAGATAGTTGGATGCATCGCACATAAGCTCAAAGGGCAAGTTCGGTCGGGTGAAATAAGAATTGGAGCGAGAGATCGGCGATTTTTGAGCTCCTCAAACGCGTGCTTGCAACTATCATCAAAATCAAAAGTAACGTCTTCTTTTAGTAAGGTAGACAGGGGCTTGGCGATCCTTGAAAAGTCCTGGATGAACCTCCTATAGAAGCCGACATGTCCGAGAAAACCTCGGACTTCCCGAACATTCTTAGGATAACTCATCTTCTCAATAGCTTCTACCTTGGCCCTATCTACTTCTATACCTTTGGCGGACACTTTGTGGCCAAGGACTATACCTTCATCTACCATGAAATGGCATTTTTCCCAATTAAGCACTAAGTCCTTTTCCACACATCTAGACAACACATGATCAAGATTATCGAGGCAATCATCGAAGGATTGACCAAAGACCGAGAAATCATCCATAAAAATCTCCATACACTTTTCAACCAGCCCGTCAAAGATTGCCATCATACACCTTTGAAAGGTGGCTGGGGCATTACAGAGACCAAATGGCATCCGCCTGTAGGCAAATGTACCATAGGGGCAGGTGAAGGTGGTCTTCTCTTGGTCAACAGGATCGATGGGTATCTGGAAATATCCTGAATATCCATCCAGGAAGCAGTAGAATGCGTGCCCCGCCAGACGCTCAAGCATCTGGTCAATGAATGGAAGGGGAAAATGATCTTTCAGTGTGACCTCATTGAGCTTTCGATAATCGATACATACTCTGTATCCAGTAACGAGCCTCAATGCTATCTCTTCTCCCTTCTCATTCTTCTCAATAGTAATTCCCCCTTTTTTGGGGACTACCTGAGTCGGGGAAACCCATTCACTGTCAGCAATGGCGTAAATGATACCCATATCTAGAAGTTTAATGATCTCCTTCTTGACTACCTCTTGCATGTGAGGGTTGAGCCTTCTCTCGAGGTCAGTCTAACTCGCTTTGCACCCTCCTCGCCTTGATCTTGTGCATACAGATGTCGGGAGATATCCTCGGATATCTCCCACCTGCCATCCAAAGGCTTTTTCATTTTTGCGCAAGACGTTTAGCGCTTTAAGCTCTTCTATACGAGATAGCTTGGCAGAGATGATCAAAGGAAGCTTGTCACCTTCTCTTAAAAACACATACTTAAGATGTTTAGTAACGGCTTCAGCACCAAATCTACGGGAGGATCCTCTGACTTGATTTAAGATCGCCACTCTTCAACTCAACATCGCCGAGCTTACTTAGTGGTCCTATTGCCAAGGCTTCTTCTCTTAGCTCATCCTCAAAATCACCGCTAACTCGGTCTAGATTAACCATACCATGACTATTGAGATTATCGATCAATCGCTCATATTCCGCTTCCACACCTTGACTTGCTCGTCCATACACAGTCATTGAAGTCATTAAATGACTCCTCAATAGAAAAGCCGGTTGGAGAACCGGAGGGTACTTGAATGGATTTAGAGACACTATAGCTCACCTCTTGGTCACCAACTCGAATAGTTACTTGCCCACCATCACAATCGATGAGGGCCCTAGCCGTGGATAGGAAAGGTCTCCCAAGAATCGTGGGGACTTTCTCATCTTTTCCCATATCTAAGACGTACCAATCAACAGGGAAAGGTAAATCTATCGATCCGGACTAAAATGTCTTTCGTAATCCTGAAGCTCTCTTAGAAGATCTATCGGCGAACGAAGGTTCATGGAAGTGGGTTCTAGAAGACTTTGTAAACCCAAATGCTCACACACACGAGACAATGGCATCAGTGATGGATGCACCCAAGTCACATAAAGAATTTGGAAAGACTAAGCCTCCCATCTGCAATGTGAGCACGAATTTTCCGGGGTCACCTCTTTTGATTGGTAAGTCTGGATAATTGATCATTGAACAATCCTCACCAATTGCCTGATCCATTTCTGCTAACTTCTTCTTCAAGAAACAACATCCTTGATGAATTTAGTATACTTAGGCATTTCAACCAAAACTTCGAGAGTGGAAGATTAACTGAGTATTTTTCAGTTGATTAAGCACCTTTCCGCATTTCTTATCTTCATGCAATGGGATGTTGCTCTTTCTCGGTGGAAATGGAAGCTTTTTCAAATCATCCTCGAAAAATACTTTCTTCGAGGACGAACTAACCGCTTTGTCTTCCACATCTTTCCACCTCACCGTCTTATCATTCTTTTTATTAGTCGTGGATCACCACCGACGATCATTTGATTCATCACTCCTCGTGGATCACCCACCGAGGATTCTTAATTGATTCTTCATTCCTCAAGGGATCACCACTCGAGGAATCTCAATTCTTTCACCTATCGTGGGTCACCACCGATGTCTTTCAACTTCTACACCTCTCGTGGATCACCCACCGAGTACCGCTGTAGCCAAGGGGATGATGGGTGCTCGACTTCCCCTCCTGCCTTATCACTGGCAGGAGGGGCTAGTGGTTTCCCTGGTTAGGGGGACCACTCAGTTGAGTACCACTTCTTAAGTTCATTGCACTGGCCTCTCCTCCACCGTATGGAAGTGAAGGAACCAAGTCAGTGTATTGGCCAAGATTCAATTCAGTATGAGCTACATGACCACCTTTGGGATTTCTCTCCGTGGAGTTTGGCATCTGCCCTGATGGTCTAGAAGCTTGCTGGTCAGCCATTTGCTTCTCAAGGTGCTTGATCGAATTCATCAACAACTGGATATTATTATTTTGCTCCTCTCGAAGTTATTGTTCGCTCCTTCACTCCTTCCGATAGAGTCCAATCTAGCTTCCAGATCATCAACGTGAGATGGACCTTGAGAGTTACGAATGTTTTGAGAGAAAGGTTGGCTGGACCGACTTTGAAATGCAGGATTTGGATTGTTAGGCCAACTTTGATTTAACCCTTGATTTGGATTGGAAGAATTCAAGTTCGGGTTCCGATTAAAACTAGGTTTCGATTGAAATTCGAGTTTTGATTGAAATTTTGATTGAAATTAATTTAGATTTTGATTTGGGTGGAAACCTGGTTTTGAAAGTCGCCTTGGCTGGCGATGAATTGATTACCAAACCTTTGATTTGGCTGGCCATTGAAGGCATTGATTTCGGCGCTCATCAATCATAGACGTAAACGAGCGATATGTTCTATATCGTCACATACCTGGCATGCGACTTGGTTGTCTTCCCCATGATTCTCGACAAAGATTGACTTGATAAGAATTGGGGGCATGAATTGACACCGCCAACCATGTGGCGGTCGAGAACAATTCTCGCGATGCATGTAACTTGAGAGTTCTGTAAAAATGAAGAGTCGATAACTCGGATTTGGAGACGTGGTAAGCGTGGCCAGCCTTTGCCCGCATGCCAAATCTCGTTTCGCATTTTCACCTCCTCAATCCTAGGAGGAGGTGGTGGTGCTGAAACGACTTGAAAGGAGGGGGCATAATTATATTTGGCAATGTCTTGAACAATGCCCACCCTCTCTGAGGCGTTTTCCTCAGAATGCCCCACTGATGAGCTATTGACCATGCCCTTGGTGAGCTCGGTCAACCCACTGAAAAAGTATTGACTTGCCTCTGCAAGTCTAACCCATGGTGGGGGGCATTTACGAAGAAGAGCCTTAAACCTCTTCCATGCATCAAAGAATGATTCTGCTTTCCGCTTGATAGAAATTATAAATTTCCCTCAAACACTGGGGCTGTCTTGGCGGTGGAAAGTATTAGCTTAAAATTCTTTCTCCAATGCAGCCAGTGGTAATGGATTCGGAGGAGAGAGCTATACCACTCTTTAGCTTCTCCGCTTCAATGAAACGAAACAAGTGTAAGTTTAATTACATCCTCACTCACACCTTGAATGCGTGTCGCACTACCATATCTCTCGTGAATGTGTACGCGTGTGTGTGAGGATTTTCGATGGGAACCCGTGAAACATTGATGCATCTTTGCATCATCCCGAATGAGACCGGGTTTGAGTTCGAAAGTTTGTGCGGTAATGGTCGGTAAGACGATAGCCGGGTTGACGATTCTTCGCACCAGGCATGGCGTAGTCCGCCAATGTCCGTCTATCTTCGCCATTATTACAATTTCTTCGATTTCCTTTGAAAAGATAGCTCAAACTCTTGATCTTCGGCTTTTCCTTCGTCAAAACGCGAAGTCTTCGCCTATTAGGTCGGACTATGGTATGCTCGGTGTCGGGAGCAAAGTAATGGTCCTTGTGACTACGAGTTTGCATAAACCGATCCCAAAATCAAGTTGAGAAAACCTAAATCTAAGGAAAGGAAACCTAAAAACTAATAAATTAAAGACATGATATCTAAAAGATTAAAAACCTTAATCTAAGATCAAAAACCTAAAGAAAAGAGAAGAAAGGAGAAAGATTAAGAAAGAAAGGGGGATTTGACGGGCGTCCACTTATGTGAACGAAGGTCCGCCTAAAATAGACTCGAACGAGCGTCCCAAACGGTGAACGTTCGTTCAAGGATCGAAAAACGCCATCGAATGAAAATTTTACACATGAACGAGCGTTCAAACTAGTGGACGCTTCGTCCATAGGCAAGATTTTTCGAAATGAAAACGATATCGAACAAAGCAGAAAGCGAGGGAAAAAGAGACGGAGGAAAGGATAACTAAACCTAGAGGAATCAAAGACTACGAAACTTAACTACGAAAAACCCTAATAACCAAAACTATAAACTACCTAAGAAAATTTAAAACGAGAAAAACAGAAAACACTAAAAAGAGGGAAAAACATGTGTTGAAATCTTCTAACCCCAAAATGGAAGGGAAAACAGTGGATTTTGACCTCGAAAACGGTGTCGGACGGCCTCCGGCGTCCGCCACGTCGTCGGCGTCGGAACGAGCTTTCCGAATTGGGGTCCTGCGCGCCAATCCGACACTCGAGCCGAAAGTTATGGCCAAAATACTATCAAGTGCTAAAACGGACCCTTTTATCCTAAAATTTGATCGTGAAAGATGTGGAGTCAGATGATTCAACCTAAGAAACCTACCTACGACACTTACCTACGAAAAAAACAGAAAACCTAATTGAAATAAAAATAAAATCGATGGCGAGGCGGAGCGGGCGGGCGTCCAATTAATCGGGCGGGCGTCTTCTGGAAGAAGAATCGGACGGGCGTTCGAGACTAAGCTGGGCGCTTTCGTTCGGAGAGCGAATAGATAACGAGAATAGAGCGACTTGATTGGACGAGCGTTGGTGATACCGGGCGTCCGTCCGGATCAATCGAGAGACGTAAAGAACGCAAAAGCAGTATGAAAACAGAAAACAGAGTATCGAACTAATTATCTAACTTAATTTCAAAAGGGAAAGATTTACTACAGGATCAGATTTCTAACAACTAATCTAACTACTAACTAACTAATTATGAACGCAAACAAATAAAATAAATTCTACAAATTAACTATAAAAAAAAAAACAAAAACAAAAACTAGGCAACCGTCCGGTTCCCGGCAACGGCGCCAAAAACTTGTCCCGGATTTTATCAATACAAAACAACAAGTAATAAACCGTTAAACCTCAAGTGCAAGGATCGTAGTATGGAGGCTAATGCCGGGTCGATCTTCTGACGGGAACTAGACTCATTGTGAATCCTAGTTTTTGTTTAAACTAACCTATGTCACGAAGCTAAACTAAACGAAGAACTAAACTACCAAATATGCGAGAAAAGTAACTAGACAGAGGATTGCTCCAATGCTAGGCAAGATTGAAAGCGATAAAAACTAAACTAAAGTGCAGAAAAGTAAAACTAAAGCTAAGCAATTCAAGTTTAAAGGATTAAAATCAATTTATAACGAATCGAACAAGCAATTGATCCACCTATCCTATCAACATTCAATTCTAACTCGGATTAATTCGTGATCTCTACTCAAGTCGTGATTCACCTAATCGAAGGCATAAACTCCTACTCTCGTAGACGAGTTCGTTTTCTAATCTTTTATCTTTCGGTGTTAAAGATTACGTCTTTCTAACCTAGGCGTGAAATCTTTCAATTTCTAATCTAGAGATTCAATCTAATAACTTTCGTTGTGATTAGATTAAAGGTCTAAACTTTTATCATGGTGTTCTAAGGTTAACATGACTTTCATCAAGCAAACAATAAACAAAAGCACGGATCTTTCGATATAGCATGCAATCAACATATAAAAACATGATAAAAGTAACAACTTTAATAGATACTCACAAAATAATCACGAACTAGAGATCAAACTGTTGAAACGGACGGCTTCACAACGCTCGTTCAAGGAGGATTTAGCCTCCTAGCATCCTTATGCAAACTCGAATTGATGGAATAAAGAACATAAATCTAACTATCTAATCTAGATGTTTTATTGCATAAAAACTGGAAAATAAAGGAGTAAAAACGCAGCCAAGCTGCTCCCTAGGGTTTAGGGATCGAATTGTATCCTTAGGGTTTGGTAAAACGCGCCTATTTATAGATTTTTAGGTCGGTTTCGCTGAGTCGGTGCCGTGGACGCTCGTCCACTCTCTTGGACGCTCGTCCAGACTCTATGAACGGAGAATGAACGCTCGTTCACTACGCCGTCTGAACTCTCTCGAATGTAAAATACGATTACGGACGCCGATTCACTTTTATGGACGCCCGTCCACTACTCAGCTCCAGTATTTTGCTCATAACTTCACTTCTAGGGCTCCGAATGAGGTGATTCAACATGCGTTGGAAAGCTATTTCAATCCTCTACAACTTTCATCAAGACAACTTTCCCTGAAAGTGCCTACAAGTGTGGACAAAATCCCCATGAAGTGCCTGGTTCCGGTTTCTTCAATGATTCTTCACTTAAACATCTTTCAACTCTTCCATCTTCATGTGATCATCGTTTAAGCTCCTTACTCATCATGAAAACGTATCTAACAACATGATAGAAACATGCAAAATGTAACATCATACGAATAAACATAAAACCAGCAATTAAACACATAATTTAATCACTTTTGCAATTAGACCCTTAAAAACATCACTCGCTTAATATTTCAATATAAAGGCCAATTCCTATGCAAATAATATAAATACGGGGAAAATCATCGTAAAATATATCGTTATAAAACGTACAAAATCACCCTTAACACAAGGCAAATAGGTAGATGTATGGAAGTTTATGTAGACGACTTGCTTATCAAGAGTCGATCTATGAGCCAGTACCTAGTCGATGCTCGAGAGGTTTTCGAAGTGTTGAGAGAAACGCAGATGAGATTAAACCCGAAGAAGTGTACTTTTGGAGTTAGGTCGGGCAAGTTCTTGGGTTATATGATTTCGAAGGACGGGATTCGAGCTAACCCGGATAAAATTGATACACTAAAGAATATGCCCGCGCCACGAAATGTCAAGGAAGTACAAAGGCTCACGGGTCGAATGGCAGCTCTTAACAGGTTTTTATCGAGATCAGCACAGCGTGCACTACCATTTTTCAAGATACTCCGAAAGGCCAGTCCTTTTCATTGGGACGATGAATGTCAGACAGCCTTTGAGGAGTTGAAGACTTATTTGTCAGAGTTACCTACCCTTACTTCTCCTCGAGAAGGGGAAAAGTTGTTAGTTTATTTGGCGGATGCACGAAGAGGCGATGAGTGCGGTCCTGGTTCGAGAAGGGTACATGGCCAAGTGCCAATCTACTTTGTCGACAAGGCTTTGCATGGCCCCGAGGTCCGATATTCGCCACGAGAGAAGTTAGCATTATGTCTTGTTCATGCCTCGAGAAAGTTGAGGCCCTATTTTCAAGCCCATCCCATTGTGGTAGTCACCGACCAACCACTAAAGCAAATATTGGCAAAACCTCGACACCTCAGTCGATTGGCAAAGTGGGTGATTGAAATGGCTCGAGATTTACATCGAGTTCGTTCTCGAATCATGATAAAAGCACAGCCTTGGCGGATTTTTAGTTGAAGGATCTCCGTTCAACTCGATCAAGAAAAGCAAAGCCTAGAGGAAAAATGGACTCTTCAAGTCGATGGCGCATCAAGTAAGGAAGGGGCAGGAGCAGGGCTCCTTCTCGTAAGCCCGAAAGCGAGGAATTCCTTACGCTTTCGTTTCGACTTCAAAGCAACGAACAATGAAGCCGAATATGAAGCTATGATTCTTGGTTTAAAGCTCTCTTTGAAGTCGGGTGTCGAAGATTTGTCGGTTCTGACTCTCACGGCTAGTGGTCAATCATGTTAAAGGGGAGTATGAGGCTAAGGAAGAAACCATGAAAAATTACTTAGCAGTTGTCCAAAGCCTCATACCAAAATTCAAAACGGTTCAATTCGAGCAGGTTCCCCGAAGTCAGAACAAGAGAGCCGATGCGCTCTCGAAGTTGGCCTCAAACTTCATGTCAAGTAAGAAGGTTCTAGTCGAGTTACTGACCGATAGGAGTTACATCGAGACGGAGGCCCAGCCGATTACTCAGCAGGCCACGTGGATGGACTCGATCGCTCTTTATCTCAAAGACGGAATACTGCCAGCTGATAAGGTACAATCTAGAAAAGTTCGACTGCAATCCACTCGATATGCGTTTTTCGACGACATCCTCTATCGGAAATCTTTTGTGAGTCCATGGTTAAGATGTGTATCTGAGACCGAGGGTGAATATCTCTTGGAAGAAATTCATAGAGGAGTATGTGGAAACCATTGCGAGGCTAGAATGTTGGCTCGAAAATGCAAGTTAGCCGGGTATTTTTGGCCGTCGATGCAACGAGATGCGAATAATCTTGTCCAAAAATGCAACACTTGTCAGATTCATGATAATATCTCCCATCAACAAGCGCAAGACATGAATGTCATCTCGCCGAGATGGCCATTTGATCGATGGGGAGTCGATATCGTTGGACCCCTACCTCGAGCTCGGGAAATCTTAAATATGTGGTCGTTCTTGTAGATTACTTCACGAAGTGGGTCGAAGCTAAGGCTATACCCGACATCAAAGCTGCAACCATCAAAAAGTTCTTGTGGGTCGACATTTTATGCAGGTATGGGATCCCTAAGGCTCTGATCTCGGATAACGGTACCCAGTTCGAAGATCGTAAAGTTAGAGAATGGTGCAATGAATACCATATCGACCAGCGATTCACCTCGGTAGCTCATCCACAGGCAAACGGTCAAGTCGAGCAAACCAATCGACAGATCAAGCTGGGTCTGAAAAAGAGACTAGAGGCAGAAGGTCGAGATTGGGCAGTTCAACTTCCGAGCATCCTATGGTCGTATAGGACAGCTCCTAATTCATCAACCGGGGAAACTCCTTTTTCTTTGGTATATGGTTGTGAAGCGGTGATACCCGCCGAGATCGGAGTTCCCTCCCCTCGGAGTTCCCAAACCTTAAACTTCGATGTCCTACCTTTTTACCCCTCCAAAAATCCAATACCGTTTTCACCTTATTTTGGGAAACTCAACTTTCTTTTTGGGAATAAGCTTACCAAAGACCAAAATTACTTCTAAATTTCGTGACTTATGTTCTCCCACATTGGTTTGGAGCTATCTTGTTGTCCCACATCATTTTTAGGAGGAAATATTGGTACCACATTGCTAGTTTGTGTTTTGACAGCATTTCTTGTAGCCTATATATATGGCTTTTACTTGTAATAAAACTTAGACAATCCTTGAGTGATATTTTATAAAGTTAAAGTTTTTCAGTGATTGAAAGCTTTTGTGAGTTTATACTTTACCTTGCTGATTAGGTATTGTGTTAGACTTGGAGAATCTATCAAAGGATTGAGCATTCCTTTGTTGTGATGTTCTCAACTTGGTGAAACCAGTCTTGACTCCGAGGAAAGATCTAAGTTCTTGCTCGTCTTTTCCTTCTTCTTATTTGTGTGTGGAACTTGGAGTATCTCAATCTAGATCAGTTGTTCATATCATTTGGTATCAGAGCTTAGGTGATTGAGGTATTCATCTACTTGTTTTCTTGTTTTTCTTGTTTGCTCTTATCAAAAAAAAAAATTCTCTTCTTCCTCTTTCGTTTATATATCAAAAAAAAAAAAAACAACGCAAGTCATAGTAGTTTGTCCACTTTTCTTCTCTTGTTTCATCTCTTTCTATGTGGTATTGCATGATTATGTGCTCAATCATAAATACGTGAAGTGTTCCTGTTAGTTTTTCCATCACATTGAATAGTAACATGCATAGTTTGGTATCCTTCCTTTGCTTAGTCTTCAACTCTTCATAATATATTACTCATATTCATCCCAAATTTCCAGCCCTATTTTTTTCTCCCTGTTCCACGGCTATAGGTTAATTTGTAACTATTGCCTCTTAGTTTTCCTACTCATAAGTTATCATTAGTAACCATTACTAATTATTTAGTGCACCTTTAATATTTTCTAAGTTAGAAAGTTGTTTGCTATTCCATAGTTTTATAAAAATAAAATAAAAAATAAAAGAGAATCAGGCCGACTTAAAAAAAAAAAAACAAAAAAAAGGCCGAGTGTTATTGACATCATTCTTGTTTGTTATTTTTTGTTGGGGTGCACACTAGTTATTTTCTACTACCTTGATAAATCTTTTGCCTCAATCTTGTTTCTTTTCATCAACATATTCTCACATCTTTGCTTCCAATCTTATCCGTGCTTAGATTGTTTTTTGGGAGTTAGTATTTTGTGTTCATTTAGTTGTTGAACTGTCTACGTGCTTGCTGGAGTGATTTGTTTGACGGTTACCACTTACCTAAGGCAAGAGTTGAGGGTGAGTGTAAACACGAGCGTAATTGTGAGGTATCATGGCTGAACAAGACGAAACTAATTGGGAAGGTAGATTTCGCCTTCATCAAGAGGCAGTAAATGGTGATATGAATCGTCGTTTTGAGGAAGTTCAACAAGGTATTGCGGATCAAATTGCTGAATTGTTCCAACAGCATGGTATTGGTAATGGTGGTGCACGTGGACGTGGTAGAGGTCAAAGGGGCCGTGGTAATATGGCTGGTCGTGGTGATGTTGGGGGACGTGGTGGTTTTGGTGGTCGAGGTCATGTGGAGGCTGATGACTATAGTGACATAGCTAATAATTTTGAGCACGAGGAATTTGAGGCAGTTACTGATGATAATTTGCGTGACTAAAAATATAAAATACCATCTTTTGAGGGCAAATCGGATCCGGGAAAATATTTGGAATGGGAGATGAAAATGAACCAAATCTTCCCGGTTCATAATTATAGTGACGCCAAGAAAGCTAGGATTGCTACGTTGGAATTCACGGGTTATGCGATGAGTTGGTGGCATAGTTTTCAAGAAAATCGTCGCCGACGGGGTGAACAACCGATTAATAGTTGGACGCTTCTCACTGAACATATGCGACTTAAGTGGGTCCCTAATCACTATTTTCGGGACCAAGGCTATAAATTGCAACAGTTATCACAGTCGGGAAAAACGGTTGAAGAATTTCACGTGGAAATGCAAGTTACTTTGCTTCGGGCTAATATCATTGAACCCGAGGATGTTACGATGCAGCGTTTTTTGTATGGGTTGAGGGATGATATTGTAGGCCAATTGAATTACAGAATTATCAGTCGTTGAATGACATGGTTAATGGCGCCATGATGGTAGAAAGACGGTTAAAGAGTAGACGTGAAAAAAGAGCAAAAACCAATCGTCCTTATGGTTTTCGGAGTTCTTTCACGCCTTCATTTCAGTCCAGGGTATCTTCTACTTCTTCTACTACAGCTCCTTCGAAGCAAGTCGACGGATCAACACGTTCTTCTAATCATAAAGCAAGGATTTCTGAAATTTTAACACCGGATAAAGGCAAGGCTGTAGTTGGGCGTTCTCAAGATATCAAATGCTTTAAGTGCAAGGGAAAGGGACATTATGCGGTTAATTGTCCTAACAAACGCACCATGAATGTTGTGGGACAAACGGTGCCGGGTGCAACATACGAATCTCATTCCGAAGATGATAACGTGGACGATGATGATGATCACGAGAAGGAATTGAATGCGGATGCTTCTAACACATATGAGGCGTGTTATGTTATTCGGAAGACCTTGGCTGTTCATGCTAAGTTGGTTGATTCTATCCAATGGAAAACATCTTTCAATCAGCCTGTGGCATCACGGGACGCACGTGCAACTACATTATTGATTCCGGGAGTTGCGCAAATTTGGTAAGTAGCACTTTGGTTAAGGATTTTCAGATTCCATTAGTACCGCATGCACAACCGTATAACTTGCAATGGATGAACGATGTGGCTGATATTCGTGTGTCACATCAAGCGTTTATTAAGTTTCGTGTCGGTAAACTTGTTGATGAAGTCTTATGTGATGTCGTACCACTTTGTGTCACTCATTTGTTGTTAGGTAGACCATGGAAATTTGATAGAACAGCGATGTATAATGGTCGTCTTAACACATGGTCGTTTACTTTGGATGGTCGCACGATTACTTTGCATCCGATGACACCTATGCATGTTCATTCCGAACAATTGCGTATGGCTAGTTCTAGGCAAGCTGCGATTTTATGTGAGAAAAAAAATGCTATTGAGGGCGTAAATGTTGAAAAAAAATGGCGTTAATTTGGAGAGGAAAAGAAAAGAGGGCGTTTTATCACTACTTGAGGGCATAGTTATCAGACCCGGCCCGGTCATCGACCCGGAAAACTTACTGGGTCACCGGGTCACCGGTTCAACCGGTGGTTCACTGGTTCAACCGGTGGGTCACAACATAAGGTTAAAAATAATATTTTCATACAATAAAAAAATAAAAAAAAAATGATAATAATAATCAATTCCAAAATATTCCAAGTTTTCAACATCCAAATCATAATAAATACAAATGAAAAGCGTTTTTGATACCAAAACACATGACGATACAAGTGAAAAACCATCAAAATTTCTTACAAAAGAGCTGGTCAATGCATTGTAACATTATTAATTCAAATAAAAACTAGTCCTCGTTCCCAACAAGTTTGTTTATAAACAATGTTAATTAATTTATTACTTGCCAATTTTGGAAGTTGTATTGAATTTCGACTTTAGTTTGTGGTGTTTAATTTGACGAATATAGAAATGTAAGAACTCATTTCTGCCAAAAGATAGAGTACGAAATAAGAAATGATGGTTAGGATATTCGACTCCTACCTGAAGGACCTGGGTTCAAGTCACAGCAATGATGTTTTTTTATAATAAAAAATCCTGTGGCAATTTAAAATTAAAAATAAAAAAAAAAAAAAAAG
Organism: Gentiana macrophylla; assembly: GCA_026214975.1. Lineage (NCBI taxonomy): Eukaryota > Viridiplantae > Streptophyta > Magnoliopsida > Gentianales > Gentianaceae > Gentiana > Gentiana macrophylla. The sequence continues at coordinate 54,029,236 of CM047813.1, forward strand.
CACCGGGTTGATTCATACCGGGCGGGTCGCGTTCACCGGTCCAACCACCGGGTTTTCCGGTCTCAGGCGGGTCAACTCCTGAACGGTCGGACTCTTGAATCGGCCTGGTTTTGGTCCCGGGCCGGGCCAACAACCGGTTCGACCGCCGGGCGGGCCGGTCGATAACTATGCTTGAGGGAAGTCAAGTCAAAAAATGTACGGTAAGGGAGGGCGTTCCAAACGAGGGTGATAAAAGGTTGGTGCAGCTTGGTAAGGGTGTGGGATCCTTAAATCACGAGGGTAAAATAAAAGTTGAAAAGAAAAATGGTAAGGGTGTGCAGCACAGTTTCCTTGCGAAACCTAGCTTGATCACTACCACGTTGAACAGTGGGAACTTTGTTTTTCTTGTTTATTTCAAACAAGTCGTTCCAAGTTTTAAGTGCTTGGTTTCTTTTGACGACTTAACACCTTCCCTCCCGAGTGCTATTTGTTCACTGCAGGAATACGCTGATGTGTTTCCGGATGAGGAACCGAGTGGATTACCACCTTTGCGTGGTGTGGAACATCAGATTGATTTAATTCCGGGAGCTACACTTCCAAACCGACCAGCTTATCGAGCAAATCCCGAAGAAACGAAGGAAATACAAAGGCAAGCTGCGGGGCTGTTGGAGAAGGGAAAGATCCGAGAATCTTTAAGTCCTTGCGCCGTGCCGGTGATAGTTGTTCCCAAAAAAAGTGGGGAGTGGCGCATGTGTATGGATTGCCGTGCCATCAACAATATTACGGTTAAATATCGTTACCCGATTCCGTGTTTAGATGATATGCTCGACGAGTTGCACGGTAGTAAGTATTTTTCGAAAATTGATTTGCGAAGTGGATATCATCAAGTTCGTATCCGTAAGGGTGATGAGTGGAAAACCGCTTTTAAAACTAAATTTGGACTTTACGAGTAGTTAGTTATGCCGTTTGGACTTACGAATGCACCGTCCACATTTATGCGCTTAATGAATGAGGTCCTACGAGAGTTTATTGGTCATTTTGTGGTCGTATATTTTGATGATATATTGGTATATAGCACCACACTCGATACTCATGTTGCACACTTACAAGCCGTCCTAGACACATTAAGGCGTGCTAAGTTATATGCGAACTTCAAGAAGTGTGATTTTTGTTTGGATCGAGTTGTATTTCTTGGTTTTGTAGTGAGTGTAGATGGAGTGGAGGTCGACCAAGAAAAGGTCCGAGCTATCAAGGAGTGGCCTACACTCAAAACCGTGGCTGAAGTTCGAAGTTTTCTAGGCTTAGCGGGCTTCTACCGACGTTTCGTGAAGGATTTCAGCACCATTGCTGCTCCATTAACGGAACTCATCCGCAAAAACACTCCTTTTACTTGGGGAGATCGCCAAAGGGAGTCTTTCGAACTCTTGAAACTTAAACTTATTTCTGCACCTATACTTGCATTACCTAATTTCGATAAAGTGTTTGAGTTAGAATGCGATGCTTCGGGTGTGGGTGTGGGTGGCATTTTATTGCAAGAGAAACGCACCATTGCATATTTTTCTGAAAAGTTGAAAGGTGCTCACTTGAATTATTCGACGTATGATAAAGAATTGTACGCGTTAATTCGTTGTTTGCAAACATGGCAGCATTACCTTAGACCTCGAGAGTTTATTATTCACACGGACCACGAGTCGTTAAAATATCTTAAAGATCAAGGAAAATTGAGCAAAAGACATATTCAGTACATTGAGTTTATCGAATCCTTTCCGTATGTCATAAAGTTTAAAAAAGGACAAGACAATGTCGTTGCGGATGCGTTGTCTAGGCGTCATTCATTAATCACGTCTTTGCAATCGAAATTGTTTGGGTTTGAGAGTATTAAGGAATTATATCCTGAAGATATTGATTTTCACGATGTGTATGTTAAGTGTCCATCTTCCATTTTTCCCGAGTATTCTATACATGACGGTTTTTTGTATAAAGGAGATAAGCTGTGTGTTCCTAGGACTTCAATGCATGAGCTATTGTTAATAGAATCTCATAGGGAAGGGTTAATGGGACACTTTGGGATTGATAAAACATTGGAAAGATTGCGTACACATTTTTACTGGCCTAGAATGCGTTCTGATATGACAAAGTTTTATGAATCGTGCCTAGTGTGTAAGCATGCAAAGTCGAAACTGAAACCACATGGATTGTATACTCCTTTACCTATTCATACGACTCCTTGGACTGATATTTCAATGGATTTAGTCTTAGGGTTACCTAGGTCTAGGAGTGGGAAAGACTCTGTGTTTGTGGTGGTCGATAGATTTTCTAAGATGGCTCATTTTATACCTTGTTCTAAGACCAACGATGCATCACATGTGGCTGATTTGTTCTTTAAGGAGATAGTGCGTTTACATGGGATTCCTCTTACCATAGTGAGTGATCGAGATACTAAGTTCGTGAGTCATTTTTGGCGTGTCTTATGGATGCGTTTAGGCACTTATTTGCTATTTTCGACATCATTTCACCCACAGACTGATGGTCAAACTGAAGTAGTCAATCGTGTGTTGGGTCAATTACTTTGAACTGTTGTGAAAAGCAATTTTAAAAATTGGGATTCTTGTTTGCCTTATGTGGAGTTTGCGTATAATCGCGCTAAGCATTCAGCTACTCAATTTGCACCGTTCGAACTTGTTTATGTGTTTTTACCATCTACTCCTTTTGATTTTGTTCCTCTTCCTCCAGGTGAACAGGTTAGCTTGGATGGTGAAGCTAAAGTCGAGTGGGTGAAGACACTTCATGAGAAAGCAAGGCAATGTGGAAAAAGCCACGGAGCGCTATGCAAAGCATGCAAACAAAGGGCGCAAAGAGCTGATTTTTGAACCGGGAGATTTGGGGTAGCTACACTCTCCACCAAGATAGATTTCCCCACCTCCGCCAAGTCAAAGCTCCATGCACGTGGGGATGGTTCATTTCGAGATATTGGAGCATTATCAACAACAACGCTTACAAGCTCGACATTCCTCCGAATGGAATATATCTCCTACCTTCAATGTTGCCGACATATCACCTTATACACAGCTGACTTCGATCCGAGGATGATCCTTTCCAACCGGGAGGGAGTGATAAATATCAAGAAAGCTCAAATGTTGTCGGTCTTGGGGATGGTGAAAGTGCGGATCCACTTCACATGCAAGAAGGCCCAGTTACGAGAGCTCGAAAGAGAAGATTCGAGGAAGCTATGAAGAACCTCATTTTGGCAACTTCTAAGGAACTCATTGGGGAGTTTAAGAATAAAGACTTGTCTATTTTTTCAATGTTAACTTGTAATTGGGGATAAAGGGGTTTTTGGGGATGTTTTATTCTATTTCTGGTAACCTTTCCTAAAATAGCCTACGAGAAGCCAACCCGACTTTCACTTACTATTTTGGGTTTCTGAAACTTCCATACTTACATTCCCTACCTTTGAAGGGTATCCCAAACCTTAAACTTTGATGTCCTACCTTTTTACCCCTCCAAAAATCCAATACCGTTTTCACCTTATTTTTGGGAAACTCAACTTTCTTTTTGGGAATAAGCTTACCAAAGACCAAAATTACTTCTAAATTTCGTGGCTTAAGTTCTCCCACATTGGTTTGGAGCTATCTTGTTGTCCCACATCATTTTTAGGAGGAAATATTGGTACCGAATTGCTAGTTTGTGTTTTGACAGCATTTCTTGTAGCCTATATATATGGCTTTTACTTGTAATAAAACTTAGACAATCCTTGAGTGATATTTTATAAAGTTAAAGTTTTTCAGTGATTGAAAGCTTTTGTGAGTTTTTACTTTACCTTGCTGATTAGGTATTGTGTTAGCTCGAGAACTTATCAAAGGATTGAGCATCCTTTGTGCGACGTTCTCAACTTGGTGAAACCCGAGGTGCTGACTCCGAGGGAAGATCTAAGTTCTTGCTCATCTTTTACTTCTTCTTATTTGCATGTGGAACTTGGAGTATCTCAATCTAGATCCGTTGTTCATATCAGACGATCACATGAGCACTTAAAGAAGTCACGGTATAAAGATAATAAGTCCAGAGTTTTACGATTGGCTTACATGAGGATGTTGAGAGGAAGACCCAAGGAGCTGAAGTCAGATATGAACCTCCAGACAGATGCCAAAGGGCTCAAGTCCAACTTCATTAGATTTTTCTTAGCATTAGCTATCTATTTATGTATATTCACTTTTACTTTCGTACGGCTATCCACATTACGCACAGCTCTTTTATCTTAGCATTAAGACATCCAAAAAGAAAATTAAAAAAACAAATCTTGCCTTAACATAAAGACTCTGAAGAGACCTAAAGCAAAAAATATGCAGATTTAAGCATATAAGACTTGCACATCGAAAATACTTTAAGACACGCTAATCAGGTACATTGAAAACAAGGTAAACTGAATAGAGAATTAAACAAAATACCAGAAGAAAGAAGACTATGATCTTAAGACAAGAAGACTCAACATAACTCAAACAATGGTACATTTCCTGAATTGAAGGGAAAAAACAGAATAACTATGTCACAAGTTCAGGGCATCTAAAGAACCATGTACCAAACTGCTAAAATAATTCCAGTCAGGCTCCTATCAATTTGTTCAAGGCATAAAAAAATTTGTACACATTTAACCACATAACATTAAGTTCAAGGCTCATACAAAGGTTCCATTAAACAAATTATCAAGGGATGATTAAACATACATTAAGCACAAAAAAAAACCAACATATAGTTACTGAAATTAAATCGCATAAATCGAGCCCACAAAATATAGTATATCTGAAGCGAGTAAAATTAAAATTTGTACCATGTTAGGGTTGTTGTGAGAAGAAATCGTGAAGAAGAAGATTAATAGCGGATTGTAGATTTCCGACATAATGATAAGGCTTGCAATAGACAACATGGTGTCCCTCTATTTCGACCAGAGCTCATGGGTGGACCTTCAGCCTTAGACTTCCTGATGGTCGAGTGTGATGGTGGTTGACTGATTACCAGTGTGTGGTGGCTGCTGAAGGATGGAGAGGGCTGCAGAATGGAGGAGGGAGGAGAGGAAGAAGGAGGCTGGAAAAATTAGAATTTGACATCGACGCTTTTTTTTAAGGTAAGATTGGTGAATTGTGTGGGTGGGTAAGGTTTTGTATGAACTAAAAATAAAAAAGAGGTGTTTTATTATTATTTTGGTAGTTTAATTTTTCACAATTACTTTTTTGTGGAAGATTTTAAGAAGAAAATGTTGTAAAAATAATATGTTTACTGAAATAATGAGGAGATTCTTTTATATATAATATAATGAGGAGATTTGGTATTCAACAACGAGGAGAAAATAGATATTGGTCATCAAGTTCATTCCTCCTTATTAAAACTAGCCTTTAATGACGATATTTACGCTACTCATTAAATTCTACTCATTAAATGTAGCTTTTCTTGTAGTGCATCACAGACTTCCTTGGTTAAAGTCAGACCATATGTCTTCATGCTTCTCTGCTGGTACTTGGCCGCTTTTACTTTTCCGAATATCTGATTTTACTTTGCCGTCCTACCAACTAGTACAATACTTGTCTGACTCAACTTATACAACATTTCAGACTCTAAGTAAAGACTTTTACAGAGAATTCTAACTTATTTTCAGGCTTGCTATAACAGCTAGTATGACTATCATCAAAACATAATAAAATGTTCCTAACAGATATATACAAGTGTAAATGTATTTATGGTAATATAATAAAGATATTCAATATAAGATAGTGCCAATATATATATTTTGGAAATATTTAATATGAGATTTTGAATAATAAATGAGATAAATCTAGAATATCTATTTTCCTTATTTTACTAGTAAAATATTTGCTTTCTCCCTACTACACACAAGAAGTTTTTCCCATTCGGAATGGGACACTAATTGGCACACCACTCCTTGTATAAGAAAGGGGTTGGCTAGCTCTTTTGAACAACACAATTTCAAGAGTTCAAAATTCTTGTGAAAAATAAAGAGCTTCTTAAAGAGAGTATTTGGAGAGAGAAAAGGTCGGTCTAGCAACTGAGTTTTCGTAGTAGCAATCCAATGGTGGATTCCGTCGGGTTGTTCATGTGGATTAGCGGTAGAGGCCGAACGCTTGGGCGGCTCCGTGCACCATTACTACTCACGGAAGACAGTCAAAGCTTCGATCTTTTAGATCAAGCACGGTGTTCACCATCTACTACTTAACGTGTTTATTGTTTTAAATGAAGTCGATCTTGGTGAAAGGGAATAAATTTTAAATTCCGATGCATTCCCGCGTGGATTTCCTTACAGTGGTATCGGAGTGAACTTCGATCTTAAGTAATAAGCGCTAAATAAATTGCGAAGTAAATAATTCATAGATGCAAGAATTTAAATTAGCCGAACGAAGAACAAAAAAATGTGGCGCATCAACGGTGGGGCTCCTCAGCAAAGAAGATCGCACCTTGAGAACTCCGGCGGCGGCGGAGGCCCTTGTAGTGGTCGGCGTCGGCTAGTGGCTCTTGGTGGACCCTAAAAATTTTGTTTTGTTGTTCTGTGAATTTTTATAATACATTGATATCTCTCTTGTTTAGTTGTTTAGTTGATGTCATGTGGCTAACCAATGATTCAAATAGTTTGACCATTGGGATGTCATACGGCATTACTCAATTTGTTGAGTAAAAGGGTTAGGCCCTGTGGTCCAATTTTGTAGACCTAAGGTTAACCTACGGCTTTACCAAATATTTGGTAATGGCCTAGGTCGTTGCCTTTTGGTTTAGGAAACCAAATGCATCCTTTTAAGGTTAACCTAGGCATTTACCAAATATTTGGTAATGGCCTAGATTGATGCATTCTTGTTTTTGAAACCAAAGACATCCCTTTTAATTAAAAAATCAAAAGGAAAAGAAAGAAAAGAGACCTAATTTATTTTTGATTTTATTTTAGAATAGTTCTAACACATAAAATTGAAATAGAAATCATCTTTAAAATAAATCGTTAATTTTATTTTGATTATAAACATTTAATTAATTAAATGTTAATTAGTTAATTGATTAGATAAAATTATTTAATTGATTAAACGTTAATTGAGTAGATAAAATTCTTTAATTGATAAATGTTAATCGATTAATTAAGACACAAGATGGTAATTTTAGTATTTATCTTTTTCTTAAGAATTTTATTGTATGAATTTGATATTTTTATTGAAATAATATGATTCTATGAACCCGATTGATCATGGACTCAACCAATATGATAGATGTGAATGATTTATTTTCCGGTTAGTTCAAAATTTGTCCTAGGTCGTTATAAAGAACGTGTCCTAGTTTATTTTCTGCATTATCTCATTCCCGTTAGCTAACTCCCCCCCCCCCCATGTGCGGTAGGCAGGTGTATTTAGATAAAATTATGTAACAAGATGGAGCGGAATATGGAGGCCAAAGAAAGAAGACATAGAGATCACATTGACGGTTGCAGCTACCCTTAGACTTGTGACCCGTGTTTCGTCAGTTTGTATTCGAAACCACACTTAGGGAAAGTCCATGATCATACCGGTTACTTTACGCATTTATTTATTTTATGCATGTATTTATTTTATATGATACAATAAATGCATGGTTAGGCACGATCTAGATGAATGTGTAGGATGTATATCTATAGAGATAAATATATTTGATGAGACCGTAATTTTAATTAAGTGAATTAATTTAAATAAATACTCCCACAACAAAATTTAAGTTGGGATTTTGTCTCCCCATATTATAACGACGGTGAAGAGCCCTTGTTCGCATCCAACTGATCGACCACTGCCAGGAGTTGACCTACCTTGGGTATATCATCGTTATTGAGACATGATCGTATGAGATCTCGTGAATATTTGGTTATGAATTAACTAAAATTTTGCAGTGATTGGCCACTGTCAGGACCGTCTAATTTTAAAGACAAGGGGTTGACTAACACATAGTGATGTGATTGGTAAAGTGTTACCTACCTTTCAAAATTATCTTGATTGATCGACCACGACCGAAATCGAGATAACTAGATTGGATCTCAAATTACTAAAGAATTTTGAAAAATTCTTGAAAGTCAATTGGGAGTCGTTAACTAGTGGGAGCAAAATCATAAACCAATAGACCGTTTTTTATTTTGCATGCATAAACAACAACACTCCTGTTATCTTTATTTTTATGTTGTAGTTTTTAAACAAACTTTTATTTCTATGCTTCTATTCTCGATATATATAAAACCAAATTAATGACTGTTACCTTTTGAGAAACGTTCTCAAGTATGGTTAAGTAATTTTAATCCTTTTAAAATAAGAAATGATAGGAGGAACTACGTTATAGTAATTAAAGGCAAAGAGACTAAACATTTGATGTAATGCTCTAAGACTTTAATTATTAATCAAAACGAAAACTCATGATATGATTAAATTACCTGAAAGGAGTTTCAATAAATTAATCATATATCGGATATAACGATTCAATGGGTCGTTCGTTCATAAGATGACAATTAAATTTGAACATTATATGTGTTGAATGTGAATGACCACAACGAATTTTAGAAATGTTGTTTTCAAAATTATAAGATTTAAGTATCGACTTATTTCTTAAATCATTGCGTAAAGAATAATTAAATAGTTCATGTTTTCAATATGATTCAAAAGGTTAATTAAACTATCTAATAAGCTTTGGATTTTATTTATGAAAGAAAATTAAAGACATAGCTCTTGTGATTTTTCTTAAGTCTTATGAAGACTAAACTAAAACTATTTACAAGTTTTTAAGGGATTAAAAAGAAAGTTAGGGCATGTGTTTGAATAGATAACTTATCGAAGTCTCCATTCTAAGTGAGTACTCAGTTTTTACCTTTTCAAAGTCTTTCTTTAACATAGAACATATCTCCTCATTATGAATTGTCAAAACATGTCCGTTTTGAAATGTTCTTTCATATTGAAGCAGAGATTTTTCATCTTCCATAGTAATTTCCTTCAATGTTTTAGAGATTACCAGGGTATGATGATCTTGATAATTAACTTTGATATGTGAATCATCACGTATCTTGAATAATTGATCAATTAATTGACCAAATCGTTGAATATTAATTCTTTCAATATCATTAGTAATATCCTCTAAAGATCTTGAGGGTGTGTACTCAAGATTTTCTTTAAAGGTTTTTGAAGGAAAATCCTACAAGCTGCAGCATCCCTGGGTAATTTTTAGAGACAACGGGTTGGCTATCACATAGTGATGTGAAGTGTCAAAGAGTTGACTAGTCAACCACCAAGAGTCGCATAGAGGAACCTTTTGGGTTTTGTTGGTAGTATGATACTTTATCAGGACCTAAAATAAACCTGATGATTATCTCTCAAGTTTCTTACGTATCCAATCACTATATTGGAATCATGTCTCTCGTAGTGCCTTAGGGTTGTTTATATTGGGGACGATTAATCCTTATCATTGTGATATCGACCAGAACGATAAATAAGGCACGCCGGCGCAAACAGAAAGCAAAACGGAGACCAGAACTATCAAAGTATCATCCAACATGTATAGACAAAAATATCATTGGCCACTCCCGCAGACTTTAAGTTGTGTTTTTGTGAACCCTTATTTATTCTTTGGGTTTGTCCTACAGAGTACAGACTATTTGCATCTTTGTGGAATATCTCACCAAGTATGCAAGATATTGTTTACTTACAAATGGAGCAAAAGTGTTTGTCTCCAAACATGTTGTCCTCTAGATGAAGTGTTTCTTCCAAAAGAAACAGTTGGAGTGATAAGATCTCAAAGAGTTTGAGAACCACAGAGAGATATTCAACCATTGGAACATGTGCTGGCGCTGCATAGTGATGAGGTGCAGGACACTGCTCAGTGAAGACAAGTATTCTTTGAGTCTGCATATAACCACAAGCCTGAAAGGGCTACTTGTGCGTTCATCTTGAAGAATTAAGATCTCATGACTCATGTAGAAATACTTGAAAGGCAAGATTAAGAGATATGGCTATGAGCCATAGTATCTGAATTATATTCCATGAGTGATAAACGAGCTATGAACCTAGTTTGTCCAACCTGAAGGGAATATCTCTGAAAGGTATATTAGGTCTTTATGAAAGACCAACATTGACCGTAATATGATTACTATTAGGTCCAGTGCCCGAAAGACAATTTGTGTAATTTTTTTTGATAATGGATAACAGAATTTATCTCACCTTATTACTTGCTTTGTGCTTGTATGTAATACAATGCTGCAAACCCTAAGTATATCAGTATGTAACCACTTAACTCAGTGTATGGCATACACGTAAGGATTGAGTTATTGGTGATATACTTAAACTGTTAGTCCATGGTGAAATTAATCAGAGTTTAGGGTCTCATGATTAAACACCAATAATATGCCCAGAACACCTTAGGGTGTGATAGACTTATCCGGACTGTCGGTAGAGGGTACCTGAGTGGGGCATTTATTTATAATGGCATTCACATAGGACTGGACCGATTTAATGTGGGTTTCTTGATATAATTCCATAATCGAGAAAACTTATTAAATCATTAGATGGTCATATATGGATTGACCTTAATCCTGAGGTGATCACAGGGTACTACTTGTCTCGGGGCAGTGTTTGATGTGTTAGTTAAGGATCACTTTGATATGTGATCTGTTAGGTGTAGTGCCCGAAAGACAATTTATGTAATTGTTTTTTATAACAGAATTTATCTCACCTTATTACTTGCTTTGTGCTAGTAATTAATACACTGCTGCAAACCCTAAGTATATCAGTATGTAACCGCTTAACTCAGTGTATGGCATGCACGTGAGAATTGAGTTAGTGGTGATATACTAAAACTGTAAGTCCGTGGTGAACTTAATCAGAGTTTAGGGTCTCTTGATTAAAACACCAATAATGCACCCAGAACACATTAGGGTGTGATAATCTTATCCCGACTATCAGTAGAGGGTACCTACGTGGGACATTTATATATGATGGCATTCATATAGGACTGGACCGATTTAATCTGAATTTCTCGATATAATTCCGTAATCGAGGAATCTTATTAAATCATTAGATGATCATATATGGATCAACCTTAATCCCGAGGTGATCACGAGAGTCTTGCCGCTTGTCTCGGGTAGTGTTTTGTTGTGTTAGTTACGGTTCATTTAAATATGTGTTCCAAGCCACTTCTCATTGGCACTATCTCCTGATGAGTGAGTAGTTCTGATTTTCACAGACATGGAATCCATTCCTTCCTGCGGGAAGTAGAGAGACAGTCCCCTTGTTTGTTAACCCTAAGAAAGTGATCGATCGGCCGAGTTCATATTAGACTAATTGATCACTAGTCAGATATGTGAACTAATTGATCATCAGGGGGTTAATGGTAAATAAGGATAAGATATTCTGAGTCAGGTTCACGGAGACTTCCCACTCGAATGAAATAATATGGAGGTTAGTCCGTATGTAGTGATTATATCAGTGGATGCTTATTTACTCATAGGGTTGAGTGTAAGTATATATCTATAATTGGTAGAGTTCAGTTTCGGGTTTATGGTGGCGTAATCCCGGAATTAATAATTTAAGTATGAATATTCTGTTCGATGAATATTTTACTTAGTTATTGGAGCTACTGGTTATAGGTCCATGGTCCCCAATGTGGCTCCTGTAATTCGGGTGTTTTTCCTGTTATTGGGCCTCAGTGATAATTAATTGGCTGGGCTAATTAATTGATATGTGAAATATTATTTAGTTGGGCTGAATAATATAATACACAGAAAAGACATTTTCTGTGGGCCTAAACCCTGGGTGTGTGTGGCACCTCCTAGTCATTTTAAAAGGCAAGAATTGATTTTCTTGTGTGATTAATTATTTACTTGTTAAATAATTAATTAATAAAAGATAATTGATTTGTAATTGATTGATTGATTAATCACAATCTTTTATAAATGGAATTATCCTTTATTGTGATTTCTTTTTTATTAATTATTTAATTAATTAGAAACTTGGAGGCCAGGGATTTACTCTCTTATATAAAGAGAGTTCTTCCAAGACATATGGAGAGGTGAAATTTCGACCTACATACACACAAATAAAGAGAGAAAAACTTGTTTCTAGTCTTGGGTTTATGGTTGAAGAAAAACTTAGAGTTTTTCTTGGATGCATATCAAGGAGGTTTCAATTCCAAGGATTGGTGTGCACCAACCACCATTTGGAGAACACATTGGAAGATCTTGGCTTCTCTTCCTACTATTGGTAAGATGATCTTAACCCCCTTGTATTAGTTAAATCCTTTATTTATGTATTGTGATATATAAATCGTGATCCATCTGCTGCGCGTAGATCTAACTCGTTTAGATCTAAGATCCTACATCCTTCATGATCTGAATCACTTTAACTCGGTGAATCCCACTCTGCGAAAGCATAGGGAGTAAAATCCCGAAACCTCGTGGTTAAGAAATAAAATTTATGTTTTGTTGATGATTCATCACTTAATAAGTTATTATTCTAAACCCCATTGATGAAGTGTCATAACTAGCTGTTATAGTGCAAAGCAAAAGATGTCTAGATATCAATGTATATGATTTATTAGAGTCTGATATTTGTATAAGTTAAATCAGACAAGCACTGTAATAGTTCTAGACTGGAACTGAGAAAGTAAGAAACTGAGATTTAGAGAAACTGAACAATAGAGCACACTAACAGAAAACTGAAGAAGATAAGTTCGCTGAGAGTTACAAACTCGGTTGGCTTATCTAAGAAGACTGAAGAACTGAGGGACACAGACTCAGTTATTGAAGATTGAAGAACTGAGGGTTCAAACTCAGTTATGAAGATTACAAGTCGAGACTGTAAGTTAGACTTCGGGCAAGATTGTGGTGACTGAATCGACTTTATGGATCTTGTATGAAGACCTAAGAATCATAAGGACAATGAATTCTTAGATGATAATGAGTCATGGTGTACTCTAATTAAGTCAATTATAATCGAGATAAAAGCTGAGTAACGATATTTGAAGAAGAGTAAAATCTCGATTAACGCTCCAAGTCGATCAAGAAACTAACAAGTGATAAACTCAAAGATAAAGCGATAAGGAAACTCGATTTTATATGTCGATCATCCATTAAACTGATCGTACAGTCGAACGTTATAAAGGAAGTGATTTTATTGGATGAACTATTGACAAATCAGAACGGTCATAAAATATAGCCGGTACAAGATTCAAGCAGGATAAACGTTGAATGAACCCCTATAAATAGACTACCTCTACAACGTCAAAAGAGGGTGTGTGGTGAAAGAGCAAGAGGAATTAAAAAAAAATCTATCTAGTCAAGAAAGATCTAATTAAGGGGGAAAAGCCAGTCTCAGAGAGAATTCCCGCTAAGTACTTAATTGCAAAATCAAGATCTATCATTTGAAGAAATACAAAGCTGAGCATAACTTACTCATCTAGAAGAAAATCTCTAATCGCAATTGAATCATAGTTATTGATTCAAGTCTCAACTTTGATTTTATCAAAGGTTTAGACTGTGAAACACCAAGAAGGTGTGAAGGACAGTTGAGTGCAGTCAGGAAGACTGTGATTGTGATGAGCTGGTGAAGAGGCAATCCTACCCTCCAAGGACCAGTGTTTCAGACAGTTGAAGTGCAGCAATCCTACCTGTTCTACAAGTGTTTAGATAGTGATGATAGGGATTAGTCAAGGACTATCAGTTTAGGACTCTTTGTAACAGGGCCATCTCAAAGAAGTTCTAGTGGAATTTTCCTCCACATCACAAGGGAAGAGTGGACGTACAGGATTACACCACCTGGAACCTCTATAATTCTTGTTTATTTACTTTATGCATTCATTTACTTTATTGTAGTTATATGTATCTGGTTTTTCACTCTGAAACTAAGTTAACTAGTTGTTAAAGGCTAATTTATATTCGCTGCCAATTAACAAGACTAAATATAAGTCAGTATTGACTTACACTCAGTTGAGTTAGCTGAACTCCTCACAAGTTAAAGGATAGGAACAAAACTAAGCTGAGTATCAGTTTGAGTTTGGCAAAAACTCAGTTCCTGGAGCTTTTTCAGTTTTGGGAAAGTTTTTGGTGACAAGTTTATTCACCCCCCCCCCCCCTTCTAAACTTGTGTTAGCCTTTCCAAGGGACCAACAGTAAGTAATTAATTAATAAAAGATAATTTATTTGTAATTGATTGATTGATTAATCAAAATATTTTATAAATGGAAATATCTTTTATTGTGATTTCTTTTTAATTATTTATTTAATTAATTAGAAATTTGGAGGCCAAGGATTTACTCTCCTATATAAAGAGAGTTCATCCAAGACATATGAGAGATGAAATTTTCGACATACACATATAAAATAGAGAGAAAAACTTGTTTCTTGTCTTGGGTTTCTGGTTGTAGTTTTTCTTGATGCATATCAAAGAGGTTTCAATTCCAAGGATCGGTGTCAACCAACCGCCATTTGGAGAACACGTTGGAAGATTGTGGCTACTCATCCAACTATTGGTAAGTAGATTTAAACCCCTTGTGTAGGAAGTTTAGATCCTTTATTTATGAGTAATTTATAGATCGTGATCCATCCGTTGCGCTAAGATCTATTTTGTACAAATCTGAGCTCCTACATCCTTCAATTACTAGGTAAGCTGAGTTGATGGCTGAACGGTTTAGGGTGTAAGCCTTGTAATTACCTTTATGCTACCAACTGTGCTTAAATTTATTCAGGTAGTGTTTGTTGTAGCCACAAATCATGGATATATGATAGTTTATGGAACGTTAGGCCAATGGCTTGATGTTCATCGACAATCACATGATATGTGTGCTTGCGAGATCCATTCATGGACTCAAACAAGTTTCTCTATATAAGTTCTTTACTTTGATAAATCAAAGAGTTTGATTTCATCAAGAAGAAGAATAAGCCTAATGAGCAAAAGGGTTAGTCGGAGTGTTATTGTTTTCGAGCAAGGTATTGAATATCCTTTTTGGAAACAATACCCCGTGTCACAGTCAATTAATGTTTGGAAGTTCAAGGCTTTATTAAAGCTCTTGAATGGCAGTTCTTATTTTAGAAATAAGAATCTATAATGATATATATGGATACTGCTTAATCATTACAGTTCTCCTGCATTGATAAGATGCTAAAGGATTTTAGCATAGATCACGTTAAGAGATCTTTGCTATACAAGATTCTTCGGGATCTATCTATGATAGACGTCCGTCCTAAGGACATGGTGAAAGATGATACATATGGAAGGTTCCGTTTGCTACTACAATAGGATCCGTCATAAGAGTTGTGCTAGATTTTCATACTACATGAAAGGTCATGAGAAAGTATTAAAGTGATTCTAGTTAATATCGTGAAATATCCTTAAAGGTGTTAAGGATGGGTTCCTAGTTTATTGAAACTCGGAATCGAATTAACGTAGATATACAGAACTGTACCCTGAATCTTATAAAGATAGTAGGAGCTGCAATACGGGTTTGTAATTTCTTTAATCAAGTGATACAGTGAGCTGGAAATGTTCTTAGCAAAAAATCACTAAATATTCTACAATTGGGCCAAAATACAGTAGTTCCTCAGAGACGCAGCGGGAGAAGTACATGGATCTAAGAGGTTCATTCCTGAACTTTTTGTGGTTCTTCCACCTTTTCTATATAGCTGCTATAGTAAGTGGGTTCATTGTTTTAGCAAGGACCAGGTTCTCGTTAGAGATTCATGTGTGTGTTGAGGAGGTTCCTTTTGACTTGATCATTTGGAGCATGATATGAAGATAGTCTGAGTCTCCACGGATAGTGATACGTTTACGCTTCGGGTTGGTTGCGACCATCGCATGAGATTCTTGTGTTTCAACTTGGTCTTGTGTGTACGAGAGATTGGCTTTATGCCAAGAGAGTGTTTGTTGAAAGAGTATCCTAAACCCAATCGGGTTGGGCCGGATCCGACCGGGTCGAATCATTTCTACTATTTCTTTATGTTTGTATATGTATTAATTAAATGGCTTTTATGTTGTTACATATTTTTTCGTTTAATGAACCAATTATGATATTGTATATATGATAATGTCCCTAGTGTCAAACTATGAAAGAGAAATCATAATAGTGATTATGATTGATGAGATCTCGACTCACTTTAAAAAATTTGATAGTTAAATGTCTTTAGTCATATGTGCTATTAAATGGGACATTCATAGTACGATTAGACTAGCACGTATTAGATGTCTTCTACCTTATGAAGGTATGGATGGATCTCATCTATCGAAGGGTAGAGACATGTGGACTGTACGTGGACGTGTATTAGAGAATGCATATGTTGGACTGACCCATTTACTTTATTAAGTGGCGCACGATCATGCGGTAGTGATTGAGTGTGATACTGAAGCATGCATAGGATTCATGTTGTTCATCCGAAAATCGCGTATCCTATGAATAGGATTAAATATCTGAAAGGGCCTTCTTATAAAGAATGTCTAGCTCTCGTGAATCTTTGCAAAGTGGGAGTAAATGAGTTACTTCAAGAGAACATGATATCCAGATTATAAGATACGGTCGTTGTTGTTTGACACTCGACGTACGACCGTATGGATATTATTACAACGATATGATTCTATTTACACGGTAACCGTTTCACATGAAAGGTAATAGTCATTGCATTTGACTATTCCAATGATTGAGGGTCACGATGTGTTGCTAGACACTATTTCTTGATCGTTAGGTACGAAGCACTTTATGTCTATGACCAACATATTCGAAAGCCTATCGGGTCACACACATAAGAACATCTAGCCGTATTAAAATGTGGTTATAGTGACAACCAAATAAGGAAAGTTTTATCTCGTCTATAAAGTGTTATAGTGATAAATTAATATGGTGGTATTTATTTATTATAAAAAAAATACAATACAAGATATTAATTATGTTGATTAATTAAAGAATATTCCGGATGCCAATTTATGGCTTATGGGGCGCAGGTGATATGTGTACATGATACACATGAATTTTGCAAATTAATTAATCATATTATTATATTATTGTGTATTAATATTAGATATTAGTATATATATATATATATATATATATATATATATATATATATATATATATATATATATATATATATATATATATATATATATATATGTGATATATACATGTAAATTGATTTATGCTAATATAATAAAGATATTCAATATAAGATATTGACAATATATATCTTGGTATTATGTAATTATTATGTAATAAGTTTTGGATATCAAAAGTCCCAAATTAATGTACCACTAATTGTAGTATTGGTTACATATGTTGTTTCATTTCCATCTTCTTATTATATATATAACCCCATCCTCATTTGTGTGGTGGTGATGTGAAGAAAGAAATAATAGAAGCATTACCCTTTGTTTTACTTTGGCATCCTTTTCTTTCCTTTGTTTAAGTATTTTTCATTTCTATTATTTATTGGTTTTGTTGCTATTACTCCAAATATAAGAAATCTATTGTTTTCTTCAATAAGATAATTTTTCTCTTATAACACGTGATCATCATGGGTCTCTACCAATTATTTTGGTTGTTTCTTGTCACTTTCTCCCCGAAGAAAATTCAGATTAGCAATTGAGAGATTGTGGTTACATACAACCCTCAACCTTTAGTTATTGTTGGCTGCAGTAATAGAAAATGGTGTTGATGAAGTAATTCTTAGTGCACCAGATGATCAACAAGAAGAATATATTTTTATGCTTCTAAAGAGGATAATGTTTTGGGAGATTCAAATACAGTATTCTCGATCTTTGTTCTTTCCTCGCCTTTAAGTCCGTTCGCTATCGTGAGCATTGAAGAATAAATTGGTCATATAGTACAATTGTCTATCGTGGAAAACCATGTCTCTTCAACGATGGTGGCGAATTGGAGAACAATTGTTGTAGTGGCAAAAGATGGTGCTTGATTTATTTCTCCAATTGGGTTCATTGATACAACAATATTTTGAAAGGGAATTACTGAAAAAATTTATAGCACAAAGGTTTATTATATTGATAAATCATTTACGACACTTGGACACTAAAATTGAGGTAAGCAATTGAGGGAAAATTTTATTCATATGATGTTTATACAATTGTTAGTTTCCATATATGTAATATTGATGTTAGTGGACTTTGTAACATCAACACAATGAAGGCTCAAGTGAGTTTGTTTTTGTCCCGATCAATTGATAAAAATTCATTCCATGTGGAAATGGTCATGGACTAGGCCTTGAATTTGAATCAGGCCATGAAAATCAAAGCCAAACACGAGATCGATTAGTGGCAATGACAACATATGTTTCATCGATAGTGCGACAACACACATTAAAGAGAATGTCTCAAAATAAAATTAAAAAAATGGGAGAAGCAATAATAATTTTTGCAAGTGCTATATTAATGTAAGGCGTCGAATGAGCCATTGAAATATAATAATTTGAAATAAAGCAGTATGTTCTCCCGAGTCTCAAATATATATATTTTTTATATCCATAAAAATTAAAGGGTATCATATCGAGACTGAAACAAATAAAGAGTATTACTCATTATGATTATCATTTCCCGATGAGATGAGTATGAACAATATTTTTGAGAAATGATAAGACATGTCCATTCTTAAAAGAGAATGTGACCAATACTATATGCATCGGTTATGCAATGATATATGTATCAGATTATATAAGATGCATCATGTTATACAAGTCCATTCGTGAAATGAATGCGACTCAATTTAAGATGCATCATTTTGTTCCATGAAGTGTACGTGCAAAAATAAAAGTATTCTGGAAACATCAATTACCATAGGTAGTACCGTGCGTTTATGAAAATTATCATGAAAAAAAAACCCGCCAAGTGGTTGGTTATTATAGACATTTGTATAACCTGATATACAATAGTGAGATAACGGATGAAATAATTGACCGTTGAAATATCAGTCTCTAGAAGAGATTATCTGAATTCCCCCGCTTGCAAATTATCAAAGAAGTTTGTTGATACCCGCATAAGAGGATATCACATTAAAATGTAGAATCCGTCATGGGTTATTGCAAATATTCTTGATATCGATTATGATAAAAGTATTGTCCCACATCAATGGTGAAAAAAAAATTATAAATAAATCATATCTCGTGACAAACTTTATAATATAAATGAACTTGGAGTTCATATCCAAGTTGTCGTGTTTGAATCACGTAATACACATAGTGTTGATAAAATTACTAGATGAATTAAGAATTCTAAAAGAGTTATCAATGATGAATATTCTAGTAATATAAAAGTTATGAATGATATGTCATAAAATAGCTATATAGCATATCAATATGTAAGACACAATAAGAATTGTCAATCTCATGTGGGGGAGAAGATGAACATGAAGTTCAGTTCAATATATTATTTTATCGAAACCTCCAAATGAATGTAAAAAATAATGTGAATGATTCTTGAAGAATCTGAAATGACATAGTGTTATATATGTTGATATTTATTCTAAACTTGTGAAACGTATGAGTTGCTTGTTTCCAAAATAAATAATTCTCATACATATGAGATAGTTAAATATATTTTATAATCAATGGAAACAAAAGTCAAATAGCACTTGATCACGAGGTTGATTTAGCAAAAATCATAGTGTTTCGAAATGTATAAATCGCTTAAAGCGAATGACAGAGCATCAAGTTATAGCTCGGTGAAATTACTATGTTATTAATTAAGATCATTTCCTGACATTAGAGGGAGATAAGAAAACCTCATTATAGAATTAAAGAACGCCGAGAAATTTTATAAAAATAAAAGATCTTCCACGCATCAGTCTAACTGTATTGCGAAATTGTTTTAACTTGCAGGTGTTTGCAAGTAGTATGCCAGTTTCTTTTATTCAACATAAAAGAGTGACTATTTATAAATGCACCAGAAATGTAGAAGACCGATCGGTGTAAATGATAAAAATCCGCGGAAAGTGAATTCAATATTGACATTAAGTCATTCATTAAACATCACGAAGAGATTCGTCTTGAAGGAGAAAACCCCAAATAAATTCGCACGTGCATCGAATGATAAAATATTGGGGTTGTGAAAACCTGATCCATGCATTGATAAGGATTCATTTTATGCTAATATCGAATTAGCAATGTATTTTACGGGAGAAATTTATAATATATTTTCACAGTCATCAACGACATATTTGCCTCATAATTTGTTATTATAATCTGGATCCAGAACCCAAGTCAATAATGGAGTCCTAGAAGTACATAGACTGGTGAAATTAGATAAGCAATGGAGGTTGAACTTGACTTGAATTTGGTTTGTAATAACAAAATATTGATTTTGATCAAGTACATTCTCCTATTACGAATAACATATGTTCCGCTACTTAATAACTCTGGCAGCATCTAATGACGTGAATATTTATATGAAAGTCTATGTTGAATTTTAGACATAATATCGCAACATGAAAATTATTAAGTTGCAAAGGTTTTTGCATGACCTATAACATTAATGATAAATGTAATCAATTGAATATATTACTCTTGAAGATGGAATATACATATATGTATACGTAGCTCATACATAATTATGAGTTATGATATTAAATCCCCTATTGTTACTTATGAGAACAATTTGGATTTTGTTGCTAGTGTTGCACAAATGAGTATGACAATATTTAGCCCCCTACATTTAAATTGAACTCTATAAGAGATGTGATATACAAAAAGTATGCTTATGTGACAATCTGACGGATTTGTTCACTAAGTTATCCTACATCTATTTTGGAGAAAGATGTTAATTTATAGTATTGTAATGCGTACATTTGAAAGAGTATTGTTGTCGTCAGGGAGAGCGACAACTTCAAAACATTCTTGATGCTTTGGTCCTGAAGAGTGAAGACCAATGACTGTACTCTTTTTTCCTTTAACTAAGTTTTTCCCCATGGGGTTTTCTTAGTAAAAGGTTTTTAACAAGGCAATCACATAAAAACGCATATGTCATGAATTATTTTCATTGTCTAGTTTTTGTCCCACTGGGTATTTCTAGCAAAGTTAACAATACATGACATATACGTTATGCAACTTAGATAGAGCATTCAAATCAGCTCTATATTCAATGAGCTTTGTCTTCTATTACATTTGCAGAGAAGATCGTTCATCTCAAATTCAATAATGTTTACATAAATGGGAGAGCACATAAACTTCAGTAAAGAAGTGAAATCAATATGAGATGAATCAAGTCAAAGTGTTCATCCGCAGATTCAATTACACTCAAATGACGAAGAATTGTAGCAGCACATGGTATTCGACGTCCTGATTTTTCAAAGGACGCAAGAGGAATTATACATCATACTTTTGTAGATGATCTACAAATAAAAGGCATTGCACGCTTGTTCAAGATCAAGTGATCAATCTTCAATCGAATCAATCTATTTATTCAATCTTCAATCTATTTATTCACAAAAGCATAGCATTCTACTACATTCTCCAAGAAGAGAAGATTTCCATTTGCCAATTCAAGATCTCAAATATTGATTTCATCCGGATCTCAAATAATACAAGCATTACAAGCGAATATGTATTCTTTTTTACTTACTAAGATTTTTTTCCCTGATGGATTTTTCTTATTAAGGTTTTAACGAGTCATATTCTTTGTGTCGTTGACATCCAAAAAGGGGGAGTAATATGTAATAAGTTTTGGATGTCAAAATTCCCAAATTAATGTATCACTAATTGTAGTATTGGTTACATATGTTGTTTCATTTCCATCTTCTTATTATATATAACCACATCCCCATTTGTGTGGGGTTGATGTGAAGAAAGAAAGAATAAAAGCATTACCCTTTGTTTCCTTTGGTATCCTTTTCTTTCCTGTGTTTAAGTATTGCCATTTCTATTGTTTATTGGTTTTGTTGCAATTACTCCAAATATAAGCAATCTATTGTTTTCTTCAATAAGATAATTTTCTTTGATAACACTTGGAAATATTTAATATGAGATATTGAATATTAAATAAGATAAATTTAGAATATCTATTTTCCTTATTTTACCAGTAAAAGGTTTTCTTTCTCCTTACTCCACACAAGAAGCTTTTCCGATTAGGAATGGGACACTAAGGGGTGTACCACTCCCTATATAAGAAATTGGTTGGCTAGCTCTTGAACAACACAATTTCAAAAGTTAATAATTTCTGTGAAAAATAGAGAGCTTCTAATGTAAGTCAACCCGATGATAAAATTCCCAATGATTTACCCTTTTCTCATGCAATTACTGATATTTTGACATCAACTTGAGCAATTTTATGATAAATTAAACTATTTTGTGTACATAGGAAATTTCAGAAAAACCATGCTTTTACTTTCATTATATTAGTTACTAGCCGATTTTGTTATCTGATTTACACGTGGTATCTTTGTGTCTATTTTGCAGCACAGATATCACAGTTGGGAGCGTGGATTTTGACTTGATGGTGTCATCTGATTTTTGAGTGATGATTTTGTAGCTGAGGCGTGGCTTCCAACCCACGAGGATTATTGATACACATTAGAGAGTCCAGTCCATGCCCATTGGAGAATAAAGTTGATCAAGGGCATTTTGCATACAAATGGTGTACGCCATGTTACTTTGACCCGCGCCAAGTGAGGATATCAAGTCTGCTGAGCATTTAATGCGGATGTCATTCAGCCAACCACCACATTTGATCTGGCGCACGCTAATGTCCTCTGTCCGATGCCAATCCTTCATTAAAAAGCATGATGCACGCCAGCTGGATTGACCTGCGTCAATATTGAAGAGTCAGCAAAAATTTGATCTCTTTTATTATTCCACTCACCAAAATTATCAAACACACTTCATCTTCTTCAACCTTTCCCTCTTGAAGACACCCCCACCCCCAAGGCTCTTATAGCTGAATTTTAGTAAAAATTAACTCTTGAATTGATTATAATAGTTAAGGATTCTAGTTTAGCTTCCATTACTTGATTGGAGTTTAACACCAGTGTTGGTTCCATTGAAGCTTTCGGAGTTGGATGAAGAACACCAAAATCGAATTCTTGCTTTTGGGTTGGTAATCTATAATCTTTATCTTCATTCAATTGTTCTTGTGGTTATTAATGTTATCATTGAGATGTTAATAGTTGTAGTTATGAGTGGCTAGATTTATCTAGACAAGATTATGTGTTAGGCTTAGTTTATTCTTTTATGTTGACTGGGAATGATTTTTTGTGTTGTTAGTTTCAATTGTTGTGAAGCTTTTCCTACTTATGCTGTATTGATTGTGTGCATTAGAGTAATTGACTAGTGTTAGCATATACATGTTTAACGGAGACCGAAAGGAGATGTTAGTTGTGGGAAGAGGGTAGGAAAACCGGAAGGTAAAATCGACCTTTCGAGGGTAGGAAAATCATCTTTTGGGATTGGTTAGAACAAGAGCTCAATTTCACGGGCGTGATGACGAAGATCCACATCACCATATTTACAACTTTGAGGAATTATGTAATACGGCTAAGAGTTAAAGTGCAAATAGAGAGTTGACAAGAATGTCCATGTTCCCTTTCTCTTTGGATGGGAAGGCAAAGGATTGGTTTATGTCGCTTCCTCACCATTCTTTGACATGTTGGGAGGAAATCCAAAATGAATTCTTGAAACAATACTTCACTCTGGGCCGAAATTTGGAATTGAAAGTTGTGATTGCTAGTTTCAAGCAAGGTGAACATGAATCACATGGAGTTGCATGTGAAAGATTTAAGAGGTTATTGAGAGCATGTCCTGATCATGGTTATTCTTTGGATATGCAAATTCAATTCTTTTGTCGAAAGCTTAGAAAGGAATCTCGAGATGTTGACCAAGCATGCAATGGTTCATTGATGTTGAGTGCGGCACAAGACGTGTATGATGCTATTGAGAATATTGCAAAGAACAACCGAATATGGGAAACCGGTTCAAGCACAAGAAAAGTTTCTTTTGTGGGAAAAGCCACCGCTCAAACCGCAGTGTTAGCCCAATTAGCTTCTCTTAGCAAGAATGTTGATGAAATAAAGGGAAGTCAGAGTTTGGAAGGAAATGCGTCCAATGACATGAGTAGTGGGGAAATGAAAAAAAAAGACTATGCACGGTTGGAGATGAATAAATCTGGTGATTATTCTAATGAAGAAGTGAGTTACATGCAACAACACCGAGCACTACACAATACTTACTCCAATAAATATAACAATTTGCAAAGAGATTTTCTTACTCAACGTTGGTCTCCAAACACTAACAAGCAAGCATAATCTTTCGTCCCTCAACAAAAAACTTCCTTCAACACCAACATTCCAACTCAAAATTTCCAAGGCCATACTTCATACCAACCACCACAACCACCTACACACTCTTACCAACAACATCCTACACAAAACATATCTATCACTCAAACTTCAAGCTTATCTACGGAAAAGGAAGAGAGATGGGAGAAGTTGATGGAGAACCTTATGGTGTTGTCTCAACTCAAGCCGCAAATATGCAAATGATGATATCTTCTATAGGCACAAAGGACAAAAGATGTTGGCACATTGAGAACATCTATGAGTGGTCATGACATGAGAATGAAAAACATAGAAGCATCCGTGTGTAACAAGGAAGAGCACTTGAGTAGAGAAGGTGAGAGGAATGCTAGTAGACCACTGAGTGGACTACCAAGTAGCACTGAAAGAAACCGGAGGGGAGTGAATGCCATCATAACCCAAAGTGGAAGAGTTTGTGGAAATAGAGAGTGTTATGTGAATCAAGTGGGAAATGAGGTTGAGAATGATTTGCATGACACCGATGAAGAGAAGGAATTGAGTGAAGAAGAGGAGGGAATTGTTGATGAATTTTTGCAGAGAGACGGATATGTCGATGTGTAAAAAGAGAATGAGGATTGGGTGAAGATCCCAAGGAGTTTGAAGAATCTGAGAGCGAGTGATTTGAGGACTCTCTTTAATGAACATGTCTCTTTGGTGCCTGCCAATACAGATTTGACGCCCGTCAATAGTCACTGTAGACATTCAGAGATTTTAGAGGAAAAAGCGGCATGCGTCAATGATGAGCCGACGTACACCAAAGCAAAAGACAATAATTCCAATGAAGGTTTGACGCACGCCAATGATGTCTCGGTGTGTGCCAAAGTGCAGTAGACAATTTCTAAGAAAGGTAAAGAGAAAGTGGTACACACTGATGATGAATGGCGACCACCAGTAGCTAAGACTTTGAGGAAAGCTTTCGAAGATTCATCTAGAGGCAAAGGTATATAAGGTATGAACTCTACTCCAAAAATTATTGATCCTGAGTCATTACCTTATCCTCCTCGGAAGGAAATAAAGAAGAAAAAGTTAGATAAGAAGTATGCTCGCTTCCTTGACACATTTCGACATTTAAATGTTAATATTCATGTCATAGAGGCACTCACTAGCATGACTGCTTATGGTACGTTTTGAAAGACATTCTCACTAACAAGAAGCAGTTAGAGGAGTGCGAGAACATTTGTCTCAATGAGGAATTCTCCACTTTGTTGCAACATAAGCTTCCACCTAAACTTAAAGAGCCCAGAAGCTTTGTGAAATTGGGGGCTTTTTGTTTAAGAGGGTTCTTTGTGACTTTGGCACTAGCATTAACCTTATTTCTTACAAGGACTTCATCAAAATTGGCAAAGGAAAGTTGAAGAACACAGTGATGACCCTACAATTGGCAGACAGGTCCATAAAATGTCCTAAGGGAGTCATAGAAGACGTGTTAGTGAAGGTTGATAAGTTCTACATGGATATGGAAGAAGGGTATTCAACACCCCTTATTCTCAGTCGTCCATTCCTAGCCACGGGAAGGACTCTAATCGATGTTCAACGTGGAGAATTAATTTTGAGAGTTATTGAGGATGATGTCACATTTAACATTTTCAAGGCCATGAAACATCCATACAATTCATGAGAGTCATGTTCGTTTGTAGATGCATTATCTTTTGCTTGTATGGAGAATACTAACTTGCAGGTCTATGAAGATAAACTTGATGAATGTTTGGTTTTGTCTATCTTTGATGGTGAGAGTGATGATGAGGAAATACAAACAGTGATTTCTTACTTGGATACCGGTCATACATTCAACAGACAATCATGGCATCAATATCTAGAGTTGGAGCATGATGGCCCACTTTTGAAACCTTCGGTGGAGGAGCCACCAAAGAACCTTGAATTGAAAACTCTCCCTCTTAACTTGAAATATACTTTTATTGAAAGTGATAATCTACTTCTTGTTGTTATTTCTTCGTCACTAACCAATGCGTAGGAGGACTTGCTATTGAGGATGCTCAGAAAACATAAGAGAGTATTTGGATGGACTGTGGCTGATATTCCGGGAATTAGTCCTGAGATCTGTGTTCACAAGCTTATTCTCAACAATGATGCCAGGCCATGTGCTCAACCATAACGTCATTTGAATCCCAATATGCAAGAGGTTGTCAAGAAAGAGGTCATCAAGTTACTGGAGATGGGTATTATTTTTCCGATATCTGACAGTGAGTGGGTGAGTCCTACTCAAGTTGTACCTAAGAAGGGTGGATTCACAGTGAAACAAAATGACAAACATGAATGGATCCCAACAAGGGAAGTCACTGGGTACCGCAAGTGTATTGATTTTCGACAACTCAATGACCATACCAAGAAAGATCATTATCCACTTCCATACATTGTCCAGATGTCGGAGCGGTTGTGTGGGCATAAGTTCTATTGTTTTCTTGATGATTATTCAGGCTACCTACATATATTCATCGCGGCAAGAGACAGAGAGAAAATGACTTTCATTTGTCCATATGGAACGTTTGCTTACAAAAGAATGTCGTTTGGTTTATGCAACGCTCCTGCTACATTTCAAAGATGTATGACAACTATCTTGTCTGATATGGTGGAGAGGTTTCTGGAAATTTTTATGGATGATTTCAGTGTTTTTGGAGATTCTTTTGAGGAATGTCTCTCTCATTTGGAGAGTGTGTTACAGCGATGCGAAGACACGAATTTAGTGCTCAATTGGGAGAAGTATCATCTTGTGGTATCAGAGGGTATTTTGTTAGGCCATAGAATTTCAAGGAAATGTATTGAGGTGGACAAAGCAAAGATTAAAGTAATAGAGAAGTTGCCCCCACCGGTCAATCTGAAGACTTTGAGAGGATTTCTTGGACATGCTGGTTTTTATAGGCGATTTATTGCTGATTTTTCCCGTATTGCCAACCTCTCAGTCATCTTCTTGAGAAAGAAGTACTGTTTGTTTTTGATGAAAAGCGCATAGGGGCTTTTGAGACTTTGAAGAAGAAACTGATTAGCGCACTTGTCCTAGTGGCACCGGATTGGAATTTACCTTTCGAGTTAATGTGTGATGCAAGTGACTTAGCAGTTAGGTCCGTGCTTGGCCAACGTCATGGCAAGGTACTTAAGGCCATTTATTATGCCCTTCACACATTGAATTCCCCACAATTCAACTATGCAACAACTAAAAATGAATTACTTGCAACAGTGTTCGCCCTCGACAAGTTTAGGTCTTGTCTTGTAGGTTCCAAGGTCATTGTCTATACCGACCATGCAGCCTTGAAGTATTTATTGAACAAGAAGGATGTTAAACCGAGATTACTCCGATGGATTCTCCTACTCCAAGAGTTTGATATTGAGATTAAAGACAAAAAGGGTAGTGAGAACGTTGTGGCGGATCACTTAAGTCGGTTGGATTTCATTGAAGAAGAAGGGAATGAAGAGAGATTCATGACTATTTTCCGGATGAACAACTCATGATGGTGGATGCTCCCCCAACAATGCAACTTACTCATGCCGGTTCAAAACCGAAGGAGAGCTCACCATGGTTTGCCAATATTGTAAATTATTTTTCACGTGAGTATGTTCCACCTAATTGGACATGGCAAAAGAAGAAGAAATTGTTTCATGATTTGAAATGTTATTATTAGGAGAAACCGAACCTTTTTAGGAGGTTTTCGGATGGAATCATTAGGAGATGCGTCCCCGATGATGAAATCTCAAGCATGCTCTCCTTTTTCCTCGGTCAAGACACCGGAGGCCACCATGGAGGGTGGAAAACGGCGTACAAGGTTTTACATTATGGATTTTATTGGCTTGCACTTTACAAAGAGGCACATCGTTTTGCACGATCATGTGTTGCATGCCAAAAGTGGGGAAATGTGTCCAGGAGGCATGAGATGCCTCTCCAACCTATTCTAGAGTATGAAATATTTGATGTTTGGGGCATCGAATTCATGAGCCCATTCCCTCACTCATTCGGTAAAAAAATTCATTTTAGTGATGGTTGATTATGTTTCTAAATGGGTTGAAGCTCAAGCCTACCCCACTAATGATTCTAAGTTAGTGTTGAAATTCTTAAAGAAGAATATCTTCACTAGATTTGGTACTCCCCGAGCTATCATTAGTGACCGTGGCTCACACTTTTGCAACCGAACATTCACTAAACTTCTTGAGAGCTATGGTGTAAAACACAAAGTCGGCACACCGTATCACCCACGAATGGGTGGGTGGGTTGAAGTGTCAAATCGAGAGGTGAAAAGGATCATTGAAAAAATGGTAGACACAAACCGTAAGAATTGGTCAGTGCGGCTTGACGATGCACTCTGGGCTTACCGAACTGCTTTTAAGACACCTATAGGATGTTCACCATATAGATTGGTTTTTGGCAAGTCTTGTCATTTGCCCATTGAATTGGAGCACCGATCTTATTGGGCTATTAAGTTTCATAACTTTGACCCCAAGCTTGTGGGTGATCATCGGTTACTCCAACTCACTGAGCTTGACGAGTTTTGCCTCGATGCGTACGAGAACGCCCAAATTTACAAGGAACAGACCAAGTCATTTCATGATAGGAAGATCTTTGATAGAGAGTTCCATGTAAAGGATAAAGTGCTCTTTTATAACTCACGATTGAGATGGTTTCCAGGCAAGCTTAGATCCAGGTGAACAGGTCCATTTATTGTTACCAAGGTGAATGCCTCTGGTGCAATTGAGCTTACTGATGGTAAAATGACATTCACAGAAAATGGTCATTGCGTTAAACATTTTGTTGAAGAAGAGGGCATACCTCTAGAGGAGGTGATGTTCCTCGAAAACCCTCCCACGGATTGAACAATTGCATAGTCTAGCTATAGACTATTAACTTAGCACACCACGGGTACTATCTTTCATTTATATACTAAGCATTATCCTTTGGTTGGTTTGTATGCCTAATTTCTACGTGCTTATATGAGTAATTGTTGGTAGTTTCCCTAATCGATAATCTGTATAATTCCATTGTCTCTACCGTATAATCTCGTCGAGCAAACGATGTTAAAACAAAAGTGCTACTTGGAGGCAGCCCGTTATTTCATAATTTGAAGTCATTTCATTATTATTTTGATAAGTTGGTGAATAATTGTAGTTTTTGAACTTGGGAAATTGTGGAAAAGCTTTTGGCGTACGCCATTTTGTCCTTGGCGCTACGCCAATGTTATCAGAGACATACAGAGAGTTTAGGCGTTTTTCGTGGCGTGCCTCGATTTGGTGTTGGTGTGAGTCAGGTTGGTAGATGTTAGGGTTAGAATAGGAAGTGGTGTATGCCAATGTCACACGGCGTGCGCCATATTGACAGTTTTTGAATAAAAACAGTTCCTCTTCCCTCTCCCCTCCATAACTCCCATATCCATCAAATTTTAACTTCTTCTTCTCCCAATTTCCATCAGTTTTCTCCTATCACCATATCCCTCCCTTCCTACCTCCAGCTAAACCAAACGTTGTCCTCCCTTCCATTCTTCCATTCTACTTGCTTGCATTGATGAGGACTCCTTATTGATTCCAAGACAACTATTATGCATTTCCGGAGAACTCCATATTTTCCGGCGGCCTCTACTCCCTTTTCTGAGGTGCTTCACAATCCAACAAGGTATTTTGGCTTGCTCCTCCTATTTCCATTCAATTTCTTTTGGTTTTTGTGTATTTTGTATTGATTGAAACCGGAGGAAGGGCTTGTTTTTGCTATTGTTGTATTGTTGGATTCTTGTGAATACCCGTAGCCATGTCTGAATCTTCTGCTCATAGTGGTAGTCATCAGAATGAACTGAGTAAGAAGAGAAAAAATCAAGCCATTAGTGACCCTAATGCACCCGAGAGATCCCGAGCACCAACTCCAACCAAGTCAGTTATTTCCTTTCCTTCGGCAACCTTTGGTAAAAGGCTAAGAGACTCTTTGTTTCGAATTTTAGCCAGTGTACTCTGCATTTTGAGAGAGGAATATAATTCAAGTCAGTTAGCTCTAAGATTGAGAAAATCATTCAAGATCGTAAGTGTGAAAGTCTAGCAGCCAATCGTATTTATATGGTCAATGGCACTGTTGTGGCCGAATTTTATGCTAATCTTGCTGCAGACCCTGTTGAGGCGGCCAAGGGCTCAGTCCCTGTTCGTGGCAAGGTTGTCTCTTTTTCAGCCAAAGTTATCAATGACTTCTTCGGTATTCCTGAAATCCCACTTGACACCACTTTTTCTAGCGTATAGAAACTGAGTAAGGAGGGTAATCTTTTTGCCAAGGCTCAGGAAGCCAAGACTTATCTTTGCCCAAGTGCCACCTGGGTAGATAAACAATTTAAGTAATGCAATGCACATAAGGACATGAGGGTGATGATGCACTTTATCAGTCACAATCTCATACCCTCCCACAAGATCAACACTTTCAATTTCCTTGAAGCTTGTTTAGCCCTTGCCATCTTTACCGGAGTGCCTGTAGATGCGGGGTATCATATTTACAAAGGGGTGATGGACTTCGTTCTCAATAACCGTGTGGGTGTTAATATGCCCTTACCGTGGTTGATTCATGAGCTTCCCGAGCTCAAGTCCAGAGTTTATCTAGTGATTCAACGTTTCTTCCTGCTAACATCATGATTGGCCCTAACATCCCCGAGTTTGTTAAGAAGCCTACTCCATCTCCTGATATCCCTGTTTCGACCCTTGATCCATCTTATGTCCATGCCCCTTCCTTAGGTCAACCAGCTCCTCATGTTTCCCCACATCCTCGTATTCGAGATTCTACCGTGAGGGCTAAGTTTGACTTCCTTGAGTCTAAGAGAACCGCCTTTTGTGGAGGGTTGGTGGCTACTGACACCAATGTGAGGTTAGTCTTTGAGCATATGTCGAAGCGGATGAATGATTTGCGTGTAGGTTTTCGTAGCCAGCGTGCTTTTGATATAGCTCGTGACCCCAAGTTTGAGGAATTGTCTGCAGATTTTGACTCGTGTTTTGAGCACACTTATAAGCTACCCGCCTGGATCCCTCCTTTTCATGTTCCCTCTAAGACCCCACCGTATACCATGGCTCCGGGTGGTGTTTCTACTTTTCCTTCTACAGGTACAGGTTCAGTTAGCACTGGTTTTGCTGCTTTTGCTTGACAGAGTTTGGCTGGTTCGATGATTACATCCACTGTTGGTGATGGAGCTAGTAGTTCGACTTTCTAGACGTCGCTCTCTACTGCTTTCCCTGATGATCCCATCCAGATGCTATCAAATCCTTTTGCAGGTGACTACCAGGGCACTAGTCTGTTTCATCCTATGAGTTTCGCTCCATCCAGTTCGCTTACCCCTTTGGACGCTGGTGTGCTACTTGACGATGATGATGATGATAAGGATCACTCTACTAGTACTACTTTTGTTCCT
The DNA here is from genome assembly GCA_026214975.1 of Gentiana macrophylla. Taxonomy (NCBI): domain Eukaryota; kingdom Viridiplantae; phylum Streptophyta; class Magnoliopsida; order Gentianales; family Gentianaceae; genus Gentiana; species Gentiana macrophylla. The sequence continues at coordinate 54,060,900 of CM047813.1, forward strand.
ACGTGATGCGATAAGATCCCGTGGATATCGACGAAAGGATCAATAAGAGCGGAAAACCCTAACCTAACGAAAGCGGCGCTTCTAGGAAGAGGCCAAGAACAACTCAACGCTTTGCTCAAAAACGCCGATAAGCTCTCGAAAGGGTGCAATATCTACGACAAAGAGATCACTCGCTCGCAAGCGATGTTCTTGATCAATCACAGACCAACGGAGAAGAGAAAACTCTCAATTTCATTATAAATATTCCATCATTGATTGTTTTATAAAATTACAAGTGGTTTCCTTTATAGTTTATATAGGATACAAAATAAAAGACTGACAATCTCCTAACCGATGTGGGATAAATTACAATGTAATTTTTGCCACTTTATTTTGTAACAAATCTAACTCAGCCCTAATAAGCCCAAAAGACTATTTGCTAAAAATAAAAACCTGGCCCAATATACTAACATATGGGCAACTTTTGACACGGTCCTAAGGCCGTTTTATTCATTAAAACACCGAAAACTAAACTAAACAAAACAAATAAAATGTCTCGGAACGGATCACATCATTCCCTCCCGGTTGGAAAGGATTCATCCTCGAATCAACAGGACGTCATAGAAGTCAGCATCAGAAACCAATCCCGAACAACCCACAAAAAACATCAATGCTATGCCGGGATCAAATATATGACGAAGTGAAAACCTCAAATCAACCTGATGCAAAAAGGACGACGTGTGCTGCAACAATGAGACAGAAGAATAGAATTGTGGCCTGACAAAACTGTGGGCGAAACATGGTGTGGCAGCAATATAACTAGAGCAATGCAATGTCGGAGCCTCATCAATACATGCAGCAAAAGGATCAACAAAGTGATGCGCTGACTTCCCACCAATAACCACCTGGGAAAGATCAACTAAAGGGACAACAGGGACTGCCTTGGACGTATCCAAGTGGCTAGTCTCCACCTCATGTGGAAGATCATCTTGGACATGCAAAGATAAGTCAAAAACCTCGGCTAGTGTACCAAGAACTTCCTCATGCTCAACAGTACTCTCAACATGACCATCAACAAAGGCCTCATCAACGTGAACTATCTCATCCACAACTAATTCCTCATCACTCTCCACTACTTCTTCCACAATCTCATTCTCCTCGGTGATTGCATCTGCCACTATAGACTCTTGGACTACCTCCTCTTGAATGTTAACACTCTCTTCGTTGTTTGCTTCAACCAAGGCTTTTTCCTTTCGATTCACGCTTTCAAACGAGCTTCCTCGTGTGCAAACCGCCAGCTTGAGTTGATCTTTGTGGGCATCTTCGGGGATAAGGAACGGAGTGTAAGTCTCATCCTCTTATGGCGCAAAGTGTAGCTATTCAAATACCCATCATACGTAACCCTCCTATCATATTGCCACGGTCTCCCAAGTAGGATATGACAGGCATGCATAGGGACTACATCAAATAAAACTTCATCATCGAGCCTACCAAGATTAAAAGATATTAAGGCCTGTTTGGTAACTCGCACTTGACCAACATCACTGAGTCCTTGCAACGTATATGGTTGAGGATGAGGTGTCGTGGGAATAGCTAAATCGGAGACAAAACCAGCACTTATGACATTGGCACAGCTTCCCGCATCAATTTTCATTAAGCAAACCTTCCCACTAACCCTAACCCTCGTATGTAAACTATTTTCTTGGTGCAAATCATTCTCCACGTTCACCACACTACTCAAGGCTTTCTTTACCACAAACATCTCTCCTTTCAATGATTCATACCTCCAGATGCCTTAGTTTCACAATTGTTTTGACAAATGTAATTTCACAGTGTGAAAATGTTTACACCCTGGGTGTGAAACCCACGTATTTAAGCACCAAACGACTACAAATTTGGGAAAACTCAAATGACAAAAGTTTGTAGAACATAGATTTTTCTAAAGGATGTCAAATTTTCAGATTTTTTGGAGATACGGAAGTCGCTCAAACAATCGTTTTCAGAACCGATTCAATCACAAAAATTTCCAGACTGATAGCTGTGACTTAAGGTGCCTAATCCGTTAAAACTACAGCGAATTTGGCAAATATCAAAAGACAAAAGTTGTGGATCTGCAAATTTCCTATAAGTTCACCAATTTTCAGGTAATTTAGATTCGTTTAACCCACAGAAAATGAATTCAAACAAAGATTTACTGCTGCAGTTTTTCTAGACAGATTGTTTGGAGTAATCGGCGGTTTTAGGCAAGATTTATGTTGAATCTGGAGTGGGTGTAAAGAGAGAAATTGTAGAACAAGATGTTTTGTATATGTGTTAAAAAGTGAAGTATTTTTCGAGTTGTTTTGGCTAGGGAACGAACTGATACAAAAAAAACAGGATCTGGAAAAAAACGAATTAGGGTTCTTGAAGATGTGAAGGATTTTCCGGGTAGTACGGATTAATGTTTTGAAGATTAATTCTCTGGGGAGGCGAAAGCAACGATGGTGACCAAAAAATTTTTTTTTTTTTTATGAATTCGAATAACAAGAAATCAAACTAGGGGATATTTGATACCTTCGTCGCTGAGCTCTGCTACCAACTGATGCGATATGATCCCAGGATATCGATGAAAGGATCAATAAGAGCGGAAAACCCTAACCTAACTGAGCAGCAGTCTAGGAAGAGGGCCAAGAACAACTCAACGCTTTGCTCAAAAACGCTGATAAGCTCTCGAAAAGGGTGCAATCTCTACGACAAAGAGATCACTCGCCATAGCGATGTTCTTGATCAATCACGTACCAAGAAGCGAAGAGAAAACTCTCAATTTCATTATAAAGATTTCATCATTGATTGTTTTATAAAATTACAAGTGGTTGCCTTTATATAAGCTACAAAATAAAAGACTGACAATCTCCTAACCGATGTGGGATAAATTACAATGTAATTTCGCCACTTTATTTTGTTACAAATCTAACTCAACCCTAATAAGCCCAAAAGGCTATTATTTGCTAAACATAAACACCTGGCCCAATATACTAACATATGGGCAACTTTGGACACGGGCCTAAGGCCGTTTTATTCATTAAAACACCGAAAACTAAAATAAACAAAACAAATAAAATGTCTCGGGACGGATCACATCACTACGTCCACCCTTGATGTTGATTGTACTAATCTTCACCAGACTTTGTTATGCCTTATTTGGTCCACCCCTGATGCCTGATGTTGATTGTTACGTCCACTCCTGATGTTGCTCCCATGTGACATGTTACTTTTACATTACCCAAGTTGTCCTTTATTTTATTGTCTACCACACATTTAATGTGTTTGTTGTTAAGTGTGCAGACTCTCTCACTTGGTTTATAACCGTTGGACACAGCTGTAGCTATTGGAACAATAAATTTTGGACTGAAAGTTGTACCTGGCTGGACTGCTGCACTGAAAAGCTAAAGTTGTTGGTCACAACACAGCATTATAACCGATGGTTTTCAAAGCTGAATCACAAAAGTCCATCTTCACATTCTGGACATATGTTCTAGAAATATATATACCACTCCAGCCTCTTCAAGAAATTTTAGAATAGCCCTCTCCCTCAAGTCAACATTTTTCACTAACTTCTCTATCTCTTATTTTCTCAGCACTTGTATTGTAAGCCCTTTTTGTTTATTGAGTGTTAAAGAAAAGTGAGTGTGAGTGTGGTAGAGTGTAGCTCTACAAGGAAATTGTTAATGAGTTTGTGTTGAAGCATAGAGGTGTTCTCCACTTGTTATTGATGAGCAATATCAAGGGCACAGCTTACCCAAGCTGTGGTTCAGCAGTTCCAGTCAGTCCTGCTGAGTTACGAATTCACGGAGCTGAATTCGGGTTCAAGAATCCGGGCAGTGATTCCTGGAAAGTACTCCTTTGGTGAGTGTCACTCCTTTGGTGAGTGAGTTTTGTACAAATCTGTTCAATGTTGTTACTAAGGATTTAGGACATCCTAGTGTTGGTCAGAGTAAGACTAACACTAATTTGGTTATCCGGTTAGTAACACTTTAACAGTGAAAGTGTTGTAATTTTATCTCTTTTTGTTTTTGTTTTGTAATAAACTAAAGTGATATCTAGTGAAACCTTTGTATGTGGGTGTGATCTCTAGTAGATCACACATATGGGCTTTAGGTACTTTGTATCCTTGGCACACTTTAGAATTGCATGTTTTAGGACTAACAAGATAAAATGAATTATCTGCAATTCTGTGATTTTTGTTGAAAACTTAGAATCTGAATGTTATAAGCTATCAACCTAAATTCTCAATCTGCAAGTTTGCCATTTTGTTTTTGGCTAAGTTTCAGTCTGCATAGCAAAGCGTATTATCTTGACAAACTGAATTTCTTGTAGAAACTCTTCAACTGAATTCGGGTTCAAAAATCCGGGCAGTGATTCCTGGTAAGTACTCCCTTGGTGAGTGTCACTCCTTTGGTGAGTGTGTTTTGTACAAATCTGTTGAATGTTGTTACTAAGGATTTAGGACATCTTAGTGTTGGTCAGAGTAAGACTAACACTAATTTTGTTATCCAGTTAGTAACAAACAGTGAAAGTGTTGTAATTTTATCTCTTTTTGTTTTTGTTTTGTAATAAACTCAAGTGATATCTAGTGAAACCTTTGTGTGTGGGTGTGATCTCTAGTAGATCACACATATGTGCTTTAGGTAGTTTGTATCCTTGACACACTTTAGAATTGCATGTTTTAGGACTAACAAGATAAAATCAATTATCTGCAATTCTGTGATTTTTGTTGAACACTAAGAATCTACATGTTATAGGTTAACAACATAAAAATGAACTTGCTTTAGAAACTCTTCAACTGAAGTTAACTTAGGTTCTTATAGTTAATTGAAACTAGATCTTCCGCCTAGGTTCATTAACTGAACTAAGTTAAGTGTTTACTCCGATTTTCTCTGATAAACCACTGTATTGTTTTAATCTACATAAGTGCTTTGAAAAGTGGTTAAGGAACTTTTAAAAGACCATAATACTCTTATTGACCCCCCCCCCTAGAGTATTTATTGCGCATTCTCGATCCAACAATTAGTATCGGAGCATGGTTGATGTGATCCGTGACCGAATCAGATCCGAAATCGCCGAAGGACCGACTGAAGGCACCAATAAAACGAGCACCGCGACCCTTAGCTAACCTATAACTAAGAACCTTGGTATGACCTCAACCCTTAGATAACCCGTATCTAAGAACCTTGGTATACGAACGCCACAAGGTCTGCTCAGAACCTTGATAAGTTCCGTTTGGAATCCACCAAACAACGGTGTTGGAATCCACCAAACACCAACGTGAGAAAACTCACCAAAGCTTAAAAGCTTCAAATAAAATATATATATATCAAAATTTGTCTGGTGTTTACAATGACTCTTAATGCCTTTATATAGGCTACAGACTCCAAGACTAATTGCTAAGTTAGCAATGTGGGACAAAATAACTATAAATAAAACAATAACAAAAATAAAATACTATCTAACCAATGTAGGATAATAAAAGTTAACTAAAAATAAATAAAAGACTCCAAATAAATTTGACAAGTTTCTTCTCGATGGGAATCACATCATTCCCTCCCGGTTCCAAAAGGATTCGTCCTCGAATCAAAAGGATGTCGTAAAATGCACCATCAAGGACAAAACAGGTCGAACCAACAACGAATATCAATGATATGCCCGGATCAAATACAAGGCGTACATGCCACTTCAAATCAAGATATCTTGAGATGTTGATGCATACATCACCAAGGAAACCAATGAGTAGTAATCTTGTAGGTGCTCAATGCAAATAATGCTCTCCGGAGCAGCAACATAGGCATAGGGATTAGAAGCCGGAATAACTGCACAATACACCGCAAAAGGATCAATGAAGGTGTGCTTCGGTTTGCCATCAATGTCAACTGGGACAAGAACATCCATAGGAAATATATTGGTTTGATTGGTTATAGCAGATAGCCCGGCTTTGCTCCTCGCCGGATGATCTTCACGCACAAGAAAGAAGACGGTAGAACTCGAACAAGTGGGCGGTGAAGTAGGACAAACAATGATATGCCTCAATTTTATCCACCACTAATGCAATATCCTCATCTACTTTTGCAACATGTATCTCCACCACTTCTTTATTCTCCTCGGTGATTGCCTCTGCCACAATCGACTCTTGGACTACATCCACCAATTTTGCTCCAACAACCTCCTCCAACTGCCTTCCACTACAACCTCGCTTACATTTTCTCGGTGCCCGAGACTCTCAATCTGAATATTACTTTGTTGCCTAGAGGGTAGAGATTCAAAACATGTTTCTTGCCACAAAAGGAAAAAGAATAGCGAGTCCGGGATGCATTATGACGTACATTATGCAAAGATAACCATGATCTCCCAAATATCAAATGTACATCACTCAGTGGCACCACATCACATGAGACAACAGCTTTATAACTTCCAATGGACATTGGAACCCGTGCATACCGTGTAACTTTAACCCAATGGTTTCCCACAACAATGTAGTAGGGATGATGAAGTCTTTTCGTCCGCAAGTTTAACTCCTTAACCACATCTTTACTAATTCAATTTTCTTCTTCATCGTGATCAATACACAACTCATATTCATAATCTCCAATAAAACATGATGTGTAAAACAAGTTGTTACCTTGACCAACACGGTTACCTCTACCACCACGATCACCTCTACCATCATGTTATCTCTACCACCACGGCTAAATTGCTCGATTACTCCTTTAACATATTCTTCATCTTATTCATCATATCATCAAAACGTTGTTCTATTACCAAATTCTGATTCATCATATCTTCAAAATTCCGAAAATAGAAATCCATAGGACTCTCCTTTGACATTACTCAAGATCTAACTCCACCAACAATTAGCACACGGCAAGTATCCACAAGGTCCAAACAAAAATATTCGATAAGGAAATTTTGTTGATTTTTTTTTCAGTGGTGTACTAGAAATCACGGGTGTGATAAAAATCACACATTGATGTTAAACCCACGTAAATTTGGCTGCTAATTAATTTTTTTTTTTTTTTTTTTTTGTATTTTGTTTTTGGGTTCAAGAACCAATCAGAAAAAGAAAGGGGAAAAAAATCAAATAGGGCAACTAATGGTCAAACCTCAAATGGTTTTTTGGGAATCAAGTCATGTGCACATATTTGCTGGAACTTCTTTGTAATCAATTATCAATTCCGCATGCATCTAGAAGGTAGCCGGGGAATATATATATATATATATATATATATATATATAGTTTAGGTTCCCCTACATACCATACTATCCATGCTTACGAGACATACTACTAAAATAGTGCATCCGATCACTATTTTAGTGCACCTGGTTATTGTTTCAAAGGCAAATACAAATTGAGGAGCAGGTTTCTAGTTAGGTTTCTAGTATTACATAATAGCAGATTTCCCCCGCTTCATTAACTAGGTGCACTCAAACAATAACCAGGTGCACTAAAATAGTGATCAGATGCACTATTTTAGTAGTATGTACGGTGAGCATGGATCAATAGGTATGTATATGAACTCATTTCTATATATATATATATATATATATATATTTTAATAAGGATGAACAATGATAACAAGACTTTTTTTGAACAGGATTACGCAGGCGAAAATCTGTTTTTTTTTTTTTTTTTTTTTTTTTTTTTTTTTTTTTGATGCAAGAAACTTTATGATGCAAGAAACGAGATGATGAAGAAACTGGGGGGAAAAAATCGATACTGAACGGAAGAAGGATTTTTTTTTCTTTTTTCAAGGATTAAGAAAACAACAAAAAATGAAAAAAAAAAAAAAAAAAAAAAAAAAAAAAAAGGGGATATTTGGATACCGTCAGAGTGTGGCTCCGATACCAACTGATGTGATCCGTGACCGAATCAGATCCGAAATTGCCGAAGGACCGACTGAAGGCACCAATAAAACGAGCACCGCGACCGCTTAGCTAACTCAGAACTAAGAACCTTGGTATGACCTCAACCCTTAGATAACCCGTATCTAAGAACCTTGGTATACGAACGCCACAAGGTCTGCTCAGAACCTTGATAAGTTCCGTTTGGAATCCACCAAACAACGGTGTTGGAATCCACCAAACACCAACGTGAGAAAACTCACCAAAGCTTAAAAGCTTCAAATAAAATATATATATATCAAAATTTGTCTGGTGATTACAATGACTCTTAATGCCTTTATATAGGCTACAGACTCCAAGACTAATTGCTAAGTTAGCAATGTGGGACAAAATAACTATAAATAAAACAATAACAAAAATAAAATACTATCTAACCAATGTGGGATAATAAAAGTTAACTAAAAATAAATAAAAGACTCCAAATAAATTTGACAAGTTTCTTCTCGATGGGAATCACATCAATGGTTTTGACCTTGCTGATATCAGTTTTACATTCTGTATTAGAACAGGTCACCAGTTGATTTGTTTCTATATCAGTTTGTTAAGTGAACTTGTTTAATGCAGTGCTTGTTTGATACTCTTGCTGAAACTTGCTGATTCTGTGCTTAAACTGATATATCTGTTATACCTTGCAATTTATGTGCTGAATTTGATATATTTTTTATTGCTGCAAGATTATGTGTTTGCCTACAAGTTTCTGTGGCTAGGTGCTGAATTCTGTGATTGTATTTGCCTTATCTTGTGTTTGTTGAATCTGTGTTCATATCCTGTGTATTCTGAGCAATTTTATCATTGTATTACACTGTGACATTTCTCGCTTGTCTTGTGAGATTGGTAGTTTGCAGGGCTACCCAAACCGATACGCATGCTCGCTTTAATTCAGTTTTGTGTTGGGTTAAAGCCCAAATTTGTCAGCATCGCTTTGCTTGATCCTGAACCTTCTGAATTTTTTTCGTGTAGCAACCTGTTGTTTCCAAAGTTGATTTAAACTTTATTCTTAACTGCTTAAAGTTTAACTTGTAGGTTGTTACTGAAGGATGCAGGTTCTTAGATCTAACCAAAATTAGATCTATACGCAGCGGACGGATCACGATTTACATATCATAAAACATAATCAAAGGATTTAACAACTACAAGGGGGTTAAGATCAAGTTACCAATAGTAGGAAGAGAAGCCAAGATCTTCCGATGTGTTCTCCAAACGGTGGTTGGTGGACACCCTTCTTGATACACGAGCCTCCTTGATATGCAACCAGAAAAATCCCGAAGATTTTTCCAACTCGAACCCTAAGAATAGAGGCCGAAATTTTTCGGCCAATTTCTCTCGGTGAATAGTGACATGAATAGTACCTTGCCATTAGACTTGGGAGAACTCTCTTTATATAGGAGAGTAATCAATGTCCTCCAAGGATTAAATAATTAAGTGATAATTATCACATCAATCCTTTTCCAAATAAAAGATAAATAAAATGATTATCCCAAACAAATTAAGATAAATCATATTATTATCTATTATTCCATGAATTATCATTTAACAAATAAAAGATAAATCACATGTTAAATAATTATCCAAGAAAACTAATTTCTCTCTAATTATTAGGACATTAATGGCGCCACATATTGGGTCAAAAAAAACCACATAAAATGTCTTTTATGTGTATTATATTATTTAGCCCAACTAAGTAATATCCATGCATATCAATTAATTAGCCCAGCCAATTAATTATCACTGAGGCCCAAATAACAAGATTATTAGTCCGAATTACAGAAGCCACACCGGGGACCATGGACCTATAACCAGTAGCTCCAATAATTAATTATTCATCGAACCGAATAAGTACATTAATTATTAATTTCGGGATTACGCCACCATAAACCCGAAATTGAACTCTACCGATTATAGATGTATACTTATACTCAACCCATAGAGCGAATAAGCGTCCATTGATATAATCACTACATACGGATTAACCCTCCATAGACTGTCCATTCTGAGAGGGAAGTCTCCGTGAACCCGACTCAGAATATATTATCCTTATTTACCATCAACCCCCTAGTAATCAATTAGTTCACATATCTGACTAGTAGCTAATTAGTCTAAATATGAACTCGGCCGATCGAACACTTTCTTAGGGCTAACAAATAAGGGGACTGTCTCTCTACTTCCCGCAGGAAGGAATGGATTCCATGTCTGTGAAAATCAGAACTACTCACTCATCTGGAGATAGTGCCAATGAGAAGTGGCTTGGAACACATTATTTAAGTGAACCGTAACTAACACATCAAACACTACCCCGGGACAAGCAAAGACTCTGTGATCACCTCAGATTAAGGTTGATCCATATATGATCATCTAATGATTTAATAAGATTCCTCGATTACGGAATTATACCGAGAAATACAGATTAAATCGGTCCAAATCCTATATGAATGCCATCATATATAAATGCCCCACGTAGGTACCCTCTACCGACAAATCCGGATAAGACTATCACACCCTAAGGTGTTAGGGCGCATTATTGGTGTTTTAATCAAGAGACCCTAAACTCGATTAAGTTCACCACGGACTAACAGATTTAAGTATATCACCACTAACTCAATCCTCACGTGTAATCCATACACCGAGTTAAGTGGTTACATACTGATATATACTTAGGGTTTGCAATGATGTATTATTTACAAGCACAAAGCAAGTAATAAGGTGAGATAAAATCATCATCCATTGTTAAAAACAATTACACAAATTGTCTTTCGGGCACTACACCTAACAGTTACACACTTCACCTTAACACATCTTTGTACAACAGTCCAAGATTTCTGAAATTCATTGTCATATTGATCTTGTTTGGACTCATATAGCATCTGTAAATCTGCATTGTGCATTGTACACTACATTCACCTTAAACTCAATTTCTTTTCTTGAACCTTCATTTATGGCTTCTACATTGTATACCTATTATCCTGCAAAAGAAGAAGTGTTTGGTCAAAGACCAACTTTCTTCGATGGATCAAGGTATGCTGTGTGGAAAAATAAAATAAAGTCTTTTCTAGAAAGCTTAGACCTGCATTTATGGTTTATTGTAGAAGATGGTCTTTGCATTTCTAATTCAGCTGGATTTGAGGTTGACAAAAATGTAAAAGCTTTGGAGCAAGATGAGCTTATAGCTTATCGAAATTCACTACTAGAAAAAGGGTTTATTGTGAGGAAGAAATTGTGAGAGCATGCAAATCCTCTCACAAAAAGCATATAATTTAAATTTTTTATGAGAGTAAAAGATTTATATAGCTAATTGATGTACTTTTAGTTATAAACTCTCTATTCCCATCACTTATTGTATAATATCCCTTCATTATATACACACCAAAATGATCCCCTCATTAACAAATTTATTTTTTCTTAAATTCTTTAAAGTAATGATACAGACACAACCGTTGTGTCACATAAGTGATACAACTGTCATTTGCACCGTTAATAAAAATGAGTCTAAATTGATCATGATATACACCCATCATAATCAAAGATGAAGATGATCATTTTGTTATTCGTTGTGACACAATCGTTAACCCGTATCATACCCATTTTATTTATGTTTCAAAATTTGGAAACCCAATGATAAATTTTTTTAGTGATACAGTGCAAACCTTCCCTCCATTTTTTTGGGAACAATTTGCAAATATAATAACCATATATATATATATATATATATATATATATATATATATATATATATATATATATATATATATATATATATATATATAATTATAATAATAATAATAATAACATGAATTAAACAGACCAAAACGGGAGAAAAATAAAAGACCAAAATTGTTCCGTCAAAATATCTTCACCTCTCGAACGCAGCTTCTTCTTCCGTTCTTCATCGTCTAAGAAGATTGTGTCTTTTCTGCTTGATATAATGTTATTCATATGTCCTATTTCTCACCATCAATTGACCGATTGTATTTTTCATTTTGATCTAATCATTAGGGTTTGGTACGCAGCAGAAGATCGGTGAGCTTCAATTGCAACCACAAATCAAGGATTAGTATAATCAAATCAACACAAGAGCATTCTTCTTCCTACCATGTCTAAGAACCATTCAGCTTAAGGTAACAATAATTTTGTGTCGGATTGATATTTTGGTGTTGGGTTTGTAATTTTTTTCGTCTTTTACTTCTCTAATGAGAAAGGGTGCCTATGATGATACAGAGATATGTGCTTTTCTTAGGCTATGCAAAAAAGTCTTTTTTTGTCCATTTTGAGCTATTCGGTGGAAAAAATTGTTTGTCTTGAAAATCTCACTTGATACTTACCTTGATTTGGATGAATTTTGTACAGTTTGTTCCAAATCGTGCAATTTCTGGGCTTTAAATGAAGTTTTTGGCATGAAAAGACTCCTTCTTTATCCTTATAAGCTATAACTATGTGTTAGGAACAGTTGGAGCTTTCTTCATGGTGGTTGAACTGAATCTAAATAACTCTCTACTCGTTTAGAAAACATGGATATACCGATATTGTGGCATTTTACACTCTTGGCTGAAGTCATATATAGTTAACTATTTATAGCCTCATAGTGCTAAAGCGAGGCATAGGTTCCAACTCAGAAACTTAGATGTGTGTAAAGTGGCTACAACTTGTTGCTTAATACATATCCTAAAACCTTAATCATCTAACAATGTTGTTGGATAAAATATCCAAGCCTCAAAATGTGTTATATCCAAGTACATTTTTATAAATAAATGTTAAGTATTACATATTTTAAAAAATTGCTGTTAAAGCTTGTATTTTACTTGTATCTCTGTTGGACCAATAGTTAGTGTAAATTAATGACATTAAGTCAATATGGTCTGTTCCTTATTTCGATATGGTTTTGATTTTGATTTTTCTATCTATACATATGCCTTAAAGTTCTGTTTCAGTCAAGATTTAAGGCTGATCTTTGCACGATTCAGTGTCTTTCCTTGTGTTACAAATCAGTCCAGCAGCCTTCCTGACTAAGTGGCCTTTGAATCTACCAAGTTGAAGACTTACCTGAGTAACATAACTTGTCTATGTAGTTGAAATTAGAACAAACAGTTTTGTTCTGAATCATGTTGTCTAATCGGTCTGTTTAAGTGAACATACATGTTTAAAAATCTGTTCTTGCTATGTTCTCTTTTAAGCGTGTTGATTAGTGGCTTTATTAACTGAGCTACATACTTCTAAATGCTTACATAAAGTTGCTGCTGCTCTAGAAAATGTTGCAACACTGTTTTAAATGCTACATGATATCTTCCTGTTTTAGTTCAATTGCTTCCAAGTCTTGTTAGCTGCTATGATCTTTTGTGTTTTGCTGCTAAGAAGCTGCTCTTTGTGTAACAATTGTCATGAGCTCATGGAGCTGGTTTATGGATAAACAATATATGCTATATGCTTGTCCTATATACCATGTCTGTTGACTCTTTTTTGAAGATGATTTTTTGTTCCGATTGAAGACATCGTGACTAGAAGCTTTGATTTCAGAGAATGCTGCTGCAAATTGGTTTCTATTATTATTTGGTTTTATATGTTCGTAGTTGTCTTTATAGTTGTAATTCTAAAATAAATCTTTTGAATATTTGTCACATTGTATTACTAATAATGCTGGAAATGTTTCATTTTCAGGTTTGCAGGTATACCTTCATATTTTGAAGTTGTTGTTTGAGTAGGAAAATGACTCCTAATAAGGAATGGATGAGTTTATGGCATGATCGGTTGAATGAAAAATACAAGTTTGGAATTCAAGAATTTTTGAATTATGCTTTTAGGAACACTGGTGAGGAGGATATTATTGTGTCCGTGTATTAAGTGTAGGAACACAAGTTATCGGTCTCGAGAAACGGTAGAAAACACATCTTCTTGTGAATGGAATAATGCAAAATTATACAGCGTGGTATTATCATGGTGAAAAGCTTCATGAGTCTTCATTCGATGATGAAGAATCAAATAAAAGTAGTTCTAATGATGGAATTGATAGAGTCTTAAGGGATTTGTATCCAGATATGGATGGTTTTCATATGAGTGGGCAAGAAATTGGTTCCTCAAGTCAAGATAATAATGATTCTTTTCATGCAGAGTCAAGCTTTTAGTTGAAGAAGAAAATTACCAGAAGCTAGACAGGTTTGTTCTCGTTTCAGAATTTGAAGCATTGTGTTCAACTTATCCTTTATTTTCCTTTTATGATGTCCCATTGTGTTTTCTCTTTTTGTTCTTGTGGATTTTAGCCTTCATTTGAAATGGAATACAATCATTTCTGGTTTATTTGCTTATTTTTGTAAGCCAAATTTATATCCAGATGCTGCAATCTAATACATCTGATATGTGGTATTAGTTTTATAATAGTAGAATCATGGATTGAGCTTCTTGGTCGAGAAGCTTTATTTTTTTAGTACTAGTGTTTGGAATTGTAGGTTTATTACTTAATTTGCTCAGCCAAGAGACTTCACTTGAAGGACATTAGACGATTTACTTTCTATTCTATTAGTAAGCACATCAGTAATTGTGATTTTCTATAATTCCACCTTTTTTGCCTTATTGGAATAGAGGATGAGAGGTAAAGAAGCTCTTGTATTTCAATGTTGGGGTTGCACAAAGTAGTCCATCAAGTTTTAGTTTGCCCCTCTCATTCATAGGTGTTGAGAATAAAGGGTGTTTTTGACTTTATTTCTTTTTAATGTAATTAGGGTAAATGACGGGTAAGTAATAAATAATTTCCTGCCTTGGGGTTTCTTTGTTTTCGATTACACTATGATTGAGGAGTTCTAGTTGATTAGGACTTTGCTTTCTTTTCTATTTAAGAACGCAACTCTTTCACATTGTAAACTTGAATCATTTAAATAAAATTCTCCTTCATTTCCGCGTTATTCTTACAACATTGTTGATGATCTAGGTTTTTTTACCCTAGATCATCAACACAAATTACAAAGCGGCCGTGACAGGGGAATCAAGTGTGGAGGTTTGTCTTCTATTATATTTCCTTTTCTTGATACAACTTTTACTCATAACTTGACTCACTTTTTAGTTTTTGCAGTGCTGTTGTAATCCTCTAGCAGATTTAAAAAGCGAGCGTCCTTTTTGTCATTTGTGTACATATTTGTTCTCTCTTTTGAAGCAACTACGACTGGAGCTGAGCCGAGAATCCTTGGTAGCTACTCACATTATAAAGGTAGTTTTTTGATGCACTAATACTCTTATATCTACGAGAAGATTTGGGTGGCTAATGTTTTTATCATGGGCATTCGGTATTGACATCTTTTGATATGATCTTCTGAATAACCTGCATGATATTTCTTGGTATCAGCTGTTGAGGCATGTTTATGTTCCCTTACCCTGCTGCTGTAAGTGTGCCGTATCTTGATTCTTACATTGTTTACTTCATATGGTTCCTGGAATATGTGATTGTTGCAGTGTTGTGATTTTGATTTATATCAAACATGGAAATTTGCTCTGCCTTTTTTCTTTATGATTCGGGAATCTTTGGTTTATACTGAACGATGGTTTAGTGAAACAATGGTGTAGAAATATCGATTCAATTTGGGAATATGTTTGTAGATGTTGTCTTCTTTTGTCTTCTATCTGCTGATGTATCCATGTTTTTTTCTCTATTCCCTGATGAAGAACATTTGAAGTACATATTTCAGTGTGGATATTCGCTGCTATTGAAAAATCAAATTCTGGTTGTTCTTTTCTGATTTATCATTGTAATGCAATTTATTCAACTGCTTTTATGATAAGATGTTGTTTGTTGATGCATTCATATATTTGCATATGCTCCTGATTCAACCCCCTCCCCATTTTTCTCCAAGATTTGCATATGCTCCTGCATCTCTTCATCATTTCATCTAGGTAGTTGTTCATGGGTTTTCATGCTACTACCATTCAAGATTATGAGGATACAAATGTTGTTTTTTTTTTTTTTTTTTGTAGAAATCTTGTTGTACCACCGGACTAGATTTGTCATCGAAGCTGTCAAGGTTCCGAGCTGTACAATTTTACCATTGCTAGTCCAGAACCCGGATAATCATGGGCAAAACCACCTGTAAAGCTCAAGAAAGTAACAAAGCAAGTGGTATTGTTTTTCTTTCTTTTGTTTCTTTTTTTTTTGGGTGAAACATGAAAAAATGTTTTTAAAAAGTTGAATATCTATTGAATATGTTCTGCTTTTGATGTCATATGATCAGTATGCATTTTACATAAAATCACTATGAACTTTTTTCGGAGCATATAGTCCAAGTTATCAAAACAGAACATATTTTGTAAATTCTCAATTTTCCAGGCATACTTGTTTAAATCTTCTTTTTGTCCTGATGAACATATTATGTCAAGGTTAGTTTCTAATTTATTCTAGTTGATTTTTTTTTTCTTTTCGGTGTATAAATGGCATCATGGAAAGTGGATTTGTTAAAGTTTGATTAGATAAAGTTGTAGATCTTGATATTGGTTCAAATCATTAAGCATTGTGATTTTATTGCATAGTGTGGTGATAGTTTTTTAAAAACTATAATACCATCCATTTATTTGCAGTCAGTGTAGATGAAAATGATGAAACTAAGGGTTTGGAATCATGTGAGAAATTCGCCACTTTGACAAAGATGCTCCTCTGAGCAATAAGGAGTTTGAAGGTTAAGATTCTATTTATGCCTTTTTGTGCAGCTTGTGATGTTGTATTTCTTTTTCTTGGACCTTTGGATGAACATAGTATGTAATTGTGAGGATGATTTATAGTTTTAGAGGTCACCCTTGAATGTTTCATATGTATACTTTTGCAAACAATTATGTTACTACTTATGAATGTGATTTTGTTGGGCTTGGTGAAGCATTGTTGTTTTTATTGCTTTGTCTCCGGATGGGTTCATGGTCATCTTCATGCGAATGACCCCGAAATGATTTGGCTAGGGGTAGATTTATGTACAATGAGAGCAATATATTATCATTTAATGAAGGGAAATCCGGTCATTAAAAGTCATGTATTTCCTATCATTAAAGACTTCTAATGTCGGGAAATTTACTCTCGTCGCCCTTCATTGCTGCTTCTCTATATAAAGGCATATAATGAGAGTAACATTTCCCGTCAGTATTGATTTTCTCTTTTAGTGACTGGTGTTTCACTCATTAAAAATGTGTTTTTAATGAGAGTGAAAGACCTGTCACTAAAAGAGAAAATCAATACTGACGGGAAATGTTACTCTCATTATATGCCATTATATAGAGAAGCAGCAATGAAGGGCGACGAGAGTAAATTTCCCGTCATTAGAAGTCTTTAATGACGGGAAAACGACTTTTAATGACTGGATTTCCCCTCATTAAAACTTGATTTTCTTGTAGTGATTCTAGGGCTATGGCCATCCTTGTTAACTCTCTTTGTCCTTCTGAAAGACGGTCTGTTTGTTCATGTACAACTGCAAAAGAAGTGTGAGATACATTGAAAAAGATACATGATAAATCGGACCCGTCCCAAAGAATTAATGAACTGATGCATTCATATAATTATTTCCAAATGAGTCCTAATGAGTCAGTCAATGACATGTTTTCCAGATTTACTTTGATTGTTGACACCTTGAAATCTTTAGGAAAACAATTTTCTGAAATAGAGATTCTTAGAAAGTTTTTAAGAAGTCTAAGTCCTGAATGGACTTCCCTTGTCTCATTCATTAAAGAAGAAAAAGATCCAAACAATTTTCATATAGGAGAACTTGTGGAATTAGCTCTTGTTCATGAGATGACTATGATGTCTCATAAACAGTGTAATCCTGAGACTTCTAGTTCTTCAAAAGCTATTTTAAAATGTCCTGAATATGAATCCGTGATTCACAATGCCGAATCAAATAGTTCAAGTTATGAATCCGAATCGAATAGTTCCAGATTATAAATCAATCGAGATCTTTCGGTTGGCGGCGATGAGTGACGATGATCCGATGATCGAGCTTTTACAAGCCGCTCGTGAAGTTTCAAGCGTTCATTATACAAGAAAGAAGTCTCGCTTCATCTTCCTCTCGATCGGATATACAACATGCATCAAATGATGTTTCAATCTTCATCAAAAT
This sequence comes from Gentiana macrophylla, assembly GCA_026214975.1. Classification (NCBI taxonomy): domain Eukaryota; kingdom Viridiplantae; phylum Streptophyta; class Magnoliopsida; order Gentianales; family Gentianaceae; genus Gentiana; species Gentiana macrophylla. Next base: position 54,078,875 of record CM047813.1, read on the forward strand.
CGAATCTCGGCAAAAGCATTTATTATTCTTTGAATGTAGTCTTTGAATCTGTGATCTTTGCTGAAAACAATTTCAATATGATCATAAAAATCTTGTTGTTGAACATATTGTCAACACCGCCACGATTCTCGAGCCCTTTCAACTCGAATCTCAAAGAATCCAACCTGTTTTTCGAAATGTTGTTTGAATCTGCGAGTATGCCTCAAACAGATTCTAAATCGAGGTAATAAAAGATGATAACTCAAAGATTTTGCAATGAATTAACTAGAGAAAATCTTAAATTAAAATGTGAGATTATGCATCTTAAAAAGGAACTAAGGGATAAAGATAATTTAATTTATTCCTTAATCAATTTATCTAGCGAGCTTGAACTTAAATTTTCAACTCAAGAAGCTCGATTAAAACAAAAGGTTTTAGAGTTAGAGGCTGATATTGAAGCCTTGAGATTTGAGAGAGATATGTTCAAAAAGATCATTCAAGAATCTAAAAATAGTTCCAATGAGCTGAACACTTCTCCTTCATCTCTTAAGGAATCTGAAGTTCAAACTCTTCCAAGTCCTAAATCTTTTAATAAAGATGGAAAGGGCAAAGAACCAGTCCCTGAAATTCAGCCCTCTATTTTCTTCAAATCAAGATCAGTTTTTCATGCACATGCATCTTCATCTACACCATCGCACACCCCTTTCACCACTGCATCACAGCCTAAGGCTGAGTCACACACTTCACATCATCATACTAGAAATCATGCTCCTAAGAAACACCATGCTTTTCAATATAATAGAAGAGGTTCTATGAACTTCACTCCTAGACACCATTTTTATCAAACTGAAAATGCAGTCCTTAGATATCGTGAAAATAAGACTCATTCATAATCTTTTAGACAATATGCTTCTAAGACATATCATTCATCTAGTTCTCATGCTTCTAGGAATATGCATTCATTTAGACATTATGCTCCTCGGTGTCATACACATTCTTATACACATTTTCAGCATGCCCATGCACCACAAGCTGCCCAATATAACTATTGGCATCCCCTATGTCACACACCATAGCCTCATCATCATGCACCTCATTTTCAGCATGTTCATTCCCATCATTTTCAACATATGAAAATGATGTGATATGTGACGATGTAAAGACACCGCGATGCAGAGACATCGCGATGAAGTGACACCGCATTGTAGAGATGCCGAAATGCAAAGACATCATGATGTTATGGAATTTGACGATGCAGAGACATCGTGATGAAGAGACACCGCGATCCAAAGACACCGCGATGAAGTGACACCGCATTGCAGAGACACCGTGAAGCAGAGACACAGTGATGAAGTGACACCGTGATGCAGAGACACCGCGATGCAGAGACACCGTGATGAAGTGACACCACGATGCAGTGACCACCCCCTATGCAGAGACGCCGTGATGCAGAGACACCTCCATGAAGTGACACGCGATGCACTGACACCGCGAGGCATTGACCACCCCCGATGCATTGACACCGTGATGCAGTGGCCATCGCGATGCATTCACCACCGTGATGCAGTGACCAACCCAATGCAAAGACACCGCGATGCAGTGATCATCCCCGATGCAGAGACACGGTGATGCAGAGAAACCACGATGCATAGACACCGTGATACACTAACAACCGCGATGCATTGACCACCCTTGATGCAGTGACCACCGCGATGCATTCACCACCCTGATGCAGTGACCACCGCGAAGTATTGACCACCACAATGCATTGACCACCATGATGTAGTGATCACCCTGATGCAGTAACCACCCCTAATGCGGTGTCAACAGCAATGCAGTGACCATCGCGATGCATTCACCACCGCGATGAAGTGACCACCGTGATGCATTGACCACCACGATGCGTTGACCACCACAATGCAGTGAGCATCGGGATGCAGTGACATTTGATTGAGACACCGGGATGCAGTGACCATCGCGATTCAGTGACCACCGCGATGCAAAGACATATGATGATGCAACATCGCGATGACATTTGATATTTTTCCGACTTAATTTCAGAAAAACGATTTCATTTCTCCATAAAATCGACTTCAAACTGCTATATCTTTTGATATAAACTATGATCAGCATAATTCTTTCACCATAATTCATATTTTTTGTTCTTTTTATTCTTATATATCTCATTTGATATTTTTGACTTAATTTCTGAAAATCAAAATTATCTTCATAAAAATCGACACGATCACGAGACCCGCAATAAACCCGACACCGTCTTCGCATTGACAACCGCGATTCATTGACCACCCCCGATACATTGACCACCCCGATGCAGTGACCACTATGATTTATTGACCACCGTGATGCATTGATCACCCTGATGCAGTGACCACCGTGATTCATTGACCACCGCGATGTATTGACTACCCCGATGCATTGTCCACCGTGATGTAGTGACCATCGCGATACATTCACCACCATGATGCGATGACCACCGCGAAGCATTGACCATCGTTATGCCATGACCACGTCGATGCATTAACCACCGCAATGCAGTGACCACCCCCGATGCATTATCAACTATGATGCAGTGACCATCGTGATGCATTGACCACCGCGATACAGTGACCACTACGATGCATTGACATGATGCAGTGACCATCGAGATGTAGTGACATTTGATAATGCGACACCGGGATGCAGTGACCACTGCGATGTAGGGACACTTGATAATGCGACACCGTGATGACATTTTATATTTTTCCGACTTAATTTCAGAAACTCAATTTCATTTCTTCATAAAATCGACTTGAAATGGCTGTATCTTTTGATAGAACAATATTATCAACATAATTATTTCACCTTAATTCATATTTTATCATCCTCTTTATTCTGATATCTCATTTTATGAGTGACACCTTATGCAATGACACTCAGTGACACTAACATTTTATGAAGTGACACCCAATGACAACAACATTTTATGAAGTGACACCCCAATGAAGTGACACCCAATGACACCAACATTTTATTTCAAATCATACTCAAACCCACCATCAAATTCATGTCAGTGCACCAATTTTCTTTCAAATCAAACTCAAACACACATCCTACTTCATCTCAAATCACCAATTTTCTTGAATGTAAATTGAAGAGTCCAAGTTTACAATATGTACATTTGAATTCTAATTTATCAATTCCGAATTCATCATGCAATGGATTGTAGTTATCATTTCATGGTCGGCAAGACTGTAATAACAGTTAAAACTCCTTTATATGTCCAAGAAGTGTTAGGCCAGAATTCACCCTCATTGGTCACTGTTAAGAACAGCAGACCGTCTTAATATATTTGAGCTTACATTAGAATTCATCCAATCTCTTTTTAAAAAGGCATTTATACAGATGGCTTGATTATGTTTTCACTTGTTATTAATATCTTACTCCAGAAAAACAATATCTTTACATGAATAAAACCCAATCAGATCAAATGTGTATATGAATTATCTATCCTGATGTTACACTTAATAAGAGTGACAGTATATACATTATTTCACTGTATTTGCGTGGGACTCCGTACATTGGAAGAAAATTTTAGGAAAAAACAAACAAAGCTAAAATGGGAGTTACAACTCCAGTTCTGTGCAATGAAAAGTAAATTTGCTACTTAAAACCTAGGCTAATAAAAGATCTCCAGAAAGCATGAAATATCCACTTCTTCAAACAGCAAAAAGCCTAGTTAAGCATCCACAGCAACACTAACATTCAAGGCCTGAAAAAGAGGAGCACACACCATAAAAAAGCACCAAAGCAAATATATGAGGTCAACAAACAAAAATAAAATACAACATGTTTTAAAGTGTTGCCATCCCTTAAAAAGCACAAAAGATTCTGAGCATTGTCATCCCTTAAAAAGGGCTTCCATTTGCAGGGGCATCCTTGATAGGCTCCCTTTTCATCCACGTTCTTTATGATGAAGTTTGGTGGTGTAACCACGAGCCTAGAACGTATCTCCTTGATGCACTTATCCACCAAGTCAACAACCTCTTCGATTGTCATTTCTTTATGGTAGTATTTGTCCATCGTGGCAAGAGGGAAATAGAATCCATAACCAAATGCACCTTATCGATTTTGTGCGTTGTAGAGATGTAGTCGATGAAGTACAATGATAGGCATGTTTCTTTGTCATAGCCAGCCAAAATCCCATTCACAAAGTATGGATTCTGGTTTGATTGTAGAGAAACACAATGAGCAGTGACAACTCTAAAACAATAATTAAAAACGTAGGAGCGCAGACATTTAATTATGTCATGATAAAGGACTTGTTGAAGCACAATGGCACAGTAAAACATGATACCAAGTTAACTAATCAAAAAGATGCAAACACACACAGCCACACAGATAAATCTGCATTTGATTGTAGAACTCATATGCTATACACTATGATTTGATAACGGGAAAGGATCAATACCATCGGAGAATCTAGTACTCAGACGCAAAGTTAACTACACTTCAAGAATCCACAGGAGCATTAGACACGTTACTAAGTCAACTAAATCTTTATGATTTGCTCGACAAATCTGGGAATCAACAAATGAGGAGAAAATTTTTTATATACAAATATCCAAGGATAATGGCTCTCTTATCCTCAAACTCCAAATAAGTGTGCAAAAAAGAAGCTGCGTAAGCAACAATCTGGTATGCAGCAGCTGCACTAATTTAGTGGCCAAGTACTTGTATTTGCTCTTCTTCAACAGGAAATGACACTCAATTTTCTTAGTCTAAAGTGGATCCTCGATCCATATCTTCACAATTTTCAGGTATTTCTTACTTGTCATTATTCTCAATGCCCTATGAGGGTGTTTTCCCAAATTATCATTTTGAGCCTTTTCTTTCTTTTCACAGATAAGGTCACGAATCTCAGTCCAATAGACCTTAGAAGATTTGCGGGTTGCACAACATTTGACAAAAAAGACCAAAATAAGCGTCACTAAATAGAACCTACTGTTGGTTGTAGTGCCCGAAAGGTAATTGTTGCTTGTCCTTACGGGCAAGTAGGAGATTGTTGGAAGTAGAGCCCGAAAGACAATTTATGTAATTGTTTTTATAATTAATAAATAACAGATTTATTCTCATCTTATTATTCGCTTTGTGCTCATAAATAATACACTACTGAAAACCCCAAGTTGTATCATATGTAGCCATATAACTTAGTGTGTGTCACACATGAGGATTAAGTTTATGGTGATACACTTGAACTGTTAGTCCGTGGTGAACTTAATCAAAGTATGGGGTCTATTGTAAACCACCATTAATGCGCCCAGAACACTTTATGGTGTGACCGTCTTATCCGGATCGTCGATATTGGTGATCTACGTGGGGCATTTATATATGATGTAGTCATATAGGACTGGACCGATTTAATCTGCATTTCTCATATAATTTCGTTATTCAGAAATCTCATTAAATCATAAGATGATCATATATGGATTAACATTAATCCTGAAGTGATTTCAGACTCCTGCTTGTTTCGAGATAGAGTTTGATGTGTTCGTTAAGGATTGCTGAGAGGCACGGTCCGAATCACTTTCACATTGGCACTATCGGGAATGAGTAGCTGGGAATGTGTCTCACAGATACGGAATTCATTCATTCCCGCGGGAAGTAGAAAGACAATCCCCTTATTTGTTAATCCTAGAAACTGATCGATCCCGAGAGTTCATATTGGTTATGAACTAATTGATCACTTGTGGGTTAATGGTAAATAAGGATAAGATGTAATGAAGAAGGTTTACGGAAACATTCCCACTTCGTAACGGAAAGTCTATGGAGGGTTAGTCTATATGTAATTATTATATCAATTGACACGTATTGACTGGACACTTTGAGAATAAGTTATATCTATAATCGATAGAGTTAAGTTTTGGATTTATGGTGGCGTAGTTCCGGAATTAATAAGTTGAATAGAAATGTTCTGTTCGATGAATATTTTATTCAATTTATTGTAGCTACTATTTATAGTTCCATGGTCTCCGGGTTGGCTCCTAACACGTGAGTGAATTCTCGTATTTTGGAACCTCGAGAATAAATTAAATAGTTGGTCTATTTAATGAATATGCAGATATTATTTACTCAGTAAATAATATGTAATATAGAAAAGACATTTTCTATCATCTCAATTGACACACAAAAATGGCGCCACTTTATTTGGTTTTGGGAAAAGAAATTTTCTCCTAATTAATTATAATGTGGAATATATAATTATTTATATGCTAAATAATTATAAATAAGAAATTAGTTTTCTTATTGAATATATAGGGAATTTGTTTTCCTATTGGATAAATGTTTTATTTTTTCTTAAAGGAAAAGATAAATATGGGTGTATAAGATAAACTCTCAAACTATTTGGTTATTAGCATATATAAAGAGAGTTTCTCCCAACACAAAAATTGATTGTATCCAACACCGATTATGATGAAAAAAGATGCCAGTTTTTGTGAAAAGAGAGAAAATTTGTTTTCTTGTCTTAGCCATTGGGAAGAAGAAAAACTAGGTTTTCTTGAAGGCATATTCGAGGAGGTTCAAATGCGGGATTGACGTCCACCAGTCGTCGCTTGGAGATACAATCCGGAAGATCACGGCTTCTCGATTCGGTTGGGTAATCTCAAACCATCTTGTAGTTAATTAATTAATCATGTGGATCCAATCGTGGTAAAATCGTAAACGAATCTAATTCGTTACTTCTGTTGTGCATGATCGAGTGTCTCTATCGGTGCTGTGAATAATCTTACGATCTAATTATGGATCGGATCTGGATTCGGTTTTCTGTATATCCAGTACCTACAACCCCAACAATCCTTCTCCCACGGCAATAAAATCATCCAAATCAAAAGACGTTAAGACAGAGTAATTTGGGACTTGGGATTGGGTATCACATGTCACAACCAAGGAAATAAGCAGCTCAAACTTGAAGCAAGGAGGGAATTTCTTTTTGAAATAACCACAATAAATGGTAAGAAAGATCATACCTTGATCTTTGGTATTGAATAAGCCAAATTGCTCAAATATGACAACGGGGAATATAAATCCCTAATAAACACAATATTTTCACCATCATCACAAACGCTGCGCTTCACACTCCTCATTGTCGTCTTCCATGCCGCCTCCAATGACGACGTCATCGACCGAAGCTGCAGGACTCGTCATTAGCATATGTCTTCTTCTTTGGTGCAATCATCGACGACGTCTTTGTCTTCTTCTTCAATTGTATAATATTGAGCACAAGATAGTAATAAAGGGGGTAATATAGGAAAGTAAAATAAAATGTGTCCTTATAAACAATTATCTTTTTAGGTGTCCTAAGTGCCTAATTAAGTCTTCAAATCAGTCCTTATAAAAAAATACCCATTTTAAAAAATGTTTTCTTTCTCCCTACTCCAAGCAGGAAGCTTATCCCAATCAGATTGGGGCATATGGGGCACAAACACTACTATATATCTGTAGTGGGTGTCAAGCTCTTTTGTATCATTACAATTACAAGAGTTCTATTATTCTTGGAAAAATAGAGAGATTCCGTTAGGGAGTTTTGAGAGAGAGAAAAGGTAGGTGTGGCAACTGAGTTTTTCTAGAGGCAATGAAATGCACGATTCATGAGGGAAGTTTGTGTGGATATCGATAGAGACCGAACGATTGGGCGGCTCTGCGCATTACTACTCTTCCGTAGACGATAAAGTTTCGATCTTTTAGATCAGCCAAGGTACATTCTTCGTCTACTACTTTTATGTTTATTGTTTAAACCAAGGACGGAGCCAAGATTTGAACTTTGGGTGGGCTAATAAACTATATCCGGTTCATCGGGTGGGCTGGATTAAGAATATTTTATAGATCGAGCTGGACTACATATATTTTTTAGTGTAATATTTTTTTTTTCGGGTGGGCTTAGCCCCCTAGATATACTACTTGCCTCCGTCCTTGGTTTATATGAAGTCGGTCCTGGAAAAGGAAATCAAAATTTAAATTCTGCTGCGTAAACTACTTGATTTCCTAAGACGTTCAACCATATAGTTGAAAATTAAGTCATGACGTCTTCAGTAAAAGTCTTCTTACACTCATCCAAACGGTCATTCAACTCTTCTTTTGTGTTTGATTTTACAACCTCTGTCTTTGTTGTCATTAAATCCAGCCATCCTTCACTCATATTCTTCGTCTTCAAATTAGACAAGTACTTCTCGATGTGCCACCGCCATAATTGGTTTTTTACTTTTGGAAATACCACCCGTACCGTGTTTATTAAAGCTTATTCCTTATCCGTCATGATACAACATATTCTCTCGCTTTGGTCTCCAATTGCTTGACCAAAAACATTCAAAGCTCATGTGTAGTTGTCTTCCCTCTCCAAACATAGTAGTGCAAATCTCACCGAAAATGACATGTCCGTAGACGTAACACCAACAATCAGCGAAAAGGGCATTTTGTACTTGTTTGTCTTGTAAGTACAATCCATAAGCATTACAGAAGGAAAGCATCCGGAAAAGGACAAGCTATCGTTATATGCCCAAAAAAACATCCTTCACTATGTTGACCTCGTCATGCCTACAATGAACGACGGATGTGGTCTTATCCGCCAAATTGTAAACCTCTTGCACCACTGTCCTACCCTCTCATGCCGTCTTTATCTTAGACTGAACGTTATAGATCACCTTTTGTGACGTACAGTTTTTCATATCTTTCGTTTGCAACTCCCATAGTATATGTCTTGGCAAAATACCATGTACAGTCATTCTCGCAACAATATCAACTTGTTCTTTCTCAATCAGACCAAGGTATGAATGTCCCTCATCATACTTGAATGTTTTGTGATTATGAACACCATTCAAGACTTGTACGGTCCACACCTTCTTCAATGTATCCTTCGTGGTTTTCATTATAAATGGACATCCACATTTCCTTGTGGAAGATTCCTTTGGCTTATTCTTTCTGGTAGTGCCAACTTTTTTCTCATACTTTCCTCCTTTGCAATGATCCTTTGGCTCTCCACCCCTCTCATATTGGAATTTAATGTACGGTGTCCGCTTTCCGGTCATGTCAGATCTTAATTTCACAATGACGACACCAATAGATCTTGCCAAATCTTTGAGGTGTTTGGTGACGGATTCATGCGTATCAAATACCTATGACCAATATATAAATATAATGGAAACAAAATCAAGTTTAAAATGCACAAACCTTGAAATAGTATAAGTTTTAAGTACATACTTGATCAATTGTAAATACTGAGGTCATATAGAATGACAACTCTTCAAGTGTCTCGTCCCTCAAGGCAAGTGTGGTATCTCGAAGATTCTTAAGATATTCTTGATCCTCATCAATCATTTCATCAGCCAAATGCTACAAAAAAATGTACATTTGTATTAGTTACAACCACAGTCAATTGGGCTAATTATAACAGAATAACATATTCACTTAATTGTTTCTTACCTTAAAATATTCCTCATCGCCGTATTCTACTACCCCCGCATCATTGCTCTTGTCATTATTTGTTTCATCACATTGTTTCTATGGATGAAATATCAAAAACAACAAGTAAATGGTAGTTCAACAAACATGAATGGAAAAAAGTTGAAAAATACACAGAACCTCGTTGTAGGTGACGCTCTTACGGCTCTAGTAACTCCACCACCACTGACGCTAGGATGTCATTAGGAAGCAGTTACTCACCCAACCAAACGTCAACCATGCCAGCGTTAGGAACACCAATGGAACGTCAGCCACACCAGCATTCTGAGAACGTCACCAACACTGACGTTGAGTTCTGTTATGAACATCAGCGTCACAACGTCCAGACATTACAAGTATGTTACGAATTACTCATTCAACATCAGCCTAGGTGACGTTCATATGCTAGACGAGCTTCAGTGCGGGTGACTTTCCCTGCATAGGACATGGATGCTCGAGAACGTAACAGAACGCTGGCAACAACCCTAGGGACGATCAGAAAACGCAAAAGAACCATAATTTCTTCCATAAATCAATGTCTACCATAGTAATATGCATGTAGGAGGATTACTAATTCACTTAACTCACACATTGAACATCAAAATAAGATTTGTAGACTAAGAAATTACCATATTTGATGGTTCTATCTTCTTCTCCACTTGGCTAGAAAATGGTACATTTTCAAGTGAGATTTCTACATGTTCTTCATTGAATGCATGTGTTGATTGATTAGAGTTGATTCAATATGATGATTTTTAAAAGTTGTATTAGATGAAGACGAAGGATGAGAAGGTGATTAAATGAGGAAGAAATGAAGTGGTGGTGGAAGAAGATGGTTTTTTTTTTAATTTTTTTTGTTTATGAATGAAGATTTTTTGGTGTTTAAAAATTTTATTTGTTTGAAAATTAAGTTTGTAGGTAAAATGGATTAATGTTTTTAAGTTATGATTAGATAAGTGGATTAGATTAATAGAATAGTGAAATTGTTTGATTAATTTTTAAGAGGACTAGAATGCATTTTCTAAAAGTTGTGGTTTAAGAAGTAGATTTCTTATTATATTTGTGTTGTGTGAAGTAAGAAAATAATAAAAATATTCTTTTAGTGTCAAAGGTAATATTTTGTGGTGCCGGGAATAAAAGTGTGTCGATAGTAAAAACTGGGTGACGATAGACCCCTTTAATGTATTGCTTTTATTGTTTGCATCCATTTTATAACACTAACCCACTTTTTTTTTTTTTTTTTAGAAATTGTATTATCAGGTCACTGTAACATCCATTATTTCATGTCAAGTCAGGTCAAATATGAATTTTTTTAGGTCACTCGTGCAATTCCTAAAAAGAGCATGTGCAAAGCTGCACGGGCCCGTCAAATTTACACGGGCTTAGCACCAACCTCGTGCAAGTCTCTCTGCTTAATTTTTTTTAAGTTTGCTTAGCCCCCGTTGCATTTTCCCACGCTCCATTGCATTTCCCACGCGCTATGTGTTGGCCTGTGCAAATTTGCTCGGGCTCTTTCTAAAAATTGCACGGATAACCTAGAAAAATGTCACGTGTAACCCGATATGACATGAAATAAGGGTGATACAGCGATCTGAAAAATACAAATTCTCAAACTTTTTTTATTGGATATCAAACCCATAACCCATAATTATTTGTAATATTTTTGAAAGAAACTAACCCATATTATTTGCATAAAAAAAAAAAACCATATAATTACAGACCTAAAATTTATTTTCTAATTTCGACATTTTTCTAATTTCGATTCACCCTTTTCTTCACGACTTCCTCATTCCGCTCCAAGTCATTCCTCTCAGAGTGCGAGGGGCTCCTCTAGTTCTACATTCTGGAAAACCCTTTTTCCTTTGTTTTCTGGTCTGTTTGCAGGTGTCTAGTTAGAGTTGACGCCTGACGGTAGACGACACTTTGTTTATTTAAGGTAAGTTGTTCGATAAAATGCCTCTGTAGTCTCTTTTTTTTGTTCAGATTTTCTACTATGATTTTTTGCCTTATGTATTTTAATTATCAGTTGTTGACATTTCGAATCCCTGATTGGTATTTTTTTTTAGCCTTTTGTTTTGGTTGATGTTAGGGCATCCATATGGATTCTGAAAGCATTCCATGGAAGGGGAATATCCCAATCGATCTTGTAAAGGATATATTGTTGAGACAACCAGCAAAATCCATTGTCAGATCCATGTGTACATGCAAAAGGTTGTATTCTCTTGTTAAATCTCCTGAATTTGTGAGGAGTCGCCTCAATGATTCTAAAACCAAAGATCATGGTGTTCTTATAGTTCAAGATGGCTGCTATAGTATCTTCTGTGAGTCTGACACTACTTTGATTGAGCAAGAAAGTGGAAAAATCCCTTTCCCAGTAATGGAGACAGATTTATATATCCTGGGTTCATGTAGAGGGTTGGTTCTTGTGAAATTAAGAGTGAAACGTGGTTGGCTAGTGCTCTTGTGGAACCCCTTACTTGAAAAACTCAAGCTTATAGATCCTATGACATATGACAAGTCTCATGGTAAAGGGTATGTGTTTGCTTTAGGTTTCCATGAAGCAAGCAATGATTACTTAGTTGTCCGGATACGGAGGATACGTGAAAAGCAGTTTACAGAAGATGTAGTGGATATCTATAGTTTAACTAGAAACAGTTGGCATCGGGTGGATAAAAACCTGACTAAAGTAAGCATACTTCCGACTGTTGCATTCCCTGAAATGATGGCTACTTACATTAATGGTGTTGTGCATTGGTTAGCTATGGACGATCTGGAAGATCGCTTTGTGATCTTATCATTTGATTTTGACAATGAAGTCTTTAGAGTGATCGAATTACCCGATCGCTATACTTCTTATGATCAGAGGTCTTATGCTCTTGAAATTAAAATTTTAAATGGAAATCTTGCTTTGTTTGGGGTTTACCATGAATCTTACCATACATGGGTGATGAAGAACTATCCCCTCGTTGAGTCTTGGCCCGATATTGGACGTTTATTTGAACATGAGGGACAGGAGCTATGGCCTATGGAGTGCACAGAAAAGAGAAATTGTATATTTAGACAAATTATTTCCCTGCAACAGGATATGATAAAGTATTACAATGCTAAAGAGGACAAGATATACGAACTTGAAGTTGTGGCGCCATATATATGTCCAATTCTTGTTGATTTTGTGGACTGTCTAGTCTTACTAGATGCTGAGAATGAAGTGTTGGATGATCAAGCTCTATAAATCAGGGCAGGATCTATAGCCAACTGGTTAGGTGAGTTTATCTACATTTCAATTGCATTTCTATTTTTGTTTTCTTTTCATTTCTTGTGCTTTCTCTCACTCAAGAATCTGTCCTTTTCATTTCTTGTGCTTTGAAATAGTTTTGCAGGTGCATCATCTCTAGTAGTCAGCATCTAAAGCCTCTAATATCATTCAGCATGCTATGTTGTGATCAATGAATCCAGCCGATAATGAGATGTCGTGATGTTGTTATTTTGAGTAGTTGTATTGTTTATACTTCGTAGTGAACTGATGGTTTCGTATGTGCTTGTGACTAAATGTGTTATGTTAAAATCTAAATTATTCAGTCAATTTTGATATTATATTCGTTGGTTTTCCTTCATTCATTGTTTTTTATTGGTATTTCCCTTGCACATTGAAGGGTTAATATATATATATATATATATATATATATATATCTATCCGTACAACTTGGTGCAGTGGTTGATTCAGCTCGTTTTTAGCTTTGATGGTACAATCTTTTGGGAAATTCTATGGTAGGGACTCCCTTGTAGGGAGTTGTCTACGTGGCAATATCTGGACCACACAATTTCATTCTGTTTGGTTCAGATAATGCCATGTAGGCAACTCCCTACAAAGGAGTCTCTATGTAAGAATTTCCCCAATCTTTGAGGTGCTGCACTTTTCTGGTATCATTTTGATTCAGAGTCAGCTCTCTTTTGTTCAGTAAAGTTTTTTGGATTCTCAGTTTTCAGTAGTAGATAATTTTATCTGTCAAATTGTTCTTTACTCGTAAAGTGTTGTTTTGTGTTACTGTATTTTAATTCAAATTAAAGTGTGTTTGTCTATCTTAAATTTAAGTGGTTCAGAATTAAAGTTGACTATTTCTCTTGATTTGATATATCAAGGTGAAAAGTCTAGTGAAGACAAATACTTTAAATTCCGGTACCGTTGATTTAGTGATAGACTCTCTTTTATTATAATGTTGTGTTGTTTTATCCCTTAAATTGTTACCATTTTGGTTGTATTAGGATTAATACACTTTAATATTTGAATGTGCAAAGATTCAATACTGTATACTTTTCTTAATAAGTCCAAAAAATCATCCTTTGTGTATCTTTAATTTTCAGCAAGTTTGATTTTATTGTAATCTGTAATACTGCTCTGTGTTATTGAAGTATATCTGTGATAATACTTGCTTATTTGATACACATAGGTTGACTATTTTAGAAAGATAAAAATATGATACTTGATATCCTGTGTTGTGCTACTTGTTTTGTTTGGAAAACGATTTTTGCCACTTAGGATTTAATTTTGCATATTAGAAAAGATAAAAAAAATTAAAAAAAAAAAAGTTGTGGTTTTGTCGTAGACTTTATTCTTAGAGTATTATTTGTGTTGAAATTGAATTTAAGGATGTATGCTAGCAACACACCATAATACTTGATCACATAGGTAAAACTACTCAATAATCACTTATGCTTTCTTCCGCGGTTTAGGTGTTTAGGATTCGTGTAGTAACTCTGAATTGAATTAAAAGTTGTAGAAAATTTTAAAACGGTACAAGTACTTTTACCCCCTCAGAACTTGCTTGCGCATTACGATCCAACACCTTTGTCAATTTGTCGACAAACGAGCTCGTCATTTACAGCTTTAAAGTCTTCAACTTTATTTACATTATTCTTGAGCACCACTGTATGATTACCGAAAAAATTGCTCACTCCCACCAGATATCCGTCGCTAAAACTAACACAACCCGTTTGTGATAACTCCAACGTTATCAATAAAGTAAGAAGATCCATGACAATTCACCGTGCTTGCTTCGCTAAGAAAGCAAGATTAAAGCAAGACAAGTCTCTGAATCCTAGCCCCTTCAGTTTTCCTTTTGCAGCGGTGTTTCCAAGCTCTCCGATGGATTTTACGTTGGCCCTCATCTTCACCCCAAAGAAATTCCTTGTCAGCTTTTTGAGTTCATCAATTAGCAATTTAGGTAGCTCAAAACACTGCATCATGAATTAGGGCAAAACTTGGATAACCGATCTTATTAATGCTTCTTTCCCCGCCGGAGATAGGTACTTGCCTTTCCACCCGTTTAATTTGTAGCTAACTTTTTCCTTAATATAATTGATGATCTTGGTTTTTGGCCCATGTACTTGCCTTTAGAGTCTCCAAAGGGAATGCTGCATCAAAGAGCTTTTGTCTTGTTTCCAACTTGACAGTTTTTGCTGAAATAGACCCTCGATTTTTGAAAATTTATTTTTTGTCCAGAGAAAGCTTCATATGTACTAAGCACATCATTTCCATTCAATCGTATCTTATAAACTGAATATATTCTTTCGATCAAGTTGAGAATAGTCGTCAAATAATTCATTTCCCCATTAAAACGAAAATTCACCCATTGGACTCAAGAAATTGCATAGCATTCGCTAATATATAACACGAAAGAAAAATAACAAAAAATTTATTATAGCTTTATACAGGACTCTGATTCATAGGACACAACCCTTCAAGTCTAATTCGTAGTGCTAAGCAAACCCCCACGTAAATGTTTCCCCTAATGATTGATTAGCCAAGAAATCAAATCACTTCTACATTTCTAATATCTTAACAGTCCATAATTAACAACAACTTGACAATTAACTACTCATACACAAATTCCCCTGCTCAGTGTTGCATAGCGACTTTACAATGCAACAGAAATTGTTTAAAATGGTGCATTAGGGGGATTGTATACAAGAATCTCCCAATCTATCTAATAACTTCTAATACATAAAATCCCATTGTAGCAAAGCAGAACTAAAGATTCTTCTTACCTACTAGCTAAGCAGCCCCGCCATTGCGGTTGTCTGGAAAAGGACTAAAACTGCTCTGCACCATAATCTCTAAAGGCTTAAACAGTGGCTTTGGAAGATCATTCCAATCATACCAATCCCAACCATCACATTTTTCAGGCTCAAGATTTTGAGGCGACTGGTTGGGATCTGCTAACTCTGCTCTCATGAAGATACATACCATATGAACTGGAGGCTTTGATTCGTCTGACAATATTATGTTATTTGTAGCTGTCAGGAACTTTATTTTCTCAATCTCCAAACCCGTTTCCTCTTTTACTTCTCTTGCTGCGCATTCTTCAAAATTCTCCCCTAAATTTCAAATAAAAACACTTGTCTTCTCAAGAAAACAAATCAAACGTCTAAAATGGCGATTAGAGATAAAACCTTAAAATCACAAAAGCTTTGAGCATCAGTCCCATATATACATGGTATAAATAAACAAACAAAAGGGAAAGAGAGAAAAATGCAGCAGTTATAGATGTTAAGATAAAAGGATACCAAACTCAAGATGTCCACCGGGGAGGGCGAAGGTGTTTTGGCCGATGGAGGAGCGACGCCGTCCCAGTAGCACCTTCTTGCCTTTAAGCAGAAAGACACCGACCCCAACTTTCGGGGACTGCGACAAAGACGGCGACGACATTGATGGAGAGTATATAGCAATCTAAGTTGCTAGTAATTTGGAGTTTTGGAGTCAAAATGGCGGCTACTGATTTCCAACCCTAACTCTTCTTATTTATTTGTTTTTTCTTTCCGAGCAACGAAATATAATTTAGTCCGTCCAATTTTTTTTAGTGCCCGGTGGGAGGTATAAAAAAAATGAATATATTTGATTTTTTTTTGTACACTCTTTATTTAGGTATTAAATTAAAAGGATAAAGACACTAATATTTTATTAATTGAGGAGAAAGACGGCTTTCAAAACATTTGCATAAGATACAAAACTATTCTTTTAATATTTATCTGCCTTTTTTTACAAAAATAAATAAATAACTAAATGTGATTTCTCTCACATCCATCTTTTAAACATCTATATCTCTCCATCTAACTTTGAATTTGAAAATTCTTTCATCAATTTTTTTTTTTTTTCATGCTTTTTATTTTGAGACTACATTCAACATATGGGATATTAGGGATAATGGCATAATCTGGAATATTTTTTAAGAATACGACAACTACATATATTTTTATATGGAGAAGACAACTACATAATTTTTATAATGAGAAGAACAAACAGTGAATCCTTAAAATCAAATGAATCTCCTAGTGAATCCCAAATCGTTGAATTTCGATGAATGAATCCTAAAATCGTTGAATTTCGACGGTGAATCACGAAAATCGTTGAATTTCGACAATGAATTTTGAAAATTAATGAATTTCGACAGTGAATTTCGAACACAAATGAATTTCGACAGTGAATAAATAGTTGTCTTTTATGCAAAAGTTTCAAAAGATCGTCTCTTCTACTCAATTGATGAAATATTTACATCATTCTCCTCATTCCCTCTTCAACATATTCCGATGTGATTTGAAAAATCATTTAAATTCACTATTGTTCGAAATTCATTTGATTTTTGGGATTCACTGAGTGAATTTCGACAAGAAATCTCACTTAAAACGATGTAATTATATCGAACCAAGTCTCAAAAGGAAGAGCATTATAAAAAATCGGTTAAATTTTCATCACTCTTGAGATCTAGATCAACATATATGAGTGTTTGAAAATCGGAGAGGAAAAATAAATATATATATATATATATATATATATATATATATATATATATATATATATATATATATATATATATATATATATATATATATATGGATTAAAGTTTTATAAAAGAAAATATTAATTAAGGTAATTAATATTTATGGGAATTTATGGATTTATTGGAATTAAAAAGGGGAGTTAGTGGCTTTTAAGTGGGAGTTTCTCTTTTGGAAATAACCTCTCATTCACTTGAAGGTTATCAGACATCCGTTTTGTGAGGAGCCTATGTTCAAAGTTTGAAGGGAAAATTTAGAGAAATAGAAAGAAAGAAAAGGAGGAGACTTCTTTCAACATCTCACCAGATATTTGTCGGATTTCAGAATCGTTTGAAGGCTCGGAATCAGCAGGAAGAGAGTATCGAGGTGATATAGAAAAGTTCGGACTTTGAGAAGGTATGAATTTTTCCCTAACTATGGTTTTATCAAGCTTTGAGCATGTTTTTTTGGTCTAAGAAGGTGAATTTATAGTTCTAATAGTTTAGAAGCTTTTGATCATCAATTAATTCAAGTGTAATTGTGATCAATTAGGTTTTGGTTGAGGTTTCCAGAAGTGCTGCAAATTTTGGTCTTGGAGTTTTGCCTTGAACCGGTAGGAGGCCCTTCCAAATGTGTAATTAGGTATATGATGGTTAAGGTTGAGTGATTGTGGTGTTTTAATGTTATAAATCTGTTAGAAATAAAATTTGAGTTTTGATGATGATTCATCTTTATTTATTTAATTGTTTGTTTATACCTCATTGATGAAGTGCTGAAACTAACTGTTATAGAGAAAATCTAAAATATGTCTATAAATGATATGTATAAGATTTATTAGAGTCTGATCTTTGTATAGGTTGAATCGCATGCTACTTGTAATAGATAGAGTCGTAGAATTGAAAACTGAAATCATATAAAACTCGGAAATCATAGAAACCGACATTTCACAAGAAACTAAATGTGTTACTCAGAGCCAAAAACGAGATATACTCGTAATCAAGAAGAAGATGAGTTCATTTGAGGACACAGACTCGATTGGTTTATCTGTAAGCGCGGCGGTGGGGGGACAAACTTAGTTAAGAAGGCTGAAGGACACAGACTTAGTTATTGAAGGATAAAAGAACCGAGGGTTCAAACTCAGTTTATGAAGGATTAAAGCCGATATTGTAAAGTTAGAATTCAGGTAAGTCTGTGATGGCCTGAACTGACTTTATAGATCTTGTATGAAGACTAAGTTACATAAGGACAATGATATCTTAGATAATTTAAGAGTTATGGTGTACTCTGATTAAGTAAATATAAATCAGATGAAAAATAGTGTACGAAGGTTTGAAGAAGAGTGAAAAACTCAGTTAATGCTCTAGATCAGTTAAAGAATGAAGATCGCCTACTCAATTTATGAAGCTTAAAACGGAAGACACTCGGTTTTAAAGTCAAGACATCCAAGAACCGAAAGGAATCAAACATTACAAATCAAGCATTTTCATTGGATGATAGATCGACATGTCGAAACGGTCACTAACATCGACATATAGCCGTTGATAGCTAAAACAATTCAAATTCAAACAAGATGAACGTTGGAATTGCACACTATAAATAGAGGACTTTGCAACAAGGATCAAGACTAACCGAACACCAAAACAACCGAATAGAATCGAAAAATCAAGAATCTGAGAATTATCGAGCCAAAGTTCTGTTCATCTTTTGCTATCATCGTAATTACAAAGAATTCATCAAGAAATATTCCAAATGTTCAAGCTACAAAGAATTTATTAAGAAATCAACACTTTGAAGAACCACAAGCAAAAATCATTTACTTGATTCTGAGCCCAACTTTGATTTTAATCAAAGGTTAAGACTGTGAAGCAATCTGGTCTAGGATTTTCCAAGGACATTTGTTGTTTTTGCAGTCAGGTAGACTGTGTTTGTGATGGAGCTGGAGAAGAGGAAATACAACCCTCTAAGGACTAGTGCAAGCAGTTGCAGAGCAGCAATTCTACCTGTTCTGTAGTTGCTTAGATAGTGAATCTATGGATTATTCAAGGACTATCCGTTTTGGACTTCTTGTAACCGATCTACCTCAAAGTGTTCTAGTGAAATTTTCCTCCGTCATCACAGGCGAAGAGAGGACTGGCAGGATTACACCACCTAAAACCTCTATAATTTCTTGCCTTACTTACTTTACGCATATACTTACTGTTATTTAGATTTTTGTACTTGTGATTGATTTTATACTGCTTGTTCAAGCATACAGAACTTATTGATACTCACACAGCACACAAACTAACATTCATCAGAATTCAGTTTTGTGTAACAAGCTTTTTCTTAGATAAAACAAGATCAGTTAAAAAGGCTAAAACTTAATCCGCTGCCTGTTAACTCAGTCTAAGCATAAGTCAGATTGATTTATACTCATCTTAGTTAACTTAACTCCACACAAGTTTAAAACTGAACATAATATGTGTTTAAGTCAAGTTTTTGGTGACAAGTTTATTCACCCCCCCTTTAAACTTGTGTCGGCCTTTTCAAGGGACCAACAAAATCATTCCTACTTTATGTTAGAAAAGTATGTGATGTTTGGTTGTGTAAAAGATATGTTTTTCTATTGTTTTGATGTGTATGTTGGTGTTAAACTTGTTTGGAATCGAGTGAAGATCGCTAAAGTGCAGAAAAATGTGTTTTTAGGAGTTACTGCGCTCGGTGCAAGCGCACCAGAGGCTGGTGCGGGCGCACCGGGAGGCAAGATGTGTGTTTTTGAGTTCTGGTGTCTGGTGCAAGCACACCAGAGGCCGGTGCAAGCGCACAGAGGCCAATTCAAGTGCACTGGCTCAGCAGAAAGATCTGGGGAGTTTCTGGTTGCTCAGTGCGAGTGCACTAATGTGCGATCTTGGCGGTGCACCACCACTGCTTTTGGTGTTTAGCATGTTTTAAGCCCCGAATCTTGTCTTGAATGTTGTTCCTTGATCCAATAACATTATATGAACATGAACAAGCCATCATTAAGCTTCTGATGCGTTTAGTTCCGGCACCGAATGAATGCTTCTTAAGGGTTGAATTTTGGGACCGTCGGAAGAGTATGAATGGCCTGTGCTTTGACGAATTAGAATTCATCAATGTCTGCGTATGTGCTAGGTCTTGTCCGTGTCTAGGGTTCGAAGTAAGAGAGTAGGAGTTGAGAGGAAGCTTATTTGAAAACTCTTAGGTGGCTAGTTAACAACATAATAACAAACATACTTGTGTAGTAAAAAGATTAAACGTAAATCCATTCTTGGTAAGGCACAAGTCTATTTCACGATGTGTGGGCGGTCAGATAAAGTGAATGACTCCGTAAGTCTACCAGAATAGTCTCTAGGTGCGGAGGGACTTCACCGAACGTGTACACTATCGGAGTCTACCAGAACAGACTTCTGGGGCTATCGGTGTGATCCACTGATAAGTTGAAAATGATACTTCGTGGTGAGTAGCACCATGCGTAGTGCCCTTGAATGCTAATGTAATGATCGTGTGCAAAGCACTTATGATGTGATCCAGTCCAAGCAAGTTGAAGACCAGCCCATAAAATGCACTATCTATATTATTGGGCTTGATTTAATTTATTACTGTTTTTTTTTATGATGTTCTTAGTAGTAAAAGGCCAAAAGCCCATTAGGGGAGTTGCCTTTATGATAGTATATTGGGTTAAGTATTTGTTTTTAGCAAATAAAAGTCATTTGGGCTTCAAATAGTCAAGTTAGGCCCACTAGAAAATAAAGTGACGAAAATTACTAAGTAATTTGTCCCACATTGCTTAGGAAGTTATTTGTCTATTATTTTGTAGCCTATATAAAGGCATTCTACTTGCAATATTAACAACAACAACATTATTATTGAAATTCAGTTAAACTTTTGCTTAAGTCGAGTCGACTTAGTTATTCACTATGAGTGAGTTTTCTCTTTCTTTCGTAGAGAAGACACCCCTTTCAAGAACGAATCAAAGATCGCGAGCGAGACGTTGTTTATTCTTGGCCTCGATCCTAGGTCGGAGACGCTAGGTCTAGGTTTCTTAGCTCGCCATTGATCCTTTAGTCAATTCCTGGATCGTATCGCATTAGTTGGTAGCAGAGCTCAAATGACTAGGTATCAAATATCCCCGCTTATTTTCCTTGTTTAATTTTCGCTTCTTATTCAAAAAAAAAAAAAAAAAAAAAAAAACTTCGCTTTTTTTTTCCCTTATTTTCGTCCCCCTCCCCAAAAACACCCATAAATCTTCAAACCTTCATCCTAAGAACCCTAATTTGTTTCCAAACCCGTTTTTGTAGTAGGCCGTTCCCTAACCAAAAGACCTCTAAAAATTCTGAAATTTTTACCACATCTCCAAAATATCTCGTTCTAAAAGTTGCCTCTTTACAACCAGTCCAAATTCAACGCGTATCTGGCCTAAAAGAACCGATTAATCCATAACAATCTGTCCAGAAAAACAAAAGCCGTAAATCATCGTTTGAATTCGATTTCTGTGGTCTAGACGATTCCAAATTACCTGAAAATTGGTGACCTTATAGAAAATTTGCGGATCTACAACTTTTATTCTTTGAGTGTTCCCAGATTCATCTTTGTTTCACCACAATCGGCACCAAACTTTACTGCTATAAATCTGGAAATTTGTGACAGATTGCACCTGTTTCCGAATAACGATTGTTTGGGCGACCTATATAACTCCAAAAAATCTGAAATTTTGATATTCTATAGGAAATCATCTTTTCTACAACTTTCATATTTTGAGGTTTTCCAGATTCGACATAGGTTGATCACAATCTGCATGAAAAGTCACTGTTTAAATTCTGAATATTCTGACCGCATCATATTTAGGGTTTGCTCATTGTTGTGATTCGTTTCATGGTTGCCCTAATTCTTATTATTCAGAAGGAATTCGGCCAATAAGTAAAAAAAAAATATATATAAAAAAAACAGCCTCTATCACACCCAAGGTGTGACACTTGCTGATTTTCGACCAAAAAAAAAATATATATATATTTTTCTGTTCTATTTTTCACCTCTTTGCTTCTCATCCTTCATACTCACATTTTAGCAACTTCTCACACCTTATAACTCTCATTTCCGTACCTTAACCTAATTCCAACCGAGCCCTAGTTATCTAGTCTTGGTTGTTGGTTTTTGAATTACTACTCGTGTTGCTCGTTATGCTGATTTGTTTGCAAGGGTATTCCTACGACTAAGAGAGCGAGGGTGAGTGCAAACACGAGAGTTGTGAGGTACAAATGGCATTGCCACCATTTCGTGGTACACGTGATGCGATGCATATTTTGAGTGGGAAGCTAAGTTGGAGCGGATTTTTGCATGCCATACATATTCGGACAAGAAGAAGTGTGATCTTGCACAACATGGTTTCGCTAGAAATGCTGTGACATGGTGGAAAGAATTAAATTTTTTGAGGCGTATGCATGGGGAACCAGAGGTTAGTACTTGGACAGAAATGAAAAGAGAAATGAAGCAACGTTTTGTGCCCCGTCATTACTTGAATGAGGTTGAAGCGTCCAAAAATGTGGAAAATGAGTTAGTAGATCGAAATGAAACTCACAAAGAGTTAGACGAGATGGGTAGGACTCTTGAGAAGTTGATGCGAAAACTAGAGGAATATGGTGAGCGTTCGGCACATCACCAAGGAAAAGTGAATCAAGCGGGAGAATTTTTCATGCGAATGAGGCCAAACGGAAGGCTAAACGTAAGAAAGCCCAAGCATTAGTTGCAGAGAAAACCGTAGAGGTTGTTAGTTCTAGTGAGGCGGAGTTGAAAAATTAGGAGGGTGCACATGTGGCAGAAGTAGTTGAGAGTGCTGAGGCATTAGTTGTGGACGAGATAGTTCACATTGATGAGCCATTTATTGTCGGTCACATTGAGAGTAATGTTGCGCGTGCGGAATCAGTTGTGGATGAGATAGTTGCAGAGGGACATGAGCATGTGGAGGAGACTGATGGTGCGCATAGTCTTAAATTGGAGGTTGAGGAAATTGTGGCGAATGAGGTGGTTTGTCCTACATTATATACCGACCACGTGTTCAAGTTCTATTTTGTCTTCTGTGCCGGTACATGAGGATCATCCACACGAGGTGGAAACCGGGCTGTTGGATATATCCAATGCAGCCCCTCTATTTCCTTTGGTTTCTCGTGATCTAGATGATAGTAGTGGCAAACCGGAGCATATTTATCACGATCCGTATTTTGAGATTGTTGACGCCCCTTTGACTACAATTTGCTCCCAGTCTTGTCATGTTCCTTCATGGGCGGTAGTCCACAGGTTGATCCACTCAAAGTCCCACTATGTGGATGGTACAATTTTGATGCCTGACTCCACAACAAAGCATGCCGTTGACAAGAATATATTTCTTCGACTCATATTTGATCCCGGTGTTCGTTTGGTGATCTTTTGGCTTGGTGCAAGTTTTATTGGTGATGCAGCTCATTTTTATGACGTTCTATTGATTCGAGGACGAATCCTTTCGAACCGGGAGGGAATGATGTGATCCAGTCCAAGCAAGTTGAAGACCAGCCCATAAAATGCACTATCTATATTATTGGGCTTCATTTAATTTATTACTGTTTTTTTATGATGTTCTTAGTAGTAAAAGGCCAAAAGCCCATTAGGGGAGTTGCCTATATGACAGTATATTGGGTTAAGTATTTGTTTTTAGCAAATAAAAGTCATTTGGGCTTCAAATAGTCAAGTTAGGCCCACTAGAAAATAAAGTGGCGAAAATTACTAAGTAATTTGCCCCACATTGCTTACGAAGTTATTTGTCTATTATTTTGTAGCCTATATAAAGGCATTCTACTTGTAATATTAACAACAACAACATTATTATTGAAATTCAGTTAAACTTTTGCTTAAGTCGAGTCGACTTAGTTATTCACTTGCGAGTAAGTTTTCTCTTTGTCGTAGAGAAGACACCCCTTTCAAGAACGAATCAGCGTCGCGAGCGAGACGTTGTTTATTCTTGGCCTCAGTCCTAGGTCGGAGACGCTAGGTCTAGGTTTCCTTAGCTCGTCATTGATCCTTTAGTCAATTCCTGGGATCGTATCGCATCAACTTACTAGCAATATGACTAGGTCTATCATAGTAGAGTACTGGCGAGTCAAGGTCGATCCCATAGAGACTCGTAAGAACATCCAATTATCAAGATTGAGCTTGTCACAACTAACGGTCTACGACCAACTATAATATAGACGGTAGTAAAACTGGTGCCACAAACTAACAAGGTTATGCTAGTTCTCACAAAGCAAACAAGAGTTTCTAATGTATTAGTTCAATTATGAGTAATTAGTTATTCCCCCCACACATGCAATAGTCCTCCCGTTGGTGAATTTTAATTCATTGTTCAAATTTCTGTACACCTCCTAACCATATCTACTCCGACCATGGTAGTAGACAATCTATACGCACGCTACTGTCTTTAATTGGTCCGTAATAGCCCATATGCATAAAGAACTAGAGCTGTCGATATTGAGCGCTAACTCATACCGCTAAGCTGCCTAGACAGCTGTCGACACTGATCAGCACGTTCCTAGGGTCCATCAAGATAATGTCCAAATTAACACTTCACTATTCATATTTTATGCTAATTTTACGAAGACATGCAAATAGTTGATCAGGCTACTAACATGTAAATTAAATCTATCGATCAACATAGCTGGCGCCGATTACCATGAATTAGGATTTACTAGGTATTCGAGATCTAAATGATATAGACCGTCGGAGATCCAAGAACGCAACCACTATTTCATGATTTCTTCACCAACGAATTATATCTATAACACATAGGGTAAAATAAACTAACTACTATGTAATTAAACTAAATAAGCAATTGAAACATACTAGTCGAATAGAACAACGACAAATCTATATCTTGGAAAAGATGTAAAATCATACCTCGAGGATGAGCGTAGATATTCCTTGGATCTCTCTGGTGGTGACTCCGTGCGTCTCTCCGACTAAACTCATAAAATAATAAAATAAAGAACAAAGAACTTTTATTGCATAATTTTGCCTTGAAAATTGTGTACTACCAATGTTACATTGAATTCTCGAGGTGAATCTCTTATTTATAGCTACCTAAACCGACTTAGAAACATCTAGATCAACCCTCGTCCAAGAAAATGCGTTTGGAAGGATCTGAACCTCGGTAAGTCGGTGCCCATGCTCGTAAACCGAGGCGCTTTTGTCCTTTTTTCTCTGCCGACTTAACTTGGAATGTTTTGGAATACCCTAGGCCCATTCCTCTCGTTCATTCCACTCCAGATTCGTCCACCATGCTCAGCCCAATATTTCGTATCCTAAAAATAATCAAATAACGTACGAAATAAACGTTAAGTGCAGATTTCTCGACTCACGAACCCGACATATGATATTCAACTTAAATGGTTCATATTTATAGGTCGAAACAACTATTTTTAGCTCATAATGGATAGAATGTTGATTCCGTAGGATAGACTATTTTAACCGTCATCAACTACCCCCCACTAGCCTTCTGCTCGTCCGCGAGCAGAGTATCAAGGCGGAATGTACCTCCAAGAGCAATCCTCATCAACTACCGCATATACAATAAATATTTCCGGCAGAACACAGATTAAGCCATAATCCATAAGCTCCCCATTAATTTCTAGATATACAGAAACCCGAATCCGGATCCGATCCATAGTTGGATCGTCAGATCAGATTCACAGCACTGATCGAGACGCTCGATCATGCACAGCGGAAGCTACGAATTGAAATTTGTTTTTCGATTTTACCACGATATGATTCGCATAATAAATTAACCTACAAGAAGGTTAGTAGATTTACCCCAACCGGAGAGAAGTCGTGATTTTCCGAGTTGTATCTCCAAGCGACGACTGGTGGACGTCGATCCTCGAAGTAGAACATCCTCGAATATACTCTAAGAAAAACTCCTCTCCTCCTAATGGCTAGAACAAGAAACTAATTTTTCTCTTCCTTTTTAATGATTGTGGTGCAAATTATGTTGTGTAATTGTGTTGGGAGGAACTCTCTTTATATAGAAAAATAACTAGTCAAGATAGAGTTATCCTTTTCACAATACAATTACCTATTCTCATAAGGAAAATATATTTGCCATAAGATAAGAGATAATTCCCCAAAAAATCAATCTCTTATCTCTTATCCATTAATTATCTAACAAATAAATAATTAATTAATTACACATGTGACATAATCTAGGAAAATTCCTAATTTTCTCACAATGAGGCGCCATTTTTGCCATTATATTTTAATAGAAAATGTCTTTTCTATATTACATATTATTTACCAAATAAATAATATTGCATATTCATTAAATAGACCAACTATTTAATTTATTTTCGAGGTTCCACAAAATGAGAAAACACTCGCGTGTTAAGAGCCAACCTGAGGACCATGGACCTATAACTAGTAGCTACAATAAATTGAATAAAATATTCATCGAACATAATAGTTCTACCCAACTTACTAATTCCGGAATTACGCCGCAATAAATCCGGAACTGAACTCTATCGATTATAGATATAACTTATTGTCAAAACATCGAGTCGATAAGTGTCCATTGATATAATCATTACATATAGACTAACCCTCCATAGACTATCCGTAATGAAGCGGTATTATTTCCGTAAACATTCTTCAATACATTTTATCCTTATTTACCATTAACCTAATAGTGATCAAATAGTTCATAACCAATACGAACTCCGTGGATCAATTAGTTTCTAGGATTAACAAATAAGAGGATTGTCTTTCTACTTCCCGCAGGAAGGAATAGATTCCATATCTATGAGACACACACTTATCACTCATTCCAGAATAGTGCCAACATGAAATTGATTCGGACCGTGCCTCTTAGCGATCCTTAACGAACACATCAAACCCTATCCTGAAACAAGTGGGAGTATGCAATCACTTCAGGATTAAGGTTAATCCATATATGATCATCTTGTGATTTTATAAGATTTCTCAATCACAGAATTATATGAGAAATGCATATTAAATTGGTCCAAATTCTATATGACTACATCATATATAAATATCCCACTTAGATAACCAATATCGACGGTCCGAGATAAGACGGTCACACCATAAAGTGTTCTAGGCGCATTAATGGTGGTTTAATAAATAGACCCTATACTTTGATTAAGTTCACCACGGACTAACAGCTCAAGTGTATCACCACAAACTCAATCATCATGTTGTGACACACACTAAGTTATATGGCTACATATGATACGACTTAGGGTTTTCGTGAGTTTATTAAATATAAGCACAAAGCAAATAGTAAGATGAGAATAAATCATCATTTATTAATTATAAAAACAATTACATAAATTGTCTTTCGGGTGCTACTTCCAACAATCTCCTACTTGTCCGTTAGGACAAACAACAATTGTCTTTTGGGCACTCCATCCAACAATCTCCCACTTGCCCGTAAAGACAAGAAAAAATTGTTTTTAGAGCACCACACCCTTATTCTTTCTATCCACAACATTCTCCCACTTCCTCTAAAGCAGATGAGACATATCTCCCAATTTCATACCTTCCAAGCACTTATTAGTGACATTAGATGCCACAGGACTTGGTAAACTGATTAGCTAGGTTGTCGGCTCGAGGAGATCTTTTAGGACCGAAACGTCGCCTTTCTCGCACAAATTGTCTGATCAGGTGGTATTATCTCAATATGCTTTTGACATCTTGTGACTACGAAGATCATTTGTATGAGCTACCTCTCCACTGTTTTCACAGGGAAGTGATATCGACTTTTCCAGAAGTGGAATTACTCCCATATCAGCAATGAACATTTCAAGTTATACTGCCTCTCTAGCTGCTCAAAAGTCGGATTGGCAGTGCTGGATTGCTCCAGTCTATAGCTCCATCACTATGAGTAAACACTGAGCTTGAGATCGATTCACAATCATCCTTAATCTGACAAAAATCAGAATTAGTGTAGTCAACAATACTCAAGCATACAACTCCTCATTCTTTAAAGATACTTGAGGATGCATTATATTGCTGTCCAATTTCTCGAATCCAAGATTCGATTACAATTGACTTTTAATAATCTGACATTCTCTATCCACCAGAGAATTTATCTTATTTTCTCTTTATCGAAAGATTGAGAGAACTATTCCGTGAGGGTTGGGTAAGAAACCTCTCATTAATTTTGCATATGAAAATGCATCATCATCTTAACCAATAAGTTGCATGGGATGTTGCCAACAAATTGTTCTCATGAATTGATCGAATCGATTTCTAAGAATATAGTCCACATCTCTAATTTAGAGAATCTTGGCTCGTCGCTTTTGACTTCGATAACACACTCATGTTGTGTACAATCGCTTCAAAGGTGTCACCTTTCATTAACACTAACGCCTACTACTTTAAATGACTTAGAGGTTTGATTTAATCCACCGATGGATATAAGCATAGGCAACCAATTTGTCATTTGCTTTAAGCAAAAAAAACTGTCCCGAATGAATTCAATCTCCGTCGTATGGCAAGAAAGTTTCAGGGCATCACCCCTGGTAATCTTTCTGCTTTCCAACGGATCAAGAAAGGCTGAATGGTGAGAAAGTTTCAGGGCATCACCCCTGTTTAACTCTCTACTTGTCAGGAAAAAAACCCTTAGACCACTTAGCTTTGCTTTGAAAGTTAAACTTTCTCATTCATTCGACTCTTTTTCACAGATCCAATTGCTCCCACTGGGCCTGAGACACTCAGGCGGTTCTACAAGAGTGTGAACAGAACTGGAGTACCAAAACTCCACTTACAAGTTTATGGTTGTAAGCCAACCTCTTATTATCAGAATCCTATACAGCCCTCCAAAGGGACCATAGGTGATCAATCACCTTAAGCAGCATCAGAGAGATCGCGATAATCACAAAATGGGTCAATGGTTAAACCATACTCCCACTGCATTTGGGTGGATTGATATTCTGATCTGGTTCAATAGTATTTATCAGTGTTATCCCCAACAACCAATGTTTGATGTGGTCTACTTAAATCAAATTGTAACTCCTTGAGTAACATTACTTCAAGGTCCAATGTTGTTATTTTAAAAATTCTTTAAAAATGATGTAACAGTGTAACCGTCACTATCCGATATTAAGAATCTTATAACTAACCTTTACTCATTGCATTAAGATATTTCATGAATATTCACCATCTGAACGTGTATGCAAAATCTCCAGTCCTACCTTCAAGCACTAATGCTAAATGCCTCTATTTGTGGAAGTTGGGTAAATGTAATTCACTCCTTATCCGCAAATTCATAGGCATCTTCTAGGTAGACTTCTCGGTATTACTTAATGTAAACCATTATTTTGCAACTAATATCTTAATTGAGTTAAGCAGTGTAATGTAGCATATCAATAACTATACAAGACAATACATGGTTTATCCTTTCAGTGAAATCGTTTCACTCGGAGGTAGGTCAAGCATCGGCTCCAAATACTAATGCTATAGCCTATATCCGAGCATGGAATACTCTATTCTCTCCGGTAATATCGTAGATTTTGTTGAAAGGTATCCTAAACCCAATCGGGTTGGACCGGATCTAACCGGTCGGGTCATTTATCTATTTAGTTCATGTAATAACTTTATTATGATTAATAAAAGCACTTATGTTTTTATATATTGTTTTTCTTCATGTTATTTGTTGTATATATATAGTAGCGTCCCTAGTGTCAATCATGATGAGAGAAACCATGATAGTGATTATGGTTGATGAGATCTCTAATCACTATAACAAGATTGGTACTTAAATGTCTCTAGTCTTACATATTATCAAATAGGACATTGATAGTATAATCAGACTAGCACGTATTGGATGTCTTCTATCTTTTAGAAGATAGGGATAGATCAATTCTATCAAAGTGTAGGGACACTTGGACTGTACGTGGACATGTATTAGAGAATGCGTACGCTAGACTGACCCACTTACATTAAGTGTCACACTATGTGGTCATTGTGTAATTATCCTTTGACCGAGTCTTCATGGCATCACAAAGGTGGATTGTCATGCTTGGATACTATTGAGATTTCTCCTAACCACGGGCGATCATACGGTAGTGATTGGGTGTGATATTGAAGCATCACGGAGTATACATGATTGGTCGTCCGGGAATCGCGTATCCTATGATTGGGATCGAATATCCGAAATGGCCTTCTTATAAGGAATGTCTAGCTCTCGAGAATCTTTGCAAAGTGGGAGTAAATGTGTTATTCGAGAGAGCATGATATCCAGATTATAAAATACGATCGTTAATGTATTGACACTCGAGATACGATCGTATGGATATTATTACAAATGATAGGATTGTAAGTTACACGTAATCGCTTCACATGAAAGGTAGTAGTCACTTTGCTTTTGACTCTTCCGATGATTGGGGTCACGGTGTGTTGCTAGACGCTATCCTGTGATCGTTAGGTATGAAGGACATTTTGGTAAATTGCACTTTGTGTCTACGGCCAATATATTCGTGGCTTTCTATCAGTCACACACATATGAACATCGAGTCGGATTAAAATGTGGTTATAGTTGATAACCAAATAAGTAAAGTTTATCTCTAGACTATAAAGATTATAGTGGTAAATTAATATGGTGATATTTATTTATTATGAATAAATAAAATACAAGATATTAATTATATACAAATTATGTTAATTAAAGAATATTCCGGAAGTCAATTAATTGACTAATGGGGCGCCACTTTTAAGTGTATGAGATACACTTGGATTGTGCACTTTAATTAATAAGATTACCATAATATTAATATAAGATATTAATTGATTTTGGAAAAATAGATTTATGGTAATAAGATAATTATATTCAATATAAGATATTGGAAAAATTAATTATAATAAAAGAGATAAATCAATCTAGAAGATTTTCCTTATTTTATTGGGAAAAATTTTTCTTCTCCTACACACATATGGGGCGCCACATCTAGCTATAAATAAGAGGTGGGTGTCAAGCTCTTTTGTACATCACAATTGCAAGAGCTCATAGTTCTTGTGTAAAATAGAGAGCAACCTATAGTGAGTTTGTGAGGGAGGAAAAATGGCCGGTCTAGCAACCGGAGTTTTCCAATAGCAATCCAAGGAGGATTCTGGCAAGGAGTTCGTGTGGATTAGCGATAGAGGCCGGACGCGTGGACGGCTTGCGCACTGAACTACTCTGCATTGTCGGTCAAAGCGACGATCTTATAGATCATCAAGGTATAACCGTCAAACTACTTAACGTGTTTATTGTATTAAATGAAGAACGATCTAGAAAATGGAAATCAAATTTTAATTTCTGCTGCGTTAAACTAGTGATTTCCTAACAGATTCCTCAAGATATTCAGATAAACTAATCGGCTTTTCGAGTAGTTATCAGACAGAATGTCTACCACTGAAAACCTCCCACTAGCTTGTATCCTTCATAAGACCCCGAAGGTCAATATGAACAAGCTAGGATACTTCTTTAGCTCTATTACCCTTTTCTAATTGAAAGGTTACTTAGTCAATTTTCCTTTATGATAGTGTTCTTAGACTGGGAGATAGGAATCACCCTAGCCAGTCTTCAGATCTTATCTTTAGGATATATGCACTAATTAATAGATGCTGAAGAATCGTTCATCTAATTACGGAAACCATTTGTCTTCATAGTTTATGTTGTGTTACATATACCTTTTCAGCATTACTTAGTGGATCTGACTTTATCAGACAAAAGTCTGAGTCTCAGAATTGTATACAAATGTCATATTCACTTTCTTTAAGGCAACTATATTATCGGTTTGAAAGTGAATCCATTTGTTCCAACGAATCTAAAAAACAAAAATTAAATTTCTACGATATTGAAGGATTAAAATCCAAAATTTCTTTCTTTATATCACTCCCCCTATCTCAGCTGAAATAACTACCCGTTGTTTACTCTTTAATCATTAATGCCTAGCTACCTTGTTCTTACAAAAGAACTTAGCTTCCGTGTCAAATTACCCGGTTAAGAGAGTCTCTAAGGATTCATAGGTTAGTGATCCGAAATCTCTTCCCTTATCATATGATTTCTTTCATTAATGTTTTGGTTTAGCCTTTAACTTATTTAGTTTAGATGACTTACACTTGTAGACATTTACCTTCCCATTTTCGGCTTTCTTTAAAAGGAAATGGAACTAGCAGTTCATTTGAGTAGGCACTACTCGTGAACCGTGGGATGTCTAGTGAGATTGATACCAAATCATTCTCGCTATCTTTGAACTATTTTCTCATTGTCTCTCATTCAACACAAGTGACAAAGCAGTGACATACTCATCAATGTCACTTAAGTTTGAAGGCTTAAGAGGAAAACTTCCACCTCAAAATTAATTGCATTCTTGATTAATGAGTTCAACGTTCTCGTTACTTTTCCACTTTTACAAAGTCGTTATTAGTCAATATAATGTGTTTAGAAGTTTAGATACCTTGAAATGATATGTAGTTGCAATAATAAATTATGACAGAAATATAATTCAAATCATACACCACAACAAACAAGAAATTTTAGGAATTATAAACGTGATGTCATGCATGCAGTTTATCCTACCATTCCAAGGATTTAATCTCACACCTCAGTGCCGCCGTAGGGTAGGTCAGAGAGGTGACGATTAAATTGAGACAATCTCTCTCAACAATTAAACTATTTAAGAATCGAACATCTCCTATTTAATTGTTGATTACCTTCTTTTTTCAGCCAAGATATTTCCAAAAATATCCCTGTGAGTGTGACCTACTATTTCAGATTTTTAAGTACGCCCCGAGTATGCCGCCATAGGGTAGGTCAGTGACCGACTAGTACTCAAAATCCTATCCTTTCGGAGACCAAGTCTTGAATTTTTATAGCGGTGAAGATGTTGGACATATTTTAAGTTTTAGTGATGAGTGCCAGGCTAGCTGTTATAAAGCATATGGAAAAAGATGTCTAGATTAAATGTATAGGATCATTAGAGTTTGATCCTTGTATAGGTTTGATCAAACAAGCACTGTAAAAGGTCAGCTGACTTTCATCAGCAGACCTGTCTAGGACAGTAAGGTACCTGAGTCAGTAGACTAGTTTAGGAACCTGCTGAAGACAGAAGGATGAGGGCTCAAACTCAATTATTGAAGGCTATGGGATCAAACTTAGTGTTTAAAATCATGGATATGGAATCAGAAATTAGGGAAGTCTGTGATGACCTAAACTGATTACATATACCTTGTGTACAAGGTCTAAGCTCCATAAGTTAAGTGTTGGTCCCTTGAAAAGGCTTTAGTTAAGTTTAGAGGGGGGGTGAATAAACTTAACACTTAAAACTTTGGAGTTAACAAATTCAGCAACTTCAAAGAAATGCCGATACTTCAAGAGTCTGCATTGAGACCTCGATAGCTCTGGCCGATAAATGTGAGTCTATCGACAGATTCGATTTGCTGAATTTGTGCAAATGGAATAATATCAAAATTAAGCCTTGTTACTTGTTGTTAAATATGTTACTAAGTATTAGATACTCATGAATGTATGTGTGTGATTTCAGCTGCTAGATTCAAGCAGTTGATATGAATAATGACTAAGTGCAAAAGTAAATGCAAGTAAGTAAGTAGAGATTTTTATAGTGGTTCCAGTGATGTAATCCTCGCACGCCCACTCTTCTCCCTGTGATGTTGGAGGAAATTCACTAGTAATCTTTGAGTTATCTCATTTACAAAGAATCCTAGGTTGCTTGTCCTTCACCAATAACTATGGCTTCACAAATCAAAACTAGAATGTAGGATTGCTGCTCCCGAGTCTTCCACTGTCCTTGAAGGGTAGAATTGCCTCTTCACCACTCCCACCACAAACCAACAGTCTTTCACACCTAACAGATGCTTCACTGCCTTTTCAAGAGTTTCTTTATAAAATAAAGAATGAATCAAGTAAATGATTCATTGCAAAAGAAATTGATTAGGATGATATAATCAAGCAGCTTGCGCCTTCAAGTGTGTATGCTTGAAGCAAACCTAAACACGTAATGCACTTGAAGAAAATAACTAGATCAAGCACTGAAGCTCAAGTAAGTTCAAGCAGGTGTTTTTCACCAATGTTATCACTTGAAGTTTATTCCAAAATTCATCCCTTCTTCTTGAGTTGAAAGTCCTCTATTTATAGGTAGGAATGCATGTGACTTGAATTTGAAATTCAAATGTGACCGCCTTTGTATTTGTCCCATCCTCACCGCATTCTCGTCACTATTCATAGGATCGACAATCGCCAGATTACTTTTTGACAAAGGCAATCATCCCACCCTTTGACTTGTATCCAATGGATAAAAATATGGATCATCCCAACGCCTTTTTAATCTCACCTTTGATTTGCTTGATAAGTCGAGGTAGTTGGTGTTCTTATCCATGTAACTTCCCAATAATCTTGAATTAATCGAGGCATATATCAAAGAGTTCATTAGTCTCACAGAAAAACCAATCATCTGCACTAATATCATATTTTTGTCTCAGAAATATAATGCAATTGATTCCTTTATCCAACTTTTATTTGTGAAGTTGGATTACATCATTTTGAATATAACTAAGTTCCAAACATCATCCAACTTGTGGAACTTAGATTTTCTACACAAGGTATATGTAATCAATTTAGGTCATCATAGACTTGCCTGAGATACTCGATTCCATATCCTTGACATTAAATACTAAGTTTGATCCCTTAGCCTTCATTTATCGAGTTTGAACCCTCACCTTGGGCCTTGATCTTCAAAGAGTTGCACATCAGCCATCGACTTCCATCTACCCCATCGATTTAGACCATCACGATAAATAATCAAGACCTTTTTACAAAGGCTTGTTTGATCAAACCTATTTATGAATCAAACTCTAATAAACCTATACATTTTATCTAGACATCTTTTGCCTTTGCACTATAACAAATAGTATGGCACTCATCATCAAAACTAAGAAATAAGTCCAACAATTTCCCCTTTTTGGTGATGATGCCACTACCCTCACCTAATCAAAGAAAGCAAAAGATAAAAATACAAACAGAACAAATTCAACAATTCTCATTATAAATATTTGTTCACAGCTATTACAACTAGATACAAAGAAAGATAAACAAAGATAAGTAGCTGATCTATTGTCTCTTCTCTCTTCTTGTCTAGCCTTCTCACTTTTGCTCTTGATAGGCTCTCTCTCTTCTATCATTTCAACCATCCATTCATTCTCAATAAGTGTAAAGTCAATATAAGAATTGACTTGTTTCCACCAATTCCATGCTTCAGCAGACAAGATTGATCTGATTCACCTCAAGCCAAACTTCATATACAACTCCTTAAATTCATTCAAAGAATCTTTGCTTTTTGTAATTGGCAAAGACCTTTTCACCTCTCGCTACTTTTCCGCCTCTGTATTTGCTCTTAAGGCTTTAATCCTTGCCTCCCAAAACTTCAAACTCAAGAAGGAGTTAAGACCTTCATGAAATCCCATGTCACGATAGGGTCTCCTTCATATATGAAACTCTTTCTTGTACCGTGACAGAGAGATCATTCAGAGTTGCAATCGCCAGTGCAAAGTTGCCTAAAAGCATTTGTATCATCACCCATCTCTTCTGCAAAGAGTCCGGCAGCCTCCTTTGTTTGCAAGGTGATTGGCCCTCTTCCCCTTAGTGACATCATCAACAAAACGTGAGATGAGGCCATGAATAGCTTCTGTGATACTATCACTTTGTGTAATTGACCTCGCCACTGCTCCAGCCTAGTATCAAGTGAAGTAATCCTTGATTGCGTGGTCTCCTCCACTGCTGATCCTTTCAAAGTGAGTTTGGGATCGTGCATAGCAGTTGTTGTGCAAAGAACAAAGCTCAAAGAAGTTTGGGAGCTTCAAAGCTTGTCAAGTTTCTCATGTATAGAGACAAGTTGATCTTTTAGAAACTTGTCTTTGGTCAGTATTTCCAACTTTGATACCCTTTGACATCTAGTATCAAATTATTCATTGCATTTTGAGTAGATGCAAAGTTTGAAGCAATCAGACGATGGATTGTCTATTATCATTTACCATCTTCAGCAGCTTCTTCAAATCTCTGTTTGCTCGTCCAATTGAGTTCTTAATCATGCATGTCATTTCTTACGCTTCTTAACTCATTGACAACTTCAATTGGCACTCCACCGCCATTCTATCACAAGATCCATCAAAGAGCTCCTCAACTCTATATTGTGCCTCATGGTCTGGCGATGACCATAGCTCTACTCATATCTCTCCCCAAGCAGGGGAGGTCCTTCTCAACCATTGCACCAAGAACATCTTCAAGGATAGGATCTTGTGCAGTGTTCTTCAACAACTTCTTCTTCTCCAAAATTTGTAATTCTTCATCATCAGAGTTATAGTCCAAAGAAATGCTCATCCTCATTAATGCTGAGCCTGGCCGACTATCCTTCCCTACAAAGGCCTTGGCTCCAAAGAGTTCCACTACAAAGAGCTTTCATCAAAGAATATGTGGTATCCTCCAAACCCAAATCAGTTCCAACCTTTGTCCAGTGTTTGCTTGAGACTCAAGCACTGTGCACTCTCCTGCTTCCAACCTTTGTCCAGTGTTGTTTGTATCCCAAAGAACTGTACTCTCCTCTTCAACTTCCTGTGGATTGAATATATTGGTATTATCCACTTGAAACCTTCAAAGATGACCAATCTTGTGCAGGATGATGGCGCTTTTAGTCGAGTGCCTTCAATGTCAAATCCGTCTTGATATTCAATTGACTCTTCAGAGTCGCACTAGGTTCATTAAAATCAAAGAACCTTTTCTCCATCCAAATCCTCACTGTCGGCCAAAGATCGCTTTGTGCAAGAGGCTCTACAACATGGAATGTACTTGGTTCATCACCACCTACCAAGACTCGCTCGAGTAATGCCTTCATTGATCAATGCCTCCAGATCATCCATGGTGAGATCCTGTAGATCCTCATCCATCTCTCCAAATGGCGCCCTCAAAGCAGACTTACCAAAGATTAGTGGATCACAGGCTGAGATGATTCATGCCGCAAAGCAAGCCCCACTTGATTCTCCCCGGTCCAGAGGAGTCTCTCTACTATCTCGATGATGAGGAAGAATCATCAGACCATCTCTTGGATCTCTAAATTTGATACCCTCCTCCTTCATTTGCTCATCAAATAAATCCATCAATCTTGATTGCAGCAAGGTTGTATCAATCGATCCACCAAGTTCTCCACTCCCGGCTTGCCAAAAGCCCATTCTTCAAGATCTCATATTGGTTCAAGAAATGGCTTTTGTCTCTTATAGAAACCAAACTTCCATTGGAAATAATCAAAGAATTTGTTTGAAGTTTGGGATCCACATACTCTTCGCTTTTCTTGTTCTTTTTGCATGCCTTTCAAATGGCATGAAAGATCTCCTGAGCAGCGACTCCAGAGCTTGTTGACCTCCAAAGGTTCCAACAAGCGTATCCATGGTTTCTTCTACAGATGTTTGAAAGTCAAGAGTTGGTCGTGAATGTGCATTTGTACCTACTACTTCCATCTCAGATCACACTTGGTTCCCCTCGACTTACATGCTCATCGCCAGGTTAGCAAAGAAACCGCTTCTTCCCCCGAACTATTGCCAAATTTGCAGGGTCTTCAACCAAGTCTCCAATCACCTCTTCAACCACCACAAAGAGTTTCAGTTCGGTGAGTTTGTCAGTGGTTCTTCAAAGGATACTACAAAGCAGCTCAGTGGTCGCTTGATCTTTGTAGATCCTCTGCATTGCTCAAAAACAACCTGCTCAAAGATCAAGGGACTTGATAACTTCTTCATTGGAGGAATCACCGATAACAACCTGGAGGAATGATAGTTAGAGGCTCACCAACAAAATCTTCTTCCTCTTCTATCGATGCTTCTTCTTGGGCCCTCTGTGCCTCCAAATTTTTTAACTCTTTCCCTTGCCATATTTCTTCTTTTGGCAACTTCCTTCATCCTCTTGGATAGGGGTTCATCATCATCATCTTTCTCAAATTTCTTTTTCTACTTGCTTCCTTCGTTGTTCTCTAAGAATTTCACCAACAGCTTTTTCTTGAAGCCACAAAGCAGGTCAGAACCTCCACTTGACCTCTCTCAAAGACTCAACGATCACCTTTGTTTCCTTTTCTTGTTCTTTTTTGATTTCAGGACTTCGTAGTCTTTCTAACATCAAGACTCTTCTTCCTCTTTCCAGCAGCTTTCTTTGGTGCAAAGAGGTTTGATGGAAATCTTCTTAGTTTGGTTGAACTCGCCACCACTAGTATCACCATCATCTCCATCATCATTATCATCAAGCAGCCTTCTCCAAAGAATTTCTTCATCATCATCAAGTCCAGAATTGCATAATCAATCTCCTTCTTGTATCTAGACTCGATTAATATCCACAGTGCTACATCAGAATTCCAAGATGATTCAACAGAGTCCGACCATTAATCCTAAGGCGCGTGCCTTGGACTTCCTCTTCCCTAAACTCTCTTCCTTGGCCACTTTCTTCATATAATGAATAAAGTACCTGGCCCAGTCAAACTTCATGCTCCTACAGATGATAATCATCAACTCTATCTTGGGTCCTGATAGAGTGTCCATACCGCAAGCTAGCCCAAGTATGTTCTTTGCAATGAGCTTGCTCAACAGATCGTATTCAATACCAATGTGTTTGCAGCTTGATGCCTGAACGGATTTGATTTCGCATCTGCCTTAATCTGATCTACAAACGCCAATTTGTCCAATCCCATTGCTTCAGATTCACAGAGCCGCCCCACCACTTCAACAAATCCAAAACTTCCTCACAGACCTGGGAAACTTCAATTTCTTGCCCATTTACAGCGAGCCTTAAATGCTTCATTCTTTCCTTTATTTGAATGTTTCTCCGAAATCGACAACATTTGAATAAGAAATTGTGTCCAGCCTTATGTTTAACACATTTTCCAGATCGACATACCTCCTTATTCTTCACCAATGTTAATGGCGATTCGATTCTGCATTTGCATCTTCAACAAAACCTCTAACACTTTGGCTTGATTCAATTTGTACATCAACTTTTTCCGCCATTTTAATGAGAAGAATGAGATGAAGAAGATTGAATCTTAAATCTGTGGTTCACACAAAGGTAACGATTGCAGATGATAAAGCAGATTTGCAAGTGACGATTCTCACGAGTGATAGTCCAATATATAGACAAGTGGGTAGTTGAAACTGCCTTTGCACGCATATTGAGGTAACCACGATTAATCTGAATAAATTCTGTCTTGACACGTGGCCCATTACTCCACCATAACGCTTGTAACCGTTGGATGGTTTAACTGCGGTAATAATGGATAAAATAAATATCCCGCCAAATCGCTTTTTGACCTTAATAACTTTGATCGAGTAAAGTTCCTTCAAAGAAGGTATCCTCAAAGGTGGGCTCAAGAATCTGTGATAATGTGCTTCAAAGAAAATCACGACAAAGTGACTCTAGCGATCCTTGTTTTCTCCTTGTTTTGTTCAATTGATAAAACAAGATGAAGTTTAACACCAATGACTCGATCCACAAGTGAGCTCACCCAACATGACAAAGACCAATCCCTTGGCAACCTCATTTGCTCAATTGTTCAAACAAAAGTACATGGAATTGTTGATACCAATGACTAATCTGCTAAGTGAGCTCACCCAACATAGCAAAGACTAATCCCTTTGGTGAATTCCAAGACATTGTCAATATCACCAATCTTTATAATTCCAAGTTCAATCCTTAATTTGGCAAATCTTTCACTATCAAGTGGCTTAGTGAAAATATCGAAGAAGTTGATCTTCAAGAGAATGTATAGAACCACCACATCTTTCTTTTCAACATGATCTCTTATAAAATGATGTCTCACATCAATGTGCTTGGTTCTTGAATGCAAAACAGATTTTCTGTGATTGCAATTGCACTTGTGTTGTCACACATGATTGGAATTTCCTTTCTTCAATTCCATAATCCCTTAATTGTTGTCTTAACCATAGTATTTGTGCACAAAGAACTTCCAAAGAAGAATGTATTCAAATTTCAAGAAAGTGGAAGTTGAAATAGAATTCTGCTTGCTAAACCAGAAACCAAATATTTCCCATTAACCGATTGTGTTCCCGAGGTGCTTTTTCTATCAATCTTGCATCCAAAGATAATCGTAATCTGAGTAGGATATTACCTTGAAGCTTCCTTCCTTG
Organism: Gentiana macrophylla; assembly: GCA_026214975.1. Taxonomy (NCBI): domain Eukaryota; kingdom Viridiplantae; phylum Streptophyta; class Magnoliopsida; order Gentianales; family Gentianaceae; genus Gentiana; species Gentiana macrophylla. The sequence goes on from CM047813.1 coordinate 54,119,363, forward strand.
GAATACCATATTCCTACTCCCAAAGTCTCTTTTAGATACTTAAGAACTCTTTTGACAAAGACCTAAATGACTTTCTTTAGGTTTGATTGAAATCTTGCACAAACACCTACAACAAAGGATATATCAGTCTCACAAGGCAAGTGAGATACAAAGATCAGACGCCTATCATCCTTCCTCATCTGAGTCCGATCAACATCTTTGCCTTCTTTATCTTCATCCAATCTGATGTTTGTACTCATAGAGTTGAGCTCTTAGTCTTGCTTTTCCATACCAAATTTCTTCAAAGAACTCTTGGTATACTTGGTTTGATGAATGAAGATTCCATCTTTCAATGCTTTAACTTGCAATCCCAAGAAGTAATTCATTTCTCCCATCATACTCATTTGGAATTTGCTCTTCATCGATTTGCAAACTTTTCACAAAGTAAATCATTCTCGTAACCAAAAATTATGTCATCCACATAAATTTGTACCAAAGAGGTCTGCCGTCCCTTCATCGATTCTCGAAAAGTGTCTTGTCAATGGTCCTTTGTAAAACCATTGTCCACCAAGAATTGAGATAGAGTCTCATACCATGCTCTTGGTGCTTGTTTCAATCCATAAAGTGCTTTGTTGAGTCTATACACTTTATCTTCTTGATCTTTAACTTCAAATCCAGGAGGTTGCTGAACATACACTTCCTCCTCTAGGATACCATTCAAAAATGCACTCTTGACATCCATTTGATATACTTTGAAGTTCTTGTATGCAAAGATGTGCCAAAAATAATCGATAGCTTCCAATCTTGCAACAGTGCATAGTCTCATCAAAATCTATTCCTTCTCGCTTGAGAATAGCCTTTGCAACTAGTCCGCCTTATTTCTAACAATGGTACCAGATTCATCAAGTTTATTTCTCAGATACCCATTTAGTACCAATGATATTTGCATGACTTGGCCTTTCAACTAGTGTCCAAACTTGATTTCTTTCAAATTTATTTAATTCTTCTTGCATAGCAATTATCCAACTGATCTCAAATTGCTTCTTCAACAACTTTGGGTTCCATTTGTGATAGAAAACAAGTAAACATTGCTTCCAGCTTGTCTTCTAGTCCTCACACCTTGGCCGTACATTGCCAATTACTTGTTCAAAGAGGGTGATTCCTTAACCATTGAGGATTTTGGTTATTTTGATTTTCGTGAATATCATCTTCGTAGGTCTCACTGTAGTTTCTTCTACTGGGGTCGTGAGATCCTTGAACTGCTTCAGCTTGTTGCATCAAGAACATTGTCACAGGATGTTCAAGAAGGCGATGATCGAAACTTTTAAGTCATTGAATCTTTCCAAAACTTCAACACAACTGGATCGTGATTTGTTGATTTTCAAAGAGGTTCACACTTTTATCTTCCATACCAATAAACTTAGGTTCATCAAACACAACATTGATTGTTTCTTCATGTTTCAAGTTGTTCTTTGTTCAAGACTTCAATGCTCACGATCAAAGAATATCCTAAGAAAATTCCTTCATCTGATTTTGGTTGGAATGTTTTCAAATGAACTTTATGATTTAGAATAAAACATTTGCTTCCAAATGGGTGAAAATAGGATATATTAGGTATCCTTCCATTCCATATCTCATAAGGTGTCTTCAAAGCCTTCTTGTTTATCGATGTTCTATTTTGTGTATAGCAAGTCAGATTGTATTCTTTCACCAATATCTTTCAGTAGCAATGCTTCACAAATCATTGTTCTTCCTGCTTCCTTTAATGTCCTGTTTCTTCTTTCAGCAACCCCATTTTGCTGAGGTGTACCAACAGCAGCAAGTTGATGAAGTACACCATTCTGTTCACAATATTCTCTTATAACTTTGTTGAGAAATTCAAGACTCGATCCGATCTAATCTTTATGATCATTAAACTTTTCTCATTTTGTAATCTCTTCAAAAGATTAGGCAAGCTTTGGAGTGTCTCACTTTTCTTGTTCATGAATATCACCCAAGTGTATCTAGAAAAATCATCCACAACCACTAAGGTGTATTTCTTTCCTGTCACACTTGTTGGAGTTATTGGTCCAAAAAGATCCATGTGCATAAGCTCCAACACTCTGTTAGTTGATTGTTTAGTCTTTGACTTGAAACTTGTCTTTATCTCTGCTTACCTTGGCCGACATGCATCACGGATAGCATCCTTCTTGAATGTGATCTCGTGTAAACCAACCACTAACTTCTTCTTCACTAACTGATTAATATCATCAAAATTTAGATGATTTAACTTCTTGTGCCATAACCAATTGAGTTCAGATTTGGTATGTACAATCAGGCAGGTTTCTGGAACTGCAGTAGACCAATCCACAACATACATGTTCGCTGCCTTCTACCAAAGCAAGTACAACTTGATCACCTCTTTCACTAATGACAATACAATTGTTTTTGTCAAAAGTGACCTTGTATCCCATATCACGTAATTGTCCAAAGGTTCAAGAAGTTGTAGTCCAAATCCTTCCACATATGCAACATTCTTGATTGTAAGTCCATTTCGATAAGTGTGCCATATCCTCTTGTATAGCCAGTGTATTTTTGTTGCCAAAATTCACCCTTGACCATCTTTTGCCACAAAGTTTGTAAGATGTTGCTTATTCTTTGTCATGTGTCCGAAACATCCACCGTCAAAGTACCGCACACCCTACAAAACAAAGTTAATGCATTTTAGGTACCCAAATCTGCTTGGGTCCATAGTGGTCGATGGCAAGCATGACCCTTGGTATGTTTCCATAAGGTCTTCTCCTAAATGTGTCATACTTTGGTTCATACTTTGGTTCATACATGTATTCCACACATCCATAAGTTCTAACAAAGAGGTTGTGTAGAACCACATATGTTTTCCGGCCTTTTGGTACATAATGTCGCTTGAAATGATTCTTGTTATTAGAAACATTTGCATAACCATAGGTGTGTCTGCCTATTAGAATAACCTGTAATATGGAGTCTGCTGAGGTCTTGTGTAAGTCCTCTCATTGATTCCATTGTCTAGGTTTTACCCTAGTAGTATGGTTATAATTGACTTTTTCTAGCATTAGATGCAGTGAATATTCCAATCATTATCAAGCAGGAACAAATCTACCTTTCCTCTAGATAAGTATCCCTTGAATGATCAACATTTTTGGATTTAGGATTCTTATTCTTGGAATATTTCTGCTTTTTTCCTTCGTGGTCCAAATAGACTTGGTAGCAGTCCATATCGCAGAGCTTAGAAGGTACAAAGAATCCTATTTTTGGATTTATTCTTTTACTAGAGTCATTGACTTCTGAGACTTCGATTTTGCTTCTTCGAGGCATTCTCATTTGGTTTTACTCGCTCAAAGAGCTTTTACGGAGATGGATCTAGTGCAGCACAAACTTAGGACCAATTCCTGTACTAGGTTCAAGAACCTTACTGGATCCACTCTTGTTAGATTGCAGAGTTCCAAATCCAAGCCCACCTATCTCCATAAGGCTTTCCCGATTTGTATGCAATGATTGGAACAAGATGGTTCAAATAGATTCAGAGGTCACTGGATGTTCAAAGCAGACTTATGCCGATTCTCGTCCAACATCTTTTCCTTACCTTTGAAAACCCTTAATTCAAATTTTCAATCTTCCAACTTCTAACTCAAGAGCCTCTTTTCACCTTCATAATCTCATAACCAGATTGTATTATCCTTAGTTGATTAAGGATGGCATCCAAAGTCTCATTGTTGTCGAAATTTCTAGGATTTGAACCACAAAGTTGATTCACAATCACTTCCAGCAGGAGTGTTTACAGATACAAAGGTTGTATACCTCCTCGCCATCCATGTTGGCCATCAAAGCATAATCCTCCATATCAAACCACTGGTCTTTGTGTCATCCGATTCATTTCTTTTTTCGTGATCCCACTTCATATCCTCGATTCATCTTCAAAGAACCATAGCCTTCTTGCCATGTCTCCTTTGTTGACTCTTGGTCTTCGATGAGGTCCGACAATCAGTCTAAAATGTCCAGGCTTCTACAGCTTGAAGCAAAGATAATCGTGTTCCTTGCCTTGTTTCAACTCGTGACAATCAGTCCAAGTGTCCTGGTTTCTTGCAATGAAAGCATAGATAGTCATTATCTTTCTTTGGTTCTTCTTTCCTTCTTTCAAGAGGCCTCTTTGTGAAATTTCTTGTAGGGGCCTTTCCAGGTCTTCATCATTCGATTTTCTTGCTCAAGAGGGCAATTTGCTCTTGCATTTCATCTAGCATATCATCCTGTCCTCCTGATGTTTCTTCATGATGTGAAGCAGCCAATGCAAAGTGGTCTTTGGCTCTTCCTTTCGCCTTGCACTAGCTTCTTGCTAAATTCATAGGCCTTAAGATCGAGAACAGCTTTGAAGGTGTCTTCTTCATGCAGCTTTCTCATTTCTTCAATTGCAGCCACCTTCATTTTCCAAACATCTCTTGCAGGTAAAGCTTCCAAGATTTTGGTGTTTACTTCTCTTTTGAATAACTTACACTCAAAGCAGAGTAAGTTCATCTAAGATTGCATTGAATCTGACTCCATTTTCTCAATGGTTTCATTAGGTAGCATTTTGAACTTTTGAAACCTTTTTCCGCCACACCGATTTTGTTCTTCTTTATTGCATCGGTGCCTTCACAGATTAAGTGAATCTTATCCCAAAGTTCCTTTGCGCCTTGCAATCTTTGACTTTCATGTACATATTGCTATCCAAGGTTCTCAGATGATATCAATAGCAATGTTGTTGAGGTTTGCTCTTTTCCTGCCTCTTCAGATTCCATTCTCTCTTTGGTTTAGGAATGTACTCGCCTCGCACCCATCATATCGCTTTTGTAATCTCCAAAGGTCCTTCATTAGTACATCCATCATCTCATCATGAGTAGCAGCAAGATATGCCTCGCATTCGACGCTTATACTCATCAAATCTATCAAGAGAGCACATCAACATGGTTCTAGCATAATGTGTGTTATCCATGATGCAAGTCTTGAAAATCAAGAATCAAGGAAAGTTTTAAAGAATTTTCACAAGCACAACAAGTAGGATTCCTTCGTAATGTACACCTTTGCTCCGATACCAATTGTTGGTCCCTTGAAAAGGCTTTAGTTAAGTTTAGAGGGGGTGAATAAACTTAACACTTAAAACTTTGGAGTTAACAAACTCAGCAACTTCAAAGAAATCGGCCGATAAACATGAGTCTCATCGACAGCTCACTTTGCTGAATTTGTGCAAATGGAATAATATCAAAATTAAGCCTTGTTACTTGTTGTTAAATATGTTACTAAGTATTAGATACTCAAGAATGTATGTGTGTGATTTCGATTGCTAGATTCAAAGAGTTGATATGAATAATGACTAAGTGCGTAAAGTAAATGCAGAAGTAAGTAGAGAGATTTTTATAGTGGTTCCAGTGATGTAATCCTCGTACGCCCACTCTTCTCTGTGATGTTGGAGGAAATTCACTAGTAATCTTTGAGTTATCTCATTACAAAGAATCCTAGGTTGCTTGTCCTTCACCAATAACTATGGCTTCACAAATCGAAAACTAGAATGTGTAGGATTGTCGCTCCGAGTCTTCCACTCGGTCCTTGAAGGGTAGAATTGCCTCTTCACCACTCTCCACCACAAACCAACGAGTCTTTCACACCTAACAGATGCTTCACTGCCTTCAAGAGGCTCTTTATAAAATAAAGAATGAATCAAGTAAATGATTCATTTGCAAAGCAGCTTGATTAGGATGATATAATCAAGACTTGCGCGCCTTCAAGTGTGTATGCTTGAAGCAAATTTTTAAACACGTAATGCACTTGAAGAAAATAACTAGATCAAGAAATTTTAAGCTCAAGAAGTTCAAGAGGTGTTTTTCACCAATGTTATCACTTGAAGTTTATTCCAAAAATTCATCCCTTCTTCTTGAGTTGAAAGTCCTCTATTTATAGGTAGGAATGCATGTGACTTGAATTTGAAATTCAAATGTGACTGCCTTGTATTTGTCCCATCCTCACCGCATTCTCGTCACTATTCATAGGATCGACACTCGCCAGATTACTTTTGACAAAGGCAATCATGCCCACCCTTTGACTTGTATCCAATGGATAAAAATATGGATCATCCTAACGCCTTTTAATCTCACTTTTTGATTTGCTTGATAAGTCGAGGTAGTTGGATGTTCTTATCCATGTAACTTCCCAATAATCTTGAATTAATCGAGGCATATATCAGCAGGTTCATTAGTCTGTCAGAAACCAATCATCACAATATCATATTTTTGTCTCAGAAATATAATGCAAATGATTCCTTTATCCAACTTTTATTTGTGAAGTTGGATTACATCATTTTGAATATAACTAAGTTCCAAACATCATCCAACTTGTGGAACTTAGACCTTCTACACAAGGTATATGTAATCAATTTAGGTCATCACAGACTTGCCTAGATACTGATTCCATATCCTTGACATTAAATACTAAGTTTGATCCCTTAGCCTTCATTTATCGAGTTTGAACCCTCACCTTCGCCTTCGCCTTGGAAGTTTGCACGCCCATCGACCTATCTACCCCATCGACCAGACCATCCTGATAAACAATGTGCCAGCCTTTTTACAAGGCTTGTTTGATCAAACCTATTTATGAATCAAACTCTAATAAACCTATACATTTTATCTAGACATCTTTTGCCTTTGCACTATAACAAATAGTATGGCACTCATCATCAAAACTAAGAAATAAGTCCAACATTAAGTGGTGATTGGAACTTAGTTATGTTCAAATTGGTGTAATCTAACTTCATAACAAAAAGTTAGATGAAAAGAAGTCACTATGTTGTTTTATAAACACAAAGAAACTTCGTGATACCGATCGACAAGCATTTCAAAGAGACTCTACACACACAGAGCCTCATTGAATATATATTTCGATTTAATCAAAGGTTACATTGGAAGATTGCAAGGATAAGGAATGATAACAACTCTTGATTTTGTCAACAAATCAATGGTCAAGATTAAAGGGACGTTGGAAAGATTCAGAGCTTTATCCAATGGATACAAGTCAATGGGTGGATAACCAAAATCAAAAAAGTAAATCGACAAAGGTCGATTACGCATATGGATAGAAAGAAAGTCAAGATGGGGACAAATCTGAAACGGCTATGTTTGAATTTCAAACATAATTCACAGGATTCTCTACTATAAATAGATGGCCTCTGATTCAGATACAAGTGATGAATTTTGATGAAAAACAACAATCAATCTTGAGCTATCATATTCATACCAAGAAATCACCATGCTGACGTTACTGAGCTTAAAGATACCGATCTAGTAAATTATTCAAGTGTAACCTACTATCAAGTATACATACGTGAAGATTCCCAACTGCTGATCATTTCATCCTCGATCAAGTTTCTTGAAAAATCGAATCACTTACTTGATTCAAACTTTCTTTACAAGAAACCTGTTGAAGACAAAGTGAAGCATCTTTGGGTGTCAAGGATCATTGTTTGTGGTGGAGGTGGTGAAGAGGCAATCCTACCTTCAAGGACCAAAGGGAATACTTTGGAGCAAAGAATCCTACATGTTTCAAGTGTTCACTTGTGAAGCCATAGTTATTGGTGAAGGATGTATAAATTAAAGATTTTTGTAATCGCAACCTCAAATGATCTCTTGTCAATTACCTCCAACATCACAGAGAAGAGTGGACTGGCACAGATTACACCACCTGAACCACTATAAAATCTCGCCATTTACTTACGCATTTACTTTCTGCATTTAGTATATTAAGCACATCAATCTATCAAACTAGAAACCGAATCACACACTTACACTAATGAGTATCTAATACTTGGTATCATATTTTAACAACAAGTAATAAGGCTTAATTTGAATATATTCCATTTGCAACAAATTCAAGAAAATCAACAATCACCAGACTCATCGAGTGTCAAGAGACTATCGAGCAAATCGGAAAGTTCTAACTTGCTTGAGTTTGTTAACTCCAAAAGTTTTAAGTGTTAAGTTTATTCACACCCTCTAAACTTAACCAAAGCCTTTTCAAGGGACCAATAATTGGTATCGGAGCAGTGCTTCTGTTCTGAAGTAATCATACTTGTTGTGCTTAGAAAAATAATTTGAAAACTTTTTCAAGTCTCTGATTTTCAAAGCTTTGCATCATGGATAACAACCAGTATGCTAGAACAATGTTGATGTGTTCTTTAGATTGTTTTGATGAGTATAAACGTCAGATGCGTGCTTTTCTAGCTACAACACATGATGAGATGATGGATGTGCTAACGATGGACCACCTGAGATCACCAAGTCAAGAATAAAGGGGAATCTGAAACTCAGATATTCCAAAACCAAAAAGAGAGTGGAATGCTGAAGATAGAAAAAGAGCAAACCTCAACAATATTGCTATTGATATCATATACAGAACCTTGGATAGCAATATGTAAATGAAGGTGAAGGATTGCAAGACTGCAAAGGAACTTTGGGATAAGTTACAAATAATCTATGAAGGCACTGATGCAATCAAGAAGAACAAAATCAGTGTGGCAAAGAAGTTCCAAGATTTCAAAATGAAACCAAATGAAACCATTGAACAAATGGAATCAAGATTCAATGCCATCATGGAAGAACTCACCTTACTAAGTGTAAACTACTCAAAAGAAGAAATCAGCTCAAAAATCTTAGAAGCCCTACCTGCAAAAGAAGTTTGGGAAATGAAGGTGACTGCAATAGAAGGAATGAGAAGTCTACATGAAGAGGATACCTTCAAATTATTTCCAAATCTCAAGGCTTATGAATTCAAGAAGAAACTTGTACCTAAGACTCAAAAGGAAGAACCAAAGACGATCGCATTGGTCGCCACACATCAAGAGAAACATCAGAGCTCAAGATGATCTATTGGATGATATGCAAGAGCAAATTTCCTACCGAGCAAGAAGATCGAATGATGAAAATCGGAAGGGGTTCTCCATGGAATTTCACATAGAAATTTAATGAAAAGAAGAAGGAGGAATCCAAGAAAGACAATGATTACTTGTGCTTTCAATGCAAGAAACCAGACACTTCAAACTGATCGTCCCCGAACTAAAACAGAAAAGAAACTCGATTATCTTTGCTTCAATCGCAAGAAGCCTGGACATTTCAAACTCCGATTGTCCGCACTCTCATGAAGAGCAAAAGTCAGCAAAGAAGATCTAGCAAGAAAGCTATGGTTGCTGAAGATGAATCAGGATATGAAGTTGAATCAAAAAAAAGGAAATGAATATGATGATACTACACTTGTTGCTGATATGGATGATTATGCTTTAATGGCAAATATGGATGAAACAGAGGAGGTATACAATTCTGTATCTAGAAACACTCCTGCTGAAAGTGATTATGAATCAACTTATGGTTCAAATCCAAAAATTCGACAATGAAGAAACTTTGGATGCCATCCTTAATCAACTGAGGATAATACAATCTGGCTATGAGATTGTGAAGGCTGAAAAAGAAGCTCTTCAAGAAGAAGTTGAAAGGTTAAAAGCTGAATTAAGAATTCTCAAGGGAAAGGAAAAAGAGTTTGGACAGAATCAACATAAGTCCATTGACATTCAAGAGTCATAATCACCGAACAATCTTGTTCCTCGCATTGCATTCAAATCTGAAAGCCTTATGGTGATAGAACAGCCTTGGATTTGGAACTCAACTATCTAATAAGAGTGGATCCAAAGATGGTTACCGAACCTAGTACTGAATTTATCCTAAGTTTGTACTGTATAAGATCCAACTCCCAAAAAGGTTGCGGAGGCAGTGAAGCCTACTGAGAAGACTTTAAGGAAGCAAAATCAGAAGTCAAAAAGGTCAATAGCACCTAACAAAAAGAATAAATCTAAAAATAGGACTGATGTACCTTCTAGACCTACTACCAAGTCTCTTTGACCACAAAAGGGCAAAAATTAGAAATATTCCAAGGATAAGAATCCTAAAACTAAAAATGTCAATCATTTTAGGGATACTTATCTCGTGGGAAAGGAAGATTAATCCCACCGATGATGATAGGAATATTCTCGCCTCTCGCTGCTAAAACAATAGACATAACCATAATGCTAGAGTAAGACCTCAGCAATGGGATCATCAGAGGACTCAGCAGAGGACTTATATAAGACCTCAAAGCAGGACCTCAAAGAGACTCCATATTACAGTGTCAAGCTCCTAATGCACAAAGAAACCTATGGTTATGCTAGTGCCTCTAACAATAGAAATCACTCCAAACGACATTACATACCAAAAGGCCGTAAAGATATGTGAGTCCTACACAACCAAAAGTTAGACCTTATGGATGTGTAGAATACATTTATAAACAAAAGTATAATACTTTTCAAAGAAGACCTTATGGAAATTTGCCAAGGGTCATGCTTACCATCGACCATTATTGACCCAAATAGCTTTGGGTACCTAAAACACATTAACTTTGTTTTGTAGGGTGTCTTGTACTTTGACAAAGGGATGTTCCGGACATATGACAACGAATTAGCACTCGCCTCGACAAACTATGTGGCAAAGGATGGTCCAAGAGTGAATTTTGGCAACAAGAACACACCAGGATACACAAGAGGATATGGGACGTTGGTGAGGAATGGATTAACTATCAGGAATGTTGCATTTGTGGAAGGACTGGACTACAACCTACTGAGCACTGGACAGTTTTGTGACATGGGTTACAAGGTCATTTTTTACAAAGGCACATGTATTGTCATTAGAGAAAGAGGTGATCAAGTTGTGTTGGCTGAAAGAAACAACAAAACATGTATGTTGTGGATTGGTCTACTGCTATTCCAAAGACATGCCTGATTATGCATATCAAGTCGTAACTAAATTGCTTATGGCATAAGAAGTTGAATCATCTAAACTTTGATGATATCAATCGCTTGGTGAGAAAGAAGTTGGTGATTGGTTTGCCTGAAATCACATTAAAAAAGGATGCTATATGTGATGCTTGTCCGGAAGGTAAACAAACAAGATCAACCTTCAAGTCAAAGACTAAGCAATCAACAAAAAGAGTTTTGGAGCTGATACACATGAATTTATTTGGACCAGAAACACCAACTAGTGTAACAGGAAAGAAGTACACTCTAGTAGTTGTGGATGATTATTCAAGGTACACTTGGGTAGTATTCATGAACAAGAAAAGTGAAACACTTCAAAAGATGCCTGAACTTTTGAAGAGATTGCAAAATGAGAAAATTTGACAAGAGTGAAGATCGACGATAAGGGTACTAAATTTCTCAATAAAGTTATAAGAGAATATTGTGAGCAGAATGGTGTGCTGCATCAATTAGCTGCTGCTGGTACACCTCAGCAAAATGGGGTTGCTAAGAGAAGAAACATGACTTTGAAAGAAGCATGAAGGAAAATGATTTGTGAAGCCCTATTGCTCGAAAGATATTGGGTCAAGCAAATCAACACAAAGATGCTATACACAAAATAGGACCTCAAGTGAACAAAAAGTCATTGAAGACACCTTATGAGATTTGGAATGGAAGGAAACCTAATATATCCTATTTCCATCCATTTGGAAGCAAGTGTTTTATCTTGAATCATAAGGAACAATTGAAGACTTTCCAACCAAAATCGATGATGAAGGAATCTTCTTGGGATATTCTTCACGTCGACCAAGGCATTCTGTGGTAATCGAATAAAAGAACACCGAGAAACAATACATGTTGTATTTGATGAACCTAAGTTCACTGGAATGGAAGATGAAGCTTCAGAACCTGCTGAGAATCTACAAGTCACTGATCCAGAATGTGTTGATGTTTTGGAAAGAATAAATGACTTAAAGATTATTTGATTCTGCCCTTACTGAAGACCCTACTGGTAACACTACTGATGCAACAATCGATGCGAGCTCAAGGATCTCGACCCCCTTGTCAAGCAACAAATGCAGACTCTACCAATATGATGTTCCTAAGAATCAAACTAACCAAAATCCACAATGGTTAAGGGATCACCCTGCTGAGCTAGTTATTGGCAATATACAGCAAGGTGCGAGGACTAGAAGACAATTAAAAGCAATGTTTACTTGTTTTCTATCTCAAATAGAACCTATAGTTGTTGAAGAAGCAATATCAGATCCAGATTGGATAATTTCTATGCAAGAGGAATTAAATGAATTTGAAAGAAATCAAGTTTGGACACTAGTGGAAAGGCCTAATCATGGAAACATAACTGGAACAAAATGGGTATACAGAAACAAATTTGATGAATCTGGAACCATTGTGAGGAATAAGGCCGACTAGTAGCAAAAGCCTATTCTCAAGCTGTATGAATAGATTTTTATGAGACATATGCCCTGGGCTGCAGATTGGAAGCTATAAGATTATTCTTGGCATATGTCGCTTACAAAACTTCAAGGTATACCAGATGGATGTCAAGAGTGCATTTTTGAATGGTATTCGAAGTGGAGGTTTATGTACAACAACCTCCTGGTTTTGAAGTTAAAAATCAAGAAGATAAAGTGTATAGACTCAATAAAGCACTTTATGGTTTGAAACAAGCACCAAGAGCATGGTATGCGACCCTATCTCAATTCTTGGTGGACAATGGTTTTACCAAAGGTACCATTGACAAGACTCTTTCGAAATCAATGAAGGAGACATCACCCTACTGGTACAAATTTATGTTGATGACATAATTTTTGGTTCTGAAAATGAATTGCTATGTGAAAAGTTTGCTAATCTCATGAAAAGCAAGTTTCAAATGAGTATGATGGGAGAGATGAACTACTTTTGGGATTACAAGTCAAACAAATGAAAGATGAAATCTTCATTCATCAAACCAAATACACCAAGGAGTTATCAAGAAGTTTGGCATGGAAAATAGCACTAAAGTGTCAACTCCTATGAGTACAAACATCGACCGGATGAAGATAAAGAAGGCAAAGATGTTGATCGACTTTATACGTATGATGATAGGCAAATACCAGACTCCTCACCGCCAAAGCAGACCTAATATATCCTTTGCTATAGTGTTTGTGCAAGATTTCACAAAACCAAATGAGAGTCACCTAGCTACTACCAAAAGGATTCTCAAGAATCTAAAAGAGACTTTGGGAGTAGGATATGGTACTCAAAAGATGGAAGCTTCAAGGTTATATCCTACTCGATTTCGATTATGCCGATGCAAGATTGATAGAAAAAGCACCACAGAAACTCTCGCGCGCTTGATGGGAAATAGACTGGTTTCCTGGTTTAGCAAGAAACAGACTATATCAACTTCCACCTTTGAGGCCGAGTATATAGTCACTGGAAGTTGTCAGCACAAATACTATGGTTAAGACAACATTTAAGGGATTATGGAATTGAAGAAAAAGAAATTCCCATAATGTGTAACAACACAAGTGTAATTGCAATCACATAAAATCCTGTTTTACACTCAAGAACCAAGCATATTGATGTGAGACATCATTTTATAAGAGATCATGTTGAAAAGAAAGATGTGGTGGTTCTTTACATCCCTACTGAAGATCAACTTGCTGATATTTTTACTAAACCATTGGATAGTGAAATATTTGCTAAGTTAAGGACTGAACTTGGAATCATAAAAGTTGACTGATATACTTTAATGACCAGCAATGTACGGGAATTCACCAAGGGGATTAGTCTTTGCTATGTTGGGTGAGCTCACTTTGCAGATTAGTCATTGGTATCAACAATTCCAAGTATTTATATGGGTTTGGAAAATTGAGCAAATGAAGTTTCCAAGGGGATTGGTCTTTGTCCTGTTGGGTGAGCTCACTTGACAGATCAGTCATTGGTATTAAACTTCATCTTGTATTATCAGTTGGAAAAAACAAGTGTATTTTAAGATCAGCAGAGTTATCTTGTCAGTAGGTTTCTGAGCCCTTCTTGTCAGCAGGCTGCTGATCCAAGTCTATTGAAATTCAAGGATGCTGAGTTATACGTTACAAGATAGTCAAACTTAAATGAAGTCAACAGTAATTGGATATTATTCTTATCCTCTATAACCGCAGTTACAAATATCCAACGGTTACAACTCTCATGGAATCAATTAGTGGGACACGTGGGAACATCACATTTATTCCAACTTTAATTGTGGTTAATGCTACAAAGGCACATACAAAGACTTTATCCTGATGAGCTTACCACCTACTACTTTCTATATATACACATATATACACAGAGACATTACATACAACTTTCGGGATCATTTTTCTCTGCAAAATATATTGTGTGAACACAGATTTGAAAGTTTTCTTATTCATCTTTTTCATCCTATTACGGACAAGGATGATCTTCACATTAGAACGAGCCAAAGTGTCGAGGGATTTGTTGTTGATGCTAAATAAACTGAGTTGGCTATCAATATTGGTAAGAATCGTAAGATAGGAAGGTCTAGAGGATGTCTTAAATCTCAGATTGAAAGCATCTCCTACACGAATGTTGCAAATTTTTGGAGAAACATTGTGATAAGAGATAATAGAGAGGCATTTACTACCACAGTTAATGGCCAGGAGATTGAAATTTCCTCAAACCTGCTGAGGGAAGTGTTTGGTTTTGGACCTGGTAATGATGCTCCAACTAGTCCTGAAGAAATGGGGCTGCCAAGACTGGAGTTTGTTGATAAAATAAAGACCAATAATGGTATAAAATCATCACTGAGCTTCAATGTGAAGCATATCAGGATGGAGTATAATCTGCGGAGTAAGATTATATCCAAGAACATTTTGGGATTCAGTGGTAGTCTTGACACTTTATCAGGACCCAAGATTGATCTACTGATCATCATATGCAAGAGTATGAAGTTTGATTGGGATGGATTCTTTGTCCAATATATGAAGAAAGTAATAACAGAGGAAAGAGAAGGGACAAGAAAGTCCAAAACATTGCCTTTGGGTTTGTTGATTCAGGCCCTGCTGACTCATTTGAGGGTTGCTGATGTTGCACCTGAAAAGATCAATAAGTCAAGATACTAGAAGGAGATCAGTTATCTCATCCCTGGATTGTATGATGATGAAGAACCGACACTGAAAGGACAGAAAGTGACAATGATGGAGATGATAATGCTTGGTGGTGAGCAAAGTTAAACAAGTTGCTAAGTCTGGCCGCACCCAAGAAGGCTGCTGAGAAGAGAAAGGATGCTGATACTAGAAAGATTACTGAGATGTTAAAGCCTAAGAAAACAAGACAACAAAGAAACAAGTAGAGATTGCCGAGCCCATCGAGGGTCCAGCTTGAAGTTGAAGTTATCACCCTTTAAGGTCAGAACGAAGCCGAACCCTACCGAACCCTGGCGTGGTTCGCCTCGGCTCGTGTGTTCGAACCTTAGGCTCGGCTCGGCTCGAAATGGCCGAGCCTTATATTTTCATTATTCGCCTGGTTCGGTCCGGTATTTGGGGAAAAAGCTCGGCTCGGTTCGCTCGAACATGTCGAACTGTTCGAACATGTTCGCTCGAATCGGGTTTTAAAAAATCGTAACATGTTCGCCTGGTTTTAAAAACATGTTCGCTCGAATCAGATATGAATTTATGATATCCGAGCCGAACATGTTCAACATGTTCGCCTCGACCACCGAATATCAAATTTGTAAGGTTCGGCTCGAAGTTCGAACCCAAGAAACGAGCCCGAATCGAGCTTTTTCGAGCCGAATACTCCGAATCGAATCGAATACTTAGGTTCATTTACAGCCCTACTGACCCTACTGATGTTGTAAAGAAGAAGTCTGCTACTGAGATCTTGAAAGAGCAGCAGAAGGAAGACAAAAGAAAAAGGAAAGCGGTTGAAATTGAAGCTGAACGACCTATAAGAGAATGAAGGAAATTACGAAAAAGGAAAAGCATGGAAAAGGCAAAGTGTTAAGGATTCTGGAGGAACAAAAGGGAAATAGAATAAGAGGCTGTTGAGCCTATTGCTGATGCTAGTGTTTTTGTTGAACAACACATTGAAGAATCACAGCACCATGCTGAGGAATCTGTTCCAGACCCAGTTGTGGAAACTACTGAGGTTGCAACTGAACAACAGGGTGAAGCACCACACAAACCTGCTGAACCATAACTTGTTTTGGAAATTATTGAATCTGAGCCAATAATAGCTGTTGAGCCTACTGAGGTTGGAGAAGTTGATGTTGAGCAACATACTGAAGAACCACAGCAGACCACTGAACCTGCACCTGCTGTGGAAACTGATACAACTGTACAAGACCCTGCCATTTCTGGAATAATTTAGGGGGAAGAGCAAACTGCTGCTAACCATGTTGATGAGCATGTAAGTCGTGGGAACCTGTGTTGAGCAGATAGAGGTAGTAGGAAAAATTTACTATCCGAGAACCTCACCGACTGATGGCATCTACTAAGGAAACACTAAATTTGCTTGTTGAGACCTTTGGAGGACAACAAGTCGAACAAATGTACCACTAGAAAGCCATCAATGCCTTTTGAGAGGAAGGAGAAGAAAAAAGAAGGAAGGGTTTGTTGATCCTAAACTCAAGTCAAGGTCGATTACATTCAATGGAAGTTTGGCTACTACAAGAGGCAAAAACCAAATTACGAGCCAATGATGATTTTGAGGAATGGGCCTATGAAAAGTTAGAAGTTGAAAATCTACTTGAATTGGTTAATACTTCTTTGCTAGAAATGAGATTGATGGAAATCATTGAAGAAGAAAAGGGAGAAGGAAGTATCTTGTTCAAAGACTCTAGGGATGCACCAGATAGTGATGATTCATCATCATCTGATTCTGATGATGATCATCATACACATCAAGGAGAAGCCAGTGGTACTGCATTGTCAACTGAACAAAGAGTAGAAATACCATCAGGCCGGGCAAGTCT
Source organism: Gentiana macrophylla (assembly GCA_026214975.1). NCBI lineage: Eukaryota > Viridiplantae > Streptophyta > Magnoliopsida > Gentianales > Gentianaceae > Gentiana > Gentiana macrophylla. Next base: position 54,136,177 of record CM047813.1, read on the forward strand.
GGCCGAGGCCAAAGAAACCGATCAAATGGATGAAGATCTTGAAGATCAAACTATAGATGATTTGGAGGCTCTAATCAATGATGGAATAAATTTCGGAGATAATAAGCTGGTCAGTACATCTGATACTTTATTTGTTGTGGAATCTGATGATGATCCTAACAACAAACAGTCTGAAAATTTGGATGAGGAGACTATCATTGCACATAGTGAGCCTGACATCAGTTCTGAGGATTCAGCTCAATATCCGGAGTGGATTGATACTCAGGACACGCTATCTAAAATCGCCGATACTTCACGTAAGATTGCCGTTGCTAGAGGATTTTTGAGAGGAAAATATGGCTATTTTTCCTTTTATTTTTCTCGAAAGAGAGGTCCTATTCACCGAGGAACAAGCAAAGGATTGGACAGAGATTAGATTTGGTGATGGGGTTGGAAGGATCACCCAAACATTTTGAAGAGGTTTAGGTTGTTGAGGAACAAACAAAGATCTCAACAAAGGTTGGAACCTGAGGTACATGTTGGCCGAGGATCAAATCGCACTGACAAAGATTGGAACTTACAATGGGATTGGAGGAATCCCCTCGCAATTGTTGAAGAACAGTCAGCCAGAGTACGCCTCTCATCAGGGCAAAAGGTACTAAAGGAAAGGATAGTCAGTAGGCTGCTGTTGATGATGATGAACAACTGCTGGACTATGATTTTAGTGATGAGGAGTTCCAAGTGCCTGAGGAAAAAATAATTGCTGCTGAACCTCAACAGGCAAATGTACCATTGTTTGAAGACGAACCTATCTTGGAACCTCAACAAGCACAAGATCCCATTTTGGAAGATATTTTTGGTGCTATGGTTGAAGGAGGTCCTGACCCTGCTGGAAGGGATAAGAGTTAGGCCATGGTTGTCATCAGATAGAGGGCACAGTACAATGTTGAAGAGCCTCACGATGATGTCGCTGACATATGGTCGAGGTATGGTCAGTGCAAGATCAAAGACATGTTTTGGATGAGTTGAGGGCAGTCAGAGATGACATGACACAGATAAGAACTCAACTCAATAGACAAGAGCAAAGATTTGAAGATTTGATGAACTTGGTTGAAAATAGAGGGAGGACTACTGAAATAGTTGCTTCTGTTAGTAATACCATCCGCAACGGAAGCGATTTAAGGATCTAGATCTATAAATTACACGTAAAAATAACTAGATCTACATCTACAAGGGGGTTGTAGAACATACCTCTTAGATCTCAAAATCCAAGTTGAAGAACCGCAATAGAAAGAATGCAAGATGTGAAGAGCACCACGATCTTCCGTACGTGTGATCCAAGCAACTCCCGGTGGAAGGAAATTCTCGTCTCGAATCCTCCCGATATGCTACCCGGAAAAACTCTAAGATTTTCCTCTTTTTCTCTCCTTGGTCGAAATTTTCCTTCTCCTCTAAGAGGTAGAAGTCGAAAATTGCATTGTGTTTTAGGCTTGGGAGAACTCTCTTTATATAGGAGAGTAATCCTTGACCTCCAAGGATTTAATAATTAATACAAAATCAATTATAATAATCCTATTGAATGAAAGATAATCCTAGAAATATTCTAGAACAAATCTAGAATAATCTTTATCTTTATTTCTTACCATAAATATTTTGTGCACATGTCTTATTAATCCATAAGAAAACAATTTCTTGCTCACCAAGACAACCTCATGGCCGAAATTCACCATTGTGACCTAGTCACTATGATTTTCGACTATTATACACTTTTGGGCCAAGATTATGAAAAATGTCTTTTTCACATATTTAATTATTTAGCCCAACTAATTTAATAGTCCACTAAACAATTAATTCACATATCGTTTTAATTAAATTCTAATAAGAACTAAATTAATATTATCAGGATTCGACGTCCGAGAATAGCTATGCTATATTGGAGGCACGTCGGGGACCATGGACTAATAATCGTCGCTCCGATAAATCAAATAAATAATTATCTTACGAATGTAATAATTATATTCGATAAATCAATCACAGGAATATGCCACCATAATCCCGTGACTGCACTCCTCCGATTATAAGATTATATTTATCTCCTCACGAGAATGGTAATAAGCGTCTATTGATATAATCATTACATATGGATTAATCCTCCATAGATTGTTCATTCTAAATCGGGAAGTTACCGTTAACCCTTTTCAGAACCTCTTATCCTTATTTACCATTAACCCCCTAGTGATCAATTAATTCATACAACTCACTGGTAGCTAATTAGTGTAATATGAACTCCATGGATCGATCAGTTTCTAGGATTAACAAATAAGGGAACTGTCTATCTACTTCCATAAATGGAAGGAATGGATTCCGTATCTGTGATAACACAGACTACTCACTCAATCCAAAGATAATGCCAAGATGGGGTAATTCGGATCACGCACTCGGTGTAATCCTTAACCGTCAAGTCAAACCTCATACTGATTCAAGTAGTTGACTGTGATCACCTCAGGATTAAGATATATCCATAAATATGATCATCGATTGATTCGATAAGACTTCTCGATTACGGAATTATATCGTGAACTCTAATCAAATCGGTCCAAATTTCTATATGATATATCTATCACATATAAATGCCCCACTAGGTTCTCTTAACCGAAAGTCCGATAAGACAATCACACCTATTGTGTTCTCGGGGCGACATTAATAGCACGTTAAAGGATAGACCCGATACTCTCGCTTAACTTCACTACGGGCTAATTGTATTTTAAGTACATCTTCACTAACTCAATTCTCCCGTATATCCCATACACCGAGTTAAGTGATTACATAAACGATATACTTTAGGGTTTTCTCAGAGTGTAAATACTATTGTCACATCGGTGAATATGAGAATAATAAATATGAATAATAATATCATTTCATTTATTAAATAAAACAATTACAAAATTGTCTTACAGTGCATCACACCTAACAATCTCCCACTTGCACGAAAATCATGTGATTAATTGTTTTAGAGCACACCCTATTATTTAATATACAACAAACTACATCTCCCACTTGCTCTAAAGCAATGGAGACCCATCCCGTATTCTAGTACCCATTAAGCATATCATAACCATTTCGCATTTACAAAGTACAATCCGAGTGTGCAAATGTAGGATAGGTCAATGACTCGGGAGTACCTACATCTAAATATCATGGGTCTTAATGATTAGTCGTTGTCGGCTCGAGACGATCCGTAGAATCAAAACATTACCGATCCATATAATCATGTGGTACTTTCCCAATATGCTTTTGACCTCTAGTGATTTCGAAAATCCTTATAAGCTACCCCTTCATCGTGTGGACAATGATGTGGTATCGGCTTCCAAATCTGTAATCACTCCCGATATGAAAAAGGAAATCCTTAAGCTATATCGCCTCTAGCTACTACAAAAGCCGCTAATCACCCAACTAGTGAAAGTCGAGTTGGCGCTGTCGATTCCTCCAGAAATAGCTTCAACACAAGAGTAAACACCGAGCCCGAGATTGACTTAACGATCATCCTCAACTGACTTGAAGTCAAAATCGCTGTATCACACACATCCAAGTTCACACATGAATATGTCCACATATTATTCCTCGCTCTCTTCAAGATACTAAAGGACATACTAAACTTGCTTTGTTAACCGCCGAATCTAAGATTCGATCAAAGTTGACGCTCAATAACCTGACCATCTCTTACTAGAAAGAGAATCTATCCCATTTCTCTTGATCCAAGATTTGTAGAGTCATTCCCGAGGCATAGGGTAGAACTTCATCATTGAATGTTGCATACATGATGCATCATCTTAACCAATAAGATGGATGGGAAACCAGCTGATTGATTCTAATGAATTCAACCGAGTCAAACTCTTTAGAATGTTGTCCAAATCTCTCTGCAGAGAATTGTGGCATTGTCGATTTCGACTTCGATAACACACACCCATGTTGATTCCAACCGTGCAAAGGTTATCCTTCACAAACACTAATATATGTATATATTCACTCATCAGATCGAATTGATATCCAGCCTTCAAAAGACTTATCAATATTCTCGTCAAATCCACATATTGTTGAAATATATGACTTCCAATGACCGAGAGGTTTGCTTTTATCCACAAAGGACATAAGCCTTGACAAATATCCTATCATAAGTTCATAAGGCAATACCCTTCTATTTCGAATGAATCCAGACTCCGCTTGTTCGGCAAGAAAAGTCTCGTGGAATCACCCCTATTTTCTATTTTGAACGAAATCATGCAATACTAAGTGGTAAGAGAGTCCAAGGTCCGATTAACTCTCTACTTCTTAGGGGAATTACCCTTAGACCACTCAAGCTTTGCTCAAAGACAACTCACCGGTAGCTAATTAGTGTAATATGAACTCCATGGATCGATCAATTTCTAGGATTAACAAATAAGTGGAATCGTTTATCTACTTCCATAAATGGAAGGAATGGATTCCAGATTCTGTGATAACACGTACTACTCACTCAATCCAAAGACAATGCCAAGATGGGGTAATTCGGATCACAGACTCGGTGTAATCCTTAACCGCCAAGTCAAACCTCATACTCGATTCAAGCAGCTTGATCAGATCACCTCAGATTAAGATATATCCATAAATATGACCATCGATTGATTCGATAAGACTTCTCGACACGTACTTATATCATGAGCTCTAATCAAATCGGTTCAAATTTCTATATGATATATCTATCACACATAAATGCCCCACTAGGTTCTCTTAACCGAAAGTCCGATAAGACAATCACACCTATTGTGTTCTCGGAGCGCATTAATAGCACGTTAAAAGAGAGACCCGATACTCTCGATTAACTTCACTATGGTCTAATTGTATTTTAAGTACATCTTCACTAACTCAATCCTCCCGTGTATCCCATACACCGAAAGTTAAGTGATTACATAAACGATATACTTTAGAGTTTTCTCAGAGTGTAAATACTATTGTCACATCGGTGAAAATGAGAATAATAAATATGAATAATAATATCATTTCATTTATTAAATAAAACAATTACAAAATTGTCTTTCGGCATCACACCTAACAGCTTTTCCAACATCACATCCACTCGCTTTGCTCTTGCCGATCTAACCAAAGATGTGAGAGGCATAAAACAAGGCAATACACTCAAAGAAAAGTTCTTAAATGAGCAGCTTGCCTCCATTCATAAGAAACTTGACAACCTTGTCAAGCACACAAGCCTCGCTATAATCGACCCTCCCGAAACACTTCAACATGCTGAATTGGATCCTAAAGTCACCGAGAGGACTCAATTTACCGGAGCAAACACTATAAGGAAGGATCACCGCAGCTTGACACTAGAACGGAAATTATGGAAGGTCAACTAAATAACATAGTAATAACACAGAGAGTGTTTATGGTCTCCTGTCCCGTTTTGTTGAGGATGTCAATAAGGGGGAAAAGAGCCAGACAGTAGTAGCAAAAGAGGCTGCAAGAATTTTTTCTCAAAAGAAATGGGAGGCTGATACAAATGCATTCAGAGAACCTGCACCTGGCAGACTTCAGCTGACTGATGACCTCTTCAAAGAATATAAGAAGCAATACTACAATAAAAGGAGACCCTACTATGACAAGGGTTTCCATTAGGGGCTAAATTCCTTTTTGGGACTTAAGTTCTAGGAAGCTAGAGTTAAAGCTTTAAGAGCTACACGCAGAGGTGGTAGAGGTGGAAGAAGTCTACCTACTACTTCAAAGAAAAGAGTCACAGAAGAGTTCAAACAGCTTGTACATGCCTAGGATTCAGAGTACACCAAATCAATCTAACTCTACCGAGGCATGGAAATGGTGGATGGAAGTAAATCCTCATATTGATTTTTCCTCATTGAAAATCAATGGATGAGAGACATGGTCGATTGTGATAAGAGAATATCAAGAACAACAAGAAAGAGAGAGACAAGAAAGAGAAAATAGGAACTAGATCAGCAAACTTTCATATTTCTTTATCTTTTGCTGATTTTAGTTTGTAATATTAATTGAACACATAAGATTATAATGAGACATGACTGAATTTGTGCTGTTTTTTTTAATCCTTTTTGTTTTGCTGTAAGGAGGGTATTGGCATGATCACTCTTCGGTAAAAACTCGTTTTAAATTTATAAACCGAAACACCCCAAGTATAAGGTTCGTAGTATAGGGTGTTAACGGGTCGTCCTAAGGGAGTCGAATGTTTATCGGATTAAAGTGCAGTTATTCTATCGATTATGTCACAATTTATTACCTAAAACTAAGGTCTATACTAATTATAATATAAAAACGATAAGTAAACTAAACTAAAACAGGAAACAGGAAAATTCGACTATGGACGGGCGTTCACTTATGTGGACGGGCGTCCGATTATGATCTAAAACAGAAAATATGCAAAAATGAGAGGTAAAAGCTATGGTTTTAAAGAATAACTAAACGAAGCAAAAAGTACGAACTTTCTTATGAATATAAAGGAACAAGAGGGCAACAAGGATCCACCAAACAACCACCACCCAACCAAGTTATGAGTTGAATTAAATTCCTTGGTATGATCTAACCTAAATTCGATCTAATTTTTTTCACCAAATTTATTTAGGTTCGCTTTCTTTCTCGAGTAAAACAAACATAACAACGAAGAACATGATCATGAGTTCGCCTCCGAATCTCCTACCCAATCAATAATAAACAATCTCTTGAATTATTATTAATCGTATCAAAAGAACGGTTCTATATATGAATCCAATTCTCATTAAAATTCAAAATGTATAAACGCTTTCATTGATTTCTCAATCTAATAAAACAAACATTCAAATCTATTCAATTGATAAGGAAAATAAAACTCAAACTCACTAACAATCGCTACTTGAAAATCCTTTGGTTGTGATGGTGTTGTGTTGGCTTCATCCCGCTTGTCCTATCGCGAATCGCTTAGCCTCAATCATCCTTGATCTCCAAGAGAGAATTGAAAGAAGAAGACTCATCTTCTTATGTGTTTGAGCCGCCGCTCTGTTAAAAAGTGCGGGCCGGAATTATGATGATATGGTATCTCCTCAGGGTTCAAAACACGCCGCTATATATAGGCTTTTGAGTCGGTGTCTTTGCTAAGTCGGCCGAAGCGACGCCTGCCTGGTCTTTGTGGACGCCCGTCTCGCTGGATCTTGACTTTGCTCTGACGTCCGCCCATGCCGCGCCCAAACTCTCTCGTATGTGATTTCTTCTCCGGATGCTCGCCCATGTATTCGCACGCCCGCCTGGTTCGACGCCGCCAGCCTCCTGACGCCCATCCGCTGGACGGGTAGTGAACGCCGCCATTTTCCCACCGACTTGCATCCTTCTTCTCCAATTGAGTATCTCTTTTTTCAGCTCATTCCAATGCCACACATGCATACTACAAGGTGGTAAAACACGCAAAAATGTAGACTCATATAATAGATAAACAATCATCACAAGTAAATCATATAATTGGCTTGGTTTTCACACTTTAATGAATTCTAAATCCCTTTCTTCCAATTTATCCTTTTAGCAAGTGATTTTCTATAAAAATTACTAAAACACGGAAGATATTGTTACGAAATAACTCGATAAAACCATAAAATTAGTCGTAAACAATCACCAAAAAGGGAAATTGTTGGACATATTTTAAGTTTTAGTGATGAGTGCCGACTAGTCGTTATAGAGCAAAGGCAAAAGAAGTCTAGATTAAATGTATAGGCTTATTGTAGTTTGATCCTTGTATAGGTTTGATCAAACAAGCATCAGAAAATGTCACCGACTTTCATCACAGACCAGATAGGTTAGTAAGGTACCGAGCCGCAGACTAGTTTAGAACTCATTAAGACTCAAAAGTTTGAGGGCTCAAACTCAGTTATTGGCGGATAAGGGATCAAACTTAGTGTTTAAAGTCAAGGATATGTAATCAGAATTTAGGGAAGTATGTGATGACCTAAACTGATTACATATACCTTGTGTACAAGGTCTAAGCTCCATAAGTTAAGTGGTGATTGGAACTTAGTTATGTTCAAATTGGTGTAATCTAACTTCATAACAAACAGTTAGATGAAAAGAAGTCAGTTGCAGTGTTTAATAAACACAGCAAACTTCAGATAGCTGACTGACAAGCATTTCAGCAGACCTACACACACAGGAGCCTGCTGAATATATATTTCGATTAAATCAAAGGTTACATTGAAATATTGCAAGGATAAGTCCAAATAACAATTCTTGATTTTGTCAACAAATCAATGGTCAATATTAAAGGGACGTTGGAAAGATTCGTAGCTTTATCCATTGGATACAAGTTAGAGGGTGGATACCAAAACCACAAAAAGAAAGCAAGTCAAGATGGGGACAAATCTGAAATATCTATGTTTGAATTTCAAACATAAGTCACAGTGCTTCTCTACTATAAATGAGGCCTCGATTTATATACAAGTGATGAATTTTGATGAAAAACAACAATCAATCTTGAGCTATCAGATTCTTATCAAGAAATCACCCTGCTGACGTTACTGAGTTTAAAATCTTTGTGTAGACACTACACAATTAAAATTCACAATGAATTTTATAATCCTAATATATTAGGACTTATGAATTTCCATTAAATCGAAAAACAATAAATCACAAATTTAAAACTCCCACTAGTTTATCGGTTCCAAATACCGCCTAACTAGTGACACTATATTCATGATCTTCCAATTTATCGATTATTTAGAAAATCTCTTGTGTAGACATTACTACACGATTAAAATTCACCAAAGAATTTTATAGTCATAATATGTCATGATAATTTTTTTATCTCGGAATTTTTTCAATAATCCGAAAACAATGAAACATGAAAATCATTCACCAACTTATCGGTTCCAAATACCATATAGTTAGTGTCCATATTTTCACGTTTTTCCAAATTTTCGGATATTAAAATCCTCTTATGTAGACACTACATGATTTGAAATTTTAAAGAATTTTAGATCACAAAAATATTTACCAAGTAAATTTTAGTTTTATCATGTGAATTTTATTTCCGATAAAATTCCGCTTTCCTTTAATTAATTTAATTTATTTTTAATCTAAATTAATTATTGTGTTCATACATGTCTAATTAATGTCAATATAAATTTACTACATGTATGCATATGCTAGGAGTGGAATTCATGAATATGATGAATGACATGGTTATATCACATAAATAATCACAAAACAAAATAAATGCTAAAAAAATAACCACCGAGATGCATCGTTGGTACCTCAGATCTAATCTATAAACTAAATAAATAAATAAACCCTAAGCATAGGAATTTTTTTTTATTAATCTACTTTTGTCTTGTGCCACCGCAGATATTTAATTCTTCTCGCTCTGTTCCTTTACCAAAAAGCCACCACCGAGTTGGTGTAGCGCTTTTCTTTCTATTGTAGTAGCCCGGTTCAAATCTCCTTAGATGCAACATTTCCTTTGAAAATGATTTTTCTGGAAAAAACTGAAAAATCTGATTCATGGGACTTGAACACGGGTATTCAAATCCCGATCTTGTGTCTTTACCACTGCACAGCCGCTTCACCTTGTTGTTGTTCTTAAAAAATTATTTAAATACCGTCCAGCTGCAGATTTGAATATATATTTAATTACTAGGAAATTAAATTACAACAAAATAAATTACATAATTTACTATACTCAGAAAAATTTGGGTTTACAATAGATCTAACGGTAAAATAGTACCAACCCCAATCCATCTCGTCAACCAAAACATTCAACCACACATATATATAACAAACATATAAAAGATGCAATATTTATTCAACTCCACTTTATTAATTAATTATGCAATAAAGATCGCAAAATCGCTTTAACCTGTCTATCCTACCACATGCTGGATATACAGAAACCCGAATCCGGATCTGATCCATAGTTGGATCGTCGAATCGATTCACAAAGACCGATCGAGACGCCGATCATGCACAATGAAACTACGAATTGAAATTGCTTTTTCGATTTTACCACGATATGATTTGCATAATAAATTAACCTACAAGAAGGATAGTAGATTTACCCCAACCGGAGAGAAGCCGTGATCTTCCGAAGTTGTATCTCCAAGTGACGATCGGTGGACGCCGATCCTCAAGTAGAACCTCCTCGAATATGCTCCAAGAAAAACTCCAAGTTTGTCTCCTCCTAATGGCTAGTAACAAGAAACTAATTTTTCTCTCCTTTTTAATGATTGTGTTGCAAATTATGTTGTGTAATTGTGTTGCGAGGAACTCTCTTTATATAGGAAAATAACTAGTCAAGAGAGAGTTATCATTTTCACAATACAATTACTTATTCCCATAAAGAAAAAGATATTTGCCATAAGATAAGAGATAATTCCCAAAAAATCAATCTCTTATCTCTTTTCCATTAATTATCTAACAAATAAATAAATAATTAATTACATATGTGACATAATCTAGGAAAATTTCTTTTCCCAATTTTCTCACAATGAGGCGCCATTTTTGCCGTTATATTTTAATAGAAAATGTTTTTTCTATTTTACATATTATTTACCAAATAAATAATATTGCATATTCATTAAATAGACCAACTATTTAATTTATTTTCGAGGTTCCACAAAACGAGAAAACACTCGCGTGTTAGGAGCCAACCCAGAACTTGGACGTATAACCAAGGGAGCTACAATAAATTGAATAAAATATTCATCGAATGTAATATTTCTACCTAACTTATTAATTCCGAATTACGCCACCATAAATCCAAATCAACTCTATCGATTTTAGATATCACTTATTCTCAAAACGCCGAGTCGATAAGTGTCCATTGATATAATCAATACATACGATAACCTCCATAGACTATCCGTAATGAAGCGGGATTATTTCCGTAAACCTTCTTCAATATATTTTATCCTTATTTGCCATTAACCTACTAGTGATCAAATAGTTCAAAACCAATACGAACTCCGCGGATCGATCGCTTTCTAGGATTAACAAATAAGGGGATTGTCTTTCTACTTCCCGCAGTAGAATGGATTCCATAGCCGTGAGACACACATTTCTCACTAATTCTAGAATAAAGGCCAACGTGAAAGTGATTAGACCGCGCCTCTTAATGATCCTTAACGAACACATCAAACCCTATCCTGAAACAAATAGAGTACGCAATCACTTCAGATTAAGGTTAATCCATATATGATCATCTTGTGATTTAATAAGATTTCTCAATCACGGAATTATATGAGAAATGTTGATTAAATCGGTCCAAATTCTATATGACTACATTATATGTAAATGCCCTACTTAGATAACCAATACCGACGGTCCGGATAAGATAAATACACCATAAAGTGTTCGGGCGCATTAATGGTGGTTTAATCAATAGTCCCCATACTTTGTTTAAGTTCACCACGTACTAAACAGCTTCAAGTGTATCACTATAAACTCAATCCTCATGTGTGAAACACACTAAGTTATATGGCTACATATGATACGACTTAGGGTTTTCAACAGTGTATTAAATATAAGCACAAAGCAAATAATAAGATTAGAATAAATCTATCATTTATTAATTATAAAACAATTACATAAATTGTCTTTCGGCGCTTACTTCCAACATTAATCAATACTTATCATGCATCAATGTGTCGTGTGATGAATCACCGTGATAATGCATTCGTCAGAGAATCAAGTTGTATTAACCCCACAATCTTAACTTACCTCGCGCATACACTCGCGCCATCTTGCCTTCGCACTTTGTTACACAACATGGTGCCTTAATCGGGTCGGGTGGACTCAAGGACCGAGCACGCTCTTAAGTCCTCGCTTGTTTTTTTTATGCGAGGGCCGTGCCCTTTTACACGGGTTTGCTTCCTCACGCTTTTTTGCATTTTTTTCTTTTTCATTTTTTTTTTTTTTTTTTCCTCATTTTTATCACTTTTTTCTCTCTTCTTCTCTCACAAGTCCGCTTTTGTCCCGGTTACCTCTTTTGGCATTCAAGTTGCTTCCATTGTCTTACAACAATTTGCTATAGTATATAGACAGACAAATAATTATTCCCGGTTAAAACAACTTATCATCTAATCTTAAACACTTCTCACTCAGACATGTGCTCAAATATTGATTGCAATGACAAAATAATAATTAATAAGTTACTACTTCATGCAACATAACATATGCTCCTTCTTCCATACTAAATTGAATATGCTATAGCTCACTTCGAATTGAACTTGGGCTCATTTTCTACCGATTCCTTACTCAAAAACGTGCAATAAGCAAGCTAAAAATAGTGTTAAATTTACAAAATTATTCCCTTTTTCGATTATCCAGCTAAGATGCCTACCCCCCACTTATTATAGGCATTGTCTCCAATGACTAATAATATGTAAAAGAAAAGGTACTTAGCTCAGGAAATGTCGGCTGAGTCAAAGTGAATCCCGGAGCAGAATCATTAGCTCCTAGGTCATTCCTCTTCCATGTTGTTACATGCTTCCCAAAATACTTCAAAAAACTGTGAGTAACATGCGAAGGGCAATAAGAATATAAGGTGGCGGTAATTGTGCATGCCGGAGGAATGCGCATAAACAGTTTAAGCCACTTTATTATTTATTAGCCTAAGCAAGACGCGAAAACTTTTACGAGGGTATCACATGTGAATCGTGAAGGAAAAAACCACATATATCTCTAGTCAGATGACCGAAGATATATGTGATGAAAAATACCTTGCGATTGTCATGCTACTTATTGACTCAAAATCAACTAAAATAAACAAAAGCAATAAATAAGGGTTTAGAAATAGTTCTGAGTTTGTAGTCGCCAGCTCGACTGTACTAATTGGGCTCCTTCATTCATACTTTGGATCCATCAATGTAAAGACTTCCAACGCAGGGTTATACTTATGCTATAGGTAATGCTTCACTGTGGCCGCTTACTATGAAAGTCCGCCAGAGTATTCATTTCTAACTTCACATGCACCTGAATTGAAGACATTGGTGACTACATGTGGTCCATACCATCCGGACTTCAATTTCCCAGAAAAATAGGAAGACGTGAATTATATCTCCATCTTGAAATGTGCGGTTCGTAATCCTTTATCGTGCGGTGCTTCGTTGTTTCCTTGTAAATCTTTGCATTTTCATATGCTTGAAGTCTAAACTCCTCCAATCTATTCAACTCAAGGATTCTCTTTTCACCGCTAAACTTTCAACCATGTTTAAAAATCTCATAGCCCACAGCTCTTTGTGCTCGAGTACTACCGGTAAATGACATGCTTTTCCAAACACAATCATATACGGTGACATCCCAATCGTGGTCCTAATAGCTGTTCTGTACGCCCACATGGCATTATCTAATTTTAAAGACCAATATTTCCTTATGGGATTCACAGTCTTCTTTAAAATCCTCTTAATCTCTCTGTTCGTGACTTTCACTTGTCCACTTGTCTGGGGGTGATATGCTGCCGCAATCTTATGTCTAACCCCATGTCTCGTCATCTATTTCTCAAACAACCTATTACAGAAATGACTCCCTCCATCACTAATTATGACTCATCAAAATGTTTTTTCTTAAGAAATCTCTGGCATCATTAGTAGGTGAGACCACTGCCTCCACCTATTTGGAAACATAATCAACTGCTAACAGGATATAACGATTTGATTCTGACGATGTGAAAGGCCCAACAAAATCAAATCCCCACACATCGAATAACTCTACTTCTAAGATACTCATAGTGGCATCTCATTCCGCTTTAGAAATGTTACCACCATTTGACAGAATGACAAGCTCTCGTAAACTCATAAGCAGATTTATGAATTGTAGGCCAATAGAATCCATACTGTAGTATCTTTGCTGATGTCTTGTCTGGCCCATAGTGACCTTCAGCTTCCCTAGAATGGAATTGGTTCAAAATACTTGGAATCTCATCATCATGGACGCATCTCCTAAGAATGGCATTAGGGCATAGCTTATATAGGTAGGGATCGTCCTAATGGTAATGCTTTAGATCCGTAGAGAACTTCTTCTTATCCACATTTGTGAATTCGGTGGTGTATCTTCCCGCTTATATAATTGACATCATAGCAACCAAGGGTATACCTTGCCCACTCTTGATGTATGATGTCGGGCTGAGATTCAACTCGAGCTACCACCGAGACGGAAAAAGTTGTTCATTAGTGAAGTCGCCCCCGATCTCGCCGGTTGCTCTTCTTCCATCAAAGTTAATCTTGATAGTGATCACCACTTGGTTCTCAGATCCCTTTTTATCTTTAATCTCCACATCAAACTCTTGTAAGAGTAGAATCCATCTCAACAATCTCACTTGAGTCTTGCTTGATTAAAAGGTATTTCAAAGCCGCAAGGTCGGTGAATACAAGGACTTTCGATCCTATCGATATAGTCAAAACTTGTCAAATGCAAATATGACAAATAAGAGTTCCTTTCAGTAGTCGCATAATTTCTCTGGGGCACCGTTAAGGTTTGACTGAGTAATAGATAGGCTTAAATATTTTATCCTCTCTTTGTCCCAAAGGTCGCTTTGACTCGCCGTGTCGCTTGCATCACACATAAGCTCAAAGGTTTGTTCCAATATAGTGCTACTGAATGGGGCGGTTATAAGCGTTTGCTTCAATGTGTTTAATGCTTGCTTGCATTCCTCTCCAAACACAAAAGGCACATCATTTGCAAGTAATTCCGTCAAAGGTCTAGAAACTTTAGAGAAGTCCTTGATAAACTTCCTATAAAATTCTGCATGGCCAAGAAAGGCTCGCAACGTCTTTAAGTTTGTTGGAGGGGTTAACTTCTCTATTACCTCTATCTTTGCCTTGTCAACCTCCATTCCTTTCCTAAAAATCTTATGACCCAGCACCATTCCTTCTGTAACCATGAAATGGCATTTCTCCTAGTTAAGTACAAGGTTGGTCTCTTCACATTTCCTCAGCACTCTACTCAAATTGTCCAAGCATTTATCAAATCGATCTCCAAATACAGAAAAGTCATCAATGAAAATTTCCAAATCCTCCACCATGTCCGTATATAATGACATCATGCACATTTGGAATGTTGCTGGTGCATTACAAAGTCCAAAAGGCATGTGATTGTACGCAAAAGTTCCATGGGGACATGTGAAAGTTGTTTTCTCTTGGTCCTCGGGGGCAATATGGTTCTGATAGTAACCATAATATCCATTTAAGAAACAATAAAACGCATGACCGCTTAATCTTTCCAACATCTGATCAATGAATGGTAGGGAAAATGATCTTTACGAGTTGCATCATTCGGCATCAAATCAATGCAAAAACTCGATGTCCAAAGAATTAGTCTCACAGGATTAACCGATCAAACTCATTAGGTTGGACAAAGTGAATCCTCCTTTCTTGGGCACCACATGAATCGGGCTCACCCATTCACCGCCTCGCTATCGGGAAAATGATTCCTATTTCCAACATCTTTATAATCTCTTCTTTAACAACATCCTTCGCTTGTGGCGCCAACCTCCTTTGTGGTTGTGCTACCGCTTTCTTCTCAGTGGTCTCACGTAAATTTTATGCATGCATACCGACGGGCTTATTCCTCTAATATCGGCAATCGCCCACTGTAACGCCCCTTTGTGCTCTCTCGAAGATTTCTAAAATGTTTCTCCTCCTCTAAAGGTGATAGTAATGATGAAATTATGAGGGGAAGAATATCATCTTGTAAGTATACATACTTCGTGAGATAGCAAAGGTTTCAATGTTAATTTCTTGGTGGCTCTTCTAATGATGATCTTAACACTTACCACCAATTGTAAGTCAAAGAACTTGTGCCACGAAGGTCTATGAATGGTTCCTCATAAATCCATAGAAGATATAGGCTCTATTTCTCACACTTTACCTTCGCTACACCTGTGCCAGGTTTCTCATAACTTTCTTCTTCCTTCAGTGAGCAAAGTCTCAAATACTTTCAGGTCTAGTGTCATTTGGTCGATGTAAGTCCAAAACAAGCTCGTTTATGGCATCGAGCATGTAACATGCTTCTCCTTCATCTTGAGCATACCTCATTGAATTCACCACTTTGAATACTACCTTATCCTCATTCACTCTCAAAATCAGCTCACCCTTATGAACATCTATCAATGTCTTTCTCGTTGCTAGGAAAGGTCTTCCTAAGATTAGTGGAACATCGTGGTTAGCTTCCATGTCTAGCACCACAAAGTCTATGGGGAATACAAACTTGTCATCTTTCACCAAAACATCCTCCACCACTCCACAAGGTTGCTTCATAGACCAATCCGCTAATTGAAGGGTTATAGATGTTTCACTCTTTCATGCGTAACTTATGAAAGATGGAGAGTGGAATTATATTGACACTAGCTCCAAGATCACACAGTGCTTTGTTTAGGCATACTCCTCCAATTGTGCAAGGCATGAGGAAGCTTCCAGATCTTTACACTTATGAGGTCATTTTATGCTTGCAAAACGCCGAGCATTCCTCGTTAAGGCAAATAGTCTCAAGGTCTAACAATTTCTTTTGGTAGAGATTGCTTCCTGTTGGTCCCAGAGAAGGGTAAAACTATAGTCGAGAGGGGTGAATTACTATAGTGGAGTTTCAAAACTTTTCTTGTATTTAAAAGCTTTTGGCAATGGATAAGTCCTTCTTACTATGTTGTTTCAAAGTAGTTTAGGCAATCACGATATAAGATATAATATAAGTAATTAAATTAGTGCAGTAAGGTAAATTGCTAAAAGTAAATTGACACAAGGCTTATAGTGGTTCAGGGTGGTGTAATCCCTTAATCCACTCTTCTCATGTGATGATTGGAGGAATTCACTATTGTTTTCACAGATACAATAGCCTGATTGTCCTTGACTACACAAGTTTCACAATCTACAAGACTATCACTCCTTGATCAATGACACTTGATGACTCGAGTCTCTTTTTCATCGCTCCCTGGGATCAAATCCTTCAAAGATCTATCACAAACACAACTCCTTCTCGGATGGCTCGATTCAATTGCTTGATTGATGTGAATTGGATTCACAAACTTGTTGATCAAACTCAATGCTTGATGTCAAATATGGCTCTTAGTTTTGAGTTGATCACTAGATATTTCTTTTTTTCACACGATAGAAGGCTTTTCACTTTGATGTGAGTTTTTGCTCGCATTTATGATTGTTCTTCATTTTATATCTTTTTCACAATGCCTTCTATTTATAGCCTTGATTATCCTTGATTTGAATTTCCATCTGTTGGCTATATTAATGAGGGGAATAATCCTTGATTTTATTCTTGATTCCCCTTAATTATATTCTCCTGATTTCAATGATCGGATTTTTCTTCAAACGTTTATTAGAAAATCCGTTCTTGATTGAACCTCTGTTGATTGTGCATTTAATGCTTGATCCTATGTATCTTCATTATATTTCGAAATCTAATTAAGTAAAGTTTACTTAGCCGTTCTTTGAACGGTCAAGTGATCTTTCTGGCTTTGCCACTTAGATCTTCCTACACATCGCTTTGTCTTCACTCACCAATGTCTATTTACTTTGCCGATTCAACTGTTTCCTTCATTCTTTCAGTTAATGGAAAATCCTTGTACTTCACTAAACCTTGATTTGTGGGAGATCAGTGTACAACATATTTAAACACTAAGTTTCATTACTTGAAACATAACTTAGACTTATCCAAGGTCATCACAGACTTCCTTGGTTATAAGTCAGACCATAATGTCTTCATTGCTTCTCTGCTGGTACTTGGCTGGCTTCACTCTGCCGGAAATCTGTTTTTATTTTGCCGTCCTACCAACTAGTACAATACCTGTCTGACTCAACTTATACAACATGTCAGAATCTAAGTAAAGACTTATACATAGAATTCTAACTTATTTCAGGCTTGCTATAACAGCTAGTATGGCCATCATCAAAACATAACAAAATGTTCCTAACACTTCCTTCAAGAACTTCGCATACTCTGGCATTTCGGCCATAGCTTCTACCAAAGGTATATTCACCTGCAACTTCTTAAACATTTCTATGAACTTTTTATAACGAGCATCATCATTATTTGGTTTATATTTCCTAGGGGGATAGGGTAAAGTAGCAGGATTAATAGTTAATGTTCGTGAAGACTTACCTGCTGACTGCTGCTGCTCTTCATGCTTGTCTGCTAAATTTTCAGACTCTCGGTTTACCGGAGTGGTGTCCCGGTTAACGACCTCTCTTTTCTCCCGATTACGCTATGTTCGCTGTCGATCGCTTTCTAATTCTTCCCGAACAATTGGTATAATCGGTCCAGCGCCTTTCCACTTCTAGTCATGATAGCATTCACGCCATTTGGGTTTTTCTCGTGATATTTTGGCAATCCTCCAGGAGGACGGGTGACACTTGTTCGGCGATCAGCCCCACTTGGTGCGATAGATTCTGCACTAAGGATTCTTGATTGGTCAGTCTTGTATCATTCTTCTGACAATATGTGGTGAAATTTGTATTCAGCTCATTCATGGATTTTGTAAGTTGATTGACCGTGTCGGTCACAGTTGAGCTCATTTTATCCATGGTTGCTTCCCAACCATCAGACTTGTTGAATTGAGGCTCATGGTCTCTCTCCACTGTTAGAATCACTTTGTCAAAAACCCCTAGTAGGGTCACTCAGTCCAAAACCAGGATGGTCATGAGAACATGGGCGATATCCGCCCCCATAAGGATTTCCTTGCCTCCCTATATAGTTCACGTCCTCAGTGTTGGTTGCTTCGATATCTTAAATTTTCTCAACCTTGCCAATACGATCTTGCATGCCATCTATCTTCTCATTCATCGCCATTAGCTGGTATAAAATCTTTTGAGAAGTATCTTCTCCAAATACGCCTTCAGCTACTTTGGCGCTTTCATTCTGATGCGTTCCCAATTGACTAGTACGGGCGATTTGCTCTGGTTTTTCTTTAGCTTCTTCAGGTGATAGCAACGCAAAACATCTGTTGCTCGATGCATCAACTCTCATTTGTTCACTTGACCGCAATCCATGATAGAAACTATGCTCGTACGTGCAAAATGATATCATGGTGAGGGCATCTCCTTTGTGCTTCCTTAAACCTTTCCCAAGCTTCTTCGAAAGTTTCAGTGGGTTTCAGCTTGAAATTCATAATGTCTTGTCTCATCTGTAGTGACTTCCCAGGCGGACAGTACTTGTTCATAAATTCTTGCAACAGATTGGTCCGAGTTTGGATTGATCCTGGTGCTAGAGACAATAACCATATCTTTGCTTTGTCCTACAGAGTGAACGGAAACAAATTCAGCTTGATGTTATCTTCAGGCACTCCTACTGGTTTGACTGTTCTGACTATCTCCAAGAAGTTGGTGACGTGTACACTAGGATCTTCATTTGGTACTCCATGAAAGGTAGTGTAATTAGTCACCATCTGTATCACATTGGGTTTCGGATGGAAGATCTCAGCCGCATCCTCAGGCTAAACAATTGCCGGCACAAACTGCTCAATCGTTGGCATTGCATAACTCTGTAGAGTTCTCCAATCTCCTTGTACCACAACTCCGGCTCCATTTTGTCCATTGACACCGTTTTTCATTTTGCGCAATGTTGATTTCTATATCTTCCAAAGGTTGAATCTCAAGACCCTCTCACTGTGATCTTCTTCGTGTGAAATCACGCGCCTACCAAATTCTAACAGAGATCTCTCGAGTTTCCTTTCTTTTTTGTCTAGCAAACTTTTCAATCTCGTATGAATTTCTCGGGTTTGGCTGCTGAACTTCATGTAGCGTACTACAAGACACAAAAAGAAAATAAAAAAATTAGTGACTAGCCTCGGTGGCAGTTACACTCGCCTGGCAGACTCAAAAATACAGACTCTGACTACTGACTCGACACTGAACTGACATAACCGATTCTACCAAAACTGGGACCCTCGGTTTACCGTGATATACCCTTGGTAAACCGGATGAAATTTTTCTCAGATTTTAACAGAACTGACTCTGTACGACTCGAGTATTAACAGACTATAAAACAGACTCAATTCAACAGACTCGAACATATACAGACACTCAATCTCAAATAAAAAGTATTCTTGACACGACTCCCTGGCAACGGTGCAAGAAAATCTTGATCGCGTGCAAAGCACTTACTAGCAATAAGACTAGGTCTATCGTAGTAAAGTACTGGCGAGTCAAGGTCGATCCCACAAAGACTCATAAGAATGTCCAATTATCAAGATTGAGCTTGTCACAACTAACGGCCTACGACCAACTATAATATAGACGGTAGTAAAACTGGTGCCACAAACTAACAAGGTTACCCTAGTTCTCACAAAGCAAACAAGAGTTTCTAATGTATTAGTTCAATTATGAGTAATTAGTTATTCCCCCCACACATGCAATAGTCTTCCTCATTGGTGAATTTTAATTCAGTGTTTAGCTACCGGTACAACTCCTATCTACTCCGACCATTGTAGTAGACAATCTATACGCAAGCTACCCTCCTTAATTGGTCCGTAAAAGCCCATACGCATAAAGAACTAGAGATATCGATATTGAGTGCTAACTCATACCGCTAACCCGCCTAGACAGCTGTCAACACTGATCATTACGTTCTTAGGGTCCATCGAGATAATGTCCAAATTAACACTTCACTATTCGTATTTCATGCTAATTTTACGACGACATGCAAATAGTTTATCAGGCTACTAACATGTAAATTAAATCTATCGATCAAAGTAGCTGGCGCCGATTATTATGAATTAAGATTTACTAGGTATTCAGATCTAGCGATATAGACCGTCGCAGATCTGAAGAACGCAACAAGTATTTCATGATTTCTTCACCAACGAATTAGATCTATAACACATTGGGTAAAATAAACTAACTACTATATAATTAAACTAAATAAGAAATTAAAACATACTAGTCGAATAGAACAACGACAGATGTACATCTTGGAAAAGACAGAAAATCATACCCTCGAAGACAAGCGTAGATCTCCCTCGGATCTCTCCTTCGGTGGTGACTCCATCGTCTCTCTGACCAGAACTCATAAAATAATAAAATAAAGAACAAAGAACTTTTATTGCATAATTTTTCCTTGAAAATTGTGTACTACCAATGTTACATTGAATTCTGAGGTGAAGCCTCTTATTTATAGCTACCTAAACCGACTTAGAAACACCTAGATCTACCTTTCGTCCAATAAAACGCGTTTCGAAAGGATCTGGAACCTCGGTAAGTCGGTGCCCACGCTCGGTAAACCGAGGGCAATTTTTTCCTTTTTTTCTCTGCCGACTTAGCTTGGAATGTTCTGGAATACCCTAGGCCCATTCCTCTTATTCAGTCCACTCCAGATTCATCCACCATGCTCAGCCAAATATTTCGTATTCTGAAAATAATCAAATAACGTATAAAATAATATCGAAATAGGGAAAATAAACGTTAAGTGTAGATTTCTTGACTCACGAACCCGACATATGATATTCAACTTAAATGGTTCATATTTATAGGTTGAAACAACTATTTTTAGCTCATAATGGATAGAATGTTGATGCCGTAGGATAGAATATTTTAACCGTCATCATGTAACAAAGATAAGTTAAGTTAGAAACCAATATTCATGACATGTAGATGAGTATGTAGTGAACCCTAGAGTTGTGTCGGTTACATAAAGATAACTCAATTAATAATGTGAACCTTTCGTTGTAAAACTTAATTATACATTAGCTTCTTCCTCTTGCTAAGTACTTTGTACTTGCCTCAATTGCATGTTTGTTTGTATGCTTTTGCAGGGAGAAGACGAACAGGTTGAACACGTGTTGGATGACGACTTTGAGGATGACATTTGAGATGATGCATTGCTAGATGTTTTCTTTTCTTTTGCTATGTATGATGTACTAAACTATGTTGTATTTTAAATTTCAAGACAAGGGTTGTACTTATGTTTCATGCTGTAAGACTAGTTGTTGTTCTTTTCTTTAAAACATCGTATGCTATAAGTTACTTCGTTGTTGTAAGTTAGCTTTCTAGCTTTAGTATGTTTGGAATTTATATTCTTAGTAGCATTTATGATGTTTTGCCGATATTTTTAGCTTCTGTTTGCTAAACTCGATACGACGTAGAAGAAGATTACGTATAATATTGAATTTATTTAATATTATACGTGCTTTAACGCTTCTTTTCTGATAAGGACTCGGTATCCGGGAACAGGGTGTTACATAATTAGATTTAAAAGAATAATAGATGTGAAGAAATAATATGGATATATTAAATGTGTAGAGTGGTATTTATAGTATGTTGTAAAAATATATAGTGTTCGCGGTTTTATGCAAAGCAAAAGATAACAAGTAATAAAATAAAACTGATGTCAAGTTTTTGGCGCCGTTGCCGGGGACTTGGCACGGAAAATTTTCGTTTTCGGTTTTTTTTGTCAACTAAGTTATCTGTTTTAAATCTTAAACAATAAAAAAATAAAAATAAAAATAAAAAAAAATCTTTCGGTAATTACCGAGAGAGAAAAAATATTTTCTTTTAGCTCGCTTTACATTACGTATTAGTTTTATAGTATTTTGTTTCTTTTACGCCGTTTAGACTGCTTTGAGCTTTGTTTTAGTATAGTTTTTTTAATTCTAAAAATTAAAAAAATTAAAAAAATTTAAAAAAATTCTTGATAAATACCGAGTGGATTCGGTAATTACGAGAAAGAGAGAAAAGAAACACGGAACACGCTTTCAATCATTGAGGTTGGGTGATGGATTCTCGGTGAATCCCACTCTGCGAAGCATAAGGATAAAATCCCAAACCTCGTGATTTAGGTGTTGGTGCCCAAACGTAGTTTATGCAAACTCGAACTCACGGGGACCACTTTTGTATAATCCGAGATAGAGCGAACCATCGCCGACCAAACAGACGTTTGTTTCGTTCATTGGACCAACGGACGAGGAACCACGGAAGGAAACAATCTCGAAGGATACGTTGAGGAGAAGCTCAAGTAGGAGCCCAGGTTGAAGAAATGGCGAGCAACGGACATTGGCGCACTTTGCCATGCCATCTACCGTGAAAGTTAATCCTGCGGTCGTGATTCCCGAAATCACGGCCGATAATTTCGAACTCAAAACTTCTTTAATCAATCTGGTGAAAGGTTCCACATTTCATGGATTTTCCATCGAGGACCCGCACGATCACATTCACTCATTTCTAGAATCGTGCGGGACTATTTTAATCAAAGGGTCACCGAGGGCGCCTACGAAAATGAAACTTTTCCCTTCTCACTGAAGGGAGAAGCAAAAGAATGGTATAAATCCTTACCAGTCGAATCCATTACTTCGTGGGAGGAGTTGGAGAAAGAATTCTGAGCCAGTACTTTCCACCTGCAAAGACGGCTCATCTTCTGAATCAGATATTCACTTTTGTGCAATCCGAGAAGGAATCATTTTACGATGCATGGAAACGATTTAAGACTCTCTTGAGAAAGTGCCCCCACCATGGGCTGGATAAACAAAGATTGGTCAACACTTTCTACAATTGGTTTGACCGAATTGACTAAGGAATGGTGAATAGTTACTGCTTTGAGGTGCATTTACGAGAAAGACACCGATGAGGGATGGATGTTGTTTGAAGATATTGCAAAGTATAATTATGCCCCTACCTATGCAGGTGCGTCCAATCAGAAAAGCTCGACTGCAGGGAAGTATGAGGTAGATGAGACCACGTCTCTAAAAGCTCAGTTGGCCGCACTACAGAAGCAAGTGACGGGAATGAATGTTCAAAGTCTTGTGTGTGACAATTGCCATGGCCAAGGCCATCGTAGTAATCAATGCCGACTTGACCCGATCTCACAGTCAAAGCTGTTCAAAACAATGTCGTTTGCCAAAATTGCGATACCGTTGGGCACGCATTCCATCGATGTCATCTATTGTTGCATTCGGAAGAAGTGAATACATTCACTTCTCAAAATTATCGACCTTCGGTCGAATCAAAACACTCAAGGATTCAATTATAACCGAACCACCCTGGTTTCGATGGAGTGACCTTCCGGGGCAGCAAACCCCCATCATTTTCAGGCCCCTAGGCTAATCAAAGCAATTTTCAATCCAACTATCGACCAAAGATGGAACACCAATCCACCGCAAAATCAAAATCAATCATTTCAGATCTTAGAACAAAAGTTGAGCGAGCAAATCACGGCCAACACTCAATTGGCAAATGCTTTAAGTACTCACCAAGATCATGCGTGAGAAATTTGGAGGTGCAAATGGGACAACTTTTCAGGCGACAAGCAGCAAGTCGACCTCAAGGTCACCGAAGTTTTATCGAGAAGAACCCCGAGGGGTTAACTTGGTCCGAATGATCGAATCGTGCACCGATCACATGCGCACCATGGAACTATGGTCAAGATGAGTGAATGCTATAAATCGAGGAGTGGGAAAGCGGTTGGCGGTCGAGGCCAACCAGAGGAAGCAGTAGCCCCTCCCGTGAGCGAGAGACGCAGGAGGGGAAGATCTTTGTTCTCCTCGAAAGGATGTTGGGACTACTATTGATCCAAGTGAAAGAGAAAATTCGAAGAAAAGGTGAAAGTTGAGAATTACGATGATGAAGAGAAGAATCTTGAGAAGAAGTCGAATCTAAGTTGTGTTCAGGAAGCATGTGAGGTGGAAGGATAGGGAAGACAAAGCAATCAATGATAAGACGGCAAAGAAGCACTTTCTCGAGGAAGACTTTGCTTGATCTCCTTACCCACCTAACAAGAACAAGTCATTACACAATCGATAAAGAGTATAAGAAGATAATCGACTTGCTCAAGAATCTTTGAGGCAAACATTCCATTAGTTGATCTTTTGGTAGAATGCCAAAGTATACAAAGTTTATAAAGGACGCAGAAGTTCGAAAAAGAAGCTCCAAGAGCTCGAGCACATAGTATTGAATGGAGAATGCTCGGCAATCAGCCGGACTAAACTTCTGTGAAGTGCCACGACCACTGGTAGATTTACGATTTCGTGTACTATTGGGAACAGGACTTCCACAATGTTTTGTGTGATTCGGGAGCATCAATCAATCGATGTCTCACGCCAATCTTCCAATCTCTTGGATTGGATCAATCTATTACGCTTAAACCTATTTCTCTTCAACTTGGCGATAGAAGTGTGAAATATGCAAGGGAATTGTAGAAGATGTATTGGTCAAGGTTAAGAACTTCATATACCCAGCTGATTGGGTAATCATGGATATGACCAACGATAAGAAAACCCCCTTGATCCTTGGAAGACCTTTTCTTGCAACCGCCCGTGCCTTACTAGATTCCCACAGTGGCGAAGTGACCTTACATTTGGAGGATGAGAGTATAAAGTTCAATGTGGGTAATGCAGTGAAGCACCCGTCCAGTGACACTTGTTTAGCTATTGAGGACGATTTCACTGATGAGTATGATAAACAAGTGTTCATGGGTAGTTGGGATGAGGAAGAATTCAATAAACTATCTGCAACTTGGACTAATGAGGAGTGGATAAAATTTTTAGAAGAGATTGACAAGGAAAGTTCTGATTACCACGAGGTGGTAGGAAAGAAGATGAGGGAGAGGCATGGTGATATGCCCAGATTTGCAAAAGGAGATGAGGCCCCTGTCTGCTGGGAGGCCATGATGCTTCAGAGCCCTTATAATAAGCTTGGAGATCTAGAGCTTAAGGGAGATAAATTGAGACCAAGTGTGGAGAAGCCACCGTCAGATTTAGTGTTGAAACCCTTGCCTCAACACTTGAAATACATTTTTCTGAGGGACGGTGATAAGCTCCCTTTGATCATTTCATCTAAGTTAGAACCGAAGGAGGAAGAAAAGCTTATCAAAGTGCTGCAAGATAATATCCTCGCCTTTGGTTGGCAAGTGGGAGATATTAAGGGGATAAGCCCTGATATCTGTATGCATAAGATCAGGACTGTTGAGGGATCGAAGAAGGTGCGACGACCTCGAGAGAAGGCTAAACCCTCACATGCAGGAAATCGTTAAGAAGAAATCATCAAATTGCTTGACATGGGTATCATCTACCCAATAGCCGATAATGAATGGGTGAGCCCCACTCGGGTGGTGCCAAAGAAAGGAGGGATTACTATTGAAAAGAATGAAAAGGGGAAGAGATTGCCTTACGACAAGTCACTGGGGTTATAGAGTTTGCATCGACTACGAAGACTAAATGAGGTAACTCTAAAAGACCACTTCCCTTTGCCATTCATTGACCAGCTCCTTGAGAGGCTTAGTGGCAAGCAATTTTATTGTTTTTTGGATGGCTATTCTGGATACTTTCAGATAGCTATCGACCCCACTGATCAAGAAAAGACTACCTTCACCTGTCCCTCCGGTACCTTCGCTTACCGAAGGATGCCATTTGGTCTCTGTAACGCACCAGCTACATTTCAAAGATGTATGCTGGCTATCTTCAATGGTTTAGTGGAGAAGGTGATGGAAATTTTTATGGATGACTTCTCTGTATTCGGGACAGCCAGACCCTTTGCTTACACAATCTTGATAAAGTTACGTCCCGTGCATAGAGAAGGACTTAGTCTTAAATTGGGAGAAGTGCCACCTAATGGTGGAAGAAGGAATTGTTCTTGGACACAAGGTGTCCAAGGAAGGTATAGAGGTTGACAAAGCGAAGGTAAAAGCTATTGAAAAAATGACATACCCTAAAAATGTAAGAGAAGTAAGAGGATTCTTGGGTCATGTTGGATTCTATAGGCGGTTCATTAAAGACTTTTCTAAGATAGCCAAGCCTTTGTCAACTCTCTTAAGAGAGGATGTGAAATTTGTTTTCACCCCGAGTGTGAAAGAGCTTTTAAAGAATTAAAAGACAAGTTGGTTACCTCGCCAATTCTTATAGCACCCGACCGAAAGCTCCTTCGAGCTTATGTGTGATGCTTCTAATTATGCGATCGGTCTGCGGTGTTAGGTCGAGAGTGGACGGAAGGTTCCAACCTATCTACTACGCTAGTCACACTTTAAACCCAAAGACAAGTAAATTATGCAACAAGCGAGAAGGAGTTGTTGGCGATGAGTTTTGCCATGGATAAATTTAGAAGCTATTTGCTTGGGTCGGAAGTTACAATCAGACGGACCATTCTCGCATTGAAGTATCTCATTGAGCAAGGCCGATGCCAAGCCTCGTTTGATGAGATGGATCTTGATTTTACAAGAGTTTGATGTTCATATCCGGGACAAGAAGGGTAGCAAGAATGTGGTAGCCGATCACATGTCTCGGTGACCGATGATCATCAAATAGAGTCGGATGAGATTGGAATTGATTTTCCAACCGAGCAACTCATGACTATTGATGTGTGCGAGGTTATTCCCGCCCGGAACTGGAAAAGGTTCTCCTTGGTTTGCACCTTTTGCAAACTTCTTGAGCGGCGATATCCGGACCCCGACTGACATATCGGCCAAAAGAAGAAATTCTTTTCGGATTTGAACTATTATGTGTGGGACGACCCTATTCTCTTCAAGCGTTGTAAGGATGGATTACTCCGTAGGTGTGTCCCTGAGTTCGAGCAGAGGGACATTATAGAGCAATGCCATGACGGACCTGTGGGAGGTCATTATGGAGCTGGGAAGACTGCTGCGAAGATTTTTCAGTCCGGTTTCTACTGGCCGACAATTTTAAGGATACAGAGAGTTTTGTAAAGGTTGTGACCGGTGCCGGCACACGTAAACTTTCTCGGCGAATGGACATGCCCCTACACCCCATTCAACAATGTGAGGTTTTCGACGTATGGGGTATTGACTTCATGGGACCGTTTCCATCCTCGTATGGGAACAAGTACATTCTGGTCTGCGTTGACTACGTGTCAAAATGGGTAGAGGCAATAGCAACACCGCGGAGCGACCACAAGGTGGTCAAGAGCTTCCCGAGGAAAAACATTTTTACACGGTTTGGTTGTCCACGAGCTCTCATCGGTGATTTAGGAACTCACTTCGCAATACTCCATTAGAAAAGATTTTAGAACGATATGGGGTGAAACACAAAATCACTACCCCTATCACCCTCAGACGAGTGGACAAGTTGAAGTAAGTAACCGAAGCACGAAAAGCATTCTTGAGAAGGCGGTGAATTCTCATAGGACGGATGGAGCCGAAAACTGGATGATGTACTGCGGGCCTACAGATGCGACTTTCAAAACTCCTATTGGCACGTCTCCGTTTGAGATGGTTTATGGTAAGGCACCGCCACACCGCCAATCGAGCTTGAGCACAGAGCATTACGGGCTATTAAATTCTTAAACTTTGACACCAGTTATGCGAGAGAAAAGCGATTGTTGCGATTGCAGGAGCTTGATGAGTTCGGACTCCAGGCCTACGAGCTCAAGAATCGATGAGAAAGGACTAAACTTCTTCACGACAAGAAAATCAAGCATAGAGAATTCAAAGAGGCGAATGGGTTTTACTATATAATACCAGGTTACATCTGTTTCCTGGTAAGCTACGCACCCGTTGGTCCGGCCCTTTGAAATTTCTCGGGTTTTCCTAGTGGAGCCATCGAATTGAAAAATAAGCGAGGAGAGTTGTTGAGTGAATGGTCATCGGTTGAAACACTATATTGGTCAACAAAAGGAACGACGGTGGTTTTCCATCTAAACGACGTCCCTAGTCAAGACGGCTCGATTTTTGGAACCCGATGATTTACGTCTCTGTGAATTCTTTGATGATATTGTGATTATTGATGATACACCTCGGCTTGTGGGCTGAAACCTAAAAAGAAGAAGAGAAGAATCATAGGAACTAAGTGGATACAGAAGTTTACTGATATATGGCCAATACGTTGGCGAGACTTTGTTTTTGTGGGATCCATACTATTGACCCGAGGAAATCAAGAATGATTCCGAAAGAGGCCTCACCGCCCGACCGGGTTGAAAATTTTTGGGTTGTCGAGCAAACGACATTAACCAAAAGCGCTACCGGGAGGCAACTCGTTTAAAAAAAAAAAAAAAAAAAACTCTACATTTTGCATTATACTTTACTCATACTTTGGATAATAGTTTTCAAATACTTCGAATTGATTTTCATTTTGTTTCACCAAGTCTCAGGATGAATGTTTGAATGTCATTTAAAGGGAACGATTAGGAGGTTATCCGAAAATCCTTAGGAGTACAAAGAAAAATTCAAATGCATCATTTCTTAGATTTAGGTTGTTAGAACAATTTGAAATAACCTTGAGGATCTCAGGTATAAAAGACTCATAGTTAATACTTTGTCACATATTTCATATCATGACCTAGTCTGTTTTAAATTTTCAAATAATGTGTGACATGTATTAGTTTAACTACTATGCAACTAAGGGAATAGGAAATTCAAAGCTAACCCGAGTTGAAATTTTATTGTCTAGTCGAGCTCCCGACTATAATTAAGCCCTACTAGGGGCCGGTAACCTAGATATCTTTTCCTTTTTCTCATAGTTTATTTCTGTCTTTATTCCATGATATTGCTTTGTCTATCATCTTTTGTGCCCCTATCCCGAGTGTACGTCTTGTTTTCCCATGGTGTGCGATTTTTTTGCGATAGCGATTGTGAGCTTTTAGATAAATCAGTTTACCGGTGGATGGTCCACAGTCTACTGATTTCATCGAGCATTTCTGGAGCTGATTCTAGGCCACTTCCGGAATTGCCACTTTCGAACCACAATCAGCTAAGTGTTCTTTTTCTTTTTACATTCTGCACAACCTGAGGACATGTTGTGATTTAAGTGTGGGGAAGGGAATAGTCGGTTATATGTATCTACCATTTGCTTAAATTATTTTGATTCTATGCTAAATGGGCTAAATTTTCAAATTTTTGTTTATTCCCGAGTAAACAATGCATATCTTTGTTCGTTATTTTTATAGTCATTAATGCTATATTCCGTATGTTCGATAAGTTAGTTGTTTCACCCAATATATTTTTCACGAGCCATAGTGAATGATGAGCTAAATTATAAAGCTATACCCTTTTTGATTAGTGATTTTGATTATCTTATAAGTCATGTGCTTAGTGCTAACGTCTGGCGTATCGTGAGAATTATGATAGTTTGTGTTTATAGCCGTAGTATGATATATTGTGAATATCTCGAACGTTTGAATGTGCTAAGTGAAACATAACTAATGTTCTTGCACAATAATTAACAAATAAATCATTGCTTGAGGTGTTATGCTCAGTGGGTTTGAATTGCTTTTAGCATGTTAACCACTTGCCGCGTAAATCTCAAAAAGTAATCAATTGTGTGTGTGTCGAAAGCTGGTCGATGATTTGAGTGCGGTAGGGCATTATCTCGAAATGTCCTATACCACTATGATGACCAAAAGCTCACGACAGTTAGAAAAAGCTGCCTTATGATTTGAGTAGATAGGGGATTATCTCGAAATGTCCTATTCTAGTATGACGGGCAAAAGCTCATTCTGATGTGTGTTGAAAAAAAAAAAAAAAAAGTGAAATAAAAATCGAAAAAAATTTATTATTATGAATAAGTTAAGGACTTAGTTATCGTATACCTTATCCCCAGTATAAAGCATGTGATATGTTGTAGGGATTATCCTCTGAGTATATCGGAATGGCCCTAGATATATTCTATCATTCTTTTCAGGATATGTCACGTTTTGTAGGGTACATCTTATAAGTATCATTATTACTAGTTTGAAGGGGGTATTAGCTAGTTTGCTTTGAATTTTTCAAGTTTGGACTTAGTGGAAGTTTTCTGGCTGGCTATGCACACACATCGGGGTGAACCTCGATTTATTGAGTATATGTTGTATTTGGCTTTGAGGTGTCTATCTTTTTCGAGCCTTGATTCTTGTTTTGTTTTGCTCGGGACGAGCAAAAGCTAAATACAACTAAAGCATTTACGGATCAAAGATATGGATATAAATCCTAATCTGACAACATTCACCCTCAACTTACGTATGTTGGAAGAATATTATCATTCTCCTTCACGGTAATCTACGAATTCATCAACTTCCGTATCTAAATTCGAATATCATGCAACACACATATTGTTCATACACATTGCACTTAAACAAAGTAAAACATGAAGGAAGAACAAGATAACTTACGAAAATGAATTAAAGCGAAATCCTTATTTATTCCGTGATGGTGGCTTCACAACGATGGTTCTAGCTTAGAGACCTTAGCCAATCATCCTCGATTATGATTTCGAATCGTATCGTAGCTCGAAATTACAACAATATTACTATTCTAATTTATTCTCGGCATAACGCCTCAGAGTATTTACATAAAAGGCGGAAAAGTAAAAGCTTGGCCAAAAGTGACCAAGGAGGCGCGCTTTATGGATGGAAATGAGGAGTTCTTATAGGGAGAGTTGAGGGAGGTGTATAAGGGAGAGGTTGTAGTTGAGGAGATATTTTTGGGAGAATATGCTAAGGAATATTCTCAAGTTTGTTATAAGCAGATGGGGGAGTGATAATGACTTTGCATGTGAAGGTGAGGAGTCACTAAAATAGCATGTGGAGTTTGTTATGACTCATCATCATCATCATTAAGGAGCACATGGAGTAACATGCATCAAACTTGGCCAAAATATCTCCGGTTCGTCCGTAATTCCAGCAGTTCGGTAAAAAATCATAACTTGAGTTGTAGACCTCCGATTGACGTGATTCAAAATGCGTTGGAAAGCTCATTTTAGTATCTACAACTTTTGTCAAGAACTCTTCCCTGAAAATGCCTCTAAGTCGGGTAAAATTTCCATCGAAAAACAGGTTACGGTAGAAATCGTTGGAAAATATTGATCCGTTGATCTCGTAAACTCGTGGCATCTTCTTCTTTTCCTCAAAATCCATCTTTTAGGCCTCAAAATATAATGTTACGTGGCATATTTTGAAATACTTGATCACCAAGTTTGGGCCGAATCGAATCGAGCTTTCTTTATTCGAATCGAGCTTTCTTCTTAATCTTCATCTGATCTTCGTTTAAGCTCCTCATTTAACATGCAAGCGTACCTACATTCATGATAACATCGTGCAAAATGTAACATCTCATATTCAAAGATTTTTATCAATGAAACCACATAATTAACACAAATTTGCACTTAACCACTTTTAAAACTCATTTGCTCAATAATTCGATTAAACCCTTGATTTCTATGCAAATTATACGAATATGGAGGAAATTGTTATAAAATATAACATTAGAAATCGTATAAAATCACCCTAAACATATAGCGTTGCATAATATTTCCGTTGCAAAAATATATCAGTTGAAAAAAAAATTAACCCAACCAATTATAAAAAAGAACAAAGCAGAGGACAAGAGGGACAAGGCCATGTGAGGCGTGCCGTGTGCAGCACCACTTTTTTCTGGGCAAATTCCTTCACTCTCGCGTGAGGTGAGGGAGTACTAGCCAAAGGTTCAAATATAGTACCCTCTCCTGGAGCCTATATCAATTTTTTCCATTGGAGATCTTAATACCTCTTATAGATATCAAAAATGGGTTTGCACCCTCTCATTGGACTTACCATAAAGCACCATAATTTTTCTACGTACACCGCAACAATAAAAGTGAAAAATAAAAAATTTGATTTCTTAAGGTATCAAACCATAAGTTTTTGAATAATTGTTCTATCATTTACGCTCCAGTGAATATAATTAAATTCTAATATATTCATGTTATTTTACTATCTCCAAAAAAAATTGAGCTAAGGGTCAAAAAAGACACAAAATCAACTTAATTAGGCAAATAAGACTACTACAATTATTAGATTGACAAAACTAACATCAATTAAAAACTACAAAAAAAGCATTGGAAATCTGTTACAAAAAGAAAACATGCGTTGAAAAGAAAAAAGAAAAAGAAAAAAATTTGTTATTTTCTCTCTCGTACTTAATAATTCAAGCGGTTGCATCTTTTAATCTAACGCGTATCGTTGTAATTTTTAATTCATATTTTTTTGTCATCTTTATTTTGATATCTCATTTGATATTTTTCCGACGTAATTTTTGAAATAGTAATTTTTTCGCACGTTGACACCGACTGTCAATGCATAAATACAGTGACACACAGTGACCCATCATTTTATGCAGTGACACCAAAATTTTATGAAGTGACATCTAGTGATACCAAAATTTTATGCGGTGACAACCAGTATGAGGCATATAGGTAGTATGCTTGGATGCTTTGGCGAAAGCGATTCGATATTTTCTTCATAAAATCGACGCGATTCAATGACACCGCGTTAACGTTGACATGTGAAGATGCAATGATATTTGACGATGCTGTGACATGTGAAGATGTAGTGACATGTGAAGATACACTTGAAGTGCTAAATATCTAAACATTTGATGCTGTGACAATAATATATTATACACTTTTTGATGACAAACATGTGTAACTTCATATTAAGTGACATTTTACAAAGAGCAAGTGAAAATGCAGTGACATGCGAAGATGCACTTGAAGAACTAAAATCTAAACATTTGATGCAGTGACAAGTGAGGTTATATTGACAATAAAAGCTTGTAAATGTATCTTTGGTGACACTTTTTTAAGACCAAAGCAGGTGTCACTTCATCTAAAGTGACATATTACAAAGATAAAATCAGGTGTCACTGCATCTTGAGTAAATGCTGTGACAATTGAATTGCAAAACATCTAAATATTCATTGACAAAGACAACTAAAGATGCAGAGACGATTCCACAAGGTGCGACAATTGTAAATGCAGTGACAATAAACATGCTAATGCACCAGGCCTAAGATAAATATTATTTGTACTCTTTAAACGCCTTCATTTGCATTCCTGGTTTCCCTGTCTTTTTGGATGGACTTTTCCCATGTATAAACACTCTCCTAATACTACTATATTTTACTGATGAACATCCCAATATTCCAATCAACCATGGCCATGTAGATGATCAAAACTGAAATCAAGAACAATAAAGCAATCTAAGTATGGGTTGTTTTGTATTTGAACCAAGATTATTTTTTACCGTGGAAGTTCCATAACATTGAAGGGTTCTTTTTTGGATTGGTGGATTTGGTATTTTGGAGTTGAATGTTGTTACTTTGGGGTTACCAAATGAAAGTCTTTGGGGTACATGTATGTGTTCTATTACATATTAATGCAAGCAAACAAACGATGTATCCTTTTTATTCTCTGTATGTATGTGGTGTAAGGTACACACCGACAACAAACTTAACTAAACTAAACAATAACTAGAGAAGAAAACATTGGAAAATGAAAATAATGGAAATAAAATTATGTTTTGATGATGATTCATCACTGGTTATTTATTTGTTTGTTTTAACCCCATTGATGAAGTGTCATAACTAGCTGTTATAGTGCAAAGCAAAAAAATGTCTAGAAACTGAATGTATAGGATTTATTAGAGTATGATTATTGTATAAGTTAAATCAGACAAACACTGTAATAGATAGGTTCTAAAAGAGTCTAGGACTGAAGCTGGGACTGTATAAAGTCAGTACACTGAGAGTTCAAACTCAGATTACTTTATTTAGAACTTAAGATTCAAGGCTGAGGGACCAAACTCAGTTTTGAAGACTGAAGGCTGGGGGACCAAACTCAGTTTTGAAGACTGAAAACTGAGACCAAACTTTGTTTATGAAGACTAAAGCCGAGGATATAAAGTTAGAATTCAGGTAAGTCTGTGATGTCCTAGACTGACTTTATATACATTGTATTGAAGGTCTTGTTAGTAATATCATCCGCAATGAAAGCGATTTAAGGATCTAGATCTATAAATTACACGTAATAAAATAACTAGATCTACTCTACAAGGGGGTTGTAAAACATACCTCTTGGATCTCAAAATCCAAGTTGAAGAACCGCAATAGAAAGAACGAATGATGGTGTGAAGAGCACCACGATCTTCCGTACGTGTGATCCAAGCAACTCCCGGTGGAAGGAAATTCTCGTCTCGAATCCTTCCGATATGCTACCGGAAAAATCTCCAAGATTTTCCCTTAAACCCTTTGGCGAATTTTATTCCTTCTTCTCTCTAGAGGAGAAGTCGAATTTCATTGTGTGTCTAAGGTTTGGGAGAACTCTCTTTATATAGGAGAGTAAAACTTAGCCTCCAAGGATTTTATTTTGCAATTAAAATAAATCCATTAAATAAAAATAATCCCATAATATTCTAGAGCAAATCTAGAATAATATTTATCTTTATTTCTTTCTATAAATATTTATCCAATAAATATTTTATGCACATGTCTTATTAATACACAAGAAAACAATTTCTTGTTCCATAAAAAGAGCATGGGGCGAAATTTCTAATATTGACCTAGTCAATATTAATTTTGCCATAACACAATAATTGGGCCAAGATTATGGAAAATGTCTTTTCCACATATTTAATTATTTAGCCCAACTAATTTAATTGTCTACTAAACAATTAATTCACATATCGTTTTAATAAAGTCCAACAAGAACTAAATTAATATTATTAGGATTCGACGTCCGAGAATAGCTATGCTATATTAGGAGGCACGTCGGGGACCATGGACTAATAATCGCGCTCCGATAAATCAAATAAATAATTATCTTACGAATGTAATAATTATATTCGATAAATCAATCACGAGAATATGCCACCATAATCCCGTGATCGCACTCCTCCGATTATGAGATTATATTTATCTCCTCACGAGAACAATAATAAGCGTCCCATTGATATAATCATTACATATGGATTAATCCTCCATAGATCGCTTCATTCTAAATCGGGAAGTTACCGTTAACCCTTTCTAGAACATCTTATCCTTATTTACCATTAACCCCTAGTGATCAATTAATTTATACAACTCACCGGTAGCCAATCGATGTAATATGAACTCCATGGATCGATCGGTTTCTAGAATTAACAAATAAGTGGAATCGCTCATCTACTTCCGAGAAATGGAAGGAATGGATTCCGTATCTGTGATAACACGGACTACTCACTCAATCCAAAGACAATGCCAAGATGGGGTAATTCAGACCACAGACTCGGTGTAATCCTTAACCGTCAAGTCAAACTTCATACTGATTCAAGCAGTTGACTGTGATCACCTCAGGATTAAGATATATCCATAAATATGATCATCCATTGATTCGATAAGACTTCTCGATTACGGAATTATATCGTGAACTCTAATCAAATCGGTCCAGCCCTATATGATATATCTATCATATATAAATGCCCCCACTAGGTTCTCTTAACCGAAAGTCCGGATAAGACAATCACACCTATTGTGTTCTGGGCGCATTAATAGCACGTTAAAGGAGAGACCCGAGACTCTCGATTAACTTCACTACGGGCTAATTATATTTTAAGTACATCTTCACTAACTCAATCCTTCCGTATATACCATACACTTTGAGTTAAGTGATTACATAAACGATATACTTTAGGGTTTTCGTAGTGTAAATACTATTGTCACATCGGTGAATATGAGAATAATAAATATGAATAATAATGTCAATTCATTTATTAAATAAAACAATTACAAAATTGTCTTTCGGCATAACACCTAACAATCTCCCACTTGCACGAAAGCATGTGATTAATTGTTTTAGAGCACACCCTATTATTTAAACTACAACAAACCACATCTCCCACTTGCTCTAAAGCAATGGAGACCCATCCCGTATTCTAGTACCCATTAAGCATATCATAACCATTTCAGATTCCAAAGGACACTCCGAGTATGCCGTCGTAGGATAGGTCAGTGACTCGGGGAGCACCTACATCTAAATGTCATGGGTCTTAATGATTAGTCAGGTTGTCGGCTCGAGACGATCTGTAGAATCGAAATGTTACCGGTCCATCCAATCATGTGGTAATGAATAAACACTGAGCCCGAGATCGACTTAACGATCATCCTCAATCTGACTTAAAGTCAAAATCAGTGTATCACACATATCCAAGTTCATACATGAATATGTCCGCATATTATTCCTCGTTCGCTCAAGATACTAAAGGACATACTAAACTTGCTTTGTTAACCTCCGAATCTTAGATTCGATCAAAGTTGACGTTCAATAACCTGACCATCTCTTACTAGAAAAGAGAATCTATCCCATTTCTCTTGATCCGAAGATTTAGAGAGTCATTCCTGAGGCATATGGTAGAACTTCCTCATTGAATGTTGCATACATAGATGCATCATCTTAACCAATAAGATGAATGGGAAACCAGTGACTGATTCTAATGAATTCGACCGAGTCAAACTCTTAAGAATGTTGTCCAAATCTCTGTTGCAGAGAATTGTGGTATTGTCAGATTCTGACTTCAGATAACACACCCATGTTGATTCCAACTGGTGTAGTGTTATCCTTCACAAACACTAATATATGTAAGTATATATTCACTACTGTACTAAAATTGATATCCAGTCTACAAAAGACTTATCAATATTCTGGTCAAATCCATATATTGTAGAAATATATGACTTCCAATGACCGAGAGGTTTGCTTTTATCCACAAAGGACATAAGCCTTGATGAATATCCTGTCATAAGTTCATAAGGCAATACCCTTCTATTCCGAATGAATCCAGACTCCGTTTGTTTGGCAAGAAAAGTCTCGTGGAATCACCCATATTTTCTCGCTTTTGAACGAAATTATGCAATACTAAGTGGTAAGAGAGTTCAAGGTCCGATTAACTCTCTACTTCTTAGGAATTACCCTGAGACCACTCAATCCTTGCTCTGAAAGATAAACTTTCCCATTCATTCTACTCTTTTCCGTGTAGATCCAATTACTCCCACTTTGGCCTGAGACGCTCAGGTGGTTCTACAAGAGCATGAACAGAATCGAGTACCGAACTCCATTCACGGGTTATGGCTATTAAACCAACCTCTATTATCGAATCCTATATCGCTCACAAAAGAGCCATAGGTCATCAATCGATCCTCGGACTACAAAGTCCGCAGAAACCGTAATGGGTAATGGATAAACCATACTCCCAATACTTCACCGGGTGGATCGAAAGTCCGATCTAGTTTAGCGATGTTTAGTGTTATCACCAACAACCGATGTTGGATGTGGTCCGATTTTAATCGCTTAGTAACTACCTTGAGTAAACGTATTTCAAGGTTCAAGGTTTTGTTTGTTCATGGACTCTATCGTAAAGGATGCAACAGTATAACTATCCCTTCCCGATTTCAAGAATCCTATGTCTAACCTTTATACTCAATAGGTTAAAAGATATATCACGAATGGTCATTGACCGAACGTATGCGTGAAATTCCTAGTCTTACCTTCAAGCACCGTGTGCTAAATGCTTATATTTACGGGAGTGGGGTGAATCGAATCCACACCTCATCCGTAAATTCCAAAGCATATTCTAGGTAGACTTCTCGGTCTTACATGTCAATGTAAACCGTTATTTCGCTTACAATATCTTTATTGAGTTAAGCAGTGTATTGTAGCACATCTAAAACTATATAAGGCAATTTGACGGTTTCTCACTTAGTGAGAACATGTCACAATGAGGCAGGCTGAGCATCAGTCTCGAGGACTATGAATGGCCTATTCTGAGTATAGAATACTCTATCTCTGCTGAAAACAGAGAAAACTCAAAAATATTTTGGATAAACATTTCGGAGTGTTTGAATAGTTATCAGACAAGGAGTCACTACTCGGAAGCTCCTACTAGCTTGTATCTTTCATCAGACCCCGAAGGTCGTCATAAACAAGCTATGTTACTTCTTTATAACCATTATCCTTTCCCGATTGAAAGGAAACTTAGTCATTGAACCATTGAGACAATATAACCAGGATCGGAGAAAGGAATCACCCCGAGCCGCCTCTTGTGTCTTGTCTTTTAGGGACTATGCACTAACTATGGAATATGAAGAAGCGTTTATCTAAATATAGAAACCAATTGCTTTTAATAGTTCTTAAGATGTGTTTTATATACATATTTCAAATAGCTTCTAAGTGGTTTTTGACTTTATCAAACCAAAGTCCGAGTCTAGGATTCGTACTACAAATGGTATATTCATTTTCTATACGACAAACAAATTATCGAATAGAAGGTAAATCCATTCGTTCCAACAAATCTTAAACAGAAAATAAATCTTCCGTGATATCCAAGGGTTGAATCCGAGATTCATTTCCTTATATCACTCCCACTATTCTAGTTAAAATTAACTGCCCGTTGTTTACTCTTTTAATCGTTAAATGCACTGCTACCTTGTTCTGCCAAAGAACTTAGCTCGAGAAAATCGCCAAGGATTCATAGGTTGGTGATCCAAAATCACTGTCCTTATCCTATGATTTTCGATTAATTAATTTTCGGTTCAACCTTAAAGTTTTCTCGCCTTAGATGACTAACACTTTTAGACATGTTCTCCCATTCTTGACTTTCCGTGAATGGAAATAGTCTTGAACCAATGATTCGGTTGAGTAGACACTACTCTTGAACCGTGGATGTCTATTTCGAGTGTTACTCGTCGGGACTTCTCGATTTTTTTTTAATATACCGGAAAAACGACAAATCATAATATTAAATCTCCACTAGTTTATCGGTTCCAAATACCGTCCTAACGAGCAATGCTTTATTTTTATGATTTTCCGATTTTTCGATTAAAAATCTTTCGTACATAGTTCCAATGTTTCCAGAAAAACAACAAATCATAGAACTCCCACTAGTTCATCGATTCCAAATATCGTCCAACTAGCGACATTTCATGACTTTCCGGTTTTTCAATTAGAACGGTTACGTGTGTAGTCAGTTACACTTTTCTAATGTTCTATAAAAACAACAAATCATAAAGCTCCCACTAGTTCATCGATTCCAAATATCGTCCAACTAGTAATACTTCATGATTTTCCGATTTTTCAATTAGAAAATTACTCGTGTACACACTCAAAATTCACTAGAAGAATTTCAAAGTCCGAAATCACCTTTGATCAAACTAAGTTTGTCTTCCGCTTGACACGAATGACACCAAAGACATACCGTATGTCACTCTGGTTTTTAAAAGGGCTTAAGAGAAAATATCTCTTCCAAAAAATAATTGCATTATCGATTAACTAGTTCAACGTCCTAGTTACTTTCCACTTTTTAAAGAAGTCAATACTAGTCAATTATAAATTTTAAGCAATTTAGTAAGGGATATAATGCTGTAAATAAAATGACATATATTAATTCAAGTTTAACACTACTATATTATTTTATTTTAGGAATTGTAAACTATAAGTAAGTCTACTCTACCATTCCAAGGTTTTAACTCGCATCTTAGTGCCGCCTTAGGGTAGTCAAAGAGATGACGGTTAAATCGAGATAATCTCATCAATGAATAACTTGAGAATCGAACATCCTACGAGAATCGAACATCCCTTTATTCATTGACTACCTTCCTTTTTTAGCCTAGATATTGTCAAAAATATCCTTCATGAGTGTGACCTACTATATCGGATCTCTTAGGTACGCCCCGAGTATGCCGTCTTAGGATAGGTCGGTGACCCGACGAGTACCGGAAATCCTATCCTTTGGAGACCAAGCCATGAATGTTGATAGGAGTGAACACCATCCTTAGGGGGACGAAATCAAAGCGCCTCGGCGCCACCCTTCTCTCACTTACTTGTATCTATAGTAGAGGCCGTGGGGTTGGTTGTCGCCTCCCCGCTCCCACTCAATAATTTGGAAGTGGTGGTGAGTTAACTAACCACGCTCTTTTTTGATGTTAACATAAAAGCACATCAAATCAAGGATTCCGAATGGTGTCGGTACCGTGAGCAAGCGCATCTGCCCTATTCGCTGGAACATATGTGATGATCGGACGGGTCGGGTCAAGATGTACCCATTGAGATAAGAAGGAATCACCCCTCCGCTCTCCAAAGTGTAGCTTAGTCTTGCCGGACCCCGCATGCATACATCACACTAGGAGGGTTAAGTCGGTCGAGCTGAAGCTCGATTGACCACCCAACCTATAAGCGAACCGCTTTTATCCAAGATTTATTGTTCTTTTACCATCATTCAATCTCGTAGTACTACGAATCGAAAACGTGATCTCGCTTAGGCCTTAAGGCGGTTCACCGAGAACACACACCGAAAGGCTTAACGATTTCATAACCCGCCCTCGGATCTTTAATTAGTTACTAAATTAATTAATTACCACGTATTAATTAAATTTCAACTAATTACGCGAGTTTGTATACATGCCTATTTTAATTACCAAAATTAAAATTCTACAAATATGCATGGAGTGGATTTATGATATGATGCATGTCATGGCAATTCCGATTTTATATCTATTTTATGATCAAACACATAAAAAATAAATTGCGGAAAATTTAAACACCGAGATGGATTGTTGGTACCCCTGTATCTAATCTATCCTAGGAAAACAGTAAATTACAATCTTGTTGTCTTCGAGTCTTGATCTTCGAATCTTGAACTCGAAACTTCCGGATCTCGAACCTTCGATCTTGACACGAACCACGAACGACGAGGAGAGGAGGCCGTAATATACCAATATATTTAAAAAATATATCTATATTAATAAATTGTTTTTAATTTTTTTTTTTTTTTAATTTTTGAAACAGGTCACGGAAAACAAAAAAATATATATATATACTGTTTTTTTTTTCTTTTTCGGCTGAAAAAACAATTTTTTTTTTTTTTAATAAAAAAATCAATGCCTTACGGCAATGACCTAATGTTCAAAAAAAAAACTGCCGTGACCTAGCCGCATGCATGCAACCAAATATTGTTGCCGCAAAACTTTGCTGAAAAAAAACATTGCCAGAATTTTTTTTTTAAAACAATCGGCCTCCTCCCGTTTTTACCTTCTTGATGATCTTCAACTCCATGATCTTCAACGTCTCAAACCCGGATCAAAAAATAAATACTAAAGGTACTACCTTTTACAATTTTTTTGCAAGACATAAAATAAATTACACATCCTATGCTCAATTGATATTATTCAAGAGAGCTACAAAATAGATCTACGGGTAAACAATACCAACTCCAATCCTTCTCTTCAAACCACAACAATCGCAACATAAAAAAAATTAAATATGCATCGGCCCCTATCAAAAAATTTGGGACACAAAACACTACATGTTTTCCACTCCTAGATCTAATATTTTATACGTATAAATATAGATCACCATGGTCTCTGATACCACTGTTAGTAATATCATCCGCAACGGAAGCGATTTAAGGATCTAGATTTATAAATTACACGTAATAAAATAACTAGATCTACTCTACAAGGGGGTTGTAGAACATACCTCTTGGATCTCAAAATCCAAGTTGAAGAACCGCAATAGAAAGAACGAACGAAGGTGTGAAGAGCACCACGATCTTCCGTACGTGTGATCCAAGCAACTCCCGGTGGAAGGAAATTCTCGTCTCGAATCCTTCCGATATGCTACCCGGAAAAATCTCCAAGATTTTCCCCTTAAACCCCTTGGCCGAATTTTATTCCTTCTTCTCTCTAAGAGGAGAAGTCGAATTTCATTGTGTGTCTAAGGCTTGGGAGAACTCTCTTTTTATAGGAGAGTAAAACTTAGCCTCCAAGGATTTTATTTTGCAATTAAAATAAATCCATTAAATAAAAATAATCCCATAATATTCTAGAACAAATCTAGAATAATATTTATCTTTATTTCTTTCCATAAATATTTATCCAATAAATATTTTATGCACATGTCTTATTAATACACAAGAAAACAATTTCTTGTTCCATAAAAAAGAGCATGGGGAGAAATTTCTAATATTGACCTAGTCAATATTAATTTTGCCATAACACAATAATTGGGCCAAGATTATGGAAAATGTCTTTTCCATATATTTAATTATTTAGCCAACTAATTTAATAGTCTACTAAACAATTAATTCACATATCGTTTTAATAAAGTCCAACAAGAACTAAATTAATATTATTAGGATTCGACGTCCGAGAATAGCTATGCTATATTAGGAGGCACGTCGGGGACCATGGACTAATAATCGCGGCTCCGATAAATCAAATAAATAATTATCTTGCGAATGTAATAATTATATTCGATAAATCAATCACAGAATATGCCACCATAATCCCGTGATCGCACTCCTCCGATTATGAGATTATATTTATCTCCTCACGAAAACAATAATAAGCGTCCCATTGATATAATCATTACATATGGATTAATCCTCCATGATCGCTCATTCTAAATCGGGAAGTTACCGTTAACCCTTTCTAGAACATCGTATCCTTATTTACCATTAACCCCTAGTGATCAATTAATTCATACAACTCACCGTAGCTAATCGAGCTGTAATATGAACTCCATGGATCGATCGCTTTCTAGGATTAACAAATAAGGAATCGCCTATCGACTTCCGAAATGGAAGGAATGGATTCCGATCTGTGATAACACGTACTACTCACTCAATCCAAAGACAATGCCAAGATGGGGTAATTCGCACCATAGACTCGCAGTAATCCTTAACCGTCAAGTCAAACTTCAATCGATTCAAGCAGCTTGATCGTGATCACCGATGACGGAAAAATTCACCGTTATTTTTATAACTTTTGACCCCATTTCGACATCATTTTGAGCACTTTTATATCAATTAAAGTCATTAATTCCTAAGTTTCATAAAAATATATAAGTCGTGACTATTTTATAAAATATCGTGTTTTTATAAGGTTTTATTAGTTTTTGTACCGGTTTAGTAACCGGAGTGTCGTGTCGGATTTACGTTTGGTATTTTGGTGGTTTATTGCAGAATTATAGGTTGACCAAAATCCCGAGTA
The DNA here is from genome assembly GCA_026214975.1 of Gentiana macrophylla. Taxonomy (NCBI): domain Eukaryota; kingdom Viridiplantae; phylum Streptophyta; class Magnoliopsida; order Gentianales; family Gentianaceae; genus Gentiana; species Gentiana macrophylla. The sequence goes on from CM047813.1 coordinate 54,179,848, forward strand.
ATGACACATTTTGAGGCCTAAAAGAGGTATTTTTAGGGATATAAGAGTGTGCCACTAACTTAAGTGGTCAAGTGGCTCAGTGGTTAGTGATACCACTAACGAATTATATCTTCGACGAACAAATGGCTCATTAAAAATGCATTTTCTGAAGAAGAGTTCTTCATGAAAGTTGTAGATATTTGAAAGATATTTCCAACGCATTTTGAATCACGTCAATCGGAGGTCTACAACTCAAGATATGAATTTTTCAAGTTTCAGCTCAAAACTGATGTTTTTTTACAGTCCCGGATCGATCCGGCCCTTTTCCCGGATCGATCCGGCTTAACAGAAAATCGACATAATGATGATTTTGCACATGGGTCTGCAGAGAATAATCTTGGGATAATATATTTTATTCCCGGATCGATCCGCCCTTTCCCGGATCGATCCGGCCTATCCAAATTTGCCTATAAATATGGTCATTTTCATCAGCTTTCGGTGCCCCTTCTTCCCCCATCCCTTCTTCATCTTTTCCTTCATTTTTCTTTCATTTTGGGGCCTATATATATATCTATAGAGATATATATATATATATAGTTGTAATTTCGTTATAATTTAGAATAATTATTGTTATAATATAGTTTCCGTTTTTCGTTCTTTCTTTCTTGTTTTCTTTCATTTTGTTATATAGATATATATATATACATATATATATATATATATATATATATATAAGTATCGAGAATCTGGCAAATGATTGGATTAAGGTTTTAATTTGGTTTTAATAGAATTCTTGCATTGATGTATAGGCTATTATGTAAAACTTCCCGCTGTGTAATCCATGACATTTTGATGTAGATCTCGATTATTTGTAATATATATATATCTACATATATATATATGAGTAGCTAAACTTATTATAGTCGAATCATGTAAAATTTGGTGAAATCAACCTTGGAAAATGAAATAGGAGTGTGTAGTGCTTTTTATTGTTATATCTCACATTTTGCACGCCTTAGAACTTGTTATAACGGATTTGGGCTAGATTGACAACCTAGGTCAAAAATCACACATCACACTTGAGAGTTGTTCAAAGAGAGTGGTGTGGGAAAAAGGGTTCTAAGATCGGGAGGTAAAACATACCGGTTTTAGGTCGTGAATTCAGGCCGCGCCATCGATGTATTATTATCAACGTAATAACTTGAATGTGGTAGTTTAGATTAGTGTAATTTAGTGTTGCACCCGGGGTTGAACTATGAAGTGCCGGGTGGTTCTTGAGCCAACGATGACAAGTTGTTTCACGGAGTCTTTCGGCGCACCATGGATTAGGTAAAGCTTCGTTTATCGCTTTGACACATTCTCGTAAGATGTTCGTGTAGTACATTGGTGAGTATCGGGGGTAGTAACGTCGACCGAGTAATTTCGGACTTGTTTCCTTAACGAGGTTTTTCTGTGAAAACGGAGCGTCTCACATCACTTAATCATGTTAGATTAATCGGTTTTCTAAAGGGAGAATTAGTTAACCTCACATAGGATGTTGAAGGAGAGTTGTTCAGATTTTAGCATCAGAACTAGGAGCACGCACCCGTGAGATTGAATGTGAGAGTTCATTTGTTATAATGCACACTTCCAGTTTTGTCTATCTGTGGGGTTGAAATTAACTATTTTGATCATGGTTCGGCTATGTCAAGTAGTTTAATTTTCTTTCTTTTCTATCTTTAGTATAAACAAACCAACAACTTTGATCGCTTAGACTAAGAAACACGCTCACTTTGGTACTCACAACCACATTTCTCTTGGGATTTACCTCAGCACTCAGTAGCTATTCTAACAATCGACCCGAGTACTCTGTTGTTTAGAGTTAGTTTACCCACAAGCTTGCAGTCTTTATAAATTGTATTTTTGAGTGGGTAGATTTTAGCTCATCAATCACCTCAGATTAAGATATATCCATAAATATGATCATCCATTGATTCGATAAGACTTCTCGATTACGGAATTATATCGTGAACTCTAATCAAATCGGTCCAAAGACTATATGATATATCTATCATATATAAATGCCCCACTAGGTTCTCTTAACCGACAGTCCGATAAGAAAATCACACCTATTGTGTTCAGCGCATTAATAGCACGTTAAAGGAGAGACCCGATACTCTCGATTAACTTCACTACGGGCTAATTGTATTTTAAGTACATCTTCACTAACTCAATCCTCCCGTGTATATACATACACCGAGTTAAGTGATTACATAAACGATATACTTTAGGGTTTTCTGTAGTGTAAATACTATTGTCACATCGGTGAATATGAGAATAATAAATATGAATAATAATGTCAATTCATTTATTAAATAAAACAATTACAAAAATTATATTTCGGGCATAACACCTAACAGGTCTAAGATTTATAAGGACAATGATATCTTAGTTATTTTCATGAACTAAAGTGGTGTACTCTGATCAAGCCAATCATGATCGATGAAGGATCTGTCTTCATCGACCAACTCAAAAAGTCAGTTAGACAAAGCCAGCTGAAGCAACAAGAAGCTAGCTGACATTCTAAAATCAGCTTAACACTTACAAAGCTGAGTCCGACAGACCAATCAAATGCTATATAACAAATGTCAAGAATATATTGGATAACCACCTATCACTGTCAGAAGGACACTGACATCTGACATGTAGGACCACCAATGTCTATTCAAATTCAATCGTTGAGAATTCACCTATAAATAGAGGACTTTGCATTCAAGGAAGAGAGTGAGTATATGCAAGTTTTAAGGTGATCTCTAGTATATTAAAGTTAGTACAACTAGGGGGAAGTTTTATCAATTCTAGAAAAACTTGCTAAGTGCATACATTGCAAAATCCAGAATTCTTCAAGTGTTCAAACTATTCAAGAATCATTCAAGACACAATAATTGAAGTAATGAGCTTTTGTTCTTATCATACATCTCAAGATCAAAGCTCAATCACAGAAATACTCAACTTTGATTTTATCAAAGGTTAAAGACTGGGAAACACCTGGGTGATGTGAAGGATAGTTGAGGAGCAATCGAGAAGAAGCGTGTTTGTGGTGGAGCCGGTGAAGAGGCAATCCTACATTTCAATGACCAAGTGGAAGACTTAGTGATACAACAATTCTACCTGCTAGTGGACTAAGGGCTCAGACAGTGAAGCTAGGGAATAGTCAAGGACAATCATCATTTACTTTGTATCTTGTAAATCATTACTTCAAGAACATAGTGGAAATTTTCCTCCTACATCATAGGGAAAGAGTGGTCTGACGGGAATACTCCACTTGGAACCGCTATAAACTTTGTGTTCTTTATTTACGCATTTACTTACAATATTCACATTCAATAATTAATTTGTGTTTGTGTAAGTGCTTACTTTATTCCATACTTAGTTTTTCACAAACTCAGTTAACACAAGTTATTGAGTTCACACATCATATTTCAAAGAAGTTAAACAAACTCATCGAGCTTTTTAATAAAAGCCTTTAAAATAGATTACGCTGTATTTAACTCGGATATTGATTCAGTCAGCTGACTAAATCCCTAGGTACTTTTAAGTTAAGGTTTACTTGAAAGAAAAGTATTAAAGGACAAGTTTTATTCAACCCCCCTTTAAACTCGTCTCAAGCCTTTCAAAAGGACCAACAATTGGTATCGGATCGGTGTTCTTTTTCATTGGAGAAATCCATTGATCAAGTAAAATTGTTCTCTACATCAGTTTGTGGTTCTCTTTGAACTAGCGTTCAAAAAGTTTATAAAACTTGTATCATGGACTCATAAAATCACATTAAAAGTTTGCTTAGTTGTTCATTTTTTAGATTTGATGAATACAAATGTAAATTGTAGGCTTTTGTTGCTGATACACATGATAAATTGCTTGAAGTACTTATTGAAGATCCAGTCATTAAACTAAAAATCACTAGCAACAGAAAATACACTCAGCATGAAAGTCTAAACCCACTCTAAGCTACAGAGGTTGTTAAGGGTGAAATTATATGTTTTATAGGGTTATATTTTGTGATGTTTTCCCCTTTTATTTGTATCATTTGCATAATAATTGGTCTTTATATTAAAATATTGAGCAAACGATATTTCTAACGGCTTAATCGCAATATCGATTTATTTATGTGATTTCATGGTTGAAATATGATTATTTGAATATTACTACAGCCATGCGATGTTTTCCATGCGTTATAGGTATGTGTATCGTGCTCAAATGATGATCAAAAGAGAAAAATTTCGAGCTATAAGGATTGAAGGAAGAGATAATGATCAAGTGGAGTAAAGGAAAAAAGAGATAAATATGAAGAAATCACCTTCAAGTCGTGTTGGACGAGCGTCCATACTCCGTCCAGAGTGGACGGGCGTTTGATGAAGCAGACGGGCGTCCTGAGGAGCGATTTTTGATACAGAGAGTTTGGACGCTATCTCGACGGGCGCGCCTGGCGCTCTAGGGTTATCTGGACGGGCGTTCAGGATAGCGGACGAGCGTCCGTCGGCCGACTTAGTGAAACCGACTTCGGAATCTATAAATAAGCGGCTGTTTCTCAACCTAAGGAGAGACAATTTCGACATCACACAAACCCTAAACCCTAGGGGCGGCTAAGGCTGCGTTTTTACTCCTTTTTCTCTCACTTCTATGCAACTTTAAATTAGATTAGATTAGAGCAGTCTTTATGTTCTTTTCCTGCAAAACTGTGTTGCTAAGGATGCTCAGGAGCTAAAGCTTCAATCAAACGAGAATTGTGAAGCCATCAACTTGGATTGATTTCTGTATTTCGATTATACTGTGAGTTATTTATCCAAGGTTGTTTCTTATTTATGTTTTATCTCGTTTAATTGCGTTTATATCGGAAGATTTGCATGTATGATTATGTTTATGTTTGATGGAAGTCATGATAAACCTTTAGATCACCATAGATAAGAATAGTCCTTAGATTTATAATAACGGAAGTTAGTAAGTCTAATCACTAGATTTGAATGTAAAAGTTGACACCTTTGATCTTAAAACGCGTTGATCTGGCATTGGAAGATACTAGGTTAATAGATGAATTGCCTAAGGAATTAGGGTTCATGTTTAGGTAAGGTGAATCACAACCTAGATAAATACCGCATATAATCGAGATAGAGATCAATACATGTTGGTAGGTGGATCAATCTCGCTTGCCTTTTATAATTTGATTTCAAATCCTTGCAACTCGGGTCTTGTTTTGCTTATTTAATTTCCTTTTGCAATTGGTTTAGTTTAGTTAATAAGTTCGTTACCCGTATCCTTCCTAGCATTGGTGTTCAACCTCTGCCTAGTTTTATTTTCGCAATCTTTGTTTAGATTAGTCCACTGCTTTAGTGTAGTTCGTGACATAGTTAGTTAAAACAAAAGCTAGGATTAACAATGAGTCCTAGTTCCCCGTAAGATCGACCCGGCATAGCCTCTATACTACGATCCTTGCACTTAAGGTTAACCGGTTTTATTACTTGTTTATTTCAGATTAATAAAATCCGTGACAAGTTTTTGGCGCCATGTTGCCGGGGAACGGACGGTTGTCTAGTTTTTTTTTTTTTTGTTTTGTTTTTCGCTTTTCGCTTTGTTTTTCTTTTCTTTCTTTCTTCTTTCCGTGTTTATTTCGCTTCAATTTCTGCTTTAGTTGATAAACGCTTAGGTGATTAGGATATTAGGGTTTTAAATTTAGGGTTTAGGATATTAAGGTTTTAAATTTTCGCTTCGTTTTGCTTTTTCCGCATCCTCGACGAAGCGTCTAAGAAATTGAACGCCCGTCCCACCGCAAAAATTTCAAACTCAGATCAAATTTCTCATCTTAGACGAGCATCCCTGGATTGTGGACGCCTGCCTAAAATTTCTGAATACAGATTTGCGCTTTGGACCTCCAAACGCCCGTCCAGCCTCAAGTTCAGGAGGACGCTCGTCCAAATATTTGGACGCCTGTCTCGACCTCTCTTTTCTCAAATAATCTTGTTTTTAACTTTCTTTTAGGCTTTCAATTTCTTAGTTTAGGTTTAGTCCTTAGTTTTAGATTTCTTAGACTTGTTTTTGGTCCGGTTTATGCAAACCCGAGTCATAAGGGACCGTTGATATACACCCCGACCCGAGCAAAGCATAGTTCGCCAACAGCGGATTCTCCGTTCATGGTTTTGGAAGACGTAACCGAGCAAGACCTCGAGAACGGTTAGCCGAGGAAATCACCGATTTTGTAGTAATGGTCGCTAACAATCAACGAACGTTGGCGGACTCACGCCATGCCTGGCGCAATCAAGGTCAACCTGCGATTGTTATCCCTACCATTGCCGCCGTAACTTTGAGCTTAAGCCGACTCATCCGATGATGCAAAGATGCATCGATCTTTCACGGTACCAACTGAGAACCCGCATACTCATTTACATACATTTTTGGAGATATGCGATACCACTCGCATCCAGGGAGTAAGTGAAGATGCGGTGAAGTTAAAACTATTCCCGCTTTCCTTAAAGGGAGAGGCTAAAGAGTGGTACACAACTCTCTCCCGGTGAATCTATCACAACTCTGGCGTAACTCGAACAAGAGTTCTTAAGTCAAGATTTCCCGCCTTCAAGACTCGCCCAGTTGTCTCAATGAGATCTTTACCTTCTACCAGAAGGAGAATGAATCCTTCTTCGAATGTTGGAAGAGGTTCAAATCTCTTCTAAGAAAATGCCCCCACCATGGCTTGCCTAAGGAAAGGCAAGTCAACACGTTCTTCAGTGGACTGACCGAGCTTACTAAAGGCATGGTCAACACTCTTCTTCGTGGGGCTTTCCTCAAAAGACACTGATGAAGGATGGGCACCGCTTTGAAGACATTGCCAAATATAACTATGCCCCATCCTATCGTGCCATCCAAGCGCCTCCTCCTCCCAAGGTGGAAGAAGTAAACGCCCAAAAATCGATTGCCATGCCGCAGCGGATGGCAAGTCCTCAAGTTCCAAACCTGATTAATCGGACTCGCCGCTTCCGCAGAACCCTCGTGTTCAGATTGCGAAAATTGCCGCCGACCGGTCACATGTTTGGCCAATGTCAATTTCACCCCCTCGTTTCATCAAGTCAACGCTGCTTCATAACAATGGACGTGATCATCAAACCACCTCGCCAAGTATGCGATGATCCGGGCACATCGCTTCGCTTCGTCGCCCCATGATTGGACGTAATGCGAGCTTTTTCGCCACCCAATCCAAGGTTCAATAACCACCCTTCCGCCGAATAATTCTCAAAATCGTGGCTTCGCCGAATCCGAGCTTTAATCGTAATCCAAACTTCAACAGAACCCTGGTTCAATCGTAACTAACTCAAACTTTTCAAGTAATACTCGAGAGGTTCAATCGTGAGTTGGCCCGCCAATTCCAACTCTCAATTTGAATCACCACCACCATATACCTCAAAATCCCCAAAACTCTCAAGGCCTCCCACCCAACAATCTCGGCTAAGTTGGAGGAGCAAAGCAAAAGTATTCAACTTCTAATGAATACGAATAAGAGCCTTGAGAGGCAAATAGGCAACTAGTCGAGCAGTTAGCTTCAAGACCCCGTGACATCCGCCTAGTTTTACAGAGAAGAACCCAAAGGGCGGTCAAGTTGCTCAGCCGATTTAAGCAACAGCCAATGTACTGACCTCGTGCCAGCAATGCAATACGGAAAAGAGGAGGCCAGTGCAATGAGTTTGAGAAGTGGCACTCAGCTGAGTGGTCCCCCTGGCTTCCAGGGAAACCACTAGCCCCTCCTCGCATCGATAAGGCAGAGGGAAGTTGAGCAACCACTATCCCCTATCCTGCAAAAGCATACTCGGGTGGCTGATCCCCCGAGAGATGACAGAGTTGGAACACCTCAGGTGGCTGAACCCCTGAGAAAAGAAGATTCAGTTGAGAGTCAGGTGGCTGATCCCCTGACCAATAAGACGTCTGAAAAAGTTGTGAGGTGGAAAGATCTGGAAGAAAAGGCCGTAAGTGCTTCCTCAAAGAAATTATTTTCAGAGAGTGACCTTAAAAAGCTTCCATTTCCACCGAGGACGAGCAACATCCCTCTGAGTGAAGATAAGAAATATGAAAAGGTGCTTAACCTTTTGAAAAATACTCAGGTAAATCTGCCATTATCCGAGGTCTTGGTCGAGATGCCTAAGTATACAAAATTCATCAAGGATGTCGTGTCTTCGAAAAAGAAATTAGCAGGCATGGAAAGGCAACTTGGTGAGGATTGTTCCTTGATAAATCATCAAGACTTACCAACCAAGAGGGGTGACCCAGGCAAATTTGTGCTCACATTGCAGATGGGAGGCTTAGTCTTCCCAAATTCTTTATGTGACCTGGGTGCATCCATCAGCCTGATGCCGTTGTCTGTTTGCAATCAGCTTGGTTTACAAGATCTTCTAGAGCCCACCACCATGAACCTTCAGTTCGCCGACAGATCTTCCAAGAAAGCTTCGGGGATCCTGAAAGACATATTAGTTCAAGTTGACAGGTTTACCTTCCCAGTTGACTGGTACGTCTTAGATATGGAGAAAGGTGCAAATGTTCCTCTGATTCTTGGAAGACCGCCTTTCTTTCTACAACTGAGCCCTCATCGATTGTGATGGTGGGCATGTGACCATTCGAGTTGGTGACCGTGAGGTGAGTTATAGTGTCTCTAAATCTATCAATGTACCTTCTGGATCTCCAACCGGTTGTTCCATTGAGGAGACGCCTGATGACTTCAATGACTTCATGGATACGCAAGTCTTGGCTGTAGAATCAGAATATGAGCGACTAATTGATAATCTGAATAATCATGGTGTGGTCAATCTAGATCAGTTAGCAGCTGAATTTGAGGATGAGCTAAGAGAAGAAGCCTTGGCGTAGGACCACTAAGTAAGCTCAGTGATGTTGAGTTGAAGAGTGGCGATCTTAAATCAAGTCTAGAGGATCCTCCCGTAGATTTGGTAATCAAGCCGCTGCCTAAACATCTAAAGTATGTGTTTTTAAGAGAAGGTGACAAGCTTCCTTTGATCATCTCTCGCCAAGCTATCTCGTATAGAAGAGCTTAAATTGTTAAACGCTCACAAAAAATGAAAAAGCCTTTGATGGCAAAGTGGGGATATCCGAGGATATCTCCCGACATCTGTATGCACAAGATCAAGATTGAGGAGGGTGCAAAACGAGTTAGACAACCTCGAGAGAAGGCTCAACCTCACATGCAAGAGGTAGTCAAGAAGGAGATCATTAAACTTCTAGATATGGGTATCATTTACGCCATTGCTTTGAAATGAGTGGGTTTCCCGACTCAAGTAGTTCCCAAAAAGGGTGGAATTACTATTGAGAAGAACGAGAAGGAGAAGAGATAGCATTGAGGCTCGTTACAAAGCATAGAGTCCAGATTGACTACGTAAAACTCAATGAGGTCACGATGAAAGATCATTTCCCCTTCCTTCATTGACCGAGATGCTTGAGCGCCTGGCGGGACACGATTCTACTGCTTCTGGATGGATATTCAGATACTTCCAGTACCCATCGATCCCATTGACCAAGAGAAGACTACTTTCACTTGCCCTTATGGGACATTCGCCACAGCGGATGCCATTTGGTCTCAGAATGCCCCGGCCACCTTCCAGCCGTATGATGGCAATCTTTGACGGGCTAGTTGAAAAATGCATGGAGATTTTTATGGATGATTTCTCGGTCTTTGGTCAATCCTTCGACGATTGCCTCGATAATCTTGATCGTGTGTTGTCTAGATGTGTGGAAAAGGACTTAGTGCTCAATTGGGAGAAATGCCATTTCATGGTAGATGAAGGTATAGTTCTTTGCCACAAAGTGTCACCAAAGGTATAGAAGTAGATAGGGCCAAGGTTGAAGCTATTGAGAAGATGAGTTATCCCAAGAATGTTCGGGAGGTCCGGTTTTCTCGGACATGTCGGTTTCTATAAAGCGGTTCATCCAGACTTTTCAAAGATTGCCAAGCCCCTGCCTACTCTACTTAAAGAAGACGTTACTTTTGATTTTGATGAGAGTTGCAGGCATGCGCTTTGAGGAGCTCAAAAATCGTCTGATCTCCGCTCCAATACTTATATCGCCGGACTGGAACCTGCCCTTTGAGCTTATGTGTGATGCCTCTAATTACGCAGTTGGTGCAGTTTTAGGACAAAAGCTCGATGGAAAGTTCCAGCCTATCTACTATGCCAGTCACACACTGAACCCTTCTCAAGTTAACTATACCACTACTGAAAAGGAACTTTTGGCCGTAGTTTTTGCTATGGACAAGTTCCATAGTTACTTGTTAGGAGCTCAAGTGATTGTGTGGACTGATCACGCTGCCTTGCGGTATCTAATGACAAAGAAAGAGGCTAAACCGCGCTATCATGTTGGATATCTGACCTCCAAGAGTTTGACGCTCAAATTAAAGATAAAAGGCAAGTTGAAAACGTAGTGGCGGATCACGCTTTCTAGGATGTTAAGTGAGGAAAAGGGTGATCCCGATGACATAGATCTTTACTTTCCTCTAAAAACATCATGTTGATAGATGGTCACGCGCCCAGGCGCCCCTTGGTACTCCTCCATTGTAAACTACCTTCATGCCCGTTATATCGATCCTCGAATGTCTTATCAAGAGAAGAAGAAGTTCTTCTCTGATATGAAGTCTTTCGCTTGGGATGAACCTTACCTCTTCAAAATCAGAAAGATGGTTTGCTAAGAAGGTGTGTTCTCGAATCTGAGCAACGCGATATAATCGAGCAATGCCATAGTGGACCCACAGTGGTCACTTTGGTCCTTGGAAAACGGTTGCGAAGATCTTCCACCGGTTTCTACCGCCCACGATCTTTAAGGACACGGAAGCTTTCTCGCAAAGCTTGCGATAGGTGCCAAAGAACCGGTACTCTAACAAGGCGATTCGACATGCCACCAAACCCATTCTTGAATGCGAAGTCTTTGATGTATGGGGATTGACTTTATGGGTCCGTTCCCATCTTCCTGTGGGAATAAATACATCTTAGTCTCGTGAGACTATGTATCGAAATGGGTGGAGGCAATAGCCACTCCTCGCAATGATCATAAAACGTCATGAATTTTCTAAAGAAGAATATCTTTGTTAGGTTTGGATGTCCACGCGTGCCTGATTAGTGATGAAGGGACACACTTTTGCAACCGACCTGAAAAAGTCCTCGAGAAATATGGTGTTCGTCACAAAACGGCACACCATATCATCCGATGACTAGTGGTCGAGTTGAAAGAAGCAACCAGAGCTTGAAGAAGATCTT